>CM028131.1:189082500-190332500 GCA_016271365.2 Neoceratodus forsteri | reverse complement strand
AGCACCCTCTGCTGCCATTTTCATAAGTGGAGAGACTACTTTAACGGTAAATGTGTTTTCATATTTTTATTTCTAATTTCTACATTTAAATTAAATATTTCTGAACATTTTATTTAAAATGTAGCCCCAAACCCATTTTCTAAGTGCAATAATACCCTCCAGGGTGGGAGGTATTGGGATATACCTGACCTTTCAGGCTACAAGGCCCTCTGCCTGCGGTGTCAGGTCTCATTATACACCTGTGCAGTCTGGTAAAGCCCAATACTGCTCAGCCTGTTGGTTATTATTGCTTACATGCATTTTGGATGGAATGCTGGGAATGTGAGTGTTCTCATTGTTCCTTTTAAGCAGTCGTGTACTAGTGACCTATGGGGTAAGGAGCACATATGAGAAGCGCTTCATCTGACTAACTTTCATTTCCTTCTTTCTTTATAGCTTCTAACATAACGTTAGCAGGCAGGGTCTGTTCATTATGCACAGCCTCTCCAAATTCAATCATGCCTGTTTAACAAGAAAAGGAAAGGGAGTGTTTAAATTGATATGCCTGCTTTCAACATTATGGCCTGTTCAAAAGGTCTGGATGGAGCTGTGCCACTGATAGATTAAGAAAAAGGGTGTAAGCAACATAAGGCTCTTCTGTTTGGTCTACTTTTTCCTTTTTTTGCCTGGTGCTTCAGGTAAGAAAGCATAACTGTTTTTGCTTCAGGTAAGTGAGGGTAACTTATGCTAGGTGTCAGAATGGTCCTTAGTTTCTACAAATCGAGAACAGAAGACAACAGGGGTGTCAACAAACAGCTGTTTGTCCCACATGGTGAGGTATCACAAGGGCACCCAGCTTCTAGACAAACTTCTGTATATCCAGGCGGATAGTATCCGCGCAATACTGTTACTATGCTAAGGCAGCGAAAATACCCCTACATAGCATTAGGGTACATTCTACTAGGAGTGGAACAGTCTTCAACCTCTTGAGCTTTGAGAAGATTTGTTATACAGAAGATCAAGTCTGCCATTGCCGAATCAATGACTTCATCACATGACTGTACTATGAAATACCTAGGTTTAGAGTTCTAAACTATAGAAAATTGGAAACATAGAAACGGTCAGCAGATAAGAACTGCTAGGCCCATCCAGTCTGCCTTTAAGCCTTACACTTGTTTGTGGCCTCTGACCCTACCTGGTCAATGGCTTTTCACCACCTTCCCACCTCTAAGGGTTCCTCTATGCCTGTCCCAGGCATGTTTAAATCCTTCCACTGTGCTTGCTCCCACCACCACATCTGGCAGACAATTCCGTGTGTCCACCACCCTCTCCATGAAGAAAATCTCCTTCACATTTCTCCTTAACCTGTCACCTTCCAATTTCATATCATGCCCCTTGTTCTTGTACTCCTCCTATATTGGAAGATGTCACCTCCCTGCACCTTGTTTATGCCCTTAAGGTACTTGAATGTTTCTATCATGTCATCACAATCCCTCCTCTCCTCCAGTGAGTAAATATTAAAGTCCTTTAATCTCTCCTCATATGTTTTTTGGTGCAAGCCCTGTACCATCTTTGTCGCCCTTCTCTGGACTGCCTCCACCCCGTCAATGTCCTTACGAAGGTGCAGCCTCCAGACTTGCACATAGTACTCTGGGTGAGGCCTTACTAGTGTTTTATATAATGGCATCACCACCTCCCATCTTCTGCTAGTGATACCTCTGCCTATGCACCCCAGCATGCCACTGGCCCTCTCTACAGCCTTTGTACTCTGTTTAGATATCTTTAGGTCTTCTGAAATGGTAAGCCCCAGATCCCTTTCTTCCTTGGTGATCATCAGCAACCCCCCGTCCTGTAGCTCTCCCCAGGGTTCCCTTGTCCCAGGTGCATTAATTTGCACTTCTTTGAATTGAGCCTCAGTTGCCACACCTTGGACCATTTTTCAAGCTTCCCCAGGTGCCTCCTCATTTTCTCCACCCCATTAGGAATATCCACCCTGTTGCAGATATTGGTGTCATCTGAAAGCAGGCAAACCTTTCCCTCCAGCCCTTCTGCAATGTCACTAATGAAGACATTAAACAGGACTAGCCCTGGACTGATCCTGAGGCACTCCTCTGGTCACCCCCCTCTCCCCAGATTGCATCCCATTTACCAGCACCCTCTGCCTTCTGTCCATTAACAAGATCCTAACCCAGCTTACCACCTTGTGTCCCATGCCCAGACTACCCATCTTAATAACCTGCCTTTTATGTGGGACAGTGTCGAAGGCCTTGCTGAAATCAAGGTAGGCAATGTCTACTGCTCCCCCCTGATTTACCTCCTTCATCACGCAGTCAAAAAAATCTATCAGATTTGTCTGACACAACCTTCCTGCTGTGAATCCATGATGCCTGGGATCCTGGGAAACATGGGATTCCAAGTATGTCTCTATTCTTTCTTTAAGCAGTGCTTCCATGATCTTACTCACTACTGAGGTGAGGCTGACCGGCCTGTAGTTCCCTACCCCCTGCCTGCTACCACTTTGTGTAGAGGGGCTACATGTGCCCTCCTGCAGTCCTCTGGAACCACTCCTGTGTTGAGTGACTTGGTGAACATGGCTGTCAGAGGCACTGCTAGCTCTCTTCACAGCTCCCTTAGTATCCTCAGGTGTATGCATCTGGCCTCATTGCTTTGCCCACCTTCAGTTTTCTGAGCTTCTCCAGGACTCTCTCCACTGTGAATGGACTAGTGTTTACCTCTCCCTCTCCTTCATACAATGCCTGTTACCCAGCTGTGGTCCCTGATCATACTCTCTACAGTGACTACTCAACAGTAGTATTTGTTCAGTATTTCTGCCTTTTACAGGTATTTCTCCTTATACTCCCCTTTTTCCCCTCTGAGCCTTACAATCCCCCCGGGCTTTCCTTCTTTTGCTGATGTACCTATAGAATGTCTTGTCCCCTTTCTTCACCATCAGTGCTAATCTTTCCTCAGTCTGCACCTTTGCACTCCTAACATCCTCCCCCACTTCCCTTAGATGCTTTAGGCACACCTCCCTGTCTTCCTCCCTTTGATCCTTACTTTGTCTGCCACCTGTCTCAAAAACCATAGTGGTTTCCTCCTTCTCTTGCCTTTGTTTATCATCTTGATGCACTGATTCATTACCTCCTCTATGGCTCCCTTCAGGTGTTCCCATTACTCCTCAACTCCCCCTTCTATCTCCCTCTTCGCAGGGCTTCTTTGATACACCTCCCCATTTTAGCAAAATCCGCCCTCCTGAAATCTAAGACCTTTGCCTTTGTGTGACTAGACTGTGCCCTTGTCCTCATGCTAAACCACACTATGTGATGTTCACAAGAACCCAGTTGACCTTCTACCTGTACTTCTGTGATTCTATCCCCATTGGTCATTACTGGGTCCAGAACTGGTCTCTGGTGGGATCAATCACTAGCTGTCTGAGGCCTGTCCCCTTTAGGGTATCCAGGATGTTCCTGGTTGAAGCAGCTGCTGGGATGGTCCAATCCATATCTGGCATATTGAAATCACCCAGCAGTAGTACCTTATCTTTTGTTACCGTCTCATGACTTTGATCCACTAGATCCCTATCCACCTCCTCCCCCGGCGCTGGAGGTCTCTAGATCACCCTTGTGTGGATTGATGCCCCATTGCCTGACTTAAGGGTGACCCAGAGTACTTCAGCAACCCCCTTTCTACGCTGTACCTCTGTTGCTTTTATACATTCTCTTATGTACAGGACCACTCCCCCCCCTTTTTTTTTACTCCTCCTATCTCTCCTGAACAGAGCATAAGCTGGTACATTTACGTCCCAGTTGTGATTTGTGGTGTATCAGGTCTCTGTAAGTGCTGCTATGTCCAGGTCTGTGTTACACGAGGTCCTTGCACACTAATTGGTACCCCCAGAGGTACACCACAGACAGCTAGCATTTATGTATATGTTATACTAACATATAGGGCTAAGGGCATCTACTGTATAAAAGTAGATGTCAGGATATGTATGCATATAATTGCTTTACACTTTACTTTCTAATATACACATGTATTTCTTGCTTACAAGATGGCAAGACACCTGTGTCCTTGTAGTATTATGATATATGAGTCGACACTGCCATCTTCTGATGATTTGTATTACTACATGGCTATGTACAAACTGTACTTCTTTGTTTCCACAAAGTGATGACTATAAAAAAATTGTATAAAGTTATCTAGGACTGAGGAGCCACCTCAAGGGCTCATCTCTGTAACTAGACATGTTTCTACCTTACAGTAACCATGGTAATTATCTTAGGTGTATAATGTACAACATTACGTCGTCTACCTCAGAGACCCCAGGAGACACAGAGATTCCTCGAGGTATAGGGAATGCTTAGCATTGGCTCCCAGTTCCTAATGGTAAGAACTGCTTGGGCAACTGTGATTTTCCTTTTGGTAGTAATAAACAAGCTTTATTACTCTTATGTAATGTGTCTGCGATCCCTTGCATTCCCATTATTGCCAAGAACCTGAAAGTGAGGTTTATAACTCCTGACAATTGACGACCGTGTGCAGGCAATATTTGGTATTTGCTAAGTTTTCACTTGTTGCTGCAACTTTTCCTTCCCAACGGGGACAGAATGTGTGCACACCCGCATCATCTCTCCCATTTTTCACTCACTTCATAACTACTTGCAAAGTCTGGCTGCTTACTGGGTGTGGTCGATGCTGACTCACCTCACACCATGGCAGTTTTGAATTGCAAGCTTACAAGTGCACAGTAGCCCACCTGTGAACTAGTGCACCTATTGTGGATTGATACACAACACAGTGCCTTTTCACAGTTTGATTTTATGTTCCCTCCCAAACAATGGCCACCATATCAAATATCTGTGCAGAACTGAGACTCACTGTCTCAAACTTCCTTGCCTCCCATGGAGGATGGGCTGACTTTGCACGGGATGCAAGTCAATCCACAAAAAAATATACTGGGGATTTCAACCCAGTACTCAGAGACAAGACAAACAGCTAGAAAGTGAGAAGCTAAAGGGCTGTTGGTCGTGGCTCTCTACACTGCTTTGGAAGCCTCTGAAGTGAGGTTTCCAACCCTTGAACTCCAAGTCTCATCTCTTAAACAGGAGATGGGACTGCAGGAAACTGAATGTTTGAGAAGAGAGCAGGATTTGGAGTCTGAGCTCCAAACTCTAAGGAATGAAAAGGATTCCCTTTTGCATCATTCTGCACAGGCAAATGAGTAGGATACTTTGTATGTTGAAGCAGGAGTGTGAAAGTTTGAGACAGGATAAGGGACAGGCTTTGCAAATGAATAACTTATTAAGTAGAACAAATGAACAGATGCATGATGAGTTGGGAGAGCTTCAGGATGAGATAAACCAGGTATGTAATGACTTAGGAGTGGCTACTAAGGAGAATCGCGAATTGAGCGCCGTGTATAGAGTGTTACAGAAGCACTTACAGGATGATGTAGATCAGAATGGTGCAAAAGTGAGTTGTGAGGATTTTGAATGTAAAATGGTGAAACTGCACCATCAGCGAGAAGTGCTGGCTGGTCACATCAAGGTGATGGGTGGCGTAGCCCACATCTTGATGACGTCATCTGAGGAGGAGGAGTCAGATGATGACATTTCTCAGTACAACACCCAGTCATGCCCCTAATATGGCCCAGTGATCCCACCCCCATCCACAACATGGTGGACCCCGTCACATGACACCACATCCCCACGTCATCAACGGCATGACCACCATCATGGGCGATGCCAACATGGCGATCCCCATGATGGGGAGAGCAGGCCCAGGCCTAGTCCCAGTGGCACCACCGATCATTGTTATTTCTGTGGATGATAAGGAAGAGATATAAAAAATGATCGATGCTGCCTTAGGCAATGTGACCCTGCCCGACAGAAGCAAAAGGAGCCTCTGAACACAGATTAGACAGATGCTGCAGGAGGTCGCTACTCAGGATGGAATGGTCTGCACTGTGGCTGAAGCCACAGATCAGACAGCCCTGCAGGATGCCCAAGACAATATACCTCTGAACAATCGTCCTGGCAATCCCCTGCAAATGGCCCACTCTGTTCAGCAAATAGCTGACAGTATTGGTCAGATAAGCCTGTCCGACAACCTCAGCTGCAACTTGGAAAAGGTGCGTGCTAAATGTGAAATGCTTAGTCTCACTGCAGACTACCAGGTCCAAATTCTATGCCAGACCAACGATCCTGGCCTATGGGTGAAACTCCCCGACTCTGTCCGATAGGACAGCCACACCACGTTTGATGAAGTAGCATCAGATCTCATTACTGCATACAACCCAGGTGTGGTAGGAGTGATGCTCGCATGACCTGTGAAACAGAATGTGAAGGAAAGTCCAGACCTTCCATCAGAGGCTCTTTATGGCCTACCAAACAGGGAAGAATCTTGCAGGAGAAGCCGCTGATGCAGACCTCATTGAGTACAAAACCTTGTTCCTTCAGAACATGATTCCTGCACTGCAAGAGAAGGTAGAGACAACCACCTATCTCACCATGGACAGGTTTGCTGATATACTTCAGAAAACACAGAGTTTATCAACTCTACATCCATGATTCAAGCTCTGGCTCCAAGAAGGTAGCTGCTGTGGAAACCATTCAAGAGGCCATGATCCACTACACAGTGGAGGGGCAGGCCGAAGAGAAACAGCCCCTCCCAAGTGATAACCAACACCCCCAGCAGGCCCAACAACAACCCTGGGGCGGGAACTGGAACTATCACAAAAATAAGAAACACCAGAAAAATAATAAGGGTAAACAACAGAGACCAGGCCCTTCATATAGGGAGATAGTCGATGAGAACCGAAGCCTTCAAGACCTCCTCCTCGGAAAAGTGTGCTCTGTAGCAGACGCTGTTCCAGTATGGGCCCTTGCTGCAATACAACCAGGAAAGCAGACCTCCACAGGCCATGGAGATATTGGAAGTCTAGGCGCTCAGGCCCCTACAGGCCTGAACCCAGAAGCAGCTGCCTATATAGCATCAGTACAGCATAGCAAGATGGTTCACAGGAACCAGGCCCAGACTCTCTTTCAAGAGCTTCCCCATGCTTCCGCTGGTACAGATTGACAATTACAGGAACCAGTCCATATTGTAAACAAGCTGGTCTTGGATACAAATGGAAGGCCCTGCACAGAGGCCGAGGTTGGGGCCGCCTACTCACAGTACTACTGTATACAGGTGCGGCTGTGTCTGTAGTACAGGATGATAACCCAGACACATTACCTTGGTCTACCAGATGGAGGACCAATATGTCTGGTGCAGATGGAACTAGGCTACCTGCATTCTGCTCCCTACCACTACCTGTGACACTTGGACACCTGAAAGCATATCACACCTTTCAGCTGATGGTATTGCATGATCACCCTAGTATAATCGGAATTGACTTCTTGGCACCACACGGCTGTGTGGTAGACCTAGCCAGCATGTTACTGATACAGATTCAGGGACAGTATCACACTATCAGGATCCCTGACTCACATGTGGTTGTGACAATATCCACAAATGACAAAGAGTATGACATCATAGATTTGTTTAAGAACCATGAGCTTTTCCCAAAGCTCCTTCCCATACTACAAAGGCATCTGGAGGCATTTGACACCAACAAGCATGACTGTGGAAAGATCCACACTGTCATTGAAGTGACAGGTCCAGCACAGGAGAGGCAAAGGCAATACCCCTTCCCATCTGAGGCCTTACCTTTTCTTAGGGAAACAATCAAATCTCTCCTCAAGCAAGGTGTAATCAGGACATGTATTTCCACTGCAAATTCCCCAGTGTGGCCTGTGGAAAAACCCATAGGAGACTAAACCAGGTCACCCCTAGTTGTGCCCCAACGGTGGCACCAGCACCAGATGTGCTACGACTACTGACCCCTGAACAACAATGGTTTAGTGTCTTGGACATCTCCAATGGTTTTTGGTCATTGCCATTGGCCCCCAAAAGTCAATATAAGTTTGTCTTCGCCTTTGAAGGTAGGCAGTACTCGTGGACCTGCTTACCACAGGGGGATCCATAACAGCACCTCCCTGTTCCATCTACACGTGATGGACACCCTTGAGGGTTTCTCTATACCCCAGTGCCTCTTACAGTATGTGGATGACCTGTTGCTGGTCACAGCCACACAGGAACAACATCTGGATCTCTTAAATGAACTACTGACCCTCATTCAGAGGGTAGGCCTCAAATGTAACCCAGTAAAAGCACAACTATGCCAGAAGGAGGTACTCTTTCTGGGCCTGAGGATAACAGACAAAGGCAGAAGCCCTACTTGGAAGAAGATACAGGGATTACAGGACTTGCCACTGCCCACCAGTGTGGCCCCCCTGAGGAGGCTTCTAGGTATGGTAATTTATTCCAGAGATTTGATTTGTGATTTTGCTCAGAAGGCTACCCCTCTGTATGAACTACTGAAAAAGGATATCCCCTGGACTTGGGGCCCCATTCACACCCAAGCTGTGGCATCATTGAAGCAGGCTCTGGCCTCGGCTCCAGCTTTGGTTAACCCCAATCCAGCCCTGCCATTCCATCTGGAATCTGCCACCTCTGACATTGCTATGTCTGCAGTGTTGGCCCAGAAGGTCTATGGCACCCTAATACCCATCGCATATGCATCGACGCTCTTGACCCCAGTGGAACAGAAATACAACCTTTGTGAAAGGAACCTCCTGGCTAGCTACTGGGCTGTCAAACACTTTTTGTGTATCATTGGGTACTCCCCTCTGATCAACACAAATCACACCCCTACCACCTTCTTGCTAGCAGACAGAGTAAAGGATGGATCAGTCTCTAACACCAGGTTGACACACTGGTCCCTCCTTCTCTAGGATAGAGACATCAAGATCCACCCAACCAAAATGCCATCCATGCTGGCGCATGGCCTCCTTTTCCAAGGAGAACCCCATGATTGTACACTGTAGCCATCTGATCTACCAGATCCAGGTCCTTTCCTTCCTGCTACACCACAATTACTTGAGAGCACCTCACTGTGTCATGTCTTCACAGATGGATCAGCTTCCTATTATCAGGGAAAACAGATAGCAGGAATGGGCATATTTGTAGTTTACCCTTTCGGTAACACTGTAAAGATTTCCAAGCATTGCAGTGTAGCATCATCACAGTATGCAGAGATGGCAGCAGTGGCCTGTGCCCTCGAGTTCATCCAGCATGGAACCAAGGATACCATCATTTTCACAGACTCTAACTGGGTTTGTTGTTCTCTTACAGAATTTCTCCCATTCTGGCAGAAGAACTCCTTTACCTCTTCTGATGGCACCCCAGTGAAACACAAGAAACTGGTAATATACATTAATTCACTGGCACAGAAATTTGCACACAAACTCTATGTACACAAAGTTAAGGCCCACTCCATACATGACCCCTATCATGTCTTCAGTGATGCTTCTGACACCCCTGCTAAGGAGGGGGCCCATGGGGGGGACACCTGGATGATGGACCATCCAGAAGCCAGAGCAGCTGTGCACATAGCAGGTGTCAGGAAGAAACCTGAACCCTTCTCCCCCTTATATTTTTCCGAAGCCCAGCAAGCTGACTGTGAACTCAAAGATGTGTTCAGATTCTTGGACAAAGGCACTGAGAAGAATTTACCAGCCCACAACCCATACCGAAGGCATGAAGGTAAGTTACACCTGTTCCCAGATGACAAGCTCATTTGGTATCAACTAGATGATACCACCACCAAATTATGGGTGGTCCCTCATCATCTTAGATCCAAATTTCTGTACCAAGTGCATGATACCCCCACTGGTGAACACCAGGGAGTGGAAAACACACTCCAGAGGCTCAAGACCAGCGCATGGTAGCTTGGTGTCACCAAGGATGTCATACAGTACATGGACAACAGCCTTGTTTGTGTGCAAAACAACCCCATCCCTACCAAACCAAATGCCAAGTTACTACCACAAAGGCATTCAGGCCCCTGGCATGCCCTACAGATTGATTTTATTGGTCCCCTTACCAACACCAGTGGAAACAACAAATATGCCCTTGTGGTAACTGATCACTTTTTTAAGTGGGTTGAGACTTTCCCCACTAAGACAATCACTGCAAAAGCCACTGCCAAAATTCTGGTGGAACAAATTTTCTCCAGGTGGGGTCTACCTCTGAAGGTAGACTCCGATAAAAAGAACCAGTTTTTCAGGTGAGTTAATGAAAGAAGCCCTTGAACTCCTTGGAGTTCATCCGAAGTTCCACATACCATGCCACCCACAATCATTAGGTCAAGTAGAGAGGGCCAACAGATGGATTAAGCAAATGCTTTCCAATTTCATTGAGGACAATCCCAAGGACTGGGATTCCCTACTGCCATTACTCCTTATGGCAATTATGGGTACACCCTCAGCCACCACCCAGTTGACACCCTTTGAGGTGATGACTGGTAGAAGTATGAGATTACCCGAACATCTGTTGTTTGACCTGCACACCCCCACAACAGACCACATTTCTGTGGACCAATATGTGGAAAAGTTGAGAAAAGACCTAATACATACTCATTTGTATGCTGTAAACTGCATGGGCAAGGCCCAGCAACAGTCCAAAATTCAGTTTGACAAACACGCACAAGAAGTGGATTGTCAAGTTGGAGATCAGGTAATGATTCTCAGATTTGCACATCCAACACATTCTTTCTCCAACATGTTGGAAGGACCCTACCCAATTGTCAACAAGCTCAGTCCAGCAGTCTATCAAGTCAGACTCATGCAAAACAAAAAATTGACTGACAAATGGTTACATGCAAACCAGTTGAAACTGTATAAAGGAGTATAATTACTTTTCCTTCCCCCATTGGGAAGAATAGTACTAATTTGCTAATGTTTCATTTTCCTTTTCAGTTACACTGACAAGATGGCTATCTTGTTCCATTTTCTCCTCATCTCAGGAGTTATCCCCTGCATCCAAGGCATGGTAAAGCACATCCTTCCTCATCTTGATCCACCTGCAACTACCCCAGAGGGAGTCTCCATCAATATTTCCTACAATTTGATTACCATTCAGAAAAGTTCAGATGCCTACCTCACTGCCTCAGTTGCTGCTCCTGATAAATCTACCCTACAAATTGAGTGGCAAACCAAGTCTCAAGGACAAATACTCCCTGTTGCCAAACTCTCTAAGGGAACTTTCCATGGATGGCCCAACACAAAATTATCCCTAAATAGTACTTTGTCCTTGAACCAGACCTCTCTTAGACATTCTGGTTTATGCAATATCACTGCCTTAATTGACCCCTCATATTGTGATTCACTTTCTAAAGATTCTGCCAAGAAATTTTGTGCTGTACACAACATGGCTTCAGCTATGGCTTCAGCTACCATGTATCTATCTGTGTTACCCCCTACTGAAAAGCAACTTTTGGAATGTCCAAAGCAAACCCCTGGTCCTCGTAGTGGTCACACAGCCACTGCTTTACCTGGCTCACTTATTGACAACTTACAATATATGCATATACCTGTCTTGTTTAACTTGACTTACTGGAATATGAAATAATTTGGTGTGTGTCATACTACTAGCACATCATTGTTTTATAGTACTTTGTTACTTGATAGCTTAGCAGTTTTTCAGATTTGTAACCAAGACCGTATTGCCGGGGTACACACCACCGAGCATAGAGGCATTTTTAGGAGAAAACTTGTTTCTCAGAAAGATGATCAAAGTCATAAAAGAAATACATGTGACACATCTGATATCACTGGTGCCACAGGCACCATCACTGGTCTCTTTGGTACTACAATGTCTATCTGGAATAAAGTGGACATTGCTACTATCCAAGCACATTCACAAAAGTTTGAATTTGGTATGATTAATTACATCATACCCCCATTATTGCATGGTTTGGGTGGTCTTAGTCAGGAAGAAAGATATACTGTAGATAATATGCATGATATTGCTAAGGCATTTACAGATTCTAAAGACAAGATTAACACCCTTATTGCACAGAACAATAAGGAAGCAGATAAGCAATACATTACCCGTGAAATACTATGCTCTTCCTATGGATCATATATTATCACTACCATCAACAATCTTTTCCGTGATCTAGAATCCAGAAGAATGCCTGATATCATACATGATAGATGTATCTCTAAATGGTATTGCCTTCAGTGCAAATCCCCTAACTGTGTTGCCATATGTGACCAGGCACCCCAATACTGGTCTTTACTTTACTTCTAAGAAATGTTCTATTAAGGATACTATGTTTGTGTCTTTTACTGTCTCTTTACCATGTTTTGATTCTACTATAGCTATATTTGACAAACTACAGTAGCATCCACAGACACTGCCAGCTATTTCCCCCAAATTTCTGTGATATTTCCAAAGAAATCTTCTGCTTTCTCCATTTCCACAGTAGCGGCAGCAGAGAGAAACTTTTAAGAAATTTTGCGAAATATCTGGCAATAGCTGGCAATGTCTGTGGCTACTACTGTAGCATCCGTACACCCCATTGGGCACCTTGATGATGACATCTACAGAGAATGCCTCAACTTGCCTCCTCCTCTTCTGTTTTTCCATCCTCTTTTGGATGCATGGGTCTCACCGCAGACGAACTGCTGTGCAAAGAAAGGGTATATTTATTTGTGTTGATGTGACGTATTTGATGTTATTAAATCTGTATGTGGATATTCCCCCAGACAGCATCGATTGGTCCTTTTCCATGGACGATAACATCACCACCAATGGCACAGAATACCAGAACTCAACATCTGCTCCAGATGATTCTCGATTGTACCAGTCTTACTGGAAGGAGATTCATCACTTGTTAACACGGATTTCCAAACAGACTTATACTTGCCCAGTACAGCTACAAAAATGGAGACTACCTACTGTAAAAATGCAATATAATTTAGATGGTGTATTTTGTGTGGTAACTAATTTTAAGCAATTCACATATGGAGATAAGACATGTACTATTAATGATCTTAACATTTGCTTTGTCCCTCACCAGACCACTATTATTGGGCACACAGTTATTGCTCCTGTTCCCCTTGTGGAACCTGATATTATTGATGGTAACCCTGACTATCTGCTTACTTTGTCAGAGTACTTACCTTATTTTAATGTACACATTGAACCCTTGACTTTAACTCTGAAGTCACTTTTAGACAGGAAAGACACCCATCTCATCCATATCAGGAAAAATATATCCAAAGCAAATGAAGCAGTATTTTACCTTATTAATGATGGTTATTTTAATAGTACACTTACTAACACTTGGTTAGAGATTACCTTTAAAGGTTTTGTTATTATATAAGCATTTTTGATCTTTTTCTTTATTATTATGCTTTGCTGCCTCCGGCATACACTCCGCCTACACCGTGAGCAGCTGGAATTCCTTTACAAGGCTCATGCGTCGGGTCTGTAAATGACACCTGCTCTCTCTCCACTTCTCTAATCTTGCTTGTGTTGCCCCTTATGAGACAACAAGGGGGGAATGTTACATGAGGTCCCTGCACCCTAATTGCTCCCCCCAGACACTGCAGACAGCTAACCTTTATGTATATGTTATACTAACATATAGGGCTAAGGGCATCTACCGTATAAGAGTAGATGTCAGGATATGTATGCATATAATTGCTATACACTTTACTTTCTAATATACACATGTATTTCTTGCTTACAAGATGATAGGACACCTGTGTCCCCATAGTATTATGATATATGAGTCAGCATTGCCATCTTCTAATGATTTGTATTACTACTCGGCTATGTACAAACTGTACTTCTTTGTTTCCACAAAGTGATGACTATAGCAAAATTGTATAATGTTATCTAGGACTGAGGAGCCACCTCTAATTTTGCCAATAGGCTCATCTCTGTAACTAGAAATGTTTCTACCTTACAGTAATCATGGTAATTATCTTAGGTATATAATGTAAGACATTACGTCTTCTACCTCGGAGACCCCAGAAGACACGGAGATTCTTCAAGGTATAGGGAATGCTTAGCATTGGCTCCCAGTTCCTAATGGCAAGAACTGCTTAGGGCAACTGTGATTTTCCTTTTGGCGGTAATAAACAAGCTTTATTACTCTTATGCAACATGTCCGTGATTCCTTGCATGCCCATTATTGCCAAGAACCTGAGAATGAGGTTTAGACCTCCTGACATCTGCCTGTACTAGCAAGGCCTCCAGGTCTGGGATTTTATTTCCCAGGCTGTGGGCATTTGAACACATGGCCTTCCATGTTTTGCCACCTGACTTCCCTCTAATCCTGTGTTTGCCCTCCTGCTTCTTTCCCCAACCCAGTTTTCCTTTTCATGCTGCCTTCCTTCCCCTGCCTTTCCCTGTGATTCTGGTACAGGTGTCCCTGTCTGCAACTTGTCTTCATGTTCCTCATTTCTGGAAACTCTAACCTCTGGGGGTGGGCTACTTGAATCTCCATGCTCCTGTTGAGCCCCCTAGCTAGTTTAAATGTTCATCAAGGAAGCATTTAAACCATTCACTGAGGACTGCTGTCCCCCTCTTGGATAGATGCAGTCCATCAACCTTGAACAGGGCTGCATTACTCAAAGTGGGTCCCAAGTCCACAGTAAATCTGTACCACTTCTCACTGCACCAGCCCTTCAACCATGTGTTGAAACTGCTGATATGGTAATTCCTATTTTCCCCTATACCATGAACTGGCAGCACCTCTGAAAATGTCACAGTTTGCTTTCTTCTTCAGGCACACTCCCAAATCTCTGAAGTCCTCCTGCACCTGTTCCATGCTTAACCTGTCTTTGGATAGGTAATTTGTTCCCAGGTGGACAATGACCTTCAGCCCCCCTCTTCATGCCACCATTTTAGCAATCCTCAGGATCCACTCCCCATCCCTCTGAGTGGTGCCTCCTAGAAGGCACTTATCCTCCCTCTCCTCCCTGCTATCTATAGCCAGAACCATCCCCAAGACAATTGAGTCCTGCAGCAGGAGTAACTTTTTCTTCCTTTGGGGTCCTCTTCCTCCTGCTACTGGGTTTCCCTCTTGGAGGACCATTACCTCCTTCCTTGTCACAGGCTTGGGTTCTCTTGTGGGAGTCTCCCACTCCTCCAGAACATCATAGGAGTTCTTAAGCTGGACCAGATGGGGGATGTGCCTCTGACAACCCCCTCCGAACCTCCCTGAGCCCACTTTAGTCCATCCTGCTCTCTGCTCGGGCAGCTGTTGTGGCAGTGGCTGGGGACATGGCAGCCACTGGTTGGGGGTGAACGTTTCCAGTGCTCCTGCCAGTTCAGCCCAGAGACTGGCAATCTTTGCCCTCAACCCAGAGAGGTGCCTGCAAATGGAGCAGCACTGCAGTACCCAAAAAGTTCTCCTGAAGACTGCTACCCTGCACCCAGTGCACTGCACTGCACCACTCCCTGCATCATCCCATTCTGGTTTATTCCTTCTCCTTTCACCCTGTGCTTTGTGGTTAGTGCACTATCCCTATGTTTTGTTGTTGTTGTTGTTGTTCTTGGTCCCTCCACCTTTCTCCCTTCTTCTTCTACACTTTCCTCTCTTGTTCCTCCCTCACCCCTCACCCTGCTACCTCTGTCCTGTGATAGGAAGCTCCTATGCCCTCCCACACACAGCCACCATATAAGTGGACGAGCTGGGGATGGGTGGGAATGGGGGGTTGGGGGGACCTACACTCTGTCTGCTGTCTAGAGAAGAAACAATCAAATACTCTACTTGTCACTGTGCACCCCAAGTTGCTGTTAAAAATACTTAGTTGAAATCCACCCAAAGTCACTGTATGAAGTGGAGAAGACAAATCAAATGCACCCAAAGCCAATTAAAACACAGTTCCTGCTGAGTCCAGCACCAGCTCTCACTGCCAATCCTCTCTGTGTCCGCTCGATATGCTCCTGCCTGCAGCTCTATTTGGCTACAGCTCCCTGCTGAACAAAGTGACAAGACCTGCAATCAACTGTCCCAGTTACAGTGCTATTGATAATCAGTAATGTTGGTTGTGTCACTTGACCTGCTTCTCTTCCCTGGCGCCTGTGGAAAAAAGCTTTGATTGTAAAGTACGGGACCTTGCTATTTAAAGCCTCTCAATCCCTTTGTTTAAGTTTGGCACTCTTTCTCTCTTCCCCCAATTGGCTCCCTTGCTCTAGCTCCTGATCCTGAAACAATCTCCCCAGTCCCACTGTACAAGTATAGGTTATTTAGTTGTGAAAGCCCCCAAGTCGCTGTACAAATTAGAGACTGTTTTATTTAACCACCCGAGTTGCTGTAAAAAAACAACAGCAAAAGAACAGGGAATATTTAGTAACAATGCACCCCAAGTTGCTGTCAAAATTAGTTAGTTGAAATCCACCTCAAGTCTCAGTAAGAAGGGAAGAAGACTTAAATCAAATGCACCCCAAATTAGTTAAAACATAGTCCCGGATGAGTCCAGCACCAGCTGTCACTGCTGTTTCTCTCTGTGTCCGCCCCTGCCTGTAGCTCTGTTTGGTTGCAGCTCCCTGATGAACAAAGCAATAAGACCTACAATCAACAGCCCCAGTTACAGTGCTATCTGATAGTCAGTAAGGTTAGTTTTGTCTCCTGACTCACTCTTCTTCCCCGGCACCAGTGGACAAAAGCCAGACATGGGGTTTAAAGGCATGGGTTAATGATTCTGAACATAACCCAAAACTGTCCAGCAAATGCACTCTCATGTTCAAGCTGATCCTGAAGTGTGTGTTTATTTTTTAAGCAGTACAAGACAAACTGACTGAGTGGCAAGGGATATACAATCTATATTCTGACTGCTGCTACACATATCTGTCACAACACAAATAACTCCACTCTCTGTATTTTTAAGTGCAAGCATCACTGTTGCTTTTAATGGCAGATAAATGTTTGGTATTTCAACATAGGCAAACTACCTCTGATGAGGAACATTGTAATGAGGCTCTGCAAGTTTCTTGACATCCCTGAAGTCTTCATGATCTACTAAAGCGTATGGGAGAAGGGCTCTAATTATGATTTCCCAGTTTTTTGATTAAGACTCCTTGGATGACTTTTCTGAAAAACATTCTTTCTCTCTAATGTTTGAGTCAATGGTAGCTGCTTATGTGTCCCTGATTTATTAGATACTGTGATTATTTTTCCAGATGGACATTGGGGTTTGGAGTTTATTCAGTGCAATCAGTGGAAGTGCAGCTTGTGCTGACATGCTGCCAGTACATTTGGTGGTAATCATGGTCCTACTGGCAGTAGTTCTGTCTGCATCTAATTAAAAAAATGTATTATACATTTCTATATTCTGATTCTTATCATTGGTGGCCTGGATCATCAGGGAGGGGAAGGATATGATTTTTGGCTGATCAAGCAATACTGAATATATAATCAGATGGAGTTTGAGAGCTGTAGTGCCAAGACACGAAGCAACTTTACACAGTTTATACTTTGTTTACATGTAGTACAAATTGCTTTGTTTGAACGGGTGTGGGAATGGATAACACAGACACAAAAAGTAAGTTTTAAAACACACAAGACTTTGTGTGAATTTTATTTTCTTACCTCATAATAAAAATAATAAACTAAAATAAAAAAGAAAAGAACAAGCTCTTCTCGAGCTTCAGCACTACCGTCCAGAGTGGACTACTTGCAATCAGTTTTCCACCTTCTTCTGGGCTTTTCAACCAGCTATACATCCTCTTAGTACAGCTCCCAATGCTGATCTGCTGTACCTGAATATAGGAGGGACCCTTATACAGGTTCAGGAGGTCAGCTAATCCACCCCTAAACTCATACAACTGAAGAACTACGCTAATACATACAATAGGGGATCAGTCTGACACGTACAGTAGGACCTTCATTGTATCATAATGTATTATATTGATCAAGCAAATAACAGATTCTACCTCTGTAAAAACAGTTATAAGGCTTGCATGCCTAATTGCCGATTATGGGGGCTAAGCCTCTCCTACTTTCAGTGACTGACGGCCAGAGTTTCTGATAAATAAGCCTCATTCTGGGGCAGCTGGCTCCTAGGGGAACACAGAAACTCAGAGGCTGGGACTGCATCAGGTAAGAATGGGACCTAACCTTCCTCGAGGCTATTACTTAGCTGGTTCCTTCTTAGATGCATTTTACACCTTATAATGTTAACTATTGTCTACATGGGTGCTTTGTTTTAGTGCCAGGCAAGGGTTGTGATACCGTAAGTAAATATCCTTTTCTTTTATTCCATCAAAAGTGTTTTAACTATTTTCACTTTAGCACCAAAGAAACACAACATTCAAAGAAAAACCTTTTCTTTAGCAGGGGACATTTTATTTTCTTGTAGCCTTTCATTTCAAGGCTTTTATTTGATTTACAATTCTTTTACCTGCTCATTGACCGAAATTTCAAGTCGATGGGTGCCCCTTTGCAAATGGGCCTTCTTTCCCTTATGGTAATGAGCTGCCTTCTATAATTAATTTTATGCTCTCATTTTAGTACAATGGGCTTTATTTAGCCCCTTTTTCCATTATCAGGAGGCAGCCTGACAATTGCAGGGTACCTCAGGACACAGTGCCCCGTCTCTAAATTCGTCTCTTTTGAAAGCTGCACTGTGCATATTGTCACACACTCTGTTTACAAAGGAGCACTTTCCTGCACTGAAAGACCTTGGTGCATTACTATTAAGTGGGCACTTGCTGCAATGAAAGCAAGGAGCCAGCAAGGAATAGACAACTACAAGGGTGTGTATTTTATTTCTTAAGCATTACACTCCATAGTTGTCAGGTCGGCTCCTGCATTTGTACCAGAGAGGCTGGCACAAAGAAAAGAGAGCCCTGCTCTGGAACATCACCATCCTGTGCAGCCTGCACCTCTACTGAATTTACTATCAAAACAGAATGCAGGCCCATTTTTATGTTTGCTTGGACGCATGTGCAAGAAACATAGTGCCATCATCCGAGTTTTTGTAGGTGTGGCACCCGTCTTCCAATGCAGTCAGTGTGTTTGCAGGTGAGGCCACAGTTCACCAATGAATGCTGCAGCTGTCTATGACAGCAGTTGAAAATGCAGTGCTGTACAGTTCAAAGGCAGAGCTATGCTTCAGTGAGCAGTGAGAAGCTACTGTATGTGCATGTGCTCCCCCCCACACACACACACGCATATGCACGCACGCATGCATATTGTGTGCTAATGTGCCCCCCCACGCACACACTGTATGGCAGACGGGGTGCCCAATTACCTGTCAGCTCTGCTGCTCTCCCCCCAACAGAGTTCCAGGTGCTACGCTGGGAGCCCACCCCAGCATGGCAACAGTCTATATGGCCGATGGGGGTGCCCAATCCCCCATTGGCTCCAATGTTTCCCCCCCAACAGACAACCGGGTGCCACGCTGGGAGCCCACCCAGCATGGCAGCAGACCATATGGCTGATGGGGGTGTCCAATCCCCCATCGGCTCCACTACCCCCCAGATAACCTTCTAGCTGCCATGCTGGGAGCCCACCCCAGCATGGCACAAGTCCCATGTCATCCAAGAAAAAAAAAACCTGCAAGAAAAACCTTTCCTTGCTGTCATGACCCCCGATCCCCCCCCCGCCCACCCTCTGCGCATCCACCTCCTCACACCCCACCTCACCCCATACTTACCTCCAGAGTCCGGCGCGATGACCTTTGGTGGACCGGGCACACGTCTGAACTCTTCAAAGCTGACCGCGAACTGAGGAAATGCTGGTAAGCTGTATAATGTAATAAATAGGGTTTTTTCAACTTTGATGCATATCTCTGGTATTTTTGGGAATTTTTTCACCAACTGTTCAACATGGGGTTTTTGGGACCCCACCTCATGAATTCTGTCACTGTCATTTTGTTAATCGGCCCCAAAAGGTGATTTCACGGTCACTGCATGGAACCACCTTCCAGGACTGATTCACGAAATGGCAGTGTCTGGTCATGAGGTAGGTCTAAAAACCCTATGTTAATTTAGTGAAAAATTCAATCTGTTTGAAACACATAGTAGGAACAGGCGCAATGCATGCTTGTAAAACAGTCATTTTGCGAATTTTCAATATTTTCACTCCAGATTTTCAACATTGCCATTTTACCATACTTCCTTCTGAGCAGTACAGCTGTAATTTTTCACATTTTTCCCAAAATGTGTTTCCGTGCATGTAGTGCACAATGGCAGAGTCGGTGTGCGAAAGCAATATTCGGGACAGATTAAGAAAATCACAGTGACACTGTTCATGAGCAGAGGTGTTAAACATTTGGTGAAAAAATTCCCAAAAATGACTGTTTTACCAGCATGCGTTGCACTGTTCCTATGCACGCTCATAAGTTCGCAGATTTTCACTATTTTCACTCCAGATTTTCAACACTGCCATTTTACCACACCTCCTTATGAGCAGTATAGCTGTCATTTTTCACATCTCACCCAAAATGTGTTTCCGTGCATGTAACGCACAATGGCACAGTCGGTGTGCGAAATCAATGTTTGGGACAGATTAAGAAAATCACAGTGACACTGTTCATGAGCCAGAGGTGTTACAATGGCTATGTTAAAAATTTGGTGAGAAAAGTCCATAAAATGTCTGTGTTACGAGCGACCATTGCACAGTTTCCATGCACCCTCGTAAGTTCATGGATTTCTAATATTTTCAGTCCAGATTTTCACAACTGGCATTTTTACACACTTCCTTATGAACAGTACAGCTGTCCTTTTTCACACCATGGCTGAAATGTGTTTTTGCACTTCCAGCACAGAAATGCGTGGTCGCTGTGGGAAATCACTGTTCGGGACAGATTAAGAAAATCACAGTGACACTGTTCATGAATGGAAGTTCCAAAATGCCTGTGTTGACAATCTGCTATAAAAAATCCCCAAACTAATTGCATCATGGGTGTGCGTTGCACAGTTTCTACGCATGCTCGTGACTTCACCAGTTTTTTTAATATTTTCACTGCAGATTTCAACATTGCCATTTTTTGTACCTCCCCATGAACAGTACAGCTGTCATTTTTTTTCGCACCAGTGGTGCCAAATGACACAGTCGCTGTGCAAAATCAGCTTTCCGCTAATGAACTGATATTGCCACTGTTCATGAGGTGGGGGTCACAAAAAAAACATGTTTAAAATTTGGAGTGAAAATACCAATGAACGCCTGGGACATTAGGGTTTCTGACCATAATGCCTCACCCTGTAGAGACTGACAGGCATGAGTGGTGTGACTTGGGATTGTCGCCTATAATACTCCTGCCATTCCACCCCCCCCCACACCCTGCAGCCAGTGACAGTCATCGAGGTGTGCCTTGGACTATTTGGCCCCAAAGTTCATCCCATTCTACTATACTGCACCCATCTCACTGTATTTCTTATGGAATGAGGTGAGAATAAGGCCCAAAGACTCCAAGGCACACTGTGAAACTTGTCGGTGTCTGCAGAATAGGGTGTGGAGAAATGGCATGGCTGTTATGCCTGATGACCCAAAGGCACACCCCAGTGCCTGTCAGTCTCTGCAGGGTGGTAGTGGGGTTGGCTTCAGTTCAATACTTCACTGCCATTCCTATTATGCATCTCTCTAACTCCTACACTACCAATGCCAATGCCAGCAAGCAAACATTCGACATTGACAAATGCTCATTTTACACAGTTGCTGTGTGTACTATATTATTCATTATCTCCCTTGTGGGCTGTTTTTTTTCTAAAGGGAAAGTATCTTTCACATTTTATTACCAGAAGGCATGCAGGGCACCTGAGAGCACTTCATGGGACTGGAAAAGTAAAATAAGAGGGGAAGAATAGCATGGAGATGCTTCAGTAGGAGGCCACCCTACTGAAGTAGAACTAGTGGAAAAAAAAGAGTCAGATAGAGAGAATGCTGCTACAGCAGACTAGTAAGAGGGGGTTAAAGATATAAGAGGAGAGTCCCAAGGTGCCTAGGATTCGGTGGGGAGGGGTTCTTTTGTCCCCCTTCCCCAAGGTTAAGCAGAAATCAGTATAACAGCTGGCTGGTTTCCAAGACAACCTACTCTGCAAGTTGTTAGAGTAGTAAGGAGCTTCTGCTCACCCTTGCTTGAAAGCTCCACCCCAGGGTCCCTTATAGTACAGTTAATACACAAGTAACAATACCTGCTGTATATTTTTAAACATTCATCAACATTAACATCATTACCCTGGGTGTCTTAAACATGTATCTAATATGACATCACAATATCACTTATCTTATATATCTTTTGTTTCAGTTATAGCCCCATATCAGGGCAAATAAAATCTGCATTTGTGTGCGCCTTCCCTGTCCTATGTTTCACCATAAACCTGTATGGCTGGAGGGCAAGATACCACTGCATAATACGATTGTTCTTATCCTTCATTTGCTGGATAAAGCCAGGGGATTATGGTCAGTAATCAGCATAAAGTCAACCCCCCACAAATAAAATTGAAGGGCTTGTATTGCCCACTGTGCAGCTAAACATTCCTGTTCCACAGTGGAACACTTTTGTTCCCTGTCATGCAGCTTTCTGGAAATGTATATCACAGGATGTTCTTCACCCTCTGTTGTCTGACTTAATACAGCTTCTAGACCAGTACCTGAGGCATCCATATGTGCCTCAAAGGAGTGATTGAAGTCAGGACATTTCAACACTGGGGAGGAACATAAGGCTGCTTTAATTTTTTGGAACACCTCCTCACACTTAGGGGTCCATTTAACTTTACTGCCACACTTCTTTTTTGTGAGATGAGTAAGGGGTGTGGCAATCGAGGTGAAATTCGGAATAAATCACCTGTAGTATCCAGCCAGACCCAGAAAAGAGTGTACTGTATATGCTTTTTGGCCATGGGCATTGGACATTTAGCAATAGCTTCAATTTTATCTATTTCAGGCTTAATCAGACCATTTTCCAAAAGGAACCCTAAATGTCTTGTTTCCCTCATGGCTAGGGCTCACTTAGTAGGGTTGATGGTCATGCCTGCCTTCTTAATAGAGCATATTACAGGTTTCAGATGTGCCAAGCGAGTGTTCCAATCCAGACTAAAAATAACTACATCATCCAGGTATACTGTACAAAAATTAGAGTGGGGTACCAGTACCTGGTCCGTGTATTTCTGGAATGTAGCGGGTGCTCCATGTAGTCCAAATGGCATCGAACAGAAGTGGAACAATCCCACTGGTGTACTAAAGGCAATTTTCTCCTTATCAGAGGCTTCCAGGGGAATTTGCCAATACCTCTTGGTTAGGTCTAACATAGATATATCCTGGCACTGCCAATCCGATCAAGGATGTCATCCGCTCTGGGCATGGGATAGGCATTGAACTGTGAGACCTGATTCAACCCTCTAAGATCTAGGGATAACCTTATGCCTTCCTCTTTTTTGGGTACCTCTACAATGGGAGAACCCCATGCACTTGTGGATGGTTCTATGATGTTAAGTTTTTGTAATTTCAATATTTCTTGCTGAACTTCTGCTCTCCCCCTTTCAGGGAGCTGATAGGGCTTTTTACTCAACAGGGGTGAATCTGTTCTGATAATATGTTCCACCCCAATAGCTTTTTCCTCAACGGGGGTGAATCTGTTCTGATAGTATGTTCCACCACAATGGCTTTACCTGGTACACTAGTAAAAGTTGTTGGGAAAGAGCTTATCAGGGCCCATAATTCCTCCCTCTGGGACTGCTCTAGGGTGGGATTTATAAATACCTCCTGGAGCCCTTTGACAATTTCCAGCCTGCTATAGGCCAGATCTGTCTCTCCTCTTTCTGGTATCACAATCATTCCTATCCCCTCGCTGTCTTTTTCATATCATTTTTTCAACAGGTTGGCATGGTATATCATTCTGGAGTCTCTGCCTCATAGGTCACAGGTCCCATCTGTCTTATTTTCTGGTATGGCCCCTGCCATTTTATAAGAAGTTTACTGGTAGAAGAAGGCAACAATAGTAACACTCGTTCCCCAGCTAGAAACTGTTTGGTAGTAATCCTCCGCTCTTTCTGGATTACCTGGGTCTGGATTACCATGCTAGTTTCATGAGCCTTTTGAGTGTACACTACCAGTAGCTTTCTGAGCTGCGTCACATAGGCAGTTATTCTGGGATCTCTCATTTCCTTCCCCTCCTCCCAATACCCCTTAACCACATCCAGTGGACCTCGTAGGTTTCTACCGTAGAGTAGTAAAAAGGGGGAATATCCTGTGGAGGCCTGGGGTACCTCTTGGTGTGCAAACAACACATAGGGGAGGAATCTATCCCAGTCTTTGCCCTCTTCATGGACAAACTTTTTAAGCATTCGCTTCAGAGAATGATTAAAGTGCTCTGCTAGTCCGTCAGTTTGGGGGTGGTAGGGGATGTCCTAACATCCACTATCCTAAGGAGATTATAAAGTTCTTTAAGTAAGGCTGCATTAAAATTACTCCCCCTGTCTGTTAAGATTTCCTTTGTAATCCCCACTCGACTGAACAATTTCACTAAGTTCCTCTGCTATCCTCAGGGTGGTGACAGTATGCATCAGGATAGCCTTGGGGTATTTAGTCACATAGTCACGCATGCCTAGGATGAATCTATTTCCTTTGGAACTTTTGGCCAAGGGACCTACCACATCCATGCCAATTCTTTTAAAAGGGGTAGTGACTAAGGGCAGGGGCATTATGGGCACCACATCCTTCTTCTCTGTCTGGGCTACCAGTTGTCATTCCCTGCATTCCTGACAATACCTGGCTACCTCTTTATGTATACCTGGCCATAAAAATCATTGCAATAAATGACCATGGGTCTTGTTCCTCCCTACGTGTCCTCCCCAGAGCAGATCACGGCCTAGATATAGCAGATACTGCTAAAACAAGAGGGCACCATTAGTTGTTCTAACATCTCTCCTGTATCAGGGTTTGTACAAACATGATACAACAAAAGGTTTGGTATCACCGTTTCAGAAGCCCCTTACTTCTGTTGTTTCCCCAGCTGCTGAAAAAAGGTGTTAAACTACCATCTGCCTGTTGTTCTTTAGCAATGTCAGCATTAACAAATACAGTATTAACATTCTCATGTGATAGTCCCTTCTGATCCCTATGCCACTTTTTCTGAAGTCTCTTTTTGACATTCAGGGACAGTTTAGTCTTTCCAGATGCCTCAATTACCTCCTCTTCAAAGGGAAATACCTCTCCAAGGGATTGTACTCTTTTGCTCTGGGTATGGGTGGTTACTGCTGTAACAGTTCCTTTTTCATGCAACAAGGAAGTAAAGTTAGCAAGTCATGCCCAGTCACAATAGGGACAAGTAGTTTGTGCACCAGACCTGTCGTAACTGCTGTTGTTTGCCCCTGTAAATTTAAATTAATGGCTCAGGTGGGGTATTGGTGAGAGTCCTCATGCACACACACAGTGTTCATTGCAGGCCCCCTCTGTTTTGTGCTAACCAGTTCAGGTTAAGATCTGTTTACTGCCTGAGTTAATCAATCCTAACACAGTCATATCTTCTATTTGTACATCCATGAGGAAATACCCTGTGTTCAAGAGCATGAGGCGTGCATTGTCCACCTTCTTAGTGGAGCAATAACTGGCAATATGTCCCAGTCCCTGGCAGTTTCTACATACAATATCTGGAGGAAAGGTTATCACACCTTGTCCACCCCTGCCTTCACTTTTCCCAGGACGTACATTAAGGATTGGCCTTACCAGCTGGAGTGTCTTCACAGCAAGGGGCTCAGGTGCTTGGTGGCCTCCTTTCTTAAATAGCTGGTGGGCAGACAGCAAGTCCTTTCCTAAGGTGATGGCCACCTCTGCTGATTCGAAATTATGTTCTTTGATCCACATTTGCACCTCCAAGAGCAGGATCTGCAAAAACTGCTCTGCCACAAAAGTCTTAATAAGGCCTGCTACAGTTTTCCCTTCTGGTTTTAGCCACTTCAAGCATAATTCCTTCAGTCTTATGAAGGTCTCTCTGGGGGTATCATATGATTGGTATTTTAGGGCTCAAACCTCTGTCTATAAGTCTCAGAGATTATATCATAGCATTTTAGGATCTCCCTTTTCACTAGATCATAATTGTCCACACTTTGGGAGTCCATGTTAGTACATGCTAACTGGGCCCTTCCAGTTAGGTAGGGTGCCAAAGCACCATCCACTGCATCTGAGGCCACCCACAAGCTCTTGCAACATGCTCGAAGGTGATCAGATAGGCTTCGATGTCATCTGAGGAAGTCATTTTAGTTAATTTAATGACTTTTGGGTTAGGGTTAGACCTGTCCTCACCATGTCCATACCCTGTCCCCAAGTTCTGTAAAACTTTTAAGGTTTCTACTAACCTCATATTCTGCATCATGTGCTCCTGTTCTCTCTCATGGAAATTGATGTCTCTTTGTCACTCTATATCCATCTGTCACACAGCCAGCCACCTCAGCAGGTCAGTTATGTTCTCTGGCAGTTCCTGTCTGGCCTCTTGGGGCTCCTCCTTCATCTCTGTTTCCTTGTCTCTATGTGGAATGATTTTCCATGGAAATCTCAATATAATCCATGGAAATTGTTGCAAAATAATTTTCCACGGAAAAAATACTGTTCCATGAAATTTTATTCCACAGATCACAGTAGGTGAAATTCTGCAGGTGCACGAGTAAAATTCCAGTGGAAATTCCACCCATGGAATGGTCACTCTGCACTAATTCTGCTGGCAGAATTCATCTTTCATGGTTGTACAGGATGTTGGTGTACACACTTAAGAGGCTGTGATGGCAGCAGAAGTGATACAGTTGGTCAAACATGATGATGGGTGCCTGTTGTGGCATGTTTAAGAAGTTGTATGTTATTTCTTTTGCATTATGGTGTGTGTTTGTGATTGGTTGTCTTGCCTTGTACTGCCCCCCCAGTTGTGTGTTATGTTTTTGTGTGTGTGTGTGTGTGTGTGTGTCTGTGTGTGTGTGTGTATATATGTGTGTGGCAGTGGGGGGGAGTCAGAGTCAGGGTTGAAAACCTTAATGCCAAATTTCCTTGCTTTTGTCACTGTAAAAACCTAACTGTTGCATTAACACAGTTTTGAAAGAATATATATATATATATATATATATATATATATATATATGTGTGTATATATATATATATATATATATATATATATATATATATATATTCATGGCAAGAATTCTGTTTAATGAATCAGTTGGGTTAATGACAAAAGCAATGAATCAGTGTTAGGGCTGAAAACCCTAACTGCACATTCCCCCCACCCCCATCACCATCACACACACATACATGCAAGTAGGGGAAGGACCAAGGCAACACAACCAATCATACACATGCAGTAGGAGGTGTATAGCTGTGTCACTGTAGGAAGTAGAGAAATCTAGCTTCACATATGATACATTATTTGCAAAGTTGTTCTTCGAGATTAGTTCACATAAAGGTGAAGCAAACTGGCAGTAGCAAAAATGGTGTATCTCATTTCATTCTCAACATATGGGTGGGGGGAGGTGTCATGGGTGCTGAAATGATAGTCTATGGAAATTGCTCAATTTTGGGACAGTGTAACTTTGTAATCCTTAAATATTGTAGCACAATAGCAGGAAAAAGCACATCTGTGGCACCAGGTGTTGCCACCCTGCAAATGTCAGCCCAAATGACTGAACCATTTGCTTCCAGGATGATGGCAAAGATGTGCAGTAATTAGGAGCATACTTTCACAAAATACTGTCGCAAACATGAAAGTGTCATAGCACAATATGTGTTTAGCTGTGTGTGAAATGTCTGGGATGACAGTTAGCAGTGTTGACCCCATGGCACTGCCCGATGGGAGCATGGGCGTGTGGTTTCATGGTTTAGATAGTTATGTTATTCCTGTTACCTTCTGCTGGTTCTGTGTGATTGGTTGTGTTGCCTTGGTCCTTCCCCTACTTGCATGTATGTGTGTGTGGTGGTGGTGGTGGTGGGAGTTGGGGGGGAATGTGCAGTTAGGGTTTTCAACCTAACACCAAATTTCTTTCCTTTGGTTGCTGTGGAACAACCTTAACAGATGCATTAAATGGATTTTTTTGCCATGAATTTCCCTTCTTTTTGAGAATGTGCACTATAAATAGTGAAGTATGATGGCATAAACACAGCATAGGATTACTTGCACATGGTGATGTAAGCGTTAACGATAATGCAAACTTGTAATAGAAATGTAAGTGCAAACGTTAATGAAAACAGAATTGCAACGCAAGTGCGTACGCAAACGCAAATTGTTATGCGCACGTTCACAGTAATGCTATTGGAAACCCAAATGCTGATGGTAACACCAATGATGATGCCAAAGAAAACACAAACAGAAAGGCAAATGGAAGCATGTACGCAAATGCAAATGGTAATGCACACTGTGGCACAAAAGGAAACACAAACAAAACCAGTAATGGAAATGCAAATGTTAACAGTAATGCAAACGCAAGTGAAAACGCAAAGGGTAATGCACATGGTGGTGTAGACGGGAACGCTAACACAAACAGTTACGGAAACGCAAGCGGAAACACTAACTATAACAGTAACAGAAATGCGCGCCTTTTTTTCCCCAAAAACTGCATTGAGAAACACAGTGAATACAAAGAATGTATGGATAATAATGGGCCTCGGAGCCGAAAATGAACACTTGGAATGCTAAATTGCTTATATGTCAGGAACCGTACGACATAGAAAAAAAATTAAAATCTCATATTGTTTATCACATTCCTGGCTAGCTTTTCACTCAGCCCCCTAGCATTTTTTCGACGAAAAGTCCGTATCTCAAAGCGTTTCCGAGATACGGGTCCCGAAAGTTGCGGCGGATGCCGTAATGTTAGCCTATGGGAAAAATAGTCAAATTTGTAGTGCCGTTGCTTTGCAGCCCTCTAATATTTTGTTACCAAAACACCAAAAGGCACGTCTGTAGGACGTTTGTTTTCTTCCCTTCAAATTTCAGCCCAAAAGACCAAACCTTTCTTTTGCAGCAGGGTGGCAAAGAATTCCTGTTATTTTGGTCATAGTGTCACAAAGTAGTGTCGTGATTTGTGACACTTTCACAAAAAAAGCACAAAAGTGTCGAATGTGTGACACTACTTTGCAAAACTACAGTTTACAAAAATTTAAAAAACATATTTCTGGGGTGTTTAAGCCAAAAAAAAAGACATGGCTAGCATCCTCAGGGCTCGACTAGGTGAACACAAAAAGAATTTTGTCCCTATAAAGCCCCAAATTTAAATGCCAAGCATTTCTGTGAGCACCAACTGAAAACAAAATGGTAGATTTGCGACACTACAGGGGTCAGTTGCGACACTAAAAGCTGCATTTGCCACACTGTCAAACTTTTTGTTAACTTCTCCCATTGACTATAATGGGAAAATTGTTTTTTGAATAACTTTTGAACCGTTTAATATTTTTTCACAAAATCTTCGAAAGGCACATCATGGACATTGGCCGCATGTTCCCTGAAGGTTTTGGACCAGTTGAACGGACCGTACGACCCGTAGGCGCAAGCAAAGAATGTGCAAAAAAGAGTAAATATGACTTTCTATGGCACTATGTAGCTCAGCACTCGTATATCCGAAAATCATGACACTTGGCACATCCAGAGATCTATGGTACTGCTCTATGCATGCCAAATGTCAGGCAAAGCTGTCATACGGTGGCAGTTATTAAGCTTCCAAATTTCACACTTTAACTTTAAATGGGTACTCAGCCTAACTATAGTGGCACTACCGTGCACTATAATATATATATGTATATATATATATATATATATATATATATATATATATATTAGAGCAAAAACTCCATTAATGCATTAGTTAGGTTGTTCCACAGTGACAAAAGTGAGAAATTCGCTGTTAGGTTGAAAACCCTAACTCCGAATTCCCCCCCCCAGCACCACACACACACACACACACACACACACACACACACATTCAAGTATGGGGGAGGACCAAGTCAACACAACCAATGACAGACATCCAGCAGCAGGTGACAGAAATAACAAACAATTGTCTAAATGTACTACGAGACATCCCCACCCACCTGACCAGGTACTGCATGCTCAGTGGAGATCAACAGCAAAACTGAGGCCATGTACACCAAACGTACATATCCCTGATTGCAGCTGCACACAACGCATCACACTTAGTAGTTGCATGGCCTTACCTACCGATGCCCACACCACACCACAACTGGTACTGTGCCATTAGTCAATATAAATGCTGAAGGTCATGATGACAGTTGTAGAAAGGTTTTAACACTAGTGAGTATACATTAATTAAGAGAAGTACATAAATTAACCACAAGACACTAGCATGCTCAAGATAAAAGTAGTGTTACATTTGGTAGGTGATTTACATAGTAGTACATTTACCTGCAATGGTTTACTCAAGATAGAGAGGCTGATGTAAGCGATGGAAAAGCATTGCCTGTTCAATGCTCTGAAATTGTACTGCCAGTATCAGATGCATTCTTACTGATGAAGGTGTACTGCTGATGTACATACATAGACCTTCAGTGTGTTTCAATACTAAAGATGCAGTAAGTATTCTTTGTAAGAAACATTGTAATTGCATGGATCAGGCCAAGCAACTTCTAAATATCATAGCACTACTGAGCCAACAATGACGTACCTGTATCGGAGATGTATAATGGATAGATTTTCCTGTAGGCACTTACTGAGTATGTTGTACCTGATAAAGACAATCTCATTGCATCGGTGATGACTAACTTATTCAAATAGTAATACATTTACTATTGTTGCAATGAGTGATCTATGCCACTTATGGACACAGTGTAATTTTTTTAACAGTTGTTTCATACTCAGGCTGTATGCCTAGTGTTTGGGTTTGCCACACTTCTGTCACTGATGCTATCAAAGTGATAACTATGTTAATTGTGGTACAACAGGAATCAAGTAGGTATGGTGTAGATATAAACAGAATGTCTTTTAGTATTGATTTAACTCACAATGGGGTAAGTGTACTAGGACAGCAGGGGTTATTCTCTATCACTGACTCTGTCAGTTATAATCACACTAAGGTTTCAATGACTGTAATGATCAAGTTACACTGTTCATCTTCATGAGTTCATATTCACAGCCATTCTCCAGTAACTAGACAGTGTATGGTGTAACTGGGTGACACTGTGTTGCAAAGCTGCTACAGTGCCTAGCAGAGGAGAGTATCTACTCATAAAGACAATTAAGCAATAAGGCATGACCAACAGTTATGTTAAATGGTCTGTTAATCACCCTGTAGGGGTTTAATGTTGAATGAGGCATAGCCGAGTGCCACATGTCGCTAGACAGTGATAAACTGACCATTAACATAATACCTGGGAGTGGCTTATTGCTATCATAATAAAACTGTTTTTAAACAACATTAAACCATGTTCATCATATGGTTAGGCTCTACATGTATGTTAATAAAACTAAACATAAGGCTGTTACAATGTTTACAGTCAATTAGAAAGCTGCATTTCTCAAACCCTTGTTATAATCAGAGATATTATACCTGTACAACTCCTTGGTTTTGCTGAACTCTATTGCTCAGGTGGCCCACCACATGTGGTCTGGTCTGGTGTGGGCATCGGTAGGTAGGCCATGCAACTACTAAGTGTGGTACGCTGTGTGCAGCTGCAATCAGGATGTGTACGTTTGGTACATGGCCTCAGTTTTGCTGTTGATCTCCACTGAGCATGCAGTACCTGGTCAGGTGGGTGGGATGTCTCGTAGTACATTTAGACAATTGTTTGTTATTTCTGTCACCTGCTGCTGGATGTCTGTCATTGGTTGTGTTGACTTGGTCCTCCCCATACTTGAATGTGTGTGTGTGTGTCTGTGTGTGTGTGGTGCTGGGGTGAATTCGGAGTTAGGGTTTTCAACCCTAACAGCGAATTTCCTCACTTTTGTCGCTGTGGAACAACTCTAACTAATGCATTAAATGGAGTTTTTTGCCTCTAATTTCCCTTCTTTTTGAGAATGGTGACGAGAAATAGTGAATGTAATGCAGCGGTGGGAGCACGAGGCCCTTTGGGCCCCGCGCTCCCACCACATGATGTCTTGTGGCATAGTAACAGGAGCAGCAACGGAAACAGAAATGCTAACAGTGGCACACATGGTAACACAAGCGCAAATGAAAACGCAAAGGATAATGCACATAGGGCCCGGCTTCCCCGGGCATGCACGCGGCAGCTGAGCGCACGGAGCCCAAAGGGCCCACACCCCACCACATGATGTCTTGTGGAATAGTAACAGGAACAGCAATGCAAACAGAAGCTCTAACAGTGGCGCAAGGTAGCAGCAAGCGCGAATGAGAACAGAAAGGATAACGAACACGTGGCGTAGAGCGGAACGGGTGTGCCACGTGATGTCTTGTCACATAGTAACATGGTGCCTGTAAATCAAAATGGCAATGGGCATGGTGGCGCAGTGAAACAAAAAGAGAAACAGTCAGGTACACACAAATGGCAAAAAAGTAACAGAAAGCATAGCGCAAATGAAAACACAAGGATGGCCCGCGTGGTGGCGCCCAGGCGATCAACGATAAGTGAACGGGCATGGGCGCAAGCGGAAAGGGCAATGGTAACAGTAATGTAAGCGCACAGGCTGGTTTTCCCAAAAAGCTGAATAGAGAAAGACAGTGAGTACAAAGAATGTATGCATAATAATGGGTATCGGAGCAGAAAATGAGGACTTGGAATACTAAATAAGTTATATCTCAGGAACCGTATGACGTAGAAAACAAATTTAAAAGTCGTATGATTTATGACTGTCTTGGCTAGTTTTCTACTTAGCCCCCTGTAGGGGGCTAAGAACTTTTCCGACGAAAACTCCGTATCTCGCACCGCTTTCGAGATACGGGCCCTGAAAGGCGCGGTGAACACCGTAATGTTATCCTATGGGGAAAAAAGAGACGTTCGGAGCACCATAACTTTGCCTCCCTGTAATATTTTTTCACCAAACCACTGAAAGGCACATCTGTGAGCTGTTGGATGTCTTCCCTCCAAATTTCAGGAAAAAAGACCAAACCGTTATTTTGCAGCAGGGATCCAAAGGATTTCTGTAATGCGTCGGGCGCCGTAATGTTATCCAATGGGAAAAACTGTCAACTTTGGAGTGCAGTAACTTTGCCGCCGTGTAATATTTTTTCAATACAACACTGAAAGGCACATCTGTGAGATGTCAGCTCCGTTCCCTCCAAATTTCAGCTCAAAACTCCCAACGGTTCTTTTGCAGCGCAGTGCCAAAGAATTGCTGTCATTTTCCCACAGACTAGAAAACTACTGTCGCAATTTGCGAAAGCTTTCACAAAAATTTGCGACACTTTCGTGAGCACGAAAGTAATTTGCGAAAGTACTTTTTCCAGAAATTTGAAAAACATATTTCTGGGGTGTTTTAACACAAAATAAAGACATGGCAAGCATCCTCAGGGCCTGACTAGGTGAATACAAAAAAAATTAGGTTGCTAGAGGGTCCCAAATTTAAATGCCAACCATTTTTCTGATCACCAACTGAAACAAAATGGCCGATTTGCGAAAGTAACAGGCCCATTTGCTAAAGTAAAAATGCATTTGCGAAAGTGTTGAACTTTTTGTTAACTTTTCCCATTGACTTATAATGGGAAACTGTTTTTTGAATAACTTTTGAACCGTTTAATATTTTTTCATGAAATCTTCGAAATGCACACTGGGGACCCTGGCCGCATGTTCCCTGAAGATTTCGGGCGGGTCGCACAAACCGTACGACCTGTAGGCGCGACCATAGAATTCCAGAAAAGCGTAAACACGCGCACAGATCACACTTAATAAATCCGCAGCCGTATATCCAACCAGTATAAAACTTGGCAGATCCCAAGGCCTGTGGTTCTTAATCAGAAATTCCAAATTTCAGGAAAATCCATCAAACGGTTGCAAAGTTATTAAGGTGCAAAGTTTTGGGGTTTAGCATAGAAATGGCTCCTCAACCCTAACTATGGTAGCACTACTGTGCTACCATAAATATATATATATATATATATATATATATATATGTAATAGATAACCCACTCTTAGGTGTGTGGTCATGCTTTGATATACGCACACCTTGTGTGTTGTACATGCAGGCTGTAGGTGGAGTGCGTGTATATATGTGTGTGTATATATATATATATATATATATATATATATATATATATATATGTAATGATAACCCACTCTTAGGTGTGCTGTCAGCTCTGATATATGCACACCTTGGTGTGTGTTGTGCGCAGGGCTGTGGCAGCAGGTGGAGTCGTCCAGCCACCAGGCATAGCGTATATCAGAGCGTGACCCACATCCTAGAGTGGGTTATCTATCTTATAAAATGGCAAAATAGTTTTTTAGGAGGGGTAAAAGTGCAGGTGTGCAGTCATGCTCTGATATACGTACGGTCATGTGATGTGTTTTATACAATCAGAACTAAGGATTTGGAGCTTTTACTTTTACCCATTTTATAAATATATATATATATATATATATGGAAATGCTTCTAATTTATTTGCAATACATTTGTTTACAGGCATTAGTAGTATCTTTTGAAAGATTGTCTGACTTGTGATTACTAATTCTGAGTATTGTTCATGAAATAACGAGCATGATGTTTGTTATTTCATATAGTCTCCCATTATGCCTTATGCATAGCATGTAAATCCAAATCATTCCAAGACCATCTTGACATATAATATTAATACTGAGCAGCAAATCAGAGCTCTTTTCCTAAGCCTGCCGATATAATAAATAAAGAGCAAAGTCATAAATAAGGAACCAGTGTCTTATGGAAAAATCTACAGGGATTTATACAGGGATTTAATTTTGCCACTGTGGGAAAAACACAGGGAAAATGAAGGCTTGTTATGGGGTAATAGTTATTTGAATCTGGGAGCACTGACTATTTCTTATCCCATATTTTGTATCCTGGTTAGGGAAGGGGAGATGCTACATCTCATTGTCGCAGGGATGTTCATTTACACATTTTTGCACTGTATTTACTCAGGTTTTCCCAGATTAAATGCAATGTCTTGTTTTCAGTGGGGTCATGATTTTACCATTTTTGTGATGCATTTATTCAGGATACCTAGTCCAGGGACCCTGTATTCAAAGGAGATACACAGCACATCCCAGTGGAAAAGGGAGATGTGCCGCACAACTCCAACAATGCGCAGCAGTGCGATATTCAAACATGCGGGATGCGCCAGCCACAAAGGAATGGGCATGGGCACACAGAAATGGTATGTCTTTCAAGTTGAGGGTGCAATCCCATGCATATGCCATGCTGCAGCACATTCAGTGGGAATGTGCCCCTCACAGTCCAGAGCACCGCGGCCCACAGTTAGGCCATGAATAGCTGGCCTAACCCAGCCAGCCACCCACAGGCAGGCTGCAGATGTGCAGCCTGGCAGCCCTGGTGGACTAGAGGTACCCCCTTTCCATCCCCAATCTAGCCAACTCCATCCCTGAAGAGCTCCATAATGTAGGGCCCCCCCAGACCTGATTGCACCAAAACCATGGTCCATATCCATAGTCTAGAGGACCCCCATCCACTGCCCCTGTACACAGACACCCTCACTCCCCCCATACCTGACCTGTTACAAAGACTGGCACTGCCATCCACACCCAGCCATTGACTGCACTGAACCCGGGCTGGGGACCTGCACTCTGAAATGACCCAACTGGCTATACCGTGCATTGGGGCACCATGCCAGCTGCAGATCCACCAGTCTATGCAGCTGTGTGTACATCCCTGACAAACTGAAGAGGGAATTTACATACCTCCAATGCATGCCTTAGCAAAGTTGTATCTTCCTGCTGTTCTACACTACTGCAAGTCCACACTTTCCCCTGTTCCCCTGTGTAACATGCCACCCTCCAGACTGCTGAGGTATCCCAGTTGCCATGGGTGCGGTATCCTGTAATGCCATTTGCATTGTATGCTTCAGGCTATGGAGAGTTCATCCTCAGTTCTCCAATTGTACAAATGAATGGGAGGTTAGCTGTAACATGCCTGTTTTGGGACCTGTGTGAGTGGGTACAGCACTGGCCATCACCCACACTGAGCAGTGCAATGGCACCGGGATAATGGATCTGCATGCAAGTGCCTGAGGTGTATGGCCACTGGGTGCTATCACCCACACACAGCTCATGCCTATGTATAAAAAATTCCAGCGTTCTATTGTGAGTGCTCTGCCACCCACCGATAAAGTGGTACAATCCCATTATAGAGCCAGTCGTCACAATGGGATGGGTTGGGGGGCAGGATGGGAGGTGTCTGTGCATCTTTGAGGGAAAGCGGGGGCCACTACACTATGGACATGGACTATAGGTGCATTCAGGTGCAATTAAGGATGGCGATAGGGTCCCTACAATATGGAGCCAATAGAGCCTGGACTTCAGTATGATCAGGAGTGGCGGAACTGGTGGGGGGGCTGCCACTATATCACCAGAGACTTCAGGGCCTGTCCCACATGGAAGCACTCAGGATTGGGGCTTGGGGGCGAGAGCTGCTCCAGCACATTCGTCCCCATGCCAACATGCATATGGGCTGGTAATGAGCATGCATAAGGCCCCTTTGCACCCTGCATGCTTAATTAGTTCATTTACATTCCTGGGCTGAATATCACCCATTGGGGCTGTGGTGCATACTATTATGTGCCACACATTCCCCAGGAAGGTATTCAGTTGGGGTCTCCCTGGATGCACCTGACTTGGTAGCCACCTGCACTGTGACTCCCATCCAGGGTCACATTTTCAACAGGTACGATGAAGCCCGCCAGGATGAGGTGCCGTGTCACTGGTTTACTGCATGACAAAAGGGATTAACTCCCTTTAAAACTGCATTGTTTACTGCAGTAACTCTACTGCAGAATTCTGCAGTGATGCGCTTCATCCTGGTGAGCTTCACTGTATGTACACCCTGAACCAGTGGTACGCTCTCTTTGAATATTGTATCCGAGTCGATTGGTGCACCCTCTTTGTGCAATGCATATTTCTGCTTGTGCATCGATCCGGCACTTAATATATCCCCCCAGATGTCAAATATTGTTTTTAGTGCATTCTGATTTTACACAATGCAGCATAATATTGTGTAGATGTAAAGCCCCACTGAAAATAAGATGCCATTTCTTCTGTGAACTATCCAGGCTAAATACTGTATATAGCAATCAGCAGGCATATTCTAGGAAAACACATTGTAAAAATGTGCACAAGGAAGACCACATTGAAACTGCCTCTTCACAGATCTGCATTGTGCAAATTCATTAGAAATAATGGATAAAAGTATCCTAAAAGCTCTCCACAGCCATATCGTCTCTGACCAGAATTTGTTATTTTTTGCAGACTCTCTAACAGTAATTACTTTGGCTTGTGGGTGAGCCTGCCTAGTATTTGTAGCCTGCCCATACCTTCTCATCAGTTCACTCGCTGTAAACCTACAGTGCTTTTACACAACTTCAGAAATTATTTTTGCAGTCAGCCTAGCTGTGCTTGCTTTGGTTTGTGGGATCCTGGATGGGTTATTTGCTGACATAAGTTATGCACTGTTTTCAAAATTGTAGAGTTGAAATTAAAAGGTAAATTATCAGGACAACAACAGAAAATTCAAATACAAAGCAATCAATTTTATTTAAAATGCTCAAAAAAACAAATGCAACAGACTAAACCAAAATTTCAGAAGGCATATAGCAATCCAGCTGTGAAACCCAACAAAGGGGTAACAATAACATCACTGACTGTGAGAGTATAGAAAATGTAAAACAAAGAGGAACTATTCCTAATGAAATACTGTATGTGTGTCTACTCTATGACCACCTATGAACAACATAAAATCTCAAGCTCCATTCCTGTCTCCTGACAAAAGGAAAACTCAACACTTCAAAAACAGTAGCCCTTGGCTTGTTGTGACAGATGTCTTGCTCAGTTGTAGAACCTGCCAAAAGGCTGGTAATCTTGGTCCTAATGACTCTCGGGGAATAATATTGTTAAAAACCTGGGTAAATACACACATTGGTCTTAACTAGTGATGCACAGATACTGTATCTGATCCGGTGATTCTATCTGGTTGGATTTTCTGCATTTTCATGGTATCCGCCCCGATCGGGTACTGCCTATTTAAGGAGCTAGTTCGGGTAAGTGATCTGAAGGGGCGAGGGGGTGTACGCTGCTCTGTATTGTTTGTCGCTTTTAAAAATACTCAAACAAGCCTAGTCTGGCAATATTTCTACCTTGCTGCTGACACGGATTCTAAAGCTAAATGTATTCTGTGTACTGCGTCTACTTTAATAAGTCGGGGTTCATCTATTAAAAGTTAAGGGATGTCAGGTCTTTTAAATCATTTGAAAAATAAGCATAGAGCAGAGCATGCAGAACTGTTAGTGGAGAAAGCAAAGCTTGCATAGCTTTCAAAATATGAGTGCCGTGAGCCACAAGCAAAACAAATTAAGAAAGAGCAGCCGACACTTGAATCCTGTTTTGCCCAAGTCCTTCCTTTTCCCACTGAGCATGCAAAGGCTAAACATATCACAGAAAGCATAGCAAAGTTGATGGCTTTGGATGAACAGCCCTATGCCATTGTTGATAACATGGGGTTTAAAAGGCCCATTTCAGTGTTACAGCCAAGGTATGGGACACCTCTGAGGCGGTATTTCTCAGATAATATTATTCCAGCCATGTATGAAAAGCTTTGGCTGAAGTTAATTAGTAAACTACAATCTGTTCAAGCAATTAGTTTCACCACTGATACATGGACTGCAGAGCTTGCCATTGAATCATACCTCTTAAACACTCTGCATTGGATAGATGCTAATTGTGATGCCTGGCCAGCAGGTTATGATTATTGTATGATATTGGTAGTATAAATAAATGGTTAGTGTATGAAATGTCAGTCTGTGAGATCTGTCCCTTTTAAATTACAAGGTGTCAGCAGCTGAAATCACAGGATGTATTACACTGACCAGAAGATCTCTGTAATGTAATTAACTTCCTGAGAAATGACATTTTATGGCCTTTTTATGACCTCATGTTTTTGAAGTGGAAATCAAATGTGACTTTATGACTTCAGAAACAGGACATCATTAGGCTGATTCCTGTTTTTTTTTTTACCACATTGGTGCCAGTGTGGGATTGCTAAATTCAAAGGAAACATGTGATTAAGGAGTTATATATAGGAAATGACTTTTTTCTTCTGATGGCACCTATTTAAAATACCTCCTGATTGGAAATCATTTTTTTGTCATTTTATATTCTAAAAGGAGGAGCTAGATGACTCACAGAAGGGGTGTGGAGACACAGAGTTTAAACTGATACTTGTGTCTGAAATGTTATTATATCATCTTGGGACTCCAGAGAGACACTGCTCTCTGATCTAACTTTAAAATGCACTAACAGAGGTAATACCTTAGATAGCAAAGGTCTAAATGCATTGTGGTAGGAGTTTTGTTTTTGTAATTTTCCCTTGTTCTTTTATGTGATTGTGAGCTCTTTGATATATTGTTCTGTATTTACATTTTCCATATTTTTATCATCTTTTAGTAAAGTACATTTTCTTAAGATTCTGTCTGGGTCTCCTCCATCATTTTTTCATGTGGAGTGCCTGTATTTTTAAGTATGACAACTGTTCAAGGGCTTGATGGTGTTACTAAGTTTAGTAAAAGGTAAGAATACACCTAAGGTCTCTTACAGAGTTGTAAGGGTTCATTCTGGAAACCTGGCTTGGTGCCCCTGGTGAAAGATTGTACCGCAATCCCCAAAGAGGGTACATATCTGAGCCTGTACATTGGGTACACTAGCATAAGGTTCACAGTTTGAATCCCCCCAGAACTTGAGACTAAAGGTGATTCGGACCCAAAAGCAGACAGGAGTGTTACCCTGTCTGTTACCTGTTCACACTATTGCACTCAGAGGTTGGCACTGTGGGAGCTGAGGGCCTGAACTGCTGAATGAGTTTGTGACAAATTTGGTTGGCAGTGGTGTGATAAATTTGGTAACACAAGCTTTAACTGTTCAGTGTGTGAGCTTAACACTGTACAGCTCACTTGCAAAATAAGGCAGTGATTTATTTTAAAAAAAGAAACAGAACTATATAATGTTGCTTACAGTCAAGTGCCTATCTACTTTATTTTTTTTTCTAAAGTGCAAGTTAGAGTAGCCATAGTTAGGGAAGAAGATGGCTTCCAACTACAGTGAGTGCACTGCAGACTACCTGAAGCAGTTGTGCCAGGACAGAGGAGTCCAGTATGAGGGGAAAGCCAACAAGCAGAACCTCATAGATGCCCTGATAGCAGCAGGTGCCCAGAGCATCGAGTCACAGATTGTGACTGTAAGGGACCACATCTTGGGCATGGAGGGGCCAGTGGTCAGTGCAGTGTCCAGATCTGGTGAGGAGAACAGCAGGGCCAGTGCAAGCCAAGGGCCACGGCAGCAGGGGAAGGTCACCTGCATTCTGGAGAAAGAAACAATCAGGCTGCAGATTGAGTTACGCAGAATGGAACTGGAGTTCCAGAGAGAGGCTGAGCTGGAACGGTGAGAAGTGGAGAGAGAGAAAAATGAGCTGCAGAGGAGAAGAGGAAGCATGAACAGCAAGAAGCTGAATGTGGACAGTGAGAGGCAGACCGTGAAGCACGTGAGTGCCAGAGGTGACATGAAATGGAGAAGCTACAACTCCAACCACCAGCACCAGAGTAGGTAAGTGGCTTGGGATTAACTGGAACTACAGGACTGGGTTACAAATTAAATTCCAAATTGATAGCTGAATTTAAAGAGGGGGAGGATATGGATACCTTTTTAAATTCCTTTGAAACAGTTTTTATTCAGGCAAAAATTCCTAGAGGTTCCTGGAGCTTCCAGCTATCCCTGCTACTTACCAGAAAAGCTTGGGATGCATTGGGTCAAATGGACAATGAGGACAGTAATGATTACAGCAAACTTAAAGCTGCAGTTTTAAAAAAAGTTTGATTCAATTGCAGAAGCATACAGACCTAAATTCCGTAAGCTCAGGAGAAGCCCTGACATGAGTTACGAGGAGCTAGCCACGGAACAACGTCAGTGTTTAAAATGCTGGTGGGAAGGAATTGAGGCAAACTCTGTAGATAAAATTGAAAATGCTATAATGATAGAAAATTTAATGGGGCATGCCCAGCAGATCTGAAAATCTGGCTGGAGGACCATGATCCCAAAACAGTGCAAGAGGCTGCTGAACTCTTGGACCACTATGCCAAGGGCAGACCTGCTCTGAGAGTGAATGGGGTGGGCGTGGCAGTGCAGAAAGGGAAAGTGCACCTTCAGGGCAGCTAAAACCCTCACTGCCTCCACTGAAACTAGTTAGCCCCAGGTTTCAAAGAAAAGATTTTTCTGAGAAAAGAAATGAATGTTGGGTTTGTAAAGAAACTGGGCATATTGCCAGACAGTGCCCCAAAAGGATGAGCAATATGCAAAATGGGGATAGGAAAGAAGTGGGTTGTTTGTGTGTCCCTGAAAGCATGCCTGTGAACATGAGGGAACACATGCACCCAGTCACTGTGAATAGTGTACAGACACAAGGGTTAAGAGACACAGGGGCATCCCTGATGCTGGTAAAAGGGGATCTGGTAGAGCCTGGACAGCTTATACCCAATAAATTTGTAACTGTACAAGGGTTCACTGGTAAGGAGAGAACATTGCCACTCGCTAGTGTTCATCTAGACTGGGGTGAAACAGGGGGAACTGTGCAACAGGTGGCTGTAGTCAAAACTTTAGCAGTTGACATCATCCTTGACAACAATCTCAAACAGGGGATGGTGTGTGCAGTTACCTGTAGCCAAGCAGCAAGGGAAAAGTGTAGTTCCCTGGACCCCATAGAAGCCATTGTGGAACCCACTGGGAGGCTGTTTCCCCAGCTTGTGTTTCCTGATATGGAGACTAATGAAAAGGGGGTAGAAATTTCCCCAGTAGCAGTTAACCACACAGCTACGGAGGGTTACTCTGAAGAAGGAGGGGTGACCCATTGTCAGACAGTTAGAGATGACAGTGATCCTGAGTGCCCTGATGCTAGGGCTAGGGACCCTAGTTTAGAGATTGAAGGTAACCTGTCCCATGCCTTGGGAATGTGTAAGGAGTTTGCAGCTGCTCAGAAAAGTGACCCTAGTCTAGAGAAGCTGAGGGTTTGGGCAGACTCTGATGGAGTACAGGGAGGTGATGGGAAACATGTGGTTTATTGAGAAAATGGACTGATGTATACTCAAGCTAAGACAGAGGGAGGGGTGATTGGTAGGCAGCTTGTTGTTCCTCAGAGGTATCATGAGCAGTTGCTCAAGATTGCCCGTGATATTCCCATGTCTGGTCATCTGGGAATTGCATGCACTATGCAGAGGTTGGCCCAGAATTTCTATTGGCCCAACTTCACCAAGCAGGTGAAGGAGTATTGCAGGTCTTGTCACCGGTGCCAAGAAATAGGGAAGGCTGTTAAGAAAACCCAAGCCATCCTAATTCCATTGCCCATCATGGATGAGCCATTCCAGAGGGTGGGAATGGATATTGTGGGACCTTTAAATACCCCCAGCTCCTCCAAGAAGAGGTTCATCCTGACTGTGGTGGATTATGCCACCCGCTATCCAGAAGCAGTCGCCCTATCCTCACTGAGGACAAAGTGGCAGATGCCTTACTTGGGATTTTCTCCCATGTTGGGTTTCCGCAGGAGGTTATCACCGATTGAGGGGGTTCCTTCATGTCGGACCTGATGAAATGCTTGTGGGAGAAGTGTGGGGTGGTGCAGAGGCACATAACACCTTATCACCTGCAAGCCAAGGGGCTTGTGGAAAGATTTAATGATACCCTGAAGTCAATGCTCCAGGTGTTTGCTGAACAGCATGGGAGGGACTGGGAGAGATACCTTCCCCACCTGTTGTTTGCATACAGGGAGGTGCTCCAAGAGTCAACAGTATTTTCCAGTTCAAGCTCTTATATGGATGCAGGGTAAGTGGGCCCCTAGACTTGATATGGGAGGGCTGGGAAGGCAAGCACACCACCTAGGGAACTCCCATAGTGGATTATGTCCTTAGGTTTAGGGAAAGGCTGAAGGAGATTATGGGGACAGCCCAGAGCAACCTGGCAGCTGCTCAACAGAAACAAAAAGTGTGGTATGACCACAGAGCCAGAGCTCACTTTACATGGTGGGGCAGGAAGTCATGGTCCTTATTCCGGTCCAGAAAGATAAGCTGCAGGTTAAGTGGGCAGGACCATACAAAGTAGTTAGGAAAATAAATGATGTGAACTATATTATAGAGTTACCTGACAGAAGACATACAGAAAGAATGTACCATGTTAGCATGATGAAGCCATATGCTAATAGGGCTGACATGGTGTTTGCAGTGTGTAGTTCTGGGGAAGGGACGGACAAAGGAGATCCCTTTCTTGACCTGCTGGAAGAAAGCAAGTTAGACTCCTATGTGGAGGCAGTTAAATTGTCACCCCAGCTGGCCAGAGACAAGATCCAGGAAGTAAGGGAGGTTTTAGCAGACTTTGCCCCACTGTTCAGCGCCAAACCTGGACTAACCCCCTTAGCAATGCACGATGTGGAGACAGGGACACAGATGCCCATACGGCAGACAGCATATCGGGTGTCAGAGGTTGTCCGAAAGGACATTAAGAGGGAGGTGGAGGAAATGCTGAATTTAGGTGTAATCCAGAGATCCCACAGCTTCTAAGCCTCACTCGTAGTCCTTGTGCCCAAGCCAGATGGTTCTACTCATTTCTGTGTGGACTATCGTGGACTGAATGATGTCACAAAGTCAGATGCCCACCTGATGCCCTGGATGGATGAACTCCTGGGCAAGTTGGGAGGGGTGACATACCTTATGACTATTGACCTGACAAAGGGGTATTGGCAGGTAGAGATAACTGATAGCTCTAAGGAGAGGGCAGCCTTCATCACTCTGATAAGATTATTTGAATTTAAAGTAATGCCTTTTGGAATGAAGAACACCCCTGCCACTTTCCAAAGACTGGTGAACCAGGTGTTAAATGGTGCTGAGGAGCGCGCCGTGGTGTACCAGGATGACATTGCCATCTTTAGTTCCAGCTGGGAGGAACACCTGTCCTACCTTAGGGAAGTGCTGGGCAGGATACAGAGGGCTGGGCTCACTGTCAAAGCTGAGAAGTGCCAGGTGGCCATGGCTGAAGTGGCATACCTCGGGCATATTGTAGGCCAGGGACAGCTCCATCCTAACCAAGTAAAAATAGAGGTGATCAAGGCATGGCCCAGACCAGAAATGCAGAAGCAGGCCAGGAGTTTTCTAGGGACAGCAGGGTACTATAGGAAATTTGTACCCAATTACAGTGCCCTGGCTGCTCCCCTATCTGAGCTGGTAAAGAAAAAGATGCCTAAGAAAATTACCTGGGAACCAGCCTGTGAAAAAGCCTTTACCAGACTGAAGGAGGCACTGTGCAGTGCTCCTGTATTGACAAGTCCTGACAATAGCAGACCCTTTATAGTCCAGGCTGATGCCTCAGACTTGGGTATTGGGGTAGTACTGAGTCAGACATCCAACCAAGGGAAAGATCACCCCGTAGTGTACCTGAATAAAAAGTTACCTCCCAGGGAGCATGCTTACTCGACTGTGGAAAAAGAGTGTCTTGCCATAGTGTGGACCCTAAATAAGTTAGAGCCATACTTATATGGGCAGCATTTTGAGGTACAAACTGACCACAACCCCCTGGTTTGGCTGACACAAATGGGAAAAACTAATGGTAGACTATTAAGATGGAGTCTTGCCTTGCAAGGGTATGACATGATGATCTTACATAGGGCTGGAGTGACCAATCAGAACACAGATGGCCTGTTGTGTCTATATGAGGAGTGAACTGTCTTAAGGAGCTCATCCCATGCAGGGGATAGAGCCCCCAAATTCAGTCTAAGTGGGGAGGATTGTGACGCTTGGCCTGCTGGTTATGATTATTGTATGAGTTTGGTAGTATAAATAAATGGTCAATGTGTGAAATGTCAGTCTGTGAGATTTGGCCCTTTTAAATTACAAGGTGTCAGCAGCTGAAATCATAGGATGTATTACACTGACCAGAAGAGCTCTGTAATGTAATTAACTTCCCTGAGAAATTACATGTTATGGCCTTTTTATGACCTCATGTTTCTGAAGTGGAAATCAAATGTGACTCTATGACTTCAGAAACAGGGCATCATTAGGCTGCTTCCTGTTAGTTTTTTTAACACATTGGTGCCAGTGTGGGATTGCTAAGTTCAAAGGAAACATTCGTAATTAAGGAGTTATATATAGGAAATGTCTTTTTTCTTCTGATGGTACCTTATTTAAAATACCTCCTGATAAGAAATCATTTTTTTGTAATTTTATATTCTAAAAGGAGGATTTAGATGACTCACAGAAGGGGTGTGGAGACACAGAGTTTAAACTGATACTTGTGTCTGAAATGTTGTTATATTACCTTGGGACTCTAGAGAGACACAGGTCTCTGATCTAACTTTTAAACACACTTCCAGAGGTAATACCTTAAATAGCAACGGCCTAAATGCATTGTGGTAAGAGTTTTGGTTTTGTAATTTTTCCTTGTTCTTTTATGCGATTGTGAGCTCTTTGCTATATTGTTCTGTGTTTACATTTTTCATATTTGTATCATCTTTTAGTAAAGTACATTTTCTTAAGATTCTGCCTGGGTCTCCTCCATCATTTTTGCACATGGAGTGCCTGTGTCTTTAAGTCTGACAACTGTTCAAGGGCTTGATGGTGTTACTAAGCTTGGTAAAAGGTAAGAATATACCTAAGGTCTCTTATAGAGTTTTAAGGGTTCATTTTGGAAACCTGGTTTGGTGCCCCTGGTAAAAGATTGTACCACAATCCCCGAAAAGGGAACATATCTGAGCCTGTACATTGGGTACGCTAGCATAAGGTCCACAGTTTGAATTCCCCCAGAACTTGAGACTCAAGGTGATTCAAACCCAAAAGCAGACAGGAGGGTTACCCTGTCTGTTACCTGTTCACACTATTGTGCTCAGAGGTTGGCACTGTGGGAGCAGAGGGCCTGACCTGCTGAGTGCGTTTGTGACACTAATTACAAGCGCAGAGGTGCTATGTTGGAGCTTAAACATTTAACAGAAAGGCACACAGGCAAAAATTTATGCAGAGAGTTTGTGCAAGTTCTTGATAATTTGGGTCTGCACGCCAGTCAAAGACACATAGTCATTAGGGATAACGGCCCAAACATTACAAAGACATTGAAGTTAAGTGGTGCTCCAAGTGAGGGGTGCTTAGCACATACTCTGCAGCTGATCGTCCATGATGTCATTATGAGAACAAAGTCCTGTGAAGACTTGCTTTCTGTTGGAAGAACTATAGTGGAGCATTTTAAGCACTCCAGCAGTGCAACAGAAAAACTAACAGCTTTACAGAAAAGCCTTCAAGTGCCAGTTCACAGACTAATTCAAGACGTTCCAACCAGGTGGAATAGCAGTTACTACATGTTAGAAAGATGATTCTTCACCGTATATGCCTCTGAAACAAAGAACGAAGATGACAGCCTGGGTAAGGAATTGGCTGGAGAATAGGACACAGAGAGTAATAGTAAATGGAGTCCATTCTGAAGAAAGAGGGGGTTACTAGTGGGGTACCGCAGGGTTCAGTATTAGGACCGGTGCTCTTCAATGTCTTTATAAGCAACATTGCAGAGGGACTGTAAGGAAAAGTATGTCTCTTTGCAGATGACACAAAGATTTGCAACAGAGTTGATGCACAAGGTGGGGTGGAAAGGATGAGAAGGGACTTGGCAAGGTTAGAGGAATGGTCAAATGTATGGCAGCTTAGATTCAATGCTAAGAAGTGCAAGGTAATGCACCTGGGAAACAAAAACCCAGGGGAAGAGTACACAATGGGGGGGTGGTGATGCTAACAGCAACAAAAATGGAAAGGGACCTGGGGTTAGTCATATCAGATGACCTAAAGGTGGGCAAGCAATGTGAGAGGGCAGCAAGGAGGGCTGGGGGGATACTGGGATGCATAGAGAGAGAGGGCATCACCAGTAGAAAACAGGAAGTTATTATCCCTCTGTACAGACAGTTGGTGAGACCCCATCTGGAGTACTGCATGCAGTTCTGGAGACCCAATCTCCACAAAGACATAGACAGGATGGAGGCTGTTCAGAGGAAGGCAACTAAAATGGTGCAGGGTCTGCACTGGAAGACATATGAAGAGAGACTTAAGGAGCTGAATATGTATAGCCTCGAGGAAAGGAGGGAGAGGGGGGACATGATAAAAACTTTCAAGTACCTCAAGGGAATCAACAAAGTCCAAGAGGGTAGCATCTTTCAAAAAAAGAGGTGTGCAAGAACAAGGGGGTACAATTTAAGATAGAAGGGGGTGGCTCAGAGGTAATTTACAAAGTACTTTTTCACAAGAGGGTTGTGGATGCATGGAACGCCTTCCGAGGAGGTTGTGGAGTCAAAACAGTGGTGGAATTCAAGCATGCATGGGACAGTCATAAGGCAATTCTAGGGGGTGGGGGTAGGAAGAAGTAGGCTGCTGGTTAACTAGGATCTGCAGCGTATCCATTAGGTAGGGAAATGGGCAGACTGGGTGGGCCAAGCGGTCCTTATCTGCCATCAAAATCTATGTTTCTATGTTTAATCAAAGCAACAGAACAAAAGGGTAAACAGGGAGGAGAAGAAGCACAGTTGGTCAGTTTGGAGACAGGCAATGGCACCACAATCCGCACAGGGGTTGTTTACAGACCCCCCTCTCAGGGGGAGGAAATGGACAAGGAAATGATAGAAAGTATATTTAGAATGGCAGAAAAAGGGAAGATATTGCTGATGGGTGATCTGAATATGCCAGATTTTAACTGGAGTGCAGTTGCAGCAGCCACTTCAAAGAGTGGGGTTACTCTAGATGCCCTAAAGGGGGCATGCCTTAGACAACTAGTATTGGAGCCCACTCGAGAGGGAGCAATCTTAGACCTGGTTCTCTCAAATGCAGATGGAGAGAGGATCACAGATGTAGAAGTGGGTATCCATCTGGGAACTAGCAACCATCGAACAGTATGGTTCACAATAAACACAGCAATAGAGTCAAGCCATACAAAGGCAAAAGTACTGGACTTTAGGAGGGCTGACTTTGCCAAAATGGGTGAGTGCCTAAGGAATGCACTAGTAAATGGGCAGGAAGGAGGGGTGGAAGAACAATGGGGAATAATAAAAACTGCCATCACAGAGGTAACAAGTCTTTGTATGAAGCAAGTAAACAAAACAAAACAATGTAAGAAACCACTATGGTTCTCAAAGGAAGTGGCAGCGAAGGTTCAAGAGAAAAAGAAAGCATTCAGGAAGTACATGGAATCACAGAAGGAGCAGGACTGAGAACTGTATCAGTTAAAGCAAAAGGAAGCTAGGAAGGCAGTCAGAACAGCAAAGGCCCAAACCGAGGAAAAGATAGCCAACTCAGTTAAGAAGGGGGAAAAAAACTTTTATAGGTACATCAGGGAGTGAAGGAAGACCAAGGGACAGATAGTGAGGCTTAATAAAGAGGAGGGGTGGTGGGCAGAGGGTGACTGTGAAAAGGCAGAGATACTAAACAAATATTTTTGCTCAGTATTTACAAATGAAGAGGGGAAGGTACCTAAAACAAACAATAGAAACACTCTGGATACAGAAGTTGATACCAGCCCATTTACAGAAGAAAGGGTTCTGAAAGAACTCTTAAAACTGAAGGTGGACAAAGCAATGAGCCTTAATGATTCATCCCAGAATTTAAAAGAACTAAGGGTAGAACTAGTGACACCACTGACTACCCTCTTTAACAAATCATGGAGGATGGGTGGTACCCGAGGACTGGAGGAGAGCAGATGATTCCCTTCACAAAAGTGGGAGCAAGGCAGAAGCAGAAAACTACAGACCTATTGCTTAACCTCAGTAATAGGAAAATGATGGAATCACTTCTGAAGGAAAGAATTGTCAAGTATCTAGAGGCCAGAGGGGCACAGGACCCAAGGCAGCATGGATTCAGTGGGAAGGTCTGCCAGACGAATCTGATAGATTTCTTTGACTGGATGACCAAAGTAGTAGATCAGGGAGGGCTGTGGACATGGCTCACCTAGACGTTAGCAAGGCATTTGACACAGTCCCACACAAAAGATTAATATACAAGTTAGCCAGCCTGGGAGTGGGTGCCAAGATGACAGCCTGGGTAAAGAATTGGCTGGAGAATAGGACACAGAGAGTAATAGTAAATGGAGTCCACTCTGAAGAAAGGGGGGTTACTAGTGGGGTACCACAGGGTTCAGTATTAGGACCAGTCCTCTTCAATGTCTTTATAAGCGACATTGCAGAGGGACTGTAAGGAAAAGTATGTCTCTTTGCAGATGACACAAAGATCTGCAACAGAGTTGATGCACAAGGTGGGGTGGAAAGGATGAGAAGGGACTTGGCAAGGTTAGAGGAATGGTCAAATGTGGCAGCTTAGATTCAATGCTAAGAGTGCAGGTAATGCACCTGGGAAACAAAACCCAGGGGAAGAGTACACAGTGGGGGGTGAGATACTAACAACGACAAAAATGGAAAGGGACTTGGGGGTAGTCATATCAGATGACCTAAAGGTGGGCAAGCAATGTGAGAGGGCAACAAGGAGGGTTGGTGGGATACTGGGATGCATAGGGAGAGGCATCACCAGTAGAAAACAGGAAGTTATTATCCCTCTGCACAGACAGCTGGTGAGACCCATCTGGAGTACTGCGTGCAGTTCTGGAGACCCAATCTCCACAAAGACATAGACAGGATGGAAGCTGTCCAGAAGAGGGCAACTAAAATGGTGCAGGGTCTGCACCGGAAGACATATGAAGCAAGACTTAAGGAGCTTAATATGTATAGCCTCGAGGAAAGGAGGGAGAGGGGGACATGATAGAAACTTTTAAGTACCTCAAGGGAATCAACAAAGTCCAAGAGGGTAGCATCTTTCAAAAAAAGAGGTGTGCAAGAACAAGGGGGCACAATTTGAAGATAGAAGGGGCGGCTCAGAGGTAATTTAAGGAAGTATTTTTTCACAGAGAGGGTTGTGGATGCATGGAATGGCCTTCCGGAGGAGGTTGTGGAGTCAAAAACAGTGGTGGAATTCAAGCATGCATGGGACAGTCATAAGGCAATTCTAGGGTGGTGGGGGTAGGAAGAAATAGGCTGCTGGTTAACTAGGATCTGCAGCTTATCCATTAGGCAGGGAACTAGGCAGACTGGGTGGGCCAAGCGGTCCTTATATGCCGTCAAATTCCATGTTTCTAGCTATGTTAACCAAACCCTGAGCTCTACACAATGGGCCCTAACTGAAAGTGTACGCTGCATATTAAAGCCCTTCGAGCATGAAACTACAAGGTTAAGCCTGCAGTCAGCTTGCATGTCAGACATAATCCCCACTTCCACAGTACTTCATCTTGCAATTGAGAACATTAAGATACCTGGCTTACTATCTATGCACAAAGCTCTGTTGGCTATGGACACTGGATTTAGGCAATTATGAAGCATCGAAGGAATTAGTAGCTGCTTCATTTCTTGACTCCCATTACAAATTGCATTTTTTTAGAATGGACAGAGGCAAATCATTTGCCCATGCTGTTGTCAAAGAACTAGTTGATGAACTTGATCATTTCAATCCCAGAATAACGAGGGCTGTACTGCCAGAAACTTCACTGGAGCCTGAGTGTGAGGCTGAGGACCCATGGGACACCTTTACACAGTGTAATGCTGTGCCAAGGAAAGTACGTCCTTTAGTTAGCTCTTTTGCTGTTGTAAGCTTTGTATTATTTTTGTAATACTCAAATTGTAATATTTTACTGAGACATACCTTTTTCCCTACAGCTGTTGAAAATGCAGAGGTCGCTTCAAGAAATACTAAGATTGAAATATACCTATCTGAACATTTGCTCCCCAAAAAAACAACACCTGATGCCATGCATTACTGGGAAATTCACCATCCCCACTTCCTGATGCTTTCCAGACTTGCAAAATGCTACTTGTCAGCTCCACCTAGTAGCGTTCCCAGTGAATGAACTTTTAGTGTTGCGGGGGTCTTTATTGCACAACGTCGCTCTCGTTTATCAACAGAGAATGCAAATGTTACTTTTCTTGAAACAAAATCTGTTGCAAAACTTCTAGTCTGTTGTCAGTATTGAAAGTGTGAAAGTTTTGAAAGTTAGTAACACATACTGCAGCCACATGTAATTAGTATTTGAACCCCCGATTACATTATCTAACTCCATTTTTGCTTTTAAAGCTTGTCATGATAAAGTGCAATGGTGCAACAATGTGCAATATCAAATAATAAAAGTACTAAATGCAAAGTTTTTAAATAAATATAACATTCTTATTGCATGTATGTGTAATGAAAGTATTTTATTTATTAGTATCCGAACGGTTCAAAATCAAAAATATCCAGACCCGTAATCCGGGATAAAAATGATATCCGTGCATCACTATTCTTAACAGTACTTATGCTAAGCAATAGCAGAATTCTAAACAATTTGAAACATTTGAATTCTCATAAGCATAGAATTACAAACAATACTTTACAACAAGACAACTGTCATTAAATGGAAAATATTTTAGGTGAGCAACATAAATCTGCTCTTGAAACAACCAACAGGAGGCTCCATATTCAGAGCCAGGTGCAATCACAATGCAGCCATTTGTGCCGTGCTTATGGTTGTGCACACTTGACTTTGAGAGTTATTTGGATGGGCAATGCTTGCTGACAGAGCAGCACTGTCTGCTCAGTGTTAAGTGGATCTGTGCTGCACTGACATGGATCAGGACTGCATATGGACCACAGGAGATAGCGCTGCCTAAAATGGGATGGCACCTGGTCCCATCAGATATATTTAGTCCAAGCATGCAGATGAGTTCACTGGGCATGCGAGGTGCTCTAGGGCCATCTCCATGACCATTATGGATTAATTTGCATCTGGCACAGCAGCCCCTTAGTGCCCCTTTCCCAGTAAAAAGCTATCCTGGGGATCCAGTGCTCCCATCTCCTCCCCAATTGCCCAGTTTACAAGATTGCATGCTATGGTGGTCTAGAGGCTCTGTCCACTCCCCTGATCACCTGATTTTCCAAATTGTAAACCCTGGCAGTCTAGTGGTCCCCCCCCATACCCTGATCACCCCATTTACCAGACTGTAAGCCATGGTGGTCTAGTGGCTCTCCCATCCCAATCACCTGGTTTACCAAATTTGTAAGCCCTGGTGGTCTGGTGTTCCCCTTACCCATTGATCATCAGGTTTAACAGATTCTGTATGACCTGGTGATCTAGTGGTTTCCTCACTGACCATAAACTGACTCCCTTACCTTCCGAGGAACCCGACCTCACACCCCCTCATCCCAAGTGCCAGTCTCCATAAAATAAACAGCCAGCACATCTCTCCTCACTCCTCCACGGCTGTTTGACAGTCACAAAGTGTGATCACATAGGTGATTGTGCTCTATGACAGTCAGATTGTGGATAGCCATGGAGGAGGAGGGTGAGGGCTGTGCTGGCTACTTATTTAATAGAGACCAGTACTTGGGGTGAGAAGTGTGTGTGGGGTTGGGGTTCTTAGCAGGTGTGTGATCGATGTAAGGGTGGGTGGTGGGGGAAACGCTAGACCACCAGGACATAAAGAATCTGATAAACTGGGTGATCGGGGGTGGGGGAACAACAGACCACCAGGACTTACAATTTGATACCCTGGGCAGTCATGTGGGGTGGGGAACCATTAAACCAGCAGGGTTTACAATCTTGCAAACCAGGTGATTGGGTATGTCATCAGGGCAAAGACAATTCCACAGCGAAGACCATCAGAGACAAATCTCGGCAGGTCACTGTGATGGTCCACTGTACACTGACACAATCTCCTGGTGTTACACCCCCACCCTGGGCCAGCTGTGACTCAGAGTTGGTTATTTTGAGATGGAGGTGAGGGGGGCAAAGCCCCCTGCATGGGGGGTGCAGGGGGGCAAGGCCCCCCTGGAAAAAACACTCCATTCCTTACAGGAACAATGCTGACAGTCGGCATTGTTCCTGTTGCTATTCGGGATGTTGACAACATTGTTGTCGATATTCTGACATGGAACCAGTGATTGAGGGGTTGGAGAACCACTAGACCACCAGGGCTTGCAGTCTTGTAAACTGAGTGATCAGGGGGTAGAGGGAATCACTAGATCACCCTGGCATGCAGTCTTGTAAACTAGGCAATCGGGGGGGTTGGGAGACAGCTTGGCACAGGGGTGGGCAGCTGCAGTACAGCTGCCCTGCCTTCAAGGGGTGGGGGCTTAGTGCCTGGTTAAGATGTGATTTTCAGCCGCATTAAACAGCACTGCTCCAGGGATGGTTTACTGTCACTACAGAACAAATACGATGTTGTGCTGGTATCCATGAGAGAACCCCCTGATTTGCATAGGTGCAGTGGTGTAGTTAGCAGTTTGGCACTGCCAGGTTTGGGAAGTGCTCTAGGGTCCTCTGAATATGGCCCCACCTGGAGCAGTATTGCAAACCCAGGATAGTACCAGCACTGACCATATTTGTGCCTGCACTAACCTTTGAATATGGGGCCCAGAGTCTTTAGAACAGCATACTACATCACAAAGTCTGAAAGGCCTTATTTAGATCACTCTGGTTTGATCTTCAGATTTCAAATGGGCTTGATATGGGGAAAGTTTGCATTCTCATGTGAGCTGTGTTGATATTACATTTCACATTACATCAGAAATGCATGTCATTCACAAGATTGTTACAAGCCAAATATTTCCGTGTTTGTTGATGACACTACAGTTAGCATTAAATGCACTCTTATTAGCTACTCTAAAGCAGGGTTGAATGATTCTATGCAAGCTACTGACAGTTTTCTGGATTTGGTTGAACTATCTGGTATAAATGAATTGACCATAAAATGTGCTGTTATTGACACTTTAAAAACATGATTTCATTCAGTTTTCTTTTCTTTACAAAAAAAAACCCCAAAAACCTTCAATGGTCTGTTCAGATGGGGCTAGTGTCACGTGGAGTGCCATGTCTGGTGTTGTTTGTTTTGCTTCTAGATGACTTCCCAGAGTTTACAGTGAGGTGCTGTCTTAATTATAAGTTAGGGCTTGCTACAGGTGAAGTTGTAAATGACTGTTCTAGTTTTAACCAGTTTCATTGTTTCATGGAATCATTGTTGCATTGTACAGTCAGTCTCCCAAAAATCAGGTGGAACTTGTAAAAGCTGCATTATTTGTACACAGAGAGATGAAGAAAGTAGGCAGAGTTATTAACATTAGATTGGTGGCATTTAGTTTCCATACTGTGCAAGCTGTATGGACTAGTTATTCTCTATAGTTCTATTCACAAGGGTGTGGGTATGCACTTATGTGGAACCCAAAGAAACAGAAAACAGAAAGAAATAAGTGCCCCAGCTGTGATTGGAATGAAGACCACCCAGAATGCCATTACAGTTGTGTTACCAGCTGTGCCACCAAGGCAACTGAAAACCTAAAACTCCCAGAAGCACCTTACTCTTTCTCTAATGCACAACCTGGTGCTACACAGATAATTACATTTTTATTCACTAGAGTGCACATAAATGGAACTAAAACAAACAGAAGAGAGAAAGAAATAAATGTCTTATTTCTTTCCATCTCTCTTTTGTTTGTTTGGGTTCCATATATGCACACACCACTTCATTGTGAATAAAAATGTAGTTATCTGTGAAGTAGCAGGTTGGCAGTAGAGAAAGAGTAATGTACTTCTCGGAGTCCCAGGTTTCCAGTTGCCTTGGTGGCAAAGTTGGTAGCATGATTGGTGTCATCAAGGCATAGGTCAGGAAGCATAGGAACATCGTACCAGGTCAAAATGTCATGCCAACAATGCCACAGGGTAAAACTGCACAGCAGTAACAGCACGAGTCCCTGAGTTGTCCTCCCCCGGAGGAGATTATCTTAATGGGGGGGTTGGAGTGCAGCCCCCCATGATGGGGATGTGGGGGCATATATTTCATTGTATTTCTTTGTTGGTCACTGTTTTAACAGCGTGGTATAGTGCCGTGCTGTTTTTGTATGCAACAACATGGCCATGTGCCTAGGAAAATGAGGAGCAGTTATAAAATTCCCAAGTAATGTTTTATTATTTCCAACAACAATAAAATAAAAAAATGTGAAGAATCTTTTTTTAAGATAAGCAGTTCAAACAAAACAACATCCTTCCTCTGAGGGTATCTCTAATTCCAAATTTCAGTTTCTCCCTCCTTCTCTCTCCAGCAAATAATGCTGTTCTTTTTATAAGAAGTCTTTGGCTGGTAATTAACTTCTTCATCCTGCGTTCATTAAGAGATATCCTGTTCCTCATAAAATTATTAAAACTTCATCAGTCTCTTTCCTTGCAAGTGCAGCCAACAGAACACTGTGTCTTAGAACTGACCTCCTGTTGACAACTCTGCTAATGAGCTTATGCTGCATCTCAAAGTTAACCCCCTAAGTTCCAAATAACTTTTTGCAATCATTTCAACAATATAACTACTGTATATACGGGATCTGTACTAATTACCGACAACCATGTTCCTGACATCGAAAATCCCGTCACCTAAATCCCGACTCGTTAAGTGACCGACATGTCGATTGACCGAATTACGAAATCCCGACATATGTATTGCTTGCTGTTTCACTTGCTTTGTCACTCGCTCCACACTGGCTTGCATTTCTCACAGTGGGGTGGGCACAATAATATGCTCTCCTGCCTACCCTTCAATACTGTCATGACGTAGCACTTAGTCCCTATGTGACTCTCACTGTGTGGAAACTGTCATGGTGGAAACCCCTATATCTCTGTTCTTTTCTTCATATTTCTTACACAATGGATTGCATTATGTTGCGTCAGCACATGGCATAAATTATGATGACTCACTACACTAATGTGTATTGAAGACCAGTGGACAACATGTCACAAGGTTAGATGGGGACAATCAGCAAGAGCAAGACTACCTGAACCCACTGACAGGAATCGAGTCTAGTGCGCTCTTTAATCCCACACATTGTCCTACTTCACTTTCAGTGACACACACACACACAGGAGCAGTAGCACGCTGTAATTTTGGCCACAGACTCCTGCTACGAGGGGGTGGGGGGCCATGTCGGGAACTGGGAACCTATATGGCACTATGGGACTGTAAATTCACTGTGTCTGTACAACAATCAGAGGCATAAGGAGCTGAAGACAGCCAAAACATTGGGGGACATTTAGATCCATGGGGTGCGCTGGTGGGGAACCAAACACTGGGGCTGGACTGTGTTGCTCGGTCACCAGAGATCCATGGGCTTGCATTCAGAAGGCTCCAGCAGGCGTGCAATACAAAAGATGCCTACACTGAGCAGCGTTTGTGGTAAATATTTGTGGTAAATACTTCTGGTAAGTCAACTGCAATGTTCCTCTGTGCTCAGTATATTATGTTGAGGCAGCAGAAATTAAAACTGTCGGGATTTTATAATTCGGTCAATCGACATGTCAGGCACATAACGGGTCAGGATTTAGGTGACAGGATTTTCGATGTCGGGAATGTGGGTGTCGGGAATTAGTACTTATTCCGTATATACATTTTCAAACCAAGGGATCGCAGTTTCACATAAAGATTCACATATATTTTTATAACTGCAGATATGCAAAGGGGAAGAAATGATAGAAACTGCAAGTGAAGGTAGAGAGATAGCAGGAGGTGGAGAATCATGAGACCATCAGAGTTATCATTTCCTAGATCTCACAAGAAAAATTTGATTGCGCACTCAGACAGATGAGACAGAAAAGGAGAGGCTAGAACAGATCCTTGCATTTAACTCTTTCTACGTAACAAATGGGATAGGATCTTATTCAACCCTGTCACAATTGGAATGGTATTCAGGACAGTCTGGGTCCAAATCCTAGCTGAGGCACTTATTTCTTTCTTTCTTCTGTTTGTTTATATTCTTCTTTGTATTCAGACTTCATAGATGTAGCAGTTGATGACAACTGGCAGTAAAGGGACAAAGCTAAATGTTGTGGTCTAGCTGAATCTCTGTGTTCTGTCAGTCTGCTGCTGAATCTTGCCATCATAATGGACTACAGATTCAGTTTTTGTCATAGCTTTAGAGGAAGGACTTTGTTAGTCCGAAAACTTAAGCACTTTGTTCTTTTTGTAACATCTATGTTGGTCCAATAAAAGGTATCAAACCATTTGCTTCTGTATCATAATGGATGCATTGAAAGAATTAAAGGATTGCTCCAAAATACTTCAAGAACAAACAACGTCACTGCTTAGAGTGAAACTTCTCTTGCAATGATATATTGCATTCTAAGATAGCAAGAAACAGTACCTAGATGACACTGTTGTGAAAGCTACAAATGTTGCAGAATCTGGTTAATTCAATGGTGCTATACTGTACTTATTACTTTGCACAAAACTCCCAATGTTGTTCATTTACAGTTTATTCAATGTCTGGTTTATAATCCAGAAAGTTGACTGTTCAATTGGTACCAGATGTGGAGGTGGTTAGATGTTACAGAGATGAATACAAACATCTTATAACTCAGCTTATAGTACCCAATCGACACAACAGCAATTGGCTTTAGATAATGTATGGTATGGCGTGTTTGAGGTCAAAGAACTCATAAACAGGTTCTTAATTCCTGAAAAGTATAATCTCATTGGGTACACTCAGTGTACAGAATGCACTGCATGCAGCATGTCTGACAAGCTGTAATCCTTATTTCCATCTGTTAACATACTGCCAGTAAGTAATACTGGATGTGAAAGAGGTTTTAGTCAGATAAGTATCTTTGTTTCTGTTGGGTGCAGTCGCCCATCTGTGAATCACATTAGGGATCTTTTTAGTCTGTGGTCCTCCCCTTGTTTGGTGTAATCCAGAACCTTATCTGAAATTATGCCTGTCTTGTACCCAACCCATAGTAATGCCTGCATGAAGAGAAAACTTGATGAACAATCTTCCAGTAATTATGATGGTTTATGAAATATTTTGTGAAACGTGTAGAACAGGGCCTCCTAGTTGGACACCCATGCACAGTATCTCACATTGTATTCTTCATAGGTCTTTTCCAGTATGACTTTTCAAACACATCACTGCCGGAAAGACAGAAAACTTATATAAGCCATGAGTTTTTCAAAAATATGTAAGACAATTTCAGCATTCTCACTGACTGAAACCTATTCCAACCCATGTAATTATTCTACCATAATTACATGGGTTGTAGTTTCAGTCATTGCCAGCTAACACACAATATATACTGTATCACTTCACTCCCCTACACACTGAAAAATGTAAATGGTAACCATGTTTTCTCCCCAAGTTACATCCCCCAGTATCTCTGGCAATCCTCAAACTCTTTTATGTCTTATTAACAAAACAAACAAACAAAAAAACAAACAAATGAAAAAACAAAAACAAAGATTGCTTTGTCTGATAAACAACTCCCATATTGCCAAGCTGCTGTCCTCGCTCTCTCTTTTTATGCAGGTGTTTGAGTTTGTACTGGGAAGGAGGTGCTTCCATAAAACAAAACATGTATCACAAAAATAGGGCACCCTCCACCAAAGATTCAAACAGGCACTAGTCTCCTTATTGTTTTAGGACCAGATGTCCATTTTTATTAAAAATAATAAATAGCAGGCTGTGCTTCACCTAACACATTTCAGATAGTGAACTACCCTTTATCAAAGGCTGTAGCACAATAGACATTCTCTTCATTTATACATATAACTGATGTCATACAAACATTGAAATAAAAAAAATCAATTCATTCATTGATTGCACAATTAAAAACATCACAATCATTCATAACAGACAAATTAATGTTTTCTTAAAGACACATCAGTAAAAAGATATTATGAAAGGTTGTAAACATAACATAATTAGAATGAGGGGCACTGAGTGAAAAAATAGCATATACAATTTTACATCATTTCTTTAAATATGGCTTTAGTTCAAACCCAATATTGAATCCTGATTTCCCAGCGGCATCCAGATTTAAAATCAAAAATGTTTCCTTTTTTAGGAGGAGGTCATTAAAGTTGCCTCATCTTGTTTTTTGATTTACTTTCTCAATGCCCTGAAAAATAAAACTGTGCACGTTACTATTTTTTTATTTTACTACGTGAGCTACAGTTGCACAGGTTATATCTTCTTTTTCTATTGCTCTTGCAAGCTCTCCCACTCTGATTTTGAAGGTTCTTTTCATTTGCCCTATGTAGTAAGTATCGCAAGAGCAAGTTGCCATAAATGCAACACCCGTGGTGTCACAGGTTATAAGCTGTCTCACTTCAAATTCCTTTCCAGTTTATGGATTATTAAATTTTTGCCCCGTTTTGATCAATTTACAATAAACACATCTTTTACATACAATTCATCTCTTCATGTTACAATTCAATCAGGTTTGTGTAGTTTCTTCTCTAAAATGGCTATGGACTAATTTATCACTTGAAGTACTGGGACATCTGTAAGCCTTTCTCAGGGGATCTTTGGCTATCTCTTTCAAATCCTGGTCACTGCTTAGTACTGACAGTAATGTGTTAACCCTCTACTAATTATATTGTATCATATTTGTGACATAACTATATGTTTATTTGCATGTCTGCTTAGGGAAATGGCAACCAGATGCTTTTAAATGGCCCTGACCTTTTGACCCCAAAGGCTCCAGCTTGCTGAAACAGCTGGCAGTTGTAAAACTGACTGAGTGGAAACTAATTACAAAGACTTCCTTCAAAGGCCAGGTTACCACACATTGTAAACCATCTCTTTACTTTGAAATGCAGGGACAAAGTATGCATTTTATGACCTCTGAAGAAAAGGGAATTGTTAATTGATTTCTGTTAGGTTTCACAGCTAGGTGATCACAGCTCCTCAGGAAATTTCTAATGACATCAACTGGATAATTCTGCCTGTCATAAGGACTCACTAATTAACAAGAATATACAGTATATATATTTCTTATTGGAGTGTATGAGCAGTGGGCTGAGACATATGACAGATAAATTAATTCAAGTTTTCAGGTTTCAGTGACCTCTCAGCCAGCATCTGTGAGCTGTGTCATCAGGGAGGAGGAGTTTTCTGATACATATTACCAGCCAGCTGGGAGAAAAGCATGGCATTTGACTTTTGGTTTTTGGGCATTTGACTAATTGCCCTGGGACTCCTGACAAACTCTCACAGCACTTTAGGTAATTTCAACCATCTGTTTATTACTTGAAACCTAGGGTAGTAGAAATTCAGTAATAAGGCATTGTTTTTGTATAATTATCCATTTACTTTAAAAAACTGTAAACCCAATTTTATATGTTCTGCATTTTATATTTTATCTAGTTTTAATTTTTAGTAAACATTAGTTTTCTTGAACTTCTGCCTGTGACTTTTCTCAGTTTCTTTTGCATGTGAATGCTGGAACAGCGTTGATAATTCTGACAACTGTTAAGGGCTTAAAGTGTGTTACTGTCTTGCTAAGTTAAGAAATGACCTAGGTCTCAAATTGAGTCAAAAGGATAGAACTGTAAACCAGGCTGGGTGCCCACTTGGTGAAGTATTGCACTGCATTCCCCCGAAGAGGGTATGATATCTGATCCTGTTAATTTATTTTATTATTTATTTATTGAAATTGTTTCACCAGGATGGCACACTGGGCAAAAAGATGCTCATCTCCCAGTGCGACCTGGGGGGTGGGGGTACAGTGGGAGATAACTCGCAGGTTATCAAGAGTTATATATACGATGAAAACAGTAGAATATAATTGAACACAATTACAGCAATACAGTAGACTGTTGAACAGTTTACAGAGAATGAGTTTCAGCTATACAGTTGCAGGATGCAGAGGAAGGGTTATGGTTATACAATTGTGTGATGGAATAGGGACAAGACATCCAGTACAGTACAACAACAACACTTAGAAGGCATAGATTATAGTATAGACTTAACCAGCAAAATGTGCTGGATAAATTATAACTTGTGGGATAGAACTGGATAGCTGAGGTGTGACACTGGTAGTGGAGAACATGTGATGATCTGGTAGTATCAAGTAGGATTTAGGACAGGGCAAGACCATGTACCAAGAAGTGCTGAAGTTGGTAAGATAAGCCAGCTTCCATAGCATAAGCTAGGTGCCGCTGGTCAGGCAGTCAGGAGGGGGGAGATATAAGGGGACACTTTTGGGGGTTAAATTGGGCATGCTAGCAAAAAGGGGTTTATATTTTACCTCAAGACTCAAGGCTAGTAGGTGATTCGAATCCAAAACAGACAGAAGGGTTACCCTGTTTGTCTCCTTTTCAGATATTGCTCTACAAGGTTTGGCACTGTGGGAGCAGAGGTCCTGACCTGCGGAGTGCGTTTGTGACAGATCTGGTTGGCAGCGGTGGGATTTAAAAGTATTTGGTAACACAAGCATTAACAGTCCAGTGTGTCAGATTAATAACTGTAACAGCTTACATGCAAAATAACATAGAAACATAGACTTTGATGACAGCTAAGGAGCGCTTGGTCCACCTAGTCTGCCCATTTCTCTACCTACAGGATAAGCTGCAGATCCTAGTTAACCAACAGCCTATTTCTTCCTACCCCCCACAAAAATTGCCTTAAGTCTGTCCCATGCATTCTTGAATTCTTCCACAGTTTTTGACCCCACAGCCTCCTCAGGAAGGCTGTTCCATGTGTCCACCACCCTCTCTGTGAAAAAATACTTCCTCACATTGTCCCTGAACTGCTCCCCCATCTTCAAATTGTGTCCCCTTGTTCTTGAATGTCTCTTTTTCTGAAATATGCTACCCTCTTGGACTTTGTTGATTCCACTGAGGTACTTAAAAGTTTCTATCATGCTCCCCTCTCCCTCCTTTCCTCAAGGGTATACATATTAAGCTCCTTTAGTCTCTCCTTGTATGGCTTCTCTTGCAGACCCTGCACCATTTTAGTTGCCCTCCTCTGGACTGCATTTATCCTGTCTTTGTCCTTGCAGAGATAGGGTCTCCAGAACTGGACGCAGTACTTCAGATGGGGTCTCACCAACTGTCTGTACAGAGGGTTAACAACTTCCTGTTTTCTGATGGTGATGCCTCTCCCTATACATTCCAGTATCCCCCAAGCCCTCCCTATTGCCTTCTCACATTGCTTGCTAACCTTAAGATCATCTGATATGATTACCCCCAGGTCCCTTTCCATTTTTGTTGTTGTTACTACCTCCCCCCCAATTGTGTAATCTTCCCCAGGTTTTTGTTTCCCAGATGCATTATTTTGCACTTCTTTGCATTGAATCCAAGCTGCCATACTTCTGACCATTCCTCCAACCTTGCCAAGTCCCTTCTCATCCTTTCCACACCTCCTTGTGTATCAACCGTGTTGCAGATCTTTGTGTCATCTGCAAAGAGGCATACTTTTCCTTCCAGTCCCTCTACAATGTCACTTATAAAGATATTAAAAAGGACTGGACCCAGCACTGAACCCTGTGGTACCCCACTAGTTACCCCTCTTTCTTCGGAGTGGACTCCATTTACAATTACCTTCTGTGTCCTGTTGTTCAGCCAATGTTTTACCCAGGTTACCACCCTGGGACCCACTCCCAGGCTGGTTAATTTGACTATTAATCTTTTGTGTAGGAATGTTTCAAATGCCTTGCTAAAGTCTAGGTAGGCCATGTCCACAGCCCCTCCCTGGTCTACTACTTTGGTCACCCAGTCAAAGAAATCAATTAGATGTGTCTGACATGTCCTTCCCTCTGTGAACCCATGTTGCCTTGGGTCCTGTGCCCCACTGGCCTCTAGGTACTCAACAATTCTTTCCTTCAGAAGTGATTCTTAAGGCAGTGATTTAAAAAGTAAAGAACTATATCATTGTGCTTACAGTCTAGTTCCCTACCTGTTTATTTTTTTTTGGGTGTAAGCTAGTGTAGCCATAGCTTAGGGAAGAAGATGGCTTCCAACTACAGTGAGAACATTGTGGAATACCTGAGGCAATTGTGCCGAGAGAGGAGTCCATTTCCAGGGGTGAGTCAAGCAGAACCTTGTGGAGGCTCTTGTGGCAGATGATGCCCAAGACCTCAAGTCACAATCTGTAACTGGAAAGGACCAAACCTTTGGTGTGGAGGGTCCAAGGTCCAGAGCAGTGTCCAGATCCAGGGAGGAGGACAGCAGGACCAGTGCAAGACAAGAGCCACAGCAGTAGGGGAAGGTCATCAACATTCTGGAGCCTGAAGGGGATTAGGCTGCAGATGGAGTTGTGGAGGATGGAGCTGGACTTTGGACAAAAACGTTTGAAGCCCAGCAGTGAAGGGAGCTTGAACAAAGAAAGATGGAGATGGAGAGAGAGAGAGAGAGAGAGAAAGAGAGAGAGCAGAAGTGAGAGCAGCGTGTGGCAGAGGAAAAAGAGCAACAGCATCAGCATCAGAAAGAGGCTGAGCAAGAGGAGAGGGAATGTCAGAGAAGATTTGAACTGGAGAAGCTACAACTTCAAAGCCCAGCACCCGAGCAGGTAAGTGGCACGGAACCTGGATCTCCAAGACTGGGTTACAAATTAAATTCTAAATTGATAACTGAATTTAAAGAGGGGGAAGATATGGATGTATTTTTCAATTCTTTTGAAAAAGTATGCATTCAGGCAAAAATTCCTAGAGAGTCCTGGAGCTTCCAGCTATCCCTGCTACTTACAGGGAAAGCTTGTGATGCATTGGGTCAAATGGACAATCAGGGCAGTAATGATTATGGCAAACTTAAAGCTGCACTGTTAAAGAAATATGATTTAACAGCAGAGGCATACAGAGTCAAATTCTGTAAGCTCAGGAGAAGCCCTAAGATGAGCTATTAGGAGCTAGCCACTAAACAATGTCAGTTTTTAAAATGTTGGTGGGAAGGGACTGAAGCAGACTCTGTAGAGAAAATTGAAATTGTTGTACTGTTATAGCAGTTTTTTGGGGAGTGCCCAGCAGAGCTGAAAACCTGGCTAGAGGACCAAGATCCAAAAACCGTGCAGGAGGATGCTGAGCTCTTGGACCACTATACCAGGAGCAGACCTGCTCTGATAGGGAATGGAGTAGCCGTGGTAGTGCAGAAAGGGAAAAGCGCACCTTCAGGGCAGCTAAAACCCTCCCTTCCTCGACCAAAACCAGGCAGCCCCAGGTTACAAAGAAAAGACTTGCCTGATAAAAGAAATGAATTTTGGGTTTGCAGACAACCTGGGCACCTTGCCAGGCAATGTTCAAAAAGGGCAGATAGTGCACAAAGTGGTGCCAGGAAAGAAGTGGGTTGTTTGTGTGTCCCAGAAAGCAAGCCAGTAAACATTAGGGAACAAATACACCCAGTTACGGTGAATGGGATACAGACCCATGGATTAAGAGACATGAGGGCATCCCTGACTTTGGTAAAAGGGGATTTGATAGAGCCTGAACAGCTTATATCCAATCAATTTGTTACTGTATGGGAATTCACTGGGGAGGAGAAAACACTGCCACTTGCTAGTTTTCTCCTGGACTGGAGTGAGACAGGTGAGACTGTGTAAAAAGTTGCAGTAGCAGAGAATCTTGCTTTAGATGTAATTATCGGGAACAATCTCCAACAGGGGATGGAGTGTGCAGTTACCTGCAGTCAAGCAGCAAAGGTAAATTATAGTTCCCTGGACTCCATAGAAGCCCCTGTGGAAAACACTGGGATGCTGGTTCCCTAGCCTGTGTCTCCTGATATGGAGAATAATGAAAGGGAGGTAGAAATTCCCCAGGTAGCAGTAAACAGAACAGCTACAGAAGGTTACCTGAGGAAGGAGGTGTAGCCAGTAGTCAGAGGGTTAGGGATGGCAGTGACCCTGAATGCCCTGATGCTAGGGACCCTAGTTTAGAAACTGGAGGTGACCTGTGTCATGCCTTGGGAACGTGTAAGGATTTTGCAGCTATTCAGAAAAATGACCCTAGTTTAGAGAATATGAAGGCTTGGGCAGACTCTGACAGAGCACAGGGAGGTTAAGGGAAACACAATGTTTATTGGGACAATGGACTGCTGTATGCACAGGATGTAAAGACAGGAAGGGGTGATGGACAAGCAGCTTGTCATTCTACAGGGGTACCGTGACCGGTTGCTCAAGATTGCTCACAATAATCCCATGCCTGGTCATCTGGGAATCGCATGCACTACATAGCATTTGGCCCAGAATTTCTATTGGCCCAACTTCACCCAGCAGGTGAAGGAGTATTGCAAGAAATAGAGGAGGTGAGTAGGAAAACCCAAGCCATCCTAATTTCCTTGCCCATAGTGGAGGAGCCATCCCAGAGGGTAGGAATTGATATTGTGGGGCCATTGAATAAACTCAGCTCCTCCGGGAAGAGATTTATCCTAACAGTGGTGGATTATACCACCCAGTACCCACAGGCTGTCGCCCTAGCCTCACTGAGGACAGGCAAAGTGGCAGATGCCTTGCTAGGGATTTTCTCCCTTGTTGGGTTTCCAAAGGAGGTTATTACCGATCAAGGAGGTTCCTTCATGTCGGACTTGATGAAATGCTTGTGGGAGAAGTGTGGGGTGGTGCAGAGAGGCATGACACCTTATCACCCACAAGCCAAAGGGCTTGTGGAATGATTCAATGGTACCCTTAAAATGATGCTCCAAGCATTTGCTGAACAACATGGGAGGGACTGGGAGAAATACCTCCCCCACCTGTTTGCATACAGGGAGGTGCCCCAAGAGTTGACAGGGGTTTCCCTCTTCAAGTTCTTATATGGACGCAGGGTACATGGGCCCCTAGACTTGATCCAGGAGGACTGGGAAGGCAAGCACACCACCCAGGGAACTCCCATAGTGGATTATGTCCTTAGGCTTAGGGAAAAGCTGAAGGTGCTTATGGGAACAGCCCAGAGCAACCTGGCAGCTGCCCAACAAAAACAAAAGGTATGGTATGACCACAGAGCCAGAGCTCACTCGTACACTGTGGGTCAGGAGGTCATGGTCCTAATCCCCGTCCAGATAGATAAGCTGCAGGCTGAGTGGGGGAGGACTGTACAAGGTAGTCAGACAGGTGAATGATGTAAACTACATTATAGAACTACCTGACAGGAAACATACCCAAAAAATGTACCATGCCAACATGATGAAGCCACATGCTAATAGGGCTGACATGGTCTTTGCAGTTTTTAGTTCTGGGAAGGGGATGGACAAAGGAGACCCCCTTCTGGACTTGAAGGAAGAAAGCAAGTGGGTGTCCTCTGTGAAGGCAATTAAAATGTCACCCATTTGACCCCACACCAGATCCAGGAAGTAATGGAGGTTTTAGCAGACTTTGCCCCATTGTTTAGTGCCACACCTGGACTAACCCCTTTAGCAGCACACGATGTGGAGACAGGGATGCAAGTGCCCATACAGCAAACAGCATATCGGGTGTCAGAAGCCGTCCAAAAGGACATTAGGAGGGAGATGGAGGAAATGTTGTATTTAGGGGTAATCCAGAAATCCCACAGCCACTGGGCCTCACTTGTAGTTCTTGTTCCCAAGTCTGATGACTCTACTCATTTTTGTGTGGACTCAATGCAGTCACAAAGTCAGACGCCCACCTAATGCCATGGACGGATGAACTCCAGGACAAGTTGGGAGAGGCAATATACCTTACCACTATTGACCTGACAAAAGGGTATTGGCAGGTAGGGTAAACTGCCACTGCTAGGGAGAAGTCAGCCTTCATCACTTCTATAGGGTTATTTGAGTTTAAGGCAATGCCTTTTAGAATGAAGATTGCCCCTGCCACCTTCCAAAGGTTGGTCAACCAGGTGTTAAATGGTGCAGAGGAGTATGCCATGGCATACCTGAATGACTTTGTCATCTTCAGTACCAACTGGGAGGAACACCTGTTCCACTTTAGGAAAGTGCTGGGCAGGATGCAGAGGGCTGGGCTCACTGTAAATCTGAGAAGTGCCAGGTGGCCATGGCTTAGGTGGCATACCTCGGACATGTAGTAGACCAGGGACAGCTCCATCCTAACCAAGCAAAAATTGAGGGAACCAAGGCATGGCCCAGACCTGAAACACAGAAGCAGGTTCAGAGTTTTCAGGGACTGCAGGGTACTATAGAAAATGTGTACCAAACTACAATGCCCTGGCCACTCCCCTATTGGTCCTGTTAAACAAAAGAATGCCTAAGAAGTTACCTGGGAACCAGCCTGTGAACAAGACTCTACATGACTAAAGGAAGCACTGTGCAGTGCTCCTGTATTAGCCTGTTTAGACTATAGTAAACCCTTTGTACTCCTGACTGATGACTCAGATGTGGGCATTGGGGCAGTGCTTAGTCAAACATCTAACCAAGGGAAAGATCACCCAATAGTGTACCTCAGTAAAAAGTTACTTCCCAGGGAACAGGCTTGCTCTACAGTGGAAAAAGAATGATGTGCCATGGTGTGGGCACTAAAGAAGTTAGAGTCATACCTATACGGGCAGCATTTTGAGGTACAAACAGATCACAACCCCCTGGTTTGGCTGGTACAAATAGGTAAAACAAATGGTAGACTTTTAAGATGGAGCCTTGCCTTGCAGGGTTATGACATGACTGTCTCACACAGGGCAAGGGCAGCAAATGAAAATGCAGACGGGTTATCACGTCAGTTTGAGAAGTGAACTGAATTTGGGGAACTCATCCCATGCTAGCAATAGATTCTCCCAAGTTTGGTCTAGGAAGGAGGAGTGTAATGTGTTAACCCTCTACTAACTATATTGTATCATATTTGTGTTATAAATATATGTTTATTTCAATGTTTGCTTAGGGAAATGGCAGCCAGCAGCTTTTAAAGGGGCCTGACCTTTTGAATCCTAAGGCCCTTGCTTGCTGAAACAGCTGGCTGTCATAAAATTGACCCAGTGGAAACACTAATTATAAAGACTTCAAAGGCCAGGTTATCACACATTGTAAACCATCTCTTTACTTTGAAACGCAGGGACAAAGTATGCATTTTATAACCTCTGAGGAAAAGGGAATTGTTAATTGATTTCTGTTAGGTTTCACAGCTAGGTGATCACAGCTCCTCAGGAAACTTCTGACGACATACATAGATACATAGACAGTGTCGGCAGATAAGAGCCTATGGCCCACCCAGTCTGCCCATTTGAGCTTGTAAGTTCAGTTTGTTTTCCTAGAAGTCTGTTGCCCCTTACCCGTGACCTCCAGAATTCCTTTATGTCTATCCCATGCGTTCTTAAATCCTGTGATTGTTTCAGCCCCCACCACTTCCTCTGGCAGGGTGTTCCACTTGTCTACCACCCGTTCTGTGAAGAAATTCTTCCTCTTGTTTCCTCTGAATCGTCCTCCCTCCAACCTCATCCTATGCCCTCTAGTCCTGGAACATCTTTTTCGCTTAAAAATAGTGTATTCCTGCACCCTGTTCCTCCCTGTGAGATACTTGTATGTCTCTATCATATCCCCTCTCTCCCTCCTCTCCTCCAGGGAGTACATGTTCAGTTCCTTCAACCTGTCTTCATAGGACTTGTGATGCAATCCATGCACCATCTTTGTTGCCCTCCTCTGAACCTTCTCTACCCTGTCTATGTCCTTACGTATGTATCAAAGGGATAATTCTGACTGTCATAAGGCCTCACTAATTCAAAATATATATTTTTTTTATTGGAATGTTTGAGCAGTGGGCTGAGACATATGACTGATAAATTAATTCAAGTTCTCAGGTTTCAGTGACCTCACAGCCAGCATTTGTGAGCTGTGTCTTCAGGGAGGAGGAGTGTTCTGATACATATCACCAGCCAGCTGGGAGAAAAGCATGGCATTTAACTTTTGGTTTTTGGGCATTTGACAAATTGCCCTGGGATTCCTGATAAACTCTCACAGCACTTTAGGTAAATTCAACCATCTGTTTATTACTTGAAACCCAGGGTAGTAGAAATTCAGTAATAAAACATTGTTTTTGTATAATTATCCATTTACTTTAAAAAAAACTGTAAACCCAATTTTGCATGTTCTGCATTTTATATTTTATATATTTTTAATGTTTAGTAAACATTAGTTTTCTTGGAATTCTGCCTGTGCCTTTTCTCAGTTTCTTTTGCATGTGAATGCTGGAACAGTGTTGATAATTCTGGCAACTGTTAAGGGCTTAACAGTGTGTCACTGTCTTGCTAAGTTAAGAAATTACCTAGGTCTCAAATTGCGTCAAAAGGGTAGAACTGTGAACCAGGCAGGGTGCCCACTTGGTGAAGTATTGCACTGCATTCCCCCGAAGAGGGTGCAATATCTGATCCTGTTAACTGGGCTTGCTAGCGAAAAGGGGTTCATATTTTACCTCAGGACTCGAGGCTAGTAGGTGATTCAAACCCAAAACAGGCAGCAGGGTTATCCTGTTTGTCTTCTGTTCACATATTGCACTTCAAGGTTTGGCACTGTGGGAGCAGAGGGCCTGACCTGTGGAGTGTGTTTGTGACACTTTTATAACACTTTATAGTATATTGGCATGTACTGAGAAATTAGTGACAAAGTTAAATCTCATGTCTTTATTTGCTTCCTTCTTTCTTGTATCCAGGAGAGTGTTTCTTTCTTGTTCTATTGCATACTGTCTCCCTTTCTGTATATTTATCTCACTGTACCCCCGTTCTCTAAATATTCTAGAGAATTTATCTGCACTCTTTTCAGATTTAATATCTGTGCTGCAATTCCTTCTTGCTCTCAAGAATTCTTCCTTGGGGATATTCTCGACTACATGTTTTGGGTGGCAACTGCTAGCCAAAAACACATTGTTGCCATCCATACTTTTCCTGTACATATCAGTGTTGATTTTTCCATCTTTCTCTTTCTCTTAACATTGTATCCAAATAACAGATCTGCTGTTTGCTTGATATATAAGTAAATTTGAAATTACCATTGCTACCCTAAGTTGGTCTATCTGGGTAGGGGTTGTGGTGAGCCCAATAAAAACCAAAAACAAGCTAAAAGACAAAGAAGCTGAGTGCACAAACACTGAGGCAAGAGTTACCCAAAGGACATTGGCCAGGAAGCCAAGTTTCAAATAAATACAAAATCACACATACCCCCATAATGCAAAGCATCATGGGCTGTATATGCAAATCAGTGCCCAATGCCCTTTGGGGTAACTCTTGCATCAGTGTTTGTGCACTAAGGGTTTTGTCTTTTAGCTTGTTTTTTTTTGGTTTTATTGGGCTCACCACAACCCCTACTCACATTGACCAACTTAGGGTAGCTGGTTCATTCCACTGGGGTGTCATACAGACTAGGCACACTGATAAGTCCTGGTAGGATGAAACACGTGTCTGTGTCTTCTGTTGGCACCCTTTGCAGTCTGTGTGAGAGGCCTTTTGGCATCATGCATTTCTGCTTAAAGTTGAACCAGCATAATATTTTGTGGTGATTTGCATATACAGCCCATGATGCTTTGCATTATGGGGGTATGTGTAATTTTGCATTTCTTTGAAACTTTGCTTCCCAGCCAATGCCTTTGGGGTAACCCTTACCTCAGTGCTTACGCACCAAGGTTCATTGTCTTTTAGCTTGTTTTTTGTTTTTATTGGGCTCACCACAACCTAACCTAGATAGACCAACTTAGGGTAGCTGGTTCATTCCACTGGGGTGTCATACAGGTGAGGCACATTGATGAGTCCTGATCGGATGAAATATGTGTTCGTGTCTTCTGTTGGCACCATGAAATTCTGATTAAAGTTGAACCAGCATAATATTTTGTGGTGATTGGCATATACTGCCTATGAATAGTTATATGGTACCTTTTAACAGTTAGAAAAGCTAACCCACCAAACAAGAAGGATATACTGGAATGTAACCAATTTTGAGGCATACATTACAGTGAAATTAATTCCTAGGGGTATGAGAATACTAATGAATCCATCTTATGAACAAGATGATTCAATTTTCATGACAGAGTGGGAGGCTATAGTAACAGAAGCAAGCTTCAAGCTGATAACATCTATCATCAAGTTCAGTAAAGAGAGAAAGGATCAGTTAAGGAGTGAAATCAAGGAAACAGAAAAAGATGTACTCCATTTTAGAAATCACCAGGAATTTGGGGCCAGATATACAAAACTTTGCCCTGGGGCTAAATTAGCACTGACTGGTGTGCTAAATTAGCCCAGAACCAATGGCCCACTGTATTCAAAAGGGATATCCCCGGTACTAAACCTTCTGAATATAGCATGCTAAGGAAGCTAGGCAAACTGAACTGGTTGTTCAGTGCAAAAATAGTCTGGGAAATAAGACAGCTCTGAATATAGCAACCAGGAAGTGCAAACCACTAGAGTGATCCAATGCACAGTGACGTGAAGGAAGGTAGAGGTGAACCATGTTGCCAATGTGTGTGCTAGCAAAGGAGTGGATTCATTAAAGCTACTGTATAAGTATCAGCACATGTGAAATTCTGTTTCTGAAACATTTGAGCGGCACAAAAAATGTTTGCGCAGTGCAAACGTTTGCCTGGGGCAAAAATTTGCTATATTCAAAAGTGACATGCAAATGAGCCTATTTAGGCAGTCTATGGGCAAACATCCAGATTAGCATCTCATTATGTTTTGATTTACATGCAGTTTGCCCAGTGCTATTGCAGGGTCCCACAGCTCCACCTGTAGGTCAGTCTGGAAGTGCATGGTGGTAGTTGCAGGCTACAGTTGTACAAAACTGCATAGAATATTGTGCCCCAGGGGACTACAGAGCATAGGCACAGGTGGCGGTGCTGCATGCAATAGTCAAACTAAACTTCCTGCTACAGTGCACGGCAGACACTACAGTAACAAGGGGGCCAGTAGTGTGAGGGACACAGCAATGCCTATGGTGTGTAGGGCATCAATGACCGCTGCACTTTAAACAGTGACAGACCCATCTTGCAGGTGTGTACTGACAGTGGACATTACTGTTATGCTGTTGTGTGGCCAGCAGATGCTGCACCACTGGCATGGGATACTCACAGTGACATATACATGGCTGGCTGTGTGTGCTGTGGTGTCTGTACAGATGTGTGGTATGTGGCCGGGGGGGTGCACATACCATCAAACAGGCACACTGGTTTTGGGGTATTCCCTACATTGGACCATTTGCACTGCGTGGATTGTCCCAGCCTTGTGGCAGCACCCAGTATGTGGTGCAGACTGGCCACCTGTACACTCTCCCCTCAACACCCTCCACACCCCCTCCCCAGTGCTGCATGTATATGCAGGATTCTGTTGGTGGCCACTGAAGGGTGGTGTGCAGGTGTGTGCTGTATGGACACAATGCCATGGTGTCTACTGGGTGCCAGGTCACCCCTTAATGCCTGGAATGGCTGGGACCAATGGCAGATGATGGCAACATAGGAGGTACCATCCATGTGCAACATGTTTCTTCCATGTCTGGTTTCTTTCTATGTTTAGTATTTACTGGTTAGGGTCAATAAACCACTGCTGGCAGACCCTCGTAACCTCCATTATTCACACTTGTGAATTACTGAGTTCCATGAACAATGGTTCTATGTCGCGCAAAGTAACGACAAACCGCGCAAAGCTGCACAAAGCCACAAAGTCGTGCAAAGCTGGTTTGCCCAGATTTAAGACTACAGTACAATGTTTCATGCTAAGTCATGCAAAAACACTTTATGCAGTGCTAATGCACTGAATATAGCATTGCACCTGTATTCATGTGCAAGCCCCCTCTTTTTGCCCCTTGCATACATTATACTTTTGCCTGGCGCTAATGCAGTTTGCCCAGGGTATTTGATCTTTTGAATATAGTGGAACCACGCAAACCCAGCGCAAACCCTGCACAAATGGTTTGTACCCAGCTCAAGGTTTTGAATATCTCCCCCTTCCCTGGGTCATGCCTGAAAATAGGCAGGATTTGTCTAGTGCACTTACCTGGTCAACAAAAACTAAATAAATAAATAAATATCTGACCCTTGATGTGCTAAATGGCAAATTAAAGGACTCAATAAGAAAATTAGATGCTGAACCAAAGGCACTGAAACAAATGAAATTTACAAGAGACAAAAATGATTATGAAGTCAAGAGAGTTTACAATTGGAAGAAAACAATCATAAAAGGGATTTGGGGGGGTTTGCCACACTGCTCTGTTCCCACTACTGGTGGATGCATGGGTGGCAGCTTGGGACTAGTGGTGTGTGGGGAGGAGAGGATGAAATTAGGTGCTTGACTGAGACATGTGTTAGCATGTCTACATCCTGGACATCCGTCCTTGTGCTTATAAATCTACTAGCATCAACATCCTCATGCCGTCTCACTACCCAGTGCCAACAAAAGTCAATAAAAAGATAACACAGCTACCTTTATTTAAAATGATCCTTGAAATGAAGCAGCACAGAACTTTTTTTGATCAGCACAATACTTTGCATTTATGTGTCCTGGGGGGTGGGAGTTGGGGTGGCACTACCAAAACCTACTATCAGGAACTATTTCTTAATTCTGTCTGAATTTTCACCACATACACTACTTGTTCTGTAAAACAATACCTGTTTTTTTGTTAAACATAGTTTTTTTAGATTGGACACATTTTATAAGTGTAATATGACCCACTAGATATATTGGATTAGGGTCCGAAATAGGGATGGGCAGACCATCTGTGACCCGGTTCTGATTCCAACTCATTATTTTCAAAAGGTTCTGATTTACTCTGATGAATTGTAGACCTATTTTTAGTCTATAAGAGAAATGCACCAATAGTATTCTTTTAGGTCTCCCTGTTAAAAAATAAAATAACATTTAACTTTAAGAAAAAAAAAATTGTGTCTGAATTTTCGTGTCGTTTCAATGCTGGAAACAGTGGGCTGGATTCATGAAACTCTTGAAAATACCACAGCTGTGGGAAAAACTTGGCGTAAGTGGGTTGCCACTTGTGGCACCACAGTTTCTTCCGCAGCTATGGTATTCTCAAAAGCTGAATCTGTTTACGACTGGCTTCACAATTTGCAGCACCTTGTGGATGGTGTTTTTTTTTTTTTTTGTAAAATCTGTTTATTATAGCAATCAAATCACATTACATTACATTGCAGTCAACATTGCCATTGTGTACATAGGTGGCTACATGAGAACTTCCACCTGTAATAGTCCCTACATACATAATGAGTCCTATACTCAGTGACCTCCAGGAGGCCCATAAAGTACATTATCTCAATGACTATGGCAAATGTGTCATGCACTTGGCCAATATCTTCCCGCTCCAAGGCTCTGGAGGGCTTCGGAGCCCCTTAGGTGAGCTTAAGCCAATTCCTGACACACACTTTTTCCACCTGTTGGCCTCTGATGGCCAAGAACCCCATCCTACACGGGGAATGTTCCACTTACCATTGCTTCCAGGATCAGCCCCCAGACCCTATCAAATAGAGCCTGGTTACTGTTGGCCACCAGCTGGGTTTTTTCTAAAGTGAGGCATTGCTTCATATTTGTTGCCCACTGCAAAATGCTGGGAGGACTCCCTGCCATCCATGTTTGTGCTATTGTCTTTTTGGCGGTGACCAATGCCAGTGACCACAAGACGTCCATTTTTTGGCCTGCAGGGGGGCCTGGGTCCGCTCCCAGGAGGAACTGCAGCAGAGATTTAGATGGGCTGTACCCCAACACACTACTCATGATTCCATGCATACTGTGCCAAAATGGAGCAACCCCATGGTAGGTCAAGGCCATGTGCAGAAAATCTTCACCCTCCCCCACGCATTTTGTGCAGGTTCCATCCGATTCCTCTGGGTTTATGTGGTGCAGCCTTTCAGGAGTCAGGTAGGCACTGTACATAAAGTTAAGCTGTATCTGTCTTAGTTTATTACTTCCAGAGCAGGTGGACAGCTGAGCAATTGCTATTTTCCAGGTTTTCTGATCTAACATAATGGAAAGGTCCCTCTCCCATTTGGTTATCACCTGAGACCCAGTCTCCGTACTAGCCCCCTGCAAAGTTTTATAAAAAAACAGGCATTGGTTTTTGGCCAGGCTGTAATCTGTGTAATTCCTCTTCAAATGGGAATGGTGGATCCCAACCGCTGGAAGGTCCCAGAATAGATCCTAGTCTGTGTTTCACTGTGAGGTAAACAAAATAATCCCCTGGGTCTACTGTATGTGCCAATCCTGGACCAGGGTTTCAAATTCATGAAATCTACCCCCTTCATACAGCTGATGTACCTGACTTAGTCCCAGGTGTCTCCAGCACAACAGCCGCTGGTGTAGTTGCACCATGTGTACCCCCTGGCTCCCACTGCCACAACAAGGTCCATATATGGAGAAATCGCTGGTGGTGTGCCACAATATCTATGGGCTACATTCTTGACCCTAAGGGTCATGGCAGATAAGGGGTTTACCACCTGTTGCATCAACTCTGACCCTAGAGAGGCTGATAACATTAAGGCCTTAAATCCTCCAGGCAGATCTCTCTCCTCCATAGCCATCCAGGCTGGAGTAAGACCGGGTTTCTCCCCCATGCACAAGGCCAGCTGTGCTGCCCAGTAGTAATGCTGAAAGTTGGGGAATTCCAAAGCTCCCTTGCTCACTGGTAGTTGGAGTGTAGTTCTTTTAATACGTGCTGCCCCACCCCTCCAAAGAAATCTATGCAATATGGAATTGATCTTTCTGAAATGCACAGCAGGGACGTGAATGGATAGGGACTGATACAGGTATAAACACCTAAGGAGTACCATCATTTTGACTATATTAACTCTGCCAAACAGAGACAAGGGCAGGGCCTGCCACCTCTCACATTCCTCCCCCAGGTGACGAACCAGGGGTCTATAGATCAAAGAATATAAAGCACCCGGCTTGGTAGCGATAATTATCCCCAGGTATGTCAAGCAGTCCACCAGCACCAGACCCCGCCAGACTGGCTATCAGCTGTGCGCTTTCCCCACTACTCACAGGTAGGATCTCGCTCTTTGTCCCATTCACATTATGTTCTGACAACACGCCATACTCCTTTAGTAAACCATTTATTGCTGTTAGGTCCCGGGTCAGATTGTTGAGGTTAGCAGCAAATTGTCAGCATACAGAGCAGCTTGGTGTTCTTTCAACCCCTCCCCAAAACTCCGGATACCATTATGGTGTTTAATGGCAGCTGCCAATGGCTCCAAGGAGAGGATGTACAGCAATGGAGACAGGGGGCAGCCCTGTTGGGTGCCACGCCCCAACACAAAGGGTGGCATCAGTTCACCATTTACCAATATTTGAGCTGTAGAGGAGGTATACAGGTATGCCTTTATCCACCCACACAATCTGGGCCCCACCCCCATTCGCCTCAGAGTTTCAAACATATACTCCTACTCCACAAGATCAAATGCCTTCTTTGCGTCAATTGCCAGAAGAGCCGCATCGTGTTTGGCCCAGTGTGTAGTCCAAGAGAGGATAATATTCAGGGTTTTCCTAATGTTGTGTTTCCTGTGCCTACCCTTCATAAACTCCACTTGGTCTGGGTGTATTAAAGCTGGGAGTATGGGCTCCAGACAGCTCGCCAGTACCTTAGCGAGGACCTTGTAGTCTGCTGTGAGCAAGGAGATGGGGCGATATGAGGCACACAGCTGTGTATCCTCCACTGTTTGGGCAGGACCATGATGATAGCTGACCATGTGGAGGGGGGCAGAATGCCTCTTTCCAGACTCCCAACCAGCATGTCAAACAGTGGTTCTACTATCTCCAGGGCCTAATGTCTGAAAAGTTCTATGGTGAGACCATCTGGCCCTGGTGCCTTCCCTCCTTTGAGTGATCTTATAGCCCCTAACACCTCCTCTCTAGTAAGGGGTCTGTCCAAGCTGAGGGCATCCTCAGATTGCAGGGAGGCAATCAGGGCCTTCTCAAAGAAGGATGCATATTGTTGCTGGGTGGGGGAGACTTCCAACGGACACAGGGCCTGATAGAAAGATCTGAATTCCGCTCCTATTTGGGTAGCTACACCTGTGGTCTGCCTCTCTCCTGTGCAGAGCTGATTGATAGTCCTCTCCCCTCTTTCTTACGGAGCTGCCACGCCAAGTACTTCCCCCCTCTATCCCTGTCAAAATACACCCCTGCCTGTGCGAGCAGAATGGATCTCTCCACTCGGGTACTACTCCGGAGGTTAAACCAGCACTTGAGTTTATGTATTACTCTGTAGAGTATGGCCCTTAGTCTAATCACGTGGGCTTCCTCATATATGGCAATTTTTGCCTTGAGGCGTTCAATCTCATTTTCTGAGACTTTCCTCCTATATGCAGAGAAGGAAATGGCCTCACCTCTTATATAGGCCTTCAGAGCCTCCCATCTTGTCCTGTGTAATGTCTCCCCCCTCTGATTTAGCAGAAGAAATTCCTTGATAGCCTGCCCTAGTCTTCCCACAAATTCCTTATCTTTCTATAATAATGGGTCCAATCTCCATAGATGAGGCCCAGGAGTGGAGCCCCCCACCATCATAGGCAGAGTGAGGGACGCATGGTCTGATACAAGTATGGGAGAGTACTCCACAGGGCCCACCTGTTGTAGCAAGCTGGAGGTCACCAACAGTCTGTCCAGCCTAGCATAAGTTTGATGGGAGTGCGGAAAGAAGCTGTACTCCCTGTTGATGGGGTTCTGGTGCTGCCAGACATCCTCAAGGTGATATGTGAGCTCTAGATCCTCCAGGGCTCTGGCATTTTTTGAGACAGGGAATGGTGTTGGGTTAGACCTGTCCATAATCACATCTTTCACACAGTTATAATCCCCTTCCAATATCCACAGGCCCAGCAGAGTGGCCATATCCAAAGCTAGTTTTTGGAAAAACCCAGGGTCCTCAACGTTCAGGGTGTATACTGAGCCCACCAAAAGGGTGCCCAACCCATCTAAAGTAATGTTAGCCAGGACATAGTGGCCCCCCCATATCCCTTACCTCCTGGTGCACCTCAACCTGCGTGCCCCTGGGAAACCATATGGACACTCCCCGAGCCTTCCTAGAGAAGCATGATGTGATCCACCTCTCTCCCATACTGTCCCCGGTTTTCTGAGCCTCACTGTGGGACATGTGGGTTTCCTGCATCAGCACCTAATGAGATTTTGATCTCCAAGCTTCAGTCCCCATCCTCCTGTGTTTCACCATGGATTTCAAACCATTCACATTGTTATATTAGCAGCATTAACCATTGTCCCAGTTTCATCCAGTCACCTTATAAAAGGGCATATTCCCCAGCAGAACATTTAACACAGAACCTCTCTGGTTAGTCACCACAACAGAATATGGGTGATGATTGCTATGTTTTTTTAACTTCAAACCCCCAACTGATTTCCCCCCACCCCTCCAAAAACCAAACAACTGTTCCCAAGCCCAGCAGTGGATGAACTTTGAAACTTGTGTACCCCCAACTAACCCTCCACCCCCACGGCTGGGTCTCTAATTACCCAGCCAATGTTCCCTTGCAAACTAATGGCGTTATATGGTGGCCCAAGCAGTGCACTCTGCACACATTTTTTTGGGGGGCATAGTTGTAACAGAACTGATCAAATATTTACTCTGACTTTTTGTCCATAAAACAAGAAAACACCTCTATAATTTGAAATTTCCCTCACCTTCGCTGCAACTGAGGTGCGTTTGCAAACTTTAAGAGGAGGGCCTTAAATCAGAGGTGAGGGAGGTCAATCAGGGACAGGAAGGCAAATGTCCACAGCCGTGGGATGAGAGGAACCTCCCCTCCCCAAATGAATCCGCTGGCGGCAAGTGAGTATGTCACAGTGGTGGACCCAGCCAGGTAGCCCCAGTCTCTGCACATTGTGAAACCCTGTACTAGAGCTGTCAACCTTTTGCTCTCTACCACCCCCCCACTCTCCCGCTCCCCTTAGGTCATTAGTATGTACTATTTAAACTTATAAAACTTTAAGACATTTAAAACATTGTAGTTCTGCTGACACAAAACAAGGATCCTAGTTGGAAAACATAGCCCTGTCCCACTCTGAGGCCAGTATAAGATCAGCAGGGGTTCAGCCCAAGACCTCTGTTAATCCTAGGCCTGTTTGAACCCACACCCCATGACATGGTTGGGCCGTTGGACATGATATGTGCCCACTGATAGCCCGGCTTCAGGCACAGTGGTACAAGTAGGTTCAGAAGTATTTGGGAGGGTGGCCAACAGCGCCATTAACCACAACGCTGTGAGGCCGACCCCCCCCCCGTACCACAATGAAAAAAGTTAAATCTGGTGCCAGCGGGCACCATGATGTCATGCAACCCTCAGGAACAGATCAGTTGCATCCTAGGCCAAGTCACGATGTGTTATGATGTGGATGATGCAGTGGCTTGCAAGGAGTAGAACACACCCTAGGCTTAGAGATGCAGTCCTTCTGGCACAGCAGAGTGGACACCTCAGACCGGGATGATGGCACTGGATCAACATAGGTAACTTTTTGTCTCCCCAGACCCCCACTCAGAAGAACAGCATAAAAAAACAAAAACAGAGAGTGAGAAGTATCGTAATACTCATATTGCGTTTGCTGAACAATACGGTCCCCCTTTGTCTCCTGGTGCAGTTTCCCTCTCAAGCCATCTTTCAGTTTCCAGGTGATCAGTAAACATTCTGGTGGGCTTACCAAGTCTCTCCACCCTAAGCTTCACCAGGTACATAAAGGTGAATGGCCAGCCTAGGGAGTGCAGCTGGGACTTTACCTTATTGAACTTCTGCCACTTCAGATGCAACTCCCGGCTATAGTCCTGATAGACTAAGACTCTCTTGTTGTCCACTAATACTGCACCAGTAGTTTTGACTGCTTTAAGCACCATCTCCTTATCGGTGAATCTTAGATATTTGATTAAGCAGTGCCGCGGCTTTTCTTCCAGCTTAGGTGGTGGCCCCACTTGATGTGCTCTCTCCACATTGAACCCTGCAGCCTTGGAAGCCAATTTTAGGTGTTTCACAAGCCATTTGTGGATTCCAACAGTGGGATCCCTCCCCTCTGCTCCTTTGGGTAACCCCACCAGTCTCAAATTTGACCACCTTAATCTATTTTCTTGGTCATCAACATGGCCTTGTAGCTCCATGACCACCGCTTTCAACTGATTGTGGTCGCTAGTGACAGAGCCAGCCATGTCCTCGAGATCACTGATCCATTGCTCTAACTCCATGAGGTGGGTGGTGTGTGAAGCTGACGTCTCAGACAGCCTCTTCGCCACGCTCTGGAAGTGAGTGATTTGGGCCATAATATTGTTGAACCTGGCTTGAATGTCCGATTGCATCCATGCCAAAGTCGCAGGGATTCCCGCCAGGGATTTTTCGAGTTCAGACATCCCCACTTCAGTGTTGACGGCTACATGGGCCTGAACTCTAGTTCTGGTCTTTGGCCCAGTCCGCTGATCCTTCGACCCTTCTGCTGTCTCAGATTGTAATTTTAGCTGCTTGCTTTTTCTTTTCCTGCTGCCATGGACCCTCACACACAGTGTTAGCAAATTTGACCCCTCTACCTTTACAAATACTGAAGTCTGAACAATTTGTAGATTTATGGCCAGGGAGCCATGCTTTTCCCCTCCCTTGCAGTTGGTGTTGCCAGGGAAATATCCACAGCTGCAGAAAAATGTTATGGCCGGTGGGACCAGCTGTAACATTTTCCTCAGCCACTGTGGATGTGAATGGCAATCTCTGCAGCTGCAGAGATTTCTATCTGCAACTGGAGATGCTGTTTGGGACTTGGTCCCAAAAACATTTGTTAATCCAGCCCAGTGTATGCAGTTCATTTTGGAATTTTCAGTGAAAGGAGGCAGTGTGTCAAACATTAGTCAGAATGAGAGAGAGAGAGACCAATGAATTCAAAAACATATTTATCAGCGACATTGCTGAGGGACTGGAGGGGAAGGTCTGCCTGTTAGAAGATGATGCAAAACTCTGCAACAGGGTGGACACAGGTGAAGGTGACTTTAGGATGGAAGCCGACTTCAAGAAGTTAGAAGACTGGTCAGGGACAAGGCAGTTAAAATTTAATGCCAAAAAATTAAAATTTTATGCCAAGAAGTGTAAAGTGATGCACGTGGGCAGATGAAACCCAAGTAAAATGTGCACTCTGAATGGGCATCAACTAGAAGCAACCAACATGGAAAGGGACTTCAGAGTAGTTGTTACTGAGAATCTAAAAGTGGGGACACATTGTAAAAAGCCAGCATTGAAGGCCAGCAGCATCCTCGGATATATAGGTAGAGGGATTATAAATAGGAATTGTGAGGTAATTGTCCCGTTATACAGGTCCTTCGTCAGGCTGCACCTGGAGCACTGTGTACAGTTCTGAAGAGCACACCTAAGAAAGGACACAGACCGCTTGGAAAAAGTTCAGAGGAGGGCCACCAGGATGATTCAGGGCCTGAATCAAGAACGGTATGAAAAAAGACTCAGTGAACTAAACTTATACTGACTAGAGTAGAGAAGAAATAGGGGGGACATGATAGAGACGTTCAGATATGTTAAAGGAATCCACACGGGCCAGACTGGGAACCTACTCCAAGAGAACAAAACAACATGTACTAGTTATTTATTTATTTATTCAATTTTGATGACTGGGTAGGTCCACTGAGCCTGGAGGTCCTTTTTTTCAGGGGCAACCTGAAATTAGTTACAAAAAAGGAGACACATACAGCAATGTACATGGAACACAGAACTTAAATACAGCAGAGTACTCAATACATAGTACATTAGGGTTGATATGAGACCAAAGGGGGCCCAACCATTCGGGTTACAATCTGGCCAGGCCACCAGAAGAATTAGTTACAATACACTGGGTGGGGGTAACAATCAGGAAGGAGGTTGTGGGGCACCAAGTGTGCTGAACATTTATGAATAAGGGATCATAATAAGACTGGTTATGTGCTAGGGGCCATAATCTGTGCCTAGTGGGAGGCAGATTTATAATCAATGTGAGAAAATACTTTGTCACAGAGAAGGTGGTGGAACCATGGAACAGCCTGCCCCCCAAGGTAGTGGCATTGAATACAGTACAGGAATTCAAGCTAGCATGGGACAGGCAATGTGGGCACATAAATGATAACAAAACCAGGTAGGGGGATAGAAATGTCTTGGGCAGATTAGATGGATCACATGATTCCCATCTGCCATCTACTTCTTATGTTCTTATGTTCTTTAACAGCAGAAAGACAACAGCAGAGTGAAGACCTTCACTAAGTCTGGCATGCTTTTTGGTGGGAGACAGGCAGCATGAGCAGGATATGTGATGGGGACCCAACATCCATCCCACAGTTTTGACTTCAGATGTTATTTTTTTTTATTTGTAATTATTTTGCTTGCTACTTGACGTTATAGCAAGCATCATGGGCCATAAACCATTCCACATATTCCTGCTAGACTGGCCAATTATTTTTTATCACTTGTGTTTTGTAACTTACTTTTTATCTGGTTGATGTTGCCCCCACCCGCCACCCTGCATTGCAGTTTTTGGATATATCCTACAAGCTTCCACAACTAATAATTGCAGTCATCTATGGTGTGTGTGTGTGTGTATGTATGTATGTGTGTATATATATATATATATATATTATAGATCTGTTTGGACCCAACCGCCACCTACTCTTCCATGAGGCCCACCTGCCATTCCCCAGCCCCATTGCTGCTCCCCCATCATCAAGGTGGCAGGGATCTGCACTATCCAGGACCTGAGAACCACAGGGGCTGGCACTCATGGTCCCTGTGCACAGTCAACCATGATATAAAAAATTTTTTTTTTCATAGAGCTATTTGGCTCCAACTACCACCTACTCCTGCCATAAGGCCTACCTGCCAATCCCCAGCCCCATTGCTGCTGCCCCCATCAAGCTGGTAGGGATCTGCATAGTGCGGGACCTGAGGACCACAGGGTCTGGCACTCACAGTGGCTGTGTGCAGTCAACTATGGTATAAAAATTACTCTTTTTTGTTTGTTTGTTTTAGAGCTATTTGGCCCTGACCACCACCTACTCCAGCTATGAGGCCCATCTGCCAGTTCCCAGCCCTGTCATCACTTCCTTTATCAAGCTGGTGGGATTTGCACAGTATGGGACCTGAGGACTGTGGGGTCTGGCATTCATGGCACCCATGCACAGTCAACTATAGTATAAAAAAATACTTTTTTTTCTTGTGATATTGCTGTTTTGATCCTACTGCCATCTGCTCCTTCAGTTAAGCCCACCTACCAGTCCCCAGCCCCATCACCACTCAGCCCGTTGTCAAGCCGGTAGTGATCCTCACGGTGGTGGACCTGAGGACTGCAGGGCCGGCACTCATGGTGGTCATACAAATAGGTGTTTTCTATTATGCCCCCCCCCTTGGTGCCACCCTCCTCCCCAGATGTCCAACAATTCACTGTGTCTTGGTATTTTTAACTTGCTGAATAAACAAATTAAACTCCACCTGGGTTCCTAAATTGAATGTGAAAAACACATACAGCAACACATTTAATATATAACACAATGTCAGAAGAAGAAATGTTTTTTACTTGATCTTTCTGTTATGGTTGCTGACCTTTATCCTCTGAATTCAAAGAAACAAATTGTTAAATTAAATATCATCACCATCATCTTTTTAAACACCATCAATGAAGCACCCTTATTATGAGATACTTGTTGCAGCTGTTTGTTGTCATCATAGACAATTTGTTGAGATTGACTTTTAGGAAGGCAAGGTGCTGTGCGTTTTCAGGAGTAAGCCTTGTGTGGCCATCAGAGACAACATTTCCAGCTGTGCCAAATATACTGGCACAGTAAACAATAAAGGGAAGGCAACTGATAATCTGTATAGAACAGGCAGATAGTGCAGACCAGATGTTTTTCTTTTCCAGCCAGTACTCAAAAGGGTCATCAGTAATATTAATGAGTGGTTCTGTCCTGGAATTACCACTGGACAACCATCAACCTCTCTTTTCAATAATCTGTTTTAGAGGAGCATTCTTTTTGCTAATCTGGCCAGTAGGCAGGTCTGATAGAATAGACGCCCATGAAAGTTAAGCCATGACGAACGTTGATAGAGGTCACAGGTGTGTGTGAGTCGCTCACTGCCTGTGGCCAGCCAGCAGGCCTTATTGAGGGTGCATTTAATGGTGTACAGGGCAGTGTCCAATGCAGCGCCATAGATGATTATGCCATAGTCTACCAGGGAGAGGATGGAGCAAGAAATGGCTAGTCAGAGGGCATCAGGAGGGAGACAGGGCCTGAGTTTATAAAGGAGACCAATTCTGATGTTAATTGCAGAGCATGTCGATGCTATATGCTCATGGAAGGTGGGGGCCAAGTCAAGGGTGACCTCAAGATATTTAAAGCTTGTAACTGGTTCCAGCATGGTACCCTAGGAATTTTTTATAGATAGGATGGTCAAATTGTGTTTATGTTGAGGGTGGGCGAATAGCAATGATCTTTGTTTTTTTATAGTTGAGGACAAGTTTGTGGTAGGCAAACCATGATTCTATTTCTGTGAAGGAGGCCTGTAAGGATTTTTGGAGCTGGGCAGGGTCTGGGTGCCGACTAAAGATCACTGCATCATCTGCATAAGGGAGGAGATGCCCAGTGGAGGCCATATGAAGGGAGTTTAAGTACAGTGAGAAGAGGAGTGGCCCAGGATGGATCCTTGAGGGACAGCCGACTGGACTAGAAGGCTTGTGGAAAGGGTGTTATTTAACTTCATTTGCTGGGTACGTCCATGGAGATAGTTGGAGAACCAGCCAGCAGCCTCTTGTGATACGCCAGCAGAAAGAAGGGAGTTTATGAGCATACAGTGATTTACTGTGTCAAAAGCCTTGGATAGATCGATATAAACAGATCCGGCCAAGGCTCCCTGGTCAAGGGCATCATGGATAAAGGAGGTAAACTCTAGGAGGGCAGTGGTTGTACTGTGCCCTTTCCTGAAACCATGCTGTTGCTGGCACAGTAGGTGATGTGAGTCTAAGTATTCAGTAAGTTGATCTGCAACAATTTTTTCCAGCCCTTTTGAGAGGGGAGGAAGTATGGAAGTGACGCTATAATTACTACTAGAGGTTGGGTCACCATTTTTATGTACTGGAGTGATAACCGCCCTGTTCCACAGTGAAGGGAACTGCCCTAGACACAGAGACATATTGAGTAATTTAGTTAGGGGTGTTAGTACTGTGTCAAGTGTTAAGGAGAGCAGCTTTGCATCAACAGAGTCACCACTCTGCCTAGTTTTACCAAGGAACATGGCGAGATATGAGCGGGCAGCACTTGGGGAGATCATTCTAAAGCAAAAAGTTGGAGCACGGGGGGGGGCTTGGGAACTGACCAGTAGATGCAGAGAAGAAGAAGTCAGGGGGGAGGATAGAACTGAGGTCAGAGAAGGATGCATTAAAGGCATTTGCTATCTTACTAGGGTCTTGGGTGGGAGCCCCATCAATAATCAGCATGAAGGGAGGAGGGGAGGTGGACTTGCTACTTAGCACCTTAATATTCTCTCAGAACCTCTTTACATTTCCCCAGGTGGAAGTAAGTTTGTCCTTATAATATTCCACCTTAGCCTGTCGGATAGCCCAGGTGCATGAGTTTTGGACAGCATGGTACAGTTGATGGTCAGAAGGGCAACTGGACCCTAGGGCACAGTGCCATACATTATCACGGGCCATCATTAGGTCGAGCAAGGACCGATTTATCCATGGGGTGGATTGAGTTTTTTCAATCCATTTTACAAAAGGGGCAAAGATATCACAGGTGGATTGGAAGGAGCTTATGAGGAAGGACAGAGCGGCATCCACCAATGACTCATGATCAAGAGGGGACCAGTCAAGGTTAAGTAGGTGGTTACAGAAATGGGGGGGGGGGCTTCCAACTGTTGGACCAGTGACAGGTGACTGGGGAATGATCACTAAGTGAGTCTGGGAGGACCTGACCATCCTGTATGCATTCAGGATGATTCGTGAAGATGAGATCAATGAGGGAACTAGTGCCCCTTTTGTAGTTAACCCTAGTTGGGGTAAGTACTATCTGTGAAAGATTTTGGGCTGCAGCTGCATCCCTGTGACAGGACTGGTGAGGGACAAGCCAGTTTGTGTTGAAATCACAGAGGGCAACAATTTATGAGTTTTTGTGGAGCTGGGCAATGATGTTAGGGATGCATGCGAAAGCATCCTTCTGATTGTAAGGAGCTATGTAGACTGACATTAGGTAGAGAGATTTACCTGAGCTGCCAACAACAACCTTTAGGGTGAGGATCTGGGCACCCATGATAGGGTGCATTGTTTCAATTTTGATGCCTTGCAGGTGGTCCCAAAGGTACAGTGCACCCCACCCCTCCTTCCCAGTCTATCAGATCTAAATAATGTATAGCCCAGCAGATTCTAGATAGGACACTTTTTAAGATCTTTTTGTGATTACGTAGAGATGGACCTGCATGGTGGCGCAGCTTGTTGGCAATATGAGAGCAGGCAAAGCACAATATTTCTGGGCCATATAGTACAGGGCACCACACGGTTACTGGGAACAGGTAGGCAGGACCGGTCGGGAGGGGGGGAGGCGGGACATGATGATTGTATTAGGAGTAACCACAGGGGTGGTCAGCAGATGGGGTGCGGAGGGGACAGGATAGGGTATAAGAGTAAGGGTGATGTGGAGGTGAGTGGGGGGGCAGGAGGAGGGCATGCAGAGAAGAAGAGATACTGAGAGGAAAAGAAGCCAGGACATCATTTCCTGTGAGAGATTCAGTAATGTGGCTAAGCGGTAGAGTTTGGTGGTGACTTATAATTATAATCTTAGGTTATATATATTTGAAATCTTAGGTGAAGATTGGCAATTTTCCTGCTTGCTGTGACAAAAGAGGTAGGAATATAGGATGAGCAGTACTTTAATGGAGATTGGGTTTACTTGTAATTTCCCACACCCTGCTGTGGATAGGACAACTTGCACGGAAGGATAGTGGCCACTAGTGGCAGGCACCGATAACCTGCCTATGGGAAAATGGGCTGATTGGTTTACTAAATCACCTGATTAGCCCTATATAAGACTGAGCTGACCAAGGGTAGTGGTGGTGGGGGCAGTGGGGCAGCTGACGATCTGTGTTGGTGGGGCCACCTCTCTGCATCGGCGGGGCCGCCTTCTCTGACTCCAGTTATACAGAGGCCTGAGTGGCTGCAGTGCTTCTGCTGCTTCTGCTAGAACTTATGCTGTTTGAGGAAAGTATATATATATACAGCATATATATATATATATATATATATATATATATATATATACACACACACAATGTGTGTATGTGTATGTATGTATGTATGTATATGTGTATGTATATGTGTATATATATATATATATATATATATATATTAGAGGCAAAAACTCTATTTAATGCATTAGTTAGGGTTGTTCCACAGTGACAAAAAGTGGAAATTCGGTGTTGAGGTTGAAAACCCCTTGGACTCCCCACCCACCCCCAACCCGGCATTGGGGTGCGCAATAGGTCATAGCCCTAACTCTCACCCCATCACATGTGTAAAGCAGCAGAAGTATAGGAGAATGGGGTGAGAGTTAGGACCGATGACCAATGCGCACCCCAATGCCGCGTGGAGGGGTGGGCGGGAGTCCAAGGGGTTTTTCAACCCTAACACCGACTTCCTCACTTTTGTCGCTATGGAACAACCCTAACTAATGCATTAAACAGAGTTTTTGCTCTAATTGCCCTTCTTTGAGAATGATAATGAGAAATAGTGAATGTAATGCAGCGGCCGGAGCGCGGGGCCCGATGTCTTGTGGCATAGTAACAGGAACAGCAACGCAAACAGAAGCACTAACAGTGGTGCACATGGTAATGCAAACGCGAATGAGAACAGAAAGGGTAACGCAAACGGTGGCGTAGACAGGAACGGTCTGCCACGTGATGTGTTGTCACATAATAACATGGTGTCTGCAAACGGAAATGTCAATGGGCATGGTGACGCAAAGTGAAACAGAAAGAGAAACAGTACTGTAGACACAAATGGCAAAAAATAACAGAAACACAAGCGCAAATGAAAACGCAAAGGATAAGGCACATGGTAGCGTAGACGTCAACGGTAAGTGAAACGGGTACAGAACTGCAAGCATAAAGGGCAACGGTAACAGTAATGTAAGCGCACAGGCTGGTTTTCCCCAAAAGCTGCATAGAGAAAGACAGTGAGTACAAAGAATGTATGCATAATAATGATTATCGGAGCAGAAAATGAGGACTTGGAATACTAAATAGGTTATATCTCAGGAACCGTACAACGTAGAAAAAAAATTTAAAAGTCATATGATTTACGACTGTCCTGGCTAGTGGGAGCTAAGTGTTTTTTCGACTAAAAGTCTGTATCTCACACCGTTTCTGAGATACGGGCCCTGAAAGGCATGGCGAATGCCGTAATGTTATCCTATGGGGAAAAAAAGAGAAGTTCGGAGTGCCATAACTTTGCCTCGCTGTAATATTTTTTCACCAAACCACTGAAAGGCACATCTGTGGGCTGTTGGCTGTCTTCCCTCCAAATTTCAGGAAAAAAGACCAAACCGTTATTTTGCAGCAGGGTGCCAAAGGATTCCTGTAATGCGTCGGGCGCCGTAATGTTATCTTACGGGAAAAACTGTCAACTTTGGAGTGCCGTAACTTTGCCGCCATGTAATATTTTTTCAACACAACACTGAAAGGCACATCTGTGAGATGTCGGCTGCGTTCCCTCCAAATTTCAGCCCAAACCTCCCAACCGTTCTTTGGCAGCGGGGTGCCAAAGAATTGTTGTCATTTCCCCACACTTTGAAAGTATTGTCGAAATTTGCGAAAGCTTTGAAAATTTGTGACACTTTCGTGAGCACCTAAAGTACTTTTGTGAAAGTACTTTTTCCAGAAATTTGAAAAACATATTTCTGGGGTGTTTTACCCCAAAATAAAGACATGGCAAGCATCCTCAGGGCCCGACTAGGTGAATACAAAAAAAATTAGGTTGCTAGAGGGTCCCAGATTTAAATGCCAACCATTTTTCTGATCACCAACTGAAAACAAAATGGCCTATTTGCGAAAGTAACAGGCCCATTTGCGAAAGTAAAAATGCATTTGCGAAAGTGTTGAACTTTTTGTTAACTTTTCCCATTGACTTATAATGGGAAACTGTTTTTTGAATAACTTTTGAACCGTTTAATATTTTTTCACGAAATCTTTGAAAGACACATCGGGGACCCTGGCTGCATGTTCCCTGAAGATTTTGGGCCAGTCACGCAAACCGCATTTACCTGTACACCACCAGAATTCCAGAAAGCGAACGTCATGACAGATCACAACTTAATAACCCACAGCCGTATATCCAACTAGTACAAAACTTGGCAGATCCCAAGGCCTATGGTTCTTGATCATAAATTCCAAATTTCAGGCAAATCCATCAAATGGTTGCAACGTTATTAAGGTACAAAGTTTTGGGGTTTAACATAGAAATGGCTCCTCAACCTAACTATGGTAGCACTACCATGCTACCATTATATATATATATATATATATATATATATATATGTATATGGATTTAACAGTTTTTTCTATATTATTTGGCATTAAAACATTCCAGATTAAGTTGTCCCCTACACCGTCCGTGTCTTATAACTACAGTAAAACTCCACCCCACCCCAAAAATCCAAATAACTTAAACGCTGCCTTCACACTGATCAAGATTTATATTTTTTACAGAATAAGCTCAAGATAGAGCAAGACATGAAGAATGTTGATGTTTAACAATGAAATATGATTCTTATGAGCGGGTCTGTTCCCACTGCTATACTGATGTTGGAATTTATTATTTGAAAGTTATTTAGAGAGGATACATTTTATTTTCAGTGTCTTTTATGCAGCTCTATCATAATCTGAAAAAGAAACAGGAGTGTTTTGAAATGTTATTATATGCTGAATTTTATACAGAATGCAAATAAAATACTGAATATAGAAAATTGAAGATTATTTTGGTACTCAGTAATCGAGATATAATATGGGTGAAATGTCACTCTTATTACTTGGTTTTGACACTCTCCATAACAATAGAATTTAATAGAGAAAGGGAACCTTGGGAGGTACTTTCACACAGAAACATATGCCTTTTTCCAGGGCCGTGAAAAAGGACTTTGTGCAGGACTACCCAATGCTGATGAAGGAGTACATGGTGGCACTAAGTGGAAATTATTGCTGTCATCACCAATACATGTTGCATCATCAGATGCAGCATCCACATCATGTGATTCACTTGTATTGTCAAACACAATTTGTTCTTTTTCCTGTGCAATTTCTGAAAACAGCAAGTTTTGCAATTTAAGAGTCACCAAGATGTGAAGGAGATAACTGTTGCAACTTAAATGGAGGGTCAAAAAGAGTCTAAAGAAAATTGATATTGTAAAGTCTTTTGCAATATTGGAACTGCTTTGTCAGTCGATCTGTAAGTGATGCACCAGATTTGTCTCTTTTTTGTTCAAAACCTCCACACAGCCTCCTGAGTTCCTTGTTCAACAAACTTATGACGGGAATAACTTGGCTTCATGTTTATTGTTAGAAAAAACATTTCTAAATTTGACAGCATTACATATGGCACTGATTGAGGAATCTAAACTTAGAACCTCCAAGAACTGCACAAGTGGGTAACATTCCATATATCAGTGAAATGTACCATTAGAAGTCTACTACAAGGGTAAGAGCTTTTACACTAAGGCACTTCTACCAATTCTAGAACAGTTCTGAAGGCCATCTTCAAAGCTTCCTAATCAACTTAGGAAAGTCCACTGTTCAAAGTACTTTGGCATGCTGCAAGGCACTGGTACCTCAGCCATCGTTCATTCTTTGGAATGTTGGAACACCAAGACACTTCAAAGGCTTTTTCCTGAATACATAAGTTCAAACGCCTCATTGACATTTTCCAAAGGCAGTGTAAAAGTTAGAAAATCATCAAGCTTGATTTTCTTTGCCAAATAATCAGACACCAGTTTAGGTACATAATCTGCACCTTTCTAACCTCCAAAATAGGTCCCATTGAGTGTCTTCCCCATTATCACATGGAATGGATGAGAAGAGATAGTTCCAGAAATCACTATTACAACAATTACACAGGTTCCCCAACCCATGCGGCAGGCCTCCGGTACAGATTTCACAACATCAGCCTTTTCAGCTCATTTATTTATTAGATTTTGTTAACTGGGTAAGTGCACTAGTCATGGAATGACTATTTTCAGGCACAACCAGGGAGAGTACAACAATAAAAGACAGGTACATAGCACGAGAACAATGAAATTACAGAACAGTCAGTAGTGATGAATACATGCAGCCAGGACAATAATAATCAATGAAATTCACATAGAACTTTTAGGCATGAAAACCCACACAGTCAAGGAGATACCACAACACAGCAGCAAAGAAATATTGGTCAAATTAGTCACAACAATGAAGGTTCAAATAGGCAGTAAAACAAGGCAAGGGCAAATTCTTGACTGGGTAGGATGCATTATCATGTCCTCCAAGAGAAGACTCAGCTGTGTGGGGTGGGGGTAGATTAGTCCTCAAGGATGTAGTAAGGGTAAGAAGCGCTATGAGGTAGGGAGGTGAAAGTTAGGCCAGGAAGCATCTGGCAGGTGAGTGGATTAAGGAGGATTAAAACAAGTGCAGAGAAAGATGTAGGCACAGCTCCTTTTTGAAGCTGCCATGGGATCCGAATATTCAAAGTTCTTGGGGGAGAGAGTTCCAGAGCTTAGGAGCAGAGTGATTGAAGGCAACAGAGCCTTTTGATGTTTTACATCTAGGTACATTCAGCAGGGATTTATCTACCAAGTGCAGTCCATAGGAGGAGGTTTGAGGTACCAGCAATGTTGTGAGCACTGAAGGGATCTGGTTTCTGAGTATAGTGTCAATAAGGGAGCCAAGAGAGTATTGATGGCAAGCTGAGGGGGTTAACCAGCCCATGTCCCTGTACAATTGGCAGTGGTGCTTAAGCCGTGGTGATGAGGAGGTGTATTGACAGATATTGTTATAAGTGACATCCCACTTATGAAGGATGCTTTTGTGTGTGACAGCAAAGGTCAGCATGCCGTAGGTGAGGGCAGGGAGTGATATGCCTCTGGCAATAACAAGTGTAACAGAGGGAGTTAGCATGAAACTGGACTTGTAAGCGACTCCCAGTTTAGCATTCACTGCCTTGCAGGTGAATTGTATATGTAGGCTGAAGTCCAAGGATTGGTCCAGAAGAATTCCAAGGTACTTAAAAGATATAATGTATTCTGTGTGTGTGCCACTGCGATCTTGCACCAACAGGGGAGTGTGACATGTTCTAAGTTTAGGGGCAGAGCCAAGTAACATTGCTTGGGTTTTCTTAGCATTAAGTACAAGCTTATGTGCAGAAAGCCAGTTTTGGACATTCATGAAATCTGAGGAAAGGGATGCATTTATGCTGGTAACCTTATCACAGCTTGAATAGAGTACAAGATCATCCGCATAGAGAATAGACAAGCATGAAAGAAAAACCTCATCTATGTTATTGATAAAAAGTGAGAAAAGAAGAGGTCCCAGAATAGAGCCCTGGAGGACCCCAGTATTGATGGTAGCACCATCAGATAAAGAGGAGTTGAATTTCTCAATTTGAGTTCTGTTTGATAGATAGCTTCCATACCAGGCAACGACTGGGGGTGAAAAGCTCAGATTGCAAAGAGTGGAGAGGAGCAAGGGGTGATCAACAAGATCAAGGGCCTTTGTAAGGTCTATAAAATCTGGCCATCAGCTGGCCAGTGTCCATATTGGTAAGCACATCAGTAGTGAATTTGAGAAGCGCTGTGGAGGTACTGTGACCTTTACAGAAACCATGTTGGGTGTCAGAGAAAAGGCTGTACTTTGTGAGGTATTCAATGGTTTGATTTGCAGCAAGTTTTTCCAGAATTTCACTTAGGACCGATAAGGTGGCTATAGGCCTGTAGTTAGTAATCTCCTTGGGATCACCTTTTTTAAAGACAGGCATTACACGAGCAATCTTCCAGAGGTCAGGAACTTGGCTATTAGAGAGAGACAACATGAAAACTTTAGCCAGTGGGGAGGCTATGTATGGTGCTGCTAGTTTCAGGAGCCAAGGCTCAAGTGTATCTGATCCAGAGCTAGTGTTGTCAGAGATAGTCCGTAATAGTTTTAAGACCTCAGTCCTTAAGATTGCCTTGAAGTGGAATGGGAGATTTTTAGACATTTGTCAGGAAGGATAGCTGGGGGTAGTAGACTGTGCTGATGTTGAAAGCAGAGAGGCTGCCTGAGGTGATGGGAAGGCAGAGGTATACTGAGACATGTCTGAGAACATTTGAGTGAAGGAATTAGCAATGGTGTTGGAGTCATTGCAATGTAGAATAGGATTCTTAGAATGGGAGTGGTGTATAGGCCACCATCTCAGACAGAGGAGTTAGACAGGAAACTAGCAGGACAGATCAGGAGAACCTGTAAGAAGGATAGTGTAGTGATTGTTGGGGACTTCAACATGCCAGGAGTGGACTGGAGTACTCCAACAACCAGGAACAGAAGGGAGCAGGTATTGCTGGATGCCTTCCAGAACAGCTTCCTGCTGCAAATGGTCTGTGAACCAACCAGGTTAGGAAATACCCTTGACCTTGTGCTGGCAAATGGGGACTTTGTGAGAGAATTTACAGTAGAGGAACCGCTGTCAGGGAGTGACCACCACTCAGTATGGCTCACATTGGATATGGGCAAGAAAGGAGTGGAATCTGGCACAAGAGTGCTGGACTTCAGGAGGGCTGAATTTGGGAGGATGGGGGAAGTGGTAAAAGGGTACCTGCCCAGAAGTCAGTCTAGTATGGACACTAACCAGAGGTGGGAGCTCATAAAGCTGGGGATAGTGGAGGCAACCAAAACCTGCTGCAAGGCCCACAGCAAGAAGGCTAGGGCTCAGAAACCGAGCTGGTTAAGCAAGGAGGTCATGGAAAAGGTAAGGAGAAAAAGAGCTGCCTTTAGGAAGTACAAGAAAGCAGGAAGGGGGGAGGACAGGGAGGAGTACGTGACAGAATTGAAGGAGGTGACAAGGGCAGTAAAGGGAGCCAAAGCATCTATGGAACTCAGGCTGGCACAAGGCATTAAGAAGGGGGAGAAGGACTTCTTTAGGTACGTCAGGGAGAAAAGGAGCTATAAGGACCACATAGTAAGGATTAGGAAGGAGGGGTGTTGGGTGGAAGCAGGGTGTGATAAGGCAGAAGCACTAAATGAGTACTTCTGCTCAGTATTTACTAAAGAGAAGAGGGGGGTGACACCCAAGGGGGAGAAATGGCAGAAACGGGGGGGAAGGGGTGACAGATGGGGAAATCATGGAGGGCAGAGTTTGGGAGGGTTTGAAGGCACTGAGGGTGGACAAGGCACCATGGCCAGATGGCATCCACCCCAAGGCACTGAAGGAGCTGGCAGAGGTCCTTGTAGGACCTTTGGCAGACCTATTTAATGCCTCACTACATTCGGGGTGTGTACCTCAGAACTGGAGGATGGCTCATGTGGTGCCCCTCCACAAGAGTGGCCCCAAGGATGAACCGGGAAACTACAGACCAGTGAGCCTCACATCCATTGTGGGTAAGCTAATGGAGACTATCCTGAAGGAGGAGGCTGGTGCCCTCCCAGAGGCCAAAGGACTACAGGACAGCAGACAGCATGGCTTCATATGGGGCAGATCCTGCCAAACCAACCTGGTGGAGTTCTATGACTGGGTAACTAGGCAACTGGATAGGGGCCATGCAGTGGATGTCCTGTATCTGGACTTCAGTAAGGCATTCAACTCAGTGCCACATGGAAGGCTGGGAAGTAAGTTAGTAGGCACAGGGGCAGGTTCAAAGCTGGTGGGATGGGTAGGAAACTGACTTCAGGGAAGGCAACAGAGGGTGGTGGTGGGTGGGGAGCTCTCACACCCACAGGTAGTGATGAGCAGTGTTCCACAGGGCTCGGTGTTGGGACCAGTGTTGTTTGGGATATTCATTGTAGACATATTATGGGACATGAAGAGCAAGATCAGTCTGTTTGCTGATGATACCAAGGTAGGAGCGGTGGTGGATGACCTAGGGGGATGGCAGGGGTTGCAGGATGATCTGGCAAAGCTTGAAACCTGGTCAGACACCTGGCAACTGGGGTTTGATGCCAAAAAGTGCAAGGTGCTGCATTTGGGATGAAGAACCCAGAGGAGTTGCCAGCTGGGGAGTGCAGCTAGCCCAGACAGAGAGGAGAAGGATCTGGGGGTACTCATTACAGGGTCAATGAACAACTCGGCACAATGTAGGAAGACAGCTGCAAAGGCCAACAAAATGCTGGGTTGTATTGCAAGAGGTATATCCTCGAGGAGGGAGGAGGTGATTCTACCACTGTATAGGTCATTAGTTAGACCTCACCTGGAGTACTGCGTGCAGTACTGGTGCCCATATCTGAAAAGGGACATTAGGTTACTGGAGGGGGTGCAGCGCAGGGCGACAAAGATGATCAATTGGCTGGGGGACTTATCATACGAGAGGAGGTTGAGGGAGTTGAACATGTACTCACTGGAGGAGATGAGGGACAGGGGGGACATGACTGAAACCTTTAAATACATGAAAGGAATAAACAAGACAGGTACAGAGGGGCTTTTCAAAGTAAGGGAGAGGAGGGACACCGGGGGTCATGATATGAGACTGGAGGGGGGAAGGTTCAGGAGGGAGATGAGGAGACACTTTTTTACAGAGAGGGTGGTGGCTGGGTGGAATGAGTTACCTGCAGAAGTGGTAGCCAGTAGAACAGTGGACTGCTTTAAAAGGGGATGGGATAGGACAAGGGGGAGGGTTAATGAAGGGGAAGGGTGGAAGGGAGGGGCAGCTACAGAATAAGGGGGGCTAGCTGCACATTTGAACAGACTTGATAGACCTCTAGGTCTTTATCTTCTGACAAATTTTGTATGTTCGTATGTACTCCATTTAATACCATGTCACTAGGGGTAGTTGACTGGGAAGCACAGAGAAAGATCTTGAAACGGGCCCAGAATTTCCTAGGGTCCCCAGCAGAGCCTAGCAGCAATTCTTTACAATAGGCACTCTTAGCTGTTCTGACCTGTTTTTTATAGAAGTTACATAGGGTTCTGTAGGTAGTATAGTCAGATTGTAGCCCTGCGGTTTTGTGCTTTTTCCAGCATTTGTCCCTAGAGCGTAGATTTTTCAGCAAGTCTTTGTAAAGCCATCTCGTTTGTTTACCCCTCACCCTCCATGTCACCTTGGGGGCATGTTTGTTCTGGATGGCCAGGAATTCATTAAGGAAGATACTTAGTGCAGACTCAACATTATGTAAAAGATAAATACCAGACCAGTTAATACTTGAGACATCATGAAGAAAAGCCTGACTATTCAGGTTGGTAAAATTTCTAAAGGTGACATAGAGCAGTAGAGGGGATGAAGCAGCCTCAGGACTCCAGATGCAGAAGACAGGGGAATGATCAGTAAGCAAATCTGCCAAGATGCCTGCTTGGTGTACATGATCCAGACTGTTTACCAGTACCCAGTCAATAAAGATAGAGGATTTTAGTGAAGAGGTAACTCTGGTAGGCTTAGTTAACAGCTGGTGAAGGTTATTATTTTGTACCAGAGAGAGCAGCGTGCTATGTGCAGTCTCTAGCCAATTTTGGTTAAGGTCACCCAATATAATGACCTCATTATGTTTGGAGTGCAAAGAGGTCTGATCAAATAATTCTGCAGTCCTACAGTGACCCCATTTGGGGGATTGTAGGTGCAGACAATGTGGTGTTGTTTGGCTCCCAGGGTGAGAGTAGTGTGAAGGGACTCACAGGCAGAGGATGCTGAGGATGGGGTGGCCATGATGTTTAGATGATCTTTATAGAACATGGCAACCCCTCTGCCATGCTTTGAGGATAGCCTATACCTATGGATAAGGGAGTAGTTAGTCAAGGAGCATACTGAATCAGGGATAGTCAGCTTCAGCCATGTTTCAGATAAATAGAGTACATCAGGCTAGTAGACACTGACCCAAGCCTCAAAATCAGTGAAATTTCGGGAGAGACTTCTGATGTTCATATGGGCAATGATGAGCCCTTTGCTAGAAATTGTGAAGATGTCAGCTGAGGAGAAGAGGGCAGGTGGACCCGGGTTTATTTTGACATCCCCTGCAAGAAGGATGGCTAAGATGGTGAGGGACCATAGTTTTCAATAGCAAAACAGTAAAGGAACTGCGTGACTTAGCAGGCGTTTTTTTAAGTGTGATCACTGCATAAAAGGTACAGCCCTAAGAGAATAGGAGGTACTTAAAAGCAAGCATAGGTTGAGATGCAGTAATTAGGTTAGAGAAACTGAAATTGGCATGTAGGGTATTTGAAGAACTACAGGGATAGGATCCTGGGAAAGTTATAACAACCCAGTTAAGACATAGAAGGAGTAGGAGTAGGAGTAATAGGAGCATCTCGAACATGTAAGGAAGAGTCATGTTTATACAGGTGAGTGTAAATATCACACAGAGGCCTAGGCAGAGGAGCAAAGGTAGCCAAAGAGGAATTATGATATAGCTATAGAAATTTAGGCAGAGAGCTGAAACCCAAGCACCAGCCAATCCCTGAGAGTCAGTGGAAGCCTAGACCAATGAGCGATCAGGTGCCATAAGTTCAAAATCCTTTGCTGGCTGAGAGGCGGTTTTGGCGCTAGACGTACCTGTGGAGCAATGCTTTGCGGCTGAACCAGTGGGGTAGTTCAAGGCTGCTATCTGGCATGGGAGGCTTGGTATGCATCTTTTGTTCCTGTTTCTGGCCCTGCTTCACCAGCATGGCATTCAAGTCTTGCGGCCTTAGAGGGTGAGCATGGTCTGGCCTGAGAAACAGGCAGAAACATCCCAGGGATGGTCCTCAGAATGAGAGGTGTCCCAGGTCCACTAGAGTGGAAGAGGAAGGAGTAAATATCTGTTCATTTCTGTCAATACCAATAATTTACGATGCACCAGCTGCCTTACAGCCCATAACAGCTGCAAGACCAACTCCTCCCAAACCAAAAACTGCACAGGTTAAGCCTGGTTTCACCTTTGCAGTGTTAAGGGCAGCACCATAGCCAGTGCAGAAACCACAGCCTGTTAGGCATACTTTGTCCAGAGAAGCAGCGCTATCAATCTTAGCAACTGAGAAGGCGGACACAACTGTGTACTCCGAGAAGGTGCTGGTCCCCATGAAGTGGAAAATATGCTGCCCTTTGCAGGTGAATCTGCTGGTCTTGTCAGCTATCAGGCCCTGTCTTTGGGTTTCACACAGCTTTTTGCAAACATTGGTGACTGGACTTAAACAGAACTCACATTCACCACACTGCGGAACATACAGTAGAATAACTGCATCACCTGGCTTGATATTAGTCACTCCTTCACCAACGTTCTCCACAATTCCAGCTCCTTCATGGCCCAGGATCATTGGGAACGTCCCCAGGTTCACACCAGACAAAGGCATGCTATCACTGCCGGAAGGTGCAGAAGCACAGTGCAGTCCATGGGAATCAGTGCAACAAACCCCAGTAGCTACGATCTTAATGCGGACCTCATGAGCCTTTGGTGGAGCAAACTCTACCTCCTCAATCCAAAGAGGCTTCCCTGCCTCCCAGGCAACAGCTGCTTTGCACTTTATAACTTGCCCCACTGTCTTCATGATGCTTCTGGAATTGCCACTGGACAAACATCAACCTCTCCTTTCAATAATCTGTTTTAGAGGAGCATTCTGTTTACTAATCTGTCAATTTCCTTCCTCAAAAAGAGTCAAGAGAAATGTGAGATTCTCAATGAGGCTCCACTGGAATGAATTCAGCACAACAGCATCTGCTACATTGTGCTGCATGGTACATTCATAGACTGCCTTCTTTTGTGCAAGAAGTCTCTCACACATGTAAAACGTTGAGTTCTATCATGTCAAAACATCTTATTTTAGTTACTGCAGTGGCAAGCCTTTTTTTTTCTGGAGGTCAGCCAAGATACCATGTGATTTTACAGAGTGACTAAAATGGCCACAGTTGTTCTTTGTAGCTCCCACTAGTGTTACTATACTGTTGTCACTGGAAAGAAAAGTTCATACTAACAGACTTAATGAGTGTGCAAAGCACATAATGTGAGTAAAACCACAATGCTTCCATACACTAATAATACTGGTGCCATTGTCTGAAACCACAAATCCATTTTTTGTGTTAATAATTTTTATTAATTTTCCACATATACATCACCAAAGACAGGATATATAATTTGTCATGCATTAACAGGAGGAGAGCAAAGTGAAATTATAAGGTCATACATAACATTTCTGTACAGATAAATGAAAGGGTGAAGGATTGGTGCCTAGCAGGAGTGAAAATCTGTGGCCAGTAGGATCTTGTGCATAGCAGATAACACTTCCTGTGGCACACTCTCTATGCCTGTTAACAAATATAGGCTAACTCAAAAAATACAAAGAACCTGGCAGCTAACCACTACAACTATTATTCCAGTCATCAAGCATGATAGCAGATAATAATTCTTACACAGAGCAAACTTTCAAGCCAGCATTAGGGGAGCAAGAGTTTTTTTGCCAGTGAGAAGGAATGGAGCATTCAACCTATGCCAGTTCTTGATTTCAGATAAGTTAAGAAAGGGGCCCAGCAAGAATAATATTTAGGGAGTGAGCTGTTAATAACATGTGTCATTCAATTTAAAGATGCCATCTTGGAGAAGGAGCTGATGAGTTCCGACATGGCGGGAATATCATCAGTTCTCCACTGGCTTAAGATCAACCACTTCACTTGGGTACTGAGGAGGGCAAGCCAGTGCCTCTGTGAGTGAGAGAACTTCATCTGCTGAGTAGGGATGCCTAGAATCCAGAAGCAGGGGTCTAGTTCTATATTGGAGCCTGCAATTTGGGAGGCTAGTCATTCACAGAGGTCCAAAAGGGGAGAATCGGGTGACATAACCATTGGATATGATATAGATCCCCCACTAGGTTCTGACACCTCCAGCAGAGGTTGTTCTCTAGAAGTTTGCATTTAGGAAGCACCACAGATGCCCTATACCAGTGATGTAGAATTTTATTTTGAATTAGCTTGCTCCTCATATCTGGGTAGGCAAAATGTGCCTGCTGCCAGCAAGAGTCCAATTTGGCATCTGTGATATGGATATTCAAAGCAGTTTCCCATTTACATTTAGCACTCTGGGACTGGGATGGAAGAGAGTCCTGAAGTTCAGTGTAGATTTTGCTAGCTTATCCCTTGGAAAGGGAGAGCCACTGGGTTATTTTAGCTAACAGAAGATGGATATGAGATGGGGATTTCAGGTAAGTCCTAATAGAGCTGCAGAGTTGCAGATACATATGAGGAAGTATGTTTTCATGGAGAGGGTTGTGGATGCATGGAACAGCCTTCCTGAGGAGGTCATGAAGTCAAAAACAGTTGGGGAATTCAAGAATGCATGGGACAGACATAAGAAATTTCTAGTGGGAGGTAAGAGGAAGTATGCTGTTGGTTAACTAGGATCTGCAGCTTATCCATTAGGTAGGGAAATGGGCAGACTAGGTGGGCCAAGTGGTCCTTATCTGTTGTCAAATTCTATGTTTCTATTTCTAGATATCTCCAGAAGTCAGCTCTGCACAGCCCAGCTTCTTCAGTCAGCTCCTGGAAAGATTTAAGACCAGTTCCATCTCTTGCTATGACATCACCCAAGGTGACAATACCTTTCTTCTCTCAGTGAGTCCAGTGAACAGGTTTGTGTCCAATCTGTATTTGTCTATTACCCCAAAGGGGGGTTCTGGCAAGAGGGAGTGGGTCCACCCTAAGTTTTGCATGCACCCTTTTCCACATCTTAACTGATGGGGCTATTGTCAGGGGTTCCAACATCTTCTTAGAAAGGGGGTTACAGATCAGAAGGGGCAATCTAGGAACCTGAGCAGCTATTTTCTCCATAGCTAACCATTGCAGAGAGTTTGACCCTATGGAAGTGAACCATTTCAGCATCTGAGCAGTGGAATAGGCCCATTTGTACCCTTCTAGCCATGGCAGACACCAATCACCTTCCTGCCAGTGGGACCTTAGCTTGTTTCTACTATAGCATGGTGTTTTATTGTACCAGAGAGCAAGGCAGGGATGGTGGCCTGGGCATTCTCCAAAGGCATCAGCAAATCATCTGTGTACATGAGAGTGGTGTAGGATGCATTCCTAATGGTGATGTCCAGTATGCCGAAGTGCTGCCGTATGGCCACTGCAAGGGGCTCTACTGCCAGAACAAACAGCAGGGGAGAAAGGGGGCAGCCCTGCCTGGTGCCTCTGCCCAATGGAAAGAGGCCAGAAAGGGATGAGTTGGTAAGGATCCTAGCCATAGGCCTGTGGTACAAGGCTGAGACCCAGCCCCTAAACTGACCACCAAAGCCTAGATACTGCAGTACCACTGTCAGATAATCCCACTCCAGGGAATCAAAAGCCTTCTCAAATTCTATGGCCACTGCGGCCGCTGGAGTGGGAATGGCATTGGCATGATGAAGCAAATTCAGCAGGGAATGGATATGGTCTCTACTGTACTGTCCAGGCACAAAGCCCACTTGTGATAGGTGGACAAGGGAAGGAAGGAAGGGGTTTAATCTAGTCGCAAGGATTTTAGCAAAGACTTTGCTGTCTGCATTAAGAAGGGATATAGGTTGGTAGCTAGAGGGAAGGGTAAGATCTTTCCCCTTCTTAGAAAAGACCATAATGGTAGCCTCTAGAAGGGTAGAGGGGAAGCACCCCGGTTCTAGGGCCTCACTGAATACTTTGCAGAGAAGGGGGGAGATCTGAGAGTGGACCAGTTGCCAAGCCTCAACAGGAAAGCCATCCCCTCTGGGGGCTTCACCTGAGTTCATGGCTTTAAGGGCCTGTTCTAATTCGACAGAAGTGATGGAGGCCTCTAGTTGGGTGCTGTGTTGTGGGGACAGTTTTGGGAGTGTTAACAAATCAAGGAAATGCCAAACTGTGGCTTGATCCATAGTTCTGGTGGAGGCATACAGATCAGCATAGTAGAGGAAGGAGGTGCTGTTAGAACTTTACTACTCTACTGGGAGTAAAGGACTTGAACTCTACTATTGGAACCTTCAATTTAGGGTAAAACAAACAAAAAAAGAGTTAGTATGTTTGTCTGAGTTGGGTGAAGGGAATTGTTATCTGTGCAGTTAGCTAGGTGAAGAAGGAAACTGCGAATTAGGGGGAGTGGCTTAGGCAGCAGGAAGCCAAGTGTTTGGATTTAAAAACTGCCCTAGATAGCTTTTGGCAAAGAATAGCAAGAGGAAGGAGGTACTGTTAGAACTTTACTACTCTACTGGGACTATATTGCCCTCCCTCCCCTCTACCCCCCACACTTAGCCAGTTCTACTTTTATAGGCACAGGATTTGACTGTCAACAGGAACTTCCTGTTTGGGAACAGGAAGGGCATGATCACAGAGGCACAAAAGACTCACCATCCTAGATGGAAAAGAGTAGCTCTCCACTGCCCCACTCTGCTGGAGGTCTGACTCTGAGCAAATAAGAAGGAGACTACTGAGAAATATAGGAACTTCCTGTCCCAGAACAGGAAGATCAGGAGCTTTAAGGACATAAGGTAATTCTAGTGGGGGAAAGAGGAAGTAGGCTGTTGGTTAACTAGGATCTGCAGTTTATCCAATAGGTAGGGACATGGGCAGACTAGGTAGGCCAAGAAGTCCTTATCTGCTGTCAAAGTCTATGTTTCTATTGCTGCATAATATTATTGATTTGATCAGCTGCTGTATGAATTGTCCCTGTGCAGTCTCTCAGCCTGGGGATGTGCCGTTCTGCCTGCTGTTTCTGTAACCTGTATGCAAGCAGCTTACCCACTTTTCCCCCCTTCTCAGAATTTGTGTTTTAAGTGGAAGACTGCTATCTTGGCTTTATGAGCCAGGAGAGCATTTATTTCCATCCGAAGCTGAACAATTTCTCAGTCTAGTGGGGAATGCTTATTGAAGTGTGAGGATTTCTTAGCTTCCAGTTCACGTGCTCATAACTGCTCTTCTAATGAACTTAGAAGCTTCTCCATTTGCTTGCCCTGATTAGCCGCATAGCCCATTATGGCACCATGAAGAGTAGCTTTTAGGGGCTCCCATGTGATACCTGCTAAGGTGTCTGCCGACGGGTTGTCAGCCAGGAAGTGAGAGACTTTCCATGCGAGCCATTGCCTAAAATAAGTACCTCTGTGTAGAGGAGGGTCTAGCTTCCAAGAAGTGCCCCCATAGGATATGCAGATGAACTGGAGCACGGTCCCATATGACCATCTGCTTAATATCAGATCCAATTGCTGCTTGTGCTACATTGGCTGATACCAGCCAAAAATTTAGTCATCTGTAAGTGCCATGAACTGGTGAGAAGTATGTATAGTCTTTCTCATGAGGATTAAAAACCCTCCAGATGTCCTGCAGGCATAGGTCCAACATAGTTTGTTGCACTGCAAGCAGTGCTTTGGCATGTCAGTCCTGAGTGGCTGAGCTACGGTCTATCAGGGCGTTTAAGGGGAGGTTAAAATCCCTGCCAACAATCAGTGGAGTGGAAGGCTGGGCCATTGCACTTATTGCACTGGCTACTTCATGAAAGATCCTAGGGGCATTTTCATTCAGACTATAGAGATTAGCTAGGAGAAGTGGGCCATCTGGCGTATCCAGTAAAACCAGGACCCACCTCCCCAGTACATCACATTTGGTTTGGACCAGGGTCCTCTTCAAGTTTTTATGCAGGAGAATAGCTACTCTGTGTTTCTTGGAGGGCTGGAAGAGGAGAATACCTGCCCCACTCAATCCCTAACAAGCGTGTCATGATCCTGTTTAGTGAGTTTTGTCTCTTGAAGGAATGCCAAGGTGGTTCACAGTCATTTTAAGTGCGATAACACCTGTTTATGCTTTACTGGGGTATTGAGGCCCCACACATTCCAAGTGTGGGCATGAAGGTCACCCATTATCCAGATAGGGAAATACTACCTGCTGAAGGAAAGTATGTACCAGAACCCCTAGGACAGCAAACCAGCTTGACACCCCGATCTCACTGTCCCTATCATACCGCTCTGATAGAAAATGCAAACAAATGTTATGCACACATAGAGTAATTACATGAACACTGGCCTGATTCTGCATGGTATTATTTAAACAAAAAGGGTAAATGGCCCTAAGTAACTGTCTACCAGTAACAATACAACTATATAACAACATGGCTAAAGCTACACAACCTGATGAGTTGGGAGGAAAAAAAAACAGTGGATATCCCACCAAAGTCACCTCCTTCTCACGTGGGGGGTGGGGGTGAAGAGGTCCTCATATAGCCAGTCAGAGGAAATACTACCACTCATGACACAGCCCGAGGAAGACCCCCCCAGACAATGAGTTAAGGAAATGAGGTCACTGACTCTCGGAGTATGAATGGGGGGGGTGGCTCCTCACCCTCCGATCCCCATTACTTCCGATGCACAGGGGAAGCACCTAAATGTCCCAGTGGAGTGTAGAAATTCCCTGGTTTAGAAGTCAACTAGTGACTGAATAGACACATTTAACTGGGAAAGAGATGTAGCCTGTCAGTGATAGAGTGAGTGGACTCTGCGCCCGGGGCAGAGGAGGCAGTTGGAAACAGTGCGTTTAAGTTCCTAGTGTCATAATAATTATAAAAGGTGCTCCATACCCTGTTTACTCTGCATCTTATACCAGTGAAAGGGTGAGCACTATAAGCCCTAGCAGAGCACTTGGAAACTGGAGTTTACCTAAATGAATACAAGGAGGCATATATCATATGAGGCCCACTCTCAAAGGGCCCAGAATTAAGCCTAGAACCCCCACATGCATTAGTTCAAATACTGCTTCAGCAGATGTGTCCATATCAAGCACTGTGGGTCCATACATGTAGCCCAAAAGCAAGCTGACAACCAGCAGAGGTAAGCAGCACACAAGGGGCAGGCAGAGATGTTTACAGTACATAGGTATGCCCTGTCCCATACACCTCACTGCCAGTAACAAGATGGGGGGTTGAGGGGAGACCATCCAGGCTAAGTAGGCAAGGTCTAACCAACAACCTGACCATATCTCAGCCCTCTCCTCTCCTCTCTATACCGACCCCACCTCTGAGTCCCACCGAAGAAAATAAACACAGTACTTAGCTGACATGTATTCAAGTTGGGTTAATCACTAACAACTGCCGTAGGTGATCCGGAGACTGAGTCCCATACTCTTGATCAAGGGAAGACACCATGGAAGAAGCACATTCAGCAGGGCTGATCACCATTGTAACAGAACCAGCAGCCACTGTTTCAGCCCAGGATTTTGCTTGTTCTGGTATGGATGAATCCCGAGGTGATTTGGGCTCAGCATCCACATTGATGGGCTTGCTGCCAGTGGTGATGTCACTGTGAAGGGCAGCAAATCCACTGTAGGTAAAGAAGGCATGCAGAGCTGGAGGTTCATCTGTTGCATGATGCAATTGGCCTTGCAGACTGTCTGCATGGGTTCTCTCCAACGGGTGATATTGCCTCTCATGCCTGAGAGCAATATGTCGTTTTTTGGATCTAGGTTGGTAAGCCCCCTCAAAGACTTGCATTGCATTAGCTTGAGACTTGCTTGAAGCAAATACAAAACTCCCGGTCTGGGCAGGATCCTGTGGTGAAGTGCGTCACATTCTTTCTGGGTTCCCCTGTACTCTGAACTCCGCAGGATATGTTTTGCTGAGAAAATCCATTAGATTGTCTGGGTGGGCATATAGCAGAGGGGAGCCATTGAGATGATCCGCATCATAGCAAGATATCGGAGGGAGAAGGAGATATTCAGCCAGTGGAGTAGCTTACAGCCCTCAGTAAATGCCTTGTGGCAATCCGATAGTTGCCTGGAGTAATCCTGGTAGCTCTGGATCCTTTGGCCCTTCCACATGAGCTGACCCTTGCTTCTCGTAGCTGCAGATACATCCTCTTTTTGACGAAAATTGAGGAAATGGGCCTGCATAGACCAAGGCCCTTCCCCAGTTTGGGAGGGGGTGCAAGTGAGTGGTGTGCCTGCTCTATTTGGAGAGAGGTATCAGGAGGGAGATCCAGCAGCTGGGGAAGAGTGCTTTGTGGTAATCTGATAGGGTCTTTTTGCTCTGTACCCTCTGGGAAGCCAACAAAGAGGAGGTTGTTCCATCGACTTGTTTTCTAAATTGTCCACTTTCTCCTGCAGCAAGTTGATGGCCCTGGCCTGCTCCCATATGGTTGCACTCATTTATTGAATAGCTACCTCATGGGAGCCAATCCTATGCTCAGTTTGAAAAAGTCTGCCCTTAATAGAATGGAGGATCTGTGTATTAGTATTAACTGCTAAAGTCATTTAGGTCACCTTCTGAAGTAATTGGGTGAACACCTGCTCCGCTTTTGTAGTTTCTGCAGCCATGGAGGTGGAGGAGGCCATTGTTGCAAGCCCTGAGGAGCTACCAGAAATACAGCTGAAAACTGACTCCAGGTAAGTGATCAGGCATCAATTTCTCAATAATTAGTAGCAGGTAGTGTCTTTCTATAGAGAGACATCCCATTGGTAGCAAAAAAAAAACCTATAGGCTGTAGGTTTATGTCGGATTATCTCAGTGTCTAAGGAGCTCACTAACTGAGCTGCCATTCTGGTTCATTGCTATGCCACGCCCCCCCCACAAATCCAGTATTGAGTCCCAGGGGCTCATACCACTCAGCAATTTTGTCACACAACTCTTCCAAAATATTGTCAACTGTGTGATGCTTACCAAACATGCTAATGCAAAGAGCTGCCATTCTTTGTCTTCCTTCCTATACAGGGCTGATGGTGGTGGTGGTGATTGAAGATGACTGTGATACCCAGTGTGCTGTGTTGCACACATAATCAGAGATTTGAGAACTTGTTCACATGTCTGTGGTCAGGTGCACAGCACCACATTCTCTTTCTTTAAGAGCCAGTTTTGTTTTACTTTGTATATATTTGTACATTTTGGGAACAGTAACAATTGTAAAATATTTACGGCTTGGTATTTTGTAACATGAAGCTAAATATTTTAAAAGGGCTCTAAAACCATCATTCTCCACCACAGAAAATGGTTGTAGGTCTTGGCAATAAATTCAGCTATTAACTGATTAATTTTTAATGTAACTTGATGTGACCTACTGTAGGCATTTTTTTGTTTAAGCATCACAGTAATGGTCTGCTGTTTAGTTTGTGCAGGGGGCCAAAACCATAGGACTGCAGTGGCAAAGCTGTAGCTTGTTCAAATACTTTTGCCAGTGAAGTCAAACTATTTTTTTTGCCCTGTCTATTGGTCTCTTCACCTTCGTTATTATCTGTAGGATTATCTTCATCACAGATATTTTTCCCTTACTCAGTACTGCTGCCCAGTCAAATGGTTGGATGTGCACTTTGCAAATGCCTTTTTAGTGATGTCCCAAACTGGCCCCTCACTTTCTCCCTGCTAATTTCCGATGACAGCAACCCATTCATTTTTGGGACTTATATTAAGATTGTTACAGACAACTGAGGTGGAATGTTTTGTCACGCCAGGAACTGAAACTATTTTAGTGTCTAGTGTTTCTGACCATGATTCATGCACACTGTGGCTGTCCCCAGAAGAGCTATTATGATTGCTATAGATTTTTTCCACTAGTGGCCATGGCTAGTGGTGGTGCTTTCTGTACGTGTTTTTTTTTGGGGGGGGGGTTAGGGAACCCAGGTAGCATTCTCTACCTCATCAGTATCACATTTTCATTCATCACCTCGGGAACACCATAACTGTGATACATTGTGATCGTGATATTTTTCTTGTACATTTACAACATTTCCATCAGCGGCACTGCTTTCTGATGAAGGAGCCAGATACACATGAGTAGAATATCATGGAGTGCCATGTCTCGTGGTACTAGATAGAGCCTTTTCCTTAATCACTGACATTCTAGATCTAAGTGTTTTGGCTACCTATTTTAGTGTTTTACTTTTATCTGATTTTTCTGGCATTGCTGACAGTGCTGTGATACTTAGATCAGGGGATTCACTGACAGTCTTTTCTTTTTCTGGCTGCATTGCTTCATTTTTATCAATTCTATTAATTATATCTGCAGCAGTGAATTTCCCTTTTTTTTTGAATTTCTTTTCTGCAAATATTATTACTGTTATGTGTACCAATTTCAGTCATACTGCTGGTGTTGGTCACATGTTCCAGTTCCATAACACACTCTGATTCTGAATCCATTTTTTTGGGTCCAACCTAATCACTTTATTAGTAGTATTAGTCTGGACACAGAGATGGGCAACACAGAGTCTGAGATATGACACCCCCCTCTCAAAATATGTGAGGCACTATATGACCTAGTAGTAGTTCAGTCACAGAGATGTGGAACACAGAGTCTGAGACGTGACACCCCCTCTCAAAATATATGAGGCACTATGACATAGTAGGAGTTCTAAGTCACAGAGATGGGCAACACAGTGTCTGAGATGTGACACACCACCCCTTTCAAAATCTGTACAGCAATATGACCTAGTAGTAATTCAGGCACAGAAATGAACATCACAGAGTGTATAGCAGTATGATTGCGTTGCTTCACTTGTTATGGCATGAGTATTGTAATAAACCTTTTTTTATTACTTCTACTTGTTGTTACTTTCTTTGTCCAGCATATCATGCAAAGAACCTAAGGTGTGATCTTTTCACATGTAACAATGGCATGCCAGCCTGTAATGGTTTTTGCTGGTGAAGAATAACACTCATTTTACTTCAAGATTTGAATTCTGAGATGTGACTTTCCTCAGAGACAAGTAGCAATGAGTTTGGCAGCTTAGGGACTTCATGTGCTACTCATTGTTTTGTAGATTCCTACTTCATGGGAGTTCACAGACGCCATCTGTTTTTGTGTGTTTGGTTGCTGTGATTGCAAACACAGCAGTTATCCCACAGAATGGTTTAACGATTTCTCTGATTATTGACATGTCTAAAATATGCATACGGTTGATAGAAGACATCTCAGCTTATCTCACTGCACAAAGTATGTGGGGCATGCTTCAATAAAGAAATAGTTAACTATAGATGTTTTGGATCCGATTACGTTGATCTGTGTGCATGATATTGAACTGAGACAGTCAACTACAATGCAGTCTGATAGTGGGCTGCTTTGGAGGCTTTTAAGCCTGATAGGGTTAACGGCTACTGATCAATTGGTGGATGAACCATCTAATATGTTTATTATAAACTTCCATGGGGAATCCTCCTCACTACTGTGATTCACAGACCCAACATTTGTCTGTTCTTACCCTGGAGGTTTTTTTTTTTTTTTTAATGAAAACTACATCTGGCGGGGTGTTGTCACTGTCCATGTGTTTTGGATTTGTGGTGAGTACACTTTAATTATGTCTTTTGGTTGATCCACCTTTTAATGCATTCTATAATGCATCTAAGTGTAAACACTTTTGTCTATACCGCTGTTCTTTGCTACTCACTTTAGGAAAAACATTACAAAAGTAGTATGCCATATCTTGTTATGTATTCCCTGACTGCTTAGCTTACTCTACTAAATTGAAGACAGGATGATTAAGGTCACACTGTTCCCTGAAGTTCTGATAATGACTAATTGGAGAATGTTTAAAAAATACAGCAGAAACATTAGTGTATTCTGTAATGAATGTTAGGTTTCATGGTATCAGCTTCATTAAAATATAATGATGTGTTTGATTTTGACACTGTTTTGACATCAGTAATTAGTGTTGGCTGGGATGCAAGAGTTAAGTCGGTCTTTTACTCTGATTGCATCACTTGACTTTGTTCACTTGAGCTCATTATTTTTTTTTAATTTAAAAGAATCTTAGTTTGCTTATTCCAGGTTAACCTTCGTAAGTGATGTAGGGTTGCAGAAAATGTTTTTGAATGTGTCTTCCTGGGATTTAATGAGTGGAAATATTTGTGGTTGGGAAATACTGTGCCAAATTCAACATATGCTATGTTTATTTGTCACTGTTATCCATTATCAGAGCCTTTAACTGTGTTCTCTGAATCTACTCAGGTTTATTTTCTTTATGTTTTATGTCATTTGTGATGAGAAAAATCAGTTCATAAAATGGCCAACACCTTTGGCTTGTTGCCAATGCCAATTACATGTTCTGATTTGCAGAGTTGGCACATTGTCTGCAGACTTTCGTCTTTCAGATAAGTGGTTGGTTTAATGTTGAAGTATGTGGACTGGTGTCATTAGCCTTGATTCAAGTAAATCATAGTTTATTGCATATCAAAAGAAAATAGAAGCATGACATAAATGCTTGCAAAGGTTTTCAATGTTTTTTTCCCCAATATGGCCTCTTCATCCGCCATCATAGAAATCGTAATAGTTCATCAGTTTTGCTTTACTGCCTTAGCCAGTGGCTAGACAGTGTTCTCTTATCTGTCAGACCTCTCATTCAGTGCGGTGTCCAAGGCCACTGCAGCTACATCTGGGTTTGGTCCCAGGAAACTTTGTTTGCACAGTGTGTGACTTTTTGCAAGTTACTTGGCCTCCTTGTGTTTTTGAACTGTACCTGTTTTTCCAGCTCACAGTTGATGTATCTCCCTAATTAAATCAGTATTTCTTATCCAAATATAATTTTGATGGGGTGTGTACATCAAGAGTACTTTTGTTAAAAATTCCTTTTTTTCTCTCCAGTCCTCATCTATACGTGATGTTAGGACTGCAATTTTTTTTTCTCTCTGTGCTTGCAGCTATGCTGCTGCTTGCTATCTACAAACCTGCCCATTCCTACGTATGCCATCCTTTATAGAAGATTTCACTGCTTGTTTGACCTTGTCCTGTATCACATATCCCCACGCATCGCATGGCAATCAGAAGGGGGAGTATGTTCACCCTCAGTATTTGTAATAAGCCATTTACTTTAATTTTAAAAGGATAGCTACACAGTGTACACTGCCATGATAAGTATTATGTCTGTTTTGGGAGATTTTACTATTTATGTTACAGGCCTAATTTGACACCCTTTTAATAATTTTGTACAAACAAAATGCCAGTATAATAACTTGTGTTATTTATCAGAATGATGTGTGTGTTAATAACACGGTTCTAATGTCAAATTCAGAGAATTAGGGATGCCTAATACTTTGACATTAACAATTTATTTCATTTTCAGGAATTCATCAGAGTGTACTAGTAGCTACAGTACAATAAAAATAGCCTACTGCCAAAGGTGGTCATAAGCATATGTCTTTATTTGGGTTAATAGCAGTACCAGCATTTTGAGAACCAATGCTAATCTTCCACAGGGAGAACACTCTAAGTAAATAAGATGTTCCCTTTCATGGCTTGTGTTTTATTTTTTCTCTCTTACAGGGATAAGGCTATCCTTCACAAATAACCACTGGTAATGTATACGTGTAGTTTAACCAGTGGCCCAATTTCATCATAATGTTATTATAGTTTGAATCATACTAGGCTACTGTATTGCCCATATTATTATTTTTTTTTTACAAGTTGGGTCAAACCCATCTGTATTTATTCAGCATACAACCTTCCAGGTGATGATTGATTGGCAAAGGCAGTTTACCAATATATTTGTGGATAAATATCCACACCTCTGTTGGGAATAAAGTGTTCTCTAACATTTATGCAAACACCTGTTATTAGTCAATTTGTTAGTATTTACTGTTGTATGGACGGGCACCTGCTCCAACATTGGTCCTATAGTATCCTATTATCTCCGTGCTGCCTCTTTTGCAGAAGAAGCAGTTCAGGGGGGAAGGGGCATGAATTGTATATACACCCACCCCCAGTAACTGATTGCTTAAATTAACACCTGTTTTGACACCTGGTGTGCCCGTAAGGGGCAAATAATTGTTGGGACAGTTAATGACATAGTTAACTACTAACACATCATTGCATGCCTATTTGTTTAACAAATAACCGTCTATGGATGGTGTTAGCTGTATATATACTATTTAATAAAGGTTTTACTAACTGATAAAAGGCTTTTACAGTTCATCAGTGATGAGTATGTATAATGCTGCTGCTGCTGCTACCATTCTTAGTGTGATTCACCATGTCTATGACATTTCCATAGATATGATATACTGTGAACATGTCAAGAATGGCCTGCCTTATTCACAGTTTCTTAGACTTCGTAGGTTATGCAGTGAAGAGGATAATTTTGCTGAGCAGACCCAAATAATGCATAGTTTTTTTATCAACAGGGGATACCCTAAAAGCACAGTGGACAGAGCACTCTCCCGGGTCAGTAACATGACCCATAACCTTGACCCCCACAGGAGGGATACTGTCACACAAGAACAACGGCGAATTCCACTAGTTCTTCCTTTCCACCAGAGCACACCTTCTCTTCACAGGATCATCACTAGTAACTTTCCCATTTTGCAAACTGACCCTAACATTGGTGCTTCCTTTACAGAACCACCTATTGCCTCCTACCCGGCCACCTAACCTGTGCAATCTCCTGGTTAAAAGCAGCCTACCCACTCCTAAAGTTCCTCCCCAGGTACCAAACCTTGCAACAGGGCTCGCTACACCTGCAAATTTATTTCCAGTGTAACTGAGATTCGGGGCCTACAGGTGTTTTTCACATCACCAAGGAGTTCTCATGCACCTCCACTAATGTGGTGTATTGTATTCTTTGCAGGAAGTGTTCAGCTATTTACATCGGAGAAACTGGTAGGCGTCTTGCTGACCGTTTCAGGGAACATTACAGAGCAGTTAGGAATGGTGAAACTGCTAAACCCATTGTATCCCAATTATCTCCAGGGACCACAATGCCAATTACCTTTCTGTTTGTGTCCTTCAGCAGGGCTTCCGGGATCCTGACCATAGAAACAAGCATTTGTCAATGCCGAATGTTTGCTTACTGGCATTGGCAGTGGTAGTGTAGAAGTTACAGAGCTGCGTAATAGGAATGGCAGTGAAGTACTGAACTGAAGCCAACCCCACCACCACCCTGCAGAGAGTGACAGGCATTGGGGTGTGCATTTGGGTTGTCAGGCATAACGGCCATGCCATTTCACCACACCCCACTCTGCAGAGACTGACAAGTGTGACGTGTTCTTTGGGGTCTTTGGCCCTTATGCGCACCCCATTTCATTAGGAAATATGGTGAGATGGGTGCGATATAGGAGAATGGGGTGAAGTTTGGGGCCGAAGAGTCCAAGGCATACCTCGATGCCTCTCAGTGACTGCAGGGTGTGGAATGGTATGAGCATCACAGGCAAGAATCCCAAGTCACACCCCTGATTCCTGTCATTCTCTATAGGGTTGGGCAATTTAGTTGAAAAGCCTAATACCTCAGGCATTCGTTGGTATTTTAATTCCAAATCTTCAACATGTTTGTTTTGTGACCCCACCTCATGAACAGGGGGAATATCAGTTTGGTAGCCAAAAGCTGCTTATGCACAGTGACTACGGGATTTAGCACCACAGGTGCAAAAATATTCCGAACAGGCTGTAAAAAATGACAGCTGTACTCTTTCATGGGGAGGTGTAAAAATGGCTATGTTGCAAATGTGTAGTAAAAATATTTTAAAAAATGGTGAAGTCACGAGCGTACATAGAAACTGTGCAACGCACACCCGTTATATAAGTAGGTTGGGGATATTTTATAGCAGATTGTCAACTCAGGCATTTTGGTGCCTCCGATCATGAACAGTGTCACTGTGATTTCTTTATCTGTGCGAACAATGATTTCCCACAGCGACCATGCATCTCTGCACTGGAAGTGAAAACACACTTCGACCATGTTGTGAAAAAATGGCAGCTGTACTGTTCATAAGGAAGTGTTGAAAATGCCACTAGTGAAAATCTGGACTGGAAATATTACAAAGTCATGAACTAACGAGGATGCGCTGGAAGCACACAATGCTCACTCGTAACACAGTCATTTTATGGACTTTTGTCACCAAATTTTCAAAATAGCCATTTAAGACCTCTGCTCATGAACAGTGTAACTGTGATTTTCTTAATCTGTCCTAAACATTGTTTTCGTACACCAACAGCACCATTGTGCGCTACATGTGCGATAACACATTTTGGGTGACATATGAAAAATTGCAGCTGTACTGTTCATAAGGAAGTTTAATAAAATGGACATGTTGAAAATCTAGAGTGAAAATATTAAATTTGCAAACTTACGAGCATGCATAGGAACTGTGCAACGCACGCTCGTAAAAGTCATTTCTAGGCATTTTTCCACCAAGTTTTCAACATAGCCATTTTAAGACCTCTGCTAATGAACAGTGTCACTGTGGTTTTGTTAATGTCCCATACATTGAGTTTGCACACCAACTGCGCCATTACGCTATATGAAACATGTTTTGGGCAGGATGTGAAAATGACAGCTGTACTGCTCATAAGGAGGTGTGGAAAAATGGCAATGTTGAAATCTGGGTGGAAATATTGAAAATTATGACGTCTACTGGCGTGTGTAGGAACTGCATGCGCGCCGCTCAAAAAACAGTCAGTTTAGGAATTTTTCACCAAATTTTCAACATAGCCATTTCAAGACCTCTGCTCATGAACAGTGTCACTGTGATTTTCTTAATTTGTCCCGTACATTGATTTCGCACACCGACTGCGCCATTCTGCACTACAAGGGTGGAAACATATTTTGGGTGAGATGTGAAAAATGACAGCTGTACTACTCATAAGACAGTGTGGTGAAATGGCAATGTTGAAAATCTGGAGTGAAAATATTGAAATTTCGCGAACTTACGAGCCTGCGTAGGAACTGCGCAACGCACGCTCGTTAAACAGTCATTTTTTGGAATTTTGGCACCAAATTTTCAACATGGGGGTTTTGGGCCCCCTTCTCATGAATGATGTCACTGTCATGGCGGTATTCAGTCCTGAAGGGTGATTTCGCAGTCACTGCGCGAAATAACCCTTGACCGACTCGGCCATGACAGTGAATCATTCATGAGAAAAGGATCATAAAACCCCATGTTGAAAATTAATAAAATCCCAAAATGCCCGAGATATGCAATAAGTTGAACCCTTCCTATCTAGCCCATTATACAGCTTACCGGCATTTCCTCAGTTCGCGTTTGGCTTTGAAGAGTGCAGGCGTGTTCGGTCCACGAAGATCGTCGCGCTGGAGTCGGAGGTAAGTATGGGGTGAGGGAGGGTGTGGGGAAACTGAGTGCGCGGTGGGTGGAGTGCGGGTTGTGGGATGGGGGTTGGAGGCAGCCGCAGGACCGTTTTTGTTTACAGGGTAAAACAAAAAAGACATCGATGGGACCGCTTGCCACGCTGGGGTGGGCTCCCAGCATGGCACAAAGACTTTGGAGGGGCGTTCAGCCGACGGGGAATTGGGCACCCCCGTCGGCAAAAAAAATTACAAAAAAAAAAGCAGGACCGTTTGCCACGCTGGGGTGGGTTTCCAGCGTGGCACAAGGACTTTGGGGAGGGGGGCGCGTTCAGCCGACGGGGGATTGGGCACCCCTGTCAGCAACATGACAGATTGCCATGCTGGGGTGGGCTCCCAGCATGGCATCAACTATTGGAAGGGGAGGGGGAGGAGACAGACGGAGTTCAGCCGACGGGGATTGGGCACCCCGTCGGCTATATGCTGCGTGCGGGGGGCGCGCACGCCTGCGGCTGGGGGAGAGGCGCGTGAGCAGCTTCTTATCGCTGCTCACTCAAGCGTAGCTCTCCCTTTCAACTGTATGCCACTGCATTTTGGAGCGTGTCATAGACAGCTCCAAAATGCATTAATAGAAACGGCGCCTGCCAGCACAGTGCCTGAATTGGAGGTGAGGGACACCCAAATCTCCGATGACGGCACTATGTTTCTTGCACATGCGTGCAAGCAAACATAAAAACATGGAAGCCAAGCTGATCATCCGCCTTGGCTCCCAGCAACCCTCTGGTTTAAATGATGGACTTATTTTCCACTAACATCTTTCAGCCATCCCTTTTTTTCCCTAAAGTCAATTTGTTTTTGTACTTATTTATTTTTCATTTTCACCATATGTCTCCATTTCTGTCTCCTTCTCACACATTTGTCACCTTTCAGCCTTCTTACAAGGCCCTGTTAATTAGTCTCCACCTGGGAACTTCCCCAGCTCTTTTTCTTCCATTATGCTTCATCTTTCCCATCATCACCTTTTTGTTTCACAGATTCTCTCTTAATCTTACCATTTATTACTTCTTCTCCCTTAGCCTCCCCCTTCTTCTTTCACCACATATATATCTCTCTCATTTTACCTCTCCTCTACACTAACTTGTTTTTTTTCTCTTTTAGATATTTCCTGAAGAAGACCTAAGGTCAAAACATAGATTTTTAACTCTATTTTCTATTTTCAGCGTGCATTTAATATAACCATTTTGTTTTGCTTTTAGACCACATGCTGACGCAGTGCCTTGTTTTTGTTTTTTTACTGTGAGCCTAGCCTCCTGAACTATACAGGAAGCTCAAGGAGGGGATTGAACCATGTCACCTTACAGTGCACCTACAGCGGTTGCAGATAAATGAAGTTACTTCTGGACCTGACTGAGCTACAGCTAGCAGATCCAGAAATGTGGGCCGTAAACACACTGTCCCTCCAGTAAGAGCACACAAGAAGATAAATGTGTGTTTGCTAATAATCCATTAGTTGGCTACAAATTAAAAATAAAAATATATATAATGTACTGTAGCATTATAAACCAGTTCAGCTTCTCTGCCTTCCCAGTGCAGTCTAGCACAACCATACACAATCTATTTGCAAGTGGCTTTATGCCAGCAACCAGCACCAACCAGGTGCAAGGGCCTTGGCCCTCAACTAGTATTTAGCTGAGCTGGGGGGGGGGACTGTGCACATTCCCATATTCTTTCACATATCCTTTTTGTCTTTTTAGGTCCTGTAAAAGACAATATTATTTCAACAGTCATTCCTGAACTCTGATGACCAACTTCATTTTAAATGTGATCAATGTTTAAAATGTATTTTCTGCAATGTGTTTAATATGACTATTGTTTCATTGTGATTATGTCATTGTCATTGTGTTTTCACATATTGTTGCAGCTTATCAAGTATACGCTCAGTAAACTGCTCCACATCCATGGATGTTTTTGGGTATTAGGCCATCTGGGTGACATCTGTCACACCTACTTTGGGGGGTACCAAATACCAACCACTTACATGACAAATTAGTTGTTTTCACAAGCTGAAATGTCTCAACAACACCCCATGAATGATTATTTCTTTCTTATAGGTTATGTTCCACCATTCTTACTCCCAAACAAAAAGGATCAGCATTGCTGTCCCATCCAGATTCATTACAACATGATAACCATGTACACCTGGACACCATAATGGTGGCCCCCAACCAATGTTACAGACCAAATGACAGACTGCTAGCAATTGATGACAAATCCCTAAGGCCCACCTAGCTAATGGCACACTCCAAGGTAGGTCCTGCACCAGAAGGTCACCCACTGGCATCCTGTCTATATGCCAGGCCCAAGTACAACACACAGGTTTCTACAACTGCACTGTACTCAAAAACCAAAATGTTGTGCTATATTTCCATATAATACTACTACATAGTATTGTACACCTCTTTCCATTGTTAGCACTGCCATGTTTCCAACTGTTGTTACTCCAACAGAGAAAAAGCCTACCCAATGTTCCAAGCATAAACCCAGACCAACTAGTGGTCTGATTGATTCATCACTCCCAGGTACCCTTGTATATAATGTGTAATACACACATAATATGGCAGAATGTAAATTATGCTTCAATACAAACACTTCTAGGTTTCATAGCATCTTGTTACCAGTCACTTTTGCAATAGAACTGATACATGCTCGAGACCCAGTTTCAGAGCACCACACTACTGACCACCTAGGAATATTTCACCATAGGCAACAGATCCAACAAAATGAACATTTTCAAATCCCATAGGCACAACAGGCGCTATTGTAGACCCGAGTGTTACATATTATAAATGGCATACTGCCATCTGTTAAAGGTTCAAAGTGCATATAAGAAGCATAATAGTACACTTTCATTTCATGAGATAGGCCTATACTATGCCAAACATCAGCTTATAAGCAGGAAAACTATGTTTTCTTTCCCTACTGTCTCAGCCTCCTTTAGGACTTGGTGACAGGGTGTATTCACAGATGAATAAATGGTATATTCTTATTATAGGAGCTCGACCTGCACCTCTGAGTGCATGGCCGATGCCATCACTTGTATATATCGGTAGCATGAGATATTAGCGTCGGCGATTGGGCATCAACAATAATAGTAACCCAATCCCCGGTGCATGTCTGCAGGGCTATGGTAGGGTAGGGCATCCAGATGGTGGGGTTGGCAACTATAGTGACAGGATGTCACTATACGTACACGTGAGGGGGGAGTGAGCATGCACAGTGAGGGACAGGAGGGTATGTGAGGGGTGATGCTGTGGTGGGTTGCCGAGCTGACCTCATGGCATGGTGGGTGGGTTGGTGGTATTTGTTGGCAGGGTATTGGGCTTGGGGTCTGGGCGTTGGTGCATTTTTGTTGTACCTGGCTTGAACCTTTTTTTTAAATGTTTTCACACCCTGACATGCACCCCTGGAGTTGAGAATCCTTAAATAGGGGTGCGGGGATGATACCCCCATGGGGGTGTGTGTATGGGAGAGCAGTAACATTAAAAAAATTAGTCCCCAGCACCATTTTGCTGTGTGCCAGGGTGTCAGAGTGCCGAAATAAATTTTCAGCACTCTGACTTTGCGATAACAGTGATCGCCTTTAGCCTCTTGCTGTTATCACATAAATCCGTATATGTCACACCACACCACAACTAAAGGCATTGCTAATAACCATACCATTTTCCTTTTAACAACTACTATATGTGTGTTTTAAAACTAAGTTTTTAATAAAGTTTTACATGTCTTTAGGTTTCCACAGAGAGGTACTGGTAAGATTTTCATGCAACACATGCAACTTTTCTTCATGGCTGGTTTTACATATTTGGCTGGCACCTCATACGAACTAATTGTTCTTATATGGACTATGCTTTTGGTTGCTCTTTCATGAATTATGTTCTTCATGAACTGTCAATATTTGCCAAATGTGCTCTTTTTACAAAAAGCTATGCCTGTGTGGGTATGGCTATTCCATTTACACATGTAACCCCTTTGTTACCCGGGGTTACTAGAATCCCAGTAAGACCTAGTGGTAGGCAGGGAAGGCAGCTTGTGAAACTCCAGTTAAATGGGTTTCACACTGTCTCACTCTGTCCTCAGTCACAGCTGAGACTTGAGAGATGACATCACTATAGAACTGTCGCAGCTGCATGAGCCACATTTGGAATCTTCAGCTCAGAGTAAGTTTAGAACCTTGGGAATTCAAAGTCAGTCTTCAGTTTGTCCTTAAGCAAACAAGAAGGACACTAGTAGTTGTCTATTTACCTCCCTCCCTCTGGGGGGGAAGAAAAGTTCTTTGTGGGTTCCAGGGGCAATCCCCTTTGCCCACTATGGAAGGAAGCTGCCTGATTTTGTTTAAGTCTGTTCAAGTATAACAGCAAAGTAAGTGTTATTTCGCCTGTGGGGCACCAGCAACAAATGGGTGAGTGTTTGGCTCCATTTGAAGGGGCAAACATACTGTTTTCTTCAAGTTGGGAAGTAATGTGGACTGCTATTTGGGAGGACTATGTCTACTAGGACAAACAAATGGAGCTGTTTGACAGTTTAAAGTTTAAATGGATTTAAAGTTCACTGTAGAGGGGGTGCATCAGATCATCCACCATTCAATCTACATTTTAAAGTCTAAAGTTCTGTGTGTCCAGAGAAATGGCCGGGTATGGGCTGTGGGAGCTGGAGGTGGGAAACCCCCCATCTTTAGTAACCAGGTCCACCTCTATGGATTTCTTCTGCGTTTTTGCTACTTGCCCCATGCGCTTGGCCAGTGATGGGGTGGGTACCCAGACGTGGGTCGCAACTTGAAAATCTCTTTAGGAGTCGCAGACTCTAAGTGGTGTGGGGAGCCACAGGATGGGAAAATTACTCCTTGTTTGATGGGAGTACTCCTTGTTTGATGGGAGTTTCGAATTGGAAGTACGAAAACAAAAATCTCTCTAGGAGTCGCAGACTTCAAGTGTTGTGGGGAGCCACAGTTTGGGAGCCTCCTTGTTTGATGGGATGTCTTTCCAAGTAGAGTTTGGGTTCATTCGTCAAGTGGACCGTCAGTCGAGTGGCCGGCAGGGGTGCCGGGCCAGTTGGGCTATGTATCCAATGCGCATGCAAAGTCCGGGCTGAGTGCCTGGCGGGTCCAAAGCCAGATAACTGTAGTAACGTGTTCATTCTCCAATGGACTGCTGTGTTTTAACCTCTAATCTGCATTACAGTTATGTAGCCCTTTGGGGGGACCATACAGTGCTTTGTTATGTGTCATCTAGTCTAAATAAAGCCACACTGAAAAATTCCAATTCTGGTTCTGGACATTACAGTTATTGCTTCCTGTAGTTGGATTTACTTGGGTGCCCCTGTGCAGAGTAGCCAAACCTAGGTCTCTTGTGCCAGATAACCTCATCCTTCCCCGAACCCGTAGATACCATATGTATATCCATGTTACAAAAATGGACATTTGGGTTACAAAATGGAGGCACCACTTTGGATTTGTTTGGGAAGGAAGGTGCTTGGGCAAGTAGGCTAGTGTTTTGGCTATCTGGCAGTCGGTAGCCCAAAAAAGTTGAAGCAATTTCCCTAGTGTGTGCTGTGTGCTGTGAATCTTGTGCTGCTGTTTAAAAAATGCCAACTGTTTACCAAGGAGCTGTAAAGCCAAAGTGTGTGTCCTTGTCCTGCATCAAAACAGTTTACAGCATTTGTCAGTTTTAAAATAAAGTTCTGTGAAGGAAAGTGTGGAAAACTAGGGGTAGCAACAGAGAAATTATGCCCTGGACATTGGAAATGCTTTCTGTGCAATGCTAGAGACTGCAGAGTTAAAGGCAATGTTTACATGGTTGAAATGGGCTCCCGTCGTGGAGTCAGTTGAAAAAACAAAAAGTGCATCTTTTCAGTTTGAATTTTCCTGATCGACGATCGCAGTGAGGAGAGGAGCCCTCGTGAGGAAGAAGAGGCTCATTTGCATGGCGTCGTGTGGTTGGTCAGTTTGCCATTAGTCCCGGCCCTCAGCCAGCTCTTATGTGTCTGCTTCAACATTCGAGAGGGAGACAGACAGTAGTGCGTGTACTGGCAGTGGAGGAGCGTTCGCGAAGTGTTCAAATCGCTGTAAACAGTAGAAAAGTGACTTTCCATTTAAAAATCCAGCTCAACCCGCTTATCGATCGTGGGATCAGTGAATTGTGTGGTTAATACTACGATCGCGGAGACTGCCCGCCCGTTTGCAATCTGAGGCCTTCAAAATCTGGCTGCAGGCCGTTTTACCCCATCGCAGCAATCTGCTTCAATAACAGTGAGTAAACAATTTAAAACTGCTCAAATCAGTGATTTTCAGAGAATGCCATATAAAATATGTGTGCAGCTGTGTAGTATTTGCAAGTAGCGATTATGTGATGTCCTGCTAGCAAGTGCAAGTCTGTAAAGCCATTAAATGTGTGCATAGCAATGAAAGTAGCCTCAGTTTAAAGTCTGCAGCCAGAGAGAGACTGTGGGTTGTAAAATAAGTGCAACACTAGTAAAAGCAGGCAATCCTGTGCTGAAACCTGAAGTTTTAAAAGGGACTGTGATTAAATGAATGTTGCCAGCATGTGAAAAGTCCAAGGAAAATCCTGTAAATGTGAGAACAGCCAGAACAGAGCAAGTTGTGCAGTTTGAAATAAAAGTTAATAGTAGCTGATGTAAATCGGTGCACAGTGGCTTGACCAGAGTCTGAATGTTGATGCACAGAGTGCTGCACTGCCATTACAGGGTGGGGTAGTAAAGTAAACATAGCAACAGAGGAGCCATTTTAAAGCTACAGAGTGTGTTCATTTAAAGTGGGACTTTCAGTTACAGTGAACTTTTGTTTGTTTTTCTGCAGTTATGGCCTCAGGACCTGCTCGTTACCCGGATCATGCCCGGGTTGCAGTAACAGCAGCAGTAAATAGATTGAGAGACATTGAAAATTGGTGCTATAGAGGGCAACTCCCTCCTGATGTGACAATTCCTAATTATCCAGTGCGTGTATGCCAGATGTGCTTGAGTGCTAGAAGGGATGTCTTCATGATTCCTCACTGTGCTGGTTGTCTACAAAAATATGACTTGTATAAAGCGCCTCAAATTCGTTTGGCTCCCACATGGACACAACTTCAAGAATCTGCAGTTGGCAGCACAAAGCATCAGGCGGAGCCTGTGGAGGAAGGTCCATCAGGGGAGTGTGGCACAAAGTTAGAGAGTGCAGAATTTGAGACTAAATCTGAAGTTGAAGTTTTGGATGCTGGATCTCAGAAGGCAAGTTCAGATAAAGCATTAATAGACCCCTGGGTGGGGGGGGGCCTAGCCCAAGTCTCGAAGGTGAAGATGAGATGTGGGAGGCCATTGAATGGGAGGTGTCAACCTCCACTCCCAGTGATGAATGGATAGTCTCAGGGGTGAGAACTACTGCTCACTCCTGGGCTCAGATCCTCAGTGAAGAGGAAGATGAGGGGGAACCTATGTGGCCTTGTGAGAAAGGAACGGGTACACAGCCTCAAGATCTTGCCTCGGAGGAATGTGTTCAAGAAGGTGGTGATACCACTGCCCTGGCTTCACCAGAAGAAGAAGAAGTCAGGGATACGTTTTTAATTTCATTGAGGATGCAAAGCTGGCAGAACCAGGACTGGCCACCCCCCAAGCCAGGCCAGCGGTCTCAGATTGACCAAAGCAAGTAAAGAGGAGAGACTGGTTCGTAGAAAGGCCAATGAAATCTTTGGTATGACCTTTCCTACCTTTCCTCAGAGAGTCTGGGAGGAGATTGAGAACTGCAGGAAATCCTGGATCTGGGATGAAGCAATGAAACATGTGCATCCTGGGCCTAACCAGCATGTAAAGAATAGACTGTTCCATGAAAAGTATGCACAGTGGAAGAGAGGCAGAACACTGTTTATGGACAGAGTGAGAATAGTGGACGGAGAGGGACGCGAAGTCTCCCACTGTGTGAATTATGTGCGTCCAGATGGAGTAATAATTCAAGCCCCTGACCCCCTCTACTATTGGCCTCAGTGCAAGGACCTCCCAGTAATTAAGCCCATGCCTACAAAATGGAGAGCCGAGCAGTGGTAGTCAATACTGCCACACCTACACTGTGAAGTAACCTTATTGAACTGCCAATATGAATAAACAAAAATTCAGGTGCTCCACATTCTTCAGTTCACAGTGTACTGTTTCATTCAGCAACCATCTACTGGTACCACCAGATGACTTCAGATCCAGAGAGGACACCAGCCCAGCTGTTTCCTGTTCATCGCCTGGTAATCAGATGACACCGGACCAGCTGTTTCTCTTTTTGTTCCTGTTCTAAGGTTCCTTCTCCAGTTATGACAGCCCAGCTGTTTCCAGATGTGCACTCCTGTGGTTTCCCGGAAGATGTCCGCCCAGCTGTTTCAGAAGAAATGCTGCCAGGGAGAGTCTTCGGCAGGGACCAGGTTGGTGATGTATGAATACTTCAAGAGGCTGGTGAGTCAGCAAAATTCTTTTTATTCTATCTTTATGACATTGCAATACACACCCTACACTACAGACTTCAAACAGTGTGTGAACTGTCCGCAAAGACTCTCCCCTTCGAGGTTATTGCCTTAAAGAACTATGCTTCATGGGGCTCCGGCCCAGGAGAGACTCTTTAATGGACTGGCCTTCTGGCCTTGTAGTCACTAGTGGGACATTTAGGGCATTCCATCCCCCCAAATGTGTATTGATACAAATGTCATTGTACTTTAATGTAAATACTGTGTTTTCTACCTTTTTTCTAAAAAAAAAAATTTATTTTCCTTTTTGGGATTGTTCAGTGCTTTTTCTGTGTGGTAAGAGTTGTTGTTTAGTTAGATTGTACATGCAGATTAGGATGTGTTTTTTTTTTTGTTGTTTTTGTCTTTTCTTACAGGTGTCCTGGAAGACAAAAGAGAAGACAAGAAGAGGAGGAGGGGCTCATCGGAGTTCCTCGTCAGTGCTTATGGTGTAGAATTTAAATGTACTGTGTTATTATTGCTAAAGGTTGTAGTTGTAGGCTGCCCAAGGTCGGGGAGGTCCCCGGGTTTTTGGTTTTATTTGGGAATGTTATGTTAGAGGCAGATAGGTTTTCCCTAGAGGGTTAGGGGGGATAGACAGGTTGTGGTCCTGAATGGCTGTAGGGACTGCAGTACTGATCTATCAGGGCTATGCTCTGGATGGTTCTACCAGAGCCACTAGGTGTCCATAGTAAGTGGATAGTGTAGAGGCTGACATGTCAGCTATAGGCCTGTAGTCCCTTAGTGTTGCCTACCTGTGCTTGCACATGGTAGGAGGGGGCCTGATCACCCCCCTCTGCAGGTAGCACATAGGGTGGGATGGCCTAAGGCCGGGTGCATAATGACTGGGGACAGTAATTTTCCTGGTCAAGGGCGAGTGTAACCCCTTTGTTACCCGGGGTTACTAGAATCCCAGTAAGACCTAGTGGTAGGCAGGGAAGGCAGCTTGTGAAACTCCAGTTAAATGGGTTTCACACTGTCTCACTCTGTCCTCAGTCACAGCTGAGACTTGAGAGATGACATCACTATAGAACTGTCGCAGCTGCATGAGCCACATTTGGAATCTTCAGCTCAGAGTAAGTTTAGAACCTTGGGAATTCAAAGTCAGTCTTCAGTTTGTCCTTAAGCAAACAAGAAGGACACTAGTAGTTGTCTGTTTACCCCCCTCCCTCTGGGGGGGAGGAAAAGTTCTTTGTGGGTTCCAGGGGCAATCCCCTTTGCCCACTATGGAAGGAAGCTGCCTGATTTTGTTTAAGTCTGTTCAAGTATAACAGCAAAGAAAGTGTTATTTCACCTGTGGGGCACCTGCAACAAATGGGTGAGTGTTTGGCTCCATTTGAAGGGGCAAACATACTGTTTTCTTCAAGTTGGGAAGTAATGTGGACTGCTATTTGGGAGGACTATGTCTACTAGGACGAACAAATGGAGCTGTTTGACAGTTTAAAATTTAAATGGATTTAAAGTTCACTGTAGAGGGGGTGCATCAGATCATCCACCATTCAATCTACATTTTAAAGTCTAAAGTTCTGTGTGTCCAGAGAAATGGCCGGGTATGGGCTGTGGGAGCTGGAGGTGGGAAAACCCCTCATCTTTAGTAACCAGGTCCACCTCTATGGATTTCTTCTGTGTTTTTGCTACTTGCCCCACGCGCTTGGCCAGTGATGGGGTGGGTACCCAGATGTGGGTCACAACTTGAAAATCTCTCTAGGAGTCACAGACTCTAAGTGGTGTGGGGAGCCACAGGATGGGAACATTACTCCTTGTTTGATGGGAGTACTCCTTGTTTGATGGGAGTTTCGAATTGGAAGTACGAAAACAAAAATTTCTCTAGGAGTCGCAGACTTCAAGTGTTGTGGGGAGCCACAGTTTGAGAGCCTCCTTGTTTGATGGGATGTCTTTCCAAGTAGAGTTTGGGTTCATTCGTCAAGTGGACTGTCAGTCGAGTGGCCGGCAGGGGTGCCGGGCCAGTCGGGCTATGTATCCAATGCGCATGCAAAGTCTGGGCTGAGTGCCTGGTGGGTCCAAAGCCAGATAACTGTAGTAATGTGTTCATTCTCCAATGGACCGCTGTGTTTTAACCTCTAATCTGCATTACAGTTACGTAGCCCTTTGGGGGACCATACAGTGCTTTGTTATGTGTCATCTAGTCTAAATAAAGCCACACTGAAAAATTCCAATTCTGGTTCTGGACATTACAGTTATTGCTTCCTGTAGTTGGATTTACTTCGGTGCCCCTGTGCAGAGTAGCCAAACCTAGGTCTCTTGTGCCAGGTAACCTCATCCTTCCCCGAACCCGTAGATACCATATGTATATCCATGTTACAAAAATGGACATATGGGTTACACACATTCAATGGAGAATCTCATGCAACCCTTGCCAAGGCATTTGCTGATCCAGCCAACCAGTAACCAACTACATGAACATTACCTTTCTTACAGTTCTGGTACATGTCTGCACAACCCCATGTGCCATGTATGCCCCATGGGTTACAAACTTTTGATGAATGACATTTCCAGCGTAACTACCCATTTGTGATTACCAACTTAAACCTTATGGACCGGTTCCTTTTTAAGGACATCATTATTAGATTCTTCAATCAATAACATACGCTGCCATCCTGTATGCTGCCATTATCTGCCTTTGCAACTCTCAGTATGGACTGTTGTTTATGAATGGACAATGACTTTAACACTGTTTTTACAAACAATATTCTGTGATAATACACATCACCAATTTTCTTATACACATATCCACTGTGGTGTTACCATCCCTAGTTTCTGTTTTGTATTTTATGATCTGACCATCTGTGATTACCTGTGTCGCCTCCTGAATAGGTTTACTTTCACAGTTGCCCTATATGTATACTATAGAAATGTAGTCCATTTATGTTGCAAGTTTTTATGTGCTTTGAAAAGCAGATGTCCCAATCAATGTTTTAAAGCTTGATAGTAATTTATATCTTGTTTTAACTTATCCACTATTAACCCTTTGCTGTCTGAGGCGTACTTTAATCCAGCATCTTGCACAGCTGTGGTTCTTTTACAGGGCTTGTGCCTCAGGCTTGTTGACACATTTAGATATACTATTTCTATACCTAACCATCTTCTTTTTGTTGTGTTGCCCTTTGAGCAAGGCAACAAGGAGGGGAGTGTTATGTATGGGTTATATACCACCAACTGATCCACATGTAACCATAACCTTATACACTTACAAGTATTAGTGCCTTACCACAGTCTTATAATGCGTTATCTTGTTTTATCACTTATATTAGTGTTCTTTATTATATTTGCTATGCTCATATTTGTCTGTAATGCATTTACCCATATAAACTGTTTCTAGTTTCCACATGTATTCTGCTATACTCATAATCACTCATATTCTGTAGTTTTCCACTATTGTGACACGTTGTGTGCTTTTATGATTATGTTGCAAACATTTCCAGACTAACTGTCTGGAAATAAGAACAGATAACACTTATTCTTGCTGAATATGAGTTTCCTTTGTTCAGAGATTCTTCCTTCATTTCCTATGTAATTGCCCAAGGGAGTCACCTTATTTCCATACCTTATCCAATGCTGTATGTTTATCATATCTGTAATGGCACTCCTATCAATCATATATAATTGTATGCACACCAGCTCCTCGGAGACAAAGAGACTATACTTGAGGAATAGTGGGAAATTGGCTCCCTTGTGATTGCTTTGCTTCATTTGTTATGGCGTGAGTACTGTAATAAACCTTTTTTATTACTTCTACTTGTTGTTACTTTCTTTGTCCAGCATAGCATGCAAAGAACCTAAGGTGTGATCTTTACACATGTAACAACCTTCAGAGTCCTCCTCTCCTGTCTAATCCTGTTATTGGTTCTTACTTTTTAATATTTTTTTAACTCAAAAAGAAAAAAAAATAAGTTGTTGGATGTTGTACACTAGTGATATATATGTATATATAAATATATATATATACATATAAATATATATATGTATTAAATTGTGTTGATTTTGCAAGAAAAACAGAGATTTAACTATTACGTAATCTATACTTAACCTATTCAGATACAGAGATGAGCAACACAGAGTCTGAGATATGACGACCCCCCTTCAAAATCTATATGGCACTATGACCTATTAGTAGTTCAGGCACAGAGATGGGCAACACAGAGTCTGAGACATGTGTGACACTCCCCCTTTGGAAGTATGTGAGGCACTATAAGCCCCCCTCAAAACTGGTGAGGCACTGTGACCTTCAGACAGAATCCTCTTGTCCTGTTTGCTCCTCTTATTCTTACTTCCTTATTTTTTTTATATTTTTAAAAAGATATGTTGTTGGATGCTGAACACTAGTGATATTTATACTTTTTTTTCAGTTTTGTTGATTTTGCAAGAAAAAACTGACTGAAATTAATACCTAACCCAACCAATCACTACTATATATTTTTTTGTTGCTGGATGATTTCATGAGAACTGCACCTGCCTCATGGCAGTGCAGACTGTAGGCCATGGTTTTTGTAGTACCACTGATCCATTTCCTGTTTCTTTACTTTATCTAAAACTTTAGAAAACATCTGCACTCTGCTTTTGTAACTTGTCTGCAGTCTGCTGCTATTGTCTGCTGTTGAATTAATTGATCTCTGTCTCTCTCTCTACTCTCTCTCTGACTAACAGAAAAATATTTCCAACTTTTGTTTTTCTTTTATTGTGGAGTACTCTGCAACATCTGCACTCTGCTGTTGAATTTGTTGGTCTCTCCATCTGTCTCTACTCTCTTTCTTTCTCTCTCTTTCTTTCTGACTAAAAACATTGTTTCAACTTTATTTTTTACTGTGGGCTAGAGTCTGCACACACATACACACACACACACACACACACATACACACACACGACTCCTTTTAATGCAAAGCCCCAAATAAGCTGGACACGCTGTTTCCTACAGGATGCCCCATGGTGGCTGACACACAGGATTGGCTAGAACATGAGTCAATCACAGAAAAAAGACCCTAATTGGTTGGCTTCCTTCAGTGCCCCAATATCACAAGTGTTTGCCTTTGTTGGTCAGGTGACAGTCCAGGGACTTGGGAGTATTCGGAAAGATCGGGGGAAAAAATGCATTTTTGTTCTTTCTGTATGCTTCCCTGTTCTGCGCATCAAGTACAGGACCAGACTGCACTTCCAAACCGGCACAACTTGGCAACTTGGGTTGAGCCATGAAAGGCTCAGTTTTCCTGATCACAGCCAAGTTGGCCCTGTCTGGGGAGGTTTAGAAGTGCGGTAGAGACAGTCCTCACATCCATAGTAACATAGAACATGTCAGCAGAAGGGGGCCCTCCAGTTCATATAGTCTGTCCATTGTTTTTATTTTAATCTACCCCCGATTTATTTTATGCTAACATGTACCAGGATTTCTTTGTGTCTGTCCCAAGCTCTCTTGAACTCATTTATTGTTTTCAGCTCCACCACCTCTTTTGGGAGCTGGTTCCATAGGTCAACAACTCTCTCAGCAAAGAAAAACTTCTTTGTGTTTCCTCTGAGCTTGCCATACCTCAGTCTTATGTCTTGGCCCCTTGTTCTAGTTTGACTGTATATCTGAAAGAAGTCAGTCGTTTCCACCTTATTTATGCCTTTGAGACATTTGAAAGTCTTGTTCATGTCTCTCCTGTCCCCTTCTCTGCTCCAGCATGTACATATTCTTTTATTTCACCTCTTGTGCTTCTGCTCTCCTATCCTCCTTATCACATGCCCAGCCTGATCCCTCCCCTAACCCACCCCATATACGCACCCAACAAAATTGCTTCTCATTCTCTTAAGTCACTTCCTCGGACACCATGGAGGCCTTACTTGCCCTTAATCCTTCCAAAGGCAGCTCACCTGATGGTCTATACCCCAAGCTGCTTTGCCTTTCTGCCACAGCCATTTCTGCCCCTCTGGCTGACCTGCTCCACCTCTTTCAAAATGGCCACCATTCCCTTTCAATGGAAGCATGCTGTTGTTCTTCCCATCCCAAAGAGTGGAGACCCATCCTCCCCTGGGAACTACTGCCCCATATCTCTACTTCCTACCCTTGCTAAGCTGCAAGAACACCTGGTCCTTGCCCAACTCTCCTCCTACATCTCTAACTCCAACTTTTTCACTCCTTTCCAATCTGGCATTTAAAAAAAAAACATTGTACCACTACCTCCCTGATTAGGCTCACTGACTCCATCCTCTCAGGGAAGGACAGTGACCAAATCACATCTGCTATTTTTGTCAGCCTTACCAAGGCTTTCAACATGGTCTCCCACCATTTGCTTTTACACTTACTTTCTTCAGCAGGTCTGAGCTGCTGCTACTACTGGTTCCGGGCCTACCTTGTAGCAGGTAGGACCCGGTCAGGTAAAATCGCTGACTCCATATCCTCCCCTCTCCTCATCAACACCAGCATCCCAATAGGATCCATGTTGGGCCCTATACTTTTCTTCATCTTCCTCAATGACTTACTGTCCATCTGTGCATCTGTATCAATACATATGTATGCAGATGACACAATCCTTTACTCCTCTGGCCATTCCCCAGCTGATGTGGCAAACAGACATCAACATGACTTCAATAATGTTCAGAGCTGGTTTTGCGAACATCAACTCTTCTTAAATGCCAATAAGACAGTCTCCATGACCTTTGGCACTATTTTTATTTATTTTTATTTAAACTTTTGTTTACCAGGTAAGTACAATGAGTCAAGCCCATTTTCATGTATGGCCTGGGACCATATCTATACAGTCAAGATTGTACAAAAATTGTTAAACATACATTACAAACATTACATTAATGACATTACATTAATACAGAATATTAATACTCAATACACATAACAAAAACAAAAACATTGACAATGCAATTTGCTAAGAAAATAATTCTTTAGCTTAGCTTTAAAAGCTTGATGGGTAAAATTTCCATGCAGAGACTCTCTAGGCTTCCCTCCCTACCCACCTTCCATACCCTCTATGGGATGGTCCTTGAGTACACCTCCTCATTCAGATATCTGGGAGTTTGGCTCGATAAGCACCTCACCTTCTCTGGCCATGTGGATGCCATCCTAAAAAACTGCACCCCAAGTGAGGTGCTCTATACAGGAACTGGAATTGCATTCTCTCCCGGCAAGGCATGAACTTGTACAGAAGATGATCCTTCTCATCCTTGACTACTGCAATGTAGTCTACAGTGCCATTCCTAAGACCTCCCTAGCCAGATTGGACACCCTTTCCAACTCCTTCTGCCGCTTCACCTTGGAATCTCCTCCTCTTACCCACCACTGTCAACTCTACCACTCTCTGGCTTTCTCCTCACTAGAAAATAGGTGTCTCCTTCACTGTGCTAAATCTGTCTCCAAATTTTGGTTTGGTTCACTCCCTACCTATCTCAGCTCCTCTTTAACTTCCCCCCTCCCCCTGCCTATTCACTTAGGTCCTATGGCTCCCATTCCATGGGTATCATGCGCAGTACATCCTCAGTCAGTCAGTCAGTCAGGCTATCTTCTCACATCGCTTCCCCATACTGTGGAACTTTCTCCCCCCCCCAAATTCACCACTCCTCCTCCTCCACCTCATCCATTTCCTCTGCATTGTGGAATTTCCTCTCCATAAATTCCAACTGTAGCTGACCTTTCCTTGCTGCATCACCAATACTCACTATCATCCTATCTATTGCACTCGTGGCCCTGTCCACCGCATTTTCCTCAACCTAATTTTAATAATTGTAGCGCTGTTGCTCTATTATTGATTGTTACTCTATTATATGTTGGATCAAATTACTATGTAATAGTTTCTGATTGTTACTCTTCAACATGAAATGCTGTGTATATTACAAGTTATCATTGTGCTGTATGCTAATTTTGTGTGTCTATTCCAACTCCCCTTCCCCCAGGATGCACCATGAGTTGAGCAACTTGTTGTTCAGTGTGTCCTTCCTGGTGTAACTCTTAAATACATAAAAATAGACAAAATATTCAGCTCTCTCAGTCTCTCCTTAGAAGGCTTTGGGTGCATTCTGCTCGCCATCTTAGTCACTCTTTTCTGGACTCCCTCCTTTCTGTCTATATCCTTCCTGAGGTGGGGCCTCCAGAACTGTATGCAGTGCTCCAGATGGAGCCTCACCAAGGACCTGTAAAGTGGCATAACCACCTCCCTCTTCCTACTGGTTATGCCCCTACTGATGCATCCGGGCATGCTACTTGCTTTCAGTGTTGCCTTTTTGCATTGTTTGGTTGCCTTTAGGTCATCAGTTATGATGACTCCCAGGTCACATTTCTGGTTGGAGTTGATTAGTTTTTCTCCATTCATGAAGTACTGCTCCTTGGAGTTACTTTTTCCCAGGTGCACGATTTTATATATTTTTGCGTTGAACCTCAGTTGCCTGGTCTCTGACCATTTTTCAAGCAACTTCAGGTCTATTGCCATTTTAATTACCCCATCAGGGGTGTCCGCACTGTTGCAGATTTTAGGATCATCTGCAAACAGGCACACTTTGCCATTTAAGCTCGTTGTGATGTCGCCTATGAACAAATTGAAGAGGGTTAGACTCAGTACCGAACCTTGTGGCACACCACTGGTCACTTCGCTGTTACCGGAGAGACTTCCATTTATCATTATTCTCTGGGTCTTTCTGTGCAGCCAGTTTTCCACCTATCTAATAACTTTGATTTCTATCCCAGCATTACTGAGTTTGTTCAAGAGCCTCCTGTGTGGGATGGAGATGAAGGCCTTGATAAAGTCGAACTAGGCCACATGCACTGCTCCTCCTTGGTTGACAACCCTTGTCACCCATTTGAAGAAATCTATCAGATTACTCTGGCAGGATCTGCCTGCTGTGAATCTGTGTTGTTTTGGATCCTGTAACCCATTTGATTCAAGAAACTCTCTTAGTCTTTCCTGTAGTAATGTGTCCATCAGTTACCCCACTATGTAAGAAAGACTGACTGGTCTGCAGTTTTCTACACACTCTCTGCTCCCACTTTTATGAAGTGGCATGATCTTTGCCTTTTTCCAGTCTACTAGCACTACTCCCTGTTCCAGTGATGCGTTGAATAGTGCTGCCAGAGGTGCAGCCAGGACTTCCTTCATTTCTTTTAAGATCTTGGGATGGAGTCCATCTGGGCCCATTGGATTTTTTATCTTCAATTTATCCAGTTCCCTGAGTACCCTTTCCTCGTGAAAGGGCTGGTATCAATTTCTATGGCTGAGTTTGTTTCCTTGCTTCCCTCCAGTCCATTCCCTTCATTCTCTTTAGTGAAGACTGAGCAGAAATACTTGTTCAATATTTCCACCTTTTCCTGGTCTTCCATGTGCCCTCCAGTGTCCCTAACCAACTTGCTGATCCCTCCTTTAACCTTTCTCAGCTCTCTGATGTATCTGAAAGAAGCTTTGTCCCCGCTACCAACATGTTGCACTATATTCTCCTCCATGAGTGCTTTCACCTTCCTGATTACTATAGTTGATTCCTTTAGTATGTTTTTGTAGTTTTCCTTGTTTTCTTCAGTTTTTTCACCCTTGTATTTTTGTAAATGCCCTTTGTTTTCCTCTTACAATTTTGTCTTTATATGGCATGTTCCTTTTCCCATAGCAACCTTGAAATATATTGAGCGGTGGTCACTGTTTCCTAAATGGTTTCCCACCTCAACATCCATGATCCTGTCTCCATTTGTGAGGATTAAGTCCAGGAGTACTCCTTTTTTGGTGGGTTCTGATATGAACTGTATCAGGCCTGCAGTTTTTTGACCCACTAGCAACATAGAATTTGTCCACAGAGCCAGCTGGTGGTGTGGAGGGCTGAAGCACTCATGCATCACCTGCTGCCACACTGGCAACCCAGGTTTGGGAATGGACCTGGGTCACTCAGGGATCAGCTGGGGGGAGGAGGATTAGGTCTCCCAGGGGATGCTGTCCTCCTCCAGGCTGGGTGGTTTGTCAGCATCCACTGCAACACTGCCACCTGAGTGGCCCCAGGTGGCAGGGCATATGGATGCTGTGGTTCTGGAAGGGCAGGCACCCTGTGACCATGGCACATGCACTTGCATGCATCCCACCAGTCCCAGCTCACCAGGGTGCCTGAGAGGAGGGGCAAAAATTAGGAAAAAGGCTGAGACTATGCAAGATGAAGCCACACTACCTCACAGGCCCTACACCATTTACTGGGCTGCTCACTTCCACATCCCATACCAGTCTCCTCCTAGGATTAGCAAAGATTCCTGGGGGGCTCTACCAAATTTAGGATGTGCAGGTATATCCAGATGTCCTGCATTGATTGCATGAGGCACAGAATGTTCTCCTCACAGTATTTCCCCTCTATGACTGACACATTAAATAAGGCACTCCCTATAGTGCCGTTCCTCTGTGCAGCTGTCTGCTTCAAAATAACTCCTGCAGGGGCTGGTGTTGGTGGTGGAGGTAGGGCAGCTGTGTTCCTGCTGGTGCTTGACACATCCCAATGAGCAGTGAGACTAAGGAAGCTTTGGTTTGCAATACTGCTCCAGATGTCACTAGTGAAATGCATATATCCCCCCTCTGCCTGCTTCAGAAGGGTCACCATCTGTGTGCATACAGCCTCATACACTGCAGGGAGAACATGTTAAGAAAACATGAAGCATGATGAAATACTGTATTTGCAGTTCAGCTTACATAACAGTCATAACAGTCTTCGAAAGCCGGTGTCTTACACCATGGAGAATGGCTGCATATCAAGCAGTATCATCTCACCTATCAATTGAGTAATTCACTCAGCAGCTGCATGAGTAGGTGGCATTTTTGTGTGGGCATGTAATGACTCCTGCAGTGTGGTTTGTTTGATGGCAATAAATTCTGGACTAGGACTAGTGCTGGTACTGCATCCACTACCACTATTATTCCTGCCTAGTGGTGGTGTGGTTGGTGGAGGTGTTGTTTGTTGGAGTGGTCTTCTGGAAGGAATTCCACTAGTGTCAGTTGACTGCTGTTGCCATGAGGGCTGCATAATTTGAACAAACCATCTATTCCCATCACCCATACCTAGCTGCTGCAGCTGCTGCTGATGCTGCTGAGTCTAACCTGTGTGTGGAGAGTGAAGGAATGTGATTGTTAGCAAGATTCCATGTTCTCACTGTAGATGATCAGCCATAACACTGGTTCCCAATGTCCATGTGGGAATACCCTGGCTGATCTTTTTCTCACACATGTTGCAATATGCTCTCAGTGGATTTGGGGGGGGGTCATCCCTAAAATACTCCCATACTGTGGAACATCTCTTGGCTTTCTCAGTTGTATGAGCACCAGTCTTAGGGGTTGGGGAAGGGGCCTTAGAAGAACAAGCCGGACCACTGTGAGAGTCTTTTTCCTGTTCATGGGGGAGGAATGATGTTGTTTCTCTACATGCTCACGAGAAGAAGCAGCACTAGCAGCAGTAGCACATTTATTAGGTGGGACTGGGAACTTGGCCTGGCATTTGGATTTGCCTGCTTCATTGCTTTAGTTCTTTTCTCTTCTTCATTGCTTCTCTTACGTTCCCATTCTTGTCCTCCCATACCACCGCTGGTGGTGGCTTTCACTCAGAATTATAGCCCTCATCAAAGGAGCGTGTTATAACTGACATCACACTTTCAACCTCCAGTTCTTCTTCCTCTTCTCCTACATCCTCTGCCAATGCTCCCTGCTTCTCCTCTGCAACTTCTCCTTCTCCATCATCTCTACCTCACTGTCACCTGATGCTTTAACCTTTCCATGCCCTTTTCCTGCTGTCTCCTCCTGTTCCCATTATTCTGCTTCCACCTTCTGAACTGCCAGCACAACTCCCTCTTCTGGCACCTCCACTTCTAGATTCTCTTCCTCTGTGGTAGTCACCTCCACTGCAACTGTCTGTGCTGGTGGTGGACATGCTACTAGTTTAATTTTATAAAACAGGTGTTGGTATACCATAAGCAGCACCTCACCCATGTACACCAACCAACTATTTTTCCTCAAGTGACAGGATAACAGTAGTCCCAGATCCAGACTCAATCCCTAATTTGGGGCCTGTGGGTACACTCAGAGAAGGAGCATAATATAATGCCTCAAGCTAGTGGTGGACAACTGGAAATTGCCCATGGTGCTCATCACGGTGTGGATGTACAGGTTGTTAAGTTGGCACCCCACCTGGCACTTCCAGCTGCTGTCATGTAGTTTGCACAAGACGCACACATGGACAGCTTGCCTGTACATTTTTGGAATGGGATGGAGGATCCCTGGGAATTACATCACCATTATGGGTTGTAGGGGAAAGCAAAGTATTTGGAGGAAGACCATTAGAGTGGAAAATCTGTGGGTTTCTGCTTTGCTCCAGTTTCAGTGCCACCAGATGCATCACTTGACACTGACTGTGACTTATTGGAAAAGCTCCTGTTTACAGTGATCATACAACCAGCTGACTTCTATGGACTAACAAATCCCCACGGGTTCTTTGGACATACTATTATACTCTTCCCTCAGTATGCCTGTCAGTCTCAGACCCATCATCACCACCAACACCAGCAGCAACCCCAATACCACTCCCAGGCTCTGTCCATCTCCCTCTAACATCATCAACATGTACATCACCCCTACCATTGGCCACATGACTGTGACTGCTACTTGCAGAACTGTTACTTGCTGTGGGGATGGGTGCCATAGTGGAACCTTTCCCTGCTGCTCCTCCTCCTCCTTCTCTCCCCGTCCTCCCTGCATCCCTTGAAGAACATCTTTGCTTCATCTTTATGGCAGCTCTAGGCACCTTTCTGCAATCAGATAACACTTTTAATAAAAAGGGGCTCGCAGGCACCCGCTGCCTGAAATGAAAACTACACTGGCCTTGGATAAAATGTTTCACAATATTTTTTGGGGGGGGGCAGCTCCCTCAGTCAGGCCAGGCATGAAACATACTGCCTACCACAAAGACTATGCTGCAGTTGGATAAAGTGTATCACAAGATTTTTTGGGGGGTGGCTCCAGCTCCCTCAGGCAGGCCAGGCACAGCACTCATTGCCTATCACAAAGACTAAGCTGCAATTGGATAATGCATTTCAGAAGACTTTATTTATTTTGGTGGTGGGAGGGGCTCTGGTTCCCTCAGGCCAGCCAGGTACCCACTGCCTGTCATAGATACATAGGCAGATAAGGGCCTATGGCCCACCCAGTCCACACATTTAAGCTTGTAAGTTCACTTTATGTTTTTCTAGAAGTCTGTTGCCCCTTACTTCTGAACTCTAGAATTTCCTTATGGCTATCCCATGCATTCTTAAATCCTGTGATTGTTTCAGCCCCCACTATTTCCTCTGGCAGGTGTCCCACGTGACCACCACCCTTTCAGTGAAGACATTCTTCCTCACATTTCCTCTGAATCACCCTCCCTCCAACTTCATCCCATGCCCTCTAGTCCTGGAAAATTTTTTTCACTGGAAAATAGTGTATTCCTGCACCCTGTTCCTCCCTGTAAGGTACTTGTATGTCTCTATCATATCCTCTTTCTCCCTCCTCCAGGAAGTACATATTCAAATCCTTCAGCCTGTCCTCATAGGACTTGTGATGTAATCCCTGTACCATCTTTGTTGCCCTTCTCTGAACCTTCTCCTTCCTGTCTATGTCCTTACATAGGTAAGGTCTCCAGAACTGTGCACTGTATTCCAGGTGGGGCCTCACTAGTGTCTTATATAGCAGAATTATGACTTCCCTTTTCCTGCTGGTGATGCCCTTGCCTATTCACCCCAGCATCCTATTGCTTTATCTGCTGCCTTGTTGCACTGTTTCCCTACTTTAAAGTCATCAGAGATGGTAACCCCAAGGTCCCTTTCCTGCATGGTGCATGCTACAGTATATCCTCACCCCCAAACTGGTATGTTGTTCCAGGGTTTTTGTGCCCCATATGCATTATCTTGCACTTCTTTGCATTGAATTTCAACTGCCAAACCCTTGACCATTCTTCAAACTTCTGCAGGTCCCTTCTCATTCTGTCTACACCCTCTAGCATATCCACTGTGTTACACAGCTTTGCGTCATCAGCGAACAGGGAAATTCTGCCTTCTAGGTTCTGCGCAATGTCGTTGATGAAGTCATTGAATAGGACTGGTCCCAGCACTAATCCCTGTGGTACCCCACTGGTCACTCTTCCGTCTGTGGAGTGACAGCCATTTACCACCACCCTCTGTGTTCTGCCGAACAGCCAATTACCTACCCACTACACTACTATCCTGTTTACTCCCATATTCCCCAGCCTTGTGGCACAGTGTCAAATGCCCTGCTGAAGTCCAGATAGGCCACATCCACTGCCCTCCCCTGATCCACCTCCCTTGTCACCCAGTCAAAATATTCAATAAGGTTGGTTGGGCATAACCTCCCCTCCCCCCCGATGAAACCATGCTGCCTTTGGTCCTGTAATTCATTGGCAACCAGATGTTCCACCAATCTCTCCTTCAGTAGTGCTTCCATGATCTTTCCCACTACCAAGGTCAGGCTGACTGGTCTGTAGTTTCTCTTTGTTCCCACTTTTGTATAAGAAGACTACATCTGCTGTCTTCCAGTCTTTGGGTACCTCCCCTGTTTCCAGTGATCAGCTAAACAGGAGTGCCAGAGGTTCAGCCATCATCTCTCTTTATTGCTTTAGGAACCTGGGGTGCACTCCATCTGGCCCCATTGCTTTATCGACTCTTGTTCCTACCATTTCCTTTAGAACCCTTTCCCATGTAAAGGGACTTCAGACTATTTCTGTGCCATTCCCACCCCTTGTACTCCCTTCAGGCCCATTACCCTCCTCTTCCTTAGTAAAGACTGAGCAGAAATATCTGTTCAATATATCAGGTTTACTTTTGTCATCCTCCACGTGGTTCCCTTCCTCCCCTTCAGTCTCACTATCCCTCCCTTTGCCCTTCTTGTTTCACTTACAGTATGTATCTGTAAAAGGTTTTGTCCCCTCTACCCATTGATTTTGCAATACGCTCTTCTGTCTGAGCTTTGGCTTCCCTTACTGACCTCCCTGCCTCCCTTTGCTTCTCCTGGTACTTCTCCCTATCTTCTTCTGCTTGTGTCTTTTTATATTGTCTGAATGTGATCTTTTTGGCTTTCACTTTCGCAGCTACCTCCTTAGAAAACCATAATGGCCTCCTCTTCCTTTTCTCTGCTTAATTCTGTAGCTTTTGTAATTCCTGTTTTAAATAATGCCCATTGTTCCTCAACCCCTGATTCCCTCCCAATTTCCATTAATGCCTCTTTCAAGCATCTCCCCATTTTCCCAAAGTCTACCCCCCTAAAATCCAGGATATGTGTTTTTGTGTGGTTTGGTTCTGCTCATTCTGTGATTTCAAACCACAGTGACCAGTGGTCACTGTTTCCCAAGTGTTCCCCCACTGTTACCCCCATCACACTGTCCCCATTTGTTAGCATGAGATCCAGTAATGCCTTCTGCTGAGTTGGTTCCATGACTAGTTGCTTGAGGAAGGCAACTTGAAGGGAATCCAGGATAAATCTGCTCCTAGTTGATGCTGCTGCTGCTGGGATGCTCCAGTCCACCTCTGGAATATTGAGGTCTCCAACTAGCACTACCTCACCCTTGTCTGCCATCCTTTGAATGGCTAGCATCAGCTCCCTATCTGTTTCTTCCTCCTGGGCTGGTTGTCTGTAGACCACCCCTGTGCGGATGGCTGACTCCATTTTCCTTTTCAGCTTAACCCACAGTATATCTTCCCCATTTTGTTCCTCCTGGATCTCTATGGCCTTTATGCCATCTTTCACATAAAGTGCCACTCCACCTTCCTTCCTGCCCTGTCTCTTCTGAATATGTTGTAGCTGGGTATGGCTATCTCCCAGTCATGGCTATCATTACACCAGGACTCTGTGATGACCACAATGTCCAGGTCTGGCTGCACCATGGCAGCCTCCAGAGCCTACATCTTGTTGCTAAAGCTCCTGGCATTGGCACACATGGCTTTCCATGATGTGAACTTCCTGAACTGTTTAGCTGTTCTACTTCAGCCCCTTCCCTGGTTGTCCTTTATCCCTGGTTCTCCCTGCTGTCTGTCCTTCTGTTGAAAGCTTGAAAGTCATGAAGGCTAAACTGCAATTAGATAAACTGTTTCACAGGATTTTTAGGGAGAGGGCTCCAGCTCCCTCAGGCATACCAAACTCGGCACCCACTGCCTGTCATGAAAACTAAGCAGCAATTGGATAAACTGTTTCACAAGATTTTGAGGGGGCTCCAGCTCCCACAGGCATGCCAGTCACCCATTACCTGTCAGAAGAACTAAGCTATAATTGGATAAAGTGTTTCACAAGATTTGGGGGCTCCACCTACCTCAGGAAAGCCAGGGGACCAGGTACCCTCTGCCTGACAATGAAAATAAGCTGTAATTGGATAAATGTTTCAAAAGATTTTGGGGTGCTCCAATTCCCTCAAGCAGGCCAGGCACCCACTGCCTGTCATATAACGTACACTGCAATTAGATAAAATGTTTCACAAGATTTGGAAGGGGAGGCTCAGGCAGGCACCCACTACCACCCACCAAAATTGCACTGCAATTGGATCAAATATTTCTCAAGAGTTTGTTTTAGAGGGGCAGGCAAGCTAGAGCCTAGTGGCACCCTGTGCCTGACCCAGCACAGCAGCAGCCACCCATGAACAATCACCACAACTAGGGACTTAGGCACCCACACAGTCATGAAAAGTACCAAAAACTTTAGTTTGCAAGATTTTAGTTCAACAGCACTGCAGTACAGGAAGGGACCAATCTCCCCTCCTCACTGCTTGTCTTCACAATGCTCTTGTTTTCCTTCCCATTCCTTGTCTAATAATATGTGATTCTGAACTACAGTGGCAGCTTTAACTTCAAGAAATTGATCTTAGAGTCTTCATGAACTGGAATTTGGCAACCTTTTTCTGACATAATGACAGCATAGCACAGATAGAGAGAGAGAGAGAGAGAGAGAGAGAGAGAGTGAGAGATCATACACAGCAAGGTCCTTCCTCCGTGGACCCAGAGTTGCAATGGCATACAGATGCAGAAAGTACAGTTACGTAAGAACTTACCGTAACAGTAGATCTTCGAGAACAGTTCTTGCAGCAGGTTACACCATTAGGACTGAAGCCGGCAGGTGCCAGGACCCCACGGAAATTTTCTAGCTAGCAGTTTTCAGCGGGGAACCACCTCCGATGTTGGTCCCTCCCCTGACATCAGGCATAATACATAAGGAGGCAGTCCCCCAGAATCCCCAGTTCTCCCACCGGAGACTCCCAGACGCTGGATGACATCAGAAAAGGAGACTGAGGATCAGCCATCAAATGGCAAGCAGAGAGAAGGCTGTGAACACCTGATCCTAGGAGAAGGATGTTGAAACTAGACTCTACCTCCAGCGGGGATGGTGGGAGGGAAAGTACCTGCTGCTGTTCTCGAAGATCTACTGTTACGGTAAGTTCTTACGTAACTGTACTATCTTACTTCAAGAAACAGCTCTTGCAGCAGGTTACACCATTAGGACTGTTTCCCAAGCAATCATGGAAATCCCGCACCATTGGGAGGAGGGAAGGTAGAGATCCATAAAAGAATTCAAGCCTAGGACAGAAGTCCCTGAAGGACTGCTAGACCAAAACCTGCTCTTCGCCTCAATGCAATATCCAGGCTATAATGCCTGATGAAAGTGTGCAGGGAGCTCCAAGTAGCTGCAGCACAAATGGCTGAAGTGGACACATTCTTTAGAACCGCAAAGGAGGTAGCCACCCCTCTAGTGGCATGACCCTTAACCGCGCCCAGTAAGGGTTTGTTGAGTTTCTGGTAACAGAATGTGATACACTGAATGAGCCACTTGGACAGCGACTGTTTGGAGACAGGAGCTCCCATCATCCTGTGGGCAAAGGAGACCAAAAGCTGGTTTGGTTTTCTGTGGTGTTTGGTTCAGGTCAGATAGTATCGGAGACACCTATGCACATCTAGATTGTGCAACAGGGCCTCTCGATTTTAATACTTAGGGAAGTATACTGGTAGATTGATGTCCTGATTAAGGGTGAGGGCTGAGACCACCTTAGGTAAGAACTTAGGATTAGTCTGTAGGGATACCCTGTCCTGGTGGAAAACCAAATAAGGTTCTTTGCACATAAGTGCATGAAGTTCAGAAATTCTTCTGTCAACCAAAAGCAACATCTTCCAGGAAAGAAGACGTAGCTCACAATCCTCAGCTAGTTCAAAGGGCAGCAGCGTCAGCTGCTCCAGAACAAAGGGTAGATCCCAGGGTGGAACCGAATCCTTAATTGGGGGCCTAAGGTGGAGAACACCCCTCAGAAAGGCTAGTGCAGTGTCCAGCTGAGATATAGTGCACTGGCCTATAGGCATGTGATAGGCTGAGATGGCACAGAGGTGTACCTTAATCAAGGAGTAGGCCAGGCCTGTCTGATAAAGGGACAGGAGGCAGTCCAAGACCAACCTTTCTGGACAATCCATGGGCGAGAACCCGTGTGCTTGAACCCACACACAAAAGCTGCACCATTTCATGGTGTAGGTAGCATGGGTGGCCAGTTTCCTGGAGTCAGCAAGAATTTCTGCAACCTCTTGTGAGACCCCGTGTCACATCATGGCTATGTCTCTAGGAGCCAAGTGTGCAGGTTCAGTGAACAAAGGTCCGGATGGACCAAGGAACCTGCCTCCTGAGACAGCAAGTGGGAGCTGATTGGCAGCGGTACTGGAGGTTCCCAAGACAGCTGATGCAAAAGAGGGAACGAGATCTGTCTGGGCCAAAATGGTCCGACAAGTATCAGCATTGCTTGCTCTCTGTGAAGTTTCAGGAGAACCCTCTGGATCAATGGAAAAGGGGGAAAGGCTAGAGGAATCTGCCCGCCCAGGAGAGGGATAATGCATCTCACCAGAAAACACCAGACCCTGGATCTAGCGAGCAAAAATTGGGCAGTTTTGTGTTGGATGGGGATGCGAAAAGGTCTAATTCTGGTGTGCCCCATCTGAGAAACAGATCTTCTGCTACCTTCCGGAGTAGTTCCCACTCGTGGACTTTGACCTGAGAGCAGCTCAGGCCATCTGCGACGACATTGTCTACTCCTGGAATATGAACAGCAATGAGGTTTGCGCCGTGTTGCAAAACCCAATCCCACACCCTCATGGCCTCCCTGCAAAGTGGGTAGGAATGGGTGCCTCCTTGTTTGTTGCAGTAATACATTACCACAGTATTGTCTGTTTGTAACAGGAGAGTACCCAATGGGATCTCCGACAGGAAGGCCTGCAGGGTGTAAAGAACTGCTCTCATTTCCAGGATATTTATGTGGAGATGAGACTCATGGGCTGTCCATAGACCCTGAGACCAAACACCGTCAAGGTGTGCTCCCCATCCGAGTCCTGAGGCATCTGTGGAGATTGTCACAATTGGAGACGGCGCAATGAAGGGGATTCCCACTGATAGATTCCTCGAATCTAGCCACCATTGCCAATCCTGGTTTACGGCCTTCATGATCCAGATTGGATGCAGCAGATGGTCTTGCTTTTGATCCCATTCGACCTATAACATCCACTGGGTTACCCGCATGTGGAGACAGGCTAGTGGGATGGTTGCAATGGCCGCAGCCATGTGTCCGAGCAGGCAAAGGACCAGTCTGGCAGGAACGGTCTTCTTCACAGAAATGTCCCTGATGAGGGCTCTGATGTGTTTCGCCCTGTCCTGGGGAAGAAAAGCTTTCCCCTGGATGGTGTCCAGAACTGCATCTATGAACTGCAGAGTCTGAGACAGAACCAGGCGTGACTTCTCGTGATTGATAATGATACCCAAAGTCTTGAACAGAGACTGAGTACAGTGAATGGTGGACATCAGGGCCTCCCGGGAAGGTGCCATGAGAAGCCAGTTATCCAGGTAGGGGAACACGTAGTGGCCTTGTCTCCTCAGAGATGCCGCTATGACCACCATGCACTTCATAAATACCCGAGGTGCCAATGACAGCCCGAAGGGAAGGGCTCGGAACTGATAATGGCGACCCTAAAACTCGAAGTGCAGAAACTTCCTGTGCACTTGAGTGATGGGTATGTGCAGGTAAGCATCCTGCATGTCCAGGGATGCTGGAAAGGCGTCCTGCTTGAGCATGGGAATCAGACCTGGGAGGGTTACCATGCAGAAGCGTTTGTACAGGACCGACTCATTGAGGTCGCTGAGGTCCAGAATCGGATGGAGGTCCTCTGTTTTCTTTGGAACCAGAAAGAAGTGAGAATAATGTCCTAGACCCTTCTCATTCCGTGGTAGTGCTCTATAGCTTCTTTTCCCAGAAGCGCGAGCACCTTCTGCTGTATGAGCAGGGCATGCTGACCCGAATAACAGGAGAGCAGGGGAGGTCTTGCCAGTGGGTGGTCGAGAAACTCTATGAAATGGCCTTTCTTGACCAATTGAAGAACCCACTGGTCGGTGGTGATCGACTGCCACCCTGGAAAGTGGCGAGCGATGTGACCCCAAACCTTTTGTGCCCATTGATCCAAAGAAGGGGCATGGGCCAAGAAGGAGTCATGCTGTGGCTGCACTGGTCCCTGCAGGCTGGGACGGTTTTGTGTAGCATTGGCCTCTGCCTGGGGATGACTTAGCCTGGGCTTTGCGCTGAAAGGTGCCCCTTTGTTGCTGGCCAGAACGTGGCTGCTGCCTTTGTTGCCAGCTGTGAAAATGGCTCTGGTTCCTATGAAAGGAACCAGGCCTAGATCTGTACATGGCCTGTACAGACCTGACTGCCTTCTCGGCATCCTGGAGTTTGGTGATGACCTTCTCTGAGACTTCACCACAGAGAACTTCGCCATTATATGGGACGTCTAGAATGTTCTTCCTTACGTCTGGGGTGAAGCCAGAGACATAGAGCCAAGAGTGTCTCCGGAGACAAATGTCTGAAGCTGCAGCTCTGGCAGATGAGTCCGCAGAATCGTATGCGTCTCTTAGTATTTGGGTACCCACATCAGACTCTGTGCAGAGAAGGTTCAGGAGCTCCGCCTTCTGGTCGCCATCTGGGAGTTTATCGACCAGATCCTGGCCCTGTTCCCACAGGGCATTCTGAAACTGCACCATGTGTGTTAGGTAGTTCAGGGACCTGATGGTGCATGTAGCAGCTGCATATGTGCACCTCCCCAGGGCATCCAACTGCTTGGATTCCTGGTCCAGTGGCTGTGTGCTCATATGTTGTGGTCTTTGGGACCAGTCATGTGAGACCGTAATGACCAGGGAGTCTGCCAGAGGTTGTTGAGCCAGGTACTGGTCCTCTCTTGGGGTCTTGTACAGGTGGTCAGCCTTCTTCTGCACAGTGGGAGTGGTGTGCGGACGCTTCCACGCAGCCTTGGTGATGTCTGCGAAGGTGTCCACCAAGGGTGGCAGTACCACAGGCTTTGGGTCTTTCTGCCAAAGATAACAGGCAAGGCGTTGTCATTCGGGGTTGAGGTCTTCAGCATCCCACCCTGTGTTGTCCTGGATGTGCCTCATGATCTCAATGAATGAGAGATCATCCAGAGGAGGCCTGGGAAGGTCATGTGGGTCAGGTGAGGGAATGCTGAGTGGAGAAGGAGATCTGTAATAATCCTAGGTATCTGATCTGGAGTCCTCCCCTGATGGAGAGTACCAACAACGCCTGGGTCGCTTGGGGCTGGGAGACCCTGATGGGGATCTCAAGGGAGGCCTTCTCCTATCCTTGGATCTGCCCCTAGGAGGTGGAGTCTGCTCCTTAGGAGTTGGTGGTCATCCTGCTGACCCCAGAGGTGGAGGAGGGGGCATAGGAGGTGAAGGTGTAGGGGCAGGAGGAGGAGGAGGGGTGACCACATCTTTTTGGATGGTGTCCCACCAGCAAGTAAAGAGCTCCTTCACTTCTTGCAAGTTCATGCTCGATGATGGGCCTGGCACTGGTGGTCTGTCGCCGGGGTCGGGCATCGGGTGCGCGGGTGTCTCCGGGGTCAGCGAAGGTTCTCTCTGGAGCCCGGCATCCTCAGTGATGCCCACCTGGTCTTTAGGCACTGTAATGTCCTCCTTCATAGAGTCCCTGTGGCTGGTGTCCACCGGTGACTGGGGGGTGGTCTTCGGCTCTGGAGAATGCGAAGCCGACATCAGTCTCTTAGCCGATGTCTTCGGATCCAATGAACGCTCAGCTGGCATCTGGTGCCTGGCTGATGTCCTCGGTTCTGGTAAACGCCTGGCCGATTTAGAATGTTTGGCCGATGTCGGGTGCTCGGCCAACATTAGGTCCGACATCCGCTTCAGGGACATCTGATCTTTGGTCTTCCTTGGAATTGGATCTGGACCTCTGGGAGGTTGGGAGTCTGATCTGGAGTTGGGGTCCTGATATCGGGTAGAGGAAGACCTATGGCGCTCAGAAGACTTGGAAGAGGCCTTAGAGGAAGTGGAAGAAGCAGAGGGCCTTGAAGTCTTGATAGGCTGGAGGGTAGAAGAGCCGCCCAAAGCCTGGACCTTAACCGGGGGGGCTGAGATCAAGCCCTGGAGGGAGGGCAGTCCAATCTAGTGGAGCCTGAGCTGCAGGAGTCTGAGGCCTGGTTTGGGGATCTGGACCTTACTTTCTTCCGGTGTTTGTCCTGGTGCTTATGTGCCTTGGAGGAAGATTCGCTCCTGCAGCAAGGTTCTTGGTCCATCCTTTTCAGTTTTTCTTCAAGAAGATATGTCTGAAGTGCCTTCTGATGGTGGATCCTGGTGCGGCTATTGAACCCTTGACAAAAGGTGCAGACCTCAGTATCATGGTCCGGGCCTAAGCACCGTACGCAGGAGGAATGAGGATCCTTGAAAGGGATCTGTTTTTCACAGGCATACTTAGAAAGGTGTCCCTCAAGCGAAGGAGTTGGAGAGAACATCAGTTTGAAGAAGCACAGAAAGTTCTGTAGTCGTCGTGCGCTGGGTAGAGACCGAGAGTCTGATGCTGGTGAGTCAATGGTGGGAAAAGAACTGGGGATTCTAGGGGACAGCCTCCTTATGTACTATGCCTGATGTCGGGGGTTGGACCGACGTCGGAGGTGGTCCCCCCCTGAATACTGCTAGCTAGAAAATTTCCGTGGAGTCCTGGTGCCTACTGGCTTCAGTCCTAATGGTGTAACCTGCGGCAAGAGCTGTTTCTTGAAGTAAGGTCACTTGTTTTTGCTGAGATTTCACATCCCTGATTGGTTGCTGATCAGTGTAATGTAGCTAAATCAATGCCCACCAAAGAGCCAAAGTGAAGACAGCAATCTTTAGACAAGCTTCGACTGGGCAAAAACTGCCACAGTTCAGTGGCCACCAGATGCCCCTTTGGTTTTGAGCTCACCCTTATCCACTGCTCTTCATCACAAAATATGGTATATCCAGCCAGACACCCCATTAGATACATCCTTTGTTGGTGAGAGGTGTATTGCATCTCCAGTGACTAATGCTGGGAAAGAAGTTAAAGGGATGACAGGGAAAGAGTTAAGTCAAGTCAAGTCAAGTTTATTTATAAAGCGCCTTTCAAAATCAAGGCGCTGTACAAAAATAAATAGAACAGAAAAATCCAAATATTAAACAACCATAACTATAAAGAATAAGCTAAGGTAAAAAGATATGTTTTTAAAGCCATTTTAAAACTGTCAATGGTCGGGCATTCTCTTAACCAGCGAGGTAGAGAATTCCACAGGGTTGGAGCCAAAAAGGCAAAAGCACGAGATCCCGATAGCTTCAAATGAACCCTGGGAATCTCTAGCAATCCCTCACTGGCGGAGCGGAGAGGACGGAGGGGGCAATAGGGAACCAGAAGATCTTTCAGGTAACTGGGTCCCTGATTATGTAGGGCTTTAAAGGTTAGTAAACCAACCTTAAAGGTGATCCGCCACCGAACAGGCAGCCAGTGCAGTTCGCGAAGCACAGGCATGATATGACTGGTTCTCGAAGTCCCAGTCAAAAGCCTGGCTGCAGCGTTCTGCACCAGCTGAAGGCGGCGGATATCAACCCGCAGCCCTAGGTAAAGGGAATTGCAGTAGTCCAGACGGGTGGTAACAAAGGCGTGGACTAAAGTTGGAAGGTCCTCCCGGGGAATCAGATGTTTCACCCAGGCGATATTCCTCAGATGGTAAAAAGAGGATTTGACAACAGCTGACACTTGTGATTTCAAGGTCAGACCGTCATCAATAATAACGCCCAGATTTCGCACCTGTTGAGAGCTAGAGAGCGGTACACCACCAAGTGTTAAACCCGATGGCTGTCCAACACCTAGTCCCCCCCCCAGGACGACCTGGATCCACAACCAATACCTCGGTCTTATCCGGATTAAGTCTTAACCAGCTCGAACTCATCCAAATTCTGATCTCATCCAGGCAGTTATTTAGTACAGAGAGTGCATCACTCTGATCGGGGAGAAAGGACAGATAGAGCTGAGTATCATCTGCATAGCAGTGAAAACTCAGACTGTATCTCCTGATGATTTCTCCCAATGGCAGCATATACACTGCAAACAACATGGGAGCTAAAATGAGCTCTGTGGTACCCCACACGGTAGGAGAAAGCGCCAGAGGAATAAATTCCAGTGACAACTCTCTGAGACCTACCAGTGAGGTAAGAGCGAAACCACTTGTGGACTGTACCAGACAGCCCACAAAAACCCATAGTCGCTCCAATAGCACCCCATGGTCTACAGTGTCAAATGCAGCAGAAAGATCAAGAAGGACCAAGATGGTACAAGCCTTTCGATCTCTGGCCATTAGGAGGTCACCAATACCCGAACAAGGGCAGTCTCAGTACTGTGCCTTTCCTGAAGCCAGACTGAGAGTATCATAGACATTATGAGAGGTGAGATGATCATCCAATTGCAATGCAACTGCCTTCTCAATAACCTTACCAACAAATGGCAGGTTAGAGATAGGCGGTGATTAGCTAGACAGTCTGGGTCCAAGGAGGATTTTTTAGGAGTGGCGAACTACTGCCTCCTTAAAGGGTCAGGAAAAACCCCCCTCTCCAAGGATTTCCAGACAATGTCAGCAAGGATAGGGTAGATAACTTCTACACAACCTAATAATAGCGGTGTAGGACCCGGATCCAAAATACAACTAATTGGTCGCATTGTTTTGATGATCTTCACAATGTCCATGAATTCCATGCGGTTAAAATCCAGCCAAACAGGCCGAGGATTAGATACCACCAGTCATCCACCACAATCCCCCGGAGGAGAGGTCGGACCAATGCCGGACCTGATGCTGGCAACCTTATCTGCAAGGAAGTGAGCGAACTCCTCGCATCTAAGCTGAGAAAAAGCTTCTCTAGGCTGAAGACAGACTGGATTGCACAGTCTGTCCACAGTCCGGAAAAGCTGAGCCGGTCGATTCCTTGCAGCAGAAATCTCTCTGGACAGAAATTCTGCCTTCTTACGAGTGATTTCTGATTGGTAGCCTTCATAATGGGCTAGCAATCTAAGCTTGTCAGCATCAAGGCCCGATTTCCGCCAGGCTCTTTCCAGCCTTCGGCCTTCTCGCCTTAATTCCTTCAAGGAGCCATCAAACCAAGGGCTCATTGGATGGATGGTAAGAGGCCGAACACGAACAGGAGCAATTTTGTCCAGAGCATCTCCAACAGCCTTATTATAGGCAGAGACAAGATCATCTGGACTCATGCATTCACCCGACAAACTCGATAGATCCAGCACCACCATTAGGTCATCGGGGCCGATACCCCTTAAAGGGCGGTATTGGACCATCTCCGTAGGGGCAGACCTATTAGAGGGGGCCCTGAAACTGAACCTTATGGTGTAATGGTCCGACCAACTGACTGGTTCCACCCCCAAGTCAGTGATCTCCATACCCAAGAGAAAGACCAGATCCAATGAATGCCCCCCTATATGGGTAGAGGTGGTAACAACCTGTGTCAGGCCCAGTGTATTCATCAACTGGAGGAGATTTTGACCAAAATGAGAGAGTTCATCATCGACCCAGGCGTTGAAGTCACCCAGAAGTATTAATCTGGGAAACCTCAACACCAGGCTCACAACGGTCTGCAACTCCCCTGTAGGACCCGTTACCTGGGCAGGACGGTAGACCAGGGAGAATCCCACAATCTGCACCCTCGCCCAGAATATATTCAAAAGATCTGGTGTTTCCCAAAGGCACATCCACAAGGCCCAGTTCAGATTTAAACATAATGGCCACACCTCCGCCCCTATGATCCAGCCTTGGACGGTGTATCACCGAGAACCCGGCTGGAGTTGCCAAGGCCAATAGAGGGCCAGGATTTTCATCCAGCCAGGTCTCGGTGATGCAAGTCAGATCAGATGACCCAACAAGATCAGCTATAATAGCTGTCTTGTTTTTTATAGATCTGGCATTGCACAACACCGCCAAGGCAGGATGAGATGTCGGGGAAGACCTTGGTACCTGTCCGAAATCTTCGGGACTCTTGGGTATGGGGACAAGATAAGAGCAACCTCTATCCTGACCCCATTTTGCACCAGGACATCTTCTGGACCCTAGAACCCCAATCCGTCCTCCCCTCTCCTCTCCTCTCCTGTCCCCCACAAGGCCCAGCTTTCCACCTTCGTCCTCACCTCTTCAAAATGCCCAATGCCCGACACCTAAAATAGGTGTCGGATGACAATGGTGGGCACTCGAATGGATGTAATTCCCTAAGCCTAGTGGGGGAATAATGCCCAACCGTCATTACTTAAATAAAACGCAGAAGATAAACCTAAAGATATCAAACCTGTAAATAACACACTCAATAACACACTCTCCTCCCTCTCTCTCACTGAAGGAGGGCAAGTAAAACAAAAAATAAACTAACATAAACCAAAATAAACCCCAGCTCAAACCAAAGCAATAAAATAAAATAAAATCCAATAATTTAAAACACAATAAAATAGCTAATCAATTATTAAACAAATTTGTGTTTTAAACAGTGTAGCACCTCTCATGCAGCACTGCTAAAGATATTATATAATCTCCCAATACCACCTCTCACATGGCAGGAGTTAAATAAATAAATCAAATTTATAATGAAATTAAAATAAATAAGAATACATCACTAAAAATCAGAGAAAACAATTCTCTGATGATCCAAACATAAAATCCAGGCAAGGTCAGAGAGTTCTCAGCACAAAAATCAAATTGTTCAAACGCACAAACAGGGGAACCCAGAAAATGTCCGATGGATCTTCCAACAGCTGCTCTTCAGATGCCAATAGTTCTAACAGTTAATTATCCAAGACGGCAAGAGCTTCAAAAGGCGAAATATGTTTCTGCAGGGAGCATTACCCTCATTCAGTCAACAGCCTACTGCTAAAGCTGTCTCGTAAGTCAGCCCAAACAGCTGGCCCCGAGGCAGCCTAGAAGAAGACCTAGTCCCCCCAGCTCCCTGGGGAAGCACCCAGGGCAACTCCTGCCCGGCTGAAGATCAATAAGTGGACAATACTCCCCACAAATTAAAACAAATCACCTATTGTAACAGTGTAAGAGGGAAGCAGGCACCTTGTAGAGATCTAAATAATTCCAACCAATAATTCAAATAATTCACCCCACCCCAATTCACAATGGAAAAACAGAAACCACTAAATCTACCTTAGGTTGTAATAAGAAAAGAGCAACAATTAGATAAAGTGTCAAAGCAGGGTATCTGTGCCTAACACATCAGTAAGTGAATCATTTTAAGGTTGCACAGCAGAAAGTCTCAGTTGAAGAAGGCGACTGAAGTTATTAGGTGGCTATAAAGTTCACAGGGTTTACCTATACCGCATTAACACCAACATCACTGACATCCCTAACATTGACAGACACAATGCCTAGTGTTGGCATTGTGCTGTTGGTTCTCCTGTGTATTTTCTTCGGGGGGCTGCCCCCCAACCCCCATGTCAGGGGCTCCACCCCCCACACCTCCCAGTATTTAAATAACCAACTCCAAGTCGGAGTTCTTAGGGAGGGGGCAAAACACTGGGAGATGCAGTTCTGGTGTCAGCAGGGACCATTACAGTGACCTATCAATTTCTGTCACTGTAATGGTCTTCACTGCGGATGTTTCGATGTTTGGTCGGCATACAAGTTCACAGTAGTGCAGGCAGTATAGAAATGCAGGTTGAGAGAGCCCACAAGTGAAACAAAGAACAAAGCTAGTCAATATTCAAAGGAAAACACTATCCATTGTATGTCACAAACTCTTCAAAAATGCACCCATATTGATGCCATTTCATTGTGATACTTTCAATGGGTGCTATGCATGAAGGGGACTGAAATACATGCTGTATGGTAGTAATGGTTATGATCCCCAGAAGGCCAGAAGTATTAAGGGAATTAAGGTAGATAGTACATTGATTTTGGATGGGTTAACTATGACAAATAGTTGTAATACATTTTTTGTTTCTAAAACAATTAGTGGTAAGGAAGTAAAACTGATTAGGGAGATTGATGAAGGTTGTGATATTGATGGGGACAGCGATCAGCCTTGTTTCTCCTTTTCTAAGACTGAAGAATCGAAGGTTTTGAAACTTATTAAAACTGAAGGATGGTAAAGAGGGAGGAAGTGACAGGATTTCATCTACTCTATTAAAATATTCTGCTCTCTATGTGAAAGGCCCTTTAACACGATTGTTTAACCTCTCATTACAACGGAGTACTGTTCCAGCTCTGTGGAAGGAATCCTTTGTGTTTCCTTTTTATAAGGGCAGTAATAGATTTACTGTGTCTAATTATAGGCCCATTTCCCTGTTGTCTGAGATTAGTAAATTGTTGGAGAAGTGCGGTCACCAGCAATTACAGGTATATTTTCAAGAACAAGATACAGTATACTTCTTGACCAACAGCATGGATTTAGAGCTGGGAGATCCACTGTGACAGCATTGGTCGGGTTCACAGATGCTGTACTGGTGGCTGCCGAGGAGGGTAAAGCCACTGGTGCAGTCTTCGTGGACCTTGCCAGTGCCTTCAATATGGTGGATCATAATATCCTGTTAAATAAATTAAGAAAATTAGGAATTAGGGATGTTCAATTAAATTGATTCTCAAGTTATTTGCTAAAACGTAGTCAAAGAACTAAAGCTAATGACTAGCTGTCTCAAGTTAGAGAAATAATGGCAGGAGTTCCTCAGGGATCAGTACTTGGTCCTTTTTTATTTTCAGATTTTATTAATGATTTACCTTCTTCTTTTACTAATAGTAATAGTTTATTGTATGCAGATGATACTGTATTTTGGGTATCAGGAACAAATAGTTGCAAAATTCAGGATTCCCTCCAAAAACAATATAATGTTTTTGCTAATTGGATTCAGTTAAATAAATTTATTATTAATGACATTAAAACTAATGTTATGATGTTTGAATCTTCAAAAAAACTTCAGAAATTGATCCCATTCAAATAGTGGGATTTGGTGGTGACCCTCTCCCTTTGGTCACTATGGTTAAATACCTAGGTCTATACCTGGATTCAAACCTTAGTATGGTTCCTCATTTAGAAAAGATGGGTGTAAAAATTCATTGTAAACTTGGTTTTCTTTATAGAAATATAACATTGTTGTCTGTAGAGGCTCGTTATACTATAGCTAAACAGGTTCTTTTTCCAACATTAGAGTATGGAAGTATTGCTTTTGCATATTGTAATCAGATGTTTGAGTCAAAATTTAAAGTTTTGTGCAATGATATTTGTAGATTTGCATTGCATGTTCCACATAGAACTCATCACTGTCAACTACACAAGGATTTTGGTGTTCTCTCTCCAGTTAATCATTTGAAGTGTATATTAGTGAACTTTGTATTTCAGATAAAATGTTTAGGAGATCCTCTGTCTTTATCTAAATTAATATTAGCAAAAGCTCATGGAAGGGATACTAGGAAAAATTGTTTAAATCAATATGTTGTTCCAGTTTACAGGTTGCAAATGAGCAGGAAAGCATTTTCCTGGTATGCACCTTCGTTTTTAAATGGATTTGGAGAATTTATTCAAAAAGCACACTTAGAATCTCATTTTAAACATTTATTGTTAGATAAGTTATATTGTGATACTGCCTGTAACTGTGATTAATGTTTGTATTTTTGTGTAAAAGTGATTTTGTATTATAATGTTATATGTCAGGTGTGGCTGAAAAAGGGCTGTGCCCAGTCCACTTCCTGGTTAAAAATAAAACAAACAAACAAACAAACCTTGAGCACCTGTGCACGGCATGCGGAACATGACGGTAATGTGGCATTCATGACCGCAAGCACATGGCATGAACCCAGAGGGGGCGTGAGTAAGCACCATGCGGACAGGACGGGGCATAGCCAGGAGAGATGGAACCACCCCTGACCCCATCATATAAGGCCCCACAGACCACACTATGCAGCAGCATGGCTGTGAATGCAGCACAGCAACAGTGCACAGGAGAGATGGCAGAACATTGGGAGGATGCAGAAGTACCAGTGGAAGGCAACGGAGAAGGAGCCAGAGGCAGGGGAGTATGCCGGAGACGCTATGGGTGTGGAACACAGGCAAGGTCCACAAACTTCAGCAGCAGACAGGTCATGGTGATGGTGACTGACATTAGGCAGCACTACGACAGACTGTATGGGGCTCTGGTACCCACCCTCCCCAGAGGCAAAGGCCCGAATGTGGCTGGACATCCAGGCCAGTGTCAATGCCGCAGGGTTGGAGGCATATATGCTCACAGCCATAAAGCACAATTGGCATGACCTGCATGTGGCTATCAAGAAGAAGAGGGCAGCCACCACATGAGAGTGGCACAGCTCGGGTGGTGGCACCCCTGCACAGGACGCACAGCTGACACCTGTGGAGAGACTATAGGCAGAGACCCTCACACAAGTGGCAGTCCACAGTGTGGATGGAGGGGTCAACACACTGGCAGGTAGGTGCTGCACAAGGACAGGGTGGGTGATCACTGGGAATGCACAGGAACCACCACAGTAATGCCTCCCTTCCCCTCCCACAGACATGGGCCATGCGCCACGGAACACAGCGGCTGGCAGGAGGCAGGCACCACAAGGCACAGCATCTGAAGCAGCACTGCACAGCACCACACAATGGGAGGCACCATTGGGTAGGTAACATGGCCCAGCATAGCATGACATTCCTGCAGGGAAGTGTGTATGATCGGTACACTGATGCACAGTATGTTGTCTCCACGGGGACAGAGATGGACCCTAAGACACAGCTGGACAGCAACAGCGAAGCACAGCCAACCATCACACACACTGAAGAGGCCAACAGCAATGCCAGGGGTGAGGGCCAACAGGATGTGGAGCCCACTGATGGGCACAGTGTAGGGCCACCCCCTGCCCCGGAATGCACCTCCACCCCACACAGGCAGGGCGATGGGGCAGCCCCTGGCATCGTGGCCTGAGTAGCACCATTGGCACCCCACAGAGCATTGGACACTGCTGACAGAGGTGATGAGGGCCCATCCACAGGCACCCACAGACACGGCCGGACACCCTGACATGACCCATACCAGAGGGAACAGTACCATGTGCTCCAGTAGCTGGAGCAGAACTGCCTCACCGAACAGTGGAACACCATGGCCACCATCACTGCACTGACCGTGGTTGCCTGCAACATCAGTGATTGCATCACACAGTCCACCATGGTGCTGGAACAGATCTTGCAACACCTCTGTACCATACCTGCTGCACCCCCAGTGGGCTGTCCCCAAGGCCACAGGCACACATGCGTACAGTAGCCACACAGGCCACTGAATCAGACCATGGACCAGGGCAAGTTATGTGCAGAGACAACCCCGCCTGTGCCATGCCCAGGTGCAGAAGCACATGCCACATTGCCATGGCCAGAGCATGGCACCAAGGTGAATAGTACTGACCACGCCACCTGGGTGGACAGCCAGGACACACTGGATGCAGGCACACAGCCCAACAGCAATGGCTCCCAGGCATGCGTGGGATGCAGGGGACACGGGGCGGCACAGGCGCAGGTGGCACCCAGGTGGCTGGGCACATGTTTGTCAACATGGTCACAGTCCCAGCCTGATGCCTCAGGCCCATGATGCCACCAGCATTGTGCCTGCACATGAATGGCGCATGCCCCTCCATGGCCCCCCCACCCCACCTTGGATGGCCCCTCAGCACGTGTCACCATCATCGAGACCCCGCCCCACTGACTGCAATGGTCACCACACACTGCCTGCAACATCCTGGCAGAGGCCGTGCTACGGCCATGCGGGATCTGCCAGGGGAGCGTCATCTGGGACATGCAGTGCCACACCTTCACCATGTGAATGACCCAGCCACAAGCGCAAGCCACGCAGCATGACCACTTGCCATGCCCTGCTCCATGTGTTGTGCACCACCTCCATCACCATCGTCATCATCCTTGTCATCCGCCATGGGGACTGGGGTGGCCCCAGTGGCATTGGCACAGCCTCCTGCTTGGCCAGGTTGTGCAACATAAAGCAGACAGCGAACACCCTGCAGGCCCTAACGGGTGATAGCATGACTGTGCTCCCTGAGTGGTCGAGACGCTGGAAGTGCATCTTCAGCTGTCCAATGATTTGCTCCATGTTGCTGTGTGTCCTTCTATATGTGGTGTTGTAGGCCACCTCCACCTTGGACCCCAGTGCCAGGATATGTGTCATTATGGTAGGCATGCAGGGGGTAGTCGCTGTCACCTGCAGGGAGGAACAAGACACTGTGAGCGTGAGGCAGCATGACACCATGTTGGTGGGTGCACCGGGCGTGCATGCATGCATACCCAGTAGCCAGTCATTGAGTTGCCCATCCTGCAGCAGTTCACTGAGACCAGAGGCATCCAGTATGTAGGAATCATGCATCAACCCTGGGAACCTGGCACACACATCTGTGAAGAGGCCAGCCACATCACACACCACCTGACAGTTCACGCTGTGGAACCCCTTCCTGTTGCAGTAGGCCTCCTTGTCCACTGTGGGGTCAGGATCACAATGTGTATGGCGTTGATGGCCCCACACATGCTGGGCATCCTGTGCATGGCAAAGAATGACTGCTTCATCACACATAGCTCCTATGCATTCTGGGGCAGGTAGACGTGGTCCCCCATGTGTTGTAGCAGTGAATTGATCACCTGCACCATGGCACAGGACACCGAGGACTGGCTCACTCTGAATGCATCCCTAGTCACACACTGGAACAACCCCATCACATAGTAGGACAGGGCACACATGACCTTCATCTCCACTGAAATTGCCCTGGAGCACCAGGTCCTGGGTGCCATGGCCATGTGTACCATGTCGCACAGTCATGCAACAATCGGTCATAGGAAGTGGACATGCTCCAGGCAGTGTGTGTCCTGCCACCCTTTGGTATCAACCCCATCATGGAACACCCTGGGACTTGGCAGCCAGTTCTGTCATCTCCTGCTGTGTGCCTCCAACAGTAGCAGATGCAGTCCCATTCCTGGCACATCCTGAATTATTATGTCCACCTCCCCTCACATGATGCAGCTGGCAGGCACCTCCCACTTATAGTCCCTTGCTGATGTGAGCATGGAAGCTGCAGCCATCAGCACGCCCTCACACCACCCCATGTCTCACGGCACATGCCCATGTCCACGCAGAGCCCTGTGAATTGTAGAGAATATGGCGTACACCATGATGGACAGGATGGCCCAGTTTCCATGACACCTGTTCAGGGTGTCAGAGGAGACATATTTTTTTTTTTTAGTTAGTTGTTTAACCAGGAGTAGCACACTAAGCTGAAAGCTTTTTTACAGGTGCATCCTGGGAGCACAGGGAAGTTAAGTGACTTGCTCAGGGTCACACAGTATGTAAGTGGAAGCTGTGGGATTCAAACCCAGGTCTGGTCTGCTGGATGTCACCAGATTTGCAGCTCAGATCCTTAAACCACTGCGCTATACTGCCTCCCTATACCCTGAATTGGGGCACGGGGGAATGATGGCAGGCCTGTGGATTTGGTCAGGTGGGTAATGTGTGTACTGTGTGCACTGTTCTGTGCCACTGCACATGTGAGACATGTGTCTGACTGCCACCCCCTTGTCTCCCATGCAGGATCCCTGTGGATGGCCAGAGAGGATGGAGCTGTGCCAGCTGGTGCAGCCAGACAGACCCCTCTGCAACGTATGTGCCCCATGACAGTGGCACCAGTGGTACTGGCACCGGTAGCCCAATTACCTCATCCTGAAGGGAGAAGACAGCATGCTGTACTATGAAGATGTGGGCTACAGGTGGTGGGAGGTGTACGTCCCATCACCGGTAGGTAATGGGGTGGCGTGGCAGGGCATGAGTCTCTAGGACTGACATATTCCCCTTTGTCTTGCAGAACTACAGGGATACGGTGTTGTGTATGATGCTGAGAAATATCAGCCACCCACCGCAACAGCCAGAGGAAGGCATCAGCACCATGAACAGCGACAGAGATCAGCATGATGTGCAGCCTTCAAGACAGTGATGGATCCTTCTCCCACTGTGATTGGGCCATGTGGACCACAACACTGTTATGCTGGACACTGTCTGGAGTGGGGTGCAGTGTGGCCGTCCTGATGGTGGGCCATGTGTGGTAGGCATCCACTGCTTGGGAGGGCATGGCTGGACATTGGGGTTGTCTGTATCTGTTGCTGGGGGGGTATGCTCCCTCTGATGTGGTGTTTTGTATGCCAGCAATAAACAGTGTACCTGCCACCTGTGTGTTCATTGCCTGTGGGGGGAGGGGCTGTCTGTCAGGTGCTGCCATGGGCTGTCCCCGGCTGGTGCACCAGTGGGTGTGGGCCTTCATGTCTGGGTCTGCTGCATGGTACCTGTGCATGCCATGTGACATGCCCACATGTGGTGCACTGATCTGTGCTGCAGTGCCCGTACACTGCTGGTCCATGCCACGGGCACTGTGTGCCATACCTGCTGCTGCTTGCGGCCCACACGTGGACTGACCACATGCCATATGGCATGTCCTGTATATGGTGACGTGCCATATGGCATGCCCTGTGTACAGTGACATGCTGTACAGCATGCCCCGTGTACAGCGACGTGCCATATGGCATGCCCTGTGTACGGCGATGTGCTGTACGACATGCCCTGTGTATGGCGATGTGCCATACAGCATGCCCTGTATATGGCAGCATGCCGTATGGCATGCCCTGTGTTTGGCAATGTGCCATATGGCCGTGTGGCACATATGCCTGCCGTGCTAAGCCAGCTGTGTCTGCACTACTGTGGTGGTGGGGTCATTATGGTGGCATATCCCAGGAGTGCCAACCACCTCTGCACCAGCATGCTATGGTGTGGCAGGGACTGGAGCGGTTGTCCTGTCATCAGTTGCTCCGTTGTGTTCCATGTGCACCTGTGCATGTGTCCTTACAGCAGCCTCTGCCCTCACGTATCTGTGCACCCCGGGGCCTGCGCTCATCCTTGTCATACCTGTGTTGGTGCATGTGTGTGGGAGCCACTGCACACCTGTTTCTGTGGCCATGCCCCCGCAGTGCAGCTCCATGGCTGCCCCGTGCCAGGGTGCGCATGTGTCTGTTGTGTGCCTGTCATGCATGCTGCACTGCTTATGCGTGCACAGCCGGGCATTGAATCTTGCACTGTGCGTCCTTGTTCACGGTGTGCCTTGTTCATGTATAGCGCCCAGTGTACTTACAGTACTGTTCCCTTTTGGCATGTCTTTTATACCATGATGACTCAACCTTTACTCCCATTGAAGTGCACCATGTTCCCCGGTCGCCCTTTGTGAACCATATCTGCCTTGTGTACATGAACGTGCACTCATTCAGTCATGTGTATTCCTCAGTGTTAGTGTCCCATCGTGATGATGGCTTCATAAACTGTGTTGAATGACAGAAGTTAGGTAGTATAAAAGACATGCACATGTATTAAAAAAATCACAGCTGATCAAAGATTATATTTTTTTTTTATTTAGTTTATTTTTATTTATTACAGTCTCGGAATTTGACATACCTTTGAGTCAGAAACTCATTTACAAATGTTTCACGTCCAAAATAAATCTTAACAATTAGCTAAATACAACTATGTAACAAAAACATAACAAGGCTATAACTAAAAACAATCAGAGCAGTCATCAGACTTTGTCAAAGTTGACAAATAAGAACCAAAAATGGATACAAGGGTAAAAGTTAAAATAAAATTACAATAATGTATCGGTATGTGATAATAGGAGGTCAAGAATAACTTTGTTGAAGTCAATAGGTTAACATAGGTCAGCTAAGACAAACAAAAAGGAGCAGTGAAAAAGGGGAATGAGAGAGGAGGGGTATAGGTGGAAATCAGGGTTCAGGAGCTACAGAGTGAAATGAAGTAGAGAGGAAACATGTCAAGAGAGAGGTACCTATGGGGGTGCAGGGGAGGAGGGAGTGTTGGGGAGAATGGCAGCTGTTTAGTCAGGAAATGAGGGGATACATGAGGGTGAAGTAGCTGAAGTTGGTCAGTCGCAGCAGTTGAGAGAAAGAAGGTACTGTCTGAGGTTGTATTTAAACTGCCCTAACTTGGAGGTAGTTTGTACATCAAGAGGGAGATCAGATAGTCAGGTGGGAACTCTGTAGAGAAAGGCCCACTGCGCTTGATTACTATGACAGAATGGGGCCTGATAGGCAGGTCTAGTTGGTGCTTCTCATCTGTCTAGGATTAGTTACTGGGGTAAGGAGGTATTGTGTTGTGTTGTTGGAGGAATTAGACCCAAACAGATCTTCTTACCTAGTAGGCAGGTCTGATACATGATCCTGCCACTAAGATTCAGCCAGCAGGTTTGGGTATACAGATTGCAGGTGTGGGTGTATCTATGAGCCCCAGTAACTAATCAGCAGGCCTTATGGAGGGCAACCTTAATATGTTTAAGTGAAGTGTCAGCAGCTGCCCCCTAAATGGCTAGCCCATAGTCTACAAGAGAGAGGACAGTTGTTGACAGCAAGACAGAGATCATCAGAGGTAAGGCTGTGGCAGTGTCTGTAGAGGAGCCCTATTCATGTATTAACAGCTTTAGAAATGATGTTTATATGGTCATTAAATGATAAGGTGCTGTCAAGTGTAATGTCTAGGTACCTGAAGTTGTGTACTTGCTTCAGAGGATCATGACAGTTGTTAAGAATGGTGGGTTGAGCTGACTTATGCTTGTTATGAGAATTTGCAAATAACTTTACCTTGTGCTTTTTATAGTTCAGGATTAACTTGTGTTCTGTAAGTCCGGACTCGACCAGTGCAAAACTGTGCTGCACCTCTTTAGTAAGGAGGGAGGGGTCTGGCTGGGTCATGAAAAAGACAATGTCATCCGCATAGAGGAGGAGCTGACTAGGGAAGACCTGGGGAGGGAACTGAGGAAGAGACTAAAAAGAAGGGGAGCCAAGAATGGAACCTTGTGGTACACCAGAGAGCACAGAATGGGAGGTGGAGAGGGTACCCTTAATTTTCACCCATTGCATTCTGCCAGCCAGGTAGTTCTGAAAGCAGGAAGTAACTACATGTGAAAGACCAAGGACAGGGAAAGACTCAATAAGTAGGGAATGGTTAACCATGTTGAGTGCTTTAGTTAGGTCAATGTAGATGGACCCAACTAGGTGGCCATGGTCGAGTGCTCTGTGAATAAATGTAGTATATTCAAGAAGTGCGGTAGTGGTGCTATTGATTTTTTCTAAACCGATTTTGTTGCAGACATTGAGTGTTGTATTTGGGCAGGTAATCGGAAAGCTGATCAGAAACAATACATTCAAGCGCTTTGAAGTGGGGAGAGTACAGAGATGGGACAGTAATTAGAGTGTAAGATCTTGTCTCCGCTCTTGTAGATGGGGTAACTATGGCTGTCTTCCACAACAGGGGGAAATGACCTAGACAGAGGGACAGACTGAAAATCTTGGTGAGGGGTAGCACTTCAGCATCTAGGGCAAGACTGAAATGTTTTAGATCAAGGGCATCACTGCTGTAGCGTGATCTGTTAAGGACCCAAAGAGGGTACTTTTTTGTCTCTTTGGCCAAAACTGTCATAAAGTAGAAGTGGAGGAGTTGGGAGTGGTCATATCTCTAGGGGAGATGTTTGGGGTTCCAGATGTAGAGGGGGCGTTGGAGAAGAAGTCAGGGGGAAGGACTCGACTCAGGTTAGAGAAGGCATTATTAAAGATGTCAGCAATTTGTTGTGGATCCTGGGTGGAAACTAGTGATGGGCAAAGTGGGCTCAATCCACTCCGTGAATCACTTCGCAGAGCAAAGGCGGATTAGCGGAGTGCTCTGCAATGTGAAGTAGAGTATTTTGTGTTATGATGAGGAACGCGAAGTCCATTGAAAACAATGACTTTGCATTACTCTGCTTCCCCAGACCAGTACTCCACCAAATTTAAGGCAAAGTGCATTGAGGACAATGCACTTCGCCTTGTTTTTGAGCTCTGAAGGTGAATTTTGCAGTGATTCATGGGATTTCAGGTCACATGAGCTCTATATTGATCTGCACAGCCTCAGTTTGGGGTAGTATGTGTAGGAAGGAGTAGGAGACAGTGTGCTCTGATAGCTGTCTGTGATTGAAATCTTATAAATGCTGTTAAAAAACATTTTTGTGTTTTTTTGGGGCCTCCAACTTTAGTTCATCGATTGTAGGAAACCCTCCTGTGCTCATATCATCGAGTGTTTTTGTTTTTGTGTGGATTTTGAATCTTAATTTTCAACATTGATTGTGTGTAGTGAAAGACAGTGAAAGTGTGCTTTGGGGGAGGGGTGTATCTGTGGTGTAGGTAGATTTAAGTTGGAGAAATAGTGATTTATTTGTTTTTTGGTTATATTTTTGTTATATAACTGACTGTGTTAATGCGTACACAGTAATATTGTCAGTAATAGTTGAAATTGTCTTGCTGTTTGTTGTGTGGATCTGGTGCAGCAGTTCATAATTTCAGGTTGTTTACATTACAATACGTGGCATAGAACTGAACTTTAGAATTTGCTACGCATTACTCGTTCAACATTGTAGACAAACTGTTCTGTGTGTGTGTGTGAGTGTGTGTGCGGTGTTGTGTGACATCAAATAATACACCTTTTATTGTGCCACAGACTAGTGTAATTGCAGGCGCAGCAGTGTGAACCTGCTATCCACTGCGGCTGCCTGATTTTGTACTGCGATTGTGGTATCTGTTCTTTGCTTTGCTGCTTGTACTGCCATAAAAATCTGCACTGCAGTCAGTGCTCCTCCCCAACCCATGGGCAAAAGGAATTTTTTACCAGATTGGATTGTTTTTGTGACCTCATCAGCACCACTGGTTACTGAAGTTGTTTTCATTGCATGACAGACTAATCTGTTATCTGTTGCTGAAGCTACAGTTGTTTTTTTGGCTTCACATCCAGTGTCCCCCCAATCAGATAGTGAATGTATCAAAATCTGAATTTGGTTATAATATTGTGGTTGATCCCCCAAAATGCCCACAAAGAGTCATGCAAGCAAAGCTGTTTCTGACCATGGGAATGCTGGCAGTAAGATAGTCTGTGGGCGTTGTAGTAGTACACAGACGCAGAAGTGCATTGCTGATGTGAGGAAAGGTATTTCTCCTGCAATGTTTTTTACACCCCAATCAGTAGCTTCACTCATAGTTGGAGGCGATGATGTTTTCCCAGCCGGTGGTGTTAGTGTTACTGGTGTTAGTGGTGGTGGTAGTATTGGTATTGTTGCGTCAATTTCTAATTCCAACCAGTGTACCGTATCCAAAAATATTGAGTGTGAAGCAGTGCAAGTGAGTGGCAGCATAGATGATGTCATACTTCCCTGTACCATCCCAGTAACTGAACCTGAGGATTCTGATAATCATGTCAACGATAGCATACAATGTGATATTCCATCTACCGTGGCAGTTAATGTTTTGCATTTTCCATGCAGTGATTCACAGTGTGGTGAAAAAATATCAGGTGATGGTGGTGTAGATGCTGATGATGAATGTGATGATGAAGATGATGATGTTGTTGTTTTTGCAACATGTAGTCCTCATGCTAGCATTCAAGCAGAAGATGTGGATGTGTGTGACGATGAATATGATGATGGTGTAATTGACCCCAGTTGGGAACTGGAGAAAAAGAAATTCAAAGTGGCTGTGTCTGAGTCTGTTTGCAGGATTCCCCCCCTTGTAAACACTTGTGATTTACTGGTTTTAGTTGATGATGATGACCCAGTAATAAATATGATAGGTAGTCGTGGTGGTCAGTTGCAGTCCAGGTGTGCAGTGCCCGAAACATCACATGCCCCCCCCACTTCAGTACTTAAAATAATGGACTTAAATAAGCCACATCATGGACATCTTAAAAGCAGAGCATCACAGTCCCTTGTTTGGGATTTTTTTTTTCAAGATGCAAATGATGAGTCAGTTGCAATCTGCCAGGTTTGCCATGTGCTTGTGAGTCGAGGTAAAAGGGGAGCCATCTGGGCACAAGAAGACAGCATACGCATCTTAAGAATAGGCACTTGCCATTGTGGACCCAGCACAAGCTGGCAGCTAATACCACAGTGGGGCCTTCACCCTCGTCACCGGCAACCATAGCGAGCATGTTATCCCCTTCCATGACTGTTAAGTCCAGTAGTAAATTAAACGTGTGCAGTAGTGAGGTAATAAGAGCAGAGGATTACTACGGGCATGATGAGGTGGAGGACCATAATGACTTTGAATTGTTGTACAGTGCTCTTGAGAGTAGCAGTTTTTGTGGTGGTGGTGGTGAATGCAATATGTTTAATGCAAGTGGTACATCAACCCCGGTTGGCAAATCTGGCAAAATAACTGCATTTCTGGGTTTGTCATCATCACCTGTGCAACCGTCTTCATCAAATGTCCACACTCCACGCCCTGCCAATGCCATTCATCACAGAGCACAACCATTTGTGATCACACCCCATGTAAAACGTTTAAGTCTGCCCACGTTACAGAGTGTTTTTGAGCATAAGCTGAAGTACCCCCCCGAATCATACAGTGTCATGTGAACTTAATGCTGCTGTAGCAGAAATGCTGGCAATTGATTTTTTGCCCTTCTCCTTTGTGGAGAATTCTGGATTCCAGTGGTTTGCTGCATGTGCCTGTCCAAAATGGAAAGTCCCAACCAGGACATACTTTTGTACCCGTGCTGTCCCCGAGGTGTTCCGCACTCAGTAAGACATGCCCTTCAACATTCCTCCTCTCCATTCATCCATTTAAGTATGGATATTTGGACAAGTGGCAAAACAGCAGGGAGTTCATATTTGTGTATAACTGCACACTGGGTGCAGGTGCCGGGGGTTGTTTGTAATGTTGGTAGTGTGAATAATCAGTGCAGTAAGGTGGATTGTCGCAGTAACAGTCTTCCAGGAATTTAACAGCATGCAATGATTACTATGTGCAATGTGACCTGTTCACACACTGGTGAGAACATGTTGAATGTGGTACTGACTGAAATTGGCAAATGGCTAAACCCTCTGTCCCTGAGAGTTGGGTTCATAGCAAGTGACAATGGGTCAAATGTGGTGAAATGGTGTATTTTTTCATGTTCCATGCATGGCCCACTTTTTAAATCTTGTGGTGCAGGAGTTTTTGCAGCACCCTGATGTAAAGGAAATGCTGACAGTTGCACGATGTATCTGCTCTCACTTTTCAAGGTCTGGAAAGGCCCGTGACCAACTGCGGCAGTTGCAGGTACAAAACAGCCTGCCTCAGCACTGCTTGAAGCTGGAAGTTGCCACCCGATGGAACTCCACTTTGTACATGGCAGAGGTTGTATGAACAATACAAAGACATCTCAGAATATCTTGTGATGCACACTAGCCGTGACAGTTCCGGGGCCTCCATGTCTGTGATGACTGAACAGTGGCACCTCATGGACACTGTAATAAAAATTTTGTGGCCTTTTGAACATGCCACACAGGCAGTGAGTGGTGAGTCTGCCTCCATTAGCCAATCAGTTCCACTGCTGCAGGTGCTGAGGCAGACATTGGTGAATGTACAGCATGGCCTTGATGTTGCTGGAGACAGTGCTATCAGTATGTTGCTGCAACACATGCTGACAGTATTCAACCAGAATAGTCACATTGTGAGCATTCAGCGTAGTGTCAACTTTGCCATAGCAACAATGCTGGACCCACGATACAAACATGGAATTGCATCAGTACTGGACGGAGGGCCTGAACAGGTAAAAAATATTAATGGTCGACTGGTGCACTTGGTTCATGGGGTACAGAAGTCACGTACCAAGGTCAGCAAACCTCAGCAGCATAATCCGGCTGAAGGTGTACCTGGAGGACCATCAAGCATATCCTGCAAGGGGAAGGGGACTGCAGTTCCAGGTGGTCTGTCATCCAAAGTGGCTGGCGTCAACCCGCTTTGGGATGCTTTGTTCCAAGTGGGTATTTGTGAAATAAATGATTTGGGAGAACAGGATGATGCATCAACAACTGGACTTAGTGCAGCACAGAGAATGATTGAGTCATATTTGTCTGAAAACAGGCATCTGACAATAACTAAAGATCCGCTTTTGTACTGGAGTAGAAAGGTCAGTGATTGGCCAGAGCTGACTGCAGTGGTACTGAAGTACCTCACATGCCCACCCTCCAGTGTAAGTGTTGAGAAGGTATTCAGTTCAGCAGGTGTAATAGTCAGGGATCATCGGAAAAACCTGTCTCCTGCAAATGTTAGTTTGCTAACATTCATTAAAATGAATGAGAGGCACATACCAGCACAGACTGCAACCTCGGTATTTGTACCTTGGCCTAGTCATGGTGGTTTTGGTGATGTAGAAATGGACCATCCTGGTGGCATTGGCAGTGGCTGCCTGAAACTGCACATCACTGATGTAGATGATGACACAATGGAGAAAGAATTTTCCAGTGGTCAGACTTCAGACATGGATGACTGTGAAGGAAGCTTTCTTTATGAGGATGATGATGTGGTTAATGTTGTCAGGTTTTAACTGAAGTTGTTAAAAGGCAGTGTGCCACCCCAGACCACCACAACTGGGACTGCTGTTAGCCACTGCCACCGCTGAGCCTGAGTCTGTCTGCCCCCAGACCACCATCACTGGGACAGATGCAAGCTACTGCCACCACTGAGCCTGAGTCTGTCTGCCCCCTGGACCACCACCACTGGGACTGCTGTTAGCCACTGCCACCACTGAGCCTGAGTCTGTCTGTCCCCAGACCACCACCACCACCACCGGGACTGATGTTAGCCACTGCCACCACTGAGCCTGAGTTTGTTCACCCCTGGACCACCACCACTGGGACTGCTGTTAGCCACTGCCACCACTAAGCCTGAGTCTGTCTGGCCCCTGGACCACCACCACCGGGACTGTTGTTAGCCACTGCCACCACTGAACCTGAGTCTGTCCACCCCAGAGCACCACCACCAGGACTGATGTTATCCACTGCCACTACTGACCCTGAGTCTGTCCGCCTCCTGGACCACTGCCACTGGGACTGATGTTATCCACTGCCACCATTGAGCCTGGGTCTGTCTGCTCCCCAGACCACCACCACCAGGACTGCTGTTAGCCACTGCCACCACTGAGCCTGAGTCTGTCTGCCCCAGGACCACCACCACCGGGACTGATGTTATCCACTGCCACTGCTGAGCCAGAGTCTGTATGCCCCCCAGACCACCACCACCAGGACTGATGTTAGCCACTGCCACCACTGAGCCTGAGTCTGTCCGGATCACCACATCCATCAGCCACAGACACAAAGCTTCTTAATATTTAAACCATAAAGTGAGTATGTGTACTCATGTTTGTTATGCTGCTTCACTTCCTTTAGTTGTATGTTTTGTTTTCTGTAGCTTTTCAGAGCTGCAGTGATAAAACATATATGGTACACTTAATTTGTTTCATTTACAGGTTAACAAAAAAAGTCTCCATCACTAAAACTCGGTGGGAATGGTGCTGCAGCTGTACTGTACAGACAGGAACCGATGGAATATCCTTGTGAAATCCATTCTGGTAAGTGTGAAGATTTTATTTCATCCATTTCATTGTTTTGGAAAGACTGCAGCAAATATTGCACTCAGGTTGTGTTAGTTGACAAGATTTGGGTTTCAATGTAACTTGACTTGAGATTCAGAACAGGGGAGAGACAAATAACAATTAAGTTGTAAGAAGTCATTCATTTCTTTTTTTAGAAACTTCCAGATGCTTTGTTGTTCCGTCAAAGTGGCGTTATCCAAAAAAGTTCTTCAACATCAGGCGCCTCCCCTTCCCCAGGTTTGGGCACACATGCAACATGCAGAAATCATTTCATTAGATGACCATGACCATCATTAACAACCAGACTCCAGAAGGATGCTGATGAAATCTGTGAAGAAGTAACAAAATAAGAAATCAGACAAACCAGCAAATATGATTCTCCCCACCCCCCCAAAAAAAATACTTACCTTCATGTGCTTGAGAGTTATCCGTTTCCAATGTCAATGCAAAAAAATCTCATTGAGCACTGGAATGTGCACACCAACAGTTTCTGTGACTTGTTATGCAGAACAATACCATGAGTACATGTCCATGTCAACCCCCCTCCTCACCTACAAAATACACAAACATATGTCTATATATATATCAACTCACCAAGGCTACTATTAGTGTACAGCCAAAGGGCACCCTTCAATCCAGTTGAGATGATCACATTTCATTTGCTTGAATCACCTCACAGAACACATTGAACCAGCAACAGGATGCTCACAGTCATCATTTTATACTGGGGGACTTTGTATGTGCTGAAACACTCCCATTTCACTGTGTTACCACTTGTCAATATTCTGCACACAAGGAGGATGCATTTTGGGCCTGCAGAAAAAAATCTGGTGACTCTTTGCCACCACTGCATGCATGACTGAGTGCGCCATTAATTCTGGGGGACTTTGTATGTGCTGGAACACTCCCATTTCACTGTGTTAGCACTTGTCAATTTTCTGCACACAAGGAAAATGCATTTTGGGCCTTCAGAAAAAATCTGGGGACTCTGTACCACCACTGCACACATGACTGAGTGTGCCACTAATTCTGGGGGACTTTGAATGTGCTGAAACACTCTCATTTCACTGTGTTACCACTTGTCAATTGTCTGCACACAAGGAGGATGCATTTTGGGCATGCAGAAAAATCTAGGGACTATGTGCCACCACTGCGTGCATGACTGAGTGTGACATTAATTCTGGGGGACTTTGTATGTGCTGAAACACTCTCATTTCACTGTGTTACCATTTGTCAATTTTCTGCACACAAGGAGGATGCATTTTGGGCCTGCAGAAAAAATCTGGGGACTCTGTACCACCACTGCGTGCATGACTGATTGCACCATTAATTCTGGAGGACTTTGTATGTGCTGAAACACTCCCATTTCACTGTGTTACCACTTGTCAATTTTCTGCACACAAGGAGGATGCATTTTGGGCCTGCAGAAAAAATCTGGGGACTCCGTGCCACCACTGCGCACATGACTGAGTGCGCCATTAATTCTGGGGGAATTTGTATGTGCTGAAACACTCTCATTTCACTGTGTTACCACTTGTCAATTTTCTGCACACAAGGAGGATGCATTTTGGGCCTGCAGAAAAAATCTGGGGAGTCTGTGCCACCACTGCGCGCACTTCCATTTCACTGTGTTACCACTTGTCAATTTTCTGCACACAAGGAGGATGCATTCTGAGGCTGCAGAAAAAATCTGGGGACTCTGTGTCGCTTTTGTGTGTTGTGTGATTGTTGTGAGCTCATGATGTCATACTGACATTATCAATTAGAGCAGCATTGCAAGAATGTCGTGACATTTTTGAACTGTACTTGTTTATGCTACTTTACGTTGCAACAGACACTAGTTACCTCCAAGTCGTAACTTGACTGATAAGCTTCTTTTCACAATTTCTGTCTGCTTTACTTAGTTGACTACTTTTTTTCATGTACGAAAAAAAAAAATGAGCACGCCTTCCAATATTGTTCTGACCAGGTTTGTATTTATTTGCAGCTGCTTTTCAATAAATATTGTTCCATGGTGTCATAAAACGCTGCCTGCTACATAACTGTTAATTAACAACAGAAGTGATATATAACAACTAACTGATGTGATGGAGAAAAGCAGAGGAAAACAATGACAAAGACCTGGTCAGCACCAATTTAAAAGGAATGCTCCTTTCATTATTTCACACATGAAGAAAGGTAGCACAGCAGACTCAACTACTGGAAATTCTCGTATCATTCCAGTCAGTCAGGATGTAAGTAAAGGAAGTTGTAACATAGTATTAAAAAATAAAGGTCAAAGTTCTCAACAGATTATTGCACTGCTGCTTTACAGAGGTTCACCACGTTACATAGTTATGGCGATGCACATAAGCTAATATGTGGTGGTCTTACTCCCACTGGAATATTTCTTGCTCCACATAGTGCAATATATTTCTATGAAAACTGCACATAATTTCATTACAGTGTGTCACGTGATGGAAGAATTACCATTCAGAAAAGTCGCCCACATTCTGGCCCCCTTTCTCAGCAACATTAGGACGTGATGCCAGGGGGAGCGCAGGTGCATGCTCCACTATAGTGAATGTCTGGCAGCTATCCCAATGTTTTGTTATGTTATAAGGTTCACTTTGTGGTGAAATGTGGGAATGTTTCCACTAACAAGGCTCTTCTTACTGGAAACGTGCCCACACGTTTCACCTATAACTGACCATTATAACATAAAGAAACATTCGGAAAGCTGCTGGACAATCGGGCATTCACTGTAATTGAGCATGCACCCATGCTCTCCCTGGCATCACATCCTAACATTGCTGAGAAGGGGGGCAGAATGTGAGTGGCTTTTCAGAATGGGAATTCCTCCGTCACGTGACACACTGTAATGTAATTATGGGCGGTTTTCACAGAAATGTATTGCACTGTGTGGTGCAAGAAAGATTCCCCTGGAAAGGAAAATGTGTATTATTAATAGTGGTGGGCGAAGTGGCTGAAATTCACTCGTGAAGTGATTCGCGGAGTAACACGGAGTCCACAAAGTGCTCCGCAACGCGAAGTGGAGTACTTCGGGTTATAATGGGGAAGGCAAAGTCCATTGGAAACAATTACTTTGCGTTATTCCACCTTCCCCAAGCCACTTCTCCACCAATTTTAAGGCGAAATACATTGAAATCAATGTGCTTCACCTCACTTCGCCTTGTTCTTGAGCTCCAAAGGAGATTTTGCAGTGCTTTATGGGATTGCAGGTCACATGGGCTCTAGATTGTTCTGCACAGCCTCTGTTCTGTGTAGTATGTGTGTAGTTGAAGATGGAGACAGTTTCCTCTCAGAGCTCCGCGATTTAAATCCTCTAAAAACTGTTAAAAAAGTCATTTTGAGCTATTTTTTTTTGCTCACAATTTACTACATCGAGTATAGGAAACCCTTCTGTGCTTATATTATTGAGTGTTTATTGTTTGTGTGTGGATTTTGAATGTTAATTTAGAACAGTCAGTCTGTATACTGTGAAGTTTGCTTTGGGGTAGGGGCGTATCTGTAGTGTAGGTAGATTAACTGGGAGAAAAAGGCAGTCTTTTCTGTTTTGGTTATATTTTTCTTCTATAACTGTTAATGTATGCACAGTAATATTTTCAGTAATTCTTGACATTTTTTTTTCTGATTGTTGTGATGCAGCAGTGTATATTTTCAGTTTGTTTAAAACATTTGGTTATATTACTAAAGGTTCTCAATTTGCTATGCATTACTTGTAGTGTGTGTGAGTGTGTGTGTGCGCGATGTGTGCCATTAAATAAGATACCTTTTATTATGCCACAGAGTAACTCTAGCAGTGTGAACCTGCTATCCACCGCACCTGCATGAATTTTTTATACTGCTTTGTGGTATCTTTACTGGTATTGGACTGTCTGTTACTGCTGTGCACTACCCCCCCCCAAACCGGCAAAAGGTATTCTTTTCCAGATTTGGATTTGTGACTTATGAGCATTGGTTAGGTGTTGTTGTGCCTTTGCATCTGCGTCTTGAGTACACAGCGCAATCTTAATCTGTCTGTGCATTTGTAGTACACCATTAATTCTGGGAGACTTTGCATTTCTTGTTACGCTCTCATTTCACTTTGTCAACACTGGGGAATTTTCTGGACATAAGACAGTAGCATTTTTGGGATGTCCATTAGTTCTGGTGACTGTGTGTGACCACTGCACACATGACGGAGTGCACCATTAATTCTGGGAGACTTTGCATTTTTTGTTACCCTCTCATTTCACTTCATCAGAAGAAGAAGAAGAAGAATCAGCATTTATATAGCGCTTTTCATACATCCAAAGCACTTTACAAGCAATGCTAGACTGGTAGTGAAGTGACTGAATGTGTGGTGGTGGCCATATCGCACATCATCACCCACACACAGCCTGGATAATTGCATGAACCGGTTTATGGGAAGGGGAACGTTGGCCAGAACACTTGGAATGTTCCCTACTCTTTGCGAAGAGTGCCCTGGGTTCTTTTACTTCCACCTGGACACCCACCAGGACAACACCAGGATGGGCAGAAGGGAGCTCAGTTTAGCGTCTCATCCGAAGGACAGCACACCCCAACAGTCGGCACCCCCAATACTCTTTCGGATGCCAGCGATTTTAGGTGCAAGTCCAATCCCAGTGTGGGATGAGAACCCACGACCTTCTGGTCCAGAGGCGGATGTGCTACCAACTGAGCCACGCTGACACCTCGCCAGCACTGGGTCATTTTCTGGACACAAGACAGTAGCATTTTGGGGGATTAAATTAATTCTGGTGACTGTGTATGACCACTGCACACATGACAGAGTGCACCATTAATTCTGGGAGACTTCGCATTTCTTGTTATGCTCTCAGTAGCATTTTGGGGATGCACATTAATTCGGGTGACTGTGTGTGACTACTGCATACATGACGTCTGAGTGCACTATTAATTTTGGGAGACTTTGCATTTCTTGTGCTCTCATTACACTTCGACAGAACTAGGGAGTTTTCTGGACACAAGACATGAGCATTTTGGGGATGCACTTTAATTCTGCTGGCTGTGTGTGACCACTGTGCACATGACTGAGAGTGCCATTAATTTTGGGAGACTTTGCATTTATAATGCTCTCATTACTCTTCATCAGTACTGGGGAGTTTTCTGGTCACAAGAGATGAGCATTTTGGGTATGCACATTAATTTTGGTGACTGTGTGTGTGAAGGACTGTCAAATATTGTTGTCACTTTGCCTTACTTTGAGTTAAGGTGGAATGACAACATGAAATAATAATTACTAGGCAAAGTCAGCCTTTTGCATTGGCCACAGAGCAACAATGTGAAGTGCCCACTTTGTGGGCACTTCACCGGCAGAATTAAAATTTGATGCATTTCTAAGATGGGAGACTTTGCATGTCTTGTTACACTCTCATTTCACTTGGTCAGCACTGGGGAATTTGCTGGACTCAAGACAGTAGCAGTTTGGGGATGAACATTAATTCTGGTGACTATGTCTGACCACTGCCTGGATGACTGAGTGTGCCATTAATTCTGGGAGATTTTGCATTTCTTGTTACCCTCTCATTTCACTTCATCAGCACTGGGGAATTTTCTGGAGACAAGACGACAGTAGCATTTTGGGGATGCACATTAATTCTAGTGACTGTGTGTGCGTGGGGCTGCCAATATTGTTGTCACTGTGTTTTACTTCACGTTAAGGCGGAATGACAACTCAAAGTAATAATAACAAGGCAAAGTGGGCAATTCATGCTGGCCACTCCACAAAGCAGAGTGACAACACAAAGTGTCCACTTCGTGTTCACTTTGCCGGAGAAATTTAAATTTGCTGCATCTCAAGTTATTAAGCAACAACAAAGAAAAAACACCCCAAAACAGTACAGCACAGTAGTGGGGTGGAGGGGTCCAGAAAACAATCCCTTACTGTGGCCGTGGGATGCCGTGGTGGTCCGGCAGCAAGTGCAGCATTGTGACTATTTGCTGCTATTGTTCTTGTATTGTTTTGACCTGCTGCTGCAAAGCACCTACCCACTGATTATTCTCTTCCAGGGTCACCCACACCAGGGCAATGTCAGCCTCTGTTGCAAGGACTGTGGTGGGGTCCACTGAAGAGGAAATCCAGGTAGTGGTGGTGGTGGTGGTGGAGATGGTGATGCTGGAGGCTGTGGTGGTGGTGGTGGTGGTGGTGCAGCTGCTGTACTGGCACTCCTCCTGCTACAGTGGTTACTGTGAGGCACAACTTTGACCCCAGCAACACCTTCAGCCACTGCCACAGAAGGGCCAGAAGGTGGAAGCCTGGCCTCTTCTGTGGCAACTGGCCACTCTGCCTTGTGGTGGTTGAGCATGTGGGTGTGCTGGCCACCAGTCCCCAAATGTGTCCCCCAAGGGCCATGGCACAGCAGCACACCACACAGATGGCACACCACAACTGTGCTGTCTCCCCCAACAGAGTTAAAAAACTTCCACACTGGAGAGCTGCGGAGGGGACCAGACACAGTCCTTGCACCACCTAGGTTTTCCAGGGGCACCTCCTGTGGCTGTGGAGGTGGTCGTGGTGGAGGTGCTGCTGGAGCCCCTACAGCTGCTACCGGTGGTGGTGGTGGTAGTGGCAGAGAAGGTGGATGCACAGCAGCCACTGGTGGCAATGGTGCTACTTTTGCTGCTGCTGTTGCTTCCACATTGGGGAAAGCAACACCCAGGAATTGGGAGCAGTCCAGCATCACATGACCTCCCCTACGTGTCCGCACTCCCCTCCTCTGACCATGCCCATGGGCCAGTGACTCGCCTTTTCCAGGGGCCATCCTACCTTCACACTGACACAAGTCCCCAGGGCTGACACACACACAGACACACACTGACACTGACACACACAGTCACACACACACAAAACAAAGCAAAAGTTATAAAAAAAAAATTCAATACCAAAAAAGCAATCACAAACACAATACAAAAACTAAATAAAGATATAGCTTTTAAAAAAAACTGTTGTTTTTCTTTACTCAAAGCGGCAATCAAGCACTTTCAGTCACTGATTGTTCTTCTCTCCACAAAGCCTTCTCCCTCTATGAATGCAAAGGAGAAAGTAAAACTGCTTCTCTGACTCATTTCCTTCATGCCTGGCTAAAGCATGTGACTTACAGTACTGTAAGCCATGTGATGTGTGGGAGGCTACCTATTTACTTCTCACTTCACCTTACTTCACGTTAAGGCATAATGGCAATGCAAAGTAATAATAATGATAACACGAAGTGAGCACTTTGCAGTGTCCACTTTGTGTTCACTTTGCCAGCGGATTAAAAATTCACTGCATCTCTAGTGGAAACCTCATTGATGTTAAGTGGAGTATTGTTGGGCTTTGCAGTCAGTTCCTTGAAGCTCTCCCAAAAATTCCTACAATTACCCCATGTGTCAATAAACAGTTTTGTAATAATCAGATTTAGTAAGGCAAATTGCATAAGTGCAGTTGTTCCTAGCTGCCTTGTACCTCTCCCAGTCAGAGGGGTTCACAGTGGCATGAGCTTTATGCCAGAGATGATCTCAAGCAGTCATCTGATTAGGGATAAAGGTGGAGATCCAGGGGTTACAAGCACCTTTGACTCCACAACCTCCTCAGGAAGGTGGCCACGCTAGGCTAGTCATCAGAAGCAGGATTAGAGCTGTGCTTTTGATTAAGTTTATTCCTGCTTTTTGTTTATTTCATTTTTAGTCATAAGTTCAGTTCATTTTTAGTTGATCGTTCTTCTATTACTCTGGTCCGTATTTGAGAACTGTGTCGTTTTTTCTATAAACGGGGAAACTGGAGTAGTGGACGTCTCTACTATCATTTGTGTTCTATCTATGATCTGTTTACGATTCAGAACTGGAAAGAGCTATTACCTGTGGAGTCCCTGATAGTGCTGTGGAGAGGAGTGTGGAGAGCAGGGCGGGAATGTGGTGAGCAGGGTGTGGAGTCCCAGTGGTGGAGCAAAGAGTGAGTCTGATTAAGCAGCGCTTGACTCAGTGGCAGATGCCTGTGGACCATGGGGAGGAGTTCCTGCCTGGCCCCGACCTCAACCTGGTGGTGTGCCGTGGTGCTGCTGCCGTTGGGTGGCTATATCTGTAGCACTTCCGCTTTTGCCACTCGGTAGCTGGTGGGCAGCCATAGCCAGGAGCGTGTCTAGGAAAACGTTTTAGGGTCTAGGTGGGACCTTCCAGGATTATCTGAGTATCGGCTATGATTTAGACATCTTTAGCACCTGAAGCACAGTTTCAGCCCTGTTATCGGCTGATATGAGGAATCTGGTGGAGTGGTGAAGTGGAATTTTGGTTTCCTGGGCACCGTGGCTTGGATTTTTTTCTTGCTCTCTAACTTGGATTTCACAATGAATTTTGTTTTCGGCTGCAGACTGTATGTACTTTTTCCAGCATTTAAGATCACTGTTGGGGCTCTGTTGATTCTCAAGTGGAGGTGAAAGCCCATGAGAGAAACTGAACAGGGCTACCATTCCCTGGAGGTGTGAGCTCCTGGGTACATTCCATGACTGGTAAGAGGGGCCACCATTCATTGTTTCCCGAACTGGTTTCCACTCGTGAGTGGGTGAATTACCCTTTGGCCGACCCTGTGCTCCGATTAACTTGTGAATCTCAGATTTTAGCTCTTTATCCCTTGTTGGAAACAAGCAGTTTTGAGCTCTTTCTTCTTCTCATTTTGAGATTTAGGGCTCATCTATTCAGACCTGGACTTGGACTATTTGTTAGTTAATTTTGCTATGCATAGAATTTGACGGCAGATAAGGACCGCTTGGCCCACCCAGTCTGCCCATTTCCCTGCCTGATGGATAAGCTGCAGATCCTAGTTAACCAGCAGCCTACTTCTTCCTATGCAGGTGAAAGCCCATGAGAGAAACTGAACAGTGCTACCATTCCCTGGAGGTGTGAGCTCCTGGGTACATTCCATGACTGGTAAGAGCGGCCACTATTCATTGTTTCTCGAACTGGTTTTCACTCGTGAGGGGAATGCATATGCAGTTTTTTTTTTGAAAGAGTATTCTGTTTTCAGTACATTTGTACTGTGTTGAGACTTTCTTTCTGCAGGGGAGGGTTGATAGTATTTAGGCATCTTAAAATATCGTTGTTGGGTGGGTGTTTTGGGGTGGGGTAGGTTGGGTTTTAAGTTATTAGTGTATGTATGGGTGTATGAGAGGAGTGTGTGGTGCAGAGTGTGTTTGTGGGCTGTGTTTTGGGCTAGGGTTTATGTAATTAGCAGGGATGTGTCTGGAAGGTATGAGGGCCTAGGGCGGACTAGGATTGTGTATGGGGCCCCCTCAGCTGTATGATCTACAGCCTTTTGTCAGCCTCCTAGTGTCTGCTAGTATGGCTAGGCACTGTAAGGAGGTTGGAATAAGGAGGAACCATTTTTAGTCACATGGGTTGGGGTACCCCATGCACTGCAGTTGGTGGTAGGATTGAGGTAGTGGGATGTAGAAGGTGCCCTGAGGTTAGACAGGTTCTGGAGAGAGGCCAGACATGTTAAGTTCCCATCACTAGGGTTCCCACCAGACTGAGTGGGCAGGTAACCAGAGCGGCTGCACTATCCACCAATCCCCTGAAGGCGGTGCTTTGCAATGCCAGATCGGTCAGAAACAAGACTGCAATTATAGCAGACTTAGTTTCTTCAGCTGATCTGGCTTGCATTATGGAGACCTGGATCAGTGATGATGCTGGCCTGGTTTTAGAGTCTGCCATCCCATCTGGATATACTGTGGTGCACTGCCCCAGAGTGGAACACAGGGGAGGTGGGGTAGCCATCTGTTTTAGATCTGAACTAGGCTTCACCCTGCACCCAGTGAAAACACCACATTCATTTGAATGTGTGGCCATCCATGGGGGTCCGGGTGCAGGTTGCCTGATTCTTTTGATTTACCGCCCCTCTGGGACAGTGGGAGACTTTCTTCAGGAGGTGGCCGATGTCACAAACCCACTCTGCAGGTCAGCCCTCTACTCCCAAAGTGCCAACCTCTGAGTGCAGTCTTGTGAACAGTTTAACAGAACAAGGTAACCCTCTTGTCTGTTTTTGTGGGTTTTGAATCAACCTTTGGTCAGTTCTAGAGGGATTCAAACTGTGAACCTCTTGGTAGCATACCCAATGCACAGGTTCAGATAATTCTGTCTTTGGGGGGGCAGATATCTTTGCCTATGGGCACCTAACCATGTGTACAGAAATGAACCCTTAAACTTTAATAAAGACCTCAGATTATTCTTACCTTTTTCCAGTTTAGTATCACCATTCAAACTTATGCACAGTGTCTGCTGTAACCATATATACTCTAGTTGTAAAGGAAAGAAATTAAAGACAGACCAAGTAAGCTCTAAAAAGAGTTTTACTAAAAAAGATAATAATATATAAAACATGCAATACAGAGCTTTTATATCACAAAACATATAAATCACTTAAACAAAACAGGTTTAAAAGTGCAGATTCCTACCACGAATACACTTAGACTTGTTTGTTCTAAGGTATCCTTTTCTCACAGTGCTGTACAAGTTTCTTTGTCAGAGTCCAAACATTTGTGTCTCTCAAAGAAAACAGAATAATAATTAAAAGCTGGTTTTCCCCACCTATTTTGTATGAGGTCAACTAGCTCCTCCCTGTCAGAATATATATAAAAAAATATACCTATATAAACACAGGATGTCTTTTCCAAGTATTAAATTCTGCAACCTCAGCATAACTCATGTTTCTTCAAATGACATCTCTTTGATCTGTTAATCAAGCTTCCCTCTCACACAGACACCAAAGCATTTATGATTTCGCACCAGTGTACAAAACCTGGTTTCTTCCTCTTGAAACGTCATAAAATGGATATGCTCAACTCAAGCCCCTTCTAGCCTGTAATTAACTTAGATAAAATAGGAGATCCTTGATCAAAGCCTGTTCTACTCTGTAATTAGCTTCTGGCCTTCCACGAACACCTAGTATCTAAAACCTGTGTGTGTGTGTGTGTGTGTGTGTATCTCACATGCTGTTTCAGCATTTCTCATGGGAGACAGTCCATACACATTTTTATTATATTACAAAAAATGATCATACAGCACTCAGAACTGGCTGTCCATGTCACAGCCAATTTCATGGTCAGTGAGACGTTGGAGGCACCCAGATGTTTAGTGCTGGGGGACTTCAACATCTGGGCAGACAATGAATCATCTCAGCTTGGTTCCAACTTACTCTGGATGATGTCTTCCTTGGGCTTTGCACAGGGTGTTTCCTTCATTACTCATCTGGGTGGCCACATGTTGGATCTGGTGTTCTCATTGGGACTTGAGATTAATTGTCTCAGGACTGATTGGGTTATTTGGTCCGATCATTATACAGTGAAGTTCTCGTTCAGGGCCCCCCCAGTAGCCCTCCCCCTGCTGAGATGGTCAGCTATTGCCCTTTGCTGGGGTTGGCCCCTGAGGGTTTTTTGGTAGTAGCTGACCTATTTAGTGTGGCTAGTGCATGTGTGAGGGTGTGTGTGCGGCAGTGGATGCCTATAATAAGGTGCTTGCTGGTGCACTCGACTCCCTTGCACCAGTCCATGTATGACCCAGGTCTTCTCACTTGAGGTCCCCTTGGTATGATGGTGAGCTCAAGTAGTTGAAGACCTTGGGTCAGAGATCAGAGCACTCCTGGCAGAAGTCTGGTCTGGAGGTGGGCAAACTGGCCCTGCATGTGCACTACGGTGCATACCAGGATGCAATCAATCATAAGAAGGCAGAATTCCTGTCTAGGGAGATTGCTACCAGGAGGAACTGACCAACTATGCTCTTTCAGACTGTGGACAGGCTTCTCCATCCTTTCTGTCTACAGCTGAAGGTAGCTTTTTCTAATGCATTGTGTGAAGAGTTTGCTCGGTTCTTCTCAGACAGGGTGTCTGCCATCAGGCAGGGGTTCTGCCAGTGGGTCAAAGTTTGGCTGACAGTGGTTGCCATGGGCATCTGGAAAGTTCTCCACCTGGTTTGGGTGAGTTTAGACTGGTGGAGGTGGCTGAGATCATTGAGATTGCTTCCGAGCTCCGGCACACCTTTTGTGAACTGGACCCGATGCCAACTCGTTTCTTAATGAGATGTGTTGACTCCTTTGGCATGGTATTTGCCTTGATTGTCCGGTGCTCCTTGTTGGAGGGGGTCTTCCCTGATGTCTTGAAGGAGGCATTGGTGAGTCCCCTTCTGAAAAAAACATCATTGGACCCTGAGATCAAGGTAAATTACCATCCTATCTCCAATCTTCCATTTTTGGGTAAGATTGTGGAGAAAGTGGTGGCCCTTCAGCTTGAGGAGCATCTCATGGCCCATGATTTATATGAGACACTCCAATCTGGGTTTTGTGTGAGGCATAGCACAGAAACTGTGCTGGTTTGGGTGCATAATGACCTTCTTAGGGCTAGAGATTGAGGAGAGGGGACAGTTCTTCTTCTCCTCAATCTCTCTTCAGCATTTGACATGGTTGACTATCGGGTGTTACTTGATCTCCTAAGGGAATTCTGCGGACTTGCTGGAATGGTCATCTGCTAGTTTGAATCATTTCTATCTAACAGGAGGCAGAGGGTGGTGATGGGGAATTTCTCCTCCTCCCCATGCCACCTGTTATGCGGGGCTCCCCAGGGCTCGGTCTTGTCACCAATGTTGTTTACCATGTATATACTGTCCCTGGGAGAGTTCATTAGGAAGTACAGCTTGGATTTTCATTGCTATGCTGATGACACCCAGCTGTATTTTTTTCTTTGCCCCTGGAACATCTCGTACAGTGGAAGTGCTTAATAGCTGCCTCACTGAAATCAATGACTGGATGGCCTCCAGCTGGTTGTGACTGAACCCCGATAAGATGGAGGTACTGGTGGTGGAGTTGAACAGAGGGCATGATAAGTTAGCCTCTGGTGTGGAGACAGGGACTTTCCTTGGCTCTGTACCATTGAAGACCTCCGGTAGGGTGCGGGATCTGGGCATTATTCTGGACAGTGGACTGACACTTGAGTTTCAGGTGTCTTCTGCTGTCTGTACCAGCTTTTACCATCTGAGGAATATTGCCAGGATAAAGCCCCTAGTTCCGCCGCAGGACCTCCCCACCTTGGTACATGCCTTTGTGACATCCAGGTTGGACTACTGTAATGCGCTCTATCTTTGGGTCTCTGGGGGTACCTGCGCTGACTGCAGCTGGTGCAAAATGCAGTGGCAAAGTTGTTGACTGGACAGCCTAAGTACTGTCATATCACTCCAGTCCTGTGTCAACTGCACTGGCTGCCATTTAGGTGGAGGGTCCTCTTTAAGGTGGGTTTACTCACCTTTAAGGCCCTATATGGCCTGGGCCCTGGTTATCTGAAGGACATTCTCATTCCTGCTGTCTCGACCTGCCCCCTCCGCTCCTTCTTTAGGGGCCTTCCTGTGATTCCCAGGATAAGGTTAAAGACAGCTGGTGACAGCATTTAGTGTCACCGCTCCCATCCTGTGGAATTTGCTTACTCCAGCTGTTAGCGAGGCCCCTTCTGTGGAGGTATTTAAGGCCTGCCTCAAGGCCTTCTTGTATAATCAGGCCTTCCCAGATTGTTTATTATGGTCCTTGCTGTTTTAGAAACTATGTTAGGTTAGCACTGGCTTTTTAGGCATTGCTTTCTATTGCCTAAGTTACTGTGTGTATATATATATATATATATATATATACATATAGTGTTATATCTGAGATATTATGTTTTTTATTTAGAATGTATAGTATTTATTTATTTTTAAATGTTCAGCACCCAGAGCCTCCGGGATGGGTGTCTCTTAAATAAAATTTGCCTTGCCTTGCCATTTCCTTTTTCTGAGAGGGGTGAAGATATCACAGGCTGCATTGAAAGTGGTGATAAATTATTCTAGCGCAGAGTCAACATTAATGGCCAAAAAAATAGGCATCCAGTCACTCTGCTGAAGGTAACATAAGAACTGCTGCCAATGCCCTTTTTTCAGGACATGCTGGTAAATTTCCTTAGGGGAAGTTTAGGGGCCTTGTTAGACCAGAAGCTGATATCCAGAGAGTGGTCACTGAGTGTGTTATGTAAGACCTCAGTGCCCATAAACCTTTCAGGATGGTTGGTAAGAAGTAGGTCTAACTGAGTGCTGTTGCCTGTTCTATAGTTGTGCCTGGTGGGAGAATTAACCAACTGGGAGAGGTTAAGGCCGGTGAGTGTGTCTTTGAAAGGGTCAGCTTCAGGGGCAAGCCAGTTTACAATAAAGTCACCAAGATCTACTATTTCAGAGTGATTTGCAAAGCTAGAGATGTAGTCAAGCATAAAACTAAAGCCTCTGCAAGTATGCTTCGGGGGGATATATATATAGAGAGAACAGTAAGGAACTTGCCACTGGTGCCAATTACAATTTTGAGTGCAAGTGCCTAGTCATTGTTACCAAATGCAGTTTTCGGGAGGACTTGACCCTGTAGTGAGTTTGATAAGTAAATAGCACCTCCCCCTTCCCTCTTGCCCAATCTATTCTCTCTGAAGAGGATGTAGCCATTAAGGACAACAGCAGTGTCGTGGATTTTGGGGCAGAGCCAGATTTCGATCACTACAAGGACATCAGGTTTGTGGTGAAGGACCCATGTTTGGAGAAGATTGAGTTTGGGCAGAAGACTGCAGATGTTGATTGATGCTAGCTTAAAGCAGCAGTGCAATGTAAAAAAAAATCTGCATTTTTTTGACAGTTTATTCCCTGTGATCTGCTGAACATGTACCTGGTACTCTTTCCTGCCGGCAATTTATTATCACCCCATAATGTGCTCAGTTATCCTTTGTGCTTGTTTTATTTATTTATTTAAGCATTTTACTAGGAGGGCATACTGAGCAGAGTACTGCTTGATTACAGATGCATCCTGGGGGAAGGGAGAACATAGGAAGACAGTTTTACACAGTATAGAGAAGAAAATACATAGTGGGAGATATACTAACATTTGGATCTGATTACAAGTCAGTAGTAGCTTGAGAGAGACAATTGGTAACCACAGTACGTATGGTATGAGATAACACTTGAAATCAGGATAGACAAGTGAATACATTGCGGAAGATCACTAACATTTGGTTCTGAAACCACGTTCATACAGGATTGAGTGTGTTTAAATTTCTGCCACCACTCCATTGACTAGATAGGGGCTGCCATATTTTCTGTGGCACTACAATGGCTGTAATGGCTCACTTCCTGGTTTGGTAGTACTGCTGCTTTAATGCCACCCTGTGCACATGCTTCCAAGTTGTTGCTGTACAGAACCAGGATTAGGGTGAATATTTATTTATTTGCTTTTGGTAGCTGGGTAAGTGTACTAGTCTGGATTGTCTATTTTCAGGCACGACCCGGAAGATTACAGTTCAAACAAGTTACAAACAATAGTACAGGGAGGAGCTGATACAATGCAGTACACAAATAGATCAAAAACCTTACATGACAGTAAAATTACTTAGCATGAAAGTGATGGCATACATAACATAAGCATTACGGTACAAAAGAGATAAAAACAGCTTGCAGAGATCAGTAACATAAGTACATAACAGCAGTGCTGGTGGCATAGGACAAGGGTATAGGAGAGGGAAGGGGATGGTAATGCAATGGCAAGTAAAGAGGTATGTTCCATGAACTAGAGTAAGTGAAGAGGTGTAATACATGAACTAAAGACATTTACATGCATCTCGGGAAGTAAGGTAATTAAAGAGTGCATGCTTGAAGGCAGGGTGAGAACTGGAGCTTCTAAGGGAAAATGGAAGGGAGTTCTAGAATTTGGGAGCATAGGCAGAGAAGATACAGTAAGTTCACCCATTTTGGTGGAGCAATTAGGGACAGTGACCAGAGCTGAAGTCGAGGACCGGAGGAGTCGGGAGCAGTCAACTGGGGTGACCATGGCTGCAAGGGAAGAGGGCAGAGAAGAACAAATTATATTGTCAGTCAGGCAGCCTATAGAATATAAACACTGGGAGGAGGGGGATAACCAGCAGAGGTCAGAGTAAAGTGTGCAGTGGTGTTTAAGCCAATGGGCAGAAAAGGCAAATCTGCAAACACTGTTATAGGCAACATCCCACACTTGAAGGACATTTGCCTGCACTTGAGCAAAGATCGGCAGTGCATAGCAAAGACCATGGAGCAGACATCCTTGGGCAATGGAGATCGTAGCAGCAGGGGTCAGGGCATGGTTGACATGATAAGCTAAACCAATTTTGGCATTGACTGACTTGTATACCACATTGACATGGAGAGAGAAACTGAGACACAGATCCAGGGTGACCCCTAAGTATCTGAAGGAGTCAATAACTTGTACTAGGGAGCCATTGAGACAAGAGACCAGAAATGAGAGGTTTAGAGCACTGAGCTTCCTGCAGGATCTGAAGAGCATGGCCTGTGTCTTGGCAACATTTAATATGAGGTGGTGAGATGTGAGCCATGTTTGGATTCATTGCAGGTCTGAAGAAAGGTGGGAATTAGAGATGTCAGAGATGCAGTTAGAAGAGGTATAGAGGACCAAGTCATCAGCGCAGAGTAAGGTGTGACAGTGGGCGAGAATGGTAGGTAGTTTATAAATATAAAAAAAGAGTGGAGCCCTAGGATGGAACCTTGTGGAACACCAGTGGATAGATGGGTAGGAGTAGCAACAGAAGTAGGATGCTACAACTTATGAAGTTCCTAAACAGCTTAGAATGAACAGGTACTCTGCTTTTCAAGGGTTTACATGTGATAGCGAGGGGAGGTTGAGTAAGTTGAAATGGTCAGAAGTGTGGTAGGCCAAGATGGGGGGCAAGGAGAGTGGGCAGGTGTACCACTTACTGTGCTGATGGCTTGAGGTGTGTTAGTTAAAAGTGGCAAAGTGGGGGAGAGCGGGGCTATGCAATCAGCTAGATCAAGAGGAGTGTGAGCAATATAATGAATACAAGTATTATTTGAAATAGTATGTGTCCCATATTAACGTAGGCTAGGGAGAGCAGGTGTCAGTGAGGGGGCGGATAGTTACAGATGAATTAAGTGCAGTTGATTGAAAAGGGGGATGGGGAGAGTAGAAATCATCCTGAGAAACAGGGGGAGCAAGCAAAATTAAATATAAGGCAAAAAACGGAGCAGGAGAAATTGTACCCCACAGATAGCATAGTGGTTAGGGTACCTGATTTTGGGGAACAGGGTCAGGGATTTGAATCCTGGGAGAGGGCAATGGGAGGGCTAGGAAAAAGGCAGTAGGGTGATAGGGTAGAAGTGATTGACTGGGGGGGGGTTGAAATCAAAAGAATGTGTGGAAAATTACCAGGGAGAGGAGAGAAAAGAGTGCACAAGAGTGACTTCTGGTGGACACTGGTATAATTAATGGAGGTAGCACAGGAGGCTAGTGAGGAGGAATGAATGTGTTCGGGTGGCATCTAGAGGTCAAGGAGTATAACCTGTTAATGGGAAAGTGGGGTTACATGACAACAATGACCTATAAATTAAGGGACGGCAGCGATGACCTATAAATTAAGGACAGCCCAGGGTGGGTGGGGCAGTCGATGCAAAGCATTGACAGGCTAACACAGTATGCTCCTTTGCTCCTGTGCCTTGTAAATTGTTTTTCTGAAACACACCCTTCATGGTAAAAGAGAAATTTAGGGCAGTCACAATATTGAAATTTGCTTCCATGTAACAACTGTTACATTTTCCTTGTCATTTTTTGGGGGACATCAAAGAGAGATATCTAATACCATAACACATAGAATTTTGGTCATTGCTCAGAATTGGCATAGAATACATGGGACACCTGGACTTTCTAACCACCTGACTACTGGAAAAAACTATTTTGGTAATCAATATTAACTTTTAGATGACCACAATACAAATAGCATAGTGAATCTCTTAATGGAACACAGCTCACTGACTCTCACTGCAGCAGAGAATAAAGTATCCATAATGACCGTATCTGATGGCTTTTCATTTTGTACACTATATTTTTATCTTACATTTTTGGGGGTAAAGTGTTATTCAGTGGCTAGAGTACACAAATGTGAAGGATAGGATAACAGGTTCAAATCCCATTGCAAAGTAAACAAAAACATTGTGCACTTCAGCAGCTGAAACTGTGCTGTATTTAACAAAACGGAAGAGGCACAGCCCGAGCATAGGCAAAAAGCAATAATTCAGGGTAAACATCTGTTCTTCATGGGGAATAGCATGACATGAACATGATGTCCCAAAATGGCTCCTTTGCACAGAATAATCTGATGAAGTAGCATCCCATGCAATGGTGCATAAAAAGTGACCCCTGACAGTTGGAGCTTAAGGAGTCAGATGAATTCTTAGCTATCAAATCAGAAGCAGGTCTGAATCAATGAAAATACAAACTAAAAAATCACTCCCACTGGAATATCATTGGTATTATGCAGATACTTGGTTGCTGAGTGGTCTATTTACCCATGTTGTTATTATAAAGATCCCTGGTAGTCTGGCATTTCCCCCAGCCCTAGATCTCCATGTTAGTGTTTATCATATCCCAGGTACTGTAATGCACCATTCCTCTAACCTACTGGCAACTACTCACCCATCCACCCACTTAGGAGGTCTTCCCATGTCTTTGAAGTAAGCTTCCATGTCTAAACTCTTACATTTTCTGCTTTACGTTTTTAATGCAGAAAGGATAAGCATCCAATGGACATCAAAATGTGATATCTAATGCCATAACCTGCCGAATGTTGGTCATTACTTGGAATGGGCGTAGCACACACGAGACACCATGACATTTCTAGCCACCTGAGTAATTGACCAAAAACTATTTTGGTAATCAACAGTAACTTTTAGATGGCCATTGACTTTTCTACATTATGGATGCAACAATACAAATAGCATAGTGAATTTCTGGCAAACGGAACGCAGCTCATTGACTCTCACTCCAATAGAGAAAAAAGTATTGTATCTATAAAGACAGTATCTATCAGCTTTTCATTTCCTACACTGTATTCTTATCTTAGATTGCTGGGGATAAAGTGTTACCCAGCATCTAGAGTGGAAAACTATGAAGGAGGAGGCTCAAATTCTATTACAAAGAAAACAAACAAAGCACACTTCATCAGCAGAAACAGTGCGGTACTTAGCAAAAGAGCTTCAAGAAATCTCAGTGCAGAATGGAAGTCGCATAGCCAGGTAATGGGGAAAAAAACACTTCACGGTAAACATCTCTTCATCAGGGGAATAGTAAGACATGAAAATTATGTCCTAAAATGTCTCTATTGCACAGAGTAAGCCGATGAGGTAGCATCCTATCCAGTGGCACAGAATGTTACTGGTATAGCAGTACCCCAGCCCTTCAATCACCAATATTATTATACAGATCTCTGACAGTCTGGCAGTCCCCCACCACTGGATCACCCATATTGTAAGTATTTGTCATATCCCTGGTACTGTTGTGCACCATCCCCCCCCAACCTATATCCAACCACTCACCCACCAACCCATTTAGGAGCAATGCCCCACTTGTTCAAATCAGCCTCTATGTATTGACTCACATTTTCCTTTAAAGCAAATAAAAATTTAACTTGTTGTAAGGAATCTCAGCAGGCTGGGCAGCATTCTCACGCCATTTCCCAAAAAATATGGAGCTTCCTCTCCCCACCCATCTGCCATGCTACCTCCCCTTGTGTAGTCCCTTCCCTCCTAAAGGTTTCTTTCACATTTCACATGCTGCACATGCTCTTAATTGTCTACCCTCTCTTAGTTGCCTCTCCACTAGTTACTCATGTAAGCACTTACTCCTTGTTATTTTATTTGTTTTGGTTTTGTTTAATATAGCTCTAGCTCTTTACCGTTAGGTTCAATGTATTGTTATTTCCATTTTTGTCATCCTGATGCTTGATTGTATCTCTCATCTAATAATGTTATCTGTATATGCCTTATGCTTTGTATTTACTGCTCATCCTTGTTCCTGCTCACCCAGGACACATTTGGAAATGAATATTTCACTGCTCAGTATGCCTTTCTTGGTAAAAAAAAATAAATAAACAAATAAATCAATGAATAAAATGACACAGTGAAGGAACAGGATGTAGTCGGTTCCGCCTGTTATAAACTTTTCTAGAATATGTCAATGCTACTCAGCTTTCCCACCATCAGCTGCCTTCACTACATATGCCAGCTGCTTTTGCCATATTTCTAAAAATGTTGTACAATCTATTGCAGAGTTCTTGCAACATATTTCAAATTCCCAGAACAGTAGTATGCAACACTTACAGTTTAATTTTAAAAAACTGTTAGCTGAGTATTTTGTTTTTAGGTCAGCTATTTCCTTAAAAATAAAATATATGGGGCCAGATATGGCACATGTGGTGGCGCAGCGCAACTGTGTTATGCTGGAGAAACCCAGGGAAATATTTAAAAGAGATGAGCAATGGTGCATCTCCTCTGAATATATCTTAATAATAAAAATAATAATCTTTATTTAAATTAAGTGCCTTTCAGAGTATCAAGGCACTGTACATAACAAACATTTGTCTATGCCAAATGTTTGCTTGCTGGCATTGGCATTGGTAGTGTAAGAGTTAGAGAGCTGCATAATAGGAATGGCAGTGAAGTATTGAACTTAAGCCAACCCCACCACCACCCTGCAGAGACTGACAGGCATTGGGGTGTGCCTTTGGGTCATCAGGCATAACGGCCATGCCATTTCACCACACCCTACCCTGCAGACACCAACAAGTGTTACGGTGTGCCTTGGGGTCTTTGGCCCTTATGCTCACCCCAATCCATCAGGAAACATGGTGAGATGGGTGCTGTATAGGAGAATGGAGTGAACTTTGGGGCCGAAGAGTCCAAGGCACACCTTGAGGCTTCTCACTGGCTGCAGGGTGTGGAATGGTATGAGCAATATGGTGAGAATCCCAAGTCACACCCCTGATGCCTGTCAATGTCTACGGGGTGAGGCTTTATAGTTGGAAACCCTAACACCTCAGGCGTTCATTGGCATTTTCACTTCAAATTTTCAACATGGGTTTTTGTGACCCCCACCTTATGAACAGTGGCAATATCAGTTCGTTAGCCGAGAACTGATTTTGCACAATGACTACGCCATTTGGCACCACAGGTGTGAAAACACATTTTGAACAGGATGTGAAAAATGACAGCTGTACTATTCATGGGAAGGTGCAAAAATGGCAATGTTGAAAATCTGCAGTGAAAATATTAAAAAAACTGGTGAAGTCACGAGCGTGCATAGAAACTGCACAATGCACACCCGTAATGCAATTAGTTTGGGGATTTTTTACAGCAGATTGTCAACACAAGCATTTTGGAACCTCCGCTCATGAACAGTGTCACTGTGATTTTCTTAATCTGTCCCGAACAGTGATTTCCCACAGCGACCACACATTTCTGTGCTGGAAGTGCGAAAACAAATTTCGGCCATGGTGTGAAAAATGACAGCTGTACTGTTCATAAGGAAATGTGGAAAAATGCCAGTGGTGAAAATCTGGACTGAAAATATAGAAATTCATGAACTTACGAAAGTGCGTGGAAACTGCACAATGGTTACTCGTAACACAGTCATTTTATGGACTTTTTTCACCAAATTTTTAACATAGCCATTTTAACACCTCTGCTCATGAACAGTGTCACTGTGATTTTCTTAATCTGTCCCAAACATTGATTTCACACACTAACTGCGCCATTGTGTGCTACATGCGTGGAAACACATTTTGGGTGAGATGTGAAAAATGACAGCTATACTGCTCATAAGGAGGTATGGTAAAATGGCAATGTTAATCTGGAAATAATATTGAAGTCGTGAACTTATGAGCGTGCTTAGGAACAAGCGCAACATGCTCATAAAACAGTAATTTTTGGAATTTTTTCACCAAATTTTCAACATGAGTTTTTTGGAGGCCTACCTCATGAACTGTGACACTGTTGTTTCATAAATCAGTCCCGAAAGGTGGTTCCACGCAGTGACCACGAAATCACCTTCTGAGGCCGATTAACAAAATGACAGTGACAGAATTCATGAGGTGGGGTCCCAAAAACCCCATGTTGAAAATCTGGTGAAAAAATTCCCCAAAATGCCTGAGATATGCAGCAAAGTTGAAAAAAACCCTATTTATTCCATTATACAGCTTACCGGCATTTCCTCAGTTCGCGGTTGGCTTTGAAGAGTGCAGACATGTTCCCAGTCCACCGAAGATCATTGCGCCAGACTCCGGAGGTAAGTATGGGGTGAGGTGGGGGTGTGGGGAGGCAGGGTGTGCAGAGGGTGGGCACAGGTGAGGGGACTGGGCAGGGAGATGGCGAGGGAAGGTTTTTTCTTGCAGGTTTTTTTTTTGTTCAGATGACGTAGGACTTGTGCCACGCTGGGGTGGGCTCCCAGCATGGTAGCTGAAATGCTGTTTGGGGGCACAGTTGAGCTGATGGGGGATTGGGCACCCCCATCAGCCATACGGACTGTTGCCACACTGGGGAGGGCTCCCAGCATGGCACCCATTAATCTGTTGGGGGAGGGGGAACAGTGGTGCCAACAGGGGATTGGGCACTCCTGTCGGCCATAGGGACTGTTGCTATGCTGGGGTGGGCTCCCAGCATGGCACCTGGAACTATGTTGGGGGGTGCAGCAGAGCTGATGGGGGATTTGGCACCACCGTCGGCCATACAGTGTATGCATGAGGGGACTCATGAGCACGCAATATGCGTGTGTGTGTGTGTGGGGGGGAGCTTCCGCATGAGCAGCACCATCTTATCACTGCTCACTCAAGCAGAGCTCTCCCTTCCAACTGTACAGCACTGCATTTTCAACTGCTGTCATAGACTGCTGCAGCATTCATTGGGTAACTGTGGCCATGCCTGTAAACACACTGACTGAATTGGAAGACAGGGTGCCACACCTCCGAAAACTCAGATGATGGCACTATGTTTCTTGCACATGCGTGCAAGCAAACATAAAAATTAATAAAATCAATAACAAAGAAGAGCAATATAAAACAGTCTGTAGAGATCCTTATCATTAAATTAATTAGAATAAGCCTGGTGCCATCAAAAAAGCTTTGAGCACCTGTTTAAAGACCCCCACGGTGACACACTCCTGAAGCTGATGGGGTAGAGATTTCCAAAGGGCTAGGGCCACGTACATAAATGCACAGGCCCCTGAATATTTTAAAGATACCCTAGGAAACTCTAGCAACCCCTCATCAGCCAAACGGAGCTGTCACCAAGGGGAATAAGGTACCAGAAGCTCTTTCAAGTAGTGAGGGCCAAGTCCATGTAGGGCTTTATACATCAGTAATCTGACTCTGAGGGTGATCCACCACAGGATCGGCAGCCAATGCAGTTCATGCAGCACCGGTATAATATGAGATGACCTGGAGGTCCCCATCAACAACTGGGCTGCAGCATTTTGCACTAGCTGCAGGTAGTGGATATCAAACTCTGGTAGCCCTAAGTAAAGGGAGTTGCAAAAATCAAGGCATGAGGTCACAAAGGCATGGGTCAGCATGGGAAGGTCATTGGATGGAACAAGGTGCTTAATCCTAGCAATGTTCCTAAGATGGTAAAAGGATGGCTTGATGACTGCCAACACCTGAGATCGCAGTGTCAGCCTATTGTCACGCACCACCCCCAGGCCCCGCACCTGTTTGAAGGTAAGGAGCTGGGAGCCCCCCAGAAAAATCCCAGAAGGCTGATCATCCCCCAGTCCGTCCCTCTATCTGGTGACCTGGATCCACAATCATCACCTCAGTCTTTCCCACGTTCAACTTCAGCCAGCTGGAATTCATCCAGTCCTGGATTTCAGTGAGGCAGTTATTAAATATCGAGACAGCACTATCCTGGTCAGGTACAAAAGACAGGTGGAGCTGAGTATCATCAACATAGCAGTGAAACCTCAACCCATACCATCTTACAATGGCTCCAAGGGGTAGCATGTACACTGTGAACAACATGTGAACAACATGGGAGACTACACTGAGCCCTGAGGGATCCCACATGACAGAGAGAGAGGGTCAGAGGAATAAATCCCAGACACCACTCTCTGAGTTCTGCCAGTGAGGAAATATTTAAATCACCTGAGAACTGTACTAGTCAGACACAGATGAACCTAAGGCTTTCTAGCAGCACCCCATGGTCCATGGTGTCAAAAGCTGAAGAAAGATCAAGGATCACCAAGATGGAGTGGCTTCTCCAATCTCTAGCCATCAGGAGATCATTGAGCACCCAAACCAGTGCAGTCTCGGTACTGTGCCTCTTTCGGACTGGAGAGGTTTGTAGATGTTATGGATGGTCAAGTGGTTCTCCAGCTGTACCACCACTACTTTCTCAATTACCTTCCCTATAAAGGGGAGGTTTGAGATTGGTCTGTAGTTAGCCAGACAGTCTGGGTCCAAAGAAGCCTTCTTCAGGAGGGGTGTCATCATTGTCTTCTTCAGGGAGCTGGGAAACTCACCTGAATCAAGGGAGCACCAGACTATCTGTGCCAGGACTGGGACGATGATGTCACAACAACCTATAATCAGGGAAGTTAGGCCCGGGTCCAAACCACAGCATCTACGAAGCATACCCTGGACAATCGACATGACATCAGCAAACTCCAGCCAGTCAAAGGTACTCCTGGAAACAAGAAGGACAGTGGCCAAGCACCAATCAATAGCATCCCCCATAGAGTGAGACAAGAGGCTCTCTGCCCTGATGTCAGCCACCTTATTTGTAAAGAACCTAGCAAGTTCATTGCACTCTAATTGCAAAAAAGCTCTTTGAGACTGCAAACAGGCTGGGTTGCTCAGCCTGTCCACAGTTTGAAAGAGCTGGGCCGGTCGGTTCTGAATGGCAGCAGTCTCCCCGAACAGAAATTCTGCCTTCTTATGGGAGATCATTGATTTGATAATGTTCTTCAATCAAAGGTGGTTGGCCTCCAGGATGGATTTCCTCCAGCACTGCTCTAACCTTCGTCCTAGTCGCCGCAACTTCCTTAGGGTCCCATCAAACTAAGGGGCCCGAGGGTGAAGGGTGAGAGGATGAACATGGACAGGTGCAATAGAATCCAGTGCTGTGGAAATTACCTTATTATAGGCCAACTCCAGAGACTCTGGATTCCTGCTTGCCACAGGAAACTTCAAGAGCCATATACCACCGCTAGGCCTTCAGGGCTCACATTCTGTAAAGGGTGGTAACTGACCATCTCCACAGGGGTAGGCCTACAAAGAAGGGTGCAAAAATTGAGCCTTACAGTACAGTGATCGGACCAACCGATAAGTTCCACCCCCAAATTGGAGGCTTAGATCCCCAGGAGGAAAACCAAATCAAGGGCGTGACCATGTTTATGAGTAGCAGAGGTAACAATCTGTGTGAGGCCCAGAGATGTCATCAACTAGAGGAAGTGTTGTCCAAATTGTGAGAATTTGTCATTGACCCAGGCATTGAAGTTGCCCAGGACCATCAGTCTGGGCAACTCAAATGCAATGTCAATCACAAAATCAGCTACTTCCTGAAGGAATCGCTTTCCATCCCTGGGAGGACGGTAGATGAGGGCTATCCTATAACCTACACCTGCTACTACAGTACACTCAAATGACTCAGCCTCCTCAACTGGTATACCCATGAGGCCTAATTTGGTGTTGAAACAGGCCACAACCCCCCCGTGGTCCAATCTTGAGCCATGTATCACTGAGTACTCAGACGGAATTGCAGCCTCCAGTGTGGGCCCAGCATTTTCATCCAGCCAGATCTTGGTGATGCAAGCCAGATCATCTGTTCTGACAAGATCTGCAATAATTGCAGTCTTGTTCTTAATTGATCTGGAGTTGCTTAATACCACTCAAGTTGGACAGGTCTCCAGGGCAGCCCTGGCTACTTGCCCACCAGAAATGGTGGTGCCCTTGGGTATGGGGACCAAACACGAGGGACCAAGTTCCAGACTTCATTTCACTCCAGGGCATGTTCTGGATCTAATTACCCCAATGTGAGAGCCCCGTTCATTTGTCCTCTGATGTCCTCCCCTCCACCTCCCCTCCTACAGGTGATACCCAGTGTTCTACAGCACTGGTAAGTTGAAAACATTAAAAGATGGAGAACAGGTGGAGAGCACAGACAGCAGAGGTCAAATAGCACATGACCGGGGGAGAGAAGGCATACGACACATTCTACAGGCTTAACTCAATTAGGGTGCACCAAGCCCATAAAGAAAAGGAAACCTTCTAACAAACCCAAAGTAGAACAATACCCAACCCTATAACTTACACTTACAAAAACTATAAATATAAATGACACAAAGGAACACAACCCAATACTAAACATTTACCCCATTTGAAACTCTCCCACTCTCTCTCTCTCTCTCTCTCTCTCACAGAGGAGACAGATTCAGACAATACCAAAAATAAAACTTAAATACTCACCAAACATGGACAATAAACTGTAATAAAATACCCCAATATAGATAATAAACAATAGTAAAATGCCCACCTCACCCAACACTAAATACTAAAACAAGAATTAGATTAAAATAAGACCCCTTCTGGAGCTGCTCAGGTGTTTCAGTCCAATACGCAAAGTCTCAAATAGGCGGAATCAGTCTGAGTAAAACATTACAAAACCAAGAAAGTGGAAATTCAATCTGTAGATAGACTTTCACTTTAGAAGCTGTCAATCAAAAGTAAAACTTAAGTTAAATAAAACTAACACCATAGAATAAAATAAAAATAGTAATAACATACCAGCACCCCCCCCCACTCACTGGGTATGCAAGAGCCAAAAAGTACAGCCTGATGAAGTTCAGACCCCCAGGCCCTCTCACAGCCTGGGAGTATGAATAGGCAAGGCACTCTCACTGCCCACATAGGGCACCCCCTTCCTCGCGATGCTGCGATCGTCGTAATCTCAGGTGTCCGTACACTGCACAAATATGATGCGCTGGTGTATCCCCCTCAGACAGGGATGAATATCAGGAATGGGAACTGTGCCAGAACAACAGAGTTCTGCTGTACGCAAATTCCTGATATTCAGTTGGTAGTATTCAAATGGGACCATAATGTATTGTGATAGGGTAGAATATGACCCGGTCCCATTTATTATGGAGAAAGTGTTTAAATGCAAGGATATATATTCTTTTCCTTTTCTGTCTCTTCTGTCTGGTTGTGCAACCAAATTTTCCTGTGAGCCTTCGGACTTGATCAATCCAAACAATTTTGCAATCCTCTGCCTCTCTGTGTCCTTTTGTTTTCTTTTGCTGTCTGTCCCCCTCCCCCACATATCTAGTTCTACTAATATAAAATATATGAGAATCAATGTATGAAATGTAGCTGATATTGGGATCTCTTTTGTTTAGAAAATGTTGTGTTGCTGTTGAAATGTATATGTTTATAATTTGAGATGACAGTAAAAAGCTAGAAGTAATTTGAGTGCAAATGCCTGAGCCTCTTGCAGCTGCTGTGGAGATCTCAGGAAGTTCTCAATGTTCTAGCAGCTCCTGAAATTTACAAAGAACAGGATGCTTGCAAAGGATGGTGGTTGAAAAAGGCCTATAAAAACAGCTAAGCTGAGCTGCAAGGGAGATTTTTTTCCAAGAGAGATTTTTTTTTCCAAGAGATTTTCTTATAAGAGTTTTGATTTTGCTTCTGTATATAGTTATTATGAACAGGTTTATTTTATTTTAGGTTACTGTAACTACAAATAAACAGTTTTGTGGAATTTTACAACTGCTCCTGGGTTTTCTCTATGATTTCTGACCTGTGCCTTGATGACAGATGGTGTCAGCCTAAGTGGTATTTAAGCCATGCATACCCTAAGACAGGAGATTTGTGTCTGGGTACTGGACCTATTACCAGGGAAGCACAGAGGAAGGTATGGATTCTGCAGCAGCAAGTTCAGGAGTGGTTACCAGGAGAATTGCAGCCAAACTAGCAGCATCTGAAGTCCAGTCTGAGATTGTACAGCCAGCATAAATTATGGAAAAAGAACAGGTGGTGACAGAACCTGAAAGCCTGAATGACTTTTTCAAATGGTGGGCTATACAACAAAAAGAGACTGAGATGCCAAGAAAAAAACAAATTCAGCATTTAGAAGCACAGAGGAGAGAAGAGATGCAGCAACAGGAGCAGCGATGGCTGGATGCCTTGCAAGCTATCAAAGGCAGAGGACCCAGCACAGATCCAGAGGAGCAACAAAATGCAAGCAGCTTAAAGGACATTAAACATACTAAATTGTTTCCCATTAGATGATATTGAGGCATACCTGACAACCTTTGAAAGAGTTGTCTCAGCCTACCAGTGGCCAAAGCAGCAGTGGACAATAAGACTGGTACTCTACCTGACTGGAAAAGCCCAACTTGCCTACAGCAGCATGGACATTGCACTGTCAGAAAACTTTGACATGGTAAAAAGTGAAATTCTGAAAAGGTACATCTCCAGAGAGACCTACAGGCAGAGATTTCGATCTCTGAGGTACAACTTGGTTGACAATCCTTGAGAAGCCGTCACCCAGCTCCGAGAACTCCTGATGAAGTGGATCCAACCAGAGAGCAAAACAGTCCCACAGATCATCAACACATTTGCCATGGAGCAATTCATCAACATCTTGCCTATAGATGTGCAGCTGTGGGTAAAGGAACACCAAGCAGAGAATAGGGAACAAGCTTTTTCTTTGGCAGAGGACTACCAAATGGCCAGACAGCAGCGAGGTACCAGCCAAGCACTGCTAAGAAACACTTTTACCCATTTAAATTCCAAACCTGCTAAAAACTCTGGAGGGAGTAACAAATCTGTGCCAAAAGACGTTATCTGCTATAACTGTAATAAGCCAGGCCATTTTGCAAGACACTGCTGTAATAAAGAGAGTGGCACTGGAGCAGATTTGTCCTTGGCAAACTGGGGCAAGTACCTAATGGATGTGAAGGTGGGGAATAAGACTGTAAAGGGACTCATGATTCAGGAAGCAGACAGACCCTAGTGCATGTTAAAGTGCTGGGAAAACACTGTGCAAAGGGACCAGGTACTGGTGTCACCTGCATCTACGGGGACACTCGATACTATCCCACCATCCAAGTGACTCTGACCATTAAGGGTGTGTCACACCAAATGAAACTGGGGTAGTACCAAAGTTACATGTACCGGTGATTACTGGAAATTACTTTCCAGGATTTACTGAGTTGATCAAAGAGGGAGTAAGTCCTGATGTTTCAGCAGCTGTGGTTACAAGAGCGCAGGCAAAGAAAATTTCAGACAGTGGGGACACATTTTCTTTCAGTGATTTTGATTCAGACTTATTTGAGCACAGCTCCAAGATCCAGAAATCCAGGAAAGAAAGACAAAGCCTGAAAAAACTGTGGCAAAAAATGACTGATGGACATGAAGGGTTAAAATATGCAAATGCTGAAAATAAATTAATAACTGATAGTGATTTTATTTCAGAACAAGCTAGCAAAGTTTCTTTCCAGGGTTATTTTAAGCAGCTGGGGGTGAAACCAAAATATGGTGAACCGATATTTAAAAAATGTAATGGATTACTGTACAGAGTTTGGGTTAAACTCAGACACAGGAATGGACAGAACAACTGGTTATACCACAGAAGTATAGAACAGAATTGTTACAGATAGCACATGATAATCCTATTGAAGTTAGAGGGGGGATGGCTCAGAGGTAATGTGGGGAAGTATTTCTTCACAGAGAGGGTTGTAGATGCATGGAACAGCCTTCCTGAGGAGGTCATAGAGTCAAAAACAGTGGGGGAATTCAAGAATGCATGGGACAGACATAAAGCAATTCTAATGGGGGGTAGGAGAAAGTAGGCTGTTGGTTAACAAGGATCTGCAGCTTATCCGTTAGGTAGAGAAATGGGCAGACTAGGTGTGCCAAGCAGTCCTTATCTGCTATCAAATTCTATGTTTTTATGTTTCTATGACTGGTCACTCAGGGAGGGATCACACCCTAGCCAGATTGCTTTATAGATTTTACTGGCCAGGAATTCATGAAGATGTTGCTACCTATTGTAATTCCTGTGCTGAGTGTCAGAAAGTAGCCTCAGGCACTAGAAAAGACAAGGTGCCCCCGGTACCCCTACCCATAATAGATGTGTCTTTTGAGAGAATTGCAATGGATGTGGTCGGTCCTTTAGACAAAAGTAAAAAGGGTAATAGATTTATACTGGCAGTATGCGACTATGCTACTCAATACCCAGAAGCAGTTCCAATGTGTACTGTTACAGCCCCAAAAGTTGCAGCAGAGCTAGCCAAAATTTTCAGCAGAGTGGGAATACCTAAAGAAATTATTACTGATCAGGGTAGTAATTTTGGTTCTGTACTGCTTAACGAGCTGTACAGACTGCTAAGTATCACTGCCATAAGAATCTCCCCCTAGCACCCTCAGACAGACGATCTTGTTGAGCGTTTTAACCAAACCTTAAAATGCATTTTAAAAAGGTTTGTAAAAGGGGAAGGGAAAGATTGGGACCATTACTTGCCTTACCTACTTTTTGTTTACAGAGAAGAGCCACAGGCATCAACAGCATTTTTACCATTTGAAATGCTGTATAGTAGGCAGCCAAGAGGGCCACTGGAAGTGATAATGGAAAAGTGGGAAGTTAACTCACTCAGAAACAATCTTTATCCTCTTATATGTGTGCCCTAAGAAAGAAACTGGCAAAATATGTTGAAATTGCCCATAGTAATCAGGAAGAGGCTCAAAACCAGCAGAAGGTACATTATGTTCATGGGCTAAAAGAAAAGGTTTTCGAGGCAGGTGAAAAGATTTTGTTACTGTTACCCACAACAGAAAATAAGTTGTTAATGAAGTGGCAAGGGCCATATAAGGTTCTTAGATGTACTGGCACTGTTAACTATGAGACTGAGACCCCTGACAAGAAAAATCCTATTAAAATACACTATGCTAACCTCCTCAAGAAATGGGTTGAAAAAATGCCAAAAGCTGCTTTGCTAGTTTTACCAGAAACAGATAAGGAAGATATTGATGATAGAATGGAACAAACTGTAAATGCTGATGCTCTAAAGGTGACTGTTTCCTTAACCTCAGAGCAAACTACAGACATTCATAATGTGCTAAAAACACTTGGTAGTACTTTTACTATGGTACTAGGCCGAGCAAAAGGGGTTGAGCACGTAATAGTGACAAAGAATGTTTGTCCTATTATGCATACTTCATACAGGTTGCCAGAGCAGTTAAAAGCTGATGTGGTTAAGGAAATACAAAAAATGAAGGAATTGGGTATCATTGAAGAGTCGAGGAGTGCTTGGTCATCTCCCATGGTAATTGTAAACAAAAAAGAAGGGGGTGTTCGTATCCGCCTTGATTTCAGGAAACAAATAAGTGTCAGAATTTGGCAGTTATCCTATGCCTAGGATAGATGATTTGATGGACAGACTGGGGACAGCAAAGTATATCAGTACCCTTGATCTCACAAAGGGTTACTGGCAAATACCTTTAGCTAAAGAATCCAGAGATAAAACTGCATTTGCCACTCCTATAGGATTCTATCAGTTCACCACCATGCCCTTTGGTTTACATGGTGTGCCAGCTACATTCCAATGGTACATGGATGTCATTTTATCCCCTCACACTGGTTATTGTGCTGTGGACCTGGATGATGTCGTGGTGTATATTACAGACTGGAAAAGTCACCTGGAACACCTATGAACACTTATCCAAGCTATCAGAAATGCAGGTCTGACTATTAATCCTACTAAATGTGCACTGGGCATGCAGGAAACCAGATGTTTGGGCTATGTGTTGGGAAATGGAGAAGTTAAGTGAGAGATTTCTAAAATAGAAGCTGTAGCTAACAACTCTGTCCCTAAAACACAAAAAACATGTCGCGTCATTTTTAGGGCTGGCTTGTTATTATCAGAGATTTGTTCCTAACTTTGCTGAGTTAGCTACTTCCCTCACTGAACTCACAAAGAAAAGGTACCCAAATACTGTGAAATGGACTCCAGAGTGTGATGAAGCTTTTCAAGCCATTAAGGCTGCATTATGTTCAGCACCTGTTTTAAGAAGTTCAGACTTTGAGAAACCATTTCTGCTACAGACAGATGCATCTGGGGTAGGCCTAGGTGCTGTCCTAAGTCAACATATAGATGGGAAAGAACATCCTATTCTGTATATAAGTAGGAAATTGCATGACAGAGAGAAAAGGTACTCCACTATCGGAAAGGAGTGTTTAGCATCAAAGTGGTCCATGGAGTCCCTCAAATTTTATTTTCTAGGAACTGATTTTGTTCTTGTAACTGATCACAATCCTCTCTGTTGGCTTAACCAGATGAAAGATAAAAATTCCAGAATCAAACGGTGGTACCTGGCACTGCAGCCATTTAAATTCTCTGTGATTCACAAATCTGGTAAAGAGAATAGCAATGCTGATTTTCTGTCAAGATATGGATCAGGAATTGAGGGTTCTGATGGTTAAAAAAAATGTATGGTTTGAACCGAATTTTTTTGCTGTACTGTTAAAAAAATGGATGCAAATGTGCTTAATTTCTGAAAGTAGAAAATGTTAGTAGAGAACAGAAAGTTTGGGAAACCTGTTTAATAAAACAGGTTCCCTCTAAAAGAGAGGGGTATATGTGACAGGCTAGAATAGGACCGTGTCTCATTTATTATGGAGAAAGTGTTTAAATGCAAGGATCTGTATTCTTTTCCTTTTCTGTCTCTTCTGTCTGGTTGCACAGCCAAATTTTCTGGTGAGACTTCGAATTTGATCAACCTGAACAATCTTGCAATGCTTTGCCTCTCTGTGTCCCTCTGTTTTCTCACGCTGTCTGTTTTCCCCCCTTTGCATATCTAGTTCTGTTAACATAAAATATATGAGAATCAATGTATGAAATGTAGCTGATATTGGGATCTCTTTTGTTCAGAAAATGTCGTGTTGCTGTTGAAATGTGTATATTTATAATTTGAGATAACTGTAAAAAGCTAGAGGTCATTTGAATGTAAATGCCTGAGCCTTTTGCAGTTGCTGTGGAGATCTCAGTATGTTCTCAATGTTCTAGCAGCTCCTGAAATTTACAAAGAACAGGATGCTTGCAAAGGATGGGATTGAAAAAGACTTATAAAAACAGTTAAGAAGCAAGGGAGATTTTTTTCCAAGAGAGATTTTTTTTTAAGAAGAGATTTTTTTTTACAAGAGATTTTATTTTGCTTCTGTATACAGTTATTCTGAACAGGTTTATTTTATTTTATGGTACTGTAACTACAAATAAACAGTTTTGTGGAATGTTACAACGGCTTCTGGGGTTATGCTTCCTGACCTGTGCCTTGACAACAGGTTTGTAAGGCACAAATTGGGCCATGTGCATGTCTTTATGGCCCCATTTGCATGACTTATGCAGGCCAGGCCAGTAAAATGTGCATGACGCCCTGCACAGCATGTAGTGCTGCCAGAGGGGGTCTAGTGGACCTCCCACCCACCCTGTAGCCCAGATCATTGTAAAATAAATAATAAAAACCTCCCTGGTAGTCTAGTGGCACCCCCTCCCTTCCAATGCTGTGATTGCCGTAAAATAGATAATAAAACTGTCCCTGGTAGTCTAGTGGCACTCTCCCCTACCTCCTGATGCTCCGAACCCTGTAAAATACTTATTGAAAGAATCCCTGGTAGTCTAGTGGTCCCCCACCCCTCCTGTAGCCGCGATGCCAGTACAATACTATTTAATAGTCTCTGGTAGTCTAGTGGTAACCCCACCCCCAGTATCTCTGATTGCTAGTATGAGCAATGAAAATATTTCCTAGTGGTCAGTGGCACCCCACCACCACTCCCCCGTCATCGACAGGCGCAGAAAACCCACCACATACCTCTGTGGCTGCCCACCAAATGACAGCTTACAGTATCAGCTGTAAACCCGTTGGTCCACACTGTCGACCAAAGGGCTTGTAGAGCATACTGTAATAGTCATTCACAAATATGTGAATGAAGTCATGCATTCATGTATTTATAAATAACTATTACAGTATGCTCTGCATGCCCATTGGTTCACAGTGTGGACTAATGGGCTTACAGCTGGTACTGTAAGCTGTCATTCAGCAGGCAACCATGGAGGTATGCGGGTGGGTTTGCTGCTGTCCGCCAATGATGGAGGGAGGAGCAGGGTAGGCAGGGGGTCCTATGTTGGGGGTGGAGGGTGCCACTGGACCACCAGGGAAATATTTACATTGCTCATACTGGCGATCAGGGATGTGGGTGGGGTGGGGTTACCACTAGACAACCAGGGACTATTAAATAGTATTGTATGGGCATCACAGAAATGGGAGAGGAGGGGGAACCACTAGACTACCAGGGCATATTTCAATAAGTATTTTATGGGTCTCGGAGCATCAGGAGGGAGGAAGGGGGTTGCCACTAGCCTACCAGGGAAGCTTGCAATATTTAGTTTATGGTGATCAGGGCTACAGGGAGGGTGGGGGTCCACTAGGCCACCAGAGAAGATGTGGGTGCTTCTGCATTGTGTACTGGGTGGGCGGATGGCCACCCACGACTGGCAGCTGCAGTGTTGTGCCTTGCAGTGCACCCACTCGCCTGTGGGAGGCCAGCATTTGAGTCATTTTTTTGCAGGCTCAGCTTTGAGCCCAGGTATACGGCGCATCCCAGAGTTGCACAGACATGTGCACTGCACATCTTGGGCTCAATATCAGGATGTGCCGCATATACATGAGCACGCCACCTGGAGATGTACCACATACAATTCATTATCTTTGCTCCCCGGCACATTGGGACTTGTACTGTGCAAGTCCATTTTTTGAATGTTGCCCCGGGGTGCATTTTTTGGGTTGTGCTGGTGCTATGCAGTTGTACCAGGTGCAAACCCTTTGAATATCTGGCCCATGATGTGAAACAGTTATGAATATCTCTAAGCAAGATGAGAGCTTTTGGTTCTCTTTACTGTGTTTAAGTTGTGTTCATCTCCCTGGCTATATTTTACTGCCCTGCGCTATTGTCCTTGTTTCATTACTCAAAAGGCTTATTTCTGATCACTTCTTTACTACTTTGCACTATTGAAACATTATGTTTTTTTCTGTGTGTTATGGCACACACAAAAAAAAGGCACACTGACTTGCGTGATTCCATGACTCCCCGACTGTAAAATCCTTTTAACTGACACTATCATTCAATATGTATGCCTTTGCAGTAGCCCTGCTTACTTCTTAGTCTCTTAGTTGATCAAATAAAGGAAAGAGAGGACTGTGTTTTGGTCATATGCCATCTAATCTAGTTTCATAGTTCTTAGGGGAGAAGCTTTCTCCTTGGGTTTGTTAGATAGTATGGAGTGCATACTGATGCTGTTTGGCTAGCCTGGCACCTGTTTCTCTATCTGTAACCATTTCAGACATGGTCAGTCACAGATGGCTGTCTGAGTGCTGGCACTCACTGCTGAGAGTGGTCTGCGATTGGTTCTCTGAATAGCAGCCTGACCTTGATTTTATTTTAATCAATATATCAAGTGATTTACATCTCTTCTACAGATTTCATCTGCAGCAGCAAATCTCTTATGGCTAATGGTGGGCTGGCAATGGCAGCCAAGGTTGGGTTGGGGCTCTGGCTCACTAACTGTTGCTTGTGGGAAACAGATGTTTACAGAGCATGATCAAGAAAATTCTCACTCTTGCACACATGCACAAAGAACTACTGAGAGCTCAGTCACAGAGGCTCATGGTCTTCCATGCATGTATGGACCAGTGGCTGTTGGGGAGCATGGCAGCACTTCAATGTGCTTGCTGTCAGTATATACCTTTTCGGCGCTTCCTCCAAATGCCATGTGCCATTGCGTACAACACCGGGTGAGGACTCAAACATATAAATGGACTTTACAACTTAATGCACAAAGGGACACAATCGAACTAGGGACAGAGGAAACTGGAATTGCACAGGTAGAATACCAGTGACAGACAAACATGACTAGTGTTCTTCTTTAACTGCTCAGTGAGGGTCTTCATTAATGATCTGGTCAAAGCGTGAAGCAGCATCAACTTTCAAACAAGCATTAATGATCTGCATGGTGGAAGCAGTGTGAATCTTCTGATTGGCTCCTTTCATGACTCTCTGCTACTGTGGGAGGGCTGCTATGTTACGATGGTACAGTAGCTCTGAAACTGCCTGGTTGGGAGGGGGATTCATATCTCTCATTCCTGTACATCTGTGATGGTGTCTTGTGCAGTATAGTATGCCCACTGGCTATCTGGAAACTGCACAATGAATTTTGAGAGGTAAAGAGTTTGAAATTTTAGTTTCTGCTCATGGAGGCCTTTCAAGCATGGGATATACTCCTGACTATGTTCCATAATAGAGGGGGGAATAATCATTATCAAAAAACAGCTGCACTTCATCATATGTAACTTCGTTCTTATGCCATGGTGTGGATCAAACCTGCTTAAAACTGAAATGGAGGAAGTGCATGATGACTGATCTGGGCCAAGTGGTAGGGTCCATTGGTTTTTGAGACGATGGCATGGTGTACTCATTGGAGGTCTAAATGGACATCTGCAGAGAGGGAGAGTATTTGATGCAGGAGGCTATCAATAAACTCCGGGATTTGGCCCGTTCATACTCTCTGGCAGACTACAGAGTCTCAAACTGTTATGACAGGCTCTGCTTTCTTAGCCTCAATTTTTGTCCACTAGACATAGTTGTTTTTGAAGTAAACAGAGTATCAGAGCATCTGTGTCCTCCATATGGCAGTCCACAGCCATGAGTTGTTTATAGACTTTGTCCAAACACCCAAAGGTCCATGGGGAGCCTTATTAAATAGTCCAACTTTTTTTCCTTTTTAGGGGGGTTTGGTGCTGATTTTATTGCTTCATTGGAACTGAATCCTCAATGCTGTGAAATGCCAGTGGCCAGGATACCCCACTGTCCAATTTCCCTCTGCTCAGTCTATCTGTATCCTGCAGGTTGGGAGATTGTTTCGAACTTCTGGGCTTCCCCATGATTAGGAAAGTACTCTCCATGGCAAAAACAAACTAAATTATTACTGTTTTCCACTGATGAAGAGGGTTAGCTGGGTGGCTGTAGTAGGAGCTCTCTCAAGCCATGACCATCAGCTGGATGACATCACTGAAGTCCACGGTTAAAGGAGAAGTCCACCTAAAACTTGAAAAAAAATATATGTTGTGCAGAGTGTTTTACTTTGTATGTGAAGTTCTAGTGTTTCCTTCCCTCTGACTGGTATTAGGAGTTTTTCCTAAATTAGTCTGCTAGCTTTAGGGTAGTTTTATGACCCCTGGAGATCTCCATATCAAATAGCTTAATTGTATTTCTTTGTCCTACAATGCACCTTGTTTCATGTGATGGTGATGTAGCACAGCCCATAAATCCAGCAGAAAGCATTGCATTACAATCAGTTCACAACAACAGAGATGGCTATATTTTAAAAGCTGTGGAATTCAGCTTGGTGACCACCCTCATCGTAAATGTCTTACTGTCCTGAAAAACATTGCTGCTGGTAATTTTTTGTGCAGCTTGTAAAGCTTCCAAGATATTTAGTTTGTTTGGCATGTGTGTGCTGAATGTTGGTTCTCTCTTACATCACTGTCACATGAGACAAGATGCACTGTGGGAACAATAAATACAATTAAGCTGTCAGGGATGAAGATCCCCAGGGGTCATAATACTAGCATAAAGCTAGCAGGCTAATTTAGGAAAAACTCCTAATACCAGTCAGAGGGAAGGAAACACTAGAACTTCACATACAAATTAAAACACTCTGCACAACATATATTTTTTTCAAGTTTGGGGTGGACTTCTCCTTTAAGTTTTGTAAAAGCAAAAGCAGCAGAAAGTTGGACAGTGGGCAGAACTAGGGAGGAGATGGGGTATTTTGAAGCTGTGATGGATGTAGGAGGGGCAAACCCCCAAAAGCCCTCCCAGAGTTCAGACTAATCACATGTTTTCTGGCCTTTGGCAAGCAACCATAAAAATGAAATCTCTTGAAATTCTAATTTTGGAGAAATTTTTGTAAATGAGTCCTGCTGAACCTGTCTGCAAAATGTTTGCTGGAAATGGAAAAATCTTTTTGTAGGGCTATATGAATATGTTTTACTAAATATTTGGGACAAATATCAAATTCAGGTCCCAAAATATCAGTGTATTCAATATTCACAATTTGGTATTTGGCTTGAGTGGTGGGGGGGGCATAAAATATCTCTACCCCCTCACCAGGATGTCAGGGCTGATCTCTTGGCCAACCATGTACCCATGCTCATTATTTTCAACCCACCTTCCTCTTTCCCCAGTAGCCCAGAGAATATCAGATTTAAAGATATAAACTGTTGATTCCTGGCACCATGCCAGGCACTCACAGCATATTTTGAAGACCCCTATCTCAGACTGGCTTTTCTGTTCTCTTCTATATAGTTTATTTTAGCCCCAACCCATGGCAGCAGCATCATAGAGTGATACTGAGCAACATGATAGGCAACATAGCATTTTTGTGATGCTATTGTCTCAACCCTCCCTTGTGATCATGTTCCCCCTCTCTCCTTCACTTACTGACAGAGAATGAATATCAATAATGGACAGTTTTGGTATCTGAAGGAGTGATAGCAGTGGTGGCTAGATTAGGGGCAAAATGGGAGTTGGGCATGACTGACTAGCCTGGAACAGATATTGGTTGCCACTACCCCCCACAGAGGTAAGAGGTCAAGGGGGGGCTGAAGTAAACTACATGGAAGAGAATGGGGAGAGCAAGGCTACAGTGGTGATGGTCTTGAAATGATGCTCTTGGCTCCTGACATAGTGCCAGGAGCTGAACATTAATTTTCTGGACTCTGGTACACTCTGTGGCACCAGGAAAATGGGAGAAGGAGAGGGAAAAAATGCTCTAGAACTTTTTTATATTTGGGCCAAACTGTGAGTATCATGAATAGTGATCCATTAGGGAAATTGTTCACAAACATTTGGGAAGCCCATTATTCCTGGCATTAGGGAAATACCATTCGGCCCATACATAGCCCTAATTTGTAACAGCACTAAGACAAGGTCTCTGATATTCACATAGAGGAAGCATGGAAGATATTGAAAAAGGGGGCACAAAACAAAAGCACATGGGCACCCCCATGCTTAATTACATTGCAGGAAACACTGATTAAGTATGCAAACCTCACTGATGCCAAGATCATGTTCTTACATGATTGTAATAAATGTTAACAAAAGATGAACAAGGAAATCCACTGAAATGAAAAATGTATTGTCTTATTCAAAGGGTCTAGGTCTACAATGCTGTAGGTTGTGCCATATATGCAACAGCATTAAAAAATCCAGTCTGTGTTTATCATTACGTTCATGGGCAATATTTTTCAGTTTTGAAGTTCAATATACAGTACAGTAGCAGCATAAATGTCTAGATTTCCTTACCTGCATGATGAACTTGCAGTGTTACATTCTCTATGATTACATTTTGATTTTCTTCAAATTTAACAGTATATTCTCCACTGTCATTGATCAAGAGGTTGTGAAGCAGCAGGGATCCATTTTCTGGAATAATAGTAGCTCTCCCGGTGTAGCGGTGATGATTAACCAATGATGTATTGTTGCAGATGGACTTAGGAGTTGTAGATTCAGAAGAGTAGCAGGTGATTCTGCAGTGTCCAATCTCTTGCCCAGTGAAGAACCACATAATTCTCAGAGTTTTGAATGGCACTGGCAGTTTATAGGATGTGGGCAAGAGGACTGTCTGGCTCTCTGTTCCATTGACATGTTTTTTATAAACTTTTGCTTCAAGAGCCCATCTAGTTGCTACAGAAAAAAGAAATCAGTGATGACAAAAGTAGTTCAAAATGGCAAACACAGAAACATAGACACTGACAGCACAAAAGGTTAAGGGTTTATCCAATCCCTCATATAGATGGTTCAACCTCACCTCCTGATCTAATATTCTTAAGGGGTATCTATCAGTGCCTCCCCAATCCCTTACCTCCCCAGTGCCTCCCAGTGGAAGAATCAGACCTTTTAACCTGTCAGTAGTATAGAGTTCATATATCTCGTCAAATGTTACATTTCAGCCAATCAGCATGTGCCACATCATTTGACAGGTGGACGTCGCATAAAATGGACCAAACAGAATCATCCCCATATGGTGCAGGAAGTCTCTCCCTCTGTGCAGGGTGTCCTGCCCTAAATGCAGGGCGTCCCACGTCAAACACAGGAAGTGACATACGAAATGCAGGAAATGACATATTCTCGAACCCGGAAATGACACATCATTCCCATTCTACACCCCTACGTCCTTCCTCCTCCATCCCCTGTCCCCTCGAACCTCCATGACACCATCCAAGCTCAAACCCAAGTCTGTCCTCCATCCCCTCGAACTGCAACCACCCCATCCTAGCTCAACCCTGAATCCATCCTCCATCCCTCGACCCCCTGCCACAGTATCTTGGCACAAACTCTCCCAACCTCCCACCTTGTCCCACCACCACCACCTTGCACCCATCACCTACCTTGAACCTGAGTCTCTCCCTTCCTCTCTCCATGCCCCATCACCACCTACATTGCACCCCATCACCTGTCTGGAACCCGAGTCTCTTTCCTCCTCTCACCTTGCCCCACCATCAACTAACTGGCACTCCCTTAACCTCCCTCTGTCAATCTGTGGTATGACTGCAGGGTGCCTTTTTACTTGAGGATTTTGTTTTGTGTGAAATGTGCTTTGAAGCTCAGAGGACTGTAAGAACATTTATCTCTTCAATGTAAGGAAGTTCTTTTAACACAATACATTTTAAGTATTTATGGAAAAACAGTGATTTCTCTTTTCATGTGAAAAAGAAAATGAATTCTAACTTTAAAAGCAGAGACAGTGTGTTTGTGTGTGTGTGTGTTAAAGCTGATGTTTAAAGGGTTAGTAGTCTAAGTAGACTGCTTCAAATGCTAAATTCTGATTTAAAAACATACATACAAACTCTCTGCATTTCGTTTTTCAAGAGGGTTTTATCCTCTCTGCATTTCCTGTAAGAACATTTTATCTTTGCTATACACAAAATTTCTGTTAAAAGAATGCATTTTAAGTATTTATGAGAAAAGTGATTTCTTTTTTAATGTGAAAAAGAATGAGTTCTAACTTTAAAAGCACAGACTCTGTGTGTGTGTGTGTGTGTGTGTGTGTGTGTGTGTGTGTGTGTGTGTGCATCCAGTGCTGATGTTTCAGGGGTTTGTAGCCTAAGTAGACTGCTTCAAATCCTAAAGTCTGTTAAAAAACAGTCACACTCTCTCCGTACATTTTCATTTAAATGAATACATCAGAAATCTGGTATTTTGATGTCAGAAGCTCAACTCAACATATTTTTCTGTTTCCTTTGAAAAAGATAATTTACAAATGTCACTGCTTATCAAAAGCATATATTTCTATTAAATATATATTAATGTACTGGTGAAAGTATTTAAGAGTGTTTTAACTTCCAGAAAGCAACAAAAAGTGCTCTGCATTATCTATGTAAAATTGAAAAACCAGTAGACTGCTTCAGGGAGACTTTTATACTCTGAGAAACTTAAGAAAATTCCTATTAAAAGTTTCTATTAAGGATGCTCTGCCCAACATTGCAGTATAGAAATCACATACTAGTCATTCTATGTATCACAAGAGATGACATAGCTATATTTATCAATGGAGGTCTGCCATTTAGAAACCCTGTGCCAGCCTTATGACGGTCACACAGATGATACTTTGGTATTAATAAACCCCCAACTAAACACACAGATTCCTGGTGCTAGTCATAAGAGATGACATAACTATATGTATCAATGGAGGTCTCTCTTTTAGAAACCTTTTGCCAGTCTTGTGACATTCACATAGATGACACTTTGATATTAATAAACCCCCAACTAAACATACTGATGCGTGCTGCTGCTTGTCATAAGAGATGACATCACCATACAGTATCAATGGGATCTGTCTTCTAGAAACCTTGTGATAATAACATTGCGTGACTTCATCTGGCTAAGTGTTGTATATAGTTAGGGTCCCAAAAAGACCAGAAATTCATAGTTTTGAAAACTTTATGATCATGAACAGCTGGTCTGATTCAGAAGATCTATCTGATAGTGAGATAATGGAAGCTGCTGTTGTATCAATACCAGAACCACAAGGTATGTATTCTTTCTGAAAATGTTTAAAATGTACCTACTTGTATGCTTTGTTATTACAACTAAAGCCAGTCTGTTTTATTTTTGTTGTTTTTTTTTGTCTGATTGGTAGGGGATTTGATAGATAAATACAATGTTATATATCTATTAGGTGCCATCTGTCTTACTACATATGGTTTGTAAAATGGTGGGGGTAATCTTTGTACATTGTGGTTGGGGGGTTGGTTCATACTGGATTAATCAAATGTTTGCAGATAATAAACAAATGTATTTATATTGCCTTAAATGCTCCTTAGCGCTAGTTTAAGAAAATAGCATGCATTTACATTGTTTTACATGAGCAGCCTCTGTCTGACTGGTGTGTGTGAGATAAAGTACAATGCTATATATCTGTTAAGGGACATCTGTCTTACTACATATGTTTGAGTAAAATGGCATTAGCTTGTGTTGGGGGTTAAGGCTTAACTGCTTTGTAGTTTGAGAAAGTATTTGACATACATTTATATAATCTTAATTGTTTTTTAGTGTAAGTGTGTGTGAATGATCTTTGGAAGATGTCATTATAATGATGTAAATGAAAGCTAGCCAGTCTTTGATTGGTAGTTCTTCTTTGGGGGCAGATGTGATGGACCTAGAGACCTTTTAGACCTTACAATTACTCTATAGATACTCCTGTAATGTTTAAAATGTTTATGTGATAGGCTGATGCTCTGCTTTTTTTTGGTCAACAGTTCAAAAGTGTGCTTCAGGGAAAAGACAACATAAAAAGAGACAGTCAGAAGTTTGTGAAAACAAACAGGGGCCTACTGAAATTGCCACTGCCAGCACTGAAAATTTAAATGCAATAAATGACATTTCTTTAAATTTTAACCAAAGGGTACAACCTTCCACCAGCTCAGGGGTTGCAGACAGAGCTGTGCCTCACCCCAGGATCGAGGAAAGGGACATTGTTGCACTGAAGTAATTGCTGACATTTTTTCCATTAATAGCTGGTGCCTTGTTTAAAGGACTTGTGGATCATGGCAGGTTACAGGGCATATTATTGTTTAAAAATGACCTTTTAAATTGCGCTGCGATAAAACATGTATTTTCTTTGATATGTGTAGCTAAGAAATTTAACTCAGAGCTGAAACATGCTCTGCAGGTAGCATAAATGTATCAAACAATAAAAGTGCTGGGACTGAAACTGTTTCAGAAACAGTGACAAGACAGAAAATCTCACAGGCTGAATAAAAAGGGGGTCAGCACTAAAAGAATGAAAAAAATGTAGACAAGTGAAAAGAATTACATGGGATAAAAATAAAAGAACCCTAGAACATCTGAGAAAGAAAATAAGGCATGCCAAAATCATATTATACCGTGGGGCATCACAGCAGCTTGTTGAAAATCAGCCAGATGCTGAATTAGAAAACCAGCAGCCCCCTCCAGTTTTTTTAAAAATAATTCGGCATTATGAACATGTGCTACAAAACTTTAGAGCAATAGAATTTTATCAGACATTTAGGGTGGTAAATCTTGATAGATTAGCCTCATTCAGCCAGGCCATTCAAGCTGTGCAATCAGCAATTCAAGAACTTTTAGACCACATTATCCCTCAGTTAGGGGTACATGACTTTCTACAATTGTGTTTGAGTGCTGGCTCTTTAAATCACTCCTTGTTCTGAAGGAGAATACGCCCCGAAGAGTTAAATGCTGGTATATTCTTAGATCACATAGCTGACATGTTACAAAGCAATGCTGAAGTCATTGCTGATGATTCTTTACAGTTGGTGGTAACAACCATCAGAAACTGGGAGGGTGGTGGGGTGGGGTGTAGATGTACACTGAGTTCTATCCTCTATAGCAAAATAATTGAGGAAACGAGACGTTACTTGATTGATTTAAACAATAGAGATAATGTTTTTTGTTTTGCTGGAAGTGTACTCGCGCTCCTAAACAGACACCTGTCTGACAATCAATTGATCAGTAAGGCTAAAATATTGCATGCTGAGATAGGTTTGTCAGAACACACACCTGTCAGTTTCAGTGATGTGTCACAATTTGAACAGTTTTTAGAGTAACTATTAAGGTTCTATATCATAATGAAGGAAATTGGCATAACATTTTCAACAGGGTCTGGGAGCTATCCTAAAACACTGTTTGTATTACATCATAACAATCACTTTTATGGTGTCACAAATGTCAAGAAATTTATTGGGGCCAGATACCTCTGTGAATACTGTCAATCAACCTTCATTCACAAAAATCATCACTCATGCACTCTTTTGTGTAGGGTGTGCTGTGATCCAGTCTGTGCAGAACAAATTGCCAGTATAGTGAAATGTCCAAAATGTAACAAAATTTGTAGATCCTTAGATTGTCTGGAGAGGCACATGATCAAAGCTGATTTAGGTATGATCCCCTGTGAATCAAGCAAGCTATGTGAAGAATGTTTTGCCGTATACAAAGGAAATTATAAATGTAAAATGGGCAGATGTCCTAGATGTGGTTCTCTTATGACTGCTGACAAACATTTGTGTTACATGTCTCCACTGAAACAAGTGAAGAACTCTGAGAAATATACAGTGTTTGATTTTGAGGCCAGACAAGAAACAGAAACACACACACACACCAAATTATGTCTATGCCAAGCAACTGCATGATAGCAGATGTTGGGCATTTGAAGGAGACGATTGTGTAAAAGATTTTGTCAGGCACTTTATAGATACACCATTCAAACACTACACATTTATAGCTCACAATGCCAAAGGCTATGACAGCTATTTTATTTTTAGTCAGCTAGTCAAGGAAAAAATTGGCATCAAATTGCTCACACAAGGAGGGAAATTGCCCTCCATGATGGTATCTGCACTGCACATTAGATTTATAGATTCACTATGTTTTCTGCCAATGCATTTGTTTAAAATCCCAGGAGCATTTGGCTTTGAAAATAAGATCGCTAAAGGGTACTTTCCACATTTTTTTAACACCAAGGCCAATGAAAACTATGTAGGTCCCTGCCTGATGCCAAATTTTATGGGGTAGATTATATAATGCCTACAGAAAAATCAGAGTTCATGCGATGGTACCTAGTCAACCAACATACAGAATTTGATCTGAAAAAAGATCTTTGCTACTATTGTCAATTAGATGTTGAAATTCTTCACAAAGCCTGTGACAGATTTAGACAAGAAGTGATGAACATGACAACCATGCATGTTTTAAAACAGTCAGATGGTGACATTTTAGAACATGAAGAGGTTTGTTTAGATCCCTTTCAATATACGACCATAGCATCTGTCTGCATGGCCACATACAGATTCATGTTTTTGAAAGAAAACACACTCGAAGTTCTCCCCCCAGATAAATACCGTGGCCTGCAAAAGAGGTTCTCCACACCTGCGATACAGTGGTTAATGTACATAGCAGAGAAAGAAAACATTGCTATTCAGCACTCACTATGGGGGGGCATATTTTCTCAATGGTTATTCAATAATTAATGGGGTTCCCACTGCCTCTGAATTCAATAAGTGTTTCTTTCATGGCTGAAACATCTGTTATTGTGAAAAAGATCAAAATCATATGACAGGTATGACTTTTGGGCAGTTATTCAATCAGACCATGCACAAGGTTCATTTTTTTAAAAAGTCAGGGGTTTGCCATTAGAGTCCTGTGGAAACACAAGTGGAGGGAAATGTTGGCCACAGATCAGGGGCTGACTGATTTTTTGAGGGAACGGGAACTACCCCAACCTCTCGAACCTAGAGAGTCACTGTTAGGGGGATGAACAAATGCTATTTCTCTGTATTATAAGATACAGCCCAATGAGACAATCTGCTATTATGATTTTACCAGCCTGTACCCTTTTGTCAACAAAACTAAACAGTACCCAGTGGGTCACCCTGCCATCATTTATGAGAACTTTGCTGACATGAGTCAGTACTTTGGTTTGGCAAAAATAAAAGTTTTACCCCCTAGAGGTCTCTTTTTTCCAGTGCTGCCATCCAGGATTGGAAAAAAACTTGTATTCCCATTATGTCATGCATGTGCAGAAGACACGGTTCAGACACCGTGCACACACAATGATGAACAATGGGCACTGACTGGTACCTACTGTACCGTGGAACTAAACCTGGCACTGGAAAAAGGGTACAAGATCTTAAAAATGTATAAAGTGTGGCATTTTAGAGAGTCATCAACAGAACTGTTTGCAGACTACATCAAACTTCATCTGAAAGGCAAGCAAGAGGCATCTGGTTTCCCTTCATGGGTAAAAAATTAAGCCGATAATGTCAGGTACATATAGCAGTATTTTGAAAGAGGAAATGTGCATTTCAGCTCCACTGACATCGCTGTTAACTCCGCAAAGAGACAGATATCTAAACTGTTCTTAAATTCTCTTTGGGGGAAATTTGGACAGAGAGTTAATTTGCCCACCACCAGTTTAATATCAGACCCTGATGAGCTTTTCCAGTATGTGTTTGCCCCCTATTATGATGTGGCATCATGCTGGTTCATCGATGATGAAACAGCGTGTTTATGCTGGAAATATAATAAAGACCACTACCCAAATTCTAACAACGTCAACATATTCATAGCTAGTTTCACCACTGCATATGCCAGACTAGAACTCTACAAACTGCTAGATAAGTTACAGGACAGGTGCCTGTGTCACGACACAGACTCTGTCATTTTTGTGTCTAGACCAGGTGACTGGAAGCCCCCTCTAGGTGACTATTTAGGTGAATTGACTAGTGAGCTTCCTCCAGATGAGCACATTACTGAGTTTGTGTCTGCAGGTTCCAAGACATATGGATACCAGCAGTCTGGAGGACAAATTGTTGTTAAAGTGAAAGGCTTCACCCTTAATATAGGTAACTGTGAACACATTAATTTTGACAGCTTAAAAGATCTGTTTTTTGATTATGCAGGGTCACAGACATCTAAAGAAATCACAGTGAGGCAACCCAGCATAGTTAGAAACAAAAAGCAGTGGTCCCTTGAAACAAGAATGCTGTCCAAGGCCCAGAGAGTAGTTTATGATAAACGAGTTTTACAATCAGATTTCAGAACACTTCCTTACGAATACTGAGAACTGAAAATGGATATCAGGTTGCAGCATCCCTTTACTTGTCTGTTGGCTGGCCCATCTAACAGTAGGAAAAACTTCTTCATAAAGCAGTTGTTGGAAAATTATGATACCACTTTATCACATAAACCTGAAAATATTGTCTGGTTTTACTGCTGCTGGCAACCTTTGTATAATGAACTGATGTTAATGTTTCCGCAGATTAAATTTGTGGAGGGGCTACCAGAATCATTCACTGATGATGATCTCTTACCCCTTGGGAAGGTGAATTTTGTTGTTATAGATGATTTAATGGACTCTGCCTGTCAAATTAGTGAAGTCGAGTATGGGTTTACCAAGTACAGCCATCATAAACAATTAATGATATTTCTAATTGTACAGAATGTATTTTGTCAAGGCAAGAAAAGCCGGACCATCATGCTTAATGCCAAATATATGGTCCTGTTTAAAAACCTATGGGACAAGCTGCAAATCCAAATACTGGCCAGACAGATGTACCCCAGTCAGACCAATTTTTTTTAGAAGCTTTTGAAGATGCCACAAAAAAACCTTACGGCTATTTAATGGTTGATTTAAGAGCTGGTACACCAGATGACTACAGGCTGCACAGTGGGTTGTTTCCACCTGACTGGCCTGTGGCGTACGTCTTGAAAAAAACACATTCTGGTTTTAGAAATACATGATGCTGTATTGTCATTATGTCTAAAAGACTGCAGAGAAACCTTTCTGTTTTAAAGTTACTTGTCAGAGGGCCTCCCCATCTAAGAAAAGCTATTTTGTGTGCAGCCTCTGATGACTTGATATCCGCCATCATGGAGGTTGCTTTAAACACCCTGAAAGGAAATATACCATTGTCGGCTAAACAGCTAGCTTTTCTGAGAAAAAGGGGCAGAGTCATAAAAAATTTAAGTAACAGAAAAGTGCCTTTAAAAAGAAAAAAAACAGACTGTAAACCAGACAGGTGGATTCATAGGGACGTTGTTGGGTATTGCTGTTCCTTTGATTACTGGACTGCTGGCTAACAGATAATTGCTTTTACTCAGAAAATGTATCTGGTACCTCAACAGTAATTGGACCATATGAAAAAAACTATCCCGATGAGGATATGAGAAAAGTCACAACTTACAGCTTGGATACAGAAAAGAGATCTATACTATCACGGACTGATTTATCAGATCATGACAAAGCCAAGCTGTACTCTGCAGTGTTGCAATGTTAGCGCACTCTAGTATGTTAAGGAGAACAGGTTAAAACCAGTTTGACCTTACACATGCCTGAGAGTGATGCAGTTTCCGAGCAACCTCATACTGAGACTCTTTCTGTCACGAGTTCTATGGAAAAAGACATTTTGAACAGTGTTTCTCAAAGGTCTAAAAAAATACTGAGATATTACTAAAGCAAATGGCAAAGAACAAGAATATTCTTTTTTGGAATAATATGGGGGAATTGATGTATAAAGGTAGTGTTGTTTCTGGGTCTCATATGGTCGATTTGGTAAGGGCTGCTGCAGCCACTCATGCTATCCCTGACCACAAAAAGCCAAAGGGGTGGGAAGTGTTTGTCAAAGTGGTGGCAGAGGTTAACATACCCACATCCGTCTTTGGCCATTCAGCAAACAGGAGATGTGTTGACAGTCAAAAAAACAGCTGATGTAAAAGCCCCTGAACCCTCTCCACTTAGCAAATGGTCAGCGACACCCAAAAGATGAAATACGTTTAAGAAACCTGCCTGGTTCATTGTATAAATTTGAATATTATGTACCTTAGTGACCAATGTATACTGACTATTTTGGCATTTTTTTTTTTTTTACCAAAAGGTATTAACAGTGATGTATGTTATAATCCTACCTCATATTGAATACATTAGCATGTTTTTTTTAAAAGGTACTTATATTTCTGTATGTTATCATCCTACCTCATATTAAATATGGTAGTATTTTTTTACGAAAGGTGTGTATACTGATACATGTTAGCCTACCTCATCTTTAGTATGTAATCATGTTTTTTTGTATCATAATCCTAGCTCAGTGATATGTCACATGTAATGTGCATTTTTAACTAGATGTTTTTAGTTTTGTGTATCTTATCCACGACTTTATCTGTCATTCTTTTACAATAAATATCTTTTAATATTTTATATATCATGTCATTATTAAAGACATTACATACAGTATCTGAAAATTTCAAACACATGTCCCCCAGAAAAACTGACAAAGACACAGAGATCATGAGGGTATATATGATTTTATAAAATGATGGTTTTAAGTTACAAGTGATTGCATGTTTTAAATTTATTACAAGACAAACAAGTCTGAACATGTTGCCATCCCACTGATACAGGCCCTGACATGTTTCAATGCCTGAAAGGGTGACATACAAAACTAGTTACCATGGCATCATTTTTGAGCAAATCATTAGAGTACATCTTTAGAATGTGATCATAAGAAAGTCCTTTACATCTGTGATGTAAGAAAAAGATGCACTGAAATCCACAGGTGGTAGAGAAGGTATCTTGCAACTGTGTGTTTTGGTATAGAATGGTCTTTGCATTTCTTTTGCATTTCTTTTTAAAAAGACTCCGATCCTTTGTGCATAATTGTCAGGATGAAAACCATAGCTATCAAAGAACTCCCCAGCCCCATTTTTGGAAATGTATACAGCTAACCAGTGCTATCATGGGAGGTCATGGGGGTCAGTATTGATGACTAGTGCTGCCGGAAGGTTTCTCAGTCTCACTTAGGGTAGCAGATCATAGGGAAACACACCCAGAAAGCAATCACGGATGTGTGAGTCATTCACTACAATTTTTTCCAGCTGCTTTGTGTTCATTTTTTTATGGTTTATCCCATATAATCAAAAATAACATTTATTTTCTGGTTTATTTCAATGACGTTATCAAACACAGCATAGACAATGAGATTAACTGTTTGTGGAAGGGCTTCTGTAAATCTGATTTCTGCTCTGAGGTTCTCAGTTTTAATTAAAGAGTAATGATCAGCACATTCTTGGTCTGGAGTGAGATCAAAGGCAAACAGTGTGTACCCTTGGGTAAATTACTGACGGTTGACAACTAATGGTCGCTCTTTCATATTTTTCCCCTGTCTGTACTAGATTAAAATATTCTCTCACAGCATTTCCATTTCTAAAATCAGGCTGCAGAGGTTTAGTGGGGATTTGTTCACTGTCCAGATACAGAGCCACAAAATTAATGTTATAATGTTTAAAGTTAAAGGGGTTTTGAGTGTAGGAACTGCTAAAAGCATCACTGTCAACAATCCCATGACCTTTATTTTGGTAACTGTCCCAAAAACAAATTATCTTGGTTACAGACCCTGTTGTCTGCTGGGAGGCTGAACACTTTCATCCCCACTCTGTCTATAGGGTATTTAGCATTGGAGGTCAGCAGGGCTTCCGAGTGTCCCAGACGAACACCGGGGTTCATTTTAACCCTTTTGACAAACAGGGAGGCGGCCATGATTTTTAGCTTAGAAGGTTCAGCATCTCCACTCATCAGGCAAAAGCTGTCCCTGTTACATGTCAGTTTAATTTTAGTATCCACACCATTCAGTATCAGTTTCTCTTGAAAAAACAAGTCTGTGTGCAAGTGTCCCAGCAGCTCTACTCCTCTACTGAGATGTGTGAAAGAGCTTCATTTATTAAACCCTACATTGTCACCCCCTCTGTCTATGATTTCATGTTTCCCCGGGGTGTCTTTGTAAAATAATTCTGCCATGAATTGTGTAGAAAAGGTCTCTTCACTGAAGTTCAGCACAGATTTTATGATAGCCCTGTAGAAGTAACAGTTATTGCTCTGACTGTTGAGCTGATAACTGACAGTCACATCCAGCTGGCTGAAAATGGTGGCCACTGGGTAGTTTATAAGACCCACTTTGGCCGCTGCAGGTATATCACCCCCATCCACTTCAGTGATTTTGCAAACCAGGTAAAGAAGCATGTTGTTTAGATCCAAATAGCGTTCACCATTTCCTGCTATATAAAATTCAATTGGTGAGTTTTCTGAAAGGGCAATCAGAGGGGGCATCTCTACATAAATGCTTTTTCTCAGTGCTTGTCTGTGTGGGAGCAATGGCAAACAAGTCCAGTTCTGATTTTGTGCATTCTTCAGAACCACAGTTCACGAAAGCCATCTTTTTTAGAATAAATATCTATGTTTCTTACATCCCCTAGAAGGTCCTTTGGACTTTGATCTCTTTCTTTTATGTGACGTTTTGCATTTTGAGACACACTTTTTCAAGTAGTGGGGAGGTCCGATGAGAAGTGAAGGGTGTACTCTGCACTTTCTCTTTCTGCCTCTCTTGACCACAATCAGCCCTGAACCACCCTGAGTGGTCTTATCGCCTTCTGACATCCTTTGAGTGACAGTGCTAGTCACATGCCCCACAACATCCTTTGCAACATTTTTAACAGCTGTTTGTAGATGTGGTTTGGCAATTTCAAACCCCCTTCTTAGAAATGGAACTGCTTTTCTAAACAGACTATGAAATATCCATCCTATACCAGAACCATACATAGTAGGAAGTCCATGAAAGCCTGGAAGGCTGTATCCTGCCTGTGCCTTATAATAGCTTTTGTACAAGGCAGGGTCTCCATAATGTCGAACAATCACCATACTTGTTTAAATTTTAAAGTACTCTCTGGGGGCGAAAATGCAACTTCACAATCACCTTTCCAGATTGAAATGGCACAGGTTCATTTTGATCATTCTTTATTTCAATAGTGACTGCAGTGATCTGATGTTTACTGACTGTTTGACAATGAGGTTTGTTGTAGGTCATGGTCACTATCTCATTTTCTTGGCCCCTGATGGGTACGCATCTCAGCAGAGGCACTAGACTGTCACCCACTATTTCATGTGTGATAATGTCAGTGTAGATATATAATGTGTAAAAACCCCCATTAATATCTGTAGGGTTCTTTGTTAGAGTCGCCTACATACCCCCTAAGAACCAAAAGCCTGCCGTCACATCCCTCACCGAATACCTCTCTACCCTACCACACAATGCAGAACAGACACTAGTAGGGGACCTCAATATCAACTGGCTTGGCCCCTCGGCTGCACCAACAAAGGATTCATTCTCAGCCCTTGACATGGTCCAATTAGTTACCCAACCCACTAGACTTCACCCATCTACTGGTATCAGCACCCTCCTGGATATCATTATCTCTAACCCCCCCAACAAAATCCAGGATATAAAAGTACTCCCCAACTCACTAAGTGACCACTCGCCCATCCTATTCCAATGGACCTTTTCCACACCCAAATTCATAACCCAAACAACCTTCAGAAGGTGTCTCTGCCCAGGAGGGTTAATAAAACTTAAACAGCTGCTCACCCAAATAGATTAGTCCCCCATTAGTATAGCCCCCAGCATCAACATTGCACTCAACTTGTTTACACAGGCCTTCACCAAGGCCTGTGACCTCTATGCTCCAGTCACTAAACTCTGCACCAAAAGGCAACATGCTTCTTGGATAACCCCCTCCCTACTCCAAATGTTGAGAGACAGGGATAATCTCTGGCACAAAGCCACATATTCTGGCAGGTTGGCGGACAGACAATCCTATAATGCTGCTTGCAATAGATGCACTCGAGCCATCCGTAAGGCCAAAGCAGACCACTATCAATCTACTCTCACAGCCACGTGGGGGTCTGCGAGGACCTTCTGGAGTAATATCAAAGAACTCAATGGGAAATCAGGCTCCCCACCTCCCTCCCAGCTCACCATGAATGGCACTGCCCCCACAGGCACACTCACCATAGCAAACTGTCTAAACACCACTTTCTTGGAACTCAGCACTGTTCTCCCCCATTGTTTCTTTGACCCTGTGCCCCAATCCCAACCCCCAACCCTGCAGCATCCTTGTTTTCTCCTGTGCAAAATATCCACCCACAGAGCTCGTCCTTACCTACAAAAAGCACTAAACAGCAATAACCCAATAAATGACCCCCTAGATGCCAGGCTTCTTTGACTGGTCCTCGACGAGGTCCTAATCCTCCTAACAGACCTGCTCAACAAATCCTTATGCCTAGGGCAATTCCCTAGTGCCTGAAAAACAGCTGTCATTACCCCCATCCATAAAAGTGGTGGCAAAGCCTCCCTAAACAACTATCGACCCATCTCCATTCTCCCCCCCCTAAAGCATTAGAAAAAGTGGTTGTCACACAACTTACTGAATACCTAACCAAGCATAACATTCTATGCCCAGAGCAGCATGGCTTCCATTCGGGCCATAGCACCACCACAGCCCTCCTAGAATTCACCAACTTCCTGCACTCCTCCCTAGACTCTGGTAACATTGCAGGAGCTGTGTTCATAGACCTATCCAAGGCCTTCGACACAGTCTGCCACCCTCTCCTTCTCGACTCACTCCACCAACTTGGCTTCTCCACAGGCCCCCTAGCCTGGTGCTCCAGTTACCTTTCCACCCAGTCCCAATGCATCAAAATTAACTGAACCCTATCTGACACACTACCCGTCCACTCCAGGGTGCCCCAGGGCTCTATCCTAGGGCCACTTCATTTCTCCCTCTACCTAAACTCCTTACCAAAGGCCTGCTCCACAAAAATCTTACTATATGCAGATGATGCAGTGCTCTTTGCTTCTCATCATAAACCCACACCCCTTCAGTACTCCCTCCAACATGCCTTTGCCCTGGCCGAAACATGTTTTAAGGACTGTAGAATGGTCATAAACTTGAAAAAGACGAAATCAGTGATCTTCTCTCACCACCAAAACAAAGCAAAAAGTGCACCTCTCCGCATCCTCCCCAGCACCCAGCACCCCCTTGAACAGGTATCCAACTACAAATATCTTGGACTTACCCTCAACTCAGCCCTTACCTTCCATGACCACATAAACACCCTTGCTGCCACAACAAACACCTGGATTGGACTCCTTTACTGACATAGGGACTGCCTGCCCCCACGCCCTTAGGCTTGCCTTCACCTCATCAATACTGTCCCTAGTGGACTATGGGCTCCTTGTATATGGGGCCGCAGATAACTCCGCACTCCAGAAAATCCAGGTCTCCCTAAACAAGGCCTGCAGGTTCCTAACTGACGCACCTAGGCTCATTCGCACCTGCTCCCTCTATATCTCTGCCAATCTTCTCAACCTCAAAGAAAGGCTCCTCTACCAGACCTGCATACTGTCCAAGAAAACACTGCTCAGACTCTCCCCCCCCGGGGTTACCACCTCTCCTCATCCTGCCACCCCCACTATCTCCACCCGCAACTCAGAGAAAGCACCACTGGTTGTGCCCAGGGTAAAAACCTCCCTTGCCCAGAGATCTTTCTACTACAGGGTCCCTACATGGTTTAATGCACTCCCGACCACCATCACTAGTGCACCCAAGATCACCCACTTCAAAACCACTCTTCACAACCACCCCTTCAATATCCGCTCCTGTAACTGCTACTAACATTTCACTCTCTCACCCACTCTGATCCAAATTCTCTGACAAAGTCCATTATGGACTGCAACCTCCATCAGCAATACCAAACCCATGAATAGGACTGACAACTCTCTTTAGATGCTTTCTCAAGCTAATATTGTCTCTCTACTGTAATGATGTAAATATCTTGTTCCTAATACTGTAAATAATGTCTGAAAATATCTGCATTTCAAATTGCTGCAAATAATGTCAGTGACAAATGTCTGTAACACATGCTTAATGTAATTGTTGTTATACCCTGTCTGTATCAGTTTCTGTATTACATGTGACAAGGCACCTTTGCAAATGAGCCTCTGGCTCAAAGGTTGTAAATCCGATATATCAAATAAATAAATAAATAGAGTCTTTCCTACACCTACCTCGAGTCTACTAAACTCCAAAAGGTACTGTAACTGCTGTGCATAAACAGAATGCATTTGATGTCGCTGTCAATGTTTATTTCTCTCCCGATGGCTTGTTGTTCCAAAACCACTGGCAGTTCATTTGCTTCAAATATACTTTTATTAATTTGCCTAATAACACTTGCCATGTTAGGATAATAGCCTGATGGAATTCTCAATGCTTCAGACTCAACAAAGGGGCTGGTTGGTGGTGTTTTACTATGGGCTATGCTTAGAGGCTGATAGAGCATACTGAACCTGTTTTTCTGTGCAGGCACATTGTCCCAGGTATGAGGGTACTGAATTTCTGCTAATCCTACTTCCCATTCCCCAGGCAGTTCCAGAGTTTGTGGTCACTTTACTGTAAAAGTGGATACAGTATTATTGGGGAAAATGTTGTGCGAGGCGTTGCTAGGCAAGGTGATGTAAAAGCCATTTTTGAGCATTTTTAAATCTTATCCACTTCTAATGTCCCGAATCTGTGTTGCCTCCATCCAGCTATTGAATTTATCATGCTACCCTAGCCACTTTACCAGAAACCAAGTTTTCCTGCCTCGCTTTTTCTCTGCCAGGATTGTCTGCACCCTATACACTCAGTCCTCATCCGGTTCAATTTTCTGCAACTCTTCTGCATAGAAAGTACCTATGATGTCTTCCCTATGATAATATTTTAGCTTATAGGTGGGTCTCAGTGTTTTTAAGACCTCCGTCACAATAAATATCTCATCTGTGTATGTCTGTTTATATCCCTTTTCAAACACCCCTTTCAGCTTAGACATTCTCACGTGATCACTTTTCTGAAGGGTACCCTTTTGTTTTTTGCCAAGAACTGTTTTGCCATACATGGTCTTCCATACATCCAGGGCATTGGAAGGGTTAACATCCACTGGTCTGCATGTAATGCTTCTGTGATAAGTATGATTATAACTGTGCACCAGGTCAGGCAACACATCAATATATTTCCATGTGTTTTGGGCTGTAAAGTAACGACACATGCATGTTTTTAAAGTTCTTATGAACCGCTCTACAATGCTAGCCTTAACTTCATTATTTGTTACAAAATTATGTATTTTATTTTGTTTTAATAATGCCCTTAAGGAGGCATTTAGAAATTCTTTACCCTGATCAGTCTGCAACTTCTCAGGTATGCGTCCACTTTTAAAAATTGTTTTAAAGGCCTGCATCACAGCCTTGCCCAATTTATCTTTTAAAGCCACTACCCAGGCATGCTTGGACAGCACATCGATGCATGTCAATATGTATTTAAACCCATTATTGTACTTTGCATATTGACTCATATCCACTAAATCGGCTTGCCGTTGTCTATCTATGTTAGAAACAATGACAGGATTTCTCTTAAATTGAATTCTTGCTGGTCTGTGTAATGTATAGGGGTCCTGCTTGGAATGTCATTCTGCAACACCTTTCCTGGTCACACCTTTATCAATTTCTTTTGCAGCTTTATATAACTGAGTCACACCTCTAAAACTGCCCACTTTTCTTGCATTCAAATATATATTCTAAAGCAGTTGATCAGTCATCTTCTTTCATCAGTACCAAAATACATTTGTTAACTAGCCAACCTCTTGTCACCCATAAAATATGTGTATGTATATGTGTGCTCTTTTTTCTTTAAAATTCGATGACAACCATAAACTGCAATATGTGATTATATTTTATTCATACATACAAAACATAAACTAATATGTATATTAATTACATACAAAAGCCATAACAGTGTTTTAAAGAGGGTATATATATATAACACATAGTATGCATGCAATGACTACATAATATTCTGTTTCTACACTACCAGATTCTTTCACATTCTACCATACCCAGAGTCAGTAACTTTTGGGCTGTATGTTTCACACAAGCAAGGGTTTCATCCACTATCCCCCTGGTGACAAGGTAGGCACAAAACATACACACTTGTGCCATGCACCACTCAAAATAATCAGGGTGATCTTTGAGGGGTACTGCTACAGAATCAAAAATGCTATTTACCTTACATATGTCTGTGTTTTTTTTTTAGTTCATTGCATCAATATACATATGCCACAAAACTGGGGCATACTTTTAATCTCAGTCATTGTCCTTTCTACCAGTGAAGGTGCAGCACCTTCACAGCATACGTTTAATGCATGGCACTTTCCAAAGTATACAGGGGTCTTTAAAATGTCCTTTATCACATGGCACATTGTAGCCATCAAGAGTGACTGGAATATGCCATTACGTTCCATCTGAAAGTGCATAATACACGTTATACAGATTAGCGTGTCACTTTTTTATTCAGAAAAATGACTGCTACATCACATTTATTAAATACAATGTAAGTGATACATTCTGCAAAAAAGTGATGAATACACATGATGCTTAGTGCTCTTTCATTTCATGGAGAATCATAACAACTGAAGAAACCACTTTCACAGTATGAGAAATATCACATTCTTTTCTTTGCTTTAAAGCAGACACACACATTGCTGCAACTACCAATATATACAGGGTACAAAGACATTCAGGATCTGCTACGAATATAGGCACAATCACTGTAATGTTTTCTAAAAGTGTCAACTCAGATTCTTTTATATAGTTATCTATATCCTCCCACATATCTGAGGGGGCACACAACATCAGTTCCATGGCAGAAGATAAGTCAGAAAGGGATGCTTCAAAGTCAGGCAGCCTGAACATGGAAGGATAGCAGTAATGGCTTATGATCAGATACGTAAGTCTTTGGACATTCTCTTTGCTTACATGGTTCTCTGTAAAATAAAATATGAAGCTTTGGGTTCTACAGCATTTACACATAACCTGTAGCAGATCAGCAGTTAAATAAATGTTCACAACAAAAACAGAGTCCCTTAATTTCTTTTTATAAATTTAACAGAGTCCCTAAAGTTCTTGTTAGAAATTTTTTAAAGTAGCATTTACTGACTAGACAGCTGGCCTCTTTTTTAATCTCACCATCTGTCTGTTGTAACATATCTGTAAGTAAGCCGATGGGGTCATCATCTCTTTTCACATCATTTAAAACATGACTTACAGATTCTATAATTTCATTGCTCATGCTTAAGCCCTGCTGTTTCATAGCTATTGCTAAGATCACAGGCATGAGATGCTCTATATGTATGGCTTCAGAAACATTTTTGTATGCTTCTCTAGCCGTCATGTCATCAAAGATACATGTATGGTTTATCTGACTAGGGTCATCTATCTCACACCTAGGACAGGCATCAACCATTTCACAATGTATCACTCTCTCGCTATCACTGCAGCAATTACACCACGAATGGTATGGTACATAACACAGAGAATAAAGTATGGGTTGGGGTGTGTAACAAGAAGTTTACACACACCTGAGGGGTTAGGTGCTACATAAACCCTGAAAGTGAAGCTTGAGGGGTTAATTAAAAGCATCTAACCCCGAGGGTATGTGTAAACTTCAAGTTTACACACCCTGACCCATTTTTTATTTTATATAATTGCTTGGTTTCCCTTTTTTGCCACAGCAAATATATAAAATAAAAAAAGCTATAGTGTATGGTGGAATGCGGTTGTGTATGGAAATCCATACACTGCAAAAAGTTGTTCTGCTGCAGTAGTGACGTCCTCACTAACACAGAATGATTTTTCGTTCTGCATTAGTGAAGACGTCATAATACAAGGGGCTACAGCAGACGTCCTCCTGATTTGTTCCTTGCTGTGTGAGACGGGCGCGCTAGTGTGCTGGGCAGCAGCAGTTGTGAATCGACGGCCTCAGCAGAACCAAGTGAAAATATGGAAAAGTGAGTCTCTTTTTGTCTTTTTTTTTGGGCACCATACACTATAAAGAACAGTATATGGTTACTCATTCACTACAAGGCTATTCTTTCACCTCGTAGATACAATGCTGACTTGGAAACCTCTCAAGCTTCGCTCTTGAGGTCATCAGTTGGCATTGTATCCACTCGGTGGAAGAATAGCCTTGAAGTGTATGGGTAACCATACACTATCCTATATGTTGCTCTGCGACCGTGGTCCGGTTTTAGTGCGCGGTCCATGGTTGCTGTCAGGACTGACAAATCTCTTTTACTTTTTTATTTGGTAGGGCAGGCATATGTTTGTTTAAGTGTAATTTTTGCACATTTATGTTGTAAAAAACACTTACCACTGAGTCCGAGTGGCGGTTTGCGATTGACAAAAAAGCGGACAGTGTTGGAATGGCAGGAACTCAGGTGGACGATGTTATGAGTAAGGGAACTGCACGCGGTTTGCTGTTATAAACGCCTCCCTTTATAACGGCAAATTACTCCACGGTTTCCCTATGGGAAAAAGGGGAAGCCAGTTATTATATATTTACAATACACATCGTGGTCAGTTTTGGGGGGCTTAATACTTAGGCCTGGTTTTTCACCTGAGGAAACCTGTCTAATCTCAGTAGACGTAGATGGTTGTGGCTGTGCAGTAATTACAGTGTTTTCTGTTTCTTCAAGCATTCTATTGCTCTCTAACTTTCTAACATATTGACCCTCACACATCTCATTAATAACCACATCTGTATCTTTCACACAGCAAACACAGTCAAACAGTAGATTTGTGGAGACTCGAGTATCCATGCTGTCTGAATAATACTGTTGCTCCATTCCATATCCATCATTCTGATAAAGCAAAAATAAAACAACATTGGTCCTTTTACTCAGTAAGTTACAGTTCATCTGCTAACTCATCTGTTCAGTTACACTCTGCACGCATGTCTCCATTCACTCATTTTTTAGTGTTTAAAAACAAAACATAAATTTACCTCCACAGTGCAATATGCTTTGCCATCTTTTTCTTCTTCTTCTTTAGCCTGTTGCTTTTTCTTATCTTTTCTTTTCGTAGCCTGTGGCTTGCTGAGCGTGGCAGTGTCACCATCTGCTTCTTGGCTGGCTGCTGCTTCTGCCTGTGTCTTGGCATCCTTATCTGACTCTCTCTCCATGTCATTCTCTCTTCTGGGCTTCATTTTCACATATTTCTCCACAACAGACTCACATGCTAGCTGTTCTTCAAGGTCTTGCAGTTGTGCCTCTTTGATAGGCATATCAGGATCAGTTTTTGATTTTTCCAATTCACCAAACTGTGCAGCAAGATTTCTTTTTATGGTTCAAATCCTTCCACTGGCCAAAATTTGAATTGGACATTCTTTTTCACACTTTATGTAGTGCACATACACGGGTTTGGGCCTGAAAGGCACCTTCTCTTCGGGCTTTTCATCTCCTGGCTGTTCATTTGGTGGTGAAAAAGTCTCTTGCATGACTGGAATGTTAGTTTGAGATACTGTGTTCTGGGCCATCTTCTTGAATCTCTTGGATAATCTGCTCAGATCCTATAAAGTAGATTTGATGAGGCTCTGAAAGCTATTCTGGCACATCTCCAACCAAGGGTTTATATAAGACCCCTGCCAGATGAACTCACGCTATGTGACCATCATAAGGCTGGCACGGGGTTTCTAAATGACAGACCTCCATTGATAAATATAGTTATGTCATCTCTTGTGACTAGCATCACGCATCTGCATGTTTAGTTGGGGGTTTATTAATATCAACTATGATTTGTGTGACCCATCATAAGGCTGGCAAACGGTTTCTAAAAGACAGACCTCCATTGATAAATATAGTTATGTCATCTCTTGTGATACATAGAATGACTAGTATGTGATTTCTATACTGTAATGTTGGGCAGGGCATGTTTAATATGAACTTTTAATAGGAATTTTCTTAAGTTTCTCAGAGTATAGAAGTCTCCATGAAGCAGTCTACTGGTTTTTCAGTTTTACATAGCTAATGCAGAACACTTTTTGTTGCTTTCTGGAAGTTAAAACACTCTTAAATACTTTCACCAGTACATTAAAATATATTTAATAGAAATATATGCTTTTGATAAGCAGTGATGTTTGTAAATTATCTTTTTCAAAGGAAATGGAAAAGTATGTTTAGCTTCTGAATTCAAAATACCAGATTTCTGATGTATTCATTTAAAAGAAAATGTATGGAGAGAGTATGACTGTTTTTTTAACAGACTTTAGGATTTGAAGCAGTCTACTTAGACTACAAACCCTTGAAACTTTAGCACTGGACACACACACACACACACACACACAGTCTCTGCTTTTAAAGTTATAACTCATTCTTTTTCACATTAAAAAAGAAATCACTTTTTTCATAAATACTTAAAATGCATTCTTTTAACAGAAATTTTTTGTATAGCAAAGATAAAATGTTCTTACAGGAAATGCAGAGAGGATAAAACCCTCTTGAAAAATGAAATGCAGAGAGTATGTATGTATGTTTTTAAATCAGACTTTAGCATTTGAAGCAGTCTACTTAAACTACAACCCCTTTAAACATCGGCTTCAACACACACACACACACACACACACACACAATGTCTCTGCTTTTAAAGTTAGAACTCATTTTCTTTTTCACATTAAAAGAGAAATCACTGTTTTTCCATAAATACTTAAAATGTATTGTGTTAAAAGAACTTCCTTATACTGAAGAGATAAATGTTCTTACAGTCCTCTGAGCTTCAAAGCACATTTCACACAAAATAATCCCCCAAGTAAAAAGGCACCCTGCAGTCATACCACAGATCGACAGGGGGAGGTTGAGGGAGTGCCAAGTAGTTGATGGTGGGGCAAGGTGAGAGGGGAGAGATTCGGGTAGGTGATGGGTGCAAGGGTGGTGGTGGGACAAGGTGGGAGGTGGGAGAGTTTGTGCCAAGATATTGTGGCAGGGGGTTGAGGACGGAGGATGAATTCAGGGTTGAGCTAGGATGGGGTGGTTGTGGTTCAAGGGGATGGAGGACAGACTTGGGTTTGAGCTTGGATGGTGTCATGGAGGTTCGAGGGGACAGGGGATGGAGGAGGAAGGATGTAGGGACGTAGAACAGGAATGATGTGTTATTTCTGGGTTCGATAATATGTCATTTCCAGAATTTCATATGTCACTTCCTATGTTTGACATGGGACGCCCTGCATTTAAGATGTGACGTCCTGCGCAGAGGGGCGAGACTTCCTGCACTGTATGGGGACGATTCTGATTGGTCCATTTCATGCCACGCCCACCTGTCAAATAACGTGGTGCACGCTGATTGGCTGAAATATAACATTTGACGAGATACATGAACTCCATACCACTCCTGTCCCAGTAGTGCTTGAACCCATTTATAGTCCCTTCCCCAACTTCTGCAAGTAATCTGCTCCATGAATGAACCATGCTTTCAGTGAAGTAAAAGTTCCTCATGTCCCTCCTGAATTTCCGCCTGAATGACCCTTCATGACAGCATCCCCATTCCTGTTAAATAGAACTGTTCACTCTTTGTATTCCCCTTAGGAGCTTGAAAGTTTCTGTCATGTCACCCTGTCCCTTCTGGCCTCTGGCAAGTACATGTTTAAGGCCTGTAGCTGTTCCTTATAGGGTCTGCTCTGCTGGCCCTAAATCATCTTGGTGACCCTTCACTGCACAAGCTCTAGCCTATCCCTGTTTTTTCTCTGGTGTGGACTACAGAACTGGACACAGTATTCTAGGTGAGGCCTCACTAGTTACCTGTACAGGAGTAATTTACTCACCATCTCCTACTGTTGAAACCCCTATCAATAAACTCCAAAATACATTTCACCTTACTGTAGGCCTTATTATGCTGACTTGTTTGTTTGAGGGAGTTACTGATAATAACTCACAGGTCCCTTTCCACGGTTGTGGTGATCAACCTACCCCGATAATCCAGTATTATGGCCATGGGTTCCTCTTCCCTATGTGCATCATCTTTCACTTCTTGGAAATAATATTTTTTTTAATTATTTTTCCCTCCGGTCATGGCTTATAGGAACTCTCTCAGGCAACCTTATCCTTGTTCCTGCCCTTGCCTGAGGATCGCTGCAGTCTATGCCTTCTCTCCCCCCCATAGCCAGCATTCCCAGTTTAACCCACCCAGAAAGGGTAGCCTGACTCCTTACTTTGGGGTCCTTATCAAGGCAGACTCTGGCATGCAGGTGGGGCCCGGGTGGAGGAGTGATGAGGCGGGCTGAGATGAACCCAGAGTTGGGCATGGGGATAGGTGTCATTGCCTATCCCATTGAGTTGTGTTTTTCCTTGTTCTGCCCATCCCTTCCCCTCCTGCATGTGCACCCCTGATGCTTGGTGCACAACAACCCTGCCAGCATCAGGCACACTGTTACATGCTGCCCGTGCTTCTATGGCACCCCCAATCTCCACCAGGGGCTGCTGGAGCACCTGGCATCCCACTACCATCTCCCCAGGATCAGCTAGTAGCCCAGTGCTTGCTCTATCCAACCCCTGCCCTGCCAACCCCTGGCACCTGAGCTCGCTCCCAAACTCGGGTCGCTGGCATGGCACGAGGTGTGGCATCCAGCACGTCAACCCTCAGCACCACTGGGCTGGCTGGAAATGAATTTTAACTGCTATAATTTTAACCACATCACTAGCTCACTGGAAGCAGGAGTGGTGCCAGAGAACTGGTGAAGGGCTGACATGAGAAAGAGTGGCAGCAGGGAGGAAGTTAGCGCTTACAGAACAGTCAGCCTAACTTCAGCAGTGGGAAAACTAATAGAAACCCTACTGAAAGAGAGGCTGGTTGAGCATCTAGAATCCAATGGTCTGCAGGATCACAGGTAACAGGGATTTACAGGGGGAAGATCATGCTAAAAAATCTGATGGATTACTATGATTGAGTGACCAGGGAACAGAACCAGTGGAGGTCAGTTGACATAGCCTATCTGGACTTTAACAAGGCCTTTGACACTGTGCCACATAGTAGGCTGATTAGGAAGTTGACCTGCTTAGGAGTGGGGTCAAAATCGGTAATCTGGATTTGAAACTGGTTAACTGATAGGAGGCAGAAGGCAGTGGCTAATGGCACATACTCTAAGAACAGGAGTGTGATTAGCAGGGTACCACAGGTTAGCTACTCAGACCAGTCCTCTTCAATATCATAATAGCGGACATTGAGAAGAACTGGAAGGGACGGTATACCTTTTTACAGATGGCACCAAAGTCTACAATGTGGTGGTCACTCAGGAGGCAGTGGAGAAAATGTGTAGGGATCTAGGGAAACCAGAGGTGTGGTCAGAGACACAGTAGCTGGGGTTTCATGCCCAAAAGTGCAAAATCACACACTTAGGGAATAGGACCCCCAGTGCTGAGTACAGGATAGGGAGCAGGTATTGACAGTCACTAGACAGGAAAGGGACCTAGGATTATTTTATCACAGGATCTCAAGATGGCAGAGCAGTGTAAAAAGGCTGTGGGAAGGGCTAGTGGGATGGTGGAGCCATAGGGTGAGGCATCACCAGTAGGAAGAGGTAGATGGTGGTGTCACTATATTGGTCTCTGGTACAGCCCCATTGTGTCCATTTCATAAAAGACATTGACATGGTGAGGGAAATCCAGAGGGAGCAACAAAAATGGTGCAGGGATTGCAAGGGAAGCCCTACTTGGAGAGAGCGAGGAGCTTAACATGTACATGCTAGAGGAGATGGGAGCAAGATGTGACATGATAGTGAATTACCAGTATCTCAGAGAAGAGAACAGGGTGGAGGAGGGGCTCTTTTATCAAACAAGGTTGATCTACAGGACCAGGGGACATGCAAGGGTGCCAGAGTGGTTCAGGAGGAATGTGAGAAAATATTTATTCACTGAAAGGGTGGTAGATGCATGGAACCAACTACCAGCCAAGGTGGTGGAAGCTAGAATGGTGGAGTGCTTCAAGTGTGCACAGGATAAACATAGGTCTATATTAGAACAGAGGAAGGGGGGGGGACAGAATCACCAGAGTCCAGATAGGGTCTGCGACCATACAATACACAGGGAACACTTGGGCAGACTTGATGGGCCAAGCGGCCTTTTTCTGCTGACAGATTTTATGTTTCTGTATTTCACCTCTCCAGTTTTCAGATCTCTCAGAAACCTCCCTCACCCCCTCTTCACTCTCCACCCAGCTACATAGCTTTGTGTCGTCAGTGGAGTACCAGAGGAAGCAGACAGGGCAGAGGCTGTTACATGCTCTGGTGATGAGCTCTTTTTCTCTCTATCTGTTGCCTAAAAAAAGTTAAAAACAAAGAAAAATGTATCACTATCTCTTCCTATCACTATACTGACTGGAGCAAAGTACACTGGGTAATGAAGTTTTTGCAGCTCCTGTAAGTGAGGTGCAGCAGAACTACCAAAAATGAGATGGTCTGTGTTAGGGTACATTCCTGACTTTTAAAATGGATTTGTTTAGCCAGAAAGGAAACTTCTTAAGAAAGAAGACTTCTGGTCTCCATTTTATTAAAATAAACACTGAAACAGCATTTTGTGGCAGTTTTCCTAGGGTGACCTCTTGAGGCACTTTCAAGTCACAGTGTACAAATTCAAAGCCCCTGCGAGCTGTCAGTGAGCACAGATAGAGTAGGGCACAGCAGTGATGAGTTTCTGTGTGTTAGCTGAGACAGAAGGGACACGGGTCAAAAACTGTGAAACAGGGAGCCAAAAGAAAAAAAAACATATAATGGCAGGTGAGTAAGCCAAAGAGAAGGCTAAAATTTACATTGTAAAATATTTCAAAATACAGTGCACAGCAGCAAATTGGTGTTTGATAAATATGTATGTAGAGAGAAACTAAAGGGGGAGATCACACACTTTAAAAGGAAACTGGAATTCCAGGTGGAAATGTGAAAAACTGAGCAGTTTGCTCCCAACACTAGTAGACCTAGACTAGTAGACTAGTAGAACTTTGTTCTTGTTACATCTATGTTGGTCCATTAAAAGGTATCAAATCATTTGCTTCTGGATCAACACTAGTAGATTATTATTGGAACATGAGAAAGCAGAGGCTACAATAGAAGGTAATATGGGGTCATCATAAATCATTCCACTTCAGATAAAAGAAAACAAAATTATGGGGATTTGTTTGATGGTGATGTGAGTGAGCTACAAGGGAATGAGCGGCGCCTGGCATAAAGGGGAGCAACAGAAGAAGCAGAAGAAGGGAGAAATGTGTCCAACAAACTTCTGCCTTCAGTAGATTTGATGGGTTACAAATTGAGGAAATGACTGATACGGTACAACTAGTGGAAGAAATTACTGAAAACACTAGTAGCTGCAGACACGCCACTGCTTTGGATAACCAAATATCTCAGGCTGAGCAAAAGAAAGAGATTAGAAATTAACCTACGCAACAAGAAGCACTGTACATTCCAGCACACAGTAGTCCTGTACAAAACAAGTCTGTGACATTGTAGTTGTGGGGGAGTCAAATGTTAACATTTAATGATCTGTAAAGGAAGGAAATAGACTACCACTTTTAGTAGTTTGCAGGTGCAGGAATAAGGGATACCAAAAAAAGGTACAACTAAATCTGTAGTAGTGCTACACATTGGTACAAATTATGTCAGTACAAGGAGAGAATTAGAGATTCAGAGGGATTTTAAGGAAGCTGGAGAAATCATGAAACAATACAATTGCAGAGTTGCAATATCCAAAATTTTACCTGTCCCAAAGGCAGGGAGAGCAAAAACAGGGGCAATAGAACAACTGAATGGCTGGTTACACAGGTGGTACATACTGTAAGGGGGTGCTTTTACCACCAGCAAAATTAGGACAGGATATTTGGGAATACTGGACTATACCTAGAGCTGGTATGAAGGTATTGGCAGAAAGAATAAACTAAGCCATTAAGAAAACTTGGGGGGGGGAGGACATTGAAAATATACATCAGGGACAAATTTTAATAATGAATGTGGACCGGGTAAAAAAGATAGGGGGCAAAAAAGGAGGGTGCTGCTAGGTAATGCCAGAAGCTTGACCCACAAAATGGTTGGGCTGGAATAAATAATGACAAAAGAAGATGTATAAATATTAAAGACAAAGAACCTTGGTGCGCAAGTACCAAGGCAAGGGTTACCCTGAAGGGCATTGGCCAGGAAGTCAAGTTTCAAAGAAACACAAAATCACACATGCCCCCATAATGTGAAGCATCATGAGCTACATATGCAAATCACCACAAAATATTGTGCTGGTTCAACTTTAAGCAGAACTGCATGGTGCCAAAAGGCCTCTCACACAGTATGCAAAGGGTGCCAACAGAAGACACAGATGCATGTTTCGTCCTACCAGGACTCTTCTGTATGACACCCCAGTGGAATGAACCAGCTACCCTAAATTGGTCTATCTGGGTTGGGTTGTGGTAAGCCCAATAAAAAGAAAAAAACAAGCTAAAGACAACTCTTCATCTGTCCTCTCTTCCAGACTTGCCTGAGGGTGCCTAACAGAAGTGGCACCCTGCGCTCCCAGTCTGCGGCTCTCCGTGAGGCTGCTGCCCCTTCATCCAGTCCCAACTCCATACACAGACTTGCCCGAGGGCACCTAACAGAAGAGGCACCCTGTGCTCCCAGACTGTGACTTTCCTTGAGGCCACTGCCCCTGCATTCAGCCCCAGCTTCATACACAGACTTGCCCAAGGGCACCTAACAGAAGCGATACCCTGCACTGCTGCACTACAGCTCTCCTCGAGGCCACTGCCCCTGCTTCCAGCCCCGGCTTCATACACAGGTAACCACCACTACCGAGCACTGAGCTCTGGCCTGACTCTCTGGAGTGTGGCTTTTATTCTGATTGGCTGTTTTCTGGCTTCTCTCCACCACCATTGGCTGCACTATGGAACAGGCTCCAGGTGATTGGCTGGGTACCGAAACCCTAGCTTTGACTGTTTCTGGTGGATTTATCGGCTGCTTCTTGCTTGAATTTTCTCCTATTTGCCCTGCTTTAACACTGTTAAGGATTTAAATGTAATTTGTGCAATTACCAATTTGTTAGGTGTAGTGACTAGTTAGAGCAGCCTATAGGGGGTTACCTACTGGATGGTGTAAACTGCCTTATACCTGAATGCTGTACTGTTGAATTGCTCTACCTAAGCTAGCCCCTGTTTCTGTTTTTCTCTTGGCTTGCTGAATTTTTTCTGAGTTAGCCAATGATTTGTTTCTCCCCTTGGCTGTGACCTTACTGATTTTGACCTCTTTCTAGCTCCTCTACTAATCTGTCCCTGTTCACCTGTGCTTGCACTACCTCTCGTCCCCCTCCCCAAGTACATTTTTGTTTTCTGTCTCTTTTTTTCTTTCTACTCCTGTAACTCTACTTCCCCCGGCCCAGAAACTGAAACCCTGTCCCCCCAGGCCTACCTCCGAGACCCTCCCATCATTTAACACGTCTTTGCTCCCTGCCCCCTGCAGGCTAGCTGTCTCCAAGCCTAGCCTGCTCCCCGCCCACTGCTTGTCCATTCTTAACTTGCTGTAACTCTTCCTCTGTCCTCTCTTCCAGGCTTGCCTGAGGTGCCTAGCAGAAGTGGCTCCCTGCGCTCCTGGACCGTGGCTCTCCTCGAGGCTGCCACCCCTGCATCCAGCCCCAGCTCCGTACACAGGTAACCACCGCTACCGAGTGTCAAGCTCTGGCCTGAATTTCCGGAGTGTTGCTTTTACTCTGATTGGCTGTTTTCTGGCTCCTGTCCACTGCCATTGGCTATGCTATGGAACAGACTCCAGACAACTGGCTGGGTCCCAAAACCCTAGCTTTGACTGTTTCTGGCAGCTTAATCAGCTGTTTCTTGCTTGCATTTTTCTCCACCTGCCCACACCTCTGGCCTTAATTAAATCCCTTAAACCCTGCCCACCCACCCACCCCACTTATACTATTGGTTCACTCCTCCCTGTGTCTCGTCTATCCACTTGCTCATCCAAACCTGCTCCCCCAACTCAACTCCTATTCCATCTGTCATGTTTCTGTAACTTCTCTCCTCCCTCAAGGTCTTCTGCACCTCTGATCTCCTTCCTTTCCTAACAGCACCATGTTACTAAGCATAACATTCTGCATGTTAGCCATGTGGCAGTGCCAGGTACCCGTCACAGTTATTCCTCTACAATCTCCCACTGTGCCAACCCATACTAACACATCTATTTACTATATCATCTTACCAGTCTAGCCCCACATCGACGTCTACCCTGGAGTTAACAATGATATGCAATACTACAGTGATCCCTTATATGGTCTCCCAGAATGTCTTCCTCCTTATCCCCCCCAATCATTAATATGTTTATCGCAAACTCCACAAGTAAGAACTGCAAACCTAAAATATACCATCAGTTACAAGTCATGACCAACCTTAAGTGGCAAGCTATACAAATGGCATGGCTGCTACTTCTCCTATCAGGAAACAGCCACCCTAACCCTGGTCCTGTGGGTAATGCCACTTCTCTACCTCACATGCAGAATGGCTTATTAATCACCTCTATTGATATTTGCAGCATTTTGGCCAAATTTGACCCTCTTCAAGAATGGGTTGCTCACCACCAACCTGACATCCTACCAATTGTAGAAACTTGGCTTAATCCGAGAATTTCTGATAATGCCATCCAGCTACCAGCCTATCATTTACATAGTCTCAACTGTCATGATATGCATGGCGGTGGTTGCATTATCTGCTTAAAAGATCACCTCCAGGCACAAAAGCCGGCCCCCATCGACATCGGCCCTAACTCTCAACTACTGACAATAAAAGTCTTACTTGGAAACAATGGAAAAACTATAACAGTTAAGAAACATAGAAACATAGACTTTGATGGCAGATAAGAACAGCTTGGCCCACCTAGTCTGCCTATTTCCCCACCTACTGGATAAGCTGTAGATCCTAGTTAACCAATAGCCTATTTCTTCCTACCCCCTCAAGAATTGTCCTATGTCTGTCCCATGCATTCTTGAATCCCCCACTGTTTTGACCCCACAACCTCCTCAGAAAGGCTGTTCCATGCATCCACCACCCCGTCTGTGAAAAAATACTTCCTCACATTGCCCCTGAGCTATTCCACCCTTTATCTTCAAATTGTGTCCCCTTGTTCTTGCACATCTCTTTTTCTGAAAGATGCTATCCCCTTGGACTTTGTTGATTCCCTTGAGATACTTAAAAGTTTCTATCATGTTCCCCCTCTCCCTCCTTTCCTCAAGAGTATACATATTAAGCTCCTTTAGTCTCTCCTCATATGGCTTCTGTTGCAGACCTGCACCATTTTAGTTGCCCTCCTCTGGACTGCTTCCTTCCTGTCTATGTCCTTGCACAGATGGAGTCTCCAGAACTGGATACAGTACTCCAGATGGTGTCTCACAATTGTCTGTACACAAGGATAACAACTTCCTATTTTCTACTGCTGATGCTTCTCCCTATACATCCCAGTATCCCCCAAGCCATCCCTACTGCCTTCTCACATTGCTTGCTAACCTTTAGGTCATCTGATATGATTACCCCCAGGTACCTTTCCATTTTTGTTGTTGTTACTACCCCCCCCATTGTGTACTCTTCCACTAGGTTTTTGTTTCCCAGGTGCATTACTTTGCACTTCTTTGCATTGAATCTAAGCTGCTATACTTCTGACAGTTCCTCCAATCTTGCCAAGTCCCTTCTCATCCTTTTCACCCCCCTAGTTTATCAACCCTGTTGAAGATCTTTGTGTCGTCTGCAAAGAGGTATACTTTTCCTTCCAGTCCCTCTGCAATGTCACTTATAAAGACACTCATTCACTCCTGGTGGCCAACACCATAAGGCATCTATGGGAACAAATGAGTTAAAAAGGACCAGACCCAGTACTGAACCCTGCATTACCCCATTAGTAACCTCCCTTTCTTCAGAGTGGACTCCATTTACTATTACCTTCTGTGTCCTGTTGTCCAGCCAGTGTTTTACCCAGGCTACCACCCTGTGACCCACTCCCAGGCTAATTTGTTTATTTATCTTTTGTGTGGGACTCTGCCAAATGCATTGCTAAAGTCTAGGTAGGCCATGTCCACAGCCCCTCCCTGATCTACTACTTTGGTCACCCAGTCAAAGAAGTCAATTAGATTCATCTGACATGATCTTCCTGCTGTGAATCCATGTTGCCTTGGGTCCTGTGCTCCACTGGCCTCTAGGTACTTAACAATTCTTTCCTTCAGAAGTGATTCCATCATGTTACTCCATGATGGAGTACTGTGTGCAATACTGGAGGCCATACCTGAAGAGGGATATAAAATTACTGGAGGGGGTACAAAAGAGGGCAACAAAAATGTTAAAGGGGATGGAAGGAAAGGAGCTGAATATGTACACACTGGAGGAGAGGAGAGGAGGGATGACTGAAATGTTCAAATACTTGAGGGGTAAATAAACCTAGCATAGAGGGGGTATTTAAACTGAGGAAAGGTAGGGAGATGAGGAGGCACAGACTAAGATTGGAGGGGGGACTATTTAAGAGGGAGACAAGGAGGCACTACTTCACTGAGAGGGTGTTGTCTAACTGGAATATGCTACCAGTGGGGGCGGTAACATGTATGACAGTCGAATGTTTTAAGAAGGAGTGGGACAAAGCAAGAGGAAGGGTCTGGGTGGCAGGGGCTGTGACAGTTATGGGAGGGACAGTGGGGAGGAGGCTGGGGCAGCTGCAACCTAGGGTGCTAGCTGCACACTTGTACAGACTTTGATAGACCAGTTGGTCTGTTCTGCTGGCAGATTTGTATGTTCGTATGTTCCCTACCACTGCAGTCAAACTGACTGGTCTGTAGTTTCCTGCCTCTGCCTTGCTCCCACTTTTGTGAAGGGGAATCAGATTCATCCTCCTCCAGTCCTCCAGTACCACACCATCCTCCCATGATTTGTTCAAATGGGTAGTCAGTGGTGCCACTAGTTCTGCCCTTAATTCTTTTAGAACTCTTGGCTGAATCCTGTCAGGCCCTGTTACTTTGTCCACCTTCAGTTTTAGGAATTCTTTCAAAACCCTTTTTTCTGTGAAAGGACTGGGATCGACACCCCTATTTCAGAGTGCTTCTATTGATTGGATTAGGTACCTCCCTCTCCTTTTCTTTTGTGAATACTGAGCAGAAGTATTTGTTCAGTATCCCTGCTTTTTCACTGCCTCTCTCTGCTCACCCACTGCCCCCTTTATTCAGCCTCACTATCCCTCCCTTTGTCTTTCTTCGCTCCCTAATGTACCTATAAAAGGTTTTATCCCCCTTCTTAACCAAGTTAGCTATCTTTTCCTCTGTTTGGGCCTTTGCTATTCTGACTGTCTTCCCCACTTCTTTCTGCTTTAGCTGGCACAGTTCTCTGTCCTATTCCTTCTGTGTTTCCTTATACTTCCTAAATGCTATCTTTTTCTCCTTAACCTTCCCTGCCACCTGTTTTGAGAACCAAAGTGTTTTTTTCTTTTGTTTTGATTTTATTTGTTTCACACAAAGCCTTGTTGCCTCTGTGATGGCAGTTTTGATGTTTCCCCATTGTTGCTCCACCCCTCCTTCTTGCCTGTTTCCTAGTGCTTTTCTGAGTCACTCTCCCATTTTGACAGAGTCAGCCCTCCTGAAGTCCAGTACCCTCACTTTTGTATGCCTGGACTATGCAGCTGAGTTTATCATGAACCACACTGGTGGTCACTTGTTCCCTGATGGCTACCCACTTCTAGATCTGAGATCCTCTGTCCTCCCCATTTGAGAGTACCAGGTCTAAGATTGCTCCCTCCCAAGTGGGTTACAACACTAGCTGTCTGAGGCATGCCCCCTGTAGGGCATTGAGAATGGCCCTGCTCTTGGATGTGGTTGCAGCAAAGGTGTTCCAGTTAACATCTCGCATATTCAGGTCCCCCATCAACAATATCTCTCCTTTCTCTTCCATCTTAAGGATGCCTTCTATCATTTCCTTGTCCATTTCTTCCTCCTGAGATGGGGGTTTGCAAACAACCCCTGTGCGGATAGTGGTGCCATTTCCAGTCTCCAGGGTGACCCATAGTGCCTCCTCTCCTTCCTGTTTACCCTTTTGTTCCATTGCTTTGATCCCTTCCCTTACATAGAGAGCTACTCCTCCTCCTCCTCCTCTTCTACCCTCCCTGTCTCTCCTGAAGATTGTTTACCCTGGTATGTTGACATCCCAGTCATGGTTCTCTGTGTACCATATTTCTGTGACTGCCACAATATACAGGCATCCCTCTTCCATTAAGGCCACCAGTTCAGAGATCTTGTTACCTAGACTATGGGCATTGGTAGTCATTACCCTCCATTTTTTGATGGCCTTACCCCTTTTTACCCCAACCCATCCTTACTGCCTTTGCCTTTTTCTCCATTTACCCCTGCCCTTCTCCCTATCGATGTCTCTGTCTTGGTGTTTACCTTACTAACTACCCAGATGTTTTTTGGGGGGGCTAGGATTTCCCTGCTGCTGTTCAGTGCCTCCCCCCTTGGCTAGTTTAAATGCTTGCCAGTGAAGCATTTAAGCCTATCACTTAGAATCCTGGTTCCCCTCCTGGACAGATGCAGACCATCACACCTCTATAGGCCTGCATCCCTCCAGGTGGACCTCCAGTACCCAATGAAGCCAAAACTCTATGCTCTGCACCAGTTTTTCAGCCATTGATTGATTCCCATGATGCAGAGTGCCCTAGCCTCATCCATGCCGTAGACAGGCAGCACCTCCAAGAAGGTTATCATGCATGCTACTTGCCTAAGGCCCCTCCCAGCTCCAAAACCTCCTCCTCCACTGTTCTGAGCCCTTTCCCAGCCAGATCATTTGCCCCAGGTGGACAATGACATCCAGCTCCCTCCCCCATGCAGCTGCTCCCACAATCCTGAGGATTTGTTCCCTGTCCCTCCAAGGAATGGAGAAAGGCAGGCACCTTACCTCCCTCTCCCCTTCCTCTCCCAGTTCCACCCTCTTAACAATGAAGTCTCCCACCAGGAGTTGTTTTCTTTCCCTGTGAGGTCCCATGCTACCCTCTTGTGGGTCTCGTCTGTGGAGGTTCCCAGTATCCTTTTTGGTCTCCACTGCAGGTGCCTCTATAGAACACCACACTCTGCCAGAATGGCATATGAATTGTGGAGAGGTACAACTGGAGAGATGCGCCTCTGTTCCACCACCATCACCCTCCCTGAGGCCATTGTGGTCCAACCGCTTCTCTTTCATGGGAAACTTTGAGGCAGTGGCAGTGGCCCTGGTGGTCACTGGGTGGGAGAGGAGGTCCCCCAAATCCTGGCCAACTCAGCATGGAGATGAACAGCCTTCTCCCTCTACCCAGAGAGGTGCCTGCAGATGGGACAACACCGCATCCTCCAGAATGTCTCCCAGAAGACTGCTGCTCCACAGCTGCCTCAGTTTATATCTCACCCAAAGAGCAATTGAATGGCTTTAAATTTATCTTCGAATACCTTACTAGTATCCACCGAAACACTGCACTGATAATGCTGGAGGATTTTAATATTAATTGGGAATCCTCGGAGGCTGCACCTTAAAAAAAATACTCTATCTACCATCAACATGGCCCAAACAGTTTGCTCCTCCACATGGATAAATTACCACAATGGCTGTAGTTCCCTTATTGATTGGGTAATCACCAATCACCCTGATAGAATACTCAGTACTGCAGTCCTCCCAGATTCCCTTATTGACCATTCCCCCCTTTTCATCAACTGGTCCAATAAATCCCCCAAAGTCCCAACTAAAATTATCACTACTAGACTCCTGCGTAAAGGGAAACTAGCTGCTCTTAAAACCCACTTGGATCTCCAAGACTGGAGATTTCTTCACACAACTGCTGATGTGGACTCTTCCCTTGAAGGTTTTGTTCTTAAATTCAATGAGTCCCGTAACATCAATGCCTCCTTAACAAAATGTAGGAATTGGGACACTAATGACTCATGGGTCACCTTGCAACTCCTCGATTTGATGAAGAACCGTGATGACCTCAGAGCCAAAGCAAAAATCTCAGGAACTCCGGCAGACCTTCGGAGGTACAAAGCTGCCCAGATCAGATGTACATGGGTGATTAGAAAGGCCAAATCACAACACTTCAGAACTGAGCTTACAAAGTCTTGGTAGATAGCCGTCATTTCTGGGACAACATAAAAACTCTCTCTGGCAAACCTAACAAGGCTCCACCCACTCTGCTAAATGTCGATGGTGCTCCCCCTCAGTACCCTAGCCTTATTGTTAACACTTTTAACAAGGTTTTTACTGATTTTAGTGGCATTCTGCCCCCTGATTTCCTCCAACCCTTGTGTGATATCAACCTGTCACAGGACACTGTATCCCCTCCAAACTCTCCTCCCCCATTCTACCTAAAATTCATCTCTCTCTCCAAGGCCAAAAAATACATCATAATAGCCATTGGCAAATTCAGAGCCAGTAGTGACATGCAGGATCTCAAGTTAGTTAGACTCACTCTTGATTCTATCCTCATTCCCTTTACTAAAATCCTGAATCTCTCTCTTATCACTGGGAAATCCCCACTTCTATGGAAAGCAGCAGTAGTCACCCCTGTACACAAAAGTGGTGCTAGAACACTCCACTCTAACTACAGACCTATGTCAATTCTCTCTCTCCTTTCAAAAGCATTGGAAAGCATAGTCTCAGATCAACTTACCGAGTACCTAGACAAATACCAGCTGCAATGCCATGAACAACATGGATTCCATAAGAAGCATAGCACCTGCACTGCCCTGGTCGAATCCACTGGTCATATACATAATGCCCTGGATTGAGGCAACTTGTTGGGAGCTACCGATATAGATCTCACCAAGGCCTTTGATACCATTAACCATGAACTTCTTCTCTGACAATTAACACTTATCAGCCTATCCACAGAATCAGTGTTCTGGTTTCGAAGCTATCTAACTGGTAGAAGTCAAACAGTTAAAATTCAAAGTCTCCTTTCAGAAAGCCATCCTCTTACCACAAGGGTGCCACAAGGCTCAATACTTGCACAGTTACTTTTTAGCTTGTTTCTAAACTACCTCCCTCTAGCTGTTATTGACCAGATTTTATTATATGCAGTCGATGCAGTGCTTTACTCAAGTCACACTGACCCGGTGGAACTTGTGCATCATATGTAGTCAAATTTCTCTGAAGTTGAGTAATGGTTTTCCAGATAAAAACTACTATTAAACAATTTATTTATTTAACAGACTTTAGGATTACAACCTTTGAGTCAGGGACTCATTTACAAAGGCTCCGCATCAGAAAAACAAACATAAACACTTAATACACATAGACATAGAATGGCAGCTAAAGGTTACAGTTCTTTTAGCTATACAATATTACAGAATCAAGATCAGCTATACATTGCATTGAACATGTTACTGAGAGCTGTATTTTACAGTTTTCAAGAGAACAATAAGTTTGCTGATAGAGGGAGGGAGTAACAGGTTTGATATTTATAGCGAAGTAGAGAATTAGACAGATGTCTTGTGAGTGCAGCCAAAGGAGGCATTGTTAATAGGTAATGTTTGGTAGCCCTATCGGTAGGAGCTTAGTGGCGGGGTGGTCCCATAAGATGATAGATAGATGACACAGCACTAGCTGGTATTGGCAGTGCCATGAAGCGAGAATGTGCTCTTTGAAGGCTGACTTGAAAGGTCCTAATTTGGAGAGGGAGGAGACATCAGAGGGGAGTTCATTGTACCAGGCTGGGGCCCTGTGTGGAAATGACCTTTGGGCTAAGGAGGTTCTAACCCTCGGGATGGACCACGCCTGTCAGTTGGCAGTGCGGGTGTTTACTGAGGTGTGGGAGGATATGAGAGAGGCAGAAATCCCCAAGAGGGTAAGCCCCAGGTGTATTTTCTTTGTGAGGAGGCATGTTTGATAAAGTAGCCTTTCATTCAGGGTAAAGAGATTTGTCAGGGCATATAGGGTACAGGTATAGGTACGCTTGTCTGCCCCGGTGAGGAGTCTGCATGCTTTGTTTATGGCAAGGTGGATTTTGTTAAAGGCTGTGTGGTCAGCAGCCAAGTAGATAGTGAGCCCATAATTGACTAGGCAGAGGACTGAGAAGGTGACAGCCAGATTAAGGGCTTCCGGAGGTAGGCAATACTTGTGCCGATACAATAGGCCTATACGGACATTTATGGCTGATGATAGAGTGTCAATGTGTGAATGGAAGGAGAGGCTGGAATAAAATGTAAGGCCCAAGTATTTATATGTATGGACCTGTTCTAGAGGAAGGAGAGAGTGGGAGAGGATTATTAGCTGTACATTCTTACTATAAAAAAACAAAAACTATGATTTTAGCCACTGCTGTCAACAAGCACTGATCCCACCAGCTACATATCCATAATAATCAAAATGCCCCTCTAGAAATGGTGCAATGCTTTAAGTGTTTGGTTTAATGCTGGACTGCACTCTATCTTACAGTACATGCAACACATAGATCAAGTTGCCAAGGCACCTAGTGCCAAGTTGTGCCTGCTTTATTACAACAAGCATTGCTTAACTTCTGAAGCCCTAAATGTAGCTGTTGCAAGCTCTGTGTTGACCATTACAGGCTATGGCCTAGTAGTTTATGGAGCCTCAACCCCAATGGCTCTTAAATGAATTAAAGCCACACAAAACAAAGCCTATAGACTTGTACTGGGTGCAGATAGGGTGGTCTACACTTACTCATTGTACGCACAATCTGGATGGCTAAATTTGGATAATAGAGTGAAATACCAAATCTGTCTTTTAGCCAAGAAATTCGCCCTTGGCCTAACACCTCCTGGGGTGCAAAATCTCCTTACTTCAACCAACCCTTCTAGATATACTAGGAACAAGAATAACTGGTTGCTTAAAATCCCTTTTTGACGGACTGTGCAAGGCCAACGGTCCTTTGCATACCATGCCCCTCTCTGGCTGAACTCAATAGGGGAAGATATCCATAAGGAAACTAAGTTTGGACCATTAAAACTAAACTTTGGGCACTCCTTGCAACTATCCGTGACTGTGATTACATAATCTAGTTTAAGGCCAGCCTTATTCTTCATACTATAGCTTAAGGCTTCAGCTTTTTCTCTCTCCTCCCCCTCCTGCTCCCTTCCTGTCCTTTCAACTGTCTCCTCCTTTATATACTGTCCCCTCTTTCCCTACTCACTGATGATCCTCTGTGACTTTCTCCCCCATTCTCAACCCCCCAGTTCCCCTTCCCTCGCATTCCCCCAATTTTTCTCTGTCAGTCTTTTCCCTTCTCATTTTTCTTTTTTTCTCTTCTATTCCCTTCTCCCTCTCTCCTGTATCCCTTCCCCTCCCTCTCCCTCCTAGTATCTCCCCCTACTCCCCAGAAACACAGACACATAGAAACATAGAATTTGACAGCAGACAAGGACCACTTGACCCATCCAGTCTGCCCAGTTCCCTACCTAATGGATAAGCTGCAGATCCCAGCTAACCAACAGCCTGCTTATTCCAACCTCCACCCCCTAGAATTGCCTTAAGTCTGTCCCATGCATTCTTGAATTCCACCACTGTTTTTGACTCCACAACCTCCTCAAAAAGGCTGTTCAATGCATCCACAACCCTTTCCATGAAAAAATGCTTCCTCACATTACCTCTGAGCCATCCCCCCTCTAGCTTCAAATTGTGCCCCCTTGTTCTTGCACACCTCTTTTTCTGAAATATGCTACCCTCTTGGACTTTGTTGATTCCCTTGAGGTATTTGAAAGTTTCTATCATGTCCCCCCTCTCCCTCCTCTCCTCGAGGCTATACATATTAAGATCCTTAAGTCTCTCTTAATATGTCTTCTGGTGCAGACCCTGCATCATTTTAGTTGACCTCCTCTGAACAGCCTCCATCCTGTCTATGTCTTTGCAGAGATTGGGTCTCCAGAACTGCATGCAGTACTCCAGATGGGGTCTCACCAGCTGTCTGTACAGAGGGATAACAACTTCCTGTTTTCTACTGGTGATGCCTCTCCCTATGCATCCCAGTATCCCACCAGCCCTACTTACTGCCCTCTCACATTGCTTGCTCACATTTAGGTCATCTGATATGACTACCCCCAGGTCCCTTTCCATTTTTGTTGTTGTTAGTATCTCACCCCCCACTGTGTACTCTTTCCCTGGGTTTCTGTTTCCCAGGTACATTACTTTGCACTTCTTAGCACTGAATCTAAGCTGCCATACATTTGACCATTCCTCCAACCTTGCCAAGTCCCTCTTCATCCTTTCCACCCCACCTTGTGTATCAACTCTGATAAATATCTTTGTATCATCTGCAAAGAGACATACTTTTCCTTCCAGTCCCTCTGCAATGTCACTTATAAAGACATTAAAGAGGACTAGTCCTAGTACTGAACCCTGAGGTACCCCACTAGTAACCCCCCTTTCTTCAGAGTAGACTCCGTTTACTATTATCCTCTGTGTCCTGTTTTCCAGCCATTTTTTTACCCAGGCTACCATCTTGGGACCCACTCCCAGGCTGCCCAACTTGTATATTAATCTTTTGTGTGGGACTGTGTCAAATGCCTTGCTAAAATCTAGGTAGGCCATGTCTACAGCCCCTCCCTGGTCTACTACTTTGGTCACCCAGTCAAAGAAATCTATTAGATTTGTCTGACATGACCTTCCAGCTGTGAATCCATGCTGCCTTGGGTTCTGCGCTCTTCTGGCTTCTAGGTACTCAACAATTCTTTCCTTCAGAAGTGATGCCATCATTTTCCCAATCACTGAGGTTAAACTAACAGGTCTATAGTTTCCTGCTTCTGCCCTGCTCCCACTTTTGTGAAGTGGAATCAATCTGCCCTCCTCCAGTCTTCAGGTACCACCCCGTCCTCCCATGATTTATTAAAGAGGGTAGTCAGTGGTGTCACTAGTTCTACCCTTAGTTCTTTTAGAATTCTGGGATGAATCCCATCAGGCCCCACTGCTTTGTCCACCTTCCATTTTAAGAGTTCCTTCAGAACCCTTTCTTCTGTGAAAGGGCTATCAACACCCATATCCAATGTGTTTCTATTGTTTGGTTTAGGTATCTCCCACTCTTCATTTGTGAATACTGAGCAAAGTATTTGTTTAGTATCTCTGCCTTTTCACAGTCACCATCTGCCCACCCCCCTCCCCTTCATTAAGCCTCACTATCTCTCCCTTGGTCTTCCTTCACCCCCTGATGTATCTATAAAAGGTTTTATCCCCCTTCTTAACTGAGCTGGCAATCTTTTCCTTGGTTTGGGCCTTTGCTGTTCTGGCTGTCTTTCCTGCTTCCTTTTGCTTTAACTGATGCAACTATCTGTCCTGCTTCTTCTGTGATTCCTTGTACTTCCTGAATGCTGTCTTTTTCTCCGTAACCTTCCCTGCCATCTCCTTTGAGAACCATAGTGGTTTCTTACATCGTTTTGTTTTATTTGCTTTACACAAAGGCTTGTTGACTCTGTGATGGCAGTTTTGATTATTCCCCATTGTTCTTCTACCCCACCTTCCTGCCCATTTGATAGTGCATTCCTTAGGCACTCACTCATTTTGGCAAAGTCCATCCTCCTGAAGTCCAGTACCTTTGCCTTTGAATGGCTTAACTCTACTGCTGTGTTTATCATGAACCATACTGTTCAATGGTCACTAGTTCCCAGATGGCTACCCACTTCTAAATCTGTGATCCTCTCACCATCTCCATTTGAAAGTACCAGGTCTAAGATTACTCCCTCTTGAGTGGGTTCTGATACTAGTTGTCTAAGACATGCCCCCTGTAGGGCATCTAAAATGACCCCACTCTTAGAAGTGGCTGCTGCAAATGCACTCCAGTTAACATCTGGCATATTCAGATCCCCCATTAGCAATATCTCTCCTTTTTCTGCCATTCTAAGGATACTTTCTATCATTTCCTTGTCCATTTCCTCTCCCTGAGATCGGGGTCTGTATACAACCCCTGTGTGGATTGTGGTGCCATTGCCTGTCTCCAAATTGACCCACAGTGCTTCCTCTCCTCCATGATTACCCTTTTGTTCTGTTACTTTAATGCCATCCCTTATGTAGAGAGCTACTCCACCTCCTCTTTTACCCTCCCTGTCCCTCCTGTAGATGGTGTATCCTGGTATGTTTACATCTCAGTCATGGTTCTGTGTGTACCATGTTTCTGTATCTAGTATCTCCTTGGCCCCTCCTCCCCTTCTCGCTCTCCTCTGCTATGTCTTACCTCCCTACCTCCTGCCCCTCTTTGCCCTCCTTTCTCACATCATCTTAACTTTAACTTGTGCCCCTACCTTAACTCTCCTATCCACGTCTCCTCTATAGCACTTCTGTAATTCACAAGTGAGCTCTCACGTCACATCAGAACTTGACCAGGCCCCCTTCCTTAACCCTCTTATCCAACTGCCCTAATTAGCACTTCCCTTACTCTCTTCAGGGCTCTAACCCCTTCTGACTCCCTGACAACAGAACTGTTGGTCCCCAACAGCTCTGGCTATTTCTCCCCTCCGCTCCTCTCCTCATCAGGATATCTTGTTTGCTGTCTGTTGTTACAATTTTTCCTGCTTGTTAATGATGGGACTATCTTTACTGAATCATGTAATGTCACTTATTAGCATTGTTAGAACAATCGGCTATTTATGGTATTATTCACTGTCTTACCCTCACCTGTATTACTTACTATGTACTTGTCGCTTATTTGTTGTTTTTGTCTTTTGACGTGGAACCTATGTAAATGAGCCCTTGGCTTAAAGGTCTATCCAATTACCCTAATAAATAAATAAACCTTAGTGCGCAAACACCAAGGCAAGGGTTACCTCGAAAGGCCATTGGCCAGGAAGCCAAGTTTCAAAGAAATACAAAATCACACATACAGTACCCCCCATAATGCAAAGCATCATGGGCTGCATATGCAAATCACCACAAAATATTATGCTGGTTCAACTTTAAGCAGAACTGCACGGTGCTGAAAGCCTCTCACATAGTATGCAAAGGGTGCCAACAGAAGACACAGACATGTGTTTTGACCTACCAGGACTCATCAGTGTGTCTTGTCTGTATGACACCCCAGTAAAATGAACCAGCTACCCTAAGTGGGTCTTTCTGGGTTGAGTTGTGGTGAGCCCAATAAAAACAAAAAACAAGCTAAAAGACAAAGAACCTTAGTGCACAAGCACCAAGGCAAGGGTTACCCCGAACCTCATCCCAACCCAGATAGACCAACACAGGACTTCTGTTGGCGTCCTTTGCATACTGCGTGAGAGGCCTTTCTGCACCATACAGTTCTGCTTTAAGTTGAACCAGCATAACATTTGGTGGTGATTTGCAAATGCAGCCCATGATACTTTGCATTATGGGGGTATGTGTGATGTATAAATATGTCCAGTAACAGAAATCTGGTGGCAAACAGATGGCTGGGGGAATACAATGGAAGGCTAAATATTTTTCCACAAAGATGGGATTGATAAAAGGGGAGGAGGCATTGCAATACATGTTCAAAATAATATTGAAACCTCTGAATTAGAAATAACAAAGGAAGATGGTACAAATACTAAACAAGTGTGGGTTAATATTATACCGTCAAATAGAGAAAAACAATAATAGGAACCTGTTACAGATCACCTTCCCTAACAGAAGCACAAAATAAACAATTGATAGCTAACCTCAGGAATCTAGATTTGGGAAATAAAATTATATTACTATACTAGGAGATTTCAACTTGCCCAATATAACTAGCAACATGGTAAAGGAGGCACACAGCTGGGAAATTAATTTATTGATATTGTTGAGGCACTTAACTCAGAATAACATGAGGGGGAAAGCACAACAGGAGAAAATAATCATCATTTAATACTCAGCAGTATGGGAAAGGAAATGAACTGTAAGGTAAGACAGCTTCTCAGCGGTAGTGACTATTAGAGAGTGAAGTCTTAAATCAGAAACTTTAGGGTAGAGGAGACAGATATAACTGAAGTGAAATGTTACAGAAAAGCAAACTATGATGCACTGAAGCAATGGGACTAAAAGAAGGATTTAGGTGGGTTAAATTGTGATGAAATGTAGGATAAATTGAACTCAAAGCTTCAAGAATGCGTGACAATATACATTCATGAAAGAAAAAAATTTAACTCAAGGGGAGAATTCCCAGTGCGGTATACTAGGAAGATCAAAACATTAATTAGACAGAAGAAAAGAGCATACAAAACAGCTAAATGTAATAAAACCATCGAAAAACAGGCTTTGGGCCAGGAACATTGTGGGAAAAATCATGCGGGGAAAAAGAATGCGGAAGTAACAATGTGAACATAAACATTGCAGTGGACACAATAAAGCCCAGCAGCAATGCTGCAAAGTGTAAAACTGTGCGGTAATACAGCAGCCAAAGTGAACATGTGCACAAGGAACCATGTAGCATGGGGTAGCTGACACTGCCTGCATTATGATACCACTGGCAGGGTGGCAGGCACATACAGGTATGCCAACCCAGCATAAGGTGTGCCACATGGCACCATCCTGGAGCCACGGAAGAGAACACCACCAACTGCCCACAATGGGATAGCGTGGGGACCATGGATACCTGCGTTGTTTCCCCTGCCTCCTAGCCAGTGGCCATGCCAGTCACTTCCACACACTGGCAGCCAGCATGATCATGAGCAGTGCAGGGTGTACACCTCAGTCTGGGTCCCGCACCATGTGGCTACTATTGTGTGGCATGGTGATCTTACTGCTGGCCACGATCCACCTATCCATCACCATGCCTCATTGCCCTGTTGCCAAATCATCACATACCACATAGGGGTCATTCCCCGTGTAGGCAGCTGTGCCTGGTGGCACCCATGGTGGGAGTCCTGTGCTATGCACACCCCACTGGTGCCTGGCCCCTGTTTTCTCCCTCATTGCTGTGCACAGGTACTGGTGCCCACTGCCGTACTGTACAGGTCAGGATGTGTGTGCGGTGGGCAGTGTTCTCACCTGTGGTATGCTGGCTGGCATTGTAACATCCTGCATTGTGTTGTACTTGCAGCATTGCAGGCAGTGGTATATTCGCTACTTTCATTTTGTCTGCAATGTTTTGTCCCGAAATGTTCCTGGCCCAAAGCAAAAAACAGATATGTACAAGGATAAAGCTAAGAGTTGTAAGAGACATATTGGAACAGCTAAAGATGAGATGGGAATAGGGATGGGTGAAAGTTGCAAATTCCTCCTTGGCAAAGTTTTCGTGGAATTTGGGAAATTCAGCTAAAATTTTTGCACTTCCTCTTATGGTGAGATTGGAAACTTCCACCCATTTTCCATGGATTTTCACCCTTTTCTGTGGAATCTTTGAGCTGAACTGTGTAATAATATATTAGACTATGGAATTTATTCCATCTGCAGTTTAATGTATTATTTAGTGATACAACCCCCCTTTCCCCAGCCAATCTCTGGACCCAACCCCTGGTTTCTTGTGCCCCCAGCTGATTGCCAGCCCCATAAAAAAAATTACTGGTGTCCGGTCCCCCCACCAGGGTGGGATAAATCAGTTTGTGTGCAGGTGGTCAGTTTGGTCATTGGCTTTCAAATTCTGATAGCCAAACCAATATTTGTAGTGGCCATTGTTTTTTAAGGGATCAAAAATCACTTTGGAAGCAAGTAGCCAAGTTGGCCAAAAAATTTCAAAATCTTGTAGCCAGACCAATTTTTTTAAGTAGCCATTGACCACCTGGCAATCCTATTTGTCCCACCCTGCCCCCACTCACCGATTGTTCCTCCATATAAAAAATAATAATATCCTAATTCCCTGATGTCTATTGGCCCTCCCACCCACTGATCACTGGCCCCATGTAAAAAAATGTTTACTGTCCAGTCCCCCACCCACCTACCAATTGCCCATCCATATAGAAAAATAAAATACCCTTATTTTCTGGTGCCTAGAGGACCCTCCCACCCACCAATGGCCCTGCCATATAAAAAATAAAATATTTCCATTCCTTATTTCCTAGTGTCTAGTGGACCCTCACCTCCCGTGGACCCTCACTTCCCCACCCTGGCAGGTAGTCCATCACCACCCCACTCCCCCATCCCAACCCCAATTAGGCAATCAGCACAGCCCTCCTCTCTCTTCTGCAGCAGGCTACCTACTGAGCTGAATGAATGAACTCACACGCTCATTCATTGCAACTCCTGGTCATCTAACAGCACAGTTTTCAGGGGTAGAGAAGGGGAGGTGGCTTTTGGTCACCTGTGGGGGTAGCAGGATGGAGGTGAATGGTGTTGTGAACCCAAGAGGGGTTCACAGTTCTATTTCCCCCCATCTTACCAGCTCCATGGGCAACCGGAACAGCTCCATCCTCATCTCTACTCCCTGAAAACTGTGCTATAATATGACTGGGAGCTGCAGTGAATGAGTAAGTGCACTCATTCATTCAGCTGAGTGGGAAGCCAGCTATGGAGGAGAGAGGAGGGCAGTGCTGGTCACTCACTCAGGGTTGGGATGGGGGGAGTGGGGTGGAGATGGTTTACCTGCCAGGGTGGGGGTGTGGAGGGTAAACTAGACACCAGAGAATGAGGAAAAGATATTATTATTTTTTATATGGAGGGGCAGTCGGTGAGTTGGTGGGGGGACAGAACACTAACAATTTTTTTATATGGGGCCGGCAATCAGCAGAACTCTGACTGTGATCAGTTCTGAAGATTTTTTTCCCCATAGTTTAATACATTAACCTGCAGTTCTTACATTTATTCCACAGCTTTAAGGCAAAATTTCTGAGAATGCTGGCAAAATGATTTTCAAACTTTCGTGAAAGTCTGACTTTCGTAGAAATTTCACTGTCAGAATTTTTTTTCATAAATGCCTAGATGGGAATTAGATTAACAAGACAAATAAATCATAATAAAATATCCTTTTACAGCCACATAAACAGTCTTATAAAGGGAAGTTAGTAGATTGGGCCCAATGTAAATGATGATGTACAGCTAACAGGTGACATGGATACACTACAGGTATTTAAAGATTTTTTCTGCAGAGTGTGTATAAGGAAAGGAGAGAAATAAATAAAATAGCAGGAATAAATAGATATAGTAAGACAATAAAAATTGAGGAGAAGGAGGTTGAGGAGAAACTGAAAGATTGAAACCAAAACAAATTTCAGGGGTCTGATGCTCTGCATCAAAGACTACTAATAGAAATGGCAGAGGTAATAGCAGCTCCCATTAAAAATGTTTTCAACAATCATTGGATGAAGGAGAGATAGTGTCATCTTGGAGGGAGGCAACTGAATACCCATTTTCAAAAAAGGCACCAGATCTGATTATAAGAACTACAGACTAATGAGCCTCACGTCAGTGACTGGAAAAATCTTTGAACAATTTATTAAAGAAGAAATTGAGGGGCATATAAAATGTAGACGGCTGGAAGACCACATGCAACATGAGTTCAGTGGAGGAAGATAATGGCAGACTAATTTAATCTATTTTTTTGAAACAATCAGTAGGGCTTTAGGCTGTGGCCTGCTGGTTGATGTGGTCTACCTTGATTATTCCAAAGCATTTGCTAGTGTACCTCACTCAGAACACATACAAAGACTGTTAGAACTGGATATAAGTAAGGCTGGGTGGCTTCCTGGCTAAGTGAAAGGATGCAAAGGGTGAGTATTAGGAGATCAATGTCTAAATGGGGTAAGGTGACCAATGGTGTGCCACAGGGGTCAATGTTGGGGCCAACGCTCTTTAATATCTATGTACTGTATCATATATGCAGTGTAGTGGAAACACTTGGTCATGTAAATCTGCAGATGACACAACATTTGGAGTGATAATGGAAAATGAGGAAGCCATTTGGAATTCCAGCAGGAACTGGAAATACTGGAAGCTTAGTTCAACAACAGCAAATCAGCATTTAATGCCAAAAAATGCATGGCAATGCATTTTGGAACAAAAAAAGGTCAAGTTATTACTGGAAGGGCAAAGAAATACAGAAAATCAAAGCAGAAAAAATATATAGGAGTCCTAATCAGCAATGATTTGACATTTGACAATCACTGTAATGAAATTACAAAAAGATGCAATAAAATGTTGACCTGCATAGGAAGTGCAGTAACATTTCAAGTAGGTCTAGAGGGGTGATCATGCCCCTGTATGGTGCCTTGGTCAGGCCTCACCTGGAGTACTGTGGGCAGTTTAGGGCCCCTTATAAAAAGGGAAGCATTAAAAGATTAGAAGGTGTACATACAAAGGGAAGCATTAAAAGACTAGAAGGTGTACAGAGAACAGTGACCAGACCAGTCAAAGACTGAAGGAATTAACCTGTGATCAAATAAGGAAAAAACTTACAGTACTATCTAATCTCTAGAATACAGGAGAGTAAGGGGGATTTTTGTCTAATGCATAAAGTACATATAGACACTGATTTATAGGAATGTATTGGCTTAGAACCTAAGGAAACATCAAGATGCAGTAGATTCCACAAGAAACAACTAAAAGGAGAATTGCATAAACCTAAGAAGAGGGGTGTGTGGTTAAACTGGAGAGTAGTATCAGTACAAAATGGACTCCCCGAAAGTGTAGTTGAATACAAGACAGTCGATGCTTTTAAAGAAAATCTAGATAAATATCTGAAACAAAAGGGTAAACTTGAAAACATCCATTGAGAAATGATGAGTCTCAAAGGGCACTTGCTCACTGACTTATAGACTTCCTATGATTCTTATGTTCCACAAAGAGACACATCTTACCCTGTACATTCCCCATTGCCACTAATAAACAATGAATAGGACTGATCCCAACACTGACTCCTGCCACATACTGCTCAAGACCCCTTATCCCCTGATTTGACCTTTTTTACAAACCACCTTTGGCTGCCTCCCTACATCCAGCTGCCCACTCACCTAGCTCCCACTGCCAAGTTCTTTAGCTTCTTCAGCAGCTTCCTGTGTTGCATCAAATCAAAGGATTTGCCAAAATCAAAGTAGAGGAAATTTATAGACTGTCCTCTATCAATGGCCTTTGTTCTCAGTCAAAAAACACTATCAGGTGGGTCTTACAAAACCTCCATTCCACAAAACCATGTTGTTTGCTATACTGCAGCCCATTCTCTTCTAGGTAGGTTACCTGACTTTCTTTCATCAGGGTCTACATCAGCTTATCTACAATGGAAGTTAGACTAACTAGCTTGTAGTTTTATGAATCCTACCTGTCCCATCTCTTGCAGAGCAGTACCATGCCCTCATTCCTCCAGTCCCTCAGCACCACACCAGATTGCTGTGATGCATTAAAAAGCTCAGCGAAGAGCTCAGACAGTTGTGATGCCAAGTCCCTGAGCACTCATGGGTGTAAGTCATGTGGGCTTGTCACCTTATCTACTTTTATCAGCAGTAATTGCCGCCCACTCTGTTTCTTGAACCTCTCATGTGGATGCCTTAACTCTGCTCTGTGGCAGAGGTCCTTCATTCTACACCATGAATATCAAACAGAAGTAACTTTAAACATTTACCTTCTATTCGTCATCTTTTACTATCGTTCCGCCTCTTCTATTCTAATAATTCTCTCTCATCTTCCTTTTTCCCCTAAAACCAAAAACAAACTACCTGCTTAAAATGTGGACATCCTACTCAGAATTTTCTTTCTTAAAGAGCAACTGACACCATCTGAACAAAAGAGCTACACTGCAGAATTAGAATATGCATACGCCCAGTAAATCTCATACCAAAAAATAGTTACTTCATTTTAAAGTTATGAGCTATTTTGTGACCCTGATTTTACTACCAGTTCAAAACAGCTTGTATCACTGAAGAGCTGCTGTAGATGTCATCTCAGGACCTCACAGTCTAGTATTCCCTTCCAGCAAGCTTATAGGACCCATTTCTTCAAAGTTGTAAAGATCATGTGCAATGGTTTTCACAAGTAAAACAGGCAGCACCAGTCAATAAACATTGCTTTAAAAACTGTGTGTGTTTCAGGTTTTGTAACAAAGCTGGCAATATTTTGTTTATGTGTCTTTTTGTTTTGGTCGTTTTTTCCAGGGTTGCTTGATGCTGGGTCATAGCACACTGTTGTGAGATTTGCACACTGAATAAGTTGCTGATGTGGAGAAAGGCTGAGATCATTCACACCTGTCATTCAATTGAAACAATGTCTAAGAAAGGCACTTTAAAACAATAATTCCATCTCCTTGTCAATGGGGGTGGGAGAGGTACTGTTGTTTTGAAAACTTACTAGGAGTTTTTAATTTAGACAGCACAATGTGTTCTCCCTGTTAGGCTATTTTGATGTACATTCAGGCTCATCTATGTTCTACTCTAAATTAAAAAGATCATTTTACCAGAGCTAACACTTCCACCCCAGTAGGAATTTATACATATAAGGCCCCTATTAAAACACATTGTAAAGCAGTCACTGACAAACAGCAGTGAAGTTACCAGTATTACAATACTGGCAGGAAAGTAACTCCTTGCTATGATGAACTAGAAGGGAGCCATAATCTGTATTCATTATAGCTCCCTACTGGTTACAACAAATGACGCTGCTATGCACTACTGTCGGCTGGTACATATGTCACACGCATACATCAAACACTTCCCATATGCCTTACTCACTGCACTGTCAGCAAAATAAAGCTAATATGAAAAACTACCCACATTTTAACTGCTAGCTGAGACTCCAAGTTAAAGATAGCACCTGTAACAGGGATGGCAGCTCAGAGCTTCCACATTCTTTACAAACACCCCCCACCAGTTCACAGACTCATCTCTCCAGATATCTGTGCCCAGAGCAGTACGCTGGGCAATAGTAAAAGCAAAAAAGAAACAGATTGGCAAAAAGGAAAACTCCAAAACAATAACAACAAAACACCTCTCTCCACATTCCAGATCTTTTTTGATGCTGTCCAGCTTTCATAATCACTCCCATCCAATTCACAGATCACAGCTCCAGCTCCACCACATCTGACTTCCTTAGTATGATTCAGAACCTACTGTGCATAAAATAAATTCAATACTGGATAACATAAATTTACTAAGTAATGATGAAAGTCGGGTGGGGGGTGGAGGCAGAGCGTGTTTGTAATTTATTTATTTATTTATTAGCTTTTGGTAACTGGGAAGTGCACTAGGCAACAGTCCTGCCTATTTTCAGGCACAACTCAGGAGAGTACAAAACTGAGAATACAGAGATAACAGTACAGTTCAAAAACAATAACATAGGTGCAATCATTACAGTTCGGGTTGTGATACATCAGAGGACTGGGCACAAAGACAATTTTACAAGCATCAATAATGGTAGACAATAAAGCAACAAATAAGAAGTGGGATTGGCTAGAGGAGGAGCACGCTACAAACAGAGAAAACTGATGGCAGATAAGGACCACTAGCCCCATCTAGTCTTCCCTTTTTCTTTACCTATAACAGCGGCTAGTGACCCTATTTTGGCATCAGCTAGCCTTTTCTTCCCACTTCTAGGGTTCCTTTATGTCCATCCTAAGCATGCTTGACTCCCTCTACTATTTATTTATTTATTTAAAAGTTTTACCAGGAAGGCATACTGAGCGGAATAACGTCCAGATGTGTCCTGGGGGAAGGGGGCAGTGGAGAAGTATACAATAGAGATTTATACAGATCATATACAGGTACAGTAGCTAAGCACATCCAACAGTAGGATTAGGATTTATTACATATTAAACAGCTGAGGGTAGAGGACAGTGAACGCTTGGAGTGCAGCCTGTATGCAACTAACAGGTGGTCAGGATTTTGTAGAACTATGCTTGCTCCCACCACCACTTAGGGCAGGCTATTCCATGTATCCAACACCCTTTCACTGAAGAAGAATTTCCTCATATTTCCCTTATCCTTCCCCCAGCTATCTCATATTGTGCCCCCTTGTTCTTGTACTCATTCTATACTGAAAGATGTCACCCACGTGTACCTTATTTATGCCTTTAAGATACTTGAAGGTCTCTATCATATCTCCACTTTGTCATTATTCCTCCAGTGAATACATATTGATGTCCCTCAATCTCTCCTCATATGTCATGGGTGCAAGTGCTATACCATCTTGGTTTCCCTTTTCTGAACCACATCCACCCTGTCTATAGCTTTATGAAGATGTGTCTCCAGAACTGCATTAGGTATTCCAGGTGAAACCTTAGCAGCATTCTGTACAGATGCATCACCACCACACTATTTCTGCTTGTGATACCCCTCATTGCATCCCAGCATAACACTGATTCTCCCTATAGTCATTGTGCATTGTTTGGCCACTGTAAGGTCATCCAAGATGATAATCCCCTAGTATATTTATTCCCTAGTGACTGCAAATACTTCTCCCCATCCTGTAACTCTCTGCAGGGTGTCTGCACTCCAGGTGCATGGCTTTGCACTTCTTCACATTGAATCTCAGTTGCCACACTTTGGACCATTTTTCCAGATTTTCTAGGTACCACCTCATTTTCTCCACCTCATCTTGAGTGTCTTCACTATTGCAAATCTTGGTGTCATCTGCTAAGAGGCAACCCTTTCCTTCTAGCCCTTCTGCAATGTCACTAATGAAGACATTGACAAGAACCAGCCCTAGGACTGATCACTGGGGTACCCCACTGGTCACCTCCCTTTCCTTGGAATGGATATCGTTAACTGCTTCCTATCTCCCAGCCAGTTCCTAACCCAGTTCCTGTGATGAAGTTCTCCTTGAAGATGGAGCTCATGGCAGATAAGTGTGCCCTTTCCAGGTGTACTATGTCCAGGATGTCCACTGGAGTTTGTGTAGCTGCACTGACTCAAGAGATCCATGGCAATCATAATCATGAGGTGGCATAATACAATGTTTTTAAATATAGTTGTTCACTTTGTATTTTTATAGTGTATAGTATAATTTTTTTATTCATTTGTTAACCGGATTGGTGCACTGGTCCAATAACCTTTTTCAGGCATAGCCTGGGCCAGAGACATGCACAATCATTGGTAAAATACAATGAACAACAGCAGTGAATCATACACAAGCAAGTGCAGAATCCAGTACAGTCAGGAAACATACAGAAATGGACAAATAATAATACAAGCACACAGTGCAAGATACAACAAACAAGGTGGGCATTATACAAGATATATAAATGTATGAACACAGGCAAGGGATCAATGTCCTGTAACAATAGGTCATGTTACATGTATGTGAAATGTGCAATGTTACAGTTATGTGAAATCTGCACACAGCAGTTCTTTGGCTTTCAGAATGAAACTGTTGTATGCATAATGCTGTGGGTACAATCACTTTCCATGACCTTTGAAGTGTAGTACAACAAAATTTTGAAAGGGATAGCATTCTATGTAGACCAATGCTGTACTATATACTGTATATCAATGCTTGGCAGATAAGGATGTCTTCCCCTTCTAGACAGCCTGTTTTCACTACCTGCTATAATGCAACAGACCCTACTTATTTGCCTACTTTATCACCACTTCATCAATGTTACATTATGCATATCTTATTCATTCATGAATGCCAGTTTCATTTCTGATCCTGCCACCTCTACTTTGAGGATGTTCAATATATTCACTGCCCTTCTGGAGAAGAAGGACATTCATACATTTTGCCTAGGTCTGCCCTCCCCATGCCTCATATCATGACCCCTTGTTCTTGGACACCTTTTAATCTGAGTATGCTTTCCTTCCTGAACCTTATTTATACTTGTGAGGTATTTGAAAGTCTATACCACACCATACCATACCATACCATACCATACCATACCATACCATACCATACCATACCATACCACACCATACCTTACCATACCACCCAGCTCCTCGGGTTACTAGAATCCCATCAGTGTCAGTGTTAGACAGGTGAATAACTAGTTAAATGGATTTTCATCTACTCCCTGTCTTGTTTACTTAGCTTTAGCTGAGATGAGAGAGATGAGATCATTTAGAACTCTTGCAGCAGCATAAGCCACTGCAGCTGTTGGAGTGGTGAGTTTTAGAATCTTGGGTCAATCTAAGTTGGTAGTAGCAGTAGAAGTGTAAGGAGTGGAGTTGCAGTGGGCTCTGTGAGGAGAGCTTATTTCTTCTCACCCTAGTCCTGAGAGACTCCAGCCTGCAAGAGAAGTGGTGGAAACTGTTGTCTACAACATGATCTCCTGATCTTTCCATCCCAAGAGTGATGGATGGAAGGAACTGTTGGAAGACAAATCCAAGCGGCAATCCTCCCTTTGATTTGGGACAATTTGAAGCTTCCTGTACATGTTCTAACTGTGATTAAATCTGACTTTTGTGCTTCCTGGAGCAAGTACCTGGTTCTGTGGTGTTTCTCTGACAGAGAGAGGTGCACCAGTTTTGGTTCTAAAGGAGATTTCTTCTTAGTTTTAAAGTCAGCTCAGAACAGTGGGATCCAGAGACAGACTATTGCCATTGTGCAGGACTTCAGTTTTACACTCCCAGAGTAGTAGTCTTTCTTAAATGCTAGATGTGAAAGTTTATTCAAAAGATGCATTTATTCTAAGTTTTGAAGGAAGGTTTAAGGTGTAACTCTGAAATAATGGTGGGTATGAATATGGAAGCATATGGTGGGCAGTCCCCCCATATGGAGTGACCAGTTCAGCACTACAGGTTCCATAAGGGTGCCTAGTTATTCCAAATGTGGTAGCCAATGCCTGAAGAGAACGTTTACCCCCTTGTGTGGGCCCTGCTAGTTATGAGCCCCAGTATGCTCCATTGCCACATAAAAATGTCTAAAATCCTATAACATATAGCAATGAGTGTGCTCAGTTGTGGCCAGTGCCACTAGAAGAAATATGTGCTCCACTGTGGCCAGTTGCCACTGAAGAGAATTCAAAGTTCTATGAAATATGGGTTACACAGAGTTTCTGTCAGTACAGTGTTCTGTTGTTTCTACAAATGCCTTGTGCCACAATGTGTAAACTTCAGGGGTCCACCCTTGATTTAACGTATCCTCTTTTGGAATAAAGTCACACTCTAGAACCCCAGCTTGGTTTGAACATTTACCTTTCTTGCTTTCTGTGTGGAATTGCCATGTACCCCACTAGCAGACAAAAGATTAGATGGCTTGCCTAGCCTTATGCAAAAATTTATTTCCTCAGGACCTGGGATTTGTAGATACCTTAATAGGTCACTGATAAATAGTAAAGTTTTAATGCTTTTGTATACCCTCAACCCCACCCCACCCCTTTTTTGACCTCTAGAAGTAATGATCCTGGCATACATTCCCAAAGCTAGGGATGGTACCATTTATGAAGTGGTTGGTGTGCCCAGTCAAGAGTACACAAGGGGGGTAGCCAGCTATATAAAGTAGCGGGGGTGGGGTGGTTATACCTAGTTACCTCCAGAGTCTATATAATGAGATACTTTAGTCTGTGGTCATAGCTATTTTATAATAACTAGTCAGTAATTTTTTATCATAGGCTGACTGAGTTATAACTAGTCATTATAACCCATGGGTTATAATCATGAGCATGTGCTGAGTCACTCAAAACACAGCAACTCCCTGCTGGCTGGTGCTCTACTACTGGCTGGGGTAAACAGTTTCAAAAATATGCTGGCTCCTTATCCTGCATACCGAGGAGCCACCAGACCGAGAGTCATCATTGGGTTCTCTTTATCAACCAGATCAACATCTACAAACAAAAAAATCTATTTGGTTGATTCTGTCATTCGGAACCCACAGTGGATAACAACTGCTAGTGGGAACTGGGAACGGCTCAGAGGCCAAAGTGCCTGAGCTAAGCCCGATCACAATTGTGATCCAAATGTCTAGTTCTGCAAGTCTGCAAGTGAAAAAATAAATGCCAGATTAAATAAAAAAAAGCTTTACAAGAAAAAAATTAAAACAAAGGAGAAATTGTGTGTGTGTGTGTGTGTGTGTGTGTGTGTCACAGAGAGAGAGGCTGGCACATGAGTGAGACATAGGAATACCAAATGCACTTTGGCAAAAAAAAAAAATTGCTAATCAGCAATTATACAAAACAAAAGGTAGGGAAGTGTCCTGCTCAAGAATGCATGGGACAGGCATAAGGTAATTCTAGGGGGTTGGGGTAGGAAGAAGTAGGCTGTTGGTTAACTAGGATCTGCAGCTTATACATTAGGTAGGGAAATGGGCAGAATGGGTGGGCCAAGTGGTCTTTATCTGCCATCAAATTCTATGTTTCTATGTTTCTACTCGAATGTGTCCTACTTGAGTGCAGTGGTCACTCTCGGTGTGTGGTGCTTTAATAACCCCTTCAGGCTTCACCCTCGGGGTTTATGTAGCATCCCACACCTCGGACAACCATTAAATTCCCATAATAGTGGAGACAAAAACTGTGGGGGAATTCATGAATGCATGGGACAGACATAAGGCAATTCTAGGGGTTGGAGGTAGGAGGAAGTAGGCTGTTGGTTAACTACGGTCTGTAGCTTATCCATTAGGTAGGGAAATTCGCAGACTGGGTTGACCAAGTGGTCCTTATCTGCCATCAAATTCTAATGTTTCTATGTAACGCACACTTCCCCATCCATTATTCTATATGCCACAGTCACCACACCATTTTTTAATCATTAAAGATTTTATAATGATTTTTCAACAATGGGACACAGACAAAGCAGAGACGACTTGATATCAAATGCGGTAGGTAGCAATTGTATACTTAACATTTGCTTACAGGATACACTGTTTGCAACTATAGGCATGCACTGAAGGAATTTAACTCTAAGTAGAACTCTACATTGCAATGATTAGTCCCTTCCTATATTAACAATAATAAGTAAGAACATCAACCATTGCATGGTGAACCATACCTTCTAGCCCTGAGTTGATAAAGGAGTATGCAGACTGAGTATACATCAGCCTTGAAGTGGTATGGGCTCATCCTGTTGAACCTTAACAGAACAGAACTGAGCAAAATCCTGAATATTACCAATATTACCAGCCATTGCTAACCCGTCCGGGGGAGGGGCTGAACCTGTATTATTAAGAGTGGCCCCTTTCTGGGACATTTCAGCCTATAAAGACTGAAGTGAACCAATTCGGGGTGGAAGCTTAAAATGGAGTAAAAATGTTGTCTGGTTCAGAAGGGTGGGTTGCCAAGTGGTGGGGTGCTGATAGAGCATTGGTGTGATCTGAGATAAAGGCAGCATTTCTTGATGTAAATCTGTGTGTGGTTGGCGGTGGTGTATGTCAACTGTTCAAAAAGTTTTAACTTAGTCACTGTTGTATGCCATGTAAGAAGAGAGATAGAGGTAGATTCTGGCACCTCCTCATTTGGATACCCCTTTTGACTTCAAGTAGTACCATGAGGAGCCATTTTTTTGATTGGTTGGAACAGTTTGACACCTTTGAGGTATTGCACAAGAGGCTAAGGATTGGGGTAGCAGGGCCTTTTGTTTGCAAGATCTTGGAGCAGTCCTGAATTACTTCTGTCCAGAAGGGCACCAGCATGGGACATTGCCATAGTATGTGCAGCAGATTGGCCTGCTGGGCTTGGCATCTCCAGCAAGTGGAATGGGGGATTAGTTCCATCTTTTGGAATGTGTCCAGGGTACGGTACCATCTCAGCAGTACCTCAAGGTGTATAAGCTGGCTCCTAGAGTCCCTGTAGACCAGATGAACATCCTTGAGGTACTGTATTGCCACCCTTCAGTGTCTGTTATCTTTATTTGTAGGTCCTGCTTGCACTGCACCTTACACTTAATCATGGTATCGGGTAGGGAGTCCCTAAGCATACCGTACATCTTGCCTGTAGTGCTCTTTACTTTGCCTTGTTTATGTATGGTGGTCAGAAATTTTGACCCATCTCCCATAGGTGCAGTGGTTCTGAGGGTATTGGATGCAATGCGGATATTTAGAAATCTCCAGAAGTCTGTTTTGGGTAGTAGCTACTGTGCCTGTATTTGCAGAAAGGACATCATGGCTTCAGAATCCAGTGTACAAAGATCTGCAATCATACAGATGCCGCCTACTGCCAAGGGTGCCAGTTGATGGTTTGTCCCCCCACTAGCACATCTAGGTTGCCCCATAAGGGGCTGTACTGTGCAGATGGTGCCCGTAAAGGGACTGGATATTGAGTGAGATGTTTGTACTTGTGCCAGATTTCTCTTGTATCATGGATAACAGGAAGAAGGTGTCCCTTTGGGTGTCCCCCTTTGCTCAGCAGGTTGCCCAGTCATTTGGATTCTGATAGGTCCATTTCCAGATTTACCCATACAGGGGTATTTGGGGTTTTAGGAAGAAACCATCTGATTGCTTGTGCAGCCCTATATTCTAGTAAGTATCCTTGCAGTCAGGGGAGATCCATTCCCCCCAGACCAGTGCACCCATAATCTAGTTTTTCCAAATCTTGGGACTTTGCCTTCCCAGATTAACCCTGCTGTCACCTTGTTGATCTTCAGAAGTGTGTTTGGTTGCATAGGGATTGGTAAGTTGCACATGAGGTATGCTTTCTTATGCAGCACAAACATGAATGCTGCACCTAGCCTGCCTTTCAGGGATAGGAGTAGCTTAGTCCAGCTTTGTGTTTCCACACTGATGGAGGCTGTGATGGGTGTGTAGTTTTCCTCAACCACATTCCTCCATAGTGTGGTGATGTTAATCCCCAAGTATGTGAAACCTTGGGGTGTCCATACTACCGGCGTGCCCTGTAGGCATTCCCTCATGCAGGGCAAGTTTGGTAGTGACAGTGCACCACTGCACCATTTTAGTTGCCCTCCTCTTGACTGCCTGTTACCTGTCCATGTACATTTAGAGATATGGTCTCCAGAACTGGACACAGTACACTAGTTGAGGATTCATCAATTATTTAATTTACAGTAGTATAAACACCTCATACTTCTTGCTGGTGATACCTATGCACAGTACCATCCCACTGGTGCTTCCATCTGCTTTGTCACACTGCTTGCCTTCTTTTAGGTAATCAGAAATGACAGTCCCCAGTTTTCTTTTCTCTTTTGTGCTTACCATTGCAGTACCCCATTCATGTACTCCACCCCTTGGTTTCTATGCACCAAGTATCTGATTTCTCATTTATTCACAATGAATATGCGGTCTATTGTAAAGTCTTGCTCTGTGTAGAATTCCATGCCTTTTAATATGCTGTTGTACCACAGTTCAAAGGTCATGGAATGTGATTGATCCCTTTTGTGTTTCAACGTCATTCTGAAAGCTAGAGACTGCACACCTCAATTTCATTCTGAACGCAACATAACTGCCACATGCACATTTAATGCAGTACTATATACATTAAATAAAATACAGGGTGAGCAACTTTATGCACAACCAGTGTGTTCTGCCAGCTCAGGGTTCCTATTTCCCACAGACATCTCAAGCTTCACTTTTGAGGTCAATGGAAATCAGGACCCATCTATGGCAGAACACACTGGTTGTGCACAGTTGCCCAGCCAGTATTATCTGTTTAATGTAACACACTGGATCACTTCTTAAGCTTATGTAGTTCTGTCTTCATTGTTCCATTTAGTTTTCCACCCCCCTTGGTAGTGTCTACCCTTTGGTAGATCTTTGTCTCAACCATAAACAAGCATTTATCAATGCCGAATATTTGCTTGCTGGTATTAGCATTGGATGTGCAGGAGTTAGACAGATGCAGAACAGGAATGGCAGGGAAGTACTGAACTCATGCCAACCCCACCTCCACCCTGAAGAGATGGACAGGCATTGGGGTGTGCCTTTGGGTCATTGCCCATAATGCTGATGGCATTTCATTTCACCCTATCCTGTAGACACTGACAAGTGTTGAGGTGTGCCTTGGGGTGTTTGGCTTCACAGTCACCCCATTTCATAAGGACATACACTGAAATGGGTGCAGTATAGGAGAATGGGGTGACATCTGGGGCCAAAGAGTACAAGGCACACCTCAATGCCTGTCACTGGCTTCAGAATGGGGGTGGAATGGCATAAGCATTACAGCTGGCAATCCAAAGGCACACCCCTGATGTGTGTCAGTCTGTACAGGGTGGAACGTTATGGTTACAAACCTTAACGCCCCGGGTGCTTGTTGCTATTTGCACTACAAATTTTCAACATGGTCTTTTTGTGGCCTCTACCTCATGAAAGCATTTGGGACCTCTGCTCATGAACAGTGGCACTGTGATTTTGTTAATGTGTCCTGAACTTTGATTTCCCACAGTAACCATGCCATTCTGCACCAGATGTGCAAAAAAACAGATCGGGGAGGATATGAAGAATGACAGCTGCACCATTCATAGAGAGGTGTGAAGAGATGGCAATGTTGAAAATCTAGAGTGAAAATATTAAAAATGCTCCAGCTTCCCAGAGCACGTGGAAACTGCAATGCATGCTTGTAATACAGTCATTTAATGGAATTATTTCACCAAACTTTCAAGATAGGCATTCTGTGACCTCTGCTCATAAACACTGTCATTATGATTTTCTTAATCTGTCCCGAACATTGAACATTGAACAGTGACCATGCCAGATGTGCAAACTCAAATTTCAGGTAGGATGTGAAAAATGACAGCTGTGCTGTTCATAAGGAGGTGTGAAAAAATTCCAATGTTGAAAATCTGGAGTGAAAATATTACAAATTTGCAAAGTTACGAGAGTGCGTGGAAATTGCACAATGCACACTCATAACACAGTCATTTCATGGACTTTTGTCACCAGATTTTCAACACAGGCATTTTAGGGCCTTTGCTCATGAACAGTGTCACTGTGATTTTCTTAATCTGTCTCGAAGACTGATTACCGAAAGTGACCATGCTATTTTGCACTGGAGGTACAAAAACACATTTTGGCCAGGATGTGAAAAATGACAGCTGTACTGTTCATAAGGAGGTGTGAAAAAATGCCAATGTTGAAAGTCTGGAGTGAAAATATTGCAAATTTGCGAAGTTACGAGTGTGTGTGGAAACTGTACTATGCACGCTTGTAACATTTTTTGAAATTTTCTCACCAGATTTGCAACATGGGTTTTTTGAGAGTGCACCTCATGAACAGTGTCACTGTCATTTTGTTACTCAGTCCCGAAAGGTGATTCTGTGCAGTGACCATGAAATAATCTTTCTTGACTGAATAACACTTTAACAGTGACTGAATTCATGAGGAGGGGTCCCAAGAACCCCATGTTGAAAATTTGGTGCCAAAAATCAAAAAAATGGCTGAGATATTCACATAAGTTGAAAAAGACCCATTTATGCCATTGTACAGCTTACCAGCATTTCTTCAGTTCATGGTCAGCTTTGAAGAGTGCAGACATGTTCCCGGTCCACTGAAGATCATTGCACTGGGCTCCCCTTGGCACAGAACAAATGTGGGGGCCATCATGCTGATGGGGACTGGGAGACATGGCAGCTGTTCGTCAGCTTCATGGGGACTGTGAGAGGCTGACTGAGAAGCCGTCACCAAGTTTCTCTGAAATTGGACACCAGACAATGCAGCTGTAATTGGCAGTTAGGGACTGCCCCTCAAAAACAGCTGATTTTTGATGACTGGGCGCTCCCTCATTGCAGCAGCCAGTTTCTTTCAAGGTTAGTGCAAGCTACACTACTGCTGTCATGAACAATCTGATGCTCTATTGGTACTACACAGACCAGACCCAAAATGGGCTGCCTGCATTGGCAACAACACTATCACGTCTCCACAACTCACTACTGAAGCAAGCTGCTGCAATATGTTTCTAGCGCATGTGCGCAAGTAAACATAAAAAAGCATATCTTACCTTCTAACCCCTCTTTATTATCACCACCAGTGATGTCAAAAAAGAATACAGGCCAAAGTACTGATCCCTGTGGTGCACCACTGTTCACTGCTCCAACATCAGGTGAACACCGTTTCCAACTACCCAGTGATGCCAACTCCCCACCAAATTCTCTACCCAGTTTAACATTTTAGTACACACTCCCAGGCTGTCCAGCTTCTTTACTAGTCTGCTATGTGGAATGGTATAGTGAGCTTTACTGAAATTGAGGTGAGCCACATCCACCACTCCACCCTGATTAATATCCCTCATCACTCCCTCAAAGAAAACTAAAAGATTACTTTGATATTAGTCCTCCCCAAGTTAACCCATGCAGCCACAAATAATGTAAGGCACAGGTTTCAAAACATTCCACAGTCCTTTCCTTCAACAGTGTTTCCATTACTTTCATCTCCACTAAATGCAGGTTGAAGGACCTGTAGTCCCCAACTTACTGCCTATACAAAAGAGTCCATGGTGAGGGTTTATTTATTTTATTTATTGAAATGTTTCACCAGGAAGGCACACTGAGCAATAAGTTGATCGTCTTCCAGTGTGACTTAGGGGGTAGGGAACAAGAGGACAGAATACAGAGAAATGTTACAATGTTGAAATTAATTTGCTTACTTGCATACAATGAGAGCAGGAGGGATTACAGATGGATAATATTGGCTAACAATGCAGCAGTGTTAAGTGTGGTAGACATGAAGACACATATAGCAAATTGGCAACAGTTGGTGACAGTTGGTAACACTGAAACACATATAATAACTTGGCAACAGTATGTAGCACTAGATGGTAAGGCGACCCAATAGTAATTGGTAGCCATTAATGTAACATAGATATTCAAGATTTACAGTGATTGAAGTAAAGAGAGGAAGAATGAAAGGAGGGAACATGGAAGAAGGGAAAGGAAATTTACAGACAGACGCAAACAGAACATGATTTTTCAGGTAAATAGAGATGACAGGGTGGACTAAAAAGGTGATAAGAGGGATATGGGAAGTTATATAAGGTTAATGCTTTTCGCTTTTACCAGAAAATCCGGTAAAATTCCGGAATTAAGGCTGCCTTAAAACCGGTAAAAATGAAGATTTCATGGAATCTGGCATTTTCTATCAGATCAGTAAATCTACAAAAAAGTCTGTTTTTCTCTTAATTCCTTCCTGTACTGTTTTTAGTTTGCTTTATTTAATGCTCTGTATATTAAGCCTTCTTTAATTCTGATTATTTATGTACATACTAAAAGAATGATAACAGAATCCCGGTAAAATCCGGAAATTAGAGTAACAATCACTGGTGAAATTCCGGAATCTTAAGTCTTGAAAATGGAATTTAATTGTTTTAATCACCGTAAATCAGTGGCCTTGGTTATAAGTGCTTGATTGAGTGTAGGGGTAGGCCAGTGCTAGGCTATGTTAATGGGAAGGGGGTAGAAGGAGAGGAGAGGTAGAGTGTGGGAGGGTGATGTGAGAGAGAGAGAGAGAGGGGTATTGTAGGTGAGGGATATCCAAGGTGGGGAAAGGGAGGATTGAAATTCAATAGTGTCCAGTCATACCTGTCTGGGCAGGGCAGTGGACAGCCTTACTGGTAGGACACCAGTTATTGGCGATGAGAGTTATTTATATATAGTGATGCGAGAGGATTGTGTGTGTTGGGGGAGGGATGTTGTGGGAGAGGGTAGCAGACATCAACTATAGTAGGGGGATAGCACCCCCACCAGTGTGTTGGGTGACCTTGCCTGCATAAGGCAGTGATCTTGCAGTGACTGAGGAGATGCAGTAAAAGGAGAAATAGAGGAAAGAAGGTAAAGTTGCTGCCCACCATGTGCTATGGATCCTGTCTGCACAAGGCAGTGATCAAACTCACAGGAGGGAGCTAGATTAAGGATAGAGAAAGAAGGGGGAGGAATACTTTAGGAGGAGGGAGAGTAGGGGACAAGGAGGAGCAACATCAGAGGGAAATAGGAGTGATGGGGAGTAGGCATATGAGTCTGAGCAGAGGTCAGCTATAGTGTGGGGTAGTATCCAACCAGTGTGCTGGGTGACCCTGCCTGCAGAAGGCAGTGATCTAGCAGTGTCTGAGGGGTGCAGTAAAAGGGTAAAAAGGGGAAAGAGGGTAAAGTTGTTGCCCACCGTGCACTATGGATGCTGCCTGCACAAGGCAGTGATTGAGCTTACAGGCGGGAGATAGATTAAGGGCAGAGAAAGAAGGGAAAGAACACTTTAGGAGGAGGGAGAGTAGGGGACAAGGAGGAACACGATCAGGGGGAAGGAGAAGTGGAGGGGAGTAGGCATATGATAATATGGGCTTAGGGAAGATGGTGGGGGATTAGGGAGGGTTATGGCAGGCACAGGAAGGGGCAAGGAAGTTCTTGAGGGCAGAGTTAATGGAGTAGCAAGAGAATGAGAGGTGACTTTGATGAATAAGTGAATTCCAGATTTTTGGGAGGTGATAAGAATAACCTGATTGGCCAATAAGGGTGGAGAGGTGTGGGACCACCGGGGTTCATGAGTCATTAAATCTTAGGGAGTGGGAAGGAGTGGGGGGTGGTTGTAAAGGCAGTGGAGAGATGGGAGGGAAGTTCATGTCAATTTGGCTGCTAGAACTAAATCATCCCATTCCAAGGCAAAAATATGGGACTTTAGAGAAGCTGACTTTCATAAGACGGCCAACAGAGTTAAGCTAGCCTTGGCAGGAAGAAATACAGGTGAGGGGGTACAGGCAAAGTGGGCAAGCATTGAGGATGCAATACTTGAAGCAACATCCCATTGTGTTAGAGAGAAAAGGAAGTGTAAAAGAAGAAGGAAACCACTTTTGATTCTTAAAAACAGTAACAGAAAAGGTCAGAGCCAAAAGACTGGCCTTCAGGAAATATAAGGGAATGTAGCGGGATGAAGATAGGGAGGCATACCAAACTTCCCTAAGGGAAGCAGGGAAAGCAGTAAGGCAGGCAAAGGCCCAAACTGAGGAAACACTAGCACAATCAGTAAAAGAAGGTGACAAGACTTTTTATAGATACATTAGTGAAAGGAGTCAGTCCAGAGGGGGTATTGCTAAGATCAAAGGGGATAAGGTGGTGTGAGAGGAGGAGGACCATGAAAAAGCATCTATCCTAAATAGATACTTCTGCTCAATATTTACTGAGGAAAAGGTAGGTCAAGGCCCACAGCTCAGCACAACGGACGCGTGGGGAGGGAGGTGTGCACTAGTCCCTTCAAAAAAGAAAGGGTCCTACAAGAGCTCGATAAGCTCAGGGTGGACAAGGCAATGGGATCTGATGGCATACATCCCAGAGTACTAAAGGAGCTAAGGGTGGAACTAGCAGAGCCATTATCAGAACTGTTTAGTGAGTGAGCACAGGAGAGGTCCTATAAGAAGAGCTCATGTGATCTCGCTCCACAAGAGTGGTAGCAGGGAAGAGGCAGGGAACTACAGACCAGTCAGTCTCACCTCAGTAGTTGGCAAGATTATGGAGGCACTCCTTAAAGAAAGGATAGTGCAACACCTGGAATCCATAGGAGTAAAGGATCCAAGACAGCATGGGTTTATAACAGGAAGGTCCTATCAAACTAGTCTCATAGATTTCTTTGTCTGGGTAACCAGAGTGATGGACCAAGGGGGAGCAGTTGATGTTGCCTACCTTGACTTCAGCAAAGCTTTCGATACTGTTCCACATAGAAGATTGATTAATAAGCTGGGTAGGCTCGGGGTGGGTCAGACGTTGGTCAGCTGGGTGGCAAACTGGTTGACAGGCAGAAAACAGAGAGTGGTGGTAAATGGTATACAGTCAGAAGAGATGCAAGTTACACATGGGGTGCCTCAGGGATCAGTCCTGGGGCCAGTCCTCTTCAATATCTTCATCAGTGATATTGCAGATGGACTGGAGAGTAAGGTTTGTCTGTTTGCAGATGACACCAAGATCTGTAACAGAGTAGATGATCCAGATGGGGTGGGCAGAATGAGAAGAGCTCTGGATAAACTGGCAAAATGGTCAGAAGAGTGGCAACTGGGGTTTAAAGCAAAGAAGTGCAAGATCATGCACATAGGGAAGAGAAACCCTGAAGCCTGAATACCCTTGAGGAAAGGGGGGGGACATGATAGAAACTTTTAAGTATCTCAAGGGAATTAACAAAGTACAAGAGGGTAGCATCTCTCAAAAAAGAGAGAGTTGCAAGAACAAGGGGGCACAATTTGAAGATAGAGGCGGGATGGCTCAGAGGTAATGTTAGAAAGTATTTTTTCACAGAGAGGGTTGTGAATGCATGGAACAGCCTTCCTGAGGAGGTTGTGGAGTCAAGAACAGTGGGACAATTCAAGAATGCAAGGGACAGACATAAGGCAATTCTAGTGGGGGGTAGGAGGAAGTAAGCTGTGGGTTAATTAGAATCTGCAGCTTATCCATCAGGTAGGGAAATGGGCAGACTGGGTGGGCCAAGCAGTCCTTATCAACCATCAAATTCTATGTTTCTATGTTAAGCCAACTATAGATTGGGAGGGGAGTTCCTGGCAGTCACTGTCACAACCACACTCAGCAGGTCAGCCCTCTACTCCCAAAGTGCCAACCTCTGAGCGTAGTATCGTGAACAACTAACAGAACGGGGTAATCCTCCTGTCAGTTTTGTGGGCTTGAATCAACCTTTGGTTTCAGTTCTGGAGGGATTCAAACTGTGCACCACTTCCTAGCGTACCCAATGTACAGGCTCAGATAATTCTGCCTTCAGGAGGCCAGATATCTTTGCCTACAGGCACCTAACCAGGTGTACAAAAATGAACCCTTAAAAACCCCACTAAAGACCTCAGATAACTCTTACCTTTTCCCAGTTTGGTATTACCATATAAGCTCATGCACAGTGTTGTCACACTCTTTACCATCCACGCATCCCAGGCAAAAACCGAAGGACTTGGAAGACACAAATAGTCTATTTAAAAATGAGATGTTTACTTAAAAATAGATAAGAATGTAAAATGTAAATACAGAACCATATAGCACAAAATATACAATCTTTTAAAACAATAAGGTTTAAAAAGTGCAATTTCCTACCACCAGACAATTAGACTTGATCTATCTAATGTATCTCTTATAGTGCTGCTAGCTTGTTGTAGCTTTCAGAGTCCAAACATTTGTCAGTAAATGGAAAACAGAATACTATTTAAAAACTGGCTTTGCCAACTCCTTTTCTGTGAGGTCACCTACCTCCTCCTCTGTTTATTAAAAATCATACATCCAGGATATCTTATCATTTCAGAAGGTAAAATTAACAGGTGACATCAGCAAAACTTTGTTTCCCCATATGACTTCCCAATCAAGTCTGCAAAATTTCCAAGATCTTCTTTCGTCTCTGAGCAGCATCCTGTCTCACACAGGCATCAAGGAATGTTTACAACTTCGCATCAAAGTGACATAACCTGCACTCTTCCCCTAAACACCATGAAATGGATATTTGCTGTCTCGTCAGCCGGCAAGCTACAATAAAGTCATATAAACAGGAGATCCTTAATTAAGGCCTGTTCTGGTCTGTAAATTATCTCCTGGCCTTCCAGGTAACACCTTGTATCTAAAACCTGTGTGTGTGTGTGTTGTGTGTGTGTGTGTGTGTTATCCCACATGCTGTCTCAGCATCTCTTGTGAGAATCATTCAATAACACATTTTTATATTACAAAAAGCATAGATTATTAGAACCAGCTGTCCAAGTGTCACGTCACAAGGGAAGAAAGAGACTTGTGTATCATCACAGATTACCTGTAATCATCCAAGCAGACCACTAAAGAAGTATGTAAGGCTAGGGGGATGTTGGGGTGTATTAATAGAGATATCACAAGTTGTAAGAGGGAGGTAATAATCCCTCTTTACAAGACACTGATTTGGCCCCATCTGGAGTACAGCATGCAGTACTGGAGGCCACACCTTCACAAGGACATTAAACAAACTGAGGCAGTCCAGAGAAGGGCAACCAAAATGGTGCAGGGACTGCATCAGAAAACATATGAGGACAGATTAACAGAGCTCAATATGTATACCCTAGAGCAAAGGAAGGAGAGAGGTGACATGATTGAAACATTCAAACACCTTAAAGGCATTAACAAGGTGAAAGAGTCTAATATATTTCCATATAAGAAAAATAGCAGGGTGAGAGGACACAGCATGAGATTAGAGGCAGGCCTATTAAGGGGTAATGTGAGGAAGTTCTTTTTCACAGGAACGATGAAAAGGTATCATCTCTTTGATGTTTACCTAAAACAAAGAGCCTTATAGATGTCATAGATGTCATGAACTCTTACTGTTCCCACCCAACCTGCTTCTCCAGCCAGGAAATGTGAAGGAAACTGTAATCTCAGTTTCTACCTATCTCCCACATCACTTAAAATATTTTTACATACAACATAATGAATAAAATAAATCCAGTGCACACACATCAATAGCTCAAATACAACAAGCGCACAATGCCCCAGGACTCAAAAGCTCAGAAACAGATAAACTGCAGAGTGGCAGTACTGGTTGGTCAGCACTTGTAAATAAAAGAGTTCAAATTGATTTTTAATGTATGAATTCAAAACTTTTTATGGTTTTAAATGTATAGATATACCACTTTCAGAGTAAATACAGGGCAGTGTGCTGAACATTTGAATTTCAACATGCGGGACAATTTTGAGTGATATGTCACACAGTTGTACTATAACTGGCACACATTGAAAACTTTTTGTGTGAGTTAAAACTGTGAATTTCAGATCACTCAGCTTGCTGTCCTGTGTTAACTCTGGAAGTGATATGCCTATACTTTTAAACTTGTGGAATAAAAAGCTTTATATGCCTTAAAAGTGACTTAGAATGCTGTTATTTACACATGTTGACCCACCAGTACTGCTGTCATGCAGTTCATGTGTTCATACAAAAAAAATTCCTTGGTGTTACATTTGTTGCAGTTATGTTTTTGATTTTATCGATGAAAACTTTTACTCTCCTGTAGGTGAACCCTATGTCTGTTTTGCAGTCCAGCAAGATGGCTGGCCCTGGTTATGGTGAAGGCATGGATGTGATGTTAGGGAAGCTCACATTTTTCACTGCCATGTCAGATCTGGAGGTAAAAAAACTGGTGAAAAACACCTGTGGATATTGGTCATGACCGCATGACTCATATGGAGGATAAGCAGAACACTGCAACTGACCTGAGAGGGAGCTGCAGAATGAAGAACAGAGGCTGAAGGAAACCTTGCAAGAGAAAAAGCAACATCAGCTAACCATGATGGCAGAGGAGGAGGCTAGGTTCCAGTCTGGCATGAGAAGCACCGGCTGATAACTATACACCGGAAGAACAATGGCAGTGGTGCAAATGAGCCTCTGTCAGGTAGATATGTGACAGCATCAGCTGAGCCTTCTGATACATTATCTGTTGAGAAGATGCTGGGGATTAAGAGAGGAGACCTGTCTGGATACCTTATTCCTGAATTGTGGGGGTCAGCAGATAGGTCCCCAGATGCTTCTTTGTTTCTAGCTGGCAGGGTACATTTAGCAGATGGCTCATGGATACTGGATCCTGTGAACTAAACACTGCGGTCCCGGCAAGGAGCCTTGGCTTCAGTACAGCTAGTATCAACAGCACCATGCCATGAGGTGACTACAGAATAGGTGAGCACTGCCAATAAGAGGGAAGAACTTGCTGAGGATAAAGCTCTACATACATCAAAGACTGGTTGTCCCTACAGTTGTCAATCTACTCCACATACATAGTAGAATATAGGTGAGGACAAACAAAGCTGCACCTGCTGATCCTGGAAACAGAAGACAAAGCATGGTGGACTCTCACTCTCCCCCAAATGAAACTGAACACTTGCTCACTGCAGAAATAGTCATGTTGTGGTGCAGTACAGGGACTGCCAAACCTTCAATTTTACAGGGCTCACAAATAGCTGGCACATTCTAGGCTCATACTTCAATCACTAAGACTAAAAATAGTGTGGGGGGACAATAAAGAGAAAAAAATGCAGTGCACATTCAGTGCTGGTGTGTCATTGTTTAGGGCTATGGGTGGAGCCTACAGCCGTATTGAGATCAGATTGTAGCTCTAAAAATGGCTGATCATAGCACTCCCTTTTTGGACATTTGGAAGTATTCTTCCACAGCTGCAAAATAGTTCACTCCCCTTCTGATTTTTGATATTTGCTGTTCTATGTTAAAGGCATCTGAAGGTAGGGTTGATGCTTCGGTATTGCACCTCCTAACTTCTCAGGATAACAGCAAAAAAAACCTTTTTAAACTGCTGTTTCTATCATCTGTCATGCTTAGTGTAATAGATTTATTCTATTTCTTTCAGCAACCTAGGGGTTAACTCGTTATCTGTTGTGCTGGAATTTACTGAAGCTCTGAGACAGTCAGACAACCTACAGTGTCAGATTACAGACAGTGCAGCTACAGCTTTGTTAGCTATCTCATTCCTATGGGCAAGACAGGTTGCACGCTTGCATGTGCGCGCGCGCACACACACACACACAGAGCAGTATGCACTCTGACTAAATAAATTCATGAGGACTGAATTAGCAACATGCCAGTTTTTGATGATTGTGACTGAACAGCACTATAGGGCACCAACAAGAAAATAACTTTGGTCATTTGGTAGCTTTTCACAGCCCTATCAGCTCTGGCTAGAGTTTGTTTTTGTAGCTAACAGTTTCACAAAATTGATGCTTTGATGTTCTGTGCCTCTTCTGCAGGGTGTTAGAGCAGTCAGGAGTTACACTGCTTAAATAGCAGTCCCAATTAAATTAATTGATAAAACACATACTGTATGTTCAAATCCAATACGTCCTTGTCTAATCAACACACTGAATACTGGTTTAGTACATTCAATCAATACATGTAATGTGATGCAAAGCATAGTGCTATCAGAGATCTGTCAATGTAGGCAACCCCCAAATAATCAACTATGCCTAGAGACAGATTTCAATTGCTTCATGCTGCATCTGTATCTGTGAAACATATCTGTATTCATGTTTGTGTCATACTTGACGTGGAACCTATGAACAAGCTTACTGCTGAAAGGTGTTAATCCAAGAGCTGAATAAATAAATAAATGAAATACTGAACCAGAATGTCAGTAAAGGGTGCTAAAGTAATGTAACTCCACCAGCAAAAAGATTAGAAAAAATAAAATAAAAGTGAAAAACAACAATGCAGCTCAGGGTAAACTACAGGAGGAAGCAGAAAATGAAAGCATTTAAAAGAAAAGTGAGGGGGCATGAAGGGGGATATACTGTAAATAATTCTACTAGGAGATCATGAAGGTCAAATAAAGTGCTCCATCAAAAAAAATGCAGAAAACACAGGGTTTTTAAACAAATTTCATTATGCAAGGTTTAATTACAATGTTATCACATATTGCATCAAGCATCATGCACTGATACAGGCACATGTTATCACTTTGCACCTTTCAAAATAGTGCACAGAGGTTGTTTGGCACTTTATTAACAGTTATACAATTGATTATGGACTGTTGATTATGTACTGATTCAGAGAAGAAATTGACAGTTTACAAAACTGGACATGTAATAACAGGTTATCTGAAAGAATTAGTTATATAGCCATTAAATCTGTTAGACAGGCCAAACTCCTACATCAATGGCTGTTAGAAGGGAATCTCACATTTTGTGAAAAAGCTGCTGTTGGCCATCAGCTGAGAGCTATATTCTTTCCAACATAAGGCAGCCAACTACTTTATAATCCACCGGGAACTGGAAGGGGGTGCTTCTGATATCCGTTGTTGTGCTACTGTCTTTTGTACATTTATGAGGATGATAGACCAGAAGAGGTGGGCAGGGGCCATTGCCCTGTGCAACCCATCTGCATCCAGCAGCAGTTCTAGAAGCAATTTGGGGAGTTCCCCCGAAAACTTTTTCCATAATATTATGGACTGTAGGCCAAAAATGACTAATTTTGGGTCAGATCAGAGTCATACGAAGAAAGCTTCCTTCTTCAGTTAGCATTTCAGGCTTGTGGGGGCTTCTTGGGGTTTCTTGCATGAGCTCTAACTGGGGTCTAATATGTTCAGTACAAAAAGTTAAAAAGTTCAACTGAATTTGAAAGAGTTTGTTGTTCCTAGAACAACTCATTAGAAGGATAGGAGCTTGATTTCATATTTCCTCTGTAACCAGGAGGTCCAAGTCTTCCTCCAACCCAGCCTTTATCCTATCAATAGGGGACGACATTCCACCCTGAAGAATTTCACAGAAAAGAGAAAGGGGTTTCATTAGGGGTTGAGAAGCATATACTTCCTCCTCCATTGGGGACACTGAAGGCAGAGCACCAGGAGAGGTACCATCACCTCCCATTTCTCTACTACATAACATTTGTCTGACCCTCAGGCAAAGAGCCCCCCAGGTGGTAGCACCCATTCCCACTGCCGGGCTGAGAAGTTTCTGAGGCTGCCTCCCTCATAGAGCTGAGCTAGATGTGAGATGACCAACTTTTCTCATTTGACCAGTATTTGATGGAGGAAAACATAGTAGTGGTATAGACATTTCATTGCAACCCTGAGAATTGACTGGCCTCAGATATGAAATGGCCAACTAAACTATTTGTGGGCTGCCTTCCAGATTCAAGCTAGAGAGGCTGCAAAGGGATTGGCTATTTTGTGGCGTCAGTGAGGGTCCCAAGGAGGCTGATAAAAATCCTCTCCTCAAGTCACAGCCCAACTTTTCCTCTTTCATTTCCACCCATGTGGGACTCGGCACCCCAGATCTAAGCAGGACGAATCTGAGCTGTGAAGTCCAATAATAATTTTTAAAGTGAGGAAGAGCACATCCCCCTACCCCCATAGCTGGTCAGTTGGAGAATAATTCTCTTCACTCTTGCAGCTTTACTTTTTTATAGAAACCTATTTCTAATGCCATTTAGCCTTGAGAAGAAACAATAAGCTATCCCAATAGGAACAGATTGTAAAATATAGACACTTCAGCAATGTGTATATCTTCACCATGTTTTCTATGGCAATTACAGAGAGGGGCAAAGGTCACCTTCTTTTATTTCCAGTCCTAATAGCAGCTAACAGTTGGGAAAAGGTTCCCTTAGAGAGCTGTGAGAGACGCACAATCATTTTGACTATCAGATATCTGATACTCTGGGCTACCTGCAACCCCGTGGTTTTATTCACAACCCTGTCCCTCTGCAGATTGCCTATGGGCATAACTTTGCTTTTGGTTCAGTTCATTTTGTAGCCCAATAAGGTAACATATTCTGTTAATAAGGAGTGTACTGCTTGAAGGCCCTCCACAGGGATTTGAAGGTACAAAATTAGGTCATCTACAAAAACTGTGGCCATGTGTACACTCCCATGATGTTGCATTCTTCTATTTCTGGGTGGTCCCTTATAGCAACTGCCAGTGGTTCCCAAGAGAACACATAGAGTAATGGGGATAGGAGGCATCCCTGCCTGGTGCCCCTAGTAAGGGTGAATGACTTTGTCAGTACCCTATTTATCTGGATTCGGGTGTGGATTCAGATGGAAAGATCAATAAAGAGGGTATGTATCCACTGGATCATTTGGTCTCCCATAACAAATTGTTTCAGGGTTTACAACATGTACCCGACTCCACCGGGTCAAATGCCTTTTCAGCTTCTAAGGCAAGGAACACAGCACCATGTTCACATATAGTGTTCGATTATTTATAGTTACTATTTAGTGTTTGCCTGATGTTATGTGTGCCCTACTGCCCTTTGACAAATCTGGCTTAATCCAGGTGCACACAGTGAGGAAGCATCCCTTGCCTTGCTGCTGTGATTCTAGCTACTATTTTATAATTTGATGTCAGCAGGGAAATAGGATGGTAGGAGAAACATTGTGCTGGGTCCTCACCTGGCTTTGGGAGGACTGTGATTGTTGTTAACACAAGGGAGTCCTGACTACAAAGGGCAACTAGAGTGTCAAAATAGGTCTAAAACAAATGGGCAAACTAGATGGACCAAGTGGTCTCCTTCTGCTGTCAACTTCTATGTTTCTATATTTCTATGACTGGGCAGAGGGGCCAGGACACCCTTTGTGAAACTCCCCCAAAGCTTCTCATGTAGAGGTTCCATCAGGGCATCAGTGAACTGCTTAAGAAAATCTATTAGCAGATCATCCAGTCCTGGAGTTTTCCACCCTGCAAGGATTTAAACGTTCACCTGGCTTCCTGTTTGGATATTGGGAAAGCCATGCTTTCTGCATGAGATTTTTCCATGGGAGTGACTGGGGCTTTCTGAAAAAGGCTTGCTACCCCTGAACTGCAGGAGAAGCCTGCGTAGTTTATAAAAAAAACACAAAACCTGGTGTATGCCTCTCCCACTTCTTGATGGCTCAAGACCAGAACCCTCTCCAATTACTGAATCTATGGTATATTTTTTCTCCCTTCCTGTGTCTGATCTGCCAAGCAAGCAGTCCCCCCATTCCCATCAAGTTATGTCCTGGCTTTGGTTAAAAGAATATCCATTTTGGTTGCTGCACTACTCAATGTATTGTATTTTCACTTAAGTTACTGCAATAATTGATATGGAGGGGGAGCAGGAGCAATCATATGTAGTCGCCCCATTTCTATGATCTTTATTTGAAACTTTTCCAGTTCCTGAGCTTCCCCATGCTGTTCGTATTTAGTGTAAGCTATGGCTTGGCCCCTGATGTAGGCCTTGAGTGCTTTGCAGCTAATCAAGTGGGAGGTGTCTTCCCATTTATTGTAGACCAGGACTTCCTTTATGTGCTTACCAATGACCTCCCTATATGCTGGGTATTTTACAACATTCAAGTTTTATTTTAGGTCATCGGGTATGAATTTGATGGCCCATAAGAAATTCCACTGGGGATTTGTCACATTCTAATGATGTTGTCCTGTAATTCAGTAATGCAATGGGTGGGTCTGAGCATTCCTCTCTAGCCGTTATTTGTAGATTTTTGAATGATTTTTGACCCCACAGTTGACCAATTCATTTCCTTATGGACATGTAGGACTGGAAGCGATGTGGTTGAAACTGTAGGACTTTGCAAAGACTTTAAATTCTGCACTTGCAAATTGCAGTCTATTATCAGTCCTGACAATCTGTGGTATCCCAAATCTTGCAAAGGTTATTTTAATCTCTTGTATCACTTGGTTTGATGTGGCTGTCTTAAGCTTCACTACTTCTGAGTAAGTTCCATGTCATAATGGTGATTCTGAAACCGCGAATAGCATATCAGCTAGTGCACATTGCCGAAAATGGATACAATGACTGTGCACTACACCTACAACCACTACCGCAACACTCTATCACACCAAAAAACTATTGTTCTATGCAGGGGAGCTATGCTCCCCGCACCCTCTTTATTTAATCAGCTCCAAGGGGGAGCCTGACACTGGGGTACAAGCAAACCCTTGGGAGGGGGCTATTCGGGAGGGGGGACTACAGACAAGGGCACACATTTAGGGGGATCGGAAATGGGGCACAGGAATGGGACATCAAAAAAAGAATTAAGTCCCACACTACCAAAACCACAAAACATTACCAAGCCCTTACCCAGCCCAGAACCCCTTACCATTTATGGCATACCCATCAGTGTGATCCACCACACCAAGCAAGTAGCCTAACAGCACCACCCACACTTCCTCCCATATTCTTTTCTATGTCCTTCCCTCCCACAATTGGGCCATCCCTTACTCACTGTTATCTAACTCCAACGGTCGATGAAACCCCTTTGGTGAACCCTTCATGCTTGCTGTCTTCCTGAGCTCTGCAAATGAGTTGTGCAAAACCCAATCGCTCAATTACAGTCACCCATTTGATGGTATACCTTCTGGGTAACATGAGAATGCATCAATCACAGCCATGTACTCGCTGCCTTCTAGTGTGAACAAATCTACTCCAACTTTTTCCCAAATGGTGGCATTTTCTGAATCTGAAATTAAAGGTTCCTTCTGCAGTGCAGGCCTGTATTTCTGACATATACAACAGACCAAAACTATATTTTCCACATCCTTAGTGAGTCCTAGCCAGTACACTACCTGTCTGGCTCTGTGTTTTCATTTTCTCAACACCCATATGACCTTTTTCTGTAGCATTTCTTTTCTTAGGGTACTAGGCACCAAACTTCTGTCACCTTTAAGCAATATTCCATCTACTAAAGATAATTCATCCTGATGTGGCACATATCTGTATGGAATTTACTGTTCTTTCCATGCTCACGTGCAGGTGTCCAAGCCCAGGTGGCAGACTTAATTAGCAGTTTTCTCAGATTGCATGTCTTCTCACTTAAACTTAACTGACAAGACACGCAATCTAAGAAAATTGCTAATTAAGTCTGCCACGTGGGCTTAGACATCTGCACATGAGCATGACGTCCAAGAAGTCCAAGAAAAAAAATGATTATTAACTACAGCGCCCACCCTGCAATATTTTGATATTATTTGTCAGACTTAGAGAGATAACTCGCCATCCCCAGAAATTGCTGTAACTCTTTCTTAGTCTTTAGTTGTGGAATCCTGTCTACAGCTTGCACTTTGGCTGGGTCAGGTTTCATGCCCCCCTCTGAGAGGATCTCCCCTAAGTACAGAATTTCTGTCTTTCTTATCTGACATTTTTCTATGTTCAATTTAAAGCTGGCTGCCCTGGCAACTTGTCGCACTTTTTTTCAGGCTGTTATCACGTTCCTGCATTGTGGAGTCCCAAATGAGTATGTCATCAATGTAAACTTTAACTCCTTCAATGCCATCTAGCAATTGCTGCATTGTTCTGTGGAAAATTTCTGGTACTGAGCATATGCCAAATGGTAGTCTTTTCAAACAGCGTCTCTCATATGGGGTGCTAAAAGTACAGAAGTGTGCATTTTCTAGTGTTAGAGGAATTTGACAGAATCCTGAGGAGGCATCCAATACTGAAAAATATTTGGCTTCTGCCAATTCATCTAGTATTTCACGTCTGGTTCTGATATGGAAATGTTCTCTTTTAATACATGCACTCAACTCTTTTGGATCTAAACACAAGTGTAGTGATCCATCCTTTTTCTCAATGATCACCAAGGAGTGAACCCAAGGTGTTGGCTCCTCCACCTTTTCTGTGACATCCAAATCTATTAAGTGTTTCAATTCCTTTTTCAGCCTATCTCTCAGGGCCACAGGGTCTCTTCGTGCAGCATGAATCATTGGGACTACATTCTAGTCCACTGTGATGTGATGCGTAACCAGCAACTTGCCCAGTCCCTTAAAGACATCATTGTATTCAGATATGATATTATCAGTGAAAGGCATGTCATTTTGTACTGCAAACAATTTTTCTGTCAGACCCAACTTCAGACTGATGTCTAGCCCCATAATTGGCTTCTTGTCCCCCAGAACAATGTCAAAATTGTGCTTACTGACCTTGCCTTTGTGCTGGAGATTCAGGTCCAGATATTCAAAAGAGTTGTGCCGTGTGCAATAGGGTTGCACCAGTGCAAGTCCGAAAATGTGCCACTCTGCGATATTCAGCGGGAGACAGTTGCGCCCCCCAAATCACTCTGAGCAACAGCGCAATGATAATGAATGTATGCGCAACTGAAGGGGGAGGAACCATGCATAAATGGCGCAGTGTGATATTCAGCAACATGTGCCATGCACAATAGGGGAACCAGCGGAAGTTGCACCACAGCAGAAATTAGCCAAAATAAAAAGGAGCAAGTGAGAGGCACAAGAATGCTACAGGGAAGCCTCAAGCTGCTGAACTATAGCCAGCCACACAGGTAACACACACACACACACACACACACACACACACAGGGCAGGACAGTGAAAGGGCACCTGGAACCCACAGGCTCAGGGGAAGGTGTGGGAAGCCACAGTGCAGAAGGGGGAAGTGCCACACAGCAGTGAGGCCAGCACAGTCAGGTGTTCCTGGTGCAGGGGAAGTAGCAGCCAGGACAGCGGAGGGAACACAGAAACAGCTGCTGGGGGGGGTGAACACAAGCCAGGGACATGGCCAGTGCCACCATCCAGATGGAGGCAATAATGAGGGGGTGAGAAGGTGGGCAGCAGGGGGACGTGGCCGTGGAAGAGCCCATCAGCGGTATGCCCCCAACAGGCAGTACTGAGCCCACACCAGCTTTGAGCTGTATAGTGATATGGAGATCGTGGGCCGGTACCGCCTGAATTGGACAATTCTAAGGTGGCTCTGTGAGCTGTGCAGTGATGTGATGCAGGCACCCACACGACAGAGCCATGCTCTGTCAGTGGAGAATAAAGTGATGGCTTGCATGTGCTTGCTCACCACGGGTACCTTCCAGAGACCAACTAGAGACACCACAGGCATAACCCAGTCGGCCACGTCATGCCACCTCACCCAATTCCTCAGCACACTGCTGCCATATGCTGCAGAGTACATCCATTTCCTCAGCACACTGGCGGAGCGCACAGCAAACATACAGGAGTTCCACAGGGTAGCACATATGCCTGACATGCTTGGGGCAATAGACTGCACCCATGTGGCCATCCACACACCACCTGGCCCAGAGGGGGCAGCATACATGAATCACAACGGCTATGCCAGCATCAACTGCCAGGTGGTGCGTGATGCTGGGGGCGCATAATCAATGTCTGTGCCACGCACCCTGTGGGAGCACTGATGCCTTCATCTGGCACCAGTCAGCACTGTGCCACAGATTTGAGAGTGGGGACCTCCCCACTGGCCACCTTGTGGGTGAGTATGCAAACCTCAAGGACAAACATAGGGCTTGGGAGGGGCATGGTCAGAGGTGACATGGGTAGTGGACTACATGGCCCGGGGCAGGGCGATGCTGATCACCAAACTAACCTCCACCCTCTACACACAGGTGACAGTGGATACCCACTCTGTCCCTGGCTGCTCACACCATACCGGCAGCCCGCGACCCCATCACAGCAACATTACAATGAGGCACACGCTGCCACATGTAATGTCATTGAATGGGTGTTTGGGATGCTGAAGGCACATTTCCGTTGCCTGGACGCCTCCGGCAGTGCCCTACAGTACAGCCCCTCAAAGGCCTGTGGGTTATTTCTGGCCTATTGCATCCTGCACAACATGGCCAATGAATGTGGGATAGCCATACAGGTCAAAGAGGGGGACAGCAATGGGGACAATAAGGACGCCAATGACAATGGTGATGGGCAGCCCCCCCTTGGGCGATGGGACCCCCGACTGCTCTGGCTGGCACAGCTGCACTGGGACGCCATCATGGAGGAGCACTTCAGCCAACCCAGGTAAGTCATGAGGCCATGTGCAACCAACAGTGGCTAAGGCACAACCCACAAACATGCATGGACACACACCAGGGGTGCATGCCATCAAGGGAAGTGGTCGGGCATGGAACCACACACACCACCAGGGATGGGTGAGGTCTAACATGGCACGCAGACAGACAGACACACACACACACAAAAAATGCACCAGACATGCACAAAGGGTAGGAGGCAAACCGACCCAGAACACCACCCCTAGCCACACACATGTCCACAGACCACCACGCCCACTGCCTGTCATTGTGCATGTGTCAGATGCTGGGCACCATTGCACATTGGTGTACAGTGCAATCCAGGCATCATCATGCACACGCAACTGCGAACAGCAGCCGGGAGGGTGTGCAGATGGACTGTGTGTCTGCGTGCAGGGCTGGGTACCCACCCATGCATTGCCTGCTGAATGACACAATGCACACAGGGCAGCATCAGAGAGTAGCCGTGTTGGGAGACAGGTCAGTCACGCGCCACAGTGCCCTAACCACCATGGATGCATGGGTGGTCCCACTGAGACCCACCAGCACTGACAGGCTGACCACTGGCCTCATGGGGTGGCACCAGTGGTCCCCCAGGTGTTCCACTGCGTGAACGTGACTGTGCTCGCGCAGGGGTCTGCAGCACACCGAACATGCCTGCACCAGGTGTGCTCAGGATGCCCACAGCTGAACCTGGTGTCGACAAGGAGGGTGTAGCACAATCCTGGAAATGGGGGGTGGACATTGCACTGCGCGGTGTCTGCACCGCATGGGCAAATAACTGTGTGCCCCCTGTGGCCATGGCAGCTGTGATTGTATGTGTCAGCCTGTTAATGGCAGCGGTCACATCCTCCCGCATCCGGTCCATCCCTGTCAGGAGCAGAGCAGTTTCTCTTCTGTGACACTCCTCTGCCCACTCCAGAGCTGCACTCAGTGCATCCACCGCCATCACAAGCTGCATCTGCTGATTGACTGATGCTTGCAGTATGTGGGTGTGCTCATCCAAGAGGTCATCTGCCTGATTGGCATTCTGTCCCTCAGGGTGTGCGTGGCCCTGATGCTCAGCACCCCTTGAGGGTGGGCGCTGCACACCAGGACCAGGCCTGGGCATGTCCACAGGTGGTGCACTGATGCTGCCCCCTGACACTGTACCCCCAAGCCCATTGGCTGACTGCTGATGCTACCCCTCTGGCTGCTGCTCCCCAGGGCTCACTGGTGCCACCGCAGTGGCTGCAACAGTCCCACTGTCCTGTACACACACCAGTGCTGCCCCACCAGTGCTGAAAGGCATAGGCGGCACCACCCACAGCCATGGCCACGACGTTACCTGCTGTGTGGCCATCCTGTGGCACACACGTGTCACTGCCCATGACGTTGGCGATATCATCATCGGTGATGGACCCGGCACTAGCCCGAGTCACAGCATGCTGGTATCCGTGAACTCTGGCACGCTGGGACATGGGCAGGGCCTCCTCTGCACCTGTTCCAACAACATCAGTCTGGACATCCAGCAGGGCCCACTGTTGCACTGAGCTGCATATTCCTGTGGAGGTGGATGGGCCCTCCTCCATCTCCATCTGACTGGCTTCAGTGGAGAGGCCCACCACCACTGACTCATGCAGATGCTCAGGAGCTGTAAGGGAAAACAAAGTCACGTTACTGCACTTGACCTACCCTGTTCTCCCCAATAAACAGACCATGACCTACCATGCAGTGATGGGCTACCACCTGTCTGGAATCCACCACCTGGAACACCCTCAATGGCACAATGCTGCATGCTGCCAGCAACCCTCTCCTCCTGTGGGGTCAGGTGTAGCACCTCCAGCTGTCCCACACCTGTCGCAGATTGTGCTGCCCTGATGGCAGCCACCTTCTCCTTAATTCTCCTCCTGTCTGTGCCCATCTTCTTCTTGCACTTCTGCACGGAGCGCTGGTGGCTGTCATGCAGGTTCACAGCACGCACCACTTCCCCTCATGCAGCAACATGGGCCTGTGGTGTTCCCTGGCATCCACTGAGAAGCGGCTCCTGGTCCAGGTAGGCCTCAAACAGGGCATCAGTCTCGGCCTTTGTGAAATTTGGCCTCCTCCTCCTCCCACAACTGTTCCTCTTCTCCCACAACTCGCCCGGTCATGATTCAGCCTGTGAGAATGACAGTTGTTACCTGTGCCCATGCATGTCCCAAAATCCACAGTCCACACTCCCAAACAGCATGCAACTCACCAATAGACTGCAGTAACCAACTATGGCCAGTGCAGCCCAATGTCGCACTTTTATAGCGCAACCCATGCAAATGAGGTGAGGCGCAACTTTAAGTGGATGCAAATTGCAGTGCTGCGCCATTGAATGGCTGATTAGCTGATTTGCATATGACGGCTAAATATTGCGCTTTTGCGCTTTGCGAAATTTTGTTGAACGTACTGAGCCAAGGGCGCAGTTCTGTGACATGCACAGTACACACCTAACTGCGCATTTCCGGGTTGATGACGCAGGTGTCTGCTGCGCTGCTGATGTGCTGTGTGCGGGAAGCAATACAGGGCATGGCCACCATTGTGCCAGTGGTGCTACAGCGATGTTCACCTCTATGGTGCTGTGGCACTGGGGCATTGTAGGTGCACTGGGGCAACAGCGCAGTGGGCTGCTACTGGAGGTGGCACACAGGAACCCAATCGTGCTACATGCATTGGGTTCCAATTGCACTGTGGCTGTCCGTGCAACAGAGACCCTTAACCCTGTGCCTGACCTTTGCCCCTAGGCGCCATGCATCAGGCATGGGTGCACCACTATTGTGCTGTTCGATGACAGCAAGATAGGGAATGGCAGCGCTATATTGCGCAGCATCTGCACGTGGCGGAACCGCGCTGCAGAGCGCCATTTTGACCCTACCGAGCAAGAGAGATGGTGCAGAGGAGAGCTGCCCAGTGGAGCCAGATAGAAATGGCAAACTTGGTTGCCATTGTGGAGCCACTTGTTAGCCACTGTTTGGTGAAGCACCCCTGGACAGGTCTAGGAGTCAGGTGTGGCAGAAGGTGGCTGACGCCGTGGAGGAGGCCACAGAAATAGGGTGGATGGTGGAGCAGTGCCACCACAGATATGGGGACCTGAGGCAGAGAGACCCGGACCTGCTTGCCCACCTGCGGGCACGTGTCAGTAGGGGCACGGTGCCATGGTCAGGTGGGTGTAACGTCCATACACTTTTATCTTCCATATGGGTATCAAGGTTGCATGTGTCCGGAACAGGGGGGGGACCGTCCAGTGTTGGCTGTGATAGTGTTATCAGGGTATAGGGTGGATGGGTCTGGCTGTGTGGGATTGCACACACATTGGGGCAGGGGGACTTTGCTACAGGATTGTACTGATATTCCCTCTCCATGTTTGCACCTTAGGCCCAGAAGAGCGACGGCTGGTGAGCGAGAGGAGGCACCAGCTAGAAGACTGTCACTCCAGGAGGGGCGAAGGTCCACAGAGGCATAGGGACCAGCCTGATGATGGTGAGTGCCTTACATCCATGATTACTATTGCATGCTGTGTAACAGGGCGGGCAGCGGGGCATGGCCACCATCCATTGACACCACTGCCATGCACGCAACTTGTTACAGTAAGCACTGTCCAGTGGCACTGCATGTCTGGGAGTGCGTCAATGGTGGTCCATGCATGCACTAGGTACATGGCTGTGCCACTGCCTTCGCACCACATAGCCATGTCACTAAACAGCCATGGTGGTGCTGTGCAGGACTTGGCCGGTGGGTGTGTGTGGTGGTCCGCATGGCTGTGTGTGTCTGGGTGGGCAGGTCTTGTGGACACGATCACTGTGGGTGGTCACACACTATCACAGAGGCATGCCCCATGGCCGTATGCCATGCACAGTGGGTGGGCTGTATGGGGCTGTGCATTCACACCTATTGACTCTGCTACCTTGTCCTAGGTGGACAGCAGCTGCAGGCGATCAGGGAGGTACTGCAGGAGATACTGAATGTTGCCAGGGCGTCGCTGGAAATCCTGCAAAGGATCAACAGGATGGGAGTCAGGTGGCGTCATGGCAGGAGGAGCAGCCGGAGCGGGAGTGAGGCTCCCACTGAGCTTCACAATGCCCCTGATTTCCCCTACCCCCCCTGGACCCACCCTCACACCCCTCCTTCCCGCTACCCTTTGTTCACCCCTGCCTCTTACCCACCCCCACCTTGTTTGTGGCTCTCCCCCCAAACCTTCGTAAATATTTGTACATAGTTTTGTTTGATGTTTTTAAATACATTTCTTTTGATATGACTACTGTGGTGGTCTCTGATTTGCAGCGGTTTTAGGTGCTCAGCTGTAGTGGTGTGCATGGCGTCAGGGGTGGTGCAGTCATGGGCATATGTATGTGTGGCCGTGGGGAAGTGATTATGGTGTGGGAGTAGCTATCAGTCACTGTCTGTGGTGTGTGTGTTGTTCTCTGTGCACTGGATGACTGTGTGCAGTGGTCCATGGTGCATGCTCTGTGTCCATGGCACACCTGTCAGCCCGTCCATGGCCTGTGCAGCTGTCACCCTTGCATGTCTGTGACCTGCATGGTCAGCTAGCATATCAGTGGTGGTTGTCCATGCAGGACAGCCACTGTACCCGTCACAATGCTGGGTTGCCTCCTGTCACTGGTGTGGTGCATGTCTGCCTCTGGTGACACTGTGGCCTCCACTGTTGTTGTCCCACCTCCATGCTGTGGCTTGTGTGTGTTGCAGGGGATATGCACCAGTGACTTGTGCTCCGGGAAAATGCTGGTGGCGTACAGCTCCACAGTGCTTGCTCACGGTGGCTGGCACTCCTGTCCCATGGAGGAGTGCTGGCCATGTATACACGGTTTCCATGGCCCCACACTGGGGCTTGGTTGCCTTGCTGCATCCCTGTGCTGGTGTGCCCTTGGCATGGGTGGTGTTGTCCATGCACTGTGTTGCATCCGGTGTGGTGCATGGTTCCATGCACCACTGTGGGTGTCTGCGCTGGCTGTTGTGGCCAGTGTGCTGGGTCGGGGTGTGTCCTTGGGAGGGTGTGCAGGGTGCTGTACCATTGATGGTGGGGTCCAGGGCATGCCCTGTCACGTGTGGGGTACCTCATGTGCCAACGCATGGTCAGTATCTCAGCTGTACCTCGGGGGGGCTGTGCATGGTGGCACTGTATATGCAGTTGTTGCATCACTGTGTGCTGCCACCCGCTGATGGGTGCTCGTGGTAGGACTGCCTTGCATGGCTCTGTGGTGCACAGGGTTGCATTGTTACAGTGGGGGTGGTGACATGCAAGGGTTATCCTGCACTGGTGAACCCTGCTCCTGGGCAGGGTGTCTGGGGGTCATGGTGCAGGGTGTGCTCTGCATTGGTGGGATGGTGTGGCACGGGGTGGTCGGGCTTCCTTGTGTGCCGGTCACAGCTTGCCAGGGGGTGTGATGGGGCACCATGGCCCAGTTGTGGGTTGGTTGCTGGTCTTCATGGGCCAGTAGTTATTCCAGCCCTCCCCCAGTTGTGCAGTGCATGGGGTGTGGGGGGACGATGTCTGTTCTGCTGTATGTTCCTTTGCCCATCTGTGGCATGGGTGGTGGGCCCCTGCATCCCTGGTTGTGCTGTTGCATTGCTGCCCTGCTGCTGGGGGGCATCCCTGGTTGCGCTATGGCACATCTGGACTGCTCAGCTGAACATCCCTTGTTGCGCTATGGCACATCAGATATGCTCAGTTTCACCTTCCTAGTTGTGCTATGGTGCAGGTGGTGCAATATTCAGATGTCGGCTGTAGGTGCATCTTGGCCAACGTAGTTTTTGAATTTCACACCTCTTGAACATGGGCACAATGGACTTGCGCTTGCTCCTGCTGTTGTGCACTTTTTGGGCGCAGTTTGAATAGCTGGGCCTCAGTGTACAGTACCATATAGTGGTTATGGTTAGTCCATTATATGCCTTTTAAAACAGTAGTATTCTTCTTTATCTGAGGTTTGTCTGGTATACTACACCACAGTTAAATTGGCAGCACATTTATTCCAGCACCAGTGTCAATCATGTAGTGTACCTTCTAGCCATTAGTATCTATTTGGAATTGTCCATTCATTTTTCTGTGAAATGCCTTGCTTATCTAGGGCCCCTATAAAGAGTTCATTTTCACTGTGTCTTCTGTTTCTTTGACTGCATGCACTGCATTTCTTTGTTTGCAACATCTTGTGAAGTAATTAAGTAGTCCACAGGCTTTGAACTGTTGGCCACAGGCAAGACAATTTATGCAGGCATGTTGTTTACCACAGTTGCAGCAAAGTTTACTTGTACCCTTTCTTAGAGTGTTTGCAGCTCTTCCTGTCTATTTTTGTTGTATCTCTTACTTTGTGAAACTTGATGGGAACCTTTGGGCTCAATTCTTTGTGGTCTGCTCTGCAGCAACATCAGGGTTGTACTTTGTGTCTTTTGCTCCAGTGAGGACTTTCATTTGCATGTAAGTTTGCTCCCAGGCCTGACAAATCTGAATTGTTTTTTCCATGGTTAGCTCATAGTCTCTGAGATGACGTTCATTCACTTTTTCATCATAACAGCCCATAACAATTTGGTCTCTTATAGAATGGTAAAGAGTGCCAAAATTATAGGATTGTGCTTTTTGTTTAAAATCAGTAACACATTTTTCTATTGTTTCTTGTTCCTTTTTGCATTCGGGATCAAAATACATATCTTTTGTAAGGCTTATTTTTTTCTGGGCACACAGTATGCTTCAAACTGCTGTAATACAGTATCATAGTCCTGCCTGGCCTGTTTGGACAATTGAAAAGTATTATATATGTCTGAAGCATCTGAACCTGCTACAGTCAGTAATAAAGCTACTTTTTGTGAGCTCTCTTTTTTGTCTGCATCCGTTGCTTGTAAAGAGATTCATAGATGCATAGACATGTGTCAGCAGGAAAGGACTTTCCTGGCCCATCAAGTCTGCCTATTCCCTCACCCCCAGAGTTAACAGAGGTTAAAATGGTGCTTGAAACATTTACATGTTTCTTCTAATCTACCCACAGACCTGAACTCTGGTGGTGGTCTTAGGTGCTCCATTTCAGCAGACTCCAATACTAGTGAGACCAGCCTGCCAAAATATGTATTCACTTGAACCCTTATCCTGGGAGGCTTGTCTATTCCTATCACTCAAGAGTTCTCCATCTTTGTTGCTTCTGCTTTGTTTGTGCTTTCAGAAAGATCCTAATCACACTCCTTGTACCATGTCTTGTTTTGTAGTAATCAAAACAAAGGTTTTGTTAGAATGTTTAGCCGCACTTTATTGCAGCATGCGTCAGCTACATACAGGCAAAGGTTAATGGTTCAGAGACCCCTCCAGCAGGCTGGCTCCTTGTTACATGATCTCTTTATTGACTCCCAGACCTTGAAAGACTCCATTCCCATACTGAGATGTAACAGAGCCTTGCCTGGCTAACATCACTACTTGTTATTTATAACTAATACATTACTAACACAATACTCTATAGTAAAACAATAGTAAAATATACCAATATACACTTCAGTTATTTCTTCAACATAGCAGATGTAGGTACCTGCATACCCACCAGATTTTTAAGTCTTTTAGTTTCATGATTTGATCCATATGAGTCTTAAAAAACATTCCTTCCAGAGGTGTGTGAACCATGTGTATTTCCCACACAAACCTAAAATGTCAATAGTGAATAACACCTTGCAACTCATTAAAGGATGAAGAAGCCTTAGAGGAATTTGGAATAAGAGATAACCACATACGAACGTATGAAGAAGCCAGCAGAAGAAGGCCATTTGGTCCATCAAGTCTGCTCGTATTGTAGGGTCCACAACTTGAACTACTGTCCCAGCCCTTCCTCCCCACTCCTCCCATCCTCCCTGCCATTGATCCTTACCTTCCCCCTGCCTATTCCAGCCTCTCTTAAAGCTGCCCACTGTCTTCAATGAGATGGCCTCTTCCAGCAGTGCATTCCAAGTGTCCACAACCCTCTCTGTGAAGAAGTGCTTCCTGGCCTCCCTCCTAAACCTCCCACCCTTCAGCTTAAGACTGTGCCCCCTCGTGTTATGGTTGCCACTCAGCTTAAAGAGACTCTCCTTATCCCTTTCAAGTACTTGAAGGTCCAAATTATGTCCCCTCTCTCTCACCAATCTTCCAAGGAGTACATATTCAGTGCCCTCAACCTCTCCTCATATGCCTTGCCCTGCTGACTGGCTATCATCTTTGTAGCCCTCCTCTGGACCTTCTCCAACAGGCTAATGTCATTTTTGAGGTGTGGACACCAGTACTGAACTCCATACTCTAGATGTGGCCTTACCAGTAACCTGTATAATGGCAGTATAACCTCCTCTCTCCTACTAGTGGTCCCCTAGCTATGCATCCCAGCATCTAGTTTGCCTTTGCTGTTGCTTTCTTGCACTGCATGGAGTGCTTCAGGTCACTAATGATCATCACTTCCGGGTCTTTCTCCTCCTCTGATGCAGATACTCGGACTCCACCAAGGTAATACTGTATCCTGGGATTCTTGGCATAACTTTGCATTTCTTGACATTAAGCCAAGCTACCAGATTCTGGACCACATCCCCAGCTTTTCCAGATCTTCCTGTAGGTTCAGTATCCCTTCAGCTGTGTCCACTTTCCCACAGAGCTTGGTGTCATCTGTAAATAGGCACATTTTGCCCTTAATGCCATCCCCAATGTCATTGATGAAGACATTGAACAACACTGGCCACAGCACCAAGCCCTATGAGACCCCACTGGTTACCTCTCTGGTGCCAGATAACTCTCCCCACAACCACCCTTTGGGTTCTGTCCCTCAGCCAATTTTCCACTCACCTAGCCATCGTTTCTCCAACTCCAAGATCTATCAATTTCCTGATCAACCTTTTGTGGGGCACAGAGTCAAAGGCCTTGCTGAAATCAAGATAGAGGATGTCTACCACTTGGCCCCTGTCTACTGTCTTAGCGACACAAAGACGTCAATCAGATTTGTTTGACATGATCCCCCCCATGAACTCATGCTGCCTCTCATCCTGGAGACCAGGCTCGTCTAGATATTCCACCAACCTTTCCTTTAGCATGGTCTCCATGAGCTTGCCCACAATGGAGGTCAGACTGTGTGGTCTGTCATTCCCTGGATCATCCTTGGAACCGCTTTTGTGGAGGGGTACTACATGTGATGTTCTCCAGTCCTGCGGTAGCACGCCTGACTCTAGTGAACTATTAAATAGGTCTGCCAGTGGCCCTGCCAGCTCCTCAGCCAGTTCCTTGGATGTACTCTCTCTGGCCCTGGTGATTTGTCCATCTTCAATGCCAGCAGACCCTCCCTCACACTATCCTCCTCTATCACTACATCTGTGTCCTGCACTGCTCCCCTTTTCCCTCCTGAAGGCAGTGGTCCTTCCTTCTCCCTGGTGAAGACAGAACAGAAGAATTCATCTAGTATTTCAGCTTTTCCCCCATTATCCTCCATCCACGTCACCCTTTTCTTAAGCCTAACAATCCCTTCCTTCTTATTCCTTTTCTCACTTATGAAGTAAAAGAAAGCCATCACCACCTTCTTAATTCCTTTAGCTATCTGCAGCTCATTCTGTGCCTTTGCTCACCGGACTTCCTTACTTGCCTTACTAGCCAACCTTAGACAATTTTCCCTATCCACCTCTCTCTTGGTCTTCCTGAATTTCCTATAGGCCAACCTTTTTTCCCATACTGCCTTGGCAACCCCAGACCAGAACCAGCTGGGTGCTTTGGCCCTTGTGTTCTTCCCCCTGAGCCTAATGCACTCATCTGTGGCAACCAGTATTCCTTCCTTAATGATGAACCACCTTTGGTCCACCCCCATATCTGCTAGATGGCCGCCAGATGGCTCCTTAGCACCTCGCCCATTTTCCTGAAGTCTACCCTCCTGAAATCCAATATTTTGGTCTTAGTCAGGATGCTTTCCCCTGCCTATATCCAACTGGAACCACACTGTGCAATGGTGACTTCCACCCAGTGGCTCTCTGACCATTATTTCCTGCACATGCTTTCCATTTCTGAGCACCAGATCAAGAATTGTCTCAGTTCTTGTTAGTTCAGTGATGCCCTGAATCAGGAACCCTCTCTGCAGTCCTTCCAGGATCACCCGACTCTTAGCACATGTTGTGGAGAGTATGCTCCAGTCCAGCTTGGGCAGGTTGAAGTCCCCCACAAGTACAACCTCTGCTTTCCCCGCAGCTTCCAATATTTGTGAGATCAATTCCCTGTCCCTCTCCTCCTCTTGACTGGGTGGTCTGTAAACCACCCCCAACCTCACCTTTCTCCCTCTATTGGACCTTAACTGAATCCATAATGCCTTCACCTCCCCTTTCTCTGACTCCTCCCTGATGCAAGTTATTCCCTCCCTGACATAAACTGCCACCCCTCATGATATATTCATGATATATTCTATACTCACTAATGACAGTATTTATGCATATGACATATATATAAATGATTTCACTGTGATTCAAACAGATAATCACATTACTTCACCATTCAAGTTTGTACTGTTTCCTGCATTCTAAATAACATAGATGGGGGCCCATCCCTAGCAGCTAACTTGGGGCTAGATGGGGCAGGGGCACCATGCTTTGATGGATGGACAATTAACTTTGAAGTGGCAGAGAAACTCAATTTAAGAAGTGAACTTTCAGAAGTACAGACTCCTTTATGGACAACATGTAGAGGGAGGTCCACAGGCCTCCCGGGGGAGTCATAACTGAGACACATCACTGGTCTAGTAGTTCTTCCAGACTTTTGAGGAGGAACAGACACAGGCACTAGGGTTTCAACACTCACACTGGATTCTTCTCCTGTGCACTGGCTGAGAATTCCAGATTGAGAACACTGCCTGCTCCTTGCTCTGTTGATTCTGGCTCCACAATACTATTGTCATTATTGAATTTTGTAGCAAGCCCAGATTTGTCATCCAGTGGACACTGACACATTTAGATCTGGCAACAGTTGACTGGCACTTTCAAACTGAGCAATTTCACTTTCACCATTTACCACATAGAGGATAATATATGGTCATGGATGGTTAACCGATTTGTTAACCATCGAGAGGTTGCCATGGCAACTATGTAAACCTCGAGAGCGATGCTCGAGAGGTTTATGTCATCATGGCAACCTCAGGATGGGTTAAAAAAACTGGTTAACCATTGATATAATATACATTATATTTTAAAGTGTATGGCACCATTTATGCTTTTTAAAAAAGAAAGGAGTTCCTTACTGCAGTTTTTTTAATTTCACTGCCACACTGCTCTCACTGCCGTGGCCATTTCAAAGCCATCAGATCCAGTTGTGAGCATGCCCAGACTGTTTCTCATTGTTAATCCATCGATGTGACATACCATCAATGGGTTAACAACATCGTGACATTACATTGATGGTAAAACATTGTTATAAAAAGGTAGATTTCTACCTATAACAATGTTCTACCATACATTATAACAGGATTGGAATTGTTCGGTTCACACAGTTCATTAGTCTCTGGTATGTCACCAACATATTTCTCAGTACTAGCCTCTCTTTCTCTCTCTGATAAGTCAAACAGTTCCACCAGACATGAAGAATTTGCTACTTCAGAAGTCACATTTTGCATTTCACTTTCGGGGGTACAGATTCTAGGGAGTTAGGCAGTCCAGAAGGCCCAGCTTCATTCCCATAATTGTACATAGGATTTCCTTGAAATAATTGACTTAGTTCATAAGAAGGATAATACAAAGCTTCACACTCACTGTTATCAGACTCAGACTGGCAATCAATGTCATTTTTGGTCTGCCTGGGGGAAGGCTTTGAGTCCTTGGCAGCCAGAGAAGGCTGAATCTGTCTCTTTTTGGCAGCAGCTCGACTCACAGGCCCAGGAGAGGCAGCATCTGAAGGTTCAGAATCAATGATTACTTGACCATTATAGGCAGCAAGTGATTTCTATGCATAGTCTAGGTGGCTCGAGGATCATTCTCAGGACACACTTTATAGACCGGCAGGTCATCCAGCTTGCTGACTAAGATGTATGGAAGATGGTGCTACATATCTGCAATTTTATGTTTTCCATGTAATCCCAGGTTTTGTAGCAGTACACAGTCACCAGGTAACAACTCCTGAGCCTTTACCCTTTTATCTTGTCTCACTTTGTTAGCCAGATTTCTTTTGGTTGACATAGTTTGTGCTAGTTGGTAGGCATGATTCAGCTGAACCTTTAGTTTCTGGACATATTGAAAGTAGTTTTCAGCATGCACCTCATCCGGAGATACTCCGAAACAGATGTCTACAGGCAACTGGGCATCCCAACCAAACAGTAGCAGGTAAGGAGAAATACCAGTAGCATCACTTTTGCTGGAATTATAGGCATGGATTAGGGTACTGACTTGCTGACTCCACTTGTGCTTATTTTTAGAGTGAAAGGTGCCAAACATGTTGAGAAGGGTCCTATTGAACTGTTCGGGTTGTGGGTCCCCCTGAGGGTGGTATGGGGTGGTTCGGGATTTTTTTACCCCCCACAGGGACAGCATTTCCTTTAGCAGGCTGCTTTCAAAGTCTCTCTCCTAATCAGAATGAATTCTCTGAGGGGCACCACGATGGATGAAGATTTTCTCTACCAGGATGTTGGCCACTGTGGATGCCTTCTGATCTTTAGTGGGGTAGGCTTGGGCATATCTTGTGAAATGGTCTGTCACAACCAGCAAATTCCCAATGCTCTTTTTGTCAGGCTCAAGTCACAGGAAGTTGATAAACACAAGTTTCATGGGTGCACTGGTGGAGATATTGACTTATGGGGCAGCCCTTTGGGGTGGGACTTTCCTTTGAAGACAATGATTGCAGGTTTGAATATGAGTTTCAACATCAGCCCCTATTTTTGGCCAGTAGAATCAAGAACAGGCTAGGTCAAGAATCCAATCACAACCCAAATGACCCATTTGATTTTTGAAAGTGTGAAGCACTAGATGTTTGAAAGCAGTAGGCAATACCAGCTGCTGTTTATCCAGCTGGCCTTGATGGTTTACTGTCTCTCTGTACAGAAGTTGATTACATAACTTAAGTCTGGGACCTTCTCTGAACAATAATGCAGTCAGGGGTCAGAAGAAAGTAGTTTAGACACATCTTTTTCAGCCTGTAGGGCATCAAGCACAGGTCTAATCTTGGGCTCTTGAGTTTGGGCATGTGACTTTTGGCCAGCTGGTTATGATTAGTGTATGATATTTGTAATATAAAAATATAGTATGTGATTGTCTCACATAAGACAGCCTGTGCTTCCATGGGTGTCCCCCTTCCCAGGTTTCAGAGAAGCTACAGAATATGTAAACTGAACAGGAGATCACTGCAATGTAAATAACTTCCTTGAGAACTTGCATTTTATAGCCTTTTTATGACCACATGTTTTTGAAGTGGAAATCAAATGTGATTTTGTGACTTCAGAAACAGGACATCATTAGGCTGATTCCTGTTGGGTTTTTTTGTAACACATTGCTGCCAGTGTGGGATGGCTAAGTTCAAAGGAAATGTGTAATTAAGGAGTAACATATAGGAAATGTCTTTTTTCTTCTGATGGTACTTTATTTAAAATACCTCCTGAGAGGAAATCATTATTTGTAATTTTATATTCTAAAAGGAGGAGCTAGAAGACTCACAGAAGTTGTGTGGAGATGCAGTTTAAACCGATACTTGTGTCTGAAAAGAATGTCATACCATTTGGGGACTCTAGAGAGACACAGCTCTCTGATCTAACTTTAAAACGCACTTCCAGCGATAATAACTTAGACAGCAAAGGTCTAAAAGTATTGTGGTAGGACTTTTTTGTTTTGTACTTTTCCCTTGTTCTTTTATGTGATTGTGAGCTCTTTAATATATTGTTCTGTGTTTACATTTTTCATATTTTTATCACCTTTTAGTAAAGTACCTTTTCTTTGAACGACTGCCTGGGTGTCTGTCAGCTCTTTTTGCATGTGATGTATAGATAGTTAAGTCTGACAATTGTTCAACAGCTTGATGGTGTTACTGAGCTTGAGTAAAAAGGTAAGAATATACCTAAGGTCTCTTACAGAGTTAAAAGGGTTCATTTTGGAAGCCTGGCTGAGTGCCCCTGGTGAAAGATTGTACAACAATCCCTGAAGAGGGTACATATTTTAGCCTGTTCATTGGGTATGATAGCATAAGGTTCACAGTTTGAATCCCCCAGAACTTGAGACTAAGGGTTACCTTGTCTGTTACCTGTTCACACTATTGCGCTCAGAGGTTGGCACTGTGGGAGCAGAGAGCTTGACCTGCTGAGTGCATTTGTGACTGATTTGGTGGTAGTGGTGGGATAGTATTGGAAACACAAGCTTTAACTCCTCAGTGTGTCAGCTTAATACTGTACAGCTCTCTTGCAAGAGAAGACAGTGTTTTTTTTAAAGGAATGAGAACTGTATCATTTTGCTTACAGTCAACGTTCATACCTGTTTTTTTTTCAAAGTGCAAGTTAGAGTAGCCATAGTTAGGGAAGAAGATGGCTTCCAACTACAGTGAGTGCACTGCAGACTACCTGAAGCAGTTGTGCAAGGACAGAGGAGTCCTAGGGGAGAGCCACAAAGCAGAACCTCATGGATGCCCTTATGGCAGCAGATGCCCAGAGTATTGAGTCACAGACTGTGACTGTAAAGGACCAAACCTTGGGTGTGGAAGGGCCAGTGGCCAGTGCAGTGTCCAGATCCTGTGAGGAGGACAGCAGGGCCAGTGCAAGCAAAGGGCCACAGCAGTAGAGGAAGGTCACCAGCATTCTGGAGCCAGAAGCAATCAGGCTGCAGATTGAGTTGTGCATAATGGAGCTGGAGTTCCAGAAGGAGACTGAATGAGAGCGGCCAGAAGCTGACCATGAAGAGCATGAGTGCCGGTGAGCCACAGAGGAGAAGAGGAAGTGAGAACAGTGAGAAGCTGAATGTGAACAGTGAGAGGTGGACTATGAAGAGCAGGAGCACCAGAGGTGACATGAACTGGAGAAGCTATGACTCCAGCCACCAGAACCAGAGCAGGTAAGTGACCTGGGTTTAACTGGAACTACAGGACTGGGTTACAAAATAAATTCCAAATTGATAGCTGAATTTAAAGAGGGGGAGGATATAGATGTCTTTTTAAATTCCTTTATAAAAGTTTGTATTCAGCCAAAGATTCCTAGAGGATTCTGGAGCTTCCAGCTATCCCCGCTACTTACCGGGAAAGCTCGGGATGCACTGGGTCAAATGGACAATGAGGACAGTAATGATTACAGCAAACTTAAAGCTGCACTTTTAAAAAAGTTTGATTTTAACTGCAGAAGCATACAGAGCTAAATTCCTTAAGCTCAGGAGAAGCCCTGAGATGAGCTACAAGGAGCAAGCCACAAAACAATGCCAGTTTTTAAAATGTTGATAGGAAGGAATTGAAGCAAACTCTGTAGATAAAACTGAAAATGCTATATTATTAGAGCAGTTTTTTGGGGGCATGCCCTGCAGAGCAGAAAACCTGGCAGGAGGACCAAGATCCCAAAACAATGCAAGAGGCTGCTGAACTCTCAGACTGCTATGTCAAGAGCAGACCTGCTCTGACAGTGAATGGGTGGGGTGTGGCAGTGCAGAAAGGGAAAAACATGCCTTCAGGACAGCTAAAACCCTCACTGCCTCCACTGAAACCAGTTAGCCAAAGGTTTCAAAGAAAAGATTCTTCTAAGAACAGAAACGAATGTTGGGTTTGCAAAGAAACCGGGCATATTGCCAGACAGTGTCCCAAAAGGATGAGCAATACACAAAATGGGGCTAGGAAAGAAGTGGGTTGTTTGTGTCTCCCTGGAAGCATGCCTGTGGACATGAGGAAACACATGCACCCAGTCACTGTGAATGGTGTACAGACACAAGGGTTAAGGGGCACAGGGGCATCCCTGACGCTGGTAAAATGGGATCTGGTAGAGCCTGGTCAGCTTATAACAAATACATTTGTAAATGTACAAGGGTTCACTGGTGAGGAGAAAACATTGCCACTTGCTAGTGTTCTCCTAGACTGGGGTGAAACAGGGGAAACTGTGCAACAGGTGGCTATAGCCAAAACGTTAGCAGTTGATGTCATCCTTGGCAGCAGTCTCAAACAGGGGATGGCATGTGCAGTTACCCATAGGCAAGTGGGAAGGGGAAATTGTAGTTCCCCAGACCCCATAGAGCCATTTTAGAAACCACTGGGAGGCTAGTTCCCCAGCCTGTGTCTTCTGATATGGAGATTAATGAAAAAGGGGTTGAAATGTCCCAAGTATCAGTTAATCACAGCTATGGAGGGTTACTAAGAAGAAAGAGGGGTAACCCATTGTCAGAGGGTTAGGGATGACAGTGATCCTGAGTGCCCTGATGCTAGTGCTAAGGGACCTTAGTTTAGAGACTAAAGGGGAACTGTCCCATGCCTTGGAAATGTGTAAGGAGTTTGCAGCTTCTAAGAAAAGTGACCGTAGTCTAGAGAAGCTGAGGGCTTGGGCAAACTCTGATGGACAGGGAAGTGATGGAAAACACAGTTTATTGGGAAAATGGACTGATGTATACTCAGGATGCTAAGACAGAGGGAGAGGTGATAGGCAGGCAGCTTGTCATTCCCCAGGGGTACCGTGAGCAGTTGCTCAAGATTGCACATGATATTCCCTTGTCTGGTCACCTGGGAATCATGTGCACTACACAGCGGTTGGCCCAGAATTTCTATTGATCCAACTTCACCCAGAAGGTGAAGGAGTATTGCAGGTCTTGTCACTGGTGCCAAGAAATAGGGAAGGCGGATAAGAAAACCCAAGCCACCCTAATTACATTGCCCATAATGTAGGAGTCATTCCAGAGGGTGGGAATGGATATTGTGGGACCTTTAAATACACCCAGCTCCTCCAGGAAGAGGTTCATCCTGACTGTGGTGGATTATGCCACCCAGTATCCCAGAGGCAGTCACCCTATCCTCACTGAGGACAAACAAAGTGGCAGATGCCTTACTTGGGATTTCTCCCATGTTGTGTTTCCGCAGGAGGTTATTACCGATCGAGGGGGTTCCTTCATGTCGGACCTGATGAAATGTTTGTGGGAGAAGTGTGGGGTGGTGCAGAGGTGTACAACACCTAATCACCCACAAGCCAATGGGCTTTGTGGAGAGATTTAACGGTACTTTGAAGTCAATTCTCCAAGCATTTACTGAACAGCATGGGAGGGACTGGGAGAAATACCTTCCCCCACCTGTTGTTTGCAAACAGGGAGGTGTCCCAAGAGTCGACAGGATTATCCCCCTTCAAACTCTTATATTGATGCTGGGTACATGAGCCCCTAGAATTGATCCAGGAAGACTGGGAAGGCAAGCACTCTACCTAGGGAACTCCCATAGTGGATTAAGTCCTTAGGTTTAGGGAAAGGCTGAAGTAGCTTATGGGGACAGCTCAGAGCAACCTGGCAGCTGCCCAACAGAAACAAAAAGTGTGGTACGATCGCAGAGCCAGAGCTTGCTCATACATAGTGGGTCAGGAAGTCATAGTCCTTCTCCCGGTCCAGAAAGACAAGCTACGGGCTGAGTGGGCAGGACCATACAAAGCAGTTAGAAAGGTAAGTGACATGAACTGTATCATAGAGTTACCTGACAGAAGACATACAGAAAGAATGTACCATGTCAACATGATGAAGCTATATGCTAATAGGGCTGACATGGTGTTTGCAGTATGTAGTCCTGGGGAGGGGATGGATGAAGGAAACACCCTTCTGGACTTACTGGAAGAAAGAAAATGGGAGTCCTCTGTGGAGGCAGTTAAATTGTCACCCCAGCTAGCCCTGGATAAGATCCAGGAAGTAAGGGAGGTTTTAGCAGACTTTGCCCCACTGATTAGCACCAAGCCTGGACTAACCCCCTTAGCAACATATGAAGTGGAGACAGGAACACAGATGCCCATACGGTGGACAGTATTTGGGCATCAGAGGCTGTCCAAAAGGACATTAGGAGGGAGGTAGAGGAGATGCTGGATTTAGGGGTAATCCAGAGATCCCACTGCCCCTGGGCCTCACCCGTAGTCCTTGTGCCCAAGCCAGATGGCTCTACTCATTTCTGTACGGACTATCATGGATTGAATGCAGTCATGAAGTCAGACACCTACCTGATGCCCCAGATGGATGAACTCCTGGACAAGTTGGGAGGGGCGACATACCTTACAACTATTGACCTGACAAAGGGGTATTGGCAAGTAAAGTTAACTGACAGAGCTAGGGAGAGGTCAGCCTTTTTCACTCCAATAGGCTTATTTGGCTTTTAAGTAATGCCTTTCAGGATGAAGACTGGCACCAGCCACTTTCCAAAGGTTGGTGAACCAGGTGTCAAATTGTGCTGAGGAGTATGCCATGGCATACCTGGATGACATTGCCATCTTTAGTGCCAGCTGGGAAGAACACCTGTCCCACCTTAGGGAAGTGCTGGGCAGGATACAAAGGGCTGGGCTCACTAGCAAAAACTGAAGTGCCAGGTGGCCATGGTTGAAGTGGCATACCTTGGGCATGTTGTAGGCTGGGGACAAGTCTATCCTAACCAAGTAAAAGTAGAGGTGATCAAGGTATGGCCCAGACCAGAAACACAGAAGTAGGTCAGGCGTTTTCTAGGGACAGCAGGGTACTATAGGAAATTTGTACCCAATTACAGTGCCCCGGCTGCTCCCCAATCTGACCTGGTAAAGAAAAAGATGCCTAAGAAAATTACCTGGGAACCAGCCTGTGAAAAAAGCCTTTACCAGATTGAAGGAGGCACTGTGCAGTGCTCCTGTTTTGACAAGTCCTGACTATAGTAGACCCCTTATAGTCTAGACTGGTGCCTCAGATGTGGGTATTGGGGCAGTACTGAGTCAGCCATCCAACCAAGGGAAAGATCACCTCGTAGTGTACCTCAGTAAAAAGTTACTTCCCAGGGAGCAGGCTTACTCTACTGTGAAAAAAGCGTGTCTTGCCATAGTGTGGGCTGTAAAGAAGTTAGAGCCATACTTATACGGGCAGCATTTTGAGGTACAAAATGACCACAACCCCCTGGTTTGGCTGACAAATGGGAAAAACTAATGGTACACTATTAAGATGGAGTCTTGCCTTGCAAGGGTATGACATGATGATCGTACATAGGGCTGGAGCAACCAATCAGAATGCAGATGGCTTATCACGTCTATATGAGGAGTGAACTGACTTAGGGAGCTCATCCCATGCAGGGGATAGAGCCCTCAAATTCAGTGTAGGTGGGGAGAAGTGTGAAGCTTGGCCAGCTGGTTATGATTATTGTATGATATTTGTAATATAAAAATATAGTATGTGATTGTCTCACATAAGACAGCCTGTACTTCCATGGTTGCCCCCTCAGGTTTCAGAGAAGCTACGGGATATATAAACTGACCAGGAGATCTCTGTAATGTCATTAACTTCTTTGAGAAATTGCGTTTTATGGTCTTTTTATGACCTCATGTTTTCAAAGTGGCAATCAGATGTGACTTTATGACTTCAGAAACAGGACATCATTAGGCTGATTCCTGTTTTTTTTTTTTTTGTAACATATTGGTGCCAGTGTGGGATGGCTAAGTTCAGAGGAAACATGTGTAATATATAGGATAGTGTATGGTGTCCCATACCCAACAAGGCTATTCTTTACCCCAGTTGTTACTATGACGACTGTTGACCTCGAGCGCGAAGCTCAAGCGGTCCTTCAGTCATCATTGTAACAACGAGGGAAAAAATAGCTTTGTTGTGTATGGGATGCCATACACTGTTCTATATAGTGTATGGTCAAACCCAACACCATTTCCAACTCACCCTCTAGAGACAAAAAAGCAAAACAGAAACATCACTGGCAATGATTTGCTACCTTGGCTTACGGGTGCACGATCAAGTTCAGTCCCACTCTGACCTCTGACCAATGATCTCCACCCTCTCGTCTCCTCTGACAGATGACTGATCACTTGCCACTGTAGCTGCGTCCAGACCTGAAAATTAGTGAGCATGACCAACTGCACTTAACATTTGACATGTGCCAGATAAAACATTTAAAAATTGCTAACAATTGTTCGCTTCACTTGCGCACTAGCGGTGGCAGAGCGAGTGACGATCAGTTTCACAGCATTGTCGGCTGACATCACTACTGCAGCAGAATGAAAAGTCATTCTGCTGCAGTGCGGACATCAATAGTGCAGCAAAACGACTTTTTACACAGCATGGAAATCCATGCTGAACTACATTCCACCATGCACTATTAAGGAGTTATATATAGGAAATGTCCTTTTTCTTCTTATGGCTCCTTATTTAAAATACCTCCTAAGATGAATTCATTTTTTGTAATTTTATATTCTAAAAGGAGGAGCTAGATGACTCACAGGAGTGTGGAGACATGGTTTAAACTGATGCTTGTGTCTGAAATGAATGTCATAGCATCTGGGGACTCTAGAGAGACACAGCTCTCTGATCTAACTTTAAAATGCACTTCCAGCGGTAATACCTTAGACAGCAAAGGTCTAAATGTATTGTAATAGGAGTTTTTCATTTTGTACTTTTCCCTTGTTCTTTCATGTGATTGTGAGCTCTTTGATATATTGTTCTGTTTTTACATTTTCCACAATTTTATCATCTTTTAATAAAGTGCCTTTTCTTTGAATGACTGCGTGGGTGTCTGTCAGTTCTTTTTGCATGTGACGTATAGATGGTTAAGTCTGACAGTTGTTCAACAGTTTGGTGGTGTTACAGAGCTTGAGCAAAAAGGTAAGAATATACCTAAGGTCTCTTGTAGAGTTAAAGGGTTCAGATTGGAAGCTTGACTGGGGGCTCCTGGTGAAAGACTGTACCGCAATCCCCGAAGAGATTACGTATCTGAGCCTGTTCATTGTTTATGCTAGTATAAGTTTCACAGTTTGAATCCCCCCAAAACTTGAGACTAAAGGTGATTTGGACCCAAAAGCAGACAGGAGGGCTACCCTGTCTGTTACCTGTTCACACTGTTGTGCTCGGATGTTGGCACTGTGGGAACAGAGGACCTGACCTACTGAGTGCGTTTGTGACAGGGCCCACTGTATATTTTCATTAACAAACTGAGGTAATGCACTGATGTGTAATGCTGAAAAATGACAGTAGGCTGCAGGGACACAGGTTTATGGGGGCCCCAGGTAGTCCACTAGGCAATCCACAGTATCAGAAGAAGGGTGTTCATCCTTATTAAACTTTTGACACAAAGCTTTGATAGACTGTTCAGACAACCTCACCCAGTTTTCAGTGGGGCTGGGCCTTCTTAACAAGGTGTCTGCATCAGTGTGGTTCAGGCCAGGTCAGTACTCTAGCACATAATCATATGTAGAGAGGGCAGATAACCACTGGTGCCCGGTGGCATCTAGTTTAGCTGAGGTCTGAACATAGGCAAGCAGGTTGTTATCAGTCTTCACTAAGATCTTGTCCCCATAAAGACATTCATAAAATTGGTCCACCATAGCCCATTTGAGGGTGAGAAATTCAAGTTTGTGAATTGGGTAATTTTGCTCAGAAGGTGTTAAACTCCAACTAGCAAAGGCTACTGGGTGCAGGCCTTCTTCATACTCTTGATACAAAATGGCCCTCAGTCCCTTCAGACTGGTGTCTGTGTGCAATACATAGGGTTTGGTGGGGTCAGCATATGCAAGCACCAGTGCATGAGTAAGTTGATGAATAATCTCATAAAAAGCAGCTTCACACTCAGAAGTCCAAAAAGTTCATGTATCTTGAAATAGATCTTATCTTCCTTCCTGATGGAGCTTTTCTTGTACTTCCTGTTGGTGGGGGGATAGCCCTGCATGAGATTATGCAGAGAGCAGATGACTTTTGAGTAATCTTTGATGAACCAGCGATAATAACCGCAGAACCCCAAGAATCATTGCAACTCTTTCAAATTATTCGGCTGGGGCCAGGTGGTCAGAGACTCCACCTTGCTTGGATTGGTCTGAATCCCATCAGCTGACACTATGTCTCCCACATATTTTACAGACGTTTGGAAAAATTGACATTTATCCATAGATAACTTCAACCCAAAGTCTTCCAATTGGTCCAAGACCTTGAGCAAACGATCCATGTGCTCTTCCAGGGTTTTTCCAAACACAATGACATCATCTAGATACACAAGTCACTCCAACAGGTTCATGTCCCCCACAGCTCATTTCATCAGCCGCTGGAAATTGGCGGGTGCACCTGAAATACCTTGAGGCATATGTTAGAATTCATAGAATCCAAGAGGGCAAATGAAGGCTGTTTTCTCTCGGTCTTCTGGGGCCATCGGGATTTGATAATACCCACTTCTCAGATCGAGCACAAAAAACCACTGGCTTCCATTAAGGCAGTCAAGTGCATCCTGGATACAGGGCATAGTGTACCGATCTGGCACCGTCCTTCAGTTCAGAGTCCGGTAATCCACACACATTCTCACCAATCCATTTTTCTTGCAGACTATCACAATCGAGGAGACATAGGGGCTTCTCAATTCTTGGATAATCCCCGAAGCCAACATCTCTTGAAGGTGCTGCCGCATATCATCTATATCTGCCGGGGTGAGACACCGTGATCTGTCTCTGAATGGTCTCTCATCATGGAGTCGAATGTGATCTTCAGCTTCAGTGACACAACCCACATCCCATTCCTTCAAAGAAAACACTTGGCTTTTCTGAGACAGCTTTTGGCTTATCCAGGTTTCCCATTCAGCCGGGAGGGAGACTCCCCAAAATCAAACAGATCAGTTGTCACTTCATCAATCTCAACAGGGCACCTCTTGCTGGGCAGCACAGCAGTGCCTGCACAGTTTACAGTGGCTAGGGTACAGCCCTGATTCACTCAAATCTCTCGATCAGACATATTCTTGACCTGTACCACCACTCATCTGGGGTAGGCATGAGCTCAGGCTGGCAAGATGCTGGGCTTGATCAACAATCCCTTGGGCAGTTTTCCTTCTTTTGGGGCATCAGGCATGAGGATTTTTTTTGTTACATCTGTTTTGAGGCACACTTCGCCTTGGATAGTGTATTGCAAGTTGGGGGGTAATAACAAGGAATACTTCCATACTGTTCCTACAGGTTCATCTTTCTCCATCTCCTTATTCTGCCTTCTCAAGTCATACGCTCTCTTTACCAAGGGGTGTGTGTGTGTGTGTGTGTGTGCAGGGCTCTACCAGTTTGTTTGGCTTGCTTCTCTTGACACAGTTGGGCCAGCCATCTGAACATGTGAGCATTGGTACCAATCAATAAGGGAATGCTATCATACAACCCTGTGGGCAGACACACCAGAGCCAGGGTTTCTACTTGTTCATCCACACCAGTTATGGTTTTGGGGAAAGATAACCTAGGTAAGGGTAGGACTTTTCACTCAGCTCTCACATGCGTAGACCTTCGAGGGGCTGTAGCGGGATGTTGGATTAGTGTTGATATTACCAGTCCTGAAATACAATAGTCACCTGTGACCCACTGTCTAGCACAGTTCAAGCAGAAACACCATTCACGGTCACAGTGGTTTCCAAGGAGGGGCCAACCACTTTGGACCAGTCTAGAGAGGTTGGTTTGTCAGTCTGTCCTACAGCAGTTTTTGAGGAATAAGATTTTTTGTTGGACTCAGTTGAGGCCTCATGTTACTCCGATAAATCAGATTTAACAATTGGGTGGTGAACTTGTGCAAGTTCTCCAGGAGGGTGCAGCCTGTCCGAGTATGCCTGTCTTCCCATGCGATAGAAAAACATAGGTTCCTTGAGATCTCATGAAGGGGAAGGTTCATTCCTCACTTCAGATCAGTTAGAAGGGGTTTGAGGGTCCTCCTTTGACTTGGACATGGCCTGTATATCTTCATGGCCCCCCCAAGGGCCAGTGGTATGAGTAGCTTGAATAAGGTCTACCACCAGGGTTCTTAACTGTCTCACTTCTTCCATTAAGTAAGTCTCAACCCAGGGTTTTGGGGCTATAGTGTGAACCCCCACACCCCCAGGCAAAATCTCATTTTGGGTCTCACTGGGCATTGGACAAGGGTGCGACCTTCTAGCCACTTCAGCGGCAGCTTGCTGGTTGGCCCATATATCCTTCACCTCCTTAAGTAGTTTCTTTACCCATTGTGGTTCAGAATTGTGATCTCTCTCTTCAGTCCAGTCTGTGATTGGGTTGGCACTGCCGTGCTGGCATAGGGCTTCCATCTCTCCTCGTCATTTTCAGCCTCTCAGATCTCCTTCATGAGCCAGCAGTATTCTGGAGGCCTATTTTACTGGTCTTGAAATTTCAATTTCAACATGAGCACACTGCAGTACCTAGCAGATCTGAGAATATGGTCCAGTCTGATTCAATTCCATTTACTGGTGGGCACTACTTTTTTATGGGCCCTCTGCAAAGCCCACTCAATCTGGGTGATAAAAGCAGACAATTTTTCTCATTCGTCCATTGTTTAGTGGACTTGAACTTCCACATCAAGTCTTCCCCAAATTCTGTGCTGCCAAATACCCCCTCCACGGCAGAGATGTACTCTTCTGCAGTGGCCTCTGGGCTAGTAGATCACAGAAAATGGATGTCCTCCAGTGCAGAGCCCCTCAAGCTTTCCATAAGTATCTTTCTTTTTTCTACCTTGGAGCATTGCCATTCCTGGACTAATGGAGTTGCATAGTCCATCCAGGTTTCCAAATCATCCTCCCCCACTGGCACTGCACCAGAAAATAACCTGAGCCTGAAATGGGACTCCAGGTGTACAGACAGTATCACAATGGGGATGCTACCACAGGGGAAGCTCTAGGGGTAGATGGAAACACTGGAGGAGATGGTAAAGGAGTCATCGCCTCTGAAATGTCTAAAATGTTCAGCAATTCTTTAGCAGTTTGCCCATCAATGGCTAATAACCTTAACAGTTTGTCTTTGAACCCCTCCACCTTTGGGGACCTCCCAGGTGAAGACAGGTCACTATGTACATGAATAACTCACCACCCCTTTTGGGGAAGGTTAACAGGGCACACTCTTTCAGGGTCTATCGGATGGCTGCATGAGATAAAGGGCACCAGGGTTTGATCAAATAGATGAGTCCCGGCCCTTCACTTCAACCTTTCTCAAACACTTTACTTTCTCTACAGTCTCTACAATGGTATTGTTAGTGGTCCCCAAAGAGGTATCCAATAGTAATATGGCATGTTGAGGATCCACTCCCTCAGCCTCACTCCACCCCATCATATGGTGCATGACCAGCTTATGGGGGGCAATCTTAAGTTTGGGTGCAACAAGCACCTCCATGTCTGATAGAGTAAATATTTCTGGGGTGTAATACCCACTTCTGACCACTAGAGGGTGCAAATCCCAGCGGTGCCTCCAAGATGTAACCCCTAGGTGGCGCTATCCCAAGGGATACTTCCCCTGCCTGTGTGACTAGGCACAGGCTCAGGGGCCCGAGCTCAATGAATGGGTGCCTCCACCCGGAGGAATGGTTTTTGGGTAGCGTAACTGCTGTTGGTATAGCCCTCTGGGACACTATCTCCCCCACCAACCCTTCTAGTGGTCTAAACTGATAAGCAGATAAACAGTCACCTGCACCATATAACATCAGTATTGAACTCACACTCAGTGCACTTGCCACCAGGGCAGTATCTGCTGCAGGGGCCCTGGAGACCCCCTGTAAAACAAGACCTGCAATGTAACAGCTTAATGGCAATACAGTATCCCCTCCACAAAGGTACACATTAGCCAGGTTAAATGCAGAAAGAACAACATCTGATTTAATTGGGGGAGTTGCACAGGGGTGGGGCAGTAAATCTAGCAGGTGATTATTCAGATCTGATTTATTCAGGCCTAGCATGCATGCACTAAGAGTCCCTATGTCACAGTCACACCCAGTTGTTGCTCAGGCTGGCCTGAAGTGTTGCCCTGGGTAGGCCGGCATTGCAACTGTTGTTGGGGCCCTTAGCAAAGAAACCAACATGCACTTTAGCCCAAAATTTGTATTCTGGAGACAGATGGCTCAGTTTGTGTTGACAAACCCAAACAATTAAATCAGATGACACACAATGATTGTAGCTTTGTTGCAAGTAACTACCCTATTATTACTCATGCTACTCAGAACAGGAGGCAGGACTGAGGAGATGAAGACTTCTGGATGTTGTTCTGGCTTGCCAAGGGAAGCAGGGTCCACGTGATGCATCATGGTGGTCATGCCTGTTTGATGGTATTGAGCAGGGAGATGAATCCCCAAGCAGGTCTTTCATCAGATAAGTCTCTATGTGGAAGCGGCAGTCTAGGCTGAGATGGGCAGGCCCAGACAGAAGCAGATAGTCTGGATTAAGTCCATTTAAGTGAGGGAGCAGCTTCCAGCTAGCATAACACTTGTGTGTGGGGAACCAATCGTGACCACACAACATATTCAGCACACTTGAAAGTAAGCAAATATTCAGCCACAGCACAGATGAAGTCCATTTGTAATATAACAGGATCTCCATGCAAACCTCTCATTCTGCGGTTCTCTTCAGTACCCGACAGGTCGATCACTTCATGAGCAAGTCTTTAGTCCTCATTTCTGGCAAAATTCCCTCACTTTCACTTTAGGATTCAGGCCTCAATAAAGATATTTGGATGACCGTCCAATTTAATTTGCAGACTTCTTCACATTGGAAGATGGTAGCAGGCAGGCCAGACACAGCCTTCCTGCCGAATCCCCGTGCTACCACGCAGGACCAGCTGCTCGAATGGCTCGAGCTGTTCACTCTCCAAACTCTAACTCTCGACTGACACACTGCTGCAGGCAGCTCTGGGATTTCCCAGTGATCCAAAAGGTTTGGTTCGTTGATGAATCTGTCTGCCACAGAAAGGGCTCCCCCTCCAGGTCCATTTAGGCGCCAAACAGCAAAAACTACAATTCCTACAGAAATTCACTCCCACAAGACCTTTGGGGGCAGTCTCCATTTTAGGGTCCCCCGTGGTTCCTATTGGTCCAAACTGGCAGTCCAGAGCCAAAATGGTGGCTCTAAGCAGAAAGTCTGTGCTGCAAAGAAAGGCAGGTTAGACGAACTACTATATTATAATTATTAAAGCAGATAATCAACTAACAATCGCATATCCTAAAGGGCTCCCTTTGTGCACTTAGTTATGGCAGAAAAGCTGGGGAGGTGTTCCAGGATCTGGCAGCTTTAATGGCAAGAAATGCAAAGTTATGCGTATTGGAGCCAAGAATCCCAGGACAGAGTATTACCTGGGTGCAGTCAGAGTAGCTACATCAGAGGAGGAGAAGGGCCTGGGAGTGATGATCACGAGTGACCTGAAGCACTCCATGCAGTGCAAGAAAGCAGCAGCAAAGGCAAACAAGATGCTGGGATGCATAGCTAGGGGGATCAGTAGTAGGAGAGAGGAGGCTATACTGCCCTTGTACAGGTCACTGGTAAGGCCGCTTCTAGAGTATGGAGTTCAGTACTGGTGCCCACACCTCAAAAAGGACATTAGCCTGCTGGAGAAGGTCCAGAGGAGGGCTACAAAGATGATAGCCGGACAGCAGGGCAAGGCATATGAGGAGAGGTTGAGGGCACTGAACATGTACTCCCTGGAAGACAAGAGAGAGATAGGGGACATGATTGGGACATTCAAGTGTATCCCCTAGGTGGCACTATCCCAAGGGCTACTACTCCTGCCTGCTTGGCTAGCAGCAGGTTAAGGGGCCTAGGTTCAGTGACTGGTGCCTCCACCCAAAGGCCAGGGTTGGTATTATTCAAACTAACCAGGCCACAGCCCTCTGGGACACTGTGACCCCCCCCCTTGTTTCCCACCAGTGGCCCACACAGTACACAATATGTACCTTCACAATACCCCTGTTATGCTTTGTACATTCACATATATTCGGCACTTACCCCCAGGACTGGTTCCTTCAGCTTGGCTCTGGGTACCCCCTGTAAAATAAGGTGATGCAATACAAAAGCAACAATGCAATACCTTCAACATAAACTGACACCACAGTCAATTGTAAATTGCAGAAAAAATAGATCTGATTTATTCAGGGGGTAGTAGCAAGGATGGGGCAATCAGGTTAATTGCCTTACTCTCTCTAATGATCATACACTTATGCAAGCAGTCAGGCTCCCTAGCACTGTCACCTTCTGGGTACCCAGGTGAATGGGGGCCTAGCCAGAACCATTGCCCGGGGGTAGGCCGACGTTGCAGCTGGTAGGGGCCCTGTGATGGAAAAAACACTTGCACAACACAGTATTTGTAATCCGGAGACAGGTGACTCAGTTCGTGAAGAAAAGAAACAGCAAATAATTACTGTAGATGACACACTTTTGATTTAAATGATAGTTGCAGGGAGCTACCCTGATAGTTACTCACAGTACCTCAAGCTGAACACAGGATGGATGAAAGTCGAGAAATGAATGGGAGTTCTGGATTGCCAGAGGAAGCAGGGCCCACATGAATCGCTTCTGCATCATTCCTGTTCAGGCATGGAGCAGGGGGCTGATCCCCTCTCCAATTCACAGCACATCTATATGTAAAGGAAATTACTATACCAGGCAGGCTGCTCATCGATCCTGATCCCACAGTTACTGCTAAACCTGGGAGCTCAAAGGTATTTAGAGTTCTTGACAAACAGATCGCCTTTAACAAAAGCTTCGGTTCTCTACAGGTTAAATCTGGTTTCTCTTCAACAGCTTCTCTCACTCTCCCAAACTCAGATTCAGTCCGAAAGTGCGTTCTCCTCTCCCTCTCGATGCTGAAACACAAGCCACAGGCCAGCAGTCAGGCCTTCCATGGTTCTCCCGCGCAAACTACTGCACAAATCAGCTGCTTGAACTAGTCAAGCTCCTTCTCTCTTTGCTTCCAACTCGAATCTCTTCTTTCTGGTGCTCAAAACTTAGCTCTGGTGGCCAGACTTAGCCTTCCCGCCAAATCTCCATGCTACCCCATAGGGCAGTAGCTCCTCAAGCTGGAGCTCCTCACTCTCCAAGCTCCAACTTACTTCTGACCGCCTGCTGCAGGCAGCTGGGGAGTTTTGCTCTGATCCAAAAGATCCGGTTGGCCGATTCTCTTGTCAGTCACAACAGGCTTCCTCTATAGGTGCAAAAAAGCACCAACAGTCCAAAACTACAATTTCCAGAGTCTGGCACCACACAGTCCCACTTTAACAAGCTCCATTTTAGAGTCCTTATGTACTGATTGGTTCAATTCGGCAGTTCAGGACCAAAATGGTGGAGCTAACTGAACAGCCCTTGCTGCAAGAAAGGCAGGTTAGAACAAACTACAGTTTCATTATTACTCTAAGCAATTTCAAGCAATTAGTTACATCTTTCAGCAGGGCTCCTTCTGCACAACTAGCGATGGTAGAATGGAGCGATTAGTCAGGAGCCCAGGCAGCACTCAAGAATTAAAACACATGGACCCCCCATTTAAATTAATTATGACTGCAAACAGGCAGCTCTTAAAGAGACAGTACAAGGAGGCTTTAATAGCACTCACTGGCAATACATTCAAATGCTGAACGCAGGACATCAGCCTGGCAACGAGCATTTGGGAAAGCTCTTGGAAGACTTTTTGGGAACCCCCATTTGTAGGGGGGTTACACACGTACTTGAAAGGGATAAATGATGTTGATAAAGAAAGTCCCTTTAAGCTGAGTGGCAACCATATCACAAGGGGGCACAGTCTTAAGCCGGAGAGTGGTAGGTTTAGAAGGGATGTCAGGAAGCACTTCTTCACAGAAAGGGTGGTGGACACTTGGAAGGCGCTGCTGAAAGAGGTCATCTCATTAAAGACAGTGAGCAGCTTTCAGAGAGGCTGGGATAGGCATAGGGGGAAGATAAGAATTATGAGTAGGGAGGATGGGAGGAGTGGGGAGGGAGGGCAGGGACATTAGCTCAAGCTGTGGACCCTGCAATATGAGCAGACTTGATAGACCAAATGGCCTTCTTCTGCTGGCTTCTTCATATGTTTGTGTGTTTGTAGAATGGAGCAGAAATACCACAACTCGGGTGAGACTTGAGCCTGAAATCACTTGGTCCCCACATAGAGTAATTATCTCATACAAAATAGATAGCTCTTAAAGAGACAGGCACGGAGGTTATCAGTGCACTCTCATGCAGACACATTTAAACTATTGGAGACACAGAACACCATCCTGGCAGCGGGCATTAGACAAGCCCAGGAAGATATTTTAGAAACCCCTATTTGTAGGCGGGTTACAACTAAATTTACAAAAGACTATGTTTCTATGTTTATGTGTTTATATTTCACTTCATTTAGGCCCCGTGCTTTACAGACTTCATGCAGTATATCCAATAGGTTTCTGTTTGACATAAGAGATTTAACTTATGCACCCCCATGGGGGTGGGACCCATTTCAACACAGACATTCTGAGGTCACTGAATTCACAGTTGTGGAATAAAAAAACAAGCATTTGTCAATGCCGAACGTTCACTTGCTGGTATTTGCATTGGTGTCTGGCATTTATGCAGGCCCCCCCCCCAGTTGTAGCCATGTCCCTTCAGCATCCATATCCCAACAGAGTACGTCTCTGCAACTCCTCTTGCATCTGATAAATATTCTACCCTCATACCTCTTAAGTGTCTGTGTTAGGAACCCTAACGCCCTGCTTGTGCTCAAGAGAATGAGCCTGTGTGGAAACTGTGGAACAGGCACTTGTAACACAGTCATTCAGTGGAATTATTTCACCACATTTGCAGCACAGGCATTTTGTCACCTCTGGTCATGAAAATTGTCACTATGATTTTCGTACTGTGTACCAAACACTGATTTCCCACAAGGACCATGCTATTCTGCGCCGGAAGTGTGGAAACACATTTCAGTCAGGATGTGGACAATGACAGCTGAACTGTTCACAAGGAGGTGTGGAAAAATGCAAATGTTGAAAATGTGGAGTGAAAATAGTACAAATTTGCGAGGTTACAAGTGTGCATGGGAACTGCGCAATGCACGCTCGTAAAACAGGCATTGAATAGAATTTTTTAACTGAATTTTTAACTTAGACATTTTAGGACATCTGCTCATGAACAGTGTCACTGTGATTTTGTTACTTTGTACCGAACAGTGATTTCCCACAGCAACCGTGCTATTTACACCAGAAGTGTGAAAACACATTTCAGCCAGGATGTGAAAAATGACAAAGCCAGACCGTCTTCTTATCATCCTTTACAGGCAAGCAACTCTTAAGTAATAAGCTGTACTCCCAAAAGAGAAGTAAGTACATTTAGCTAAGCATACATTATTCAATATTTTTTTCTTTAGGTAAAGGAACTCATGCATGGGAGGCAGATCAGAGTAATGGAGCAGAAAACCAAGCTTACTGTAACTCTACAGTAGTCCAAAATGTGTTGGAACAGTTACTATATCCATGTTTTAGCACTATGTATTACTGTGTATGTAGGTGTTAGTACAACAGAGAATAACAGCAGCCTCACCTTGTGCAGCTTTGTTTTGTTTTCTTATTAAGCTGCCATTTTGGAAGATCCAGGTGGCCCTGGAAAATAGGCATTTGATTGACTGTCGAGTGCACTTACTTGGTTAATAAATACAAATTAAAATAATAAAAGACCAAGTAGTGATGTTTAAATGTAAAACTGATCATTCAAGTAACAGCACGCAGGTGCCTGCATGTGTCAAATATCTGTGATGGGCTGCAAGCTAGGTGTGTATGTAAGAATGGATATAGTACATGCATACACATGCATTTTGTATATCAAATTTTTTACCAGGAAAGACATTCTGAGTGAAAAAAAAAGCTGTTTTCCAGATTGGGGGGTGGGGGTGGGGTGCTGAGGAGTGCAGAAATAAGTTACAATTAGGTTACAGAAATAAACAAGCATTTGTCAATGCTGAATGTTTGCTTGCTGATATTGTCATTGGTAGTGCAGGAGTGACAGATGCATAATAGGAATGGTAGTGAGGTATTGTAGTAATGCCAACTGCCACCCCCACCTTGCAGAGAGTGAGAGGTGTTGGGGTGTGTGCCTTTGTGTCATGGGCTGTAACAGTCATGGCAGAGAGTTTCAGGTGTTCATAGGTGCTGGGAGATAGTAACAACTGAGGGTGGTGGGAATAGTTATGAGGGGGAAAAGGGAAGGGTGTGTAGAGTAGGGCTTTCCATAGAAAGCATAAGGATGCAGAGGAATGACAAAGATAGTAATGTTAAGAATGTAGTTATACCATATAGACATATTTATTGCAGTATATGGTGAACATAGAAACCTATGAAAGTGTCAGCAGAAACAGATCACCTGGCCTATGTAAGTCTGCTTCAGTGTGCAGGTATAGTAAGAGATCAGCTGTCAACCCATTCCCTCCAATACCTGCATGTGATGCGTGAATAACAGAGTCAGACTGTAGTCCTTTTTGATGGTATTTACTTGGTACAACCATGTTAAACATTTATATTGTAAATGAAGTTAAACATTGCTCCAAGTTCTAAAAGAATAGACTATTTACATTAAATGTTTTCACAGCATATGCAGTTCAAGGACCTATGCTATGCTATATGTATGATTACATTGTTATACACTTTAAGGTCACAATGTGTATATAAAATATATATCTGTTAGAAGAAGTCCCATGTAATACAGCAGTCTTAGCAGAAATGCTGTATCATGCCATATCAATTGATTTAAATAAGCTGTTATGTTAATTGTATTGTCTCTATTTCTAAAAGAAATACTAAACTCCAAGTGCAAAGTGTAGTAGTATAAGTGCCACTCAATTCAGTTCACTAATGTGTGTCAGTGAATGGGCTTGCCCATGACACAGTCAGACTGCACTCTTTATTGACAGTGTTTACTCGCTGAAATGAATCACATGCAAATTGTATCCAAGTAATTTTCAGAATATAATTAAGGGTTCAGATTTATATTTATCGATCTGTCATCAAAGCGCAAAGTTGCTAGGGTGTAGTGTGGCTCTATTACTATTCAATGCATAGTGCTTGATTATGCTTAAATTGCTGGGCAATTAACTAAATTGCCAAATATACAGATACATAGTTTACATTGGAGGCAGTATAGCACAGTGGCTTAAGGCTCTGAGCTGCAAATCTAGAGACTTGGGTTTGAATCCCGCAGCCCCCACTTGCATACTGTGTGACCCTAAGCAATTCACTGAACTTCCCTGTGCTGCCAGGTCGCATCTGTAAACAAGCTTTCAGCTTACTGTGTCTCTCCTGGTTAAACAATTGGGAAAGAAAATCATTTTTGGTTTTTATTTTCAATAAATCACATACAATTTAATGTAGAACTGAAGCATAACATTTAAAATGCAAGACATACTGAACATTGGATCAAATCACTTTATTCTCATCCTGTATTACTTCTGCCTGTCCTTGTTCTGAGTTTTTTTTTTCTTTTGCTGTCAAGATCGATAAATGTTAATTTGAAGCCTTAATTACAGGCTGCAAATGAATTGGATAAGATTTGCATGTGACTTGTTTTAGTGAGTAAATAGCATGAATAATGAGCACAGTCTGACTCTGTTATGGGCAAACCCATTCAGTGGTGAACATCAGTAAATTGAATTGATTGGCAGTTATACTATGATACGGTGAATTTGGAGCTTAGTATTTGTTTTAGAATTAGGAAGAATATAATTAACATAGCTGCCTATTTAAATGGATTGATATGGCATGGCACTGCATTTTTGTAAAAGGCTATATTGAATAGGACGTCTTTTCACACATGTATATTTTTATATACACATTGTGAACCTAAAGTGTATAACAATGCAGTCATATATATAGCAGAGCATAGGTTCTTGAATTGCACATGATGTGAATACATTTAATGCAAACAGTCCATTATTTTAGAACTTCGAACAATGTTTAAATTTATTTGAAATAGAAATGTTTTACATATTAATGGAACATAAGCTTTAATGGCCACTTTGTTGATAAATTTAGTTGCATTTAAGTGGTTAAGGTAGTTGTTAAATTTTAGGATTTTCTAATTATGTTGCACATGCCCTTTGAGTATTGAAGAATGAAGGGATATGGAATGCAGCCATTCAGGCTGCAGTGGCGGCTTACAGGGGGCAAAATGTACGGCTAGTGCCTAGATGCCCTGGACTCAGGTGGGGCATATGTATTTTAGGAGATCGCACTTTTGTAATACATTGAATTGGTGTAAGCACTTTATTGCAATTTGTAGTTAAGCTGTGGGAAATAAATCATGTTTGCATCATTTAAAGTGCTATGGAAAGTTTTTTTCTGGCTCCCCTTCCCCACCACCATTTGACCACCCATGAATTTGCTCACCATTAACACAGTTGGCAGTAGTATTTATTAATAAAAAGCACTGAAGCTGAAGCTCTTTTTTGTGGCTGAGCAGCCCTGCGATTTAGGGTAGTGGATTTCCTTTTCTCTTTTTGGATTTCTAAATTTGTAAACATGGTTTGAGACCAGTGGTGTACTTTGATGTGTCTTATCTGTAGAATTGTTATTGCTATAGAGCACTTTGTAGCATTGAAAAGCAGCAGAGAGTGATACTTTGTATGTTTTATGACATGCTATCAGACTGGCAGTCTATGGCCACAGTGTTTCTATCTCCTGTTGGATCTCTTGAGGTCTGCATTTGACACACAGCAGGAGGTCTCTCTGTGTTAGCCTAGTCCAAAACATGAATAGCATTAGTAAGTCAGGAAGACATAACAATCACAGAAGAGCTGCCATGTACTGTAATGGTTTTGATGTATTTTATATCTATTGAACAATGTATTGAAGGAGATGTACAATGACAGTGTGGAGTGGTGCAACGTTAGTATGACAGACATGTCTTCGCACAGGACATAGTGACAGTAGAGGTAAGTAAGACAATTAGCAACATGTCATATTATCAGCCTATATTGTGGCTTATATGTTTCTCAGACTCATTACTGTGAATACACAATGTATGTAGGCATGAACATAGAAAGAGTTGCTAAAGCTAACGGGCTGTTTCTACCACTGGTAAACTGCAGGTATCCCCTACTGCATTTTACAGTAATGCAAAAAATGACATCATTGGTGTTTTCATGTCTTGACTCTTTTTTGTCTACTAAAATTAGAAAACCATGACCTGATAGTACAAAGAAAATTAAACAATATAAAGCATGCCTAATCTGGGTTGCTTGCACAATACTCACAATGGCTACTTGAAGGTCCAAATGAAATAGGAGGCAGTATAGCATAGTGGTTAAGGGCAGTGAACTGTAAACCTGGAGAAGTCGGTTTGAATCCCATTAGTTCCTTCTTTGCATACTGTGTGACCCTGGAAGCAAGTTCTGGTTTGGCGTGCCTTTTCTGGTTAAACAATTTCACCAAATATAAACTTTAAGAATGGCAGGGCCCTGGCTGTTAAATATCAAGTCTATCTATTTTTTTTCTCTTTTAGTCTCTTTTTGTGTTTTTCGGCTGCCACCTCCTATCCTCTCAGCCTTCCTCCCTGATTTCTTCTAGGTTTCTGAAATGATTCTCCCTCTCCCTCAGCCTCTCCCTACAAAACAGGGTACTAAACGAGAAAAAGACCGAGGTAGAAAGGTCAGTGGGGGATGCTGCAACAGAAGGTAAAGCCATCCAAAAATGGAGAGCAATGAGTACCAATGCCCGTAGTCTGGGTAACAAGCTTCCTGAATTAGTGGCCTTGATGGAGGAGGAACATCTAGATATTGCAGCAGTCACAGAAACATGGTACACACAAAACCATGACTGGGATGTAAACATACCAGGATACACTATCTACAGGAGGGACAGGGAGGGTAAAAGAGGAGGAGGAGTAGCTCTTTACATAAGGGAAGGAATAAAAGCAACAGAACAAAAGGGTAAACAGGGAGGAGAAGAAGCACTGTGGGTAAATTTGGAGACAGGCAATGGCACCACAATCCACACAGGGTTTATACAGACCCTTCTCAGGGGAGAAATGGACAAGGAAATGATAGAAAGTATACTTAGAATGGCAGAAAAAGGGGAGATATTGCTGATGGGTGATCTGAATATGCCAGATGTTAACTGGAGTGCAGTTGCAGCAGCCACTTCGAAGAGTGGGGTTATTCTAGATGCCCTACAGGGGGCATGCCTTAGACAACTAGTATTGGAGCCCACTCGAGAGGGAGCAATCTTAGACCTAGTTCTCTCAAATGGCGATGGAGAGAGGATCACAGATGTAGAAGTGGGTAGCCATCTGGGAACTAGCGACCATCGAACAGTATGGTTCACAATAAACACAGCAATAGAGTCAAGCCATACAAAGGCAAAAGTACTGGACTTTAGGAGGGCTGACTTTGCCAAAATGGGTGTGTGCCTAATGAATGCACTAGCAAACTGGCAGGAAGGAGGGGTGGAAGAACAATGGGGAATAATAAAAACTGCCATCACAGAGGTAACGAGCCTTTGTGTGAAGCAAATAAACAAAACAAAATGATATAAGAAACCACTATGGTTCTCAAAGGAAGTGGCAGTGAAGGTTCAAGAGAAAAAGAAAGCATTCAGGAAGTACAAGGAATCGCAGAAGAAGCAGGACAGAGAACTGTATCAGCTAAAGCAAAAGGAGGCTGGGAAGGCAGTCAGAACAAGCAAAGGCCCAAACTGAGGAAAAGATAGCCAACTCAGTTAAGAAGGGGATAAACTTTTATAGGTACACCAGGAAGCGAAGGAAGACCAAGGAGAGGATAGGAGGCTTAATAAAGGGAGGGAGGGTGGGAAGAGGGAGACTGTGAAAAGGCAGAGATACTAAACAAATATTTTTGCTCAGTATTTACAAATGAAGAGGGGGAGGTACCTAAAACAAACAGTAGAAACACTCTGGATACAGAAGTTGATACCAGCCCATTTACAGAAGAAAGGGTTCTGAAAGAACTCTTAAAACTGAAGGTGGACAAAGCAATGGGGCCTGACGGGATTCATCCCAGAATTCTAAAAGAACTAAGGGTAGAACTAGTGACACCACTGACTACCCTTTTAACAAATCATGGGAGGATGGGGTGGTACCGAGGACTGAAGGAGGGCAGATGTGATTCCCTTCACAAAGTGGGAGCAAGGCAGAAGCAGGAAACTACAGACCTGTTAGTTTAACCTCAGTGATAGGAAAATGATGGAATCATTTCTGAAGGAAAGAATTGTCGAGTATCTAGAGGCCAGAGGGGCACAGGACCCTAGGCAGCATGGATTCACAGCGGGAAGGTCATGCCAGATGAATCTGATAGATTTCTTTGACTGGGTGACCAAAGTAGTAGATCAGGGAGGGGCTATGGACGTGGCCTACCTAGACTTTAGCAAGGCATTTGACACAGTCCCACACAAAAGAGTAATATACAAGTTAGCCAGATTGGGAGTGGGTCCCGAGATGACATCCTGGGTAAAGAATTGGCTGGAGAATAGGACACAGAGAGTAATAGTAAATGGAGTCCACTCAGAAGAAAGGAGGGTTACTAGTGGGGTACCGCAGGGTTCAGTATTAGGACCGGTCCTCTTCAATGTCTTTATAAGCGACATTTCAGAGGGACTGGAAGGAAAAGTATGTCTCTTTGCAGATGACACAAGATCTGCAACAGAGTTGATACACAGGTGGGGTGGAAAGATGAGAAGGGACTTGGCAAGGTTAGAGGAATGGTCAAATGTATGGCAGCTTAGATTCAATGCTAAGAAGTGCAAGGTAATGCACCTGGGAAACAAAAACCCAGGGGAAGAGTACACAATGGGGGGTGAGATACTAACAACAACAAAAATGGAAAGGGACCTGGGTAGTCATATCAGATGACCTAAAGGTGGGCAAGCAATGTGAGAGGGCAGCAAGGAGGGCTGGGGGGATACTGGGATGCATAGGGAGAGGCATCACCAGTAGAAAACAGGAAGTTATTATCCTCTGTACAAACAGCTGGTGAGACCCCATCACCAGTACTGTGTGCAGTTCTGGAGACCCAATCTCCGCAAAGACATAGACAGGATGGAAGCTGTCCAGAGGAGGGCACTAAAATGGTGCAGGGTCTGCACCAGAAGACTATGAAGAGAGATGAAAGGAGCTTAATGTATAGCCTCGAGGAAAGGAGGAAGGGGGACATGATAGAAACGTTCAAGTACCTCAAGGAATCAACAAAGTCCAAGGGTAGCATCTTTCAAAAAAAGAGGTGTGCAAGAACAAGAGGGCACAATTTGAAGATAGAGGGGGGAGTGGCTCAGAGGTAATTTAAGGAAGTATTTTTTCACAGAGAGGGTTGTGGATGCATGGAACGGCCTTCCGGAGGAGGTTGTGGAGTCAAAATCAGTGGTGGAATTCAAGCATGCATGGGACAGTCATAAGGCATTCTAGGGGTGGGGGTAGGAAGAAGTAGGCTGCTGGTTAACTAGGATCTGCAGCTTATCCAGTAGGTAGGGAAATGGGCAGACTGGGTGGGCCAAGCGGTCCTTATCTGCCATCAAAGTCTATGTTTCTATGTTTCTATATATGATTCTTTGTATGTGTTATTCATGTATCCTGTTTGCGATGATGCCATATCCGAACTGATGAATATGGTTGTATGCCCCTGTTTAACATGTTTAACACATACGTACTCTACTGATGTGGAACCTTTGTAAAAGAGCCTTGGCTTAAAGGTAATTGTAATCCTAGACTCCAATAAATAAATACATTTATCAAATGAAACCCAGTTTTGTTCTAGGTCATTATTTAGCATGTACCCTAATGTGCAGCACTGAGTGTAGAAGTTTGCAAGTAGTGGAATAGCTAGACTGCTATGGTGGTCTGGTCATTTACTGCAATTGAATCAGGTAACTGTGACATAACAAAGCTGGTATTTGCAGCCATCTGTCATGTCACTGTAAAAACAAGGTAGATGTCCACCCAAAAGGAAGAAAGAGGTGTGTGCTTTTGAAAAAGTTATTGAAATGTTTCCTTCATTTAAAGACAATATCAATTTGTGTGCACCAAACTTATAAACTGTTGAGTTTTAGTTTAATGGCCCATAATGGTGTTACAGTATGAAGATATTTGAAATGCCTGTGATCACTGACGACTAATGACACAAAGCTACTGCTGTCACCACAGGGCATCCATTGGTAAAAGTAATACTCCTACTTCAAACAGTGGGTTCACCTTTACAAAATACAAAAAAATATATATCAGGTGTAACTGTAACCGCAGCAATTTCATCTGACAATGCAGACAGAAAAGATATACTGCACACATAAGTACATGGTAGATGGAAAATGTTAAAAATCATATTTACAAATAAACTGTTTTGTCAATTTGTGTGCACCAAACTTATAAACTGTTAAGTTTTAGTTTAATGGCCCATAATGGTGTTACAGTATGAAGATATTTGAAATGCCTGTGATCACTGACGACTAATGACACAAAGCTACTGCTGTCACCACAGGGCATCCATTGGTAAAAGTAATACTCCTACATCAAACAGTGGTTTCACCTTTACAAAATACAAAAAAAATATATATCAGGTGTAACTGTAACCGCAGCAATTTCATCTGACAATGCAGACAGAAAAGATATACTACACACATACATACATGGTAGATGGAAAATGTTAAAAATCATATTTACAAATAAACAGATCAACAGTAATTACAATATGTTCATATGGAGAATGGGACTGCATACCTCATTTACATTCATACATCTCCCTGCAAAGCTGATGTAGAAAGAGCAACTTCCTAACACAAATAAAGGGTTCCTTCCTAATGGAACATACTATAACTGTGATTTCGCATGCTACAGCTCTCAACATTTCCTGTTTCAAAATATATATTTATTTTAGGGCTTCATCAAACCGTTGCCTTAATACAGGAGCGAAACAGTTAAGCAGCCATTCTGAACTGACTGTGGAACCCCCGCCCCATGCACTATACATGAAACTTTGTGAAGACAATTGGTTTTATCGATTAACATTTTTATTGTTATGTAATATAAAACATACAAAAAAAAATCTTCACACATTAGGATTATAGTTGACCATTACAGTTAAGTTGAGTTAACTGCTTCTCCTCAAGGTAGCTTCCTTTTTGATCTTGCAGAGCCTGGCATCTTGCAAAACATAACTTGTCTGCCTTATTAAATGCTTTGCCTTAAAGAGAAGGATTGCCTAGTGCTTTTCAATTAAATGGCCAGAGACATAGAGCTTGTGGGGGGTGGAGAGCTAAAGACATCTTTTGGACTAAACTGTAATAACTTAGCAAATGGAGAGAGAAAAGCAACATGTTAGCAAACTACTCGGCAGCAGAGGGGCACAGTGGGAAGGAGATGGCCAGCCATGACTACAAGTCTTTGAAATATCATTGCCCCTTTGCAGTGTGGAGCAGCTGCCACTGAGCCACAGCAAAAGAACCGCAAACTGTGTCCTACCACCAGTAGCTGCCTCACAGAGCCACAGTTGAAAAAAAGTGAACTGCAGCCGGGGCCACAACAAATAGCTGAAATTAGTTACTGCATCATTGGTGGTCAGTGGTAACAGGATGGATAAGCGTCAAGCTGTCACACACATTAGTTTTCAGCAGCGAGGGTCGAGACTCACCCCGATGGACTGGAGATTGCACCAGGAGCACTGTGCGATAGGTGGGCAGTTGGACACTTTCTAATTTAACTTCAGTCATCAGGAGGTGCAAAGTCCAGCCGTGCACTGCATCTTGTGAACATGTGGGATACAGAAGTAGAACAAGGCTTAAAAAAATCAGGGACAGAGACCCCAAATCAGGGACATAGTTTAAAAACTGATACTATTCACTCAGAAAGCTGATAGAATAAAGGAATTTGTGTTAAGATGCATTTTCTGAAGAAGAACAAGTCTGTAACTATAATGTTTACCATTATTTTGTGTTACCAATCCCCAATGTTCTGTCAGAAAAATTCAAATTTTAGGAGGGACAGAGGAAGATTTTGAGGCCAAATCAGGGACGTCCCTGAAAATCAGGCACAGTTGAGAGGTATGGGAAAGGTTATAACATGAATGAGAGCACAGTGGATGTGCTCCCAATAAGAAGTGTGTGGGGGGTGATTTTATTTGTATTTGTTTTTCTGCATGTGAAATCGTTGTTTTAAATCCCTATTTACAAGGGCTGTAGGGATTCTTGTTTCTTCTGGTGAATTGCTCACGACTGGGAAGGAAGGGACCATAAAGCCACCATCAGGGTTATAGCCCACCCACCTGTGGATACTACAGAGAAATTATTTCTCGATCTGTACCACTGCTACCAATCCCTGCACTGATACCAGTTGATTCCGATCGGTGCTGTTCCCTGTCAGATGGATTTCTGGGGACTGCAGCTAGGGCTGTCCACCTAGTCTGTGGGTGGATTTTTTTATTTTATTTTTTTTAAGGATTCTCCTCGCAATAATTCAAGGAAGGACTCAAGTTCGAGTACCACCCTCCACCAACTTCAGCACCAGCACCGGCCTCATCCTCATCATGAACATTAATGTGCTTGTCCTCAAAGTGGTGCTGATGGTGTTAATCAACTTTTCCACTGACAAGGTAAGCGAATGCTGTCCTTACCGCCTATTCCACACCAGTGTGGGGGGGGGTATGGGCTACATTAATCAGTGCTTATTATTGGGGGGCAGCGTAATGGGGGGCTGTTTTCTAAAGACGTCACTGCATCACTTTCGGATTACAAGACCTCCTTGAGAGTCACAGGCTTGCCAGTTCGACTCCCTGCCACATTTCTAACTTGCTATTATTTTTTACTTGCTTTTCAATAATTGTATCCCCTTTGGAGCATTAACTTGTCTCCTTCGTGTCTGCTCCCCTTTCCATTTCCCTCCTCACCTATACACCTCGAGTCTAACCCAGTGGCGCTTGCTGATTTCAACTTTTTGATGCTTTGCTTTTATTTATTTTAATGTATTTTAACATGAGTCTGACAGTATAAAGCCCTTAAAGGGGCAGTAGCCTTTTGCCTTGGTTACTTGGTCAGTTTCCAAAGTTTGAAATTCCATCAGCCTGCAACCCAGGGTGAAGTAGATTGATGAGAAGGTGAAAGACACTGTCCCAAAGTAAAGAACTGCTATGATTGTGTGTGTTGTGGGGGTGAAGGTCCTCCAGCACAGCAATTAATTTTGAAAAAAAAATGTGATTCTTTTTTATGCTGGTGTGAGTATCCTAACTGTAATTTAAAGACATATAGATAGAGTGCTAATATATGCTAGAAAAAAAAATAACAGGCCATCGGGAAGAGAAGATAGTCCATATTATCTCCACTTTTACAAACTATAGATCATGGTGCAGCGTGCTCAAAGTATTTCAGACAAGCAATAAAAGGGACCGGAGGAAACCCTGCAAAAAGAAAATGAAAAAAAAAAAAAAGCTGGCTTCAAGTCAAGCCTGGAGGAATATCTGGAGATTGTTTTATTACGGGAAAGAACTCGGGGTAGGGAATCGTCTTTTACAAGAGCACCTGCCAGAGGCAGCAGTATTACAGACATGATATAGCATTGCCCAGACACAATGTATTATATTACCAGTTAAAGTTAAACATCTACAGAATTATACACAGTTGTACTTACATAGAAACATAAAAAAATACAAATCGTTCCCGACTGGAGACATGAGGTTACCGATTGGAGACACGAGGCAGACACCATGTATTGCATCAGTTTACCTGGTGAATGAACTGGCGGGGGATTCCTGAAAGGCATCTCTTACTTAATAATAATCATACTTTGGCAATCAACATAATAATGTCAATTAAAGATCTGACTGATGACAATTTCTATTATTGTGGAAGTGTTTGGGGAAGGAGGTTAGATCCACAGCTGCTGAGTGAATGGAAAACTACTCTTGTGGAAATTAGACACTGCCATAGATACTGACGAGACTGAAGTGGGGGGGGCAAAATGAGAGGGAAGGGACATAGAAGTGTGTGTGGATGTGATTGGAATGGTAATGAATTTAGTCTAACAAACTGCCGCTTTCTTCAGGCATTGCCCACTTGCCCCACACTCCAACAAGGGCTGCTGCAAAATCGTTCCTGGTTCTTGATCCAAGGAGGGAGACAGAAAGGGAGAGAGGGAGCTGCTGTAGGAAGATTCACTCACTCGATTTTCTTTCCAGCCGCAACTAAAGTAATGTCCCCCTCCAAGTTCACCTATTCATCTAAGCTCTAGAATCATGCCCCTTTCTTTTTTCACATTTCTTAGAAACTTGTGAATTCTTGTTTTCAGCTGCTCAGTAACCATTACTGCGATCAAGCTAGAAAAAAATGGATTAAGACAAGGTGAGGATTTTAGGTGCTGGAAAAAAGAGACTTCACTTACTAGTTGCTATTCAGCTATTGTGATCTGTTAAAAATGCAATCAATGGGTTAATATGAGTTACATTCTAAAGTGCGCGCACACACACACACTCACACCGATTTTTGCTTGCAGAATGCAAGCCACTGGTTTATTAATGGTGTCGCTGTACGCCATGGATATGTTCTAATAATATCCTGACCAAACTCTCATAATTATTTTTCCAGACATTAGCAGTGACAAACTTTTCCGAGTCCCCAAGCCTTAGAAATTAAAAGACGTGGTAGGGCTATGGGTTAACTCCTTCTGCAGATCACAGGAGAGAGATCTGTATGCGTGTTGTTTCAAATAAGCCAAGTAGTGAGGCAACTCATGTGAGCACATACACACACAGACACACACACACACACACACAGCCGTTTTTCAGATGGATGAACTGTCTTAAGTATTAATTAAAGTATATACAAAAATGCCGATAATGTGTAAAGGGAAGTGCAGCGTGACAGATTTAGGGGTAACTGAAGGAAATTTGCAATTCTTAATGAACACATCCAGAGATAAACTGGGGTTAATTGGTGCTTGCCCATTAGAACATTGTCTAAAGTGTGAATGCTGCGACGTGACATTAAGACGTAAATATGCTAAATGCATACACGTTGCCAACGCTGATTGCAGCAGGCATTTTCTTTGAACTGAAGACCAGGGCAGCTGAACTGCTGTCATAGACAGCTTGCACATCCATTGGTGGGCTAGGATTGTGCCTGCTACACTGAGCACTGGATTGCACAGGAGGGTCACACACCTCCAAAAAGTCGTACTGTGACAAAACGTTCCTTGCGCATGCGCGCAAGCGAACGTAAAAATGGCTGTCAGCCTTAGGGACCCTACTGCTACATCCATACACATTTTAAAACCTGGTGGGCCTGTGAACTTGAAACCTTCTGTTTCACAGGGTAACCCAAATTAAATACATAATTTACATTTAGGTTTGGAAGCAAAAAGTCCAAACCGCAGTATTACAGTGTCTCAGTTCCTTTGGAAGCAAGAAAAAAAAACATGAAACTGCAATTGCAGTTGGTTCCTGGAATTGAGAAAACAATGAAATTGACACAAAACAGGACTGATGCCTTAACTGAATCAAAATTGTTTCCAAAAGGACACTTTTGAATAGTTTTTGCTCACGACACCAATGGATTTTGCAGAGCAAAGTCCAGGGTGTCAAGTCTTTACCACAGCAGAAAAAGTTCTTGCAGTTGAGGCCCAAGTGGCATGTGATAAGTGCTTGGATTGGTTCAAACTATTTGAGCAATCCAGGGCAGAGAACGTGTGCTGGCTATGTGCTTAACATGACAAGCAAGTAAAACATTGATGCTATTAGAATCAGGTTGTACAAGTGGAGACTTGAAAGTGTTTAACAGAAGTAAAAAGTTACTGAAAACAAACTTGAGAGTTGTCTCAGTAAGAACTTGTTTAGTTAAGTAGAAGCCATAGCAATTACTCATTGTTATAAAATGGGGTCTGGCCAGTTCTCTCTCCTCACTGGTCGCAAGAAGCTCACATGGGGCTCTCTTATCCTATAGGTAACTTCCTGCTCAAGGAGTGTATCTCTCAGTTTAACCATTCCAGGCTAAAAAGGTTACAGTATTTTCTTTATTATTTTACAACATTTTATCCCAGCAAAACCTAGCTGAGATGTTTCCAGTAGGGTACTGCTTCTACCCATTTCCACAGCTGAGTCGACTGGAGCACTGGGAGGTTAAGTGACTGGCTCAAAGTGAGTTTTTTACTCTGATGGGATTTGAACATGTGATCCTGTGGTTCCCAAGCCAGTATTCTGACCACAATACCACACTGCCTCCTAAACCCTTGCAGATTGATAAGGTCGTTTTATAACCATTACCGGCCAAAAGGTCAAAATGCAAATGAAACACAACCCTGAAACAAATGCTTATGTAACCAGCACACTCACTCACACCCACCTACAAAACAGACAGAGAACATGATAATAAAAATACAACCTGCAAAGAAAATACAAAGTAATTCCAGAAAAAAAATGGGAAATTTCCCTCATCATCCCAGTGAACTTCAGCCATCAGGTAGAAAGCCAGAGCAGCATAAAATGGAAAACTTACCTATAAATCAACCCTTTCAGAAAGTCACAAACCAACCACAAAATATACAATTGTAAAACATCACACTAAGGAATACAACTGAAATAACAAAAATAACCCCCTAGACACAAACCATAACAGCAAATTGCAAAATAAATACAATCAAAGACACTGTAAAATAACCACTCACTCACTCATTAAATCACTCTCTGCTGCTTTGAAGGTTTGTCTAAAATGATGTCTGAACACAGGCCACATACAGAAAACACTGCAAAACTGAAAAATAAAGAAAGAAAGCTATTAAAGAATACAACAAACACCTGCAAAACTGTACTTTGTCCTCCATTCTTCCCTGGAAAATTTAACTCAAACAGTGGCTGAAAGATGTCATCAAACAAGAAGTCAGCTTTCTTAAAGTCACAGTAGTACAACAGTAACATGCAAAACGTATGCAGAGACTGAAATACAAAAACACAGAATTTTTTTGGCAGAAAAGGACCGCTTGACCCGCCAAGTCTGCCTGAATGGTCCCTGCCTAGTCTGTCTCTGCAGACCCTAACTAGTCTCCACTGACCCTCCCACCTCCCTGACCATTTACGTGCTTGAAGACCCCTTCTGTTTTCACCTCCACCACTTCTGCTGGTAGTCTGTCCCAGGTGTCCACCACTCTTTTAGTGAAGTAGTACTTCCTCACATCCCTCTTAATCCACCCCAGCTGCATTGCATGTCTGCTGGTCTTGGTGCTCTTTCTCATTTGAAAGAGACTCCCCTTTTGCACCCTGTTCATCCCAATGAGGTACCTGTAGGTCTCTATCATGTCCCCCCTCACTCTCCTTTCTTCCAGGGTATACATATTGAGATCCCTCAGTCTCTTCTCGTAGGGCTTTTGATGCAACCCCCTGCGTCACTTTAGTTGCCCTCATCTGGACTGCCTCCACCTTGTCTATGTCCCTTCTGAGGTAAGCCTCCAGAACTGGACACAATACTCCAGGTGGTGTCTCACAGGTGAGCTATACAGTGGCAACACCACCTCCATCTTCAATCTGGAGATACTTCTCCCTATGCATTTCCGCATCCCACTGCCCCTACCCACTTCTTTGTCACACTGCCCTGCCAATTTGAGGTCACTGGATATGATAACCCTAAGGTCCCTTTCTTGCTTAGTTTCTATGCCCTAGATGCATGATTTTGCACTTCTTGATATTGAAAGCAAACTGCCATGCTCTTGACCACTCCTCGAGATTCCCAAGGTCCCTAAGAATTCTATCCACCTCCTCCTGAGAGTCCAGCCTATTACAGATTTTGGTGTCATCTGCAAAAAGGCATACCTTCCCTTTCAGTTCTTCTGCAGTGTCACTTATGAACATACTGAAGAGGACCAGTCCCAGACCTGTGCCACCCTGCTGGTCACTCTTCCTTCATTAGAGTGAGTGCCCTTAAACACTCTGATTCATTTATCACTATTAAAAAATACATACATATTATTAGTGGAATAATGCACTGCAGACTAGGGATTAGTAGCATACCTCCTTGTGGTTGAAGCCCTCAGGCTGCCAACACACCAGTCAGTCAGTATGTTAGTATAGCATAATCCCTGGTCTGTCATGTATTATTCCTTACTTGCCAAGCTGGTTGGCAGTGTTGCTTTAAAGGTGATAGGAAACCATTTTTACACCTCTAGATGCCCCGTTTTCCTTTCAGTGTTTATCCAATATTCTGATATGTTTTGATCTTTTATGTTAAATTAACAATTTTTTTTGTTGCTTGCACGCATGTGCAAGAAACATGCTGCAGCTTGCTGCAGAAGCAGGTTATGCAGGTCACGGCGCTGTTTGGCTTGTGCTACACTTTGGAGGCAGCCGTGTTCTCAATTGGGTGTACGTTGCTGCTGACAGTAGTTTATCCAGCATGCCACCGCCTTGAAACATTTTAGCCACTGCAATCAGGGGCTGCCTCATCATTGCAGCATCATCCGTTGCAATGAGGGAGCAACCCGTCATTGCAGGGTGGTCCCTTGCATGCCCCCGACCCAGTTTGCCGACGGGGACCCCAGTCCCTGTTGGCATAATCTCCCCAACCCCATGTTTCTGCTATTTGCCAAGGGGGTGCCCAATCCCCCTCAGTATCATGTGCCCCCCGTCTTTGTTTGCCAACGGGGTGCCCAATCCCCACCGGCTTCAGTCCCTCCTTCCCGACTGAATTTGCAGACGGGGGAGCCCACTCTCCGTCAGCATAATGTATGCCCCCAATGTGTAGTCTGCCAAGGGTTGTGCCCAATCCCCCTCGGCTCATTCACCATCCCCGTAAGTGCTGACGGGGGGATGCCCAATCCCCATCGGCTACAGCCCCCCCCCGAAAACAACACTCAGGTGGCATGCTGGGAGCCCACGCCAGCGTGCCAAATGTCCCTGTAAAAGAAAAACCATCCCACGAAAATCACAGTGAGATTGTTCATGAGCAGAGGTCCTAAAATGCCTATGCTGAAAATTTTGTGATGACATAGTTAGTGTAACTTGTGTTTGCTTATTTATACCTGTATCTCACCTGTATTGTTACCATTGTCTAAACTTCACATTATTGTTTGTCCACCCTCCCTGTGATGAGGTACCTCTGTAAACAAGTCTCTGACACAAAGGTTGTAAAACTGATTACCTGAAATAAATAAATAAAATGAATAAATAAAGTGACTGTGTTACGACCATGTGTTGCGCAGTTTGCGTGCATGCTCGTAACTTCACAAATTTATAATATTTTCACTCCAGATTTTCAACATCACCATTTTTCCACATCTACTTATGAACAGTATAGCTGTCATTTTATACAACCTGGCCAAATTGTGTTTTCCTACTTCCAGCGCCAAATAGCGTGGTCGCTGTAGGATATCAGTTTTCGGGATAGACTGAGAAAATGACAGTGATAGTGTTCATGAGTAGAGGTCCTAAAATACCTATGTTGAAAATGTGGTGACAAAAGTCCATAAAATGACTGTGTTACAACTGTGCATTGTGCAGTTTCCATGCACCCTTGTAACTTAGCAAATTTGTAATATTTTCATGCCAGATTTTCAACACTGGCATTTTTTCACACCTCCTTATGAACAGTACAGCTGTCACTTTTCACATCCTGGCTGAAATGTGTTTTTGCTCTTCTGGCACAGAATAGCGCAGTTGCTTTGGGAAATCAGTGTTTGGGCCAGATTAAGATCGAGCAAGTGAGCCAGTGGGAGTGACCGAACTCAACTGAGCTCTGTCAGAACTACTGTGGATTTCTTTGTGGGCAGAAAAAGGTGCCAATGCAGGCAGGAGCCCAGTACAAAAGGGCAGCCTGCAGCTCCTGGAAAAACGGAACGAGCATGTGAGAGAGGGGAGTGAACGAGTTCAATGGAGCTCTGTCAGGACTGCTGCAGCTTTCTTTGTGGGAAGAAAAAGGCTCCAATGCAAGCAGGAGCCAGTACAAAAGGGCAGCCTGAAGCATCAGGAGAAACAGAATGAGCGAGTAACAGAGGGGGGAGTAAGCAAGTTCAATGGAGCTCTGCCTGGACTTTAGAGTTGCACACCATCCCACCCAGGGTCCTCAGTGGTCCATTACAGCAGAGTCTCTGGAGTGGAGACAAAGCAATGATTGGATACTTTTAGGACTGCTGTAATAATACAGATTTAGTTGTTCTGTTTATTTCTCTAACTGTGCTAAGTACTGAACTATACTGTTATGACTGCTGTAATAATATATATTTATTTTTTCTGTTTATTTCTCTAAGTGAGCTGAGTAATACTTGGTGTGCAATAGGATTTCTAACTGGGCTAAGTGAAACTATATGAGAGCTGAGAACAAAAAGTATGGTAGCTGAGGGGTGAAAAACGGACAAAGAGGTGTTAGGATTGCTACAGTAATACAGTACTAATGGATGAGATCTGAGACTGAATTAACCCAGTCGGCAAGGTATCAGTAGGGGGACTAGTGTGTAGGGGGGGGAACAGGAATTTGAGTAAATAGGGGCTTAACTGTTGTAGTAGGGTACAGAACTTGGGAGTAACAGCCCGTAACATAAAATGGGGGCCAAAATGGGGCAGGTGGCACACGTCAATAGGGTGGCCATCTTTGAAAGGGTGGTGGCATGTACAGGGTGTAGGTCTGCCATGATCCTGGACTGGGCTTGGAGGATGGAGGGGGGTGTATGGTCTGCAGATGACTGGCTAGTTTGAGGGAGGAACTGTGAAGGTTAGGGAGGAGTCTAAGTAGCTGGGCAGATCAGTATGGTAGGCATCCTGGGGGGCAGATAGAGGATGGCAAAGAGGGACGGAGGAAGAACATCTAGGGAGTGAAACCGACCCCAGTATCAGAGGTACTGCTATCTCCCTTCACAGTGCTTTCAATATCCTTAGGTGTATGCCATCTGGTCCCATCACTTTGTCCACCTTCAATTTAGTCACCTCCTGCAGGATTCTTCTGCCTGTGATTGGACTATTGTCTACCTCTTCACGCCTTTGCAACTGCTGTACTGCTGTGGCCCTTTCCTCTCCACCTCTTCTGTGCATTCTAAACAGAAAGACACAGTGGATGTCTTGGGGGGGGGGTCCATGACAGTTCTTAGGCATGGTACTTTCATTTCCCAATACCTAAACAGCACATATAAGCAACTAACATGCGGCATTGGCAAATGCTTGTTTTTCTTCGTAAGTATCCTGAATCTATCTCTCCTCAGCAGTTTCTGATCTCTCTTTTGTTTCATACTGCCTAAATACTCTATGACATCAGTAACATCATTCCAGGCCATGCGGAAGAGAAGCATGAAACAGTATAACTGATGTCATGAAATATCTAAGAAATATTAAAATAAAAGAGCACTAGCTGCTGAGGAGAGTGGAACTCTGAAGATCTTAGGGCACCCCAAGGCTAGGTTATTTATCATAAGTTGGTCAAAGCATATCAGCATACATAAGTGGCATGGAAAGGAAAATGGAGGGACAGTTAATTATGTAAAAATAATTTCCTATCACCTTTAAAGAGTAGCTGACACCATGTTTGGCTCTAGGCGGGCAACCCATAACATGGAGTTGCCTGCCCTAGAAGCTATTTTAGCCCAATTTTGAATTTATTTGTGACTTTTAATAAAAGTTATTAGCTCCGTAAATCCCAGTTCATAACTTCCATGTACGAGCTGAGTGGCCGCTGAGCACTGCAGCCCCACCCCTAAAAATAGCATAATTATGGAGTGAAGTAGGAAATGGGGCTGCAGGCACTCTATGGAGAATGTAATAATTGGGGGAGGGGCTGTCTAAATGTTCTTACATTATCTTTGCTGGAAGGTATGCATGTATTGAGCTAACAAATATCATATATCATAGCCCCATACATGCATATCTGCTAGCAATGATAATGTAATTACATTTAGATGGCCCGCTCCCCCGATCCTATTACATTCTCAATAGAGTGCCTGCAGCCCCGTTCCCTAGTTCATATTATAATTATGCTATTTTTAGGGTCAGGGCTGCAGCACTCAGCAGCTGCTCAGCTCATAGACAGAAGTTACAAACGAGGCTTTACATAGCTAATAACTTTTTTAAAAGTCACCAAAAAAGCCAAAATATGGCTATAACAGGTCCTAGGGCAGGCAACTGAATTGTATGGGTTGCCTGCCAGCCTCGTGTCAGTTGCTCTTCATAAAGGGAATGTGGAATATTCATAAATTGCCTTGCATATTCATGAAGTGTTTTGTACTGTTCCATGTTGGCTCTGTGTTGTGTCAGATTTAGGCTTACTGATTTCAGCATGAAAAAAAACTATATAGTCTTGATTTTCATTTATATGAATGAGCTATTCTGCCAGGGGCATAAATACTATTGTGGCAACTGAGGCAATTGCCTTGGTCAGAATCCCTTTTTATGTTGCTTGCATGCATGTGCAAGAAACATAGTGCCATCATTGGAGATTTCGGAGGTGTGTCACCTCCTCCTCCAATTCAGTCAGTGAGCTGGCAGGCGTGGCCCCTGTAAGCCAATGCATTTTGGAGCTGTCTATGACACGCTCCAAAATGCAGTGGCATACAGTTGAAAGGGGGAGCTACGCTTCAGTGAGCAGAGATAAGAAGCGTAGCTCCTCCCCCGACATGCAGGCGTCGCGCCCCGACCGCATTGTGTAGCCGACGGGTGCCCAATCCCCATCGGGCTGAGCTGCCAGCGCCTCTCCCTCCCAGTAGGTGCCACGCTGGGAGCCCACCCCAGCGCGGCAATCAGTCCATAGGCCGACGGGGTGCCCAATCCCCGCCGGCTGAACGCCCCATCGTCCTTGTGCCATGCTGGGAGCCCACCCCAGCGTGGCAAACGGTCCCATCGGCGCTTTTTTTATTTTCAACCTGAAAACGAAAACGATCCGCTGGAGCGCCTCCCGACCCCTCCCACAACCCGCACTCCACCCACTGCGCATCCAGCCTCCCACGCCCCCTCACCCCATACTTACCTCCGGACTCCGCGCCGATGATCTTCGGTGGACCGGAACAAGTCTGCACTCTTCAAAGCCGACCGCGAACTGAGGAAATGCCGGTAAGCTGTATAATGGCCTAGATGGGGGTTTCAACTTTGTTGCATATCTCAGGCATTTTGGGAATTTTTGCAAATTTTCAACATGGGTTTTGGGACACACTTCTCATGAAGATAAACATATCATGGTGAGCTCAGTCTCAAGGGTGATTTCGCGAGTGACTGTGCAGTGATCTGTGAAATCACCCTTCGGCCTGAATACCACCAATGACAGTGAATCATTCATGAGAAGGGGCCCAAAACCCATGTTGAAAATTTGGTGCCAAAATTCCAAAAAATGACTGTTTTACGAGCGTGCGTTGCGCAGTTCCTACGCAGGCTCATAAGTTCGCGAAATTTCAATATTTTCATTCCAGATTTTCAACATTGCCATTTTACCACACCTTCTTATGAGCAGTACAGCTGTCATTTTTCACATCTCACCCAAAATGTGTTTCAGCCATGTAGCGCAGAATGGCGCAGTCGTGGTGCGAAATCAATGTGCGGGACAATAAAGAAAATCACAGTGACACTGTTCATGAGCAGAGGTCTTAAAATGGCTATGTTGAAAATTTGGTGAAAAATTCCTAAAAATGACTGTTTTACGAGCGCGCGTTGTGCAGTTCCTACGCGCGCTCGTAAGTTCGCAAATTTTCAATATTTGCACTCCAATGACTTCCAAATACCTAAACAGCACATAGAAGCAAGCAACATTCAGCATTGACAAATGCTTGTTATGCTTGCCATAGGCAAAGCATTTTGGTATGATACAGGACTTTGAGAGGTGCGTCGCAGTGATCCAGTCCAGAAGAATCTACAAGGGACTTAACCAATAATCAGTAAGCCTGATTATGACACTCTCAGGCATGAAGTGCATGGACTTCAAGTCATTGTGACAGACACATTCATAAATCAGCTGTTTCATTCTCTCTGTGTCAGAGCAGGGAAAGGTTAATGTCTGTCTGAAGCATGCTATTTGGAATGCACTAAGTCTGTTGTAATGTGGGCTATACATGGGAAAGGCTATAAATCTGTTTGGGGAAGCAGTTCTTTGAGACAGTTGATATAACCGTTTTACTCCCAATACGGAACCAGCTGCCTCTCAGCCTATGGCTGCAATAGTGCATTTCTGTCACTATTCTCAAGCAGTTTTCTTATTCATGTGCACATCGATCATTTTATTCAGCATGGCAGGCACTTTGGCACCACATATGGACAGAAAAGAAAATTAAAAAATGTAAGAGAAAGAATAGTGAGAGGGGAGACTACCTAGGTAGAAGGTCAATGTACTGAGGCATAAAACTGGAAATAAATAGGATAGGAAAATGGCACTGCTGCAGCTGCCTATTAAGAAAGACAAGGGGAGAGGTTAGAAAAATATGTCCCTGGGTGCTCCAGTTATTCCTTAAGTAGAGCAGAGCTCTACCACAGCCTGCAGTTCAGTTTTATGATATTCTCACACCAGACTGGTGGGAATAGAAGCCACTTTCCTTTCTGAAGTCACCCACGTACACCAGACTACAGCAGCACTGCTGCAGAGGAACCTCTATACTAACAGTCCAGCCCCCAGTCCAAGCAAAGAATGGTGAAAAGTGTATTTTTATTCTTTTAAATTCCCTTCAGTTTGTCAGTTGTTGCCCCACCATAACATCCCCCCTTCCCGGTCCAAGCCTTAGTCTTCTGGCACGGCACGGAATCTTCATCTTGACCCGGTACAACATTAATACCAGCAGCAAGCATCCAGCATTCACAAATGCTTGTTTGTGTATTGCTAATAAGAGGAGAAGGAGCAGGGCAGACAGGAACAGGAACTGACACATATGGACTTGTACTTCCACAGTGGGGTTTCATCACCTCATTGGTATACGTGAGTTCCTTGTTCTTCCATTTCGGTCTATGCCCCCACTTCCTCCACCCAGACTACTTTATTCAAGAATTGATGGTAGTGGCACTTTTTTCAGTTTTCAGCACCATCTCTGCTGCTAGATGAGTGTTACTAAGTGCACACAATACTTTACATAGCAAGAGCAGGGCAAGCATCAGTGACTGAAAAACTATTTTATCATTAACTAATGTAGATCTGACACAGCAGAAAAAGCTTTTTTTTTCCTCCATAGTGTGCACTGTATTGAGAGCACAGAGAGAAGGTGAAGAGAATGAGACAGGCAGTCTGTCAATTTACATAGGCATGCACAGTGGCAATATAAACTCAGATCTGAGCTGTGGTTTGACTTTTTCTCTACTGCTCTGATCACTAAGGAACTGTATCAGTCAAAGGCCATAATACTAGTAATTGCACTGCTTTGCATCAGAATACAGTAAATGAAAAAAAAACACATATTATCTTACAGGTGAGTGATACCTTTTATTGGACTTTTACCTCTTGAAAATTACTCAAAATTAATTTTGTTTGTCCAATAAAAGGTGTCACCTACAACATAACTTTTTTTCTTCTTCTTCTTCATCATAGACTGGACTAACATGGCTGCAACATTTATCCATCAGAACAGATCAAACTAGATCAACATTGTTATGCACAATGGACTCAGTTTTATAAGCTGCCTCTTAGACTGGTGCACCTTACGACAAAACCCTGACTGCAGCAAACTTAGGTGCACTAGGGATGCTGCTTCCAGTTTTGTAAAAATTGGGGTCCCGCACCAACTCACCAAGTTTAATCCAAATCATTCTGAGAACTGAACAACTTGACACACAGGAGGGGAATGCAGCACGCTGCAGGAGTGTCAAGCAGCAGTGCCAGCATGGGGTGGGCCGATCATACATCCAAAGGCTGGCAGGGCCCCTGGGGTGCAGGACAGGGTGGATTAGGGGGTGGATGGTGGCAACAGACCCTGGATGGAGACAGGGTACAGGAGGCTCCATGCTAGGGAGTGGGTCTGGGGGACTGGAGTAGTTGCATGCGTGGCACTGGGTGAGGGCTTGGAGGGCATCACCCACGGCTGCATAAGTGTAGGGACAGCTGGCTGGGTGTGGGGTGGTCACAGACATCTGCTGGTGTTGGCCACAATAGGGGGGCATGGACCGCTTCCCACCATGCCAGGGCACTGTGATTGTCACACAGAATGTTAGACCAGCTCCTGGCTGGTCTAAATCTGTCAGCCTGTGTGCTAGTCAGAGGTTTGCAGAATCCCAATTAAAGGGATACTTTAGCACTGCCCTGGCACAAGCCCCCCTCTGCCTTACCGTACTGGTGTGTCCATCACAGGAATGGTGCAAGCCCGGCCAGTGCAGGTGGCCCCCCAGTTAGTGCAGGGAGCATCTGAAAATCAGGAATGGTGCACGATGTGGCACAAGATGCCCCTTGCACCAGTCCCTGTTGGTGCAAGCACATACGCCATTCTTGATGGTTTGAAAATCAGACTCAATGTCTTCTGCAGAAGTTAGTGGTGGTTGCGGAGGGGCAAAGAAAGGATAAAAAAGTGAATGCAATAGCTTTGTTGGAAAAGTACACTTTAGCACTTGCTTCTTAATAAAAGCAGAGTAAACCCATGTTTAATTTGTTGCAAAACACTGTACTAATTCCTTATATCTCATGAACCTTGCTCTTACACTTAGAGCTACTGCAGCTTGCGGGGGGATTAACAGTAAGTAAGTAGTTCTGGTGTAGTTTAAACCTGAACTTGCTGGTTCCCTATCCTGTGTTCTAACCACTAGACCTCAATACCATCCCTCTGTCACATTTTTTAGGATTCTTAGTGAAGCATAAAGCAGACAGTACTAGAAATGGGAAGGAACCCGGAGGAACTCAATTCTGCAAGTGAAATTAAAAGTCTGACTGTTCCAGGAGTAAAATGAGGAAAAACTGTTTCTATGTAAAATACACTCACATGGAGGCATAACATTGACTAAATAGAGTTTAAAAATGCAATATGCAATGAAGAAACCAATCCCCATATCCCTGTCAGATAAGTTTGCTTCTAGATCACAGGTGATGGGTTCCCTCAGTGAATTCTTTCCATTCCCAAAACTGAAAGTAGACTTCTGATTAGCGGGCCACTGGGTGTGGCCAAAACCAGAAAAGGTGAACTTTGACTAGTTTAACCTCTCTGAGGGAAAAAGTCAGTGGGTGCCAACCACAGCAGAGCTGTAACACAATGCATTAGATTGCACAGAAGTATATACTATTGCATACCTGCTGCTTGAACCCCCCTCCCCATCTCAAGTAGTTCTCGGAGGGTAGCAGAATCCATGCCCCATAAACGTTTTTCATGTTATACAGTAAATGTGGGATTTGTTTATCACAATAATACAACGGTGGGGGGTGGCAATTGGGGAAGAGATATGCAGAGACCACAGGTTGGGAAACCATATGAGCTTACCCCCCATAACAGTGACAAAGGACAAATGGCAAGTACTGTTGGTGATGCTAGGAAAGGAGGCCAGAGTGGGAGGGGGGGAAAAGGGAGGAAGAAAGGTGGTTACCCTTAATGCTAGGAGCCTTGGGAGGAAAACTGCAGAGTTACAGGTTCTCATGGCAGAGGGAGAGGTGGACATTGCAGCCATCATGGAAACATGGGCCACCCAATACAATGACTGGGACCTGTCTGTACCAGGGTACAGGTTATTTCGTAGGGACAGGGTGATTGGGAAAGGGGGGGGTGGCACTATATGTGAAGGAAGGACTGAAGTGTGTAAGGGAGGAAGGGGAGGAGGGTAGTACGGAGTCACTTTGGATGCAAATCCAGGATTCCAAGAATAGGATTCTTAGAATGGGAGTGGTGTACAGGCCACCATCTCAGACGGAGGAGTTAGACAGGGAACTAGCGGGACAGATCAGGAGGACCTGCAAGAAGGCTAGTGTGGTGATTGTGAGGGACTTCAACATGCCAGGAGTGGACTGGAGCACCCCAACGACCAGGAACAGAAGGGAGCAGGTACTACTGGATGCCTTCCAGGACAGCTTCCTGCTGCAAATGGTCAGTGAACCAACCAGGTTAGGGAATACCCTTGACCTTGTGCTGGCAAATGGGGACTTTGTGAGAGAACTTACACTGGAGGAACCGCTGTCAGGGGAGTGACCACCACTCAGTATGGCTCACATTGGCTATGGGCAAGGAAGGAGTGGAATCTGGCACAATAGTGCTGGACTTCAGGAGGGCCGACTTTGGGAGGATGGGGGAAGTGGTAAAAGGGTACCTGGCCAGAATTCAATCTAGTATGGACACTAACCAGAGGTGGGAGCTCATAAAGCTGGGGCTAGTGGAGGCAACCAAACCCTGCTGTAAAGCCCAGAGCAAGAAGGCTAGGGCTAAGAAACTAATCTAGTTGAGCAAGGAGGTCATGGAAAAGGTAAAGAGGAAAAGAGCTGCCTTTAGGAAGTACAAGAAAACAGGGAGGGGGGAGGACATTGAGGAGTACTTTCCAGAATCGAAGGAGGTGACAAGGGCAGTACGGGGAGCCAAAGCATCTACGGAACTCAGGCTGGCACAAGGCATTAAGAAGGGGGAGAAAGACTTCTTTAAGTACATCAGGGAGAAAAGGAGCTGTAAGGACCACATAGTAAGGATTAGGAAGGAGGGGGGTTGGGTGGAAGCAGGGTGCGATAAGGCGGAAGCACTAAATGAGTACTTCTGCTCAGTATTTACTAAAGAGAAGAGGGGGGGGTGACACCCAAGGTGGGAGAAATGGCAGAAGCAGGGTGGGAAGTGGTGACAGATGGGGAAATCATGGAGAGCAGAGTTCAAGAGGGTTTGAAGGCACTGAGAGTGGACAAGGCGCCAGACCCAGATGGCATCCACCCCAGGGTACTGAATGAGCTGGCAGAGGTCCTTGCAGGACCTTTGGCAGACCTATTTAATGCCTCACTACATTTGGGGTGTGTACCTCAGGACTGGAGGATGGCTCATGTGGTGCCCCTCCACAAGAGTGGCCCCAAGGGTGAACCGGGAAACTACAGACCAGTGAGCCTCACATCCATCGTGGGTAAGCTAATGGAGACTATCCTGAAGGAGAGGCTGGTGGCCCTCCTAGAGGCCAAAGGACTACAGGACAGCAGACAGCATGGCTTCATACGTGGCAGATCCTGCCAAACCAACCTGGTCGAGTTCTATGACTGGGCAACTAGGCAACTGGACAGGGCCATGCAGTGGATGTCCTGTATCTGGACTTCAGTAAGGCATTCGACTCAGTGCCACATGGAAGGCTGGGAAGGAAGTTAGTAGTCACAGGGCGGTGCAAAGCTCGTGAGATGGGTAGAAACTGGCTGCAGGGAAGGCAACAGAGGGTGGTGGTGGGTGGGAGCTCTCACACCCAAGGGCAGTGATGAGCGGTGTTCCACAGGGCTCGGTGTTAGGACCAGTGTTTGGGATATTCATTGCAGACATATCATGGGACATCAAGAGCAAGATCAGTCTGTTTGCTGATGATACCAAGGTAGGCACGGTGGTGGATGACCTAGGGGATGGCAGGGGTTGCAGGATGATCTGGCAAGCTTGAAACCTGGTCAGACACCTAGCAACTGGGCTTTAATGCCAAAAGTGCAAGGTGCTGCATTTTGGGATGAAGAACCCAAGGAGGGTTACCAGCTAGGGGGGTGCAGCTAGCCCAGACAGAGGAGGAGAAGGATCTGGGTGTGCTCATTACAGGGTCAATGAACAACTTGGCACAATGTAGGAAGGCAGCTGCAGAGGCCAACAAAATGCTGGGTTGTATTGCAAGGGTATATCCCGAGGAGGAAGGAGGTGATTCTGCCACTGTATAAGTCATTAGTTAGACCACACCTGAGTACTGCGTGCAGTACTGGCGTCCGTGATCTGAAGAGGGACATTAAGTTACTGGAGGGGGTGCAGCGCAGAGCGACAAAGATGATCAAGGGGCTGGGGGACTTATCATACGAGAGGAGGTTGAAGGAGTTGAACATGTACTCACTGGAGGAGAGGAGAGACAGGGGTGACATGATTGAAACCTTTAAATACATGAAAGGAATAAACAAGACAGGTACAGAGGGGCTGTTCAAAGTAAGGAAGGGAGGGCCACCAGGGGCCATGATATGAGACTGGAGCGAGGAAGGTTCAGGAGGGAGATGAGGAGACACTTTTTCACAGAGAGGGGGTGGTGGCTGGGTGGAATGCGTTACCTGCTGAAGTGGTATGCAGTAGAACAGTGGACTGCTTCAAACGAGGATGGGACAGGACAAGGGGGAGGGTTAATGAAGGGGAAGAGTGGAAGGGAAGGGCAGCTGCAGAATAAGGGGTGCTAGCTGCACATTCAAGCAGACTTGATAGACCTCTAGGCCTTTATCTGCTGGCAAATTTCGTATGTTTGTAACAAGTAAATTACAACTAAGCCACACATTTATTTTGTATCCCTTATCAGGCTAATGCATTAGCAGTTGTATTGGCTCTAGCCAGAGTTTCTTCTCAGTGTTAACACAGAGCAGCTCAGGCTTAGCCTAGTTTTAGGCAGCAACTTCTGTAGTCAGCATGGGGGACAAGTGGGGTTGCCAGTTATGCAAAGAACCAGATCTTATCTGGCTCATGTCAAAGTTCCCAACATGCACTTCACTATCTGATATCAACGGCTGCCAGTGAAGCAGCATACAGGCAGCTGTCCACAGTTCTGTCCAGGGGATGAACACAATCACGTGTAGTAAGGCCACCTTCTCATCATGGTCTCCTGTCTCCCTTTACATTTCATTTAGTTTGTGTGGCATTAATTGGAGGTATTATGATTTATTTTGTTGAAAGGAATGGGGAAAGGGGAAATTGTTTAACCAGGAAAGGCACACTAAGCTGGAACTTGTTTCCAAGTGCGACCTGGGAGCACAAGGAAGTTAAGTGACTTGCTCAGAGTTGCACAGTACACAAGTGGGAGCTGATGGTATTCAAACCCAGGTCTCCAGAATTGCAGCTCAGTGCCCTGAACCACTATGCTATCCTGCCTCTGTAAAGGCAGGTGGATGTTTGAATTTGACCAAGTACAATTGCTTATGCTTGGGGCTCGATTTCAAATGGAGCTTCAGGAGTTAATGACTATACTCAGCAAGATTCAAAGCACCTGCTACCACCAAAATAAATGTTAATGCCACCAGTTAATGGCACACAAATGAAATGAAATCATAAACAGAGTCAAGACAACATGATAAGCTGGCAGCCTTACTCCATGATTTTATATTCTACCCTTCAGGTAGCTGCCTGTTGTTGAGTACCTAGAGGCCAGTGGGGCACAGGACCCAAGGCAGCATGGATTCACTATGGGAAGGTCGTGTCAGATGAATCTAATAAATTTCTTTGACTGGGTGACCAAAGTAGTAGACCAGAGAGGGGCTGTGGACATGGCCTACCTAGATTTTAGCAAGGCATTTGATACAGTCCCACACAAAAGATTAATACACTAGTTAGCCAGCCTTGGAGTGGGCCCCAAGGTGGTAGCCTGATAAAAATTGGCTAGACAACAGGACGCAAAGGGTAGTAGTAAATGAGCACACAGTGAAGAAAGGAGGGTTACTAGCGGGTACCTGCAGGGTTCAGTACTGGGACCGGTCCTTTTTAATGTCTTTATAAGTGACATTGCAGAGGAACTGGAAGGAAAAGTATGTCTCTTTGCAGACGACACAAAGATCTGCAACAGGGTTGATACACAAGATGGAGTGGAAAAGATGAGAAGGGACTTGGCAAGGTTGGAGGAATGGTCAAATGTATGACAGCTCAGATTCAATGCAAAGAAGTGCAAGGTAATGCACATGGGAAACAAAAACCCAGGGGAAGAGTACACAATGGAGGCTGAGATACTGACAACAGTAAAAATGGAAAGGGACCTGGGGGTAATTATACCAGATGACCTAAAGGTGGGCAAGCAATGTGAGAAGGCAGTAAGTAAGGCTGTTGGATACTGGGATGCATAGGAAGAGGCATCAATAGTAGAAAACAGGAAGTTGTTATCCCTCTGTAGAGACAGTTGGTGAGACCCCATCTGGAGTACTGTGTGCAGTTCTGGAGACCCCATCTCCGCAAAGACATAGACAGAGTGGAGGCTGTCCAGAGGAGGGCAACCAAAATGGTGCAGGGTCTGCACCAGAAGACATACGAAGAAAGACTAAAGGAGCTTAATATGTATATCCTTGAGGAAAGGAGGGAGCGAGGGGACATGATAGAAACTTTCAAGTACCTCAAGGGAATCAACAAAGTCCAAGAGGGTAGCATCTTTCAGAAAAAGAGATGTGCAAGAACAAGAAGGCACAATTTGAAGATAGAGGGGGGATGGCTCAGAGGTAATGTGAGGAAGTATTTTTTCACAGAGAGGGTTATGAATGTATGGAACAGCCTCCCTGAGGAGGTCGTGGAGTCAAGAACAGTGGGGGAATTCAAGAATTCATGGGACAGACATAAGGCAGTCCTAGTGGGGGGGTAGGAGGAAGTAAGCTGTTGGTTAACTAGGATCAGCAGCTTATCTGTTAGGTAGGAAAATGGGGAGACTAGGTGGGCCAAGCGGTCCTTATCTGCCGTCAAATTCTATGTTTCTATGTTTCTGCCTGTGTGCTGCTACTACTGGAGCCTGCCTCTTGAAATCCAGCTTACTGCACTTTTCTGGCAGAGAAGCCACAGTCGGTGGATGCTGGGACTGGTTCTTCATGTTGCCTTAGAGTCCACAGCATCTGGGAGGTGATCAGGTGACCATATTCTGCAGTGTTGCTCCACTGCTGACATCAGAACAGGACAAGCTGAGTCAGTAAGGTGAGCCCATGAATCAGTCCTCCTTAGTTACAAACTGAATGTAAGGAGGAATGATACTCGGGACATCTCAGGGGAAGGCTGTGTCAGAGGGCAGCCTATTGAAATGTATTCCACGGAACTATGTACTAACTTTAATAAGGCATGAACCATTTGTTAAGATAATTTATGAAATGGCTAGGGATTTTTCTGCATCCTGATTGGTTGAGAAGATTCAAAATCCATGTAGTTTACAATAAAACATGGCTTTGGACTTCTTCCAGCAACAAGGACGCAGCAAATTCTAATACTTGCCTTTACTTACAAACACTGCTATGTCATGTTTTTTTTAATTCACTTCCCGCTACTTTTCCCACAACACAAAGCCCAAATGCACATTTTTTAAATGCCTCACATCCTTGATTATTTTTTTGTAGTTGTATTTGAAGGCCTCACTTGCTGTGCTGCAGAGTTCATCAAGTGTTAAAGTATGATTGGATCTTAGCCCCGCTCCGCTCTACCACATGACTCAGCCTAGCCTGCAACCCCGATGTTCACACAAACCGCACAGTATGAAAGAGGCCAACTGAAAACAGAAACTCAGATTAATCCCAAAGACTGAGTGCTATTAACAGAAAAAGAGACAAGATGAAAGTTAAAAAGTCAGTGATCATGTGGCTAACTCTCCTGCTGCTATGCTCCCCACGTGCTACACTCTTTGCTCACTCACCCATCAATCCTGCAATTGTTTTTAAACCCGTGACCACTCACACCGTGCTCAACACACAGACACAAACTAGAAGTGCACTTGCCTTAGGCAAGCATTAATATTTAATTTTAGCATGAGTGCTCCGTTTTCTTTCTCTGCCGGTCACCTGACATTGCCTGAGTTGGTGGCAGTCCGGTCAGGGAAAGGGGAGGTGGTGGTTGTAAAACAAGTAAGCCCAACTGCACGGCCAGAGAATCTCTGCTCAGCTCTGCTAGGGTTAGCAGTGACGGTTGGAAGCAAGTACTTTCAGGTGCTCTAAGAAGCTCCAGGAGTGGGCTCAATACGTACTGGAGCTGAATGCTCCAAAACACATTCAGGACCTGTGACACGGGTCTTTAAGGGCAAGCAGCCAAATGCTAAATTGAGAGATAGTTGCCCCCCTCTGTCTCTCCTGTTTGCAAAGGCAGGCAGGGAAAATATTACTTTATTTAGAGACGGGGTGGAGCAGAAGTAGGCAGTAAAAACAAAGTGATTGGCTGCATTCAAAGTTGCTGGGGGTGAGAGCATGGAGCTTGGGGAAACAATTTGGCAAGCACTGCAGGCTATCTAAAACATTCTGCAGTGGTTCCTTGATATTTTTCACCTACAAGAGGAAACAAGAAATTCAGTCAGGGACTATTTTCTTTTCTCAAAAATTCATTTTTTAATCAGTAAAGTAAGTCTAATATTTAAAATATCAATGTAATTGTTACATACCTTATTTTGGAAATGATTGACCCATTTTATTAGTGCAATAATATTTATTTATTTGTATGTATTTATTTAGTTTTTGTTGACTGGTAAGTCGAGACAAACTTCTGACTATTTTCAGGCACAACCTGGGGAGGGGATACAGATGAATGCCAACTGGCCTTGAACCAGATTAAGCTGTTGGTGTATTTTTAGTGAATGATGAAATCTGGCCTGACATAATACCCAGCAGGGTGTTGATTTCTTTTCATAAACCACACTTCCAGGTGGTTGCAAGTATTTGGTGTAAGCACCTTGTCCCTCACAGTGCCCCCGGACATGTGCTTTATGAAAAGAAGCCAACACCCTGTTGTGTGTTACTGCTTTCAAACCTATAAAAGTTGCTTTGCCTTACAGACTTTTTACAACCTTAACTTTTGTTTTGCACTGCATTAGCACAGTCATCAGTGTGGCATTTGTGTAGAATGAAGAACATCTACAAATAAAACAAGATGCTGGAATGTAATGTTTTCCCTACTTAGGATTTGTGTGTAAGGCAGAGGGACTAAATTGAAGTGCAGCATCTTGCCACCTCCAATTGAAGATTGCTGGGTGACGATCTACACATTTAGTCTCCCCCCTCCATAAAGTGGTTATCAGGGATGGCTGCCTTCTAATTGGTTATTGTATCACTGTACCAAAACTGTACAGAAACTTCATAACTATATGCATTAAATGATCTGATTAAAATAATTGTCATATCCAGCAAAACGGCTCTTCCATGCACGTTGAGCATCCAAAACCCAATAGCTGATGGGGGCCTAGGCAGCCCCCAGACCCCTGGCCTAAGTTAATATTTTTCCTCTGTCAAATCTGACTTCCAGAGAAGCCTCTGCATTCTGCCATTTGTCATTTAGCTTAATATTATTGTTCCGACATTCTTATAGTGACAGTCACGGATACGAAGCAGTATATATACCTGTATATACAGTAGACTCTTCCAGCTTTACTGGATCCTAAAATTTCATCTCATAACTTCAGATCCTCTACTAGAACTAGATATGGTATTTCTTTATATAAAATAAGTTTTAGTAAGTGATGATATGATTCTATAGATCCAATTCTACTGAATACTGTAGGGTTTGATAATTACCATTTGTACAATGCCTTCTCATCTAAATTTAAATCTAATTTAACTTCAGTCATCAGGAGACACAAAGTCCAGCCGTGCACTGCATCTCGTGAGCATGTGGGATACAGAACTAGAACAAGGCTTAAAAAAATCAGGGACAGAGACCCCAAATCAGGACATAGTTTAAAAACTGATACTATTCACTCAGAAAGCTGATAGAATAAAGGAATTTGTGTTAAGATGCATTTTCTGAAGAACAACAAGTCTGTAACTATAATGTTTAACATTATTTTGTGTTATTAATCCCCACTGTTCTGTGAGAAAAACTCGAATTTTAGGAGGGACAGAGGAAAATTTTGAGGCCAAATCAGGGACGTCCCTGAAAATCAGGCACAGTTGAGAGGTATGGGAAGTGGGGGTTATAACGTGAGCAAGAGCACAGTGGATGTGCTCCCAATAAGAAGTGTGTGCGGGGCGATTTTATTTGTATTTGTTTTCTGCATGTGAAATCATTGTTTCAAATCCCTATTTACAAGGGCTGTAGGGATTCTTGTTTCTTCTGGTGAATTGCTCACGACTGGGAAGGAAGGGACCATGAAGCCACCATCAGGGTTATAGCCCGCCCACCTGTGGATACTACAGAGAAATTATTTCTCGATCTGTACCACTGCTACCAATCCCTGCACCGATACCAGTTGATTCCGATCGGTGCCATTCCCTGTCAGACGGATTTCTGGGGACTGCAGCTAGGACTGTCTGCCTAGTCTGTGGGTGGATTTTTTTATTTATTTTTTTTTTTAAGGATTCTCCTTGCAATAATTCAAGGAAGGACTCGAGTTCGAGTACTACCCCCCACCAACTTCAGCACCAGCACCGTCCTCATCCTCATCATGAACATTAATGTGCTTGTCCTCAAAGTGGTGCTGACAGTGTTAATCAACTTTTCCACTGACAAGGTAAGCAAATGCTGTCCTTACCCCCTATTCCACACCAGCGGGGGGGTATGGGCTAGATTAATCAGTGCTATTATTGGGGGCAGCGAATGGGGGCTCTTTTCAAAGACATCACTGCACCGCTCGGGTTACAAGATCTCCTTAGCGAGCCACAGGCTTGCCAGTTCGACTCCCTGCCACATTTCTAACTTGCTATTATTTTTTACTTGCTTTTCAATAATTGTATCCCCTTTGGAGCATTAACTTGTCTCCTTCGTGTCTGCTCCCCTTTCCATTTCCCTCCTCACCTATACACCTCGAGTCTAACCTAGTGGCGCTTGCTGATTTCAACTTTTTGATGCTTTGCTTTTATTTATTTTAATGTATTTTAACATGAGTCTGACAGTATAAAGCCCTTAAAGGGACAGTAGCCTTTTTGCCTTGGTTATTTGGTCAGTTTCCAAAGTTTGAAATTCCATCAGCCTTGCAACCCAGGGTAAGTAGATTGATGAGAAGGTGAAAGACACTGTCCCCAAAGTAAAGAACTGCTATGATTGTGTGTGTGTTGGGGGGGTGAAGGTCCCCCAGCGCAGCAATTAATTTTGAAAAAAAAATGTGATTCTTTTTTACGCTGGTGTGAGTATCCTAACTGTAATTTAAAGACATATAGATAGAGTGCTAATATATGCTAGAAAAAAAAAAAAACAGGACATGGGGAAGAGAAGATAGCCAATATTATCTCCACTTTTACAAACTATAGATCGTGGTGCAGCATGCTCATAGTATTTCAGACAAGCGATAAAAGGGACGGGAGGAAACCCTGCAAAAAGAAAATGAAAAAATAAAAAAAAACTGGCTTCAAGTCAAGCCTGGAGGAATATCTGGAAATTGTTTCATTATGGGAAAGAACTCGGGGTAGGGAATTGTCTTTTACAAGAGCACCTACCCGAGGCAGCAATATTACAGACATGATACAGCATTGCCCAGAAACAATGTATTATATTACCAGTTAAAGTTAAACATCTACAGAATTATACACAGTTGTACTTACATAGAAACATAAAAAATACAAATTGTTCCGACTGGAGACATGAGGTTACTGATTGGAGACACGAGGCAGACACCATGTATTGCATCAGTTTACCTGGTGAATGAACTGGCGGGGGATTCCTGAAAGGCATCTCTTATTTAATAATAATCATACTTTGGCAATCAACATAATAATGTCGATTAAAGATCTGACTGATGACAATTTCTATTATTGTGGAAGTGTTTGGGTAAGGAGGTTAGATCCACAGCTGCTGAGTGAATGGAAACTACTCTTGTGGAAATTAGACATTGCCATAGATACTATGAGACTGAAGGAAGGGGGCAAACGAGAGGGAAGGGACATAGAAGTGTGTGGATGTGATTGGAATGGTAATGAATTTAGTCTAACAAACTGTCGCTTTCTTCAGGCATTGCCCACTTGCCCCACACTCCAACAAGGGGTGCTACAAAATCGTTCCTGGTTCCTGATCCAAGGAGAGAGACAGAAAGAGAGAGAGGGAGCTGCTGAAAGAAGATTCACTCACTCGATTTTCTTTCCAGCTGCAACTAAAGCTAACGTCCCCCTCCAAGTTCACCTATTCATCTAAGCTCTAGAATCACGCCCCTTTCTTTTTTCACATTTCTTAGAAACTTATGAATTCTTGTTTTCAACCGCTCAGTAACCATTACTGCGATCAAGCTAGAAAAAAATGGATTAAGATAAGGTGAGGATTTTAGGTGCTGGAAAAAAAGAGATGTCACTTACTAGTTGCTATTCAGCTATTGTGATCTGTTAAAAATGCAATCAATGGGTTAATATGAGTTACATTCTAAAGCGCGCGCACACACACACACTCACACCACTTTTTGCTTGCAGAATGCAAGCCACTGGTTTATTAATAGTGTGTGGCTATGCCATGGATATGTTCTAATAATATCCTGATCAAACTCTCATAATTATTTTTCCAGACATTAGCAGTGACAAACTTTTCCGAGTCCCCAAGCCTTAGAAATTAAAAGACGTGGTAGGGCTATGGTTTAACTCCTTCTGCAGATCACAGGAGAGAGATCTGTAAGCGTGTTGTTTCAAATAAGCCAAGTAGTGAGGCAATTCATGTGAGCACATACACACACAGGCACACACACACACACACACACACACACACACACAGCCATTTTTCAGATGGATGAACTGTCTTAAGTATTAATTAAAGTATACACAAAAACGCCGATAATGTGTAAAGGAAAGTGCAACGTGAGAGATTTAGGGGTAACTGAAGGAAATTTGCAATTCTTAATGAACACATCCAGAGATAAACTGGGGTTAATTGGTGCTTGCCCATTAGAACATTGTCTAAAGTGTGAATGCTGCGACGTGACATTAAGACATAAATATGCTAAATGCATACACGTTGACACCGCTGATTGCAGCGGGCGTTTTCTTTGAACTGGAAGACCAGGGCAGCTGAACTGCTGGTCACAGACAGCTTGCACATCCATTGGCGGGTAGGATCATGCCTGCTACACTGAGCACTGGATTGCACAGAGGGTCATACACCTCCAAAAAGTCGTGACAGACAAACGCTCCTTGCATGCATGCAGGCGAACGTAAAAATGAGAATCTACTGAAAAGTCTTGCTTTAACATCCCTTAGATACAATTCTCTTCTTAACAGGGTTATTGTCCTACCAATGTATAACCTGGACCAAGGACAAACAAGGGTGTAAACTACAAAATAGAATCATAGAAACTTAGAATTCAATGGCCGATAAGGACTGCTTGGTGCACCTATTCTGCCCTTTTCCCTACCTGATGGATAAGCTGCAGATCCTAGTTAACTAACAGCCTACTTCCTCCTACCCCCACTAGAATTACCTAATGTCTGTCCCATGCATTCTTGAATTCTTCCACTGTTCTTGACTCCACGACCTCATCAGGAAGACTGTTCCATGCATCCACAACCCTCTCCATGAAAAAATACTTCCACACATCACCTCAGAGCCGTCCTCCCTCTATCTTCAGATTGTGCCCCCTTGTTCTTGCACATCTCTTTTTCTGAAAGATGCTACCCTCTTTGGGCTTTGTTGATTCCCTTGAGGTACTTGAAAGTTTCTATCATCCCTATCAATCAGCTGAGGGCAATGGAGGCCATCATCTGTCCCTTTGGAATGGCACTCGCCTGTCTCTTAGGATGGACTGACCCATGTTTAACTGCTGTTCACATGGAACCCTTCTCCATTTAGGCCTCAAAGCTCTCATTTGAATGTTTGCTACTATGACCAAGATCTGCACCTGCAGCAGCTCCACCTGGGCCCTCACCCTGGGCTTCAGTGCCACCGCAGCGGCCCTCCCACTTGTCACGGCATAGCCCCCTCAGCTCCCATCGCCAGCGATGGATGGGTATAGGCACGATGCTCCAGTGCCATCCATTTTCAGGGCTAGTTGATTCAGCAAGTGAGCTGTTTCATACTCCTTAGTGGATTCCAACTTCCATGGCCACTGTCCTGCTGTATAAATCAACCAACACCTTTTCTAGGGTTTGATGAGCATTGGCATTGGGCGCCTTAACCCGGCATTCGGTTCATCCCACAATGCCAGTTCTGCTTACCAAAAGTGGCCCACTAGGCACTCACATTCCACACCCGGCCTGAGCCAGCGAGTCAGGCTTCTTACCCATTTAAAGTTTGAGAATAGGTTGAGATTGTTTTGACCCCAAGAGCTTTAATCATTCGCTTTACCAGATAAAACTGCGTAACGATTGCCAGCTATCCTGAGGGAAACTTCAGAGGGAACCAGCTACTAGATGGTTCGATTAGTCTTTAACCGCTATACCAGGTCAGATGACCGATTTGCAAGTCAGGACTGCTACAGACATCCACCAGAGTTTCCTCTGGCTTCGTTCTGCCCAGGCATAGCTCACCATAGCTGTATAAAATGCCTTATATTCAGAGTTATATCCTTTTTGGGATGTGTGGCTATATCTCCTGCCAAAGCATGCTTGCAAACAATACAACGGCTGTAGGACAAAAAAAAAACTTTTGGTCATGGAGGTAACCAACTTAAGTGGTGGGGTGGAGAAGACCAGAAATGGCTGGGGGAAAGGATTTTGGGCTTCACTGAAGGAAATCAAAGGTTTTTCTCTAAATAGTTCAGGACATGCACATTGGCTTAAAACATGCTAGTGCTTAAGTAAAATGTTCTTGAGACTTGGGGCCACTTATGTATATTCAGGCACCACTGTCAAAAGTCTTTCAAATAAGTGGCATCAGGAAGTACCATAAGTCCTTCAAATGGAATAGGTATTAGAGTCCATGAGATGTGGGAAATGTTATTTGCACTGTTAAAGATCTAACAGTAAAGCTAAGTTGCACTGTTAAAAGGGGCACAGTTCTATCCTGTGCTTCATTTAGGCTTTTCACTTGTATTAGAGCTAAGGCTGTTTGTCATATTGTCATATTTGTGAATATGTTTGGACTGAACAACAGGAATTGGGCAGTTGTCTGTTGTACTGTCTGCAATGGGACGTAATATACAGGGAATATAAAGGGGTTATTGAACTGGATTCTAGTGTGTAAGCTTTTTTATTATCCTCTGGAATGTTGGCAATATTGTCTTTTTAGGAGAGGTGGAATAGCAATGAGTGCAAGGGGCATTATTGCCTACATGGCAGAGGAAAATGTTTATAGATCGAGGAACTGCTTTCGACCAATTGGAGCACTCCTTTCCTCTGCGTCTGAGGCACTCTTAATTTGTGAAGAGTGTCTCACGCACAGATGCCCTGGAAACGGGCACATTCTGGGAAGTTTTTTTATTTAAATAAATTGATCAATCTTGATCAATAATATATTAATACGTCTCCCATTGTCATTCGTTGCTGAACGAGTGATTTAGTTTGCCTTCAGCTTGAGCCAGAACAACTCAGCCCTTGCTTCACTGTTCTCCCTCAGCTGAAGGTGTGTGAAACCACTCATTTTCAGCAACGAGTGTATTCATTGGACATATTAGCACATAAATGCTTACACTCAAGAGTCCAATATGATGTCCTATTTATATTACTGGGTCTAATTCTTGTGACGTAGTATACAGATGATGACAACCCTGTAGGGATGATAAAAAAATTATCATTTCTGCAGGTACCTAATAACTTGCGTTATTGGGTTTATTAATTTTTTTATGTATGTATGTGTTAAATTAAAACACATTTTTCCAGGTAAGTACACAGAGTCCAGGGTTTGTCTCTAGTTAGGGAAGGGGATAAGGAGTGTAAGGGTACAGTTAAACTGTACAAACATATATTGTAAAACAATTTCCATTACACATACAATGATAACATTTAAGTTAACAAACTCAACAGAAGTGACAAAGGTCCAGTTACAAAGACAACTCATTTTACAAGGTAGAGAGCAATTCCCATGAAGTAGTGTGTCCTCTGAACCCCATCAGGAGAGGACTCCTTATCTACAGTGAGGAGGTCCTTAGACATTGGGTGGAGGGGCAAGCCTGGCATCGAGAGCAAGTCAACAGAATTTGAAGAAGGCTTTGACCATGGATTTGCTGGGTTTGAGGGAGGGAGGAGCTATGATTTTGGAGGGGAGCTTGTTCCAAATATTAGGGAGCCTGTAGCTAATGCAGGCTTGGCTGGGTTGCACTTATAGAAAAGGATGTGGACAAGGCAGCTTGTCTCAGATCTGAACAAGTAGACTGGGTTTTCAGAGAGAGAGAGAGAGAGTATTTCAGAGAGGTATTTGGGTAGTTTATCAGCCCAGTAATTAACTCCCAAGAGGGCAATGTGCATCATCTGTCTTGCATATGTGGGAGGACCAACCTAATTAATTTCACTTGGTACAGTGATGCATCAGGGGGAGGAGCCCAGGGCAAATCTGAGCAAAGCATTGAACAAAGTGGTGGTTCTATTTGTTTATTTATTTATTTTATTTATTCTCTTGTTAACTGGGTTGGTGCACTGGTCCAAAGAACTTTTTCAGGCATGGCACGGGCGAGAGACTGGCACATAGTGCTGCTGCCTGCTCAAGGCAACCAGAGGTCATGAGGGCTACAGAACTGTCACTCTCCCCCACCCCTGAACACAGACATACAGCTGCTGCCTGCTCGAGGCAACTGGAGGTCGTGAGGGCTACAAAACCATCGCTCTCCTCCACCCTCCGAACACAGACACACAGCTGCTGCCCGCTCAAGGCAACCAGAGGTCATGAGGGCTACAGAACTGTCACTCTCCTCCACCCCTGAACACAGACATACAGCTGCTGCCCGCTCAAGGCAACTGGAGGTCGTGAGGGCTACAAAACCATCGCTCTCCTCCACCCTCCGAACACAGACACACAGCTGCTGCCCGCTCAAGGCAACCAGAGGTCATGAGGGCTACAGAACTGTCGCTCTCCCCCACCCCTGAACACAGACATACAGCTGCTGCCTGCTCGAGGCAACTGGAGGTCGTGAGGGCTACAAAACCATCGCTCTCCTCCACCCCTGAACACAGACACACAGGTACGGCATCTGAAAAAGCACAACACCTGGCTGCATCCCGAAGCCAAAATCGCAGCACAGCACAAACTTAGTTTTGGTGCCTTTTCCTTTCAAATTCAAACTGCCAGCATTTGTATTTCTGTCGTCGTACAAATGGAGATTGATTTATTTCTTGCACTTTCCTCACTGAACTGATATACTGACTGCAATTCCAGGATAATTTCAGTGCCTAAAAGAAATCCTACTGCCTTTAATGCATTTAATTTAATTCTGTTTAGTAGCCCGGAGTTTGAGTTAGCCAGCTCCTTTGTTAAATGCAGAGCTACATTTATTTATGTTTAACCAAAAGTGCTGCTGCCTTTAACTCAATCAATTCTGTGTTAGTTAATTGCTCCTTTAAGTACTGTGTATGTGGAAATCTGCTAAGCTAGCAACCGCAGAGAGCCAAATTAGCTCTGTCTACAGCATAGTTTTTTTTTCCTTTCTACCCCTCCCCTTTCTCCCACTGTTTAAAACTCACCTCTCTCTCCCCCCCTGCTCTTTCACAGCTGCTGCCTGCTCGAGGCAACTGGAGGCCGTGAGGGCTACAGAACCGTTGCGCTCCCCCACCCTCTGAACACAAACACACAGGTATGGCATCTGAAAAAGCACAATGCCCGGCTGCATCCCGAAGCCAAAGTTGCAGCACAGCACAAACTTAGTTGACCCCGCCGACGCTATCGCATTGGCTCCCCACCACACCCACCACCATCCTTGGTCGACACGCCGCTTTATAGGATCGCGTGAGGCAGTGTGAACCAATCAGCCTGCTTTTCCACCTGCAAGCTATATCAATTCTCCACTAGAGGCATCCCTGCCTGCTCATCCCCCCCCCCGCAGGACTCTTCCCCATACTTCCTCCTTCTCCTTCCTACTCTTTGAAATGTCTTTGCTACAATTGACTCTGCTACTCCTAGTGTTCTCTTTCCCCTACTCCTCTTGCCCAGAACACCTCCCTGCCTTTATCCATGACAAAAGCCAGCCTCCCTGCCTGATCCCCCCAATGTTCTCCCCACTAACCAGTTAAGACTTCTTAGACCTAGCAACCCTTATGCTCTGATACCATCATCCCCCCTGGATGCGGCCACATACCTACCTCCTTTCCCTACAATAGGCAGCAGCCACTGCCCTGGCTGCACCCAATGTTTCCCTCTCAGCCATCTCCTCCCACCCCTAAAGATATCCAAAACCCCTCCCCACTCTCTCCCTCACTGGCCTCCACTCACATATTTACCCTCCCCATCCCAACATGGTCAAACACCCAGGGGTCCATCCTACGCAAATCCCACTATCTCAAAAAGTTAGCCTGGAACTCTCTCCTCAGATCCCTCCTCCTCCTCCTCCTTATGTCTGGCAATATTCACCCTAACCCAGACCCACTCACAACCTCCGCACTGGGACAAAACCAGGCCCCTGGCCTACTCATTGCCACCATCAATGTAGGCAGCCAATTGAAAAAGTGGGATACCTTCCAGGGATGGGTCCTTCAACATCACCTCGACATCATCACTGTGGGTTAAACCTGGCTCTCCCCTCACATTCCAGACTCCTCTATAACCCTCCTCAGGTACAACCACTACAGAGCTGACCGGCAGGAAAAAAGGGGGGATGGCTGCGCTGTTTACATTAAGGACACTCTACATGGTCAATTACTCCCACCCCCTCCGCTGGTCCCTGGACCTCAAGCCCTCACACATAAAATTGCTCTAAGATGCACCAAAACCCCTCTTCTCATCATGGCGGTCTACATTCCCCCCAGGAACCAACACACTACCTTCCACTCTGTCTTGTCCTACCTTGCCACCCTCCCATCAAATAATGAATTAATAGCATTAGGGGACTTCAATATCAACTGGCTGGCTAAGAAAACCACCCCACTCATCGATGCTGCAACTGCCTAAGACCTTACCCCAGTAATCCTCTCCCCTTCATGCCTGAACCCACGCACTGGGTCCTCCTCCTCCTTACTTGATCTGGTCTTCACCAACCACCCCCACAAGATCACTAGTACCACCGTACTCCCTAACGCCCTTAGTGACCATGCCCTGTCCTCTACTCCTGGTCATGCAAAGCCCCTAACCCCCCCCTAAAATAGTACAACAATGTAAACTTGGACCTGGTAAACTTGACCTCCTTAAATCACACTTCCTTTCCTGGGACTGGTCCCTCTTACTGAATACCCTTGATCCCGACCAAGCCCTCGACCTTTTTGTTCATACCTTCAGTGCAATCTGTGACTCCTTTGGCCCTCCTACTGACAGGGTTGTCAAAAGCAATCCTGCACCTTGGCTCAATACCCGACTACATGCCCTGATGCGAACCCGAGACTCACTGTGGCACCTCTCCAATGAGACCTGCCAACCATCCAACCGGAAAAGGTTTAGAGAGGCCCGAAACAAATGCACATGGGCACTTCACCAGGCAAAAGCTGAATATTACAAATCCACCCTAACCTCAACCTGGGGCTTGAGGCGCAAGTTCTGGAATAATATTAAAAACATCCTTGGCAAGAACCGTAACCATCCACCCCAGTCTGATAGAGAGCGACGGATGCCTGACCACGAACCCCACCCATATTGCCTCAGCCTTTAATCACGCCTTCTCTAATCTCAGCCAGATCCTCCCTCTGAACTTCTTTGACCCCCACCCACTCCCCTGCGAACCCCTCAGCAGCCCCTCCTTTCCACCTTTGTTGCGTCACCCCCACGGCAGCCAAGTCTTATCTAGTAAAGGCCCTAAGCAACTCCTACTACAGTAGTGACTCTCTGGACCCTAGACTCCTCCGGCTCACTCTTGATGAGGTACTCCACCCCCTCACCCACATCCTCAACCGCTCACTATGCCAAGGGAAGTTCCCCTTCCGGTGGAAATCTGCCTCCATCACACCCATATTTAAAAGTGGTGACCGTACTGCCACAAACAACTATCGCCCCATCTCTATCCTCCCCCCCTTATCAAAAGTGCTTGAACGTATTGTCTCCGACCAGCTCACTGAACACCTAAACAAACATGACCTGCTCTGTAAACAGCAGCATGGCTTTCGCAAAGAGCACAGTACCGCAACAGCCCTCCTGAAATTTACCACACACGTACACTCCACCTTAGACAGAGGGCATATCACAGGTGCGATCTTTGTTGACCTCTCTAAGACATTTGACACTGTCAACCACTCACTCTTATTTAACACACTCTCCAACATCAGCTTCTTCCAGGATGCCCTCGGCTGGTTTACGGACTACCTGTGGGATCGCTACCAGCAGGTCAAAATTGGCACCGCCCTCTCTAGCAGACTACCAGTCCATTCTGGTGTCCCCCAGGGTCCATCCTTGGTCCTGTACTCTTCAGTCTCTTCCTTAACTCCCTCCCCCATCCTGCTTGGGCAATCTACTATTGTATGCGGATGATGCTGTCCTTTTTTCCTCCAATCTAGTCCCCACCCTACTACACAATTCACTCCAGTCCTCCTTCTCTGATGCTGAAGTATGATTCTCAGCACAGTGTCTTACACTAAATTACAAAAAGACTAAAGTCATGTACTTCTCCCACCAGCTGAACTCCCGGAAGGCACTCTGCCCTCAAACCCTTACCTCCAATGACACCTCCTAGAGGAAGTGGAATCTTCAAATACCTGGGCATAACTCTTGACCCTGCCCTAAACTTCCACCAGCACATCCATCTCCTGTCCAGCACCCTCAATGTCCGCCTTGGAATCCTTTATCACCTCAAACACTGTCTTACCCCAGAAGCACTTCAGCTCGATGTCTCCTCCTCTGTCCTGTCCCTCCTTGACTATGGCATACTTATTTATGGCTCTGCCAACACATCAGCCCTAGAGAGACTCCGGCTCTCCCTGAACAAAACCTGCCATCTTGTCCTTGGCTGTGATCGCCACACACACACTTGCTCTCTATACACCAACACCCACTGCCTGAACCTTGATAGTAGAATAGAGTTGCACACATGCCTTATGGCCAAAAAGATCACCCTGGGTCACACTCCCGCTGGCCTCTCTCCTATTATCCAGCCAGCCCTTGCTCATAGAACCACCCATAGCTTGGGCACACTTCTTTTCTCAGTCCTCAGGTGTCAAACCTCCCAACTCCAAAGATCTTTCATCCACAGGGCCCCCTCCCTGCTGAACTGCCTTCCCAGTACACTTGCCAGCATAACCAGAATTGGCCCCTTCAAAACCTTGCTCAGAGACCATCTCCAGGCCTCCACCCCATATGTCTGTCACTAACCTCCATGCTCCTCCCTGACAACGGCCCAGGCCTGCACTCCTCCTACTTCTCCCACTCTTTTGCCTCCACCTACCCAGCTCTCTCTGGGCCTTTCATTCTAAACTGACTTAATCTAGTCTTACTATTTCTCCTCAGGGTATGACTATTAGCCAGTTATAATATTTGCTGTAACAAGTCTGTCTGAATTATGTTATACTGTTGTATTGTCCAACTAAATGTGATGTGGAGCCTTTGTAAATCAGTCTTTGACTCAAAGGCGCTTTCCAAATAAGTAATAAATAAATAAATAAAAGAAACATACTGTACAATGTTAAGATACAGTGTGAGAAAATATTAATAGAATTCATACAAGGATCATAACAGGAAATGAACAGGTCAGTCAACTATACAGAGGTGGTAAGGATAAATACATTTTACAGCAGCAGACAACTAACAAGGCTAGCAAGTAAGAATAAATATAAACATTACAATAGGGCTATACAATAGGAAAAGTAACATCAGTGGGGCCAGCAAACAGGTAATAGGCAGCATTCTGTGGGAATACAGTCATGGTAAGGACTCAGTCCCTCAGGACGGTAGAGATGATCAGTGTGCCAGTATTCAAGGTGGTAGGGGGCAACTAGTTGGAGGAGGATGTGGGGGGAGCTGAGTAGGAGACACAGCAGAGCTAGTGGCCTGTTGGACAGATGCGAGTTGACGAGGACAGGAAGTGGGTTTTTAATAGGGTATTTAGATTTAAGGGGGTCAGGGGAATGAAGTGAAGGGGGGAGGATCATTCCATAGTGAGGGGCCAGCCACAGAGAAGGCTCTTTGACCCATCCTGGTGGTTATTTTAAGTCGAATGAGTTGCAAGTGGGATGACTGACATATATTGTGGCCATAGGGTCTGACTGGACCAGAAGAGATAGTGAGGAGTAAGAAGGATTATAAGAGGCATCGGCGACTGTCCTCACCAGTTGGTAGGAGCAACAGGCATGAGATGGGAGCCAGTTTAGTGACTGGTAGAGAGAGCAATGGTGTGTTGAGAGAGAGACACATAAAGAAAAGTGGCATATTCCATTATAGGTAGTGTCCAGCCAGTTCAGGTTGGAAGAGGAGGTAAGGGAATGCACCGGGCACCCATAATCGAGGAGGAGAAGGAGGTTGCCATGGACTACAACTAAGCAGGCGTCAGGTGAGAGGTGGTCAATTAGCTGATAGCAAAGTCAAATCTTCTGATTAATGTGCTATATCAGAGAGGTAATTTGGTTGGAGTAGATGAGGGACTGGTTCAGGAATACTCCCAGATACTTGAAGGCAGGAACAGTGTCAAGGAGAGATCCATCCAGGGTGGGGACAGCCAGAGTTGGCAAGGACAATTCTGTCAAGGGTGGTGGAGTTAGTGCCGTGCAAACTATATCCCTAAAGTCCAAGTGGGGAAGGATTTGATTGTTCCACTATCTGTTTGCTTACTTATAAACTGGAGACAGTTCTTTACTCAGTAAAGGGCACCATGTTTAGCAAATAACTTGGTTATGACCTTGGAAATGTGCTTGGTGTAATGAAGGTGCTGGTCCAAGTGAAGGTCCAGGTGCTTGCAGGTGTCAACCTAGTCCAGGCAGGTCCTGTTTTTTTTTTACCATTTTATTTAACAAATCAGAAAGACCTTTGAGCCAAGGGCTGTTTTACAGAGGTTCCACGTCAAGTCACAAGAATAGCAAATTACAATGGTTTCAGTAAGTAGTACAACATGAGGACAGTAATTACATAAACAAAACAACAATATGGCAAGATAAATATTGTGTCAAGTGCAGCCAGTGGCCTTGTCTGAAGAGAGGAGAAAGGGGTTACAAGGAAAGAAGTACAGAGGGTGAATTGGGGGTTGAAGAAGCAAAATAAGAACAAGGAGGGAGATTCCACAATGAAGCTTAAGCATGAAAGACCCATGGGGGTGGGGGGTAGAGGGAAAGAATGTGGACTTTATCCATTGTTTGGAGCTGAACACCATGGACACCCTCTTTGTTTAGTTCACGACAAGCCAGTTATCAGCAAACCATTTTTGTATTGCTGTGAAGTCCTATTGAAGGGCCACCTCTATTGCAGAGGTAGAGGGACTGGATGCATAAACAGTTGTATCATCTGCATACATATGTAAGTTTCTGGATGATATGGATGGGTGTGATTGTTGATGAAAATGGCAAAGAGCAGGGGCCCCAAGACTGAGCTTTGGGGGATGCCAAGGGAAAAGTGGAACCAAGTCAAGGCTGTTAGAAAGACTCCAGAACCAGCTACTTTCAGTAAGAGCCATGGGTGGCCCACAGTGTTGAAGGCCTTTACAAGGTCTAAGAATATGGCCCCTTTGCCCAGACCCTAGTCAGAGTTGGAGAGTATATGGTCTGTGAAACTGAGTAGGGAAGTGGCGCTTGAGTGGTTGAGTAGAAGCCAGATTTGAACAATGTTAGGGAGCTGGATTTTACATAGCAGCAAGACAACTGCCTGTTGACAAAACTCTTAAGAGTTTTGAAGAGGATGGGTAGAAGCAAAATTGGGTGGTAGTCTGAGGGAGAGTCAGCAGGGCTGCCTTTATGGATCGATACCACCAGATCATGTTTCTAGCTTCTAGGGAATGCTCTGGTGTAGAGGGACTAGTTGAAAATGCAGGTAAGAGGGATGGCTATTCCCAGGGCACCAAGTTTGAGGAACCTGGGCAGGATGTCATCAGATCCACAAATGGATGTAGTATTTAGGCCCAGTAGTTCTTTGCAGACTGCTTCAGCTGAGATCACCTGCAGCCTGAAGTTGCTGCTGGTGGACAGATGAGGCAGCATGGAGTGAAGGGGGTGGTTGATGAGAGCCATGGGTCCTTCAGTAAAATATTTATTGAGATCTTTGGTAGTTAGGTAGGAGCTAGGGATGGAATGTTCACTGCTGGGGTAGTTGATTAAGGCATTGACCATCCTTGATAATTTAAAAGGTTGAAGGGCTTGTGAGGCTAGCTTGTTCTGCAGGTAGTTTGCCTTTGCTAGTCTTATTCTCCTGGTGCATTGATTCTCGTGGGGGGGGGCAAAGGCTTGCCTGTCCTGGGATAGCCCACTAGACTCCAATCCAAGACTCTCACTGGAAAAGTTTCACTATGTCAGGGATTATCCAGAGTAGGGGGTGAGCCTGGATTCTAGACTGCTTGAGTCTGCCCAGTGGTATACAGTAACTCTTATTTTTTTAAAATTCAATAAAATATACTCATTTGAAAAAAAAAGCAACAGAAATTGTGCTTCAAAATTAGTGGCAAGAAATATTTTGCTTCATTTATCCACATCTTCCAAACAAGAAGTGCAAGTCAATAAATTACTTCTCCTACTTCATAAGTTTCACATTCACGTCAAATAAATGTTATAGCTAGTACTAGTAATTTTACTGCTAACACTGCTACTGCCATCAGCTGTATGAGGACTTGGAGTGAAATTGATATAGGCTCTTCTGCCAGCACAGCTCACACAGAACATTTTAGGAAAAAAAAAACAGTTTTGCCTGAAAAATAGAAGACAGTCAGTTTGAAGTAAGTGGAGTGAGGTATAATGTCATTGACATAGCCTAGTTATGTCTGCATGAAGGTACAAACCAAGTAGAGGATAACTAGCAGTACTCTGAGGAAGAAGTCCAAGGTTACTGCCACCCGAGGATATATATGAATCAGTTAACCACAGCTGTGGGGTGTGTGTGTGTGTGTGGTGTTATATTGTTATATCAGATGAAGCTGCTGGTGACAACAGTATCAGAGAACTGGAGGAGTAGATGCAAAGCACTGAAAAAATAAATACTGACATTGGAGATGATGATGACACTGACATACTGGTTGACAGAAAAAGAGGTTGGAGCAAGAGTCAGAAGAAAGTGAAAATAAGTTGCACAATAGCAATGGAGGTGGCATGACAGAATGTGAAAGTCATGGTGCAGGTGATCCTGCTGCTAGAGAAGGACTACTCAGAGGAGTCAGCAGTGAATTGGGAAATGGAGCTTCTTTTAGCATCTGAAAACGAAAACTCAGATGAAGCGGCTAATAATCTTACTGTGTTGACTTGTCCAAGTAAAATAGCTGCAACAAATCAGCCAAAGTACAAATGGTTCTTTCTCTCTCTTCAGTACTTTACTTCCATGTGTTCACCTCAGAAGGACCATGTACCAGCATACCCAATGTTTCACCCTGAAAAGGGCTTCATCAGGGAAGTGCACGGTCTGCACGGTCTGCCTGTTGTTTAAAAATATAAAACATAAGTTTCATGTTATCTTCATAACTGTGGAGCACAGACAGTATAATTCATGCCATTTTTATTACACAAATTGTATTATGATAATATTGCTGTTTAGTTCCACTTTCCCCCAAATTAGGAGTATACAGTGCTTACTGTTGGTAATTCTTTGTTGTCTGTGTTTTTAGTATGATTTCAGCTTTATGACAAGCTACCTAAAGGTGAAAACATGTATACACTTTTGTAACTATTCATTTTACTAGCCTATATGTTATTTGCAGTTTAACTCATCTTATTTCTATATTCATTTATTTTTCTTGTGTCTAAGAATAATTAAAAAATTACATAAATCATAACCTTAACCATACTGACCCATGTGCATAATCACCCTCAGTGCCGCCATGTGCCACCTTAAGAATATTTTCCTTAACAAGAGCTTTTCTTTCTGTTCATTTTTTTATGCCAAGACAGATATTCAGAAACAGTTTTGTTGAAAACAAAAAACATTTTTTCAAGCTGTCCAACTGTTTGCTTTATATCCTGTGTACCCAATAAGCTTCATGGTTTCACTGTTTACCCAAATACTAATGCATGTGGTACTACTTGCAGGACTTTGTTTCAGTGATTCAGCATTCTGTTCAGTGACTGTTAAACAAATGGCTTTAAACATGTACGTTATTATAGAGCTCTGTTCTAGTTCATTGCTTTTTATACAGCAAAAGAATATGTTGCTCTTTCTTACTAGCAGCAGCGCTTCCTGCCTGCACTTTCTGGCATTACTAATGCTGTTAACCACTCTCCTCTGAGGCTTGTATGCTTGTACTTGAGTGAAGCAGGGCTGAGGATGATGGAGGACTACCACTGTAAAATGTTTCTTTCGATTCAGAATTTCCGTTGTTTTGGTGGAGGGCTTAACTAGAGCACAGGTAACACAGCAGCTCTGTGAAAATCAATTCCTTATACTGTGTAAGGCTTTGGGTACTCAATCCCCTTTCATACCCACATCCTGTTTTATTTGTACTGAAATTAATATCACATTCTGAACCCAGGCATGTGAAAGCTTTAAGCAATCTGTTAAATAAGCTGGTTGCCTGTCACATACCTGTAATTGTTTTAAAGTCCTCTTACATGTAGGGGGCAGTAATGTTTCTGGTTTACTTCTCTGTATATTGTAGGGTGTATAACTTTAGCTTACATACTAAAATTAGGCTAAATTGCTTGTCATAGTTTTGGTAATATTTTATAAGTTCCTCCATGTTGGGGGGAGCACACATTTTGTTTGTGAATGATTTTTTCTTGGGATACTATAAGAGGTGCAGTTATTGGTCAGATTGGAGCCTCACGTTATTTGTTTTTTAATCTCAAGGAATTATTCTGATTTATACACATGTCCACATGTACAGTGTTTGTTATCCTTTTTTTACAACAGATCAGACTGAATTTGTTATATACTGTACATCACAGATATGAAGAGAAGAAGCCAGAAGGGGAATGATCCAAATTGATTTCAGTGCAGTGCAGTAACTGCTCATTGCTGTTTTTGTTTTAAACTTAGATTTGTGGGCTTTTAGTGGTCTTTGCTGAGAATTGTTTTTGGGCTGTTGAAAATTTAAAATCTAGTTTGGTGTACTTGTGGTGGTGCTAGTTTTCTTTGCTGTCTTTACTTGCTGTGAATTGTGTCTTGTCTTGTCTGTCTTGTCCTGTAGTTTGGGGGAGGGGATCAAATTGTCTGACTTCTGACCTCAGCTGAATGATTACTGGAGGCTGGGCTAAGTCAGATTTGAGGTAACAAGTTGATCTTTGGTTTTTCGGAAGAAGCCAGAAGGGGGAAGGATCCAGATTCATTTTGATGCAGTACAGTAACTGCTCATTGCTGTTTTTGTTTTAAACTTAGGTTTGTGGACTTTTAGTGGTCTTTACTTAGAATTGTTTATGGGCTGTGTGCTTGTAGTGGTGCTGGTTTTCTTTGCTGTCTTTACTTGCTGCACATTTTTCACCCACCTTGCCTCGCCTGCCCTCCCAGTCTTAATTATATGCCCTGTTAAATCTGATTGACTGGAGATAAGCACAGGGAATAGCGGGGGTTGTGGAGTAGGAGAGGCATAAGTGGGGGAAGCCTATCCTTGGCACAAGAAGTGTTTTGCCTCATTTTTGCTTTTGTTTTCCTTCTTTAAAAAAAGTATTGGAAAGGCTTTGCCTGGAGTTCAGTGGCCAAGCAGCCAGCCACTCCCACTTCCTGAGCTATATAAGCAGTTCCTCTCAACCTCTTTGTGAAGCATTTTTTCTTTGCAGCCAGAGGCTATGTTGGTTTGTCCTCTGAGCTGGCTGGGTCCTACCCCCCCCACCTGCTGTTTCTGTGTGTCTCTGCTGGACTTCACAGTTTGTTTTCCTGCTTCTGGTTTGTATCTTTCCTCCAGCTGTGTGTTTCTCTGTGTTTTGTAGCTTGTTTGGGCCTTCCCTGTTCTGTTTTGCTTTGTTTTGGTTTTGTCTTTTTTGGGGGGCCTTGTTTTTCAGCTCCTAACATACTGCTACTCCAGAGCTCATGCTGCTTGCTTTTACTTACTCACAACTCAAATTACTTGCATAGCAACTCCTAGCATTCTGCTACGCAGAGCTCATGCTACTACTTCCGATTAGCTACAACTTCAGCCACTGCTGCTGACTGTTTACTTTAATTACTATTGTACCCAGTGCCTGTGTTTTAACACTGTGCTCACCATGCTCAAACTACTGCATTGCAACTGCATTCATTACCCGTGTGTTTTGGCTCAGCCATAGCTGCTTCATGTTGCATACTTAATTCTTTTCACCTGACAGTAAACTCTGACCCTACCTGTGCTTCTCATTTTACTGCAGCTTCCCTGCATTGCCTGGCTATGCCTGCTTTCAAGCATTGTCTCCCTGTTTTATTGCACTTATAACTCTGAGGTCAGCCAACTAGCTCCTGCTGAGGCTGTTAATATAGCTTGATTAAAATCTGTCTTCACCACCGAAAATCTTCAGAGTCTGTCACCTTGATTTGGTTTTGTACTGTCTGGCTGGCTTGCTCCTAATTCAGTTGTTTAATTGCTATACAAGTTTGATGCTGGTTTACCTATCACGACTACTGCTTACTGACCTATGTGCAGGTCTACACTTGCTTACACAGCTGTTACTCTTTGTTTGTGCAATCCATTACTTCATGCATACTGCCATCCCTTCGGCTTCAGCCTGGGATTCTGCTGCACTTGATTTACGAACATATGAAATTTGCCAGCAGATAAAGGCCTAGAGGTCTATCAAGTCTGCTCGAATGTGCAGCTAGCACCCCTTATTCTGCAGCTGCCCCTTCCTTCCACCCTTCCTCTTCATTAACCCTCCCCCTGTCCTGTCCCATCCTCGTTTGAAGCAGTCCACTGTTCTACTGCATACCACTTCAGCAGGTAACGCATTCCACCCAGCCACCACCTTCTCTGTAAAATAGCGTCTCCTCATCTCCCTCCTGAACCTTCCTCGCTCCAGTCTCATATCATGGCCCCTGGTGGCCCTCCCCTCCCTTACTTTGAACAGCCCCTCTGTACCTGTCTTGTTTATTCCTTTCATGTATTTAAAGGTTTTAATCATATCACCCCTGTCTCTCCTCTCCTCCAGTGAGTACATGTTCAACTCCTTCAACCTCCTCTCGTATGATAAGTCCCCCAGCCCCTTGATCATCTTTGTTGCTCTGAGCTGCACCCCCTCCAGTAACTTAATGTCCCTCTTCAGATACGGATGCCAGTACTGCATGCAGTACTCCAGGTGTGGTCTAACTAATGACCTATACAGTGGCAGAATCACCTCCTCCCTCCTCGAGGATATACCCCTTGCAATACAACCCAGCATTTTGTTGGCCTTTGCAGCTGCCTTCCTACATTGTGCCAGTTGTTCATTGACCCTGTAATAGAGCACACCCAGATCCTTCTCCTCCTCTGTCTGGGCTAGCTGCACTCCCCTAGCTGGTAACTCCTCCTTGGGTTCTTCATCCCAAAAGCAGCACCTTGCACTTTTGGCATTAAAGCCCAGTTGCAAGGTGTCTGACCAGGTTTCAAGCTTTGCCAGATCATCCTGCAACCCCTGCCATCCCCCTAGGTCATCCACCACTGTGCCTACCTTGGTATCATCAGCAAACAGACTAATCTTGCTCTTGATGTCCCATGATATGTCTGCAATGAATATCCCAAACAACACTGGTCCCAACACCTAGCCCTGTGGAACACTGCTCGTCACTGCCCTTGGGTGTGAGAGCTCTCCACCCACCACCACCCTCTGTTGCCTTCCCTGCAGCCAGTTTCATACCCATCTCATGAGCTTTGCACCCGCCCCTGTGCCTACTAACTTCCTTCCCAGCCTTCCATGTGGCACTGAGTCGAATGCCTTACTGAAGTCCAGATACAGGACATCCACTGCATGGCCCCTGTCCAGTTGCCTAGTTACCCAGTCATAGAACTCAACCAGGTTGGTTTGGCAGGATCTGCCATGTATGAAGCCATGCTGTCTGCTGTCCTGTAGTCCTTTGGCCTCTAGGAGGGCCACCAGCCTCTCCTTCAGGATAGTCTCCATTAGCTTACCCACGATGGATGTGAGGCTCACTGTTCTGTAGTTTTCCGGTTCATCCTTGGGGCCACTCTTGTGGAGGGATACCACATGAGCCATCCTCCAGTCCTGAGGTACACACCCCGAATGTAGTCAGGCATTAAATAGGTCTGCCAAAGGTCCTGCAAGGACCTCTGCCAGCTCCTTCAGTACCCTGGGGTGGATGCCATCTGGCCTGGTGCCTTGTCCACCCTCAGTGACTTCAAACCCTCTCGAACTCTGCTCCATGATTTCCATCTGTCACCACTTCCCCTGCTTCTGCCATTTCTCCCACCTTGGGTGTCACCCCCCTCTTCTCTTTAGTAAATACTGAGCAGAAGTACTCATTTAGTGCTTCTGCCTTATCGCACCCTGCTTCCACCCAACCCCCATCCTTCCTAATCCTTACTATGTGGTCCTTACAGCTCCTTTTCTCCCTGATGTACTTAAAGAAGTCCTTCTCCCCCTTCTTAATGCCTTGTGCCAGCCTGAGTTCTGTAGATGCTTTGGCTCCCCTTACTGCTCTTGTCACCTCCTTCGATTCTGTCAAGTACTCCTCCCTGTCCTCCCCCCTCCCTGTTTTCTTGTACCCTAAAGGCAGCTGTTTTCCTCTTACCTTTTCCATGACCCTCCTTGCTCAACCAGATCAGTTTCTTAGCCCTAGCCTTCTTGCTCTGGGCTTTGCAGCAGGTTTTGGTTGCCTCCACTATCCCCAGCTTTATGAGCTCCCACCTCTGGTTAGTGTCCATACTAGATTGAATTCTGGCCTGATACCCTTTTACCACTTCCTCCATCCTCCCAAAGTCGGCCCTCCTGAAGTCCAGCATTATTGTGCCAGATTCCACTCCTTCCTTGCCCATATCCAATGTGAGCCATACTGAGTGGTGGTCACTCCCTGACAGCGGTTCCTCCAGTGTAAGTTCTCTCACAAAGTCCCCATTTGCCAGTACAAGGTCAAGGGTATTCCCTAACCTGGTTGGTTCACTGACCATTTGCAGCAGGAAGCTGTCCTGGAAGGCATCCAGCAGTACCTGCTCCCTTCTGTTCCTGGTCGTTGGGGTGCTCCAGTCCACTCCTGGCATGTTGAAGTCCCTCACAATCACCACACTAGCCTTCTTGCAGGTCCTCCTGATCTGTCCCGCTAGTTCCCTGTCTAACTCCTCCGTCTGAGATGGTGGCCTGTACACCACTCCCATTCTAAGAATCCTATTCTTGGAATCCTGGATTTGCATCCAAAGTGACTCCGTACTACCCTCCTCCCCTTCCTCCCCTACACACTTCAGTCCTTCCTTCACATATAGTGCCACCCCCTCCTTTCCCAATCACCCTGTCCCTACGAAATAACCTGTACCCTGGTACAGACAGGTCCCAGTCATTGTATTGGGTGGCCCATGTTTCTGTGATGGCTGCAATGTCCACCTCTCCCTCTGCCATGAGAATCTGTAACTCTGCAGTTTTCCTCCCAAGGCTCCTAGCATTAAGGGTAACCACCTTCCACCCTTTCCCCTCCCATCCTGCCCTCCTTTCCTAGCATCACCAACAGTACTTGCCATTTGTCCTTTGTCACTATTATGGGGGGTAAGCTCATATGGTTTCCCAACCTGTGGTCTCTGCATATCTCTTCCCCAACTGCCACCCCCCACTCCTAGTTTAAATTCCCAACTTCTTCTATGTACTCCTCCATCCTCTGTTTCAACACTTTCTTTCCCTCCTCACTCAAGTGTAGTCTGTCCTTGGCATAGAGACTACTGTCCTCCCAGGTCCCTCCCCAACCCCCCAACAGCCCATACCCTTTAGCACAACACCAGGTTCTTAGCCATACATTAAATTCTTCTATTCTCAGCTTTCTTGTTGTGCTTGCCTTTGGCACCGGAAGTATCTCTGAAAAAGTTACTGATCTTCCTGCCCCCTCGCATAATTGTGCTAGTTCCTCAAACCTCCTCTGGATTGTATCTACTGTCTTGTCAGCCAGGTCATTTGTCCACCATTGTTTGTTCGACCTTGCAAGTTCTCAGCACTCCATGCTCATTATGATCTCAGCACGCCTTGCTCATTCAGCTCACCAACTTTTCATCTCTCAATCAATTTCTGGGGCATGCCAGCCATTCAATTTTGGCACAGGGTTCCTGCAGCTGATGGTCTCACTCTGCATTTAGTCCACATCATCGAGCGTGTCCAACTTGGGGCGGGATCCTTCTCACCTGGCCCATAGCTGGGAATGTCCTTGCCCCAGGCTTGGCATTAGCTGCCTGCTATGTGACAGCAGCTCCTGGTGTAGAATTTAAGACTAGCAGTGAAGGGTGGAAAAAGTTACCTCCTTTGGCTCTAGTGTTCCACTATACCAGTTAGTAATTGACTTTAGTAGTTTCCCTAGTGAGGCACCTTCACCGCATTCTCCATATGACTGCCTCTGGTTCACCTGATTTGATTTAGGGCAGGTATACCTGGTGAGTGCCTCAGCAGTTGTTGCTCTCCTCCTGCACCTTGGATGCACGTTTTGTTGCAGAGTTTTCTCACAACCTTGCACGGCATTCCTGCTAGAGGGTTTAAGTGAGAGCCTTCCTCCAAATTGGAATATTTTCCACCTTCCTTTCATTGGGTTTTCCAAATTGCAGCTGCAGAGCTGTCACTTAATAAACTATCCCAAGCCTGGAGGGAAGGCGACCTAAGCCTTGGATCCCCAGAGATTTCCTCTTCATAGGGTTTTTTTTCTCTACTCTGTTGCCTCAGTTCATAACACTTAGTTAGCATAGTTGTTTCCCCTAGTTTCTTTAGGTAGGTTCCATTGTTGGATGAAGGTGCAGGATGTCCTGCCATTCTCTCTCTCTCTCTCTCCTTAGGGGATCCCCTAATCTCAAGCATACCAACAGTATCAAGCTACTCAAACTTGGGCAGTCATTACGTTATCCAACTGAGCATCTCATTGCATTATCAAACTGCCTATGCTTCTCCACTACTACGTTACAGCTACTGCTCCTATGTCACAGTTACTGCTTGCTCATATGCTTCATGTTGCCTCCTTTTTGGGGATGATACTACATTTCTTTTGGGGATTTCTAAGGTACCTTTAGCCATGGGAATTGTCCCATGGCACTTCTGGGGTGGAACCTCACCGAGGGTTCCTTGCCTTCGCATTCTCATACAGGGTGGTAATTCCTCTGAAATAGAGAGTGCGAACAGCCAAAACCAAACTAACACAGTTGCACAAGCATAACACTATACTGGCTGTGTAGGTCAGTGAATTGGAAAGGCTTTGCCTGGAGTTCAGTGACCAAGCAGCCAGCCACTCCCACTTCCTGAGCTATATAAGCAGTTCCGCTCAGCCTCTTTGTGAAGCATTTTTTCTTTGCCCCACCATCCTATCCTCCTCCTCCTCCTCCTCCAGCAGCAGCATTCTCTCCTTGGGGGTATTCCTAAGGTATCTTTAGCCACAGGAATCATCCCGTGGTGCCTCTAGTGTTGGAACCCTCACTGAGGGTTCCTTGCCTTTGTACCCCTACAGAGTGGTAATTCCTCTGGAATAGAGAGTGCGAACAGCCAAAACCAAACTAACACAGTTGCACAAGCATAACACTATACTGGCTGCGTAGGTCAGTGAATCTGAGGATCAGTGGCAGAATTTTCAGGACAGTAAATCAATAGAGGGAACTAGGAGAGCTTCAGTAACAGACAAGTACCGGAATAGCAGTTTAAGTGCAGTATAATGTGGGGAGTGGTGCAATGCAGTGGATGTGGGGCAGTAATATTCAGGCAGACCTTCTGGATGCTGAGATGTTGCCCTATCTGCAGATATCTCTCTGGAATGTGGGATGAGGTAGCCAGACTCAGAGTGAAAGTAAACTGGGTCAGGAGTACCTTCATCTCTATCCAGAGACCACCCAGTCCAATGCCGCTGCCTCAAAGGATGCCAAGAACGAGGAGCACTTGAATGACTGTGGGCTCAGGGATGGTTAGGGTGGTCAGGCAGAGGCACATCCCAAATCCTATTCCACTCCAGAACTCATATGCCACACTGTCAAATGGGGAAAATCAAACAGAGGTACCCAGAGAAGGGGAAGGGAAGGATGTGGAGGTCATCCAAGGAGGTGACCTCAGTGGGGAGAGCACTGGACCCCAGAGGAGGAGGAGGAAGCAAATCCTGGTGGGGGACTCTAGCATGACATGGATCCAACTAGGAACACAGGAAGGGGAGTACAGGGAGCTGATGCACCTACCAGGTGCTATGGCAAGGAGGGATGGGAAGAAGATCCTGGGGATCACCAGGAAGGCAAGACAGGAGGGAGAGCTGGACGTCATTATCCACCTAGGTACTAATGTCCTGGCAAATGGGGAGCCTAAGGAAGAACAGGAAGAGTTTAGGAAATTAGGGAAGGGTCTCAAGCAAGTAAATACTTCTGTCACCTTCTCTGAAGTTCTATCTGTGAGAGGCATGGGAGAGCATAGGGGCACACACACACCAGGAATGTTAACTCATTGTGGAAGAACTGGTGCTGTGAGGAAAGATTTGGATTCATTGTTGACCGGGGGCCCACCTGGAAGGATGGAGGCTTCTTCAGGCCTGATGGCCTGCATCCATCCTGGAGGGGAATCCAAGCATTCAATGATAAGTTTAAATGCTACATGGGCAAGCATTTAAACTAGCCAATGAGGGTGGCAGGCCAGCAAGGTGGGTACCTAATTGCCCACCCCCCCACAGCTAGCAGTGGAACTAGAGAACAGGAGTGGACATCTCTACAAAGCAGTGTGCAAGAGATGGGGATAAGCACCTAAGGGGATAGGCAGAAAAGGGCAACATTTTACAGAAGGGCAGACAGCAGGGGGAACCAGGGACAAAGGACAACCAGGGAGGAGGCTGGAGTAGAACAGCCAAACAGTTCAGCGAGTTTAACTCATGGAAAGCCATGTGTGCTAATGCCAGGAGCTTTAGCAACAAGGTGGAGGATCTGGAGGCTGTCAACGTGCAGTCAGACCTGAACATTATGGCCATTCACAGAGACCTGGTGTAATGATAACCACAACTAGGAGATGGCCTTTATGGTTTTACAAGGAGGTAGAGGAGAAAGTAAAAGCCAACAAAATTGCACTTAGGCAATACAAAAAGGCACAGGCAGAAGGGGATAGGGAAAAGTACCAGGGGAAGCAAAGGGAGGCAGGGAGATCAATAAGGGAAGCCAAAGCTCAAACAGAAGAGTGCATCGTAAAATCAGTGGGTAGAGGGGACAAAACCTTTCACAGGTATATAAGTGAGAAAAAGAAAGTCAAAGGGAGGGATAGTGAGACTGAAGAGGGAGGATGGGAGCTGCATGGACGATGACAACAGTAAAGGTGACATACGGAACAGGTACTTCTGCTCAAGTCCTTACTGAAGAAAAGGAAGATAATGGGCCTGAAGGGAGTACAAGGGGTGGGAACAGTCCAAAAATGGACACAAGTCCCTCTACATGGGAAAGGGTCCTGAAGGAACTGGAAGGAATAAAAGTTGATAAAGTAATGGGGCCAGATGGGATGCACCCCAGAGTCCTAAAGGAACTACGTAAGAGAGGTGGTGGCTGAACCTCAGGCAATCCTGTTTAGCTGATCACTGGAAACAGGGGAGGTACTCAAAGACTGGGGGACAGCAGATGTAGTCCCCTTATACAAAAGTGGGAACAAAGAGGAAGTGGGGAACTACAGACCAGTCAGCCTGACCTCAGTAGTAGGGAAGATCATGGAAGCACTACTGAAGGAGAGATAGGTGGAACATCTGGTTGCCAACGGACTACAGGACCCAAAGCAGCATGGTTTCGCTGGGGGAGGTCATGTCAGACCAACCTCATTGAATATTTTGACTGGATGACAAGGGAGGTGGATCAGGGGAGGGGAGGGCAGTGGATGTGGCCTATCTGGACTTCAGCAAGGCCTTTGACACTGTGCCACATAGAAGGCTATTAAGCAAATGGGGGAATGTGGGCAGGACAGTAGTGTGGTGGGTACATAATTCGCTGGGCAGCAGAACACAGAAAGTGGTGGTAAACGGCTGTCACTCCACAGAAGGAAGAGTGACCAGTTGGGTACCAAAGGGATGAGTGTTGGGACTGGTCTTATTCAGCATCTTCATCAGTGACATTGTGCAAGACCTAGAAGGCAGAATTTCCCTGTTCACTGATGACACGAAGCTCTGTAACAGAGTGGACATGCCAGAGGAAGTAGACAGAATGAGGAGGGACCTGCAGAAGCCTGACCAATGGTCAAGGGTTTGGCAGCTGAAATTCAATGCAAAGAAGTGCAAGATAATGCATATGGGGCACAAAAACCCTGGAACAACATATCAGTTGTGGATGAGCATATAGCATGCACCAAGTAGGAAATGGACCTTGGGGTTATCATCTCTGATGACCTCAAGGCAGGGAAACAGTGAGATAAGGCAGCAGGTAAAGCAAATAGAATGCTGGGATGCATATGTAGGGGCATCACCAGCAGGAAAAGGGATGTCATAATTCCACTATAGAAGACACTAGTAAGGCCCCACCTGAAGTACAGTGTACAGTTCTGGAGACCTTACCAATGTTAGGACATAAACAGAGTAGAGAAGGTTCAGAGGAGGGCAACAAAGATAGTAAAGGGATTGCATCACAAGTCCTATAAGGACAGGTTGAAGGACCTGAATATGTACTCCCTGGAGGAGAGACGGGAGAGAGGGGATATGATAGAGACATACAAGTACCTTACAGGGAGGAACAGGGTGCAGGAATACACTATTTTCCAGTGAAAAAGATGTTCCAGGACTAGGAGGCATGGGATGAAGTTGGAAGGAGGGAAATTCAGAGGAAACATGAGGAAAAATTTCTTCAAAGAACAGGTGGTGGACAAGTGGAACACCATGCCAGATAAAGTGGTGGGGGCTGAAACAATCATGGGTTTTAAGAATGCATGGGATAGACATAAGGGAATTCTGGAGTTCAGGGGTTAGGGACAACAAACTTTTAGGAAAACGTAAAGTGAACTTACAAGCTCAAATGGGTAGACTGGGTGGGCCATAGGCCCTTATCTGCCAACAGTGTCTAAATCAAATCAAATCAACTTTATTTTTATAACGCCTTTCAAAACCAAGGCACTGTACATAAAAACAGATACATCAAGTATAAATAAAATTAAATAAACATTTGAAACAGATCATCCATAACTAGGGAAGGCTAGGTTAAATAAATATGTTTTTTAACTCAGTTTTAAAACTACCAATGGTTGGGCATTCTCTCAACCGATGAGGTAGAGAATTCCACAGGGTTGGAGCTGAAAAAGGGAAGGCACGACAACCAGATGTCTTCAAACGTACACTGGGAATCTCCAGCAATCCCTCTTCAGTGGATCGGAGAGGACGGAGGGGGCAGTAGGGTACCAGGAGATATTGCAGGTAACCGGGTCCCTGATTGTGTAGGGCTTTAAAGGTTAGTAAGCCAACCTTAAAGGTGATCTGCCACTGAACAGGCAGCCAGTGCAGTTCGTGGAGCACAGGTGTAGTATGACTGGTTCTAGAAGTCCCAGTCAACAGCCTGGCTGCTGCGTTCTGCACTAGCTACAAGCAGCGGATATCAGCCCCCGGTAACCCTAGGTAGAGGGAATTGCAGTAATCAAGATGGGGCAGTGACAAAGGCATGGATCAATGTTGGAAGATTATCCAGAGGAATCAGGTGTTTCACCCGGGCGATATTCCTCAGATGATAAAAAGAGGATTTGATGACAACTGACACCTGGGATTTTAGAGTCAGACCATCATCAAAAACAACACCCAGGTTACGCACCTGATCTGAGGTAGTGAGTGACATACCACCAAGTAATAAACCCAATGGTTGTCCAGCACCCACACCCACCCTGGATGAGCTGGGTCCACTACCAACACTTCGGTCTTATCTGGATTCAGTCTCAGCCAGCTAGAACTCATCCAGTATCTGAGCTCAGCAAGGCAATTATTTAGCATGGAGAGTACATCTTCTGTCCGGGGCAGAAAGGACATATACAGCTGAGTATCGTCTACATAGCAGTGAAAACTCAGACTGTATCACCTGATGATATCTCTCAGTGGTAGCATGTACACTGTAAACAACATGGGGGCCAGAATGGAGCCCTGCAGGACTCCACAAGGCAGGGAGTGAGCACCAGAGGAATAAATTCCAGTGGCAGCACTCTGAAACCTGCCCATGAGGTATGAATGGAACCATTTAAGGACTGTACCAGACAGCCCACAAAAAAACTGCATGCGCTCCAACAGCACACCATGGTCTACAGTGTCAAATGCAGCAGAGAGGTCAAGATGGACCAGAATGGTACGTGCCTTTCAATCTCTAGCCATTAGGAGATCATTCAATATCCAAACAAGAGCAGTCTCAGTGCTATGCTTCTTCCTAAAACCAGACTGAAGAGTATCAGAGACATTATGAGTTGCAAGATGATCGTCCAACTGCAGAGCAACCACCTTTTCAATAACCTTACCAATAAATGGCAGGTTAGAAACAGGCCAGTAGTTAGCTAGACAATCTGGATCCAAAGAGGATTTTTTAAGGAGTGGTCAAATCACTGCTTCCTTGGGGGTGTCAGGAAAGACACCCCTCTCCAAGGATTTCCAGACAATGTCAGCAAGGATCGGGCAGATAGCATCTACACATCCAGCTAGGAGAGGTATAGGGCCCGGATCCAAATTACAACTGGTTGGATGCAATGTTTAGATGATCTTCACAATGTCAACAAACTCTAGCTGGCAGAAATCTAAGCAAGAAAGACCAAGTGCATGCCACTTCCTGTCGACCACTGCAATCCCTCATAGAAGAGGTCAGACCGATGCCAGATCTGATGATAGCAACCTTATCTGCAAAAAATCGAGGCAACTCTTCATATCTAAGCTGAGAAAAAAATCCTCTGGGCTGGAGACAGATTGGATTGCACAATCTGTCAACAGTTTGGAAGAGCTGAGCCAGTCGATTCTGTGCAGCAGAAATCTCCCTGGACAGGAATTTTGCCTTCTTATGGGTGATTTCTGATTAATAGTCATCATAGTGTGCCATCAACCTAAGCCTGTCAGCATCAAGATTGGACTTCCGCCAGGCTCTCTCCATCCTTCAGCCGACTCTCCTCAATTCCTTCAAGGAGCCATCAAACCAAGGACTCCTTGGGCTAAGGGTGAGGGAGCGAACACAAACAGGAGCAATCTTGTCCTGAGCATCTCCCACAGCCTTACTATATGCTGTTACAAGATCATCTGGACTCATGCATTCATCCAACAAGCCTGATAGGTCCAGTACTGCAGATAGGTCACTGGAATTAACATCCCTTAAAGGGCGGTACTGAACCATCTCTGTAGGGTCAGACCTATTAGGGGGGACCCTGAAACTGAACCTTATGGTGTGATGGTCATATCAGCTGACTGGTTCCACCCCCAAATCAGCAATCTCCATACCCATAAGAAATATCAGATCCAATGAATGACCCTCTATATTGGTTGAGGAGGTAATTACCTGTGTAAGGCCCAGCGTCATCATCAACTAGAGGAAATTTTGACCAAAATGTGAGAGTTCATCATCGACCTAGGCATTGAAGTCCCCCAGAACTATCCATCTGGGGGACCTCAACACCATGTAGACGATGAAGTCTCCTATCTCCAGCAGGAATTCTCCACAGTCTCCTGGTGGAAGGTAGACGAGGAGAATCCCGCAACCTACACCCTCTCCCAGGATATATTCGAAGGATCTGGTATTTCCCAATGACACATCCACATGGCAAGCTCAGTCTTAAACATAATGGCCACACCCTCATCCCTACGATCCAACCTTGGACGGTGTATCACCGAGAACCCAGCTGGAGATGCCGAGGCCAGTACAGGGCCTGTATTTTCATCCGGCCAGGTCTCTGTGATGCAAGCCAGAGTCTATGTATCTATGTACAGTATCTATGTATCTATGATATGAATATCAGGTTTTATTCTATTGCTGTATGGTTTCTGTTAACTTTACTCCAATCAGCATCTTCATTTAATCCTATGCCCTTGTCCCACACATTTTAATTATAATTCCACTGCATTTCTTTCTTGCTCAATTCCTTCTCCCAGCTCCCCACCCCAGGTTTTGGCACCAGTTCTAACCACCAGAATTTTAAATAATAATAATAATAATAACAATAATTTTAATTTTAAAGTGCCTTTCAAATTTTCAAAGCGCTGTACAAAACATATAATAAAAAGACCAAACATTATGATACACTATAAAACATTCATAAAACCACAATTTTAACAACAATTTATATAATACTATAAAAAGCAATTTGATACAAATGAGTTTTTAGGCCACTCTTAAATTCCCCCAAGGAGGTGCACTGCCATAACCGATGGGGTAGAGAATTCCAGAGAGTGGGGGCAGCGTAGGAAAAAGCTCTACAACCAGAAAAATTTAGACTCACTCTTGGAATCTCTAGCAACCCCTCATCGGCTGAGCGGAGCGATCAGCCAGGGCAGTAAGACACTAGAAGATCTTTCCAATGAGCTGGACCCTGGTCATGTAGGTCTTTAAAAGTCAATAAACAGACTTTAAAGGTGGTCCACCACCGAACAGGGAGCCAGTGCAGTTCACGCTGCACCGGGGTAATATGACGGGACCTGCTAGCTCCTGTCAAAACCCGAGCCGCTGCATTCTGCACTAGCTGAAGGCAGCAGATTTCAACCCCAGAAAGCCCAAAATACAGGGAGTTGCAGTAGTCCAGACGAGAGGACACAAAGGCGTGGACCAACATAGGTAGCATGTCAGATGGAACGAGGTGTTTCACTCTAGCGATATTCCTAAGATGGTAAAAGGAAGTCTTGACCACTGCTGACACCTGCGAATGCAGTGTCAGTCTGTCATCAAAGATAACCCCTAGGTTACACACCCATTGTCGGAAGTGACACACCCCCAAGAAAAATTCCTTAGGGTGCAACAACAGGTGACCCCTCTATCCGAAAGCCTGGGTCCACCACCAAAACCTCTGTCTTATCTGCGTTCAACTTCAGCCAACTAGAATCCATCCAACCCTGGATTTCTTTCAGACAGTTGTTAAACACTGCGAGAGCTCTATCCTGGTCAGGAGCAAAAGACAGGTATAGCTGGGTACCATCTGCATAGCAATGAAACCTCAGCTTATACCATCTTATAATGTCACCAAGGGGCAGCATATACACCGCGTATAACATGGGAGACAGCACAGAACCCTGAGGCACCCCACATAACAAAGATGTTGGGCCAGAGGAGAAAAGCCCCGACACAACTCTTTGTGATCTCCCAGTGAGGAATGAAGTGAACCATCGAAGGACAGTTCCTGATATTCCACAAATCTGCCTCAGGTGTGCTACAACACCACGTGATCCGTGGTGTCAAAGGCTGACGAGAGATCAAGAAGAACTAGAATAGAATGTCTCTTCTGGTCTTTCGCCCTCAGGAGATGATTAAGCACCCAAACCAGTGCTGTCTCAGTGCTATGTCTTTTACAAAAACTCGATTGGAAGGGTTCGTAGATGCCATGGATGGTTAAATGGTTCTCCAATTGGGACGCCACTACCTTCTCAATCACTTTCCCAATAAAGGGAAGGTTTGAGATGGGTCTGTAGTTTGTGAAACAGTCAGGGTCCAAGGTAGCTTTCTTCAAGAGGGGTGTCACCACCGTCTCTTTCAGGGAGCTAGGGAACTCATCCGATTCCAAGAAGCACCAGACTATTTGCACAAGGATTGGACCAATGATGTCGCAACAACCCAATATTAGGGAAGTCAGGCCAGGATCCAAACTACAGCTCGTAGGGCGCACACCATGGATAATCCTCATGACATCGACGAAATCAGGTCTGCTGAAGGAACACCAAGAAGACTGAAGTACTGTGAACTCATGCTGTCCAACAGCAACCCCCTTAGAAGCCACTGGATACAGATCCATCCTGATGTTGGCCACCTTATTAGCGAAGAATCGAGCGAGCTCCTCACACTCTAATTGCGAAAAAGCCTTCCGAACTTGTAGACAGGCTGGGTTGCACAGCCTGTCCACAGTTCAAAAAAGCTGAGCCAGTCGATTCCTGGCTACTGCAATCTCCCTGGACAGGAATTCTGCCTTCTTATGGGAGATTGCAGATTGATTGACAGAATAATGGTCCATCAATCTAAGGCGGTCGGCATCAAGGGCGGATCTGCGCCAGCAGCGTTCTAATCTTTGCCCCTGTCTCCGCATCTCCCTCAATGTCCTGTCAAACCAGGGTGCCTTGGGATGAAGGGAAAGGGGGCGTACACGAGCAGGAGCAATAGTATCCAGAGCCAATGTAACAGCCTTATTATAGGCTGTCACCAAGGTCTCTGGACTACTGCTTGCCAATGCGGGGGACGAGAGGTCAAGAACCGCCACAAGGCCCTGGGGTGTAATATCCCATAAAGGCTGGTATCTCGCCATCTCCACCAGGGTAGGCCTTCTCGGGGGTGCTAAAATTGAACCTGACTGTGTAGTGGTCTGACCAAATGGTTGGTTCCACCCCCAAATCGAATGCATCAATCCCGAGGAGAAAGACTAAGTCCAAAGAGTGCCCAGATTTATGAGTAGCTGCATTAAGGCCCTGATTACAGAAGTGCACTGCCACTGGAGAATTTTCTGTTTTGTTTCTTATATTATTTTTGTGCTCAACTATCATTGCTTTTAGTGGCTTTGATGTTTTTCTGTGTGTATGTGGCTACAGGAGCATTTGAGGAAATAGATGGCATTGTCTGTGTTGCAGTCTATGTGGTCCCTGATATAAAATTTCTTACAGTTTCTAGGATGTTCCACCTAACCTTTTCGCCCTGTATTGTTATAGTGGCAACACTGGGTGCATGGGAACATACCTGGTTTTAATGGGCCTAAAAGTAGCTGTATTTCTTTCTTGGCCTCCTGATGATGGTCCTTATGTACTAGCTTATCTTTTATGGTTTTCTTTTTTTTTGATACCAGGATGGGTTTAAGCTCAAACTCTGCGATACCTAGTCCTCCTAGTATCACCCACCTCTTATCTATAATCTATTTGGTTGCTTTCATTTTCTCAGAAAACTCCAGTGAAAGTACAACTCCTTCAGTCTGTTCATTGTTCTTAATTTCTGCCTTTTGCAAGAGCTCTTTCTTTCCCTAATTTTATGGTTGCATGGTGATGTCACCATGCTGATATATTGATATCACATAACAGAAGAAGCAGCTGTGGAAGCACATGATACCTACACTGTGTCCTTCCAGAGTGGAATTGAAGCACAAGCACATGCAGTCCTGGCCATTCATCACAGTGCTGTTCACCACCTTCTCCCGTGCACTATTTTGGTAGCTCTGTGTTCATTTCCAGTTCACTTCTGGGTTCAGAGCATTGCTTTTATTTTAAAATAAAGATTTTTTTCTCCTAACTGCTGCACCCCCAACCCTCCAATCATTCTGGATCACTTTCACAGTTGCAGCTGAAAATAAAATTAGAGGGATATCTCTCTCTTGCACCCCTCTGATAGCAATGACTGCACAGTTTATGCATCATTGCTGATTGAAAAACAAGTCAAAACACTCCTTATTTTCTTCATAAATTAACTCTCAGAAACAATGTCAGTTATTAGCAATCAAGTTAACTACAAAGTGTCAATCAATTCTGCTATCCCCAATTGAATGCCTAATTAGAACAGCATATAGAAAGGTAAGAAAATCCAATGTGTAGATGCATGAGAACACCCCCCCCCAGCAAACTATTCAGCACATGCATGCAGAAATGAAGGGGAGAATGTTGACAGTTAAAAGATATCAAGTATCTTACAAAGTGTAACACGTTTTCTGTTATTTTCACATAAATATAAATTTTTTGCATGTAGATGCATGGAAGGATCCCCACAGTTACCAGAACATAAACAGTGCTAGTGTGTTCATTCAAAAATAATGAGGAGAGTATGGTGGCTTAGTAATAACTCAGAAAACATTTTACAAAAAACAAAGGCCCAGATATTCTAAAGGGTTGCGCATGGCGCAACAGTGTTGCACCATGCACAACCCACTGATGCGCCCTGGCGCGATATTCAAAAGGGAAAAGTGCGCCGCACAAATCCCGATGTGCTGGAGTGCATCAGTAATGTATGCAGGCACAGGTGAGGGGGGCGTGCCCATGCATAACCTGCACAGCCCGATATTCAGCCTGGGATGTGCAGAGTCATGCAGTCGCAACCCCTACCTGCATCTGCACAAAGTTAAGCCCCCCAAAAAAAGGAACAAATGATGGCCACCCACAGGTGAGCTGCCGCATTGCAGGGCGCAACACGGCAGCTGCCACGTGTGGATGGCCACCAGTTCCTTCCACACCTGGCAGCACCCCCATACCCCATCGCGGGCATCCGTTGTAAATAAACCCCTCAATATCCCTGGTGGTCCAGTGGACCGATCGCTGAGCATCTTTTAAATCATCCCCGCCAATATCACGATCGCGGGCATCTGTAAAACATAAAAAAGTCTATTATTTGGTGGTCTAGTGGCTTTCTTCACACCTGCAGAGCCCCACCACTCCACTTCCTCGTCAGCCGGTGGTGGCAGTACACTCATCTCAGCCGCGCTACCGCCCGCCGACTGACAGCTCGTTGGGGCTGCACACCCATTGGCTCTGCAGCGTGAGCCACTGAGTAGAATTTATGTCGAGGCTAGTCCAGATATAAATGAATCGTCTACATATCTGGATTCGGTAGTACGGCATATGGGCGCGCCCACCGAGCTGTCAGTGGTAGGCAGCGGGATGGCAGGTGGAGTGCTGCTGCTCACCGGCTGATGGAGGGGAGTGCGGCGGTGGGGCTCAGTGGGCGGTGGGAGGGGGTACACTTGTTAGACCAAAAGGGTAATAGGACTTTTTGTTTTACAGATGCCCACGATCGGCAGGAGTGTGGTCCACTGGACCACAGGGATATTGATGGGGGGTGATTTAAAAAGATGTCCGCGATCGGGCAGCGATCGGTCCACTGGACCACCAGGGATATTGGACAGGGATGTGTTTTGTAGACAAATGCCCACAATTGGGCACATAGGGGTCCACTGGACCACCAGGGATATTGGACAGGGATGTGTTTTGTAGACAAATGCCCGCGATCAGGCACATAGCAGTCCACTGGACCACCAGGGATATTGGAAGAGGACTATATTTTAGACAAATGCCTGCGATCGGGCCGCAGGGGGCATCAGTCCCCGATGGCTGCTATCTGGCAAGGTGCCAGGCGCAAGTCGTCGGGGATTGGCACACCTGCATGCTAATGGGATGCAAATGGGGCCATAATGACATGCAAATGGCCTCATGTGCACCTTGCATAAATTATGGCCCCATTTGCATGACCACTTTTGAATATCACAGTTGCTGTGCATGGCACAATGGCACTTGCACTAACGCATCTCCATGCTGCACTCTGGCCACTCGTGCTGGTGCAGTGCTACTGCGCCATGCATAGTGGGGGTGGCCAGGGTGTGATATTCAAAGCTGCTGTGCCATAGCACAGCTCGTTGAATATCACCAGGCCACACCCTGCACAACTAGTTGAGCTTGTAGCCACAGACTGGCGCAGTTTAATATCCGTTCAAGTATTTTTTAAATTATAACAATTAGAACTACTTGACTCAATAACAGCCATACAAGATTGTATATAGTATTAAGTCTTAACTGGTTTTAGTGTACTGGGGAAAAACTTAGCTGTAAATGTATACTCTCCAGCAATCAAATGTAATGGAGCACTAGCCAGGATTTGTAAAATAAGGTGGCACAATGATAAATCACATTTGATTGCTGGGGAGTATACGTTTGTGGACACTTTTTCCCTCAGTACAGTGAAGCTAGTTAAGACAGCACTATATACGATCTTGTATGGCTATTATTAATGAGTCAAGTAGTTTCTGGCTGTTATAATTAAAAAAAAAGAATACTTTGTTTTATGCAAAAGGTTTTCTGAGTAATCACTCAGTCACAAAGTTCTCCCCTTTATTTTAGAATGAACATGCTAGCACCATTTAGGTTCTAGTTGCTAGTGGGATATTTTCCATGCATCTGCGTGCAAAAACCTTTTTGCATTACTCTGAAAACAGCAGAAAAAGTGTGACACTTTGTAATTGACTTGATGTCTTTTAACTGTCCATTCTCTCCCCTTTATTTCTGCATGAACGCACTGTATAGCTTTCAGTTGCCATTTTTCCTCATGCATCTATACATTGGATTTTCTTCCCTTTCTATATGCTGCTCTATTTATGCATTACAACAACAAATAATAATGGAACCACTGCTCCCACTTAAAATGGTCTATAGTGGTACCCCCACCCTCCGATCACTATCCCATAGCTACTAAAAAGAAAACCACCCATCAGTTTTTTAATAAACCTGTAAAAAAGAAAACAGCTCCTAGCTGATCTGACCTCTGCCTCCCCAACCTCCCACTCAGCACTCACCACCCCCAGTATACCCACCACACACCCTCACTCACCTGAACTGGTCCCAGAAGGAATATCCACTCTGTGATCAAAGACACATCTTCTTGTTTGAACTGACAACTGTGATCTTTAAGCTAAGGTAAGTGCAGTTCAATGTATTTCAATGGGGTTTTGAACTTTGATGCATAACTTTGGCAGTTATGCATATTTTCACCTAAAATGTTCAGTATGGCCTTTGTGGGACCCCGCCTCATGACCAATGTAGGTGGAATTATGCAAATCAGGCCCAAAAAGCATTTTTATAGCCACTTGGAGAAATCACCTTTTTGGACAGGATTTGAAAATTATCACCAACCTTGTTCATCAGAAGGGGTCCTCAGATGGCTATGTTGAAAATGTGGAGTCAAAATATATAAAATGGCATAGGTACAAGTGCATGTTGACATTTTACAACACACACTCATAACTTTGGTAATTTTCACAATTGTTTACCCCAGTTTTACAGCACAGTCATTTTTTCACGTCACCTTATGAATGTGAAAACTGTCATTTTTCAAATTCTGCCCAAAATTTGCTTTTGCACCTGTGGCACATAATGACATTGTTGCTGTGTGAAATTATCTTTCATGTAAGTTTTGAATTTTTTTTCTAACCTTGTTCATGAGACAGGATCATAAGAAGGCTATGCTGAAAATTTGGAGACAAAATGTTTAAAATGGCAAAGTTATGACCATACTTTGAAATTTTGCAACACACGCTCATAACTGGTAATTTTCTCTGTTTCACATGAAATTTTCAATATAGCCATTTTTCACATCACCTCATGAACTGTCATTTGTCAGATCCTGACCAGAATGTGGTTTTATGCCTGTGGCATGGAATAATGTTGTCATAGTGTGAAATTCCCTTTCAGGCAGGTTTGACATTTTCTCCATTCTTGTTCATGGGGTGGGTTCATAAGAAGGCTATGTTGAAAATTTGGGGTAAAAATAATACAAAACAACATCATTATGAGTTTACATTAACATTTTACAATGCACACTGAAAACAATACTTTTAAGTGGACAATGTCCCTTTAAAACAGTATAGCAGCCATGTTGGCTTTGACCAGAATCTGTTTACATTGTGATGGCCTGTCTAACTGTTCTTCTGGATATCCTCTCTCAGTAAATCTTTGTGCCATATTGACTACTTCAGTTTCTTGTATGTGTGCTTCACTACAGTTATTTCTGACTGTTAGCATCTGAGAATAAGGTATGCTGTTGACCAAGGGGTGGGGGTTGAAGCTGTTTGCATGTAACAGGGAGTTCCTGTTTGTGGGTTTCCTGTATTCTGTATTCTGGTTTCTCTTCTGTTCCCCATTTGTATACAGTAGGAGGTCTAAATATGATACCTCTGAGCTGCTGTCCACCATAGTGAATTTAAAATGGGTTGGATTGTTGTTTAAATACTCATGAAATTTTTGCAGGGTTGTCTCATCTCCATTCCAAATGTACAGGAAGCTATGCACATTTCCCTTGTGTAAATGAATGTGCTTGTACAGTAGAACGGGTTTTATAGTGGACTTAAAGTATTCTTCTAAGGTCTCTATGTGTAAGTTACCATAAGTAGGGGCCATAGTGCTCCCCATTGATGAGCCCCTAATTTGCTGATAAAACTTATTTGCAAATCTAAAGAAATTCCCATATAGTACTAACCTAGCCATTGCTACAAGTAGTTCTGGGTCTTTTCTATTGGTGTCTTCCTGCCTTTCCAGTGCATTCATTAATGTGTGTAACCTTTCTTTGTGTGGAATGCTGGTGTACAGGTCTTGAGCATCCATTATTACTGATATTGTTTTTCAAGGCCTCCTATACTATGTTTCTTCTCTAAGATGTTGATAACATCTCTGAAATCCTTTATGTAACTGCTCACCTTTTCAATCAAAGGTTGAGCAAAAAAAAAATCTACATGCAGTGAAAAAGCTCTAGGTTGTTATTTTCAGTCTGAAACTATTGGTCTACCTGGTGGGTCTTTGATAGGTTGGCGTACTTTAGTAATTCGATAAGAAATTTAGCTATGAACAAATCTGCATCCCATTCCTCTAGTAATCCTAAATTTAGAGCCTCTTCTGTGATTTATTTAATACTGTCCTTAATTCTTTCCATAGGGTCAGTCTGTATGGATAGTCTGCATGGGGTTGTAGTTGTGTAGGTCAGACACCATTTTTTTATAGCATTCCTTAAGTACACAAATCCATCCAAGACCCAACAGGTGGGTTAGAAAAGAAAACTAGTGTAGGAGGCCTTGGAGAAACACTATTAGTAACAATGGATGTGTAAAATCTGTACACTAGTATTCCACATGAAGAAAGGTTACACACACTAATGAAAGCACTTGAAAGGTAGAAGGGCACCAATAGAAAAGTCCCAGAGCTACTAGTGGTAATAGCAAGACCAGTACTATACGAGAATTACTTTACATTTGCAGATAAGTTTTATCAGCAAATTAGGGGTACAGCAATTAGGAACACTATGGCCCCTACTTACGCTAACTTACACACAGAGGCCTTTGAAGAACAATTTTATTTTAAGTCTGCTACAGTATATAACCCTTTCTAAAAGCACATTCACTTATACAAGAGATACACAGATGATTTATTTTCTATTTGGAATGAAGTTCAGACTACCCTGCAACAGTTTCACTAATATCTAAACAATGCAACCCATTTAAAATTCACTATGAAGTTCAGCAGTACATGTAGGAATATAACAATTTGATATAATTAAAATATTGTAAATGTCTGCTTGTTGTATACACTGTCATATGACTATATGTAACTTACTCCGGGTCACCCCGAAAAAGGGATCTCCAGGTCTCAGTGGGCCAGCCCGGTTAACAAAATTGAATAAATAAATAAAATAAATAAGTGCTGGCAGGAAAAGGTGAAAGGTTAATGAAAATCATTTTCTGCACTAAAAGGCTTTATGCTTTTCTATGCTAATGTCCTTGATATTGCAATAATGGAGTTGGTAGCCAGTACTACATAGACACTGATGGCAGATAAGGACTGCTTGACCCACCCAGTCTGCCCATTTCCCTACTTATTGGATAAGCTGCAGATCCTAGTTAACCAACAGCCTACTTCTTCCTACCCCCAACCAGAATTGCCTTATGTCTGTCCCATGCATTCTTGAATTCCCCCACTGTTTTTGGCCCCCAACCTCCTTAGGAAGGCAGTTCTAATCGTCTATCACCCTCTCTGTGAAAAAATACTTCCTCATGTTGCCCCTGAGCCTTCCCCCCTCTATCTTCAGATTGTGCCCCCTTGTTCTTGTACACCTCTTTTTCTGAAAGCTGCTACCCTCTTGGACTTTGTTGATTCCCTTGAGGTACTTGAAAGTTTCTATCATGTCCCCCCCTCCATCCTTTCCTCAAGGGTATACATGTTAAACACTTTTAGTCTCTCTTCGTATGGTTTCTGGTGCAGACCCTGCACTATTTTAGATGCCCTCCTCTGGACTGCCTCCATTCTATCTAGGTCCTTGCAGAGATGGGTCTCCAGAACTGCACGCCATACTCCAGATGGGGTCTCACCAACTGTCTGTACAGAGGGATAATAACTTCCTGTTTTCTACTGGTGATGCCTCTCCCTATGCATCCCAGTATCCCGACAGCCCTCCTTACTGCCTTCTCACATTGCTTGTTTACCTTAATGACATCTGATATGACTACTCCCGGGTCCCTTTACATTTTTATTGATGTTAGTACCTCCCCCGCCATGATGTACTCTTCCCCTGGGTTTTTGTTTCTCACATGCACTGCTTTGCACTTCTTTGCATTGAATCTAAGCTGCTATACTTTTGACCATTCCTCCAACCTTGCCAAGTCCATTTTCATCCTTTCCACCCCCCTTGTGTAGCAACCCTGTTGCAGATCTTTGTGTCATCTGCAAAGAGGCATATTTTTCCTTCCAGTCCCTCCGTAATGTCACTTATATAGACATTAACAAGGACCAGTCCCAATACTGAACCCTGCGGTACCCTGCCAGTAAACCCCTTTCTTCGGAGTGGACTCTGTTTACTATTACCCTCTGTGTCCTGTTGTACAGCCAATTTTTTGCTTAGGCTAGCATCCTGGGACCCATTCCCAGGCTGGCTAACTTATTTATTAATCTTTTGTGTGAGACTGTGTCAAATGCCTTGCTGAAGTCTGGGCAGGCCATGTCCACAGCCCCTCCCTGGTCTACTACTTTGGTCACCTAGTCAAAGAAATCTAATAGATTTGTCTGACATGACCTTCCTGCTGTGAATCCATGCTACCTTGGGTGCTGTGCCCTGCTGACCTCTAGGCATGCAGCGATTCTCTCTTTCACAAGTGATTCCATCTTTTTCCCTACCACTGAGGTACAACTAACAGGTCTGTAGTTTCCTGTCTCTGCTTTACTCCCACTTTTGTGAAGGGGAATCACATCTTCCATCCTCCAATCCTCGGTTACCACACCATCCTCCCATGATTTGTTAAAAAGGGTAGTTAGTGGAGTCACTAGTTCTCCCCTTAGTTCTTTTAGAATTCTGGGGTGAATCCCATCGGGTTCCATTGCTTTGTCCACCTTCAGTTTTAGGAGTTCTTTCAAGACCCTTTCTTCTGTGAATGGACTGGTATAAATCCCCCTATCCAGAGTGCTTCTATTGATTGGTTGAGGTACCTCCCTCTCCTCTTCTTCTGTGAAAACTGAGCAGAAGTGTTTGTTCAGTATCCCTGCTTTTTTACTGTCACCCTCTGCCCACATACCCTCCACTTTATTAAGCCTCACTATCCCTCCCTTGGTCTTTCTTCACTTCCTAATGTACCTATAAAATGTTTTATCCCCCTTCTTAACTGAGTTGGCTATCTTTTCTTTGGTTTGGGCCTTTACTATTTTGACTGCCTTCCCTGCTTCCTTCTGCTTTAACTGGTACAGTTCTCTCTCCTTCTCTTTCTGTGTTTTCTTATACTTCCTGAATGCTATCATTTTCTTCCTAATCTTCCTGCCACCTATTTTGAGAACCACAGTGTTTTTTTCCTTCATTTTTATTTGTTTATTTGCTTTACACAAAGGCTTGTTGCCTCTGTGAAGGCAGTTTTGATTTTTCCCCATTGTTCCTCCACCTCTCCTTCTTGCCGTTAGTTAGTGCTTTTCTGAGGCACTCTCCCATTTTGCCAAAGTCAGCACTCCTAAAGTCCAGTACCCTCACTTTTGTATGGCTTGATGATATGGCTGTGTTTATCATGAACCATATTGTTTGGTGGTCACTTGTTTCCAGATGGCTACCCACTTCCAAATCTGAGATCCTCCCTCCATCCCCATTTGAGAGTACCAGGTCTAAGATTGTCCCACATGAGTGGGCACAAAATGCTGAGTATTAGAGATAGTAGGAACTATGTGTGTAAAATGTGCAGTCTCAGACTGGAAAAATACAGTAATGTACCCCATGAAAGATGACCTTTTACGGACAAGAACATAACATAAGAACATAAGAACGTGCCATCAGAAGGAGACTGTATGATCCATCTAGTCTGCCCAGATTGCCTACCCACCCCCCCATTCTGTTTCTCATCTGAGATTACTGCAGTACTTGTACCAATCTTGCTTAAAAGCAATGACTGTTTTGGTGTCCGCAACCTCTGGTGGTAAGCTGTTCCAATGGTCCGCCACCCTCTCTGTGAAGTAGAACTTACGAATGTTGGTTTTCAAATGTACCCCCTGTTAGTTTCAAACTGTGCCCCCTCGTTCGCTTGGTCTCATTTCTGTGAAAGAGATTTTCCATATGTACCTAGCATTACCCTACGTGACCCTTTAGGAGGCAGTGACCACTATGCCATCTCCTTTTCTTTGACATACCAGTATCAGCCACCCCAAAATCATTCTGTGTTTAAAAACTATGACCAGGCAAATTTTGACTTGAGCAATGAACACCTAAATAAGATTGCATGGTGCGATAGACTATCACCATTACCACTCAAAGAAGCCTGGACTTATGTAAAATCCACTATCCTAAATTTAGAAAATACTTTTGTCCCAATCAAAAAGAAATACAACTCAAAAGGTAATATTCCTCTATGGTTCAACAAAAACATAAAAAAAACAGATTAAAAAGAAGGAAAAGCTCTTTAGAAACCTAAAGAAGTGTAATAAAAAAGGATAGCGTAGGACATACACTCAAATATAAAGAAGCATTTGGGGATTTAAAAAACCTAATATTACTATCCAAAAGAAACTTGGAATTTAGAGTAGCACATTGTAAAGCTAGTCATAACTCTTTATTTTCATACCTCAATGACACAAAAGACTCCAACAGACAAATTGCTCCACATATGGTAGACAATTCCTTATTAACGAATGATAAAGATATTGCAAATTATTTTAATAATTATTTTTGTTCTGTATTTACTACAAAGGTAACCCCTACTCTGGTCTCTTCCATTGTATCTAGTAATTATAAGTACATAATTACCCAAGCTGACACACTATCAGCACTTAAATCCCTAAATAAAACTTCAAGCCCTGGACCTGATAATATTAACCGTAGAATCCTACATGCAGCATCTAAAGCCCTAATGCTTTCTTTCTCTCTTATATTTGGAAAATCACTCCAAGAAGGTGTAGTTCCCAATGATTGGCTAAAGGCCATAATAGTACCGATTTTCCAAAAAGGGAATCGATTTCAACCAGAAAACTATAGACCTATTAGTTTAACATCCGTTCTTTCCAAGCTAATGGAGAAAATCATTAAACCACTTCTTGAAAGAGAAATGGATGTACTAAAACTTAATGATCCAACCCAACACGGCTTCAGACAAGGTCTTTCATGTACCGCTAATCTAATAGCTTTTTATGAAAACACAAGTCGGGGACTAGACTTTAATTGCCCCCAAGATGTGATTCTTCTGGACTACAGTAGAGCATTTGATAAAGTCTCACATAACCAACTCATTGCCAAACTTCAATCAGCAGGTTTCTCTCCCATCTTGGTTAGATGGATAAATAACTGGCTATCTAACAGAAACCAGCAAGTCAAAATACAAGGCACCTTATCTGAAGAGGGACAAGTGACAAGCGGGGTCCCTTGGGGTCCATGCTTGGACCATTACTGTTTAATATTTTTATTGAGGACACGCATATCAGCTCAGCAAACCATCTTTCCAAATTTGCCGATGACATGAAGTTGGGGGTGAGGGTTGATTCACCAATAAACAGATCCTCAGTGATCAATGACCTGAAACAAATTGAAACATGGGCCCAAATAAATGAAAAGCACTTCAACATAGATAATGTGCACTGTGTTACACCTTGTTAAAGCTAATCCGCTAATTTTTTCCACCCCTCCCAGAATGTCTACCCTGTTGCAGATCTTAGTGTCATCTGCAAAGAGGTACACATTGCTTTCTAGCCCCTCTGCAATGTCACTCATGAAAGCATTAAAAAAAATTGGCCCCAGAACTGATCCTTGTATCACCCTGCTGGTCACCCTCCTTTCCACAAATTAAGCTCCATTTACCACAATCCTCTGTCTTCTATCACTCAACCAGTTCCTAACTCATTTTACCACCCTGTGACCCACTCCCAGGCTGCCCTACCTGTTGTCAAGTCTTCTGTATGGAATGGTATTGAAGGTCTTACTGAAATCCAGGTAGGCCACATCCACCGCTCCCCATGATCCACCTCTGCTACCCATATAGGGGGTCACTCCTTGGATCTTATGTTCCTTCTGCGGATGGAGATCACGTACTTGGGGGTGGAACCAGTCAGTTGGTCAGACCATCACACCATAAGGTTCAGTTTTGGGACATCCCCAAATAGGCCTGACCCTATGGAGATGGTTCAGTATTGCCCTTTAAGGGCAGTTACCCTAGAGGGCCTATTGGCAGTGCTGGACCTATCAGGTTTATTGAGTAAATGCATGAGTCCAAGGGGTCTTATACTGGCCCATAACAAGGCGGTGGGTGATGCCTTGGACTCAATTGCTCCTGTTCGTGTTCACCCATTCACTCTGTGCCCAAGGACCCCCTGGTTTGATGGGTCCTTGAAGGAGCTGAGAGGAATGGGGTGAAGGCTAGAGAGAGCTTGGTGGAAATCTGGCCTGGATGCTGACAGACTTAGATTGATGGATCATTATAACGGCTATCAATCATCAATCATCAGTAGGAAGGCAGAATTCCTGTCTGAGGAGATTGCTGCTGCCCGGAATTGCCTGCTCAGCTTTTCCAGACTGTGGAAAGACCGACTCCAGTCTGGAAGAGGTTTTTCACAAATGAAGTGTGATGAGCTTGCTTGATTCTTCACAGATAGGGTTGCCAGCATCAGGTCGGGTATTGCTCCAACTCTTTCTATGAGGGATTGCAGAGATTGGCAGGAGGTGGCGAGCACCCATTCTAACTGGTCTGACTTTAGCAGGCTGGAATTCATGGACATTATGAGGATTGTCCAGACTTTGTGACCAACCAGCTGTAGTTTGGATCTGGGCCCTACGCCACTATTGGTAGGTTGTGTAGATGTTATCTGCCCAATCCTTGTTGAAATTGTCTGGATTTCCTTGGAGCAGGGGGTATTTCCTGATCCCCTCAAGGAGGTGGTCGTTAGACCACTTCTTAAAAAAACCACCTTGGATCCAGACTGTCTAGCTAACTATAGACCTGTCTCTAATCTACCCTCAGTGGGTAAGGTTATTGAGAAGGTGGTTGCGTTGCAGCAGGATGACCATCTTACAACCCACAATGTCTATGATGCTCTTCAATCTGGGTTTACAAACATACTAACATATGAAATTTGCCAGCAGATAAAGGTCTAGAGGTCTATCAAGTGTGCTCGAATGTGCAGCTAGCACCCCTTATTCTGCAGCTGCCCTCCCATCCACCCTTTCCCTTCATTAATCTCCCCCCTTGTCCTGTCCCATCTCCTTTTGAAGCAGTCCACTGTTCTACTGCATACCGCTTCTGCAGGTAATGCATTCCACCCAGCAACCACCCTCTCTATAAAAAAAGTGTCTCCTCATCTCCCTCCTGAACCTTCCTCCCTCCAGTCTCATATCATGGCCCCTGGTGTCCCTCCCCTCCCTTACTTTGAAAGTCATGAGCTGGACACCATCATGCCTTAAGCCTGAAGGGAGGGTTTAGAAAAAGACAGCACTGAGACCACCCTTGTCCGGGTTTTAAATCATCTCCTAATTGCGAGAGATCGAACGGCTTGTACTATCTTAGTCCTTCTTGATTTCTTGGTGGCATTTGAAACTGTGGACCATGGTATGTTTTTGGAGTGTCTACGGCTTCTCTGTGGACTGTCCACAATGATCTTAAGTTGGTTTAGATCTTTCCTTATGGATAGGTCGTAGAGGGTTGTCACTGGAATTTTTATTTATTTATTTATTTATTTATTGAATACAATCGGAATTACAATCCTTTGAGTCACAGACTCTTTTGCAAAGGCTCCACGTCGGTTATAGGAGGTGGAGGGTAGACAAATACAGTAAAAGACGAACATAGACAGGCATTATTTACAGTATCAGTACTGACAGAGCAGTCCAGGCTAGAACTTATCCAGCAGGTGATGGGATTAGGTAGTATTCTTGGAATCCCTAAACAGGGGTTTGTAGGATGCCGTATCATAGGGTCAAAAGAGTCCCTGTGTCAGGAAATGTGGAGGATTTGGGAGCAAAGGGGGCGGGCAGCGTTAGCCACAGTCACATTTAGCATTCTCCAGTAGCTGGGTTTTAAGGCCAGATTTGAAAAGTGAGATGCTATGGGTCTGGGAGAGTGGGGGTGGTAATGTGTTGAGCCAGAGAGGGGCACGGTGGTGGAAGGATCTTTGCCCTAGGGATGTTCTACAGAGGGGGACCTGAAAATATGGGCTAGTTGCGAGTCTTGTATTACGCCTGATGGGGGCTGTACTGATAATGGGGAGTAGGCCGATGGGGGCTAGCTGAAGGTGTATCTTTTTTGTGAGGATGCAGGTGTGGTACTTAAGTCTTTGTTGGAAGTTTATCCAACCAGCCAAAGTATAAAGATCGCAGGTGTAGGTTAGTCTGTCACTGCCTGTGACTAGGCGGCAGGCTTTATTCAGGGCAGTGTTTATACTGTTTAGCATGGTGGGTTCAGCTGAGCCGTAGATAACTATCCCATAATCAACTAGGGAGAGGATGGAGGAGGTGACTGCAAGTTGCATGGCATGTGCGGGTAGGCAGTGCTTGAGTCTGTAGAGGATGCCCACTCTAGAGTTGACAGTGGAAGAGAGAAGTTGGACGTGACTATGGTAGGAGAGGGAGGTATCTAATGTGATTCCCAGGTATTTGAAGTTTGTAACGTGTTCCAGTGGGGCACCTTGTGAGTTCTTAATTAGGAGTGCCGACTGACTATGTGGGCTTTGGTGATGCGTAAAGATCATGGACTTAGTTTTGTTATAGTTGATGATCAGGCGGTGATCAGAGAACCAGTTCTCGAGCTCCCAGAAAAACCCTGTAGGAGCCAGTTGGGCTTCGGTTGAAGGTGTTTCAATACAGAACGCATCATCAGCATAGAGTAGTAGATGACGCTGCGCCTTAGGGAGAGAGAGTTTAAGAAGAGGGTGAAGAGCAATGGGCCAAGGATAGACCCCTGCGGGACCCCAGAACGAACTGTTTTGGAGGTGGAGATGGTGGTGTTTATCCTGACATGCTGTGACCAGCCTGAGAGGTAATCCTTGAACCAGGCAGTAGCCTCAGGGACCACATTTAGTTGTGGAAGGACACAAAGCAGTAGATCATGACTGACCATGTCAAATGCCTTGGTCAGATCCACAAAGATCGCCCCTTCGATAGCGCCCTGGTCAAAGGCCTCGTGGATGAACGTGGTGAGCTCAGACAGTGCAGTGATGGTACTATGGCCAGTTCAGAAACCATGCTGTTCCTGGCTGAGAAGGTTGTATTTAGTTAGGTGTTCTGTTAGTTGGTTTGAGACTATTTTTTCGAGTGCTTTGGAGAGGGGTGGAAGTATTGAGATAGGTCTATAGTTGCTGGTGTTAGTGGGGTCACCGTTCTTCAGAATGGGAGTGATTAAGGCTTTCTTCCAGGTTGAGGGGAACTGGCCAAGGCATAGCGAGAGGTTGAGAATTTTTGTAAGGTGGGGTAGTGTGACATCCAGGGTAAGCCTAATGAGTTTAAGATCTAGGGCGTCATTACTGTAACGAGTATTGGCGATAGCTTTGGTAATATAGTGTTTTGCTTTGCTGCAGGGGATGGCTCGAGGCCGGAAAGGAGTCGCGTTGACCTTACATGGGTATTCGGGGGGAGGGAGGGGTGTGGTAGGGTGGAAGAAATTAGGAGGGAGGATATGGGAGAGGTCCGAGAAGGCGGAGTTAAGGGCTTCTGCCATAGTGGCGGGATCCTGTGTTACATCCCCGTTTAGATTGAGTTGGGTAGGGTTGGGGAGTAGGTTTTACCACTGAGTTCTTTTATGTTGTTCCAGAATTTTTCCGTCTCCCAGGAGGAGGTAAGGGTTTGTTGGTAATAATTAGTTTTCACCTGCGCAAGGCCCATGTACATTTATTGCATGCCCTGTAAAGCTGCCTATCCTGTGTGCGTTGGGAGTCAAGGGACTTGTGCCATAGGTTGTCCCTTTATTGTAGCAGGTTTAGTAGTGAGGTGTGATCCAGGGGTGGTTCTGGATTTCACAACTTGCTTTGTGAGGGAGCGAATATAACACAAGCTTTGTTGAAGGTGGTAATAAAGTGGGCGAGAGCAAGGTCTACTGACTGCGTGGTGTATATGGGGAGTCAGTTGCTATTATATAGATGGGCTTTGAGGTTCTCTAGGCCTCCTTTTTTTAGCCTTCACTGCCAGGAGATTTTTGGTGGGGCAGGGTGCAACTTACCCGACCACCTGCAAGTAACCAGGGAGTGGTCACTGATAGAGTCAGGGAGCACAGTAGCATGGGAGAGGTTACGTGGCCTGTTGGTGAAAATGAGGTCTAAAAGGGTGGAGGTCCTGGATCTGAGATCCCTTCTGGTCGGGGAGGTGACTAGTTGGGTAAGATCAAATGCCAGGTCAGTGTCTTTGTAGTTGGATGCGGCTGGGGATAGCCAGTTGACATTGAAGTCACCCATTAACATGATTTCACTAGTATTAGGTAGGTGGGAGATAATGTGAAGGATCGACTCAAACGCGAGTTTTTGGTTTCTCGGGGGGATATAGGCAGAGATGATGTGGAGAGTTTTTGTACCCAGATTGAGTTTGACTGTTAGAGTCTGGGGTCCATGTTGTGGGGCAGGGGTATGTACTTCTGTGGCATTGAGTGAGGATTTAATATAAATTGCGCAGCCACCGCCTCTCTTGCTGGTTCTATCTTCCCTGAAGATGGTATAATTACTTAGGGAGACAGCATCATTGGGAATTTTATCAGAGATCCAGGTCTCAGAGAGGGCTAGTATGTCTGGAGCATGTTGGGCAATCCAGCCTTGTAGAGGGGTGTGTTTTTTCGGTAGGCTGCAAATATTTAGGGTGGCTAGCAGCAGACTCCCCTGAGGGTTTTTTGTGGGGAGGTCTTAGTGCAGGGTGGTCCAGGGTTGGGGTGGATATTGCCAGATAGTAGGAGAAGTAGGAAATGTATTCCTCTGATGCTGTCACCCTGTCCTGTGGGGTGTTGCAGGGCTCCATATTGGCACCCTTGTTGTTCGCAGTGTATATGCTGCCATTAGGAGTTATCATCAGGCAATACAGTTTGGGTTTTCACTGCTATGCAGATGATACCCAACTGTATGTGTCCTTTTATTCCCGGACAGGATGATGCAATCTTCGTGTTTAACAACTGTGTGGCAGAAATCAGGATTTGGATGAGCACTAGCTTGCTGAAGTTAAATCCAGATAAGAGCAAGGTGTTGGTTGTGGACCCAGGTCATCCAGAGGTGGATCTTGGGACTGGGCTCCCTTCAGGCTTAAGACTTGATGGTGTCCAGCTCATGACCTCAGACTAGGAGTGTAATCTGGACATTATCTTTGACAGCGGTTTGACCCTGAATTCACAGGTGTCTGCCGTTGTCAAATCTTCCTTTTACCATCTTAGGAATATCGCCTGGGTGAAACACCTAGTTCCTCTGGCTGACCTTCCTACATTGGTCCACACCTTCATAACCACCTGTCTTGATTACTGCAATGTCCCTTACCTAGGGCTTCAAGGGGTTGATATCCATCACTTGCAGCTAGTGCAGAATGCGGCGGCCAGGCTTTTGACTAGTACATCCAGGACTAGTCATATTACACCTGTGCTGCGCGAACTACATTGGCTGCCAGTACAGTGGTGGATCACCTTCAAGGTCGTGTTACTGACCTATAAAGCCTTACATGAACAGGGACCCTAGTATCTGCAAGAACTCCTTACTCCCTACTGCCCCTCCCGCTCACTCCGATCCACCGACGAGGGATTGTAGAGATTTCCAGAGTTCGGTAAAAAACATCCGGGACACGTGCTTTCTCTTATGCTGCCCCTACCCAGTGAAATTCTCTACCTCATTGGTTAAGAGAATACCTGACTGTCTCAAGTTTTGAATCTGAGCTCAAAACTTAATTGTTTTATCAGGCTTTTTCAGAAGGATTTTAAAATTTTAAGGATGTTTATTATTTGATTATATTGTTTGCTCATTTTAATGTACAGTACCTTGGTACTTGAAAGGCACTGAAGAAATGAAGTTTTACTTACTTACTCACTTACTTCCCTAGTCACCCAGTCAAAGATATCAATAAGATTTGTTTGACATGACCTTCCTGCTGGGAATCCATACTGTCTCAGATCCTGTACTCAGCTGGATTCAAAGTGTTTCACAATCCATTCTTTAAGTAGTGATTCCAAAATTTTCCTCACTATTGAGGTGAGGCTGACTGGTCTATAGTTTCCAGTCTCTTCCCTATTCCCACTTTTGTGAAGAGATGCTACATCTCCCCTCCTCCAGTCCTCCAGAACCTCTTCCATATCGAGCGATTCATTGAACAGGGATGCCAGTGTCAAAGTGTTCTCACAGCTTTGCTCCCATCTCAAACTCTCCCATTCCAGGGATTGCTCCCAACTCATTTTTCTCAATTTAAATATTAAGATTGGTGATTGCCCAATATCTCCTACCTGGCTTTCCATTCCTCCTGACCTTAGTATCTCTGACTTTTACACATCAAACTCTGTATTTACCTCTCCAGAGTTATTAGCTAAATTTAAACTGAGTTCAAATAAAATCTTTAGGATCTACTGAGACACCTTCTAGCATGACAATTTGGCCTCGTCTTGCAGCCATTGATCCTGGGGCAGCTCCTTCAATGGATTCAAGATATATCATGCAAACCTTGTGGGGTTTCAGTCTTATATAAATATTTGTTAACCTTCTCTTGCCCCCCTATCTTAAGTGGTTCCAAGGTCTGGAAATCCTTAATGCCTGATTCTGTCTTTGACTGGTCATGCTTATGGAAGGATCTCTACATCTATCTAACCCAGGATTGGTTGCATCTTACCCAATACCAGATCTTAAATAATATGTATTATACCCTCATTAAGTTAGCTAAGATGGGCTATCTCCCCTCTCTCTGTTGTACTAGATGTGGCAAAGTGGATGGCACCTTACTATATATCTTTTGGTCCTGTGAGAAGGTACCTTCCCTGTGGGTGAGTATTGAAGAATGTCTGGAACCCCTCTTGGACTTATGCAGTCTCTTCTCTCCCAAAGTGTGTATTATTGGAGATTCAGGTCAAAGAGAGAAGATACCACATGGCTCTTACCTCCTTGGCGGTTAAAAAATTAGTACTGAAATACTGGCTAGACCAGGTCTCCATTACTTACACTGAATGGCTGCATGAGCTCTCTTTCTTTCTACTAACAGAACATATGATTGCCAATATACATAATCACAAACCCTTATTTAATAAGAAGTGGGGCAAATGATTTGCCCTTTATCTAAATTCACTACCCTAACTTTTCTCTGGTACCTCCCACAAAAATCTGTTATCCTTAAACAGGAATCTGCTTACTGCTCACTGTGATAATAGCTAAAGAGACATTTAGCACACTCCGCAAGTGGAGAGTTAGGGATAGGGTTGGGGAGTGGGGAGGGGAGTTTGTTTTTTGGTTTTTCCCTAATGTTTAATTCTGTTGCATTATATCTGTACTGTTGGTTGTATTATTGTGAAAATAATAAAGCTTTTTCAATTAAAAAAAAAAAAAGAACAGGGATGCCAGGTGTGCTGCCAGCACATCCTGTAAACCCCCCATTATTCTAGGATGTATTCCATCTGGTCCCATTGCCTTGTCCACTTTCAGTTTTGGGAGTTCTTTTAGGACTCTCTTCCATAAATGGACTGGTGTCCATGTCCCTCCCATATCTGCTCATGTTGCCTAACTGTGGTCCCTCACCTTCTCCTTATTCTGTGAATAAAGAACAAAAATATTTGTTCAGTATTGATGCCTTTGCCAGGTTCCCTTCCCCACACTCCCCTTCTTCCCCTTTAAGCCTTACAATCCCATCCCTGGTTCTTTTCTTTTCACTAAAGTACCTATAAAGTTTTGGACCCTTTTTTACCTCCTGTGCTATTTTTACCTTTGTTTGCACCTTTGTGCTCCTGACTGCTTTCCCTGCCTCCCTCTGTTTATCCAGGTACACTACCCTGTTCTCCTTCTTCTGTGGTTCCTTGCACTTCCTGAACGTTGTCTTTTCACTGTTACCTACCTGGCCATTTCCTTTCAGAACCATAGTGGCTTTTTCTTTCTCTTACCTTTGTTTACCTGTTAATCCAAAGGGTTGTCGAATCCACTGTGGCTCCTTTCAGATGGGCCCACTGCTTCTCAACCCCCCCCCATTTGTCCCTCACTTCCAGGGCATTCTTGAGACATATCCCCATCTTAGTAAAGTCTGCCCTCCTGAAATCCAGGTCTCTTGCCTTTGTATAGCTTGACTCTGCCACTGTACTCATACTGAACCACACTGTGCAATGCTCATTTGACCCCAGCTTTCTGCCCACTCTGACTTCCAGAATTCTGTCCCCATTGGTGAGTTCCAGGTCTAAAATTGCACCCTCCTGGGTGGGCTCTAGCACTAGCTGCCTGAGGCCTGCCCCCTTGCATTGTGTACAGGATGTCCCTGCTCCTGACTGTCATCTCACACAGCTTGCCCTTAATGGACGTCACTTCACTCCTGTGGTTGTGGCTTCTCAAGCTGCCACAACCGCTCCTCTAACTGCATGTCCGCTCTCCTGAAAAAAGCTAGTTTTTGATCGGGCATCACTCCACTCCTGGAGTTGCGGCTTCTCAAGCTGCCACAGCTGCTCCTCTGACTCTGCATACCTGCTCTCCGAAACAAAGCTAACCCTTGATCAAGCATCACTCCACTTCTATAGTAGCGGCTTCTCAAGCTGCCGCAGCCACTCCTCAAACTCTGCATACTCTCTCTCCTGGATAAAGGTACACTACCCCAGGGAAGACTTTTTCCTGCTTGAATTCTTGGTGCTATCCTGACCCTAACAGCTGATTGGCTCCCTAGCTGAGCCTCCTATTCAATACACCTGTGAGCCTGCCTTTTGTCTTTAGCTCAATTGTCTGTTTTTTTTTCCAGACTCTGACCTGTAAATTAATTTGGATTTTTTACTGACCAAAATCTAGCTTAAATTCATTTGAATTTTTTTCCTGCTTGAATTCTTGGTAACATCCTGACTTAACTGCTGATTGGCTCCCTAGCTGAGCCGACTATTGGCTACACCTGTGAACCTGCCTTTTGCTTTTAGCTCAATTGTCTGTTTTTTTTTTCCAGACTCTGACCTGTAAATTAATTTGGATTTTTTACTGGCCAAAACCTAGCTTAAATTAATTTTAATTTTTTAATGGTGTTATCTGCCTTCCACCAAAGAAATACTGGTCAGAATTTAGCTTGCTTTAGTTAATTAGCTAAACTCTGCTTAATTCTTTTATCCTGCTGGTACTATGCACTGGCTGCCCATCCTCCCCCCATCACTCCCACCCTTGGCCAGCTTTACTTACAGTGAAGCCCTCTTGGATGAAGTGCAGTGCTGCAGAATTCCACAGTAGTTACTGCAGTAAACAATGCAATTTCAATGGGAATTAATCCCTTTTGTCATGCAGTAAACCTGTGACACTGCACTTCATCTTGGAGGTCATATCTGTATATAGACTTGTCAGAGGGGTGTTATACTTCCATCCCTACATGCACCCTACACCTTTTGCGCTCCCAAAATACTCCTCAGTTCCTTATCTGCAAGTTATACCATGCCGCTGCAAGAGACACCTGCTTTTTCCTCTGTTACTTATCTTAACTACATCCGAATACTATTTCAGTTTTTCATATACTGTATTTTGCCTGCACATCCTCAAATCTTATAGGATTTTCCACCTGCCACCCAACCCTACTATCTCTGTTTTCCTCTGCAAGTCTTCCTTGTGATACACCTCCATCACGTCTACCCTGATTTTCAAGTCTAACTACTTCAACGTTACCTAGACATGCTCCCTGCCCCCTTTCTCCTACTTCTGGCCTCCTTTGCTTTCATTCTTTCCTCTACCTCCTCTCCACTCTGGTTGTCTTTCCCCTCCTACTCTCCTACCTCCTCCTCATCCTTTGGGTTAAGGCACCCCATATCACCCCACTCATTCTCTCCTCACTCTCCACCTTTGCCATCATTCTGTACCATCTCACCCGGCTTTCTGCCACCTCAATTGTCCTTTGGCATTACCTTCATTCATTGCTCCAGCTGCAGAAGACACTGCCTCATCTCATTAAAAGGGTGGAATCTCCCAGCCACTTTCTCTGTGCTCTTTCTCATCCTGCTGCTCTCCGGAGACATTGAACAAAATCCTGGTCCCCTATGCTAAAATAACTGCTCTCCCACCTTAAAGGCCTAAAAGTAATGCACATGAACATCAGAAGTCTCCTGCCCGGGCCGGCCCGGTGGCACAGAGGGCTGAGGCACTGGATGTCTCACCTAGAGGCACGCCGGTGACCAAGATTCGGCAGTGAGCCTGGGTCATTGGAGGTCAGCATGGGGGGAAGGCGTAGCTGGATGGAGCAGCTGGCAGGCAGCTCTCCTCTCCTCTCTCGGGTGGTGGAATGGCATCCCTCACTCAACGGCTGCCCCCTGGTGGATGCCAGGAGGCTGCGCAGGAAGGGGGCCCAGCGTTAGACCAATGGGGTGGGCAGAAGGGGGTCATTACCAGGGCTGCAAGATGCATGTGGGCCTCCACATACATGCATCCTTCTCCTGGGACCCTCAGGAGAAAATCGATGGATGAAAATACCAGTGGCAAGATGATGACCGACTCCCCACAGGCACTGCTCCTGGACTGGGCATAAGGTAAGCCAAGTAATTCTGGGTGGCAGGAGCTGGGGGAGTTGGTAAGATGGGGGCCATACAGGGGTGCAAAAATAGAATAAAAAAAAAGGAGTCTCCTGCCCGAACTGGACCTTCTGAATTGCTGGTTATACCAAAACTCCCCTGATATTTTATTCCTTTCAGAAACATGGCAATCTGCCAAAATTCCAGACGCATCACTTGCCATCCCAGGCTACTCTATCATATGGCAAGACAGTGGCAAGAGAGGGAGTGGTGTCACCATGTCCTTAAAGCATCCCCTCTCATGCACCATAACAACAAGATTCATGTCCTGGATCACATGAACTGATCCTCACCAAATTCTCCTTCCCCTACTCCCTTCCCTCCTTCATCAGGGTAGTCTACACCTCCCCCCCTGCTCAGACACATTGCACTAGCAGAATGCATTGCTACGCTACAGCCTTTGGCACGCTCCAGTGAGCTATTATCCCAGGGTGATTATAATCTCGATTGGCTCTCCCCCTCCTCCACTCTGACCATCTCCAAAATTGAGCCCTTAAACCGCTCACAGCTAATCATTGAACCCACCTGTTACAACCCTCATTCCTCTCATCACTCCCTCATAGATTGAGTTTTATCATCTCACCCCTATCGAATGTTCGGCTCAGGAGTCCTTGACCCTTCCCTCAATGACCACTGTATTATGCAGTACATTAGAAAAACTCAACTGCCTAAATCAGCACCAAAGTACATAAATACACTTCCCTTGCACTCTCTCGACACTAACTCCCTTCTCTCAGACTTACACAATGTGAACTGGACTCTGGTGTACTCCTCAGATGTCAACACTGCCCTAACACAGTTCACAAGCATCTTCCCCAGTATTTGGGACTTCCATGCATTGCTCCAGAAAGCCATGGTGAGAAAACACCACCACCCCTGGATCACCACCCCAATAATTGCCCTTTGCAAATCCTACAACAAAGCCTGGTCAGCTTTCAAGTCTTCCCAATCTGCTCACTCCAAATAAGCTTACAACACTGCTAGAAACTTATGCACTAAAGCCATCAGGCTAGTAAAAGCTGACTACTTTAAAAGTCTCCTTAGAAATGACCCCCTTCTTTTGGAAAGTTGTCCATTCCATCATTAACCCCACCCTCCCAAACAAACATTCCAGCTATAGCCCTCAATGGTGTCAAAATCATTGGCCCCTCCCAAATAGCAGATGCCATGAATACCTCTTTCACTACTTGTGTCCTCCTGGACCAAACCTCTCCCACTACACTTGCAAACAAACGCTTCCCACAATCCCCATCCACTAGAAACTTCACTCTCGCTCCTGTCTTTGCCAATGAAGTACTGATCATGCTTCTATCCCTAAACCCAACTATGTCGAGCCCAGATGGTCTACACCCATCTCTTACACATTTCAGCCCCTGCTATTATGCTCCCACTAACCTACTTGCTAAATCTATCCTTCTCTACAGGCACAGTACCCATGGTCTGGAAGACTGCCTGTGTCATCCCTCTTCACAAAGGTGGTGATGCCACGACTCTGGCAACTATCATCCAGTTTCACTCCTTCCCACCTTATCTAAGGTGCAAGAGTGTTTAGTACAATCTAGACTGCATTCTTTCCTCACTTCCACTAACTTTCTGCCCCCCTACCAAACCGGTTACAGGAAACACCACTCCACGGTATCTTTTCTTCTTAGGTTTACTGGCCACATCCAATCTGCTGCTGATAGAGGACACATCACGGCAGCTGTTTTCATCAACCTGACCAAGGCCTTTGATTTTGATTCCCATGTCATACTCCTAAATGCACTTGGTCATGCTGGTCTCACTCCCATCTCCACAGCACAGTGGTTCACCTCTTACCTTATAAACAGAAGCCAGTGAATCAAAATTGCAAGCACCTCTTCCACCCCTCTTCCCTATCCAAGCTGGCAACCCTCAAGGCTTTATTCTTGGACCCATTCTTTTCACTCTCTTCATACACAATTTCCCTTCTGTCTGCTCAAACTCCCTCATCCACATGTATGTGGACTGCACCGTCCTCTTCATCTCCAGTCCCAACCCAAACGCTATCAAATCTGCTCTACAAAAGGAGTTCCACAGTGTTCAGCTTGGGTTCCAAGACAACAAACTCAGACTAAATACCTCTAAAACTGTCTTCATGTGCTTCAAAACCTTTTAAAGATTGGCAAAATCCACCCCTTCATCCCCCCCCATTACCACCCTGGAAGGCACTCCTTTAAATGAAGTCTCTTCCTATAAGTATTTAGGTGTTTGATTAGACCCTCAACTAAATTTCTCTCACCACATCTACTATCTGTCATCAAAACTTTACCCTTAGCTTGGCATCCTGCATCATAACAGGGATTCTTTCCCCCTTTCTGTACATTGGGAACTTCTGAACACAATGATTTTGCCTATTTTTGACTATGTGGACATAGTTTACTGCACTGCCCCCAACCCTTGCTTGCTAGACTGGACTCTCTCTTTAATGCCTTTTGTTGCTTTGCCTCATACTCTCCCTTCAGGACCCACCACCGCTCCCTCCTCTCTTCTTTGAAACTCTCTCCCCTATCCCATTGGCATTTCATTCAACCTGTCTCCTTTATCTCCAAATTCTGGTTCAGCCTTCTCCCCTCCTACCTCTCTGATTACCTCTCCCTCTCTGCCCGCATCCTACTCCCTTTGCTCAAGGGATGCCCACTCCTTCTCCTGGCCCAAACCATCCTCAAGCATGGGAAAATCTGCTTACACCTATCATCTCCCCTCACTCTGGAACTCCCAACCTCCTTTCCTTCGCTACTCCCTCTTGCACCCCTCTGTCAGGTCTTAGCTATACCTCATGCCTCTTCCTCCTTCCTGCTCCCATGTCAACTGACAGCACTTATGCACTGCTAATCTATGCTGTAATCATTTACTCCAATTTTTTTTTTCCTTTTCCCAGCTTTATATTGTACCTACAGTACTTAGCGGTTAACACTGCCCTATATCCCACATGATTACTATTGTGCACAGTCTTGTAATTTGCTGTTGTGGCACTGTCTTACCATACTTGTGATCCTGCACACTGTTTTCTGTTGTCTCTGTAATTTTGTACTGCTTATGATTTGTAATTGTGATTGTATTGCTAAAAAATCTGTTATGTTCCTTGTACCTTCCCCCCAGTTTTCCCCCGGGTCACACCTGGAAACGAGCCTCCGCTCAGTGTGCCTTTCCCACTTACAAAATGTTTAAATAAAATAAAATAAAAAAATAAAAAATGATATACTCAATGCCCCTGTAGCCAAGTATATGTAAGAAAAACATCAAGACCACTAAAAACCATGATAGGTGAGCACAATATAAGGAACAAAAATTAAAATTTTGCAGTGGCAGTTCACTTCTGTAATAAGGGCCTTAATATAGCTTCCTTAAAATTCTGGGGACTAGAAGTCATGCCAAAAGATGGGCTGGGGGGACTGGGAGAAGGAATTGAGAAAGAAAGGTAGTAGATTAATAATTTATATGTGTTGGACAAAGAGAAGATACTGACTGGAGTAGCTATTGCTAACAGGAACCATAAAGCAACATAATACACCTTAATATTCCTACTAGGATGTACAGCATGTAACAAATAAATTCAATCTTATACATTTCAGAAAAGGATGAACAAACTTTGTACAAATAATTTCTTAAGGTTAAATAAAAACAAGGAATAAAATGTTCTAATCAGACCAATGGTGACTCATTTTACAGTATCCCAAGAAAAAACTCAGACACTACTTTCACAAACATAATCCCACCACCAGTGTAGAGGAACTTAGAACTGTGACAAGCAATTTAGCTTAATTTTGCAGCAAACTAAAATTATACTGCCTACAATATACAAAGAAGTAAACCAGAACCCTCCCCCCATACACACATGTAAAATGACGTTACTGTAAGTCAATTACAGGTATGTGACAAGCAGCCAGTTTATTTTGCAAATTGCTTAAAACTTTCACGTCTGGTTCAGAATGTGATATTAATTACAGTACAAATAAAAGAGGATGTGGGTATGTAAGGGGATCAAGTAATCAAAGCCTCACATATTATAAGCTAGTGATTTTCATTAAGCTGCAGTGTTGCCAGCACTCTAGTTAAGCCCTCCACACAACCTCAGGAAATCCTTAAAGCAGCAGTCCTAGATACAAAAATTGGTTCTTTTGCAACAGTTTGCTTCCTGTGCTCTGCTGAGCACTTACCTTGTAATCTTTCTTGTTTTCACTGTGCTATCACCCCATAATTTGCTCCATTTTTCTTTGTTTTTGTTTGCATTTCTCCCACCTGCCATGTTGAATTGGAACCCTCTGCTGCCAACTGCACATGTGCATGGCTCGCAGCACTACACAGGGACAGCAGGAACGTGCAGCACGGGATCCCACTGAAGTAAACAAAAGGCATGATGCAACGTAAGGGGGGAGTTCAGCTGCATATTGGGCAGCAGCCATATTTACTGTGGATCCACAACAATAGAAATACATTTTAGATATCTAAAAAAACTAAAGATCACTAGAAAAAAATATTTACAGATATGGAAAACCAGACTATGGCTGCATGCTTCCAGCCAAACAATCACATTTTGATAATCATTTCCTGATTATTTAGTACTGCTGTTTTAAGAGAAAAAAAAACACCTTACAGTGGTAGCATAGTAAGGGCTTTCACAGCTGGGACCCCCTTACAGGTACCACAGGCTCTAACTGCTGACCCGTTCGGCCCCCTGACCGACAGTGCTCCTCAAGTCATCACTCGAGTCATCCTGCCTGGATCCTCAGCCTTCCAGCTGGGACCCCCCGCAGGGACTGCAGGTTCCAACCACCAACCCACTCGGCCCCCCGGACTGATGGCGCTCTTCAAGCCACCGCCTGAGTCCTCCTGCCTGGATCCTCAGCCTTTCAGGTATGGCACTAGCTGCCAGCCAATTGGAACATGAGCACCTTTCCTGGACCCGTTCCAGTTGGTCAAAACTCTCCCTGGACTCTGCAGCTTCTAAACCAGGTTTTTTTTTAGCCTTTTCAAGTTTACTACTGAATTCTGGGACCCCCCCTTGCAGAGACCACAGGCTCCAACTGCCGATACGCTTGGCCCCCGGACTGATGACGCTTCTCAAGCCACCACCCAAGTCCTCCTGCTCGGATCCTCAGCCTTCCAGCTGGGACCCCCCTCACAGGGACCGCAGGCTCCAACCGCAACCTGCTCAGCCCCCAGACCGACGGTGCTCCTCAAGCTGCCACCTGAGTCCTTCTGCCTGGATCTTCAGCCTTCCAACTGGGACTCCCTCCCCCCCCCGCAGGGACTGCGGGCTCCAACCACCTTCCAGCTTGGCCCCCGGACTGACGGTGCTCCTCAAGCCACTGACTGAGTCCTCCTGCCCGGATCCTCAGCCTTCCAGGTATGGCACTAGCTGCCAGCCGGTTGGAACTCGAGCACTTTTACTGGACCAACTCTGATTGGTCAAAACTCTCCCTGGACTCTGCTGCTTCTAAACCAGCTATTTGTTTTAGCCTTTTCAAGTTTACTACTGAATTATATGTTAAGTTACACATTTTTTACAGTTTTAAGTGTTCAAAAAAGGGCTGTGATTACAGTTCTCTCTGGGAATTTGTGCTGCTCCACTCAAGCCCAGACTTTTTGGCATCCAAACTGATGGACCCATTGTTGTGCAAATTGGACTACCTGCTGTGCTGACTGTGCCTCTTGCATCAGCCACATATTTAATCTCTCCCCCTCTTTTCTTTCTCCAGCTGGAACCCCCCTTGCAGAGACCGCAGGCTCCAACCGTCAACCAGCTTAGTCCCTGGACAGATGATGCTCCTCAAGCTGCTGCCCGAGTGCTCCTGCCTGGATCCTCAGCCTTCCAGGTATGGCACTAGCCATCAGCATTTCTGCCCCGCCACCACTCACAAACTGCAAAACTGGAACTTTAGGTACCAAGGACTCTAAATAGAGTCTTATTTTTGGGGGGAAAATGCAGAACTTGGGCTAAAAGTGTCAACATACCTGTGTGCCCTGTGGAGAGTTTTGGCCCGGCAGCATGGCAGATCCTCAGCCATGGGAGCAGGCCCCGATCGAGACAATGTTTGGCCAGCTCATGGCACAAATGTTTCAAGGCAGATCAATCCCCCCTCCCACCGAGGAGCTGGAGGTCGCGAGGGCTACATCTCTAGTGCCCTCCCTGCTGCCGAGATCGACGCTGCCAGTGACGCCGGGACACCCCCGCCCCCCGAGGAACCGTTGGTCGTGAGGGCCGCCTGAAATCACCCTCCCAGCCTCCCCACAGTGTGCAGATCAATCCCCCCCTCCCACCGAGGAGCTGGAGGTCGCGAGGGCTACATCTCTAGTGCCCTCCCTGCTGCCGAGATCGCCGCTGCCAGAGACGCCGGGACACCCCGCCCCGAGGAACCGTTGGTCGTGAGGGCCGCCTGAAATCACCCTCCCAGCCTCCCCACAGTTGCAGATCAATCCCCCTCCCACCGAGGAGCTGGAGGTCGCGAGGCTACATTTCTAGTGCCCTCCTGCTGCCGAGATTGCCGCTGCCATTGACGCCGGGACACCCCGCCCGAGGAACCGTTGGTCGTGAGGGCCGCCTGAAATCACCCTCCCAGCCTCCCCACAGTGTGCAGGTAATTTCTTGGGCCTACAAGTACAATCCGGGAGCCAGCTTACCCGAGGACGCTGTGCTTTTCAGTCGGAGGCTGCCTACCTGAGGCGCCAGTGCTTGTTTGGCGCCTTCTGCAGACTCCCAGACCCGCCACCGCACCTTTGTTTTCTCAGCCGTGCTCCGAAAAAAACCTCACCTGCAATGCGATCTAAGGGCATTCTACAGCTTCAATTAAACATGCAGAAATTGTTTTTCATATGCTTTTCAGTTAGTTAAATGTTAAAAAGATCTGTTGCTCTCACTCCAAAACTGTTGTATTTGCTATGTTTATGCAAAATGGTTCGGACCTCCTTCAGAAGTTATATTTTTTGTATTTAATGAAAGTTTAAATCTAATTTAACATACGCCTATTTACTGTTTAGTGCAGCCATTGCCTGCCATCTAGCCTCCCGCGTGCTCCAGTATCGCCCCCCCAACGCTAATCCCCCTACCTGCCTATTTAACCTTTCTCTCTCCCCTTCTACAGATCAATCCTCCCACCGAGGAGCTGGAGGTCATGAGGGCTACATCCTAGTGCCCTCCCCTGCTGCCGAGATCGCCGCTGCCAGAGACGCCGGACACCCGCCCCCCGAGGAACCGTTGGTCGTGAGGGCCGCCTGAAATCACCCTCCCAGCCTCCCCACAGTTGCAGGTAATTTCTTGGGCCTACAAGTACAATCCGGGAGCCAGCTTACCCGAGGACGCTGTGCTTTTTCAGTCGGGAGGCTGCCTACCTGAGGACGCTGTGCTTTTTTCAGTCGGGAGGCAGCCTACCTGAGGACGCTGTGCTTGTTTGGCGCCTTCTGCAGACTTGCGCACCCGCACCACCACACCTTTGTTTTCTCCAGCCGGTGCTCCGGAGAAGCCCCACCGCCCCCACCACCACCCTTGGTCGGCTCTCCCTTATATTGGGTTTTTTCTGTCACATGAGGTGCCAGAACCAATCAGCCTACTTTCCCATTTGCTGGTTATATTTTTCCAGCACTAGAGGGAGCCTGCTCTCACTTTCTGCTCTTCTTGGGAGATGTCACCTTCTAGCTTAAACCGTGCTATGCTGGCTCTCCTCTTATCCCTGCCTTTACTTGCTCCCCACCCCCCTATATCCCCCCTCTACCTGCCCTCGACTAAAACCCCCCCTCCACTCTCAGTACTCTGGTCTCCTATCAGACTGCCCAACAACTATCTCCCAGGCCATCCCCCCAAATCCCTCACGTACCCTGGACCACCTCTCTATCCCCATCCACCCACCACCTAAGTGCTACTCTCAGTATTGTGATTTTTATCACAAGTGGTCTCTCTCCTCGCTAGCGCCCACGGTTCTATTCTCCCTTCCCATCCCTTGCACCTCCCTGGTAAGGTCTCGTCGACCACGTATGTACCCCACCCCCAGCAACCAACACCTGGCGAGGCGCCTAATTTTTCTGCTGCTCCTGCTCTCCGGCAATGTGCACCCGAACCCGGGCCCGCCTCTCAACCCTGCGAGCCTACCAGAGGCAAAGGCCTCCGAATCGCCTTTATCAATATATGCAGTCTCCCTAAGAAAACTGCTGCCCTCCAGTGCTGGGTTTCCCAACACTCCCCCGACATTCTCATGCTTGCAGAAACCTGGCTCTCCCCCCTCACGCCTGACTCTGCCATCTCTCTCCCAGGTTTTTCCCTGTTTAGGGCCGATAGGATGGGCAGGCGTGGAGGGGGGTGTGCTATCTACCTGTGCGACTCACTCCTCGGTCACGCCCTCTCCAACCCCGAGCTTAGCTACGGGGCGCAAGCCATTACTTTAAAACTCTCCCCCCACCCAGGTCGTGGCCCCATTTATCTAACCGTGGCTTACCTACCCCCGGGGCCGGAAAAAGATCTTGCTGTCACCTCCCTTCTTGACTACCTGTCCACCCTACCCCTGAAGGCCGAACAACTAATCTTGGGCGACTTAAACACCAACTGGCTCAGCCCATCTTCTGACAATATGAAGAATGAGCTTGCAGCCCTTGACCTGTCGCAAATGGTCACCCAGCCCACTAGGCTTAACAAAGTAACAGGAACTAGTTCCCTTCTGGATGTAGTCCTCTCCAACCGGCCACATAAAATAGGATCGGTGCAAGTCCTTGCGGACTCACTCAGTGACCACTCCCCTATCATCTGCTCTTGGTCATCCCCCACGCTCAGCCCGGGGTACTGCAGGACCCCGCGACGCCGTTTTCTCCCCAGAGGCCTTGTCAACCTCAAACGTCACCTCACCCAAATCAACTGGACCCCAGTGGCCTGCGCACCTGACATCAACTCTGCCCTAACTTACCTCACCACAGCTTTCAACCATGCCTGTGATCAGTTTGCCCCCTTCCGCATCCCCAAGTTAAAAAAACGGTCTGCTGCCTGGATAACCCCTGCATTGATCCAACAACTAAAAAAAAGAGATAACCTTTGGCACATAGCTAATGACTCCGGTAGATTGGCCGATAGGCAAGCCTACAGGGCAGCCCGGAACCAATGCACGTGGACCATCAAGCAGGCAAAAGCTAAATACTACCAGGCTGCGTTGACATCTTCCTGGGGCTCGTCCAGAGCCTTCTGGGACAACATAAAAGAACTGAATGGTAAAGCCCGCTCCCCCCCCCATCCCAGATTGTCATAAATGGGGCTGTCTCAACTGACCTAACACATATCGCTGACTGCCTTAATAAGACTTTCACAGATTTAAGTGCTGTCCTTCCTGCCCACTTTTTTGACCCGGTTGCCACACCCACTCATACTCCCACCTCCAGACCACAATTCCACTTCCAAGTGATCTCGCCACATGATGCCAAACCTTTCTTATTAAGATCCCTTGCCTCTCAGAACCCAAGTAGTGACCCTTTTGACTCAAAATACTCCGCCTCACCCTAGATGTCATGCTTACCCCTCACGCTTATCATAAATAAATCCTTAAGCCTAGGCCAATTCCGGAGGCCTGGAAGCATGCTGAAATAACCCCATCCACAAGTCTGGGGACCGTACTCTGCCTAACAACTACAGGCCCATCTCCATCCTCCCCCCATTATCCAAAGCCTTAGAAAAAATAATAAACTCTCAGCTCACGGAATACCTTTCTAAATACAACCTTCTGTGTCCGGAGCAACATGGGTTTCGTCCTGGCCATAGCACAGCCACTGCCCTCCTGGAATTCTCCCATCACATACACTCCGCACTAGACAATGGTCAGCTTACAGGGGCGGTTTTCATAGACCTTTCCAAGGCTTTTGACACGGTGAGCCACCCCCTGGTATTACACTCCCTGAGCAATCTGGGCCTCTCATCCAACCCCCTGAAGTGGTTCACAAGCTATCTTCACAACAGGACCCAAAGAGTCAAGCTAAATGGAACCTTCTCCTCCGACCTACCCGTACTCTCTGGGGTCCCGCAAGGCTCGATCCTTGGACCGACCCTTTTCAGCCTATTCCTGAACATCCTCCCTAGTTCCTGTTCCAGCAAAATACTACTATATGCAGACGACGCTGTAATTCTAGCTAATCACCCGGACCCTCTCCCTCTCCAAGTCACATTACAAAGCGCCTTCCTTCAAACCGAAAAATGGTTCAAGGACCATCGTCTAGTCCTTAATCTAAAGAAAACAAAGTCCATGCTATTCTCACATCGGCAAAACAGCGCCAAGGACTTTCACCTCCACATCACCACCAGCACGCCCCTCCCAATTGAACTAGTAACATCCTATAAGTACCTGGGCATCACCTTTGACTCCGGCCTTACTTTCCATGCCCACCTCAAAGCCTTGTCATCTGCCATGAACTCCAGGATTGGGCTTCTCTACCGCCACAAAGACTGCCTCCCTGAACCCGCCCTAAAACTAGCTATCGCCTCATCGGTGTTATCACTGGCTGACTACGGGCTCCCAATCTCGCTGCTGCTGACACCACTGCCTTATCTAAAGTCCAGACTGCTATTAATAAAGCCTGTAGGCTCCTTACTGGTGCCCACAGCAGAACCCACACCTGTCTGTACTCCACCACAAATATACTCACTCTTGAAGAAAGACTGAAATATCAAACCTGCCTGCTGGCCAAAAAGTCCATGTCAGGCCTTTGCCCTCCTGGGGTCTCCGGACCCTTGCAGTTGGCTACCAGGCCCCTGCCCACCCGCAAGTCCTCCACTGCTACTTTCATTGTTCCCAGGGCCAGGACCTCTCGCTGCCAAAGGTCTTTCCATCACTTGGCCCCGCATTGGTTCAACTCCCTTCCTGAATCTATCTCCAAGATTCCGGGGATTGGCCGCTTCAAAACCACCCTCCGTAAGCATATTATTGACAGCCGTTGCTGTAATTGCCTGTAACCACCTAACCGGTCCCGCCCACTACATAATTTGTCTGAGACTAGCTGTTAGTTATGTGATGTATCTATTTACTTTGTTACAATCGTGTACCTTCCTTAATGTTTTGTACAGTATAGCTGCTGCCTGTAATTTCCAAGTGTGTTTATGTACCTTCACCCGTATGTTCACCCCTGTCTCAAACTCACTTAATTGTTGTCTCCCCCCCTTATGACGAGGTACCTTTGTAAACGAGTCCATGACTCAAAGGTTGTAAAACTGATTTCTCCAATAAATAAATAAATAAATAAAGTTACCATGGCAATGAACTGGAACCCTCAGCTCATGCAGAACCTTGAGGCCAGGATGTTCAACAGTAAGCTGTGGGTCAATGTGACCAAGCTTAAGGTTCAGGACCTGATGGGGGTCTTTCAGGAGTAGTTGCATACAATCTGGTTAATGAGGGGCAAAATCAACAACCTCGAGAACTGGAGTCATTGCAACAACCTATGCTTTGTGGGTTCCTGGAGTGGGTCGAGAGGTGTGACATGGAGGGCTTCCTACAGCTGGCCCTTGCAGAAATGTTGAAAATTGACTCCTCTTGACCACTCCAGGTGAAGCATGCACATCATTCACTTGCCTCCATGCCTAATGCCCAGGAAAGGCCCCAGCCAATCATTGCTAGATTTATTAACTACAGGGAGAAGGAGAAGGTCCTGACCATGGCCAGGGAGCTGCACCAGGTCCAGTGCCACAGCCAGTCTAGTATCCGAAGACTCCTTGTGTGCTGACCCCTTGCTGTGGTGATCCTGCTCATTCTCTGGGTCAGCAGGCCCAGATGCCATCTCAGACACTGAGCACAGATCCAGCTGCATGGTCAGATAAGTAACTTCCCCTGTTCTTTTTTCTGCTTTTCTTGGGTAGTTCTGTTGGTTAGCCAGGAAGGGGGGATTAGCTGGTTACCTGTTTCAGTGGCTGTGGAGGGTGACTCTAACTCTCCTTTCTCCACAAGGCCCAATCCACATTGCTTAAGTTCTGGTGCTTCTCGGTCCACCCCCTGCCTGGCCTTGACTCCAGGCTGCTGCTGTCACAGTTAAAATGCCCTGCTCCCATAAAGGGAGGGATTCACAGGGGCACTACTCATGAAATTGCTAGATTGTAAGGAACATAAGAAGTCTTGTTCCCAAAATTTCCCTATTGCAAACCATGATCCATGCCTATGCCCCCAACATCATTGTGATCACTGAAACCTGGCTGTCCAAAACCATTCCTGACCTTGCTATTGCTATCCCTGGCTTTACGGTATCTAGGCAGGACAGGACCAGGTGAGGTGGCAGTGTGACGGTATAGCCATCTATTCCTCTTCTACCCTCCAGATCACTACCTTCTTCACAACTTCTGTTCAGTCATCCCATGAGGCTCTCCTTTTAAAAATCTCCTACCCTTACACAGTCCCCATCTACCTCGCTGGAGTTTTCTATTGCCCTGGTCAGCCACATACCAACATCATTGACTTGGTCTCAAAGCTCTCATCGCTTGCCAGCGGTGGTGATCTATTCATCCTGAGTGACCTAAATCTAATCTGGCTGGCCCCATCGCTGTCTATCCACTCCACTACCGAAGCCTTAAACCTCCATCAGCTGATTCTTGAACCCACTTGTCTAATCCTTAAAACACTAAACCACTCCCTGCTGGATCAGGTCCTCACCTCACATCATCATAGCGTAGTGGCTTCAGTGCTACTACCTGACTCTATCAGCAACCACCACATGACCTTTGTAGTGCAAAAAATACACAGGCGTAAACTCCCATCTAAAACTATTCTCACTAGACCCTTTGCATCACTTGACCTGCAATCTTTGTTTCATGATCTTGCACAAGCTGAGTAGTTCCCTCTCATCACAGCAGCTTCAGCTGACAAGGCCCTTGCCTACTTCACCTCTTAAGTTTCTTCAGGTCTGGAACTTCCATGCTCCGCCCTGTAAAACCAGGGTCCATGAAGGGCACCTCCCCATGGTCACTTCTGAGCTTCTGGCCTGCCAACGTGCTCGCGACCTTGTGTGGTGGAAAGCCAAAACCTCCAACTCCCCTGGAGATCACCAACATTACCGTGAACTTCCGAATGGCTGCACTAAAGCAATCTGCCTAGCCAAAGCCAAGCATTTTAAGTCAAATTTCCAAGCAAATACAAGCAATCCTTCTAAATTCTGGAAGGTCATTCACTTCCTCTTCTCGCCTTCCTCTACCCCTCCGCCTCCCATCCTCAGGCACAATCACTCTGTTCTCTCTGAACCTATCAGCACTGCTGAATGCTTCAACTCCTACTTCACGACCTGTGCCTCTTCTCTGCTTAGCACCCTCCCAAGCCCAACCCCTGCCCCATTGGCCCCCTCTTATACCCCTTACTCTGACACCCCCTCCTCTGCCCCTCCTCCCACTCCCATGATGCCCTCTCACCATGTCCCTTCCCCCCTCTTCTCCTCTGCCTTGTCCCCCTCCTCCCAACCCCTTACACCTCCCTCCCTCCCTGTTCTCCTTCTCTCCTGTCTCACCTGACACCACCCTTCAAACTCTTCTGGCTTTCAACCCTTCCAAAGGCTCCTCTCCTGATGGCCTTGACCCTAAACTCCTCTACCTCTCTGCTCCTGCCATAGCCTTCTCACTCTCCGTGTTACTAAACCTCTCTTTTGAGACTGCCACTGTCCCCTCTGTCTGGAACCATGCTGTAGTCCTCCCTCTCCCGAAGGGCAGGTGACCCCTCCTCTCCTGGGAACTATCGCCTTATCTCTCTACTGCCAACTTTAGCTAAATTGCAAGAACACATAGCCCTCAACCAACTCTCCCTGTTTCTCTCTGACTCCTCTTTTTTTCACCTCCTTCCAATCTGGCTTCAGGAAATCCCACTCTACCACCACATCTCTGCTAAGGTTAACTGAAACCATCTCCTCAGGCTTTGACAAAGGGCAGATCACCTCAGCTATCTTTGTAGACCTGGCCAAAGCCTTTGACACTGTCTCTCACCCCCTCCTCCTTCACAACCTTTCAGCTGCTGGACTATCCCCTAATGCTACAGTATGGTTCAGGGCCTACCTGTCCAGCAGGTCGCAATCTGTAAGACTAGCTGATGCTAGCTTTACCCCCTGCCTAAAACCACTGGTGTCCCCCAAGGCTCAGTGCTAGGACCCATCCTGTTCTCCATCTTTTTAAATGACATCCCCCTGGTTTGCACTGCATCCAGCATCCACATGTATGCGGACGATACAGTATTGTTTACCTCTGGCAATACTGTTGCTGATGTTACTACAAGGCTCCAGTCCAACTTCACTAAAGTCCAAATCTGGTGTAGTTCTCAGCAACTCTTTCTAAATGCCAAGAAGACAGTCTCCATGACCTTTGGTACAAGGCAGAGACTCGCTAGGCTACATTACCTCCCCACCTTTCACACCCTTGACAGGACTGCTCTTGAGGACTCCTCCTCTTTCAGGTATCTCAGCATCTGACTGGACAGACACCTTGACTTCTCTGTACACATTGATGCTATTCTGAAAAAACTAAGACCCAGGCTTGGGGCCCATTACAGACACCACAGCTGCATCCCACTCTCTGCCAGGCATGAGCTGGTACAGAAGATGATCATGCCCATTTTCGACTGCTGCGACATAGTCTACGATGTTACCCCACAGTCCAGACTGGACTGTCTCTTAAATTCCTTCTGTCATTTTGCTCTTGGTGCCCCTCCCCGCACCCATCATTGTGACCTCTACCGCTGTCTCACCCTCCTTCCCCTATACTCCCGGCGTGTGCTACATGGTGCTAAGTTCATCTCTAAATTCTGGTTTGGATCTCTTCCTTCATATATCTCCTCCTCCCTAGGCACCCCTACCCACTCCCTCTATTCCCTGAGATCCCAGGCTGACACTCGTACCCTCATTGTCTGCTGCAGAACTACTTCCTCTGGCCAAAAAGCCTTCTCTTACCACTTGCCAAAAATGTGGAATGCACTCCCTCCACAAATCTGCCACTTCTCCTCCTTACATTCCCTTATTTCTGCTTTACACAATTACCTTACACCTACCTGCACCTGCTTCTGACTCCCTCCTTGCATACCTGTCTCCCTCTCACTTTTTTCTCTTCCTCTCACTCTCCACTTTCTCATCCACCCCCAACCCACCTGCACTTATACTACTCCTATAGACTAGCTCTCAAAAAGGGTGACTGGATCCTATGTGTTCACTCTCCAGCATCTACCTCACTAGTGAACTGCCTATATTGTATGCATTTATCAACCTTGCATCCTATGCTTGGCCCCTGTACCGATTCTATTTATATGTTGCTCCTATGAACTGTTAGTACAGTAGCTGTTGCAACAGCCTATTGTGTACTCAACTGCCATGTACCTGTTTTGTAACTGTAATTGCCATGTACCTGTTTTGTAACTGTATGTTGTATTTCACCATCAGCTATGTATGTTCAAATTAACTCTCACTCTGTGCATCCCTCTTCCCATTCCCCCAGGACGTACTGTGAGACGAGCATTAAGTTGCTCAGTGAATCTTTCCTGGTGAAACAATTTAAAAAATTAATAAAATACTGACCTAGGCTAGGGCAGATGTGTCATCCTACAGTTCCACCCCCAGCATGATTAGCCCTGCCTCACTCTAGTACAAGCATAAAAGCCAGAGAGGAGAGTGACTCGGAGCATTAGTAATGCCAGAAAGTGCAGGCAGGATGTGCTGCCACTGTTAAGAAAGAGCAGCATATTCTTTTGCTATATAAATGGCAGTGAACTAAAATAGAGCACTAGAATAACCTACTGTACTTGTTTAAACCTATTTATTTAACAGGCTGCTTTGACTTCACCCTTTGCTGCATGATTGATAATGCCATCCGAATTGGCTAGGAGTCACCTCTCACAGCACTCCTCAAAGTTTGAACCTTACACCACTGTCTCCACTCAAATACTATCCCTTCTCCCTAGAGTATCTACTAACGTGGCTGGGAGAGCCCTGTCGGCTGCAGCCCCCTCACTATGGAACAGGTTGCCCACTGAGCTCTGCTCCCTGGACACTCACTGCCTGTTCAAATCCTGCCTTAAAGACTGGCTGCCTATCTGCTGCTGTTGCTTCTATGGGTAGACGCCCTTCCCAAATCTCTGTTACTTTCTTGAGTTTGTCTAAGTTTTTGACTTTCCATTTTGTTATGTCACCAACCCTCCTTCTCTTGCACTTACCCCCTCCTCTCTACTTCCCTGCATTTTGTTTTCCCCCTTCCCCTGCTTAGGGGTTTCTCCCTCTGCACTTATCTTGTCAGCCCAATTACTTTTCTTGTAAAATTGCTTGTTTTGTCTGCCATGGCAACCTGACACCTTGTTTTGTTGTTCACTGTTTAAGAGTTTATTTACCTTGTAGTAAGTCTCTGTACCTCGTGGTTTTGGACTACTGTTATGTTTTTCTTTGTCTCACAGGCATCGTTGTTTAACTGGCTCCCCAGTTCTATGTACTTTGCTTTAGTTGGTCCTGTGCCAATGTATTTGGCCTAGGTCCTGCCTGAAAATGGTCCCTGGGATCAGTGCACCTACCCGGTTATCAAAGTCACAAATAAATAAATAAATAAATAAATAAAATAAACATTCATTGAACATAATGCTGAATCACTGAAACAAAGTACTGTAAGTGGCAGCACACGCATTAGCATTTGGGTAAACTGTGAAACCATGGAGCTTGGTACATAGAATATAGAGCAAACAGTTGGACAATTTGAAAAAATGTTTTTTTGCAACAAAAATATTTATGGATTTCTGTCTTGGCATGAAAAAATGAACAGAAGGTAAAGCACTTGTTAAGGAAAATCTTCTTAAGGTAGCACATCAATTGTGGCATTGAGTGTGATTATGCACATGGGTCAGTATGTTTAAGGTTGTGCTATATGTAACTTTTGAATTACTCATAGACAAAATAATAAATGAATGTAGAAACAAGATGATTTAAACTGCAAATAAAATATAGGCAAGTAAAATGAACAGTAGCAAAAGTGTGTATATATGTATCCACCGTTAGGTAGCTTATCATATGAACATACAGAATTCTGCCAGCAGATAAAAGCCTAGTGGTCTATCAAGTCTGCTCGAATGTGCAGCTAGTACCCCTTATTCTCCTGCTGCCCCTCCCTTCCTCCTTCCCTCCCTCCCTCGACCCTCCCTCTTGCCCTGTTACAGCCCCTATTGAAGCAGACCACCATTCTACTGGATACCCCTTCTGCCTGTAATGCATTCCACCCAGCTACCACACTCTCTGTAAAAAAGTGTCTCCTCATCTCCCTCCTGAACCTTTCTCCCTTAAGTCCTCATATCATGGCCCCAGGTGTACCGCCCCTCTCTTACTTTGAAAAGTCCCTTTGTACCTGTCTTGTTTATTCCCTTCATGTACTTGAAGGTTTCAATCATATCCCCCCGTCCTTCATCTCCTCCAGTGAGTACATATTCAGTTCCCTCAGCCTACTCTCGTATGGTATGTCCCCCAGCCCCTGGATCATCTTTGTCACCCTGCACTGCACCACCTCCAGCAACTTAATGTCCCTCTTTTGATATGGGTGCCAGAACTGCATGCAGTACTCCAGGTGCATATAGCTAAAATCATACTAAAAACACAGACGATGAAAAATTACCAAAAGTGAGCACTGTATACTCCTATTTTTGGGAAAAGTCAGACTAGATAGCAATATTATCATAATTACATGTGTGTAACAAAAATGTCATGAATTATACTGTCTGCACTCCAGACAGACAGTTACGGAAGTAGTATGAAACGTATTTTTATATTTTTATACAACGGGCAGAACCTGTACTTCCCTGATGAAGCCGTTTTCAGGGTGAAACATTGGGTATCCTGGTACATGGTGCTTTTGAGGTGAACACATGAAAGTACAGTACTGAAGAGTGAAAAAGAACCATTTGGAATTTGGCTGATTTGTCATACATATTTACTTGGATAACGTGTGCCTTAATCAGCCAGCCCTCAAAGTAAACTGAGGAGGACCTGTGATCGCACCTGAGGGTATCCATGGAGGAACTTTCTGTTGCTTGCATTGTCTTGTCGTCAAACTAATAAAAGCTGTGCAAAAGTTTCTGTTGAAAACATATCTCCTGGCCATCTTGTATTCCCTAGCTGTCCCATTGTTAGGTCTTTGTTACTATTGCCATTACCAATCACAAGATCTGTTGTTTCAGCCTCTTACAGCAAAGAGAAAACCATACTGTATGGTATTTTTTTTACAGTGGCTATACAGATAAAAGCCAGGTTCCAGTATTTGTCAGCTTTGCAGTTGACAGATAGCAAGACCCATTTAGCTAGATTCTGGAGTTTGTTTTTTGAACAAAGACCCTGAAATATGGTTTTGGGACATCCCTAATGTCCTAGGTGGAAGGTTTAGCAGGACGTCTCGATTCATCTTTTGTAAGTCTTGCAAAATAAGATTGTTGACTCACAAAAGAAGAAGGTGGGACTTGATTATTTATAGTTCTTTCGTGAGCTGACCTTCTTTCATGAGTCATGAAAGAACTCTTGAAAGAAGGTCAGCTCACAAAAGAAAAAGATGGGACTTAGTTTTTTTTCATATTTTTTTCATAAGCTGAGCTCTTCCTTCATGAATCATGAAAGAGGAATCTCAGCTCAGAAAAGAAGATTGCGAGACATCCTAGTTCTTTCAGGAGGACATGGAAGGAACCATTGTTTTTTCATGAGGTCTCATGGAAGAACTGTCAGTGAGTGGGACTTTCTTGAATTGTGAAGTTGTAGCTGGAGTCATGCTGCTGGCTTCAGTTGGAGCAGTGAGGCAGCTAGCATAGCAAGGGCTCATATTAAAGAACTACAGTTTTTTTGTATTGTTCTTTTGTGAGAATAGCAGGACTTTCCTGAATATTAAAGCAGCAGCTGGAGTTGTGCTGCCAGCTTCTATCTATCTACAGTATATATCTCTATCTATCTATCTATCTATCTATCTATCTATCTATCTATCTATCTAGCTATCTATCTGCCATCTGTCTATATCTATATCAGGTTACCCTCTCACTCCTCCCAGTGACTTTTTCTTACCAAGCAAACCAGGGTGCCCACTCTGGTACTACTTCTCTTGCTTCCTCTCCCATACAGGGTGCCCACCCTCTTCCCTTAATATATGTGGCAACACTGGGGTGCCCACCAACGGTGTGACTGAACATCATCTCGACACTGATGGGCCCAATCCCCAGTGTCGACTTGTGTCCCCCTAAATTTAAGAGAACCATCCCTTGTGGATTATTTTTTATTTAGCCTGAAAAAAGGAAAATGGTCCATTGGTAATCTGATCCTCCCACTCATGGCATGAAATGATGTTTCAGCTGGGATTTGAAAGGTTTCACTTACTGGTTTGATGAGGTGGATTCATAAGAATGCTATGTTGAAAATCTAGTGTCAAACTATTAAAAAACAGCAAAGTTAGTTTAAGTTGAAGTTTATTTCATCAGGAAAACTCCATTGAGCATGCTTATTTACAAGGAGGTCCTGCAAAGGATAACGTAATACATTCAGATACAAACCAAGGAATTGATAGACAATGAATCATAAAAAATACAAGTGTATAAGTAATCAGAGGTTATTAACATGGAGCACAAACAAAGCATAGTATAGATCTTAAACGCAGAAAAGATGAATTCCATTGGTTGGGGAGATGTAAGTGCTGACTTTTCAGTATTATAAAATAGTACTTGAACTGGAGCATTTTGACTGGCTCTAAATATTCCAACTACCTTACATTAATGTTTAATTAATATTCTTGTACAGCCTCATGACATAGAGAATAATGGATAGTTACCTATTGGTAACAAGCTGGTTAGTTCATCAAGAGGTTACCATGGTGACCGCATTAACCTCGAGAGCGCAGCTTGAGAGGTTAGGTTGCCATTGGTGACCTCGAGATGAACTAACACAGCTTGTTACTGAAAGATAACTGTCCATTGTTTTTTATAGTGTAGGATGCCCGCACAAGCAATAAAAGTAATTAGTCCTACTTTTTTTTCTCTCAGTGCCACTTTCTTTCGATCACCTTTTTGCTGAGGCCGTTTCCTGGCAGTGTAAGGCACATGTGTTAGTGCGTTCTATATTGTTATGCTGTAGTGACTACATAGCTAATGCAGCATAACAGCTATGATGACAGCTACTAAAGCATAGCAATGTTTTGAAAGGTACCTATTTTTTTTGGTAACAACGTTCCATCATATACTATGGCCCTGTCCACACTGAGTCCTGTAAACCGTTACCAGTCTGGTAAACCATTACCGCTACCTTCAAAAATGGTTCTCGTCCACACTGGTAATGGTTTAACAGGCATTTTTAAAACTGATCTCAAGACCTGTAAGGATGTGGTCTTTAGGTCGGAATGGGACTCCAGAGTTTATAGCGGTATTGCAAACCTCAATCTGCAGCAGTTTCATAAACACACCAAGCGTAAAAGTGCAAGTATAGCAAGGGACTGCCATCAGCAGAATCTCCTCCTCCTAGTTAATTCAGGTAAAATCCTGATTTTACAACTGATACCCAAGTTCAGTTCTTGAAGCAAACTGGGCAGCAGGCATGCATTTATAGAAGAGAGAAATGGCTTCATTTTGGGCAGGATCCACATGGTGGCATAGTTATTTGTTGGTGGTTTAAAACAGTGATTTTTATGTTTGCTTGCACGCATATGCAAGAAACATAGTGCCATCATCCGAGTTTTTGTAGGTGTGTCATCCTGTCTTCCAGTTCAGTCAGTGTCTTTGCAGGCACTGCCACAGTTCACCAATGCATGCTGCAGCTGTCTATGACAGCAGTTGAAAATGCAGTGCCATACAGTTGAAAGGGAGAGCTCCGCTTCAGTGAGCAGTGATAAGATAGTGCTGATTAGCATTTTGTTGCTCATGCACTCCCCCCAAACACACGCATATTGTGTGCTCATGCGCTCCCCCCATGCACACACTGTATGGCTGATGGGGGTGCCCAGTCCCTCATCGTCTCTGCTGCACTCCCCCCAACAGAGTTCCAGGTGCCACGCTGGGAGCCCAGCATGGCAACGGTCTGTAAGACCGATGGGGGTGCCCAATCCCCATCGGCTCCACTGTTCCCCCCCCCCGAACAGACTACTGAGTGCCACGCTGGGACCCCACCCTAGTGTGGGAACAGTCCATATGGCTGATGGAGTGCCCAGTCCCCCATCAGTTCCACTGCCCCCCAGCCTTCTAGCTGCCATGTTGGGAGCCCACCCCAGCGTGGCACAAGTCCCACATCATCTATGGAAAAAAAATAACCTGCAAGAAAAAATGTTCCCTTGCTGACTGTCCTGACCCCCCTTCCCCCACCTGTGCTCATCCTCTGCACACCCTACCTCCCCACACCTCCACCTCACTCCATACTTACCTCTGGAGTCCAGCGTGACGATCTTCGGTGGACCGAGAACATGTCTGCACTCTTCAAAGCTGTCCGTGAACTAAGGAAATGCCAGTAAGCTGTATAATGGAATAAATAGAGTTTTTTCAACTTTTAGGCATATCTCACACATTTTTGGGAATTTGTTCACTAAATTTTCAACATGGGGTTTTTGGGACCCCACCTCATGAGTTCTGTCACTGTCATTTTGTTAATTGGCCCTGAAAGGTGATTTTGCAGTCACTGTGCAGAATCACCTTTCAGGACTCATTTATGAAGTGACAGTGTCACAGTTCATGAGGTAGGCCCCCAAAAACCCTATGTTGAAAATTTGGTGAAAAAATTCCCCAAAATGACTGTTTTATGAGCATGTGTTGCGCTGTTCCTACACACGCTCGTAAGTTTGAGAATTTTCAATATTTTCACTCCAGATTTTCAACATTGGCTTTTTAACACACCTCCTTATGAACAGTATAGCTGTCATTTTTCACATCTTGCCCAAACTGTGTTCCATGCATGTAGCACACAATGGCGCAGTTGGTGTGCGAAATCAATGTTCGGGACAGATTAAGAAAATCACAATGACACTGTTCATGAACAGAGGTGTTAAAATGGCTATGTTAAAAAATTTGGTGAAAAAAGTCCACAAAATGACTGTGTTACAAGCGACCATTGCGCAGTTTCCACGCACCCTCGTAAGTTCATGCATTTCTAATATTTTCAGTCCAGATTTTCACCACTGGCATTTTTCCCCACTTCCTTATGAACAGCACAGCTGTCATTTTTCACACTATGGCTGAAGTGTGTTTTCGCACTTTAAGTGCAGAAATACGTGGTTGCTGTGGGAAATCACTGTTCAGGACAGATTAAGAAAATCACAGTGACACTGTTCATGAGCAGAGGTTCCAAAATGCCTGTGTTGACAATCTGCTGTAAAAAATCCCCAAACTAATTGTATTACTGGTGTGCGTTGTGCAGTTTCTACGCACGCTCGTGACTTCACCAGTTTTTTTTTTATATTTTCACTGCAGATTTTCAACATTGCCATTTTTTGCACTTCTCCATGAACAGTACAGCTGTCATTTTTCATATCCTGTTCGAAATACGTTTTTGCACCTGTGGTGCCAAATGGCATAGTCGCTGTGCAAAATCTGCTTTCGGCTAACAAACTGATATTACCACTGTTCATAAGATGGGGGTCACAAAAACCAATGTTGAAAATTTGGAGTGAAAATGCCAAGGAACGCCTGAAGCATTAGGGTTTCCAACCATAATGCCCCACCCAGTAGAGATTAACAAGCATCAGGGGTGTGACTTGAGATTCTTGCCTGTAATGCTCATACCATTCCACACTTTGCAGCCAGTAAGAGGCATTGAAGTGTGCCACAGACTCTTCAGACTCAAAGTTCATGCCATTCTCCTATACAGCACCCATCTCACCATATTTCCTGATGGAATGGGGTGGGCATAAGGGCCAAAGACCGCAAGGCACACCGTGACACTTGTTGGTGTCTGCAGGGTAGGATGTGGTGAAATGCATGGCTGTTATGCCTGATGACCCAAAGGCACACCCCAATGCCTGTCAGTCTCTGCAGGGTGGTGCTGGGGTTGACTTCAGTTCAATACTTCACTGCCATTCCTATTATGCAGCTCTCTAACTCCTACACTACCAATGCCAATGCCAGCAAGCAAACATTTGGCATTGACAAATGCTTGTTTTTTTGTTACTGTTACTGTCATTAGAAATCCTTTTGAAATGCCTGAAGAACCTATACTAATCAATCTGTTGTACAGCACCATTGCAACTGTTATCATAGAGGTTGTTGCAGCTCTGCAGAGGGACTATTTTTTTCATAAATTGAAACAAACAAGAAAAAATCATTAACAAAATTGAAAGTTGTCAAAATTCTTTTTATTTAAACCATTACTGGAGCTAGAGACAGATGATGGGGGAGAATTGTCCCTCACTGTTGATCTACATGCTGCTCTGTGGCATGAAAGCTGCACTGGATAAGGAGGATACCACAGGTCCCAGGCCATGCATCTTCTGGCCCTGTGTGTCCCTTGACAGCATGCAGAATACCCATTGCCTGGAATGGTTCCAGCTCAACCATGGCACCATTAGTAAGCTGTGTGATCTGATCTGGGACAGTATTCAGCCCTCAATTCACAGGTCCATGGTCATGTCTGTGCAGACAGTGGTTATGTGTACCTAAGCATACAATGGCACAGGGTCCTTCTAGTGGGTTGTAGGTGACATGATTATGGTGAGCCAGTTTTCTGCATCATTCCCCTATGCCAGTTGACTGTGGTGCTCCTGGTACATGAGGAGGACCACAGCCAGTTCCCCACAGACAGGCTGGACATACAGATGATCCAGGAGGTGTTTAATGAACACTATGGAGTCCTGAAAATCTGTGGCATTATTGATTGCACACGTGTGCTGATCATGGCACCCCAAGACGATGAGGAGGACTTCAGGAACAGGAAGGTGTACCATATCTTAAATTAATATACTGTATACAGTAGTAGTTACAATGCAGAGGGCAATGTCATTGCCAAGTATTTAAGTTAAAAGAGGAAGACCAGGTGTTTAACTGTAAGGTTAGAAAGAGAAGATGGGAAATTGTGCTGAAGGGACCCAGGAAAAGGCAGATATCATGAACAAACATTTTTGTTCAGTGTTCACAGAGAAAGGAGAAGGTGCCGGGCCACAAAAAAGTAACAGAAGCTTTGGATGGAGGGAGGCAGGCACTAGTCCTTATTTTGGAGAGACTGTCCTAAACGGACTCGCTAATCTAAAGGTAGACAAAGCAATGGGGCCAGATGGGGTGCATCCTAGGTTATTGATGAAACTCAGGGATTAGGAGGCTGCACATCTGACAATCTATTTAACAGCTTAATGGAAACAGAAGTAATTTTGGAGGACTGCAGGAAGATGGATGCAGTCCCACTGTACACAAATAGAAGCAGGAATGAGGCTGGCAGTTGTAGGCCAGTTAACCTGACATTGGTAGTGGGAAAGTTAATGGAATCACTGCTGAAGGAAGGGAGTGTGGAATATCTTGAAAGCAGTGGGCTGCAAGACCTGAGGCAGTATGGGTTGATGGGGGAAGGAGGTCATGTCAGACAAATCTGATAGATTTCTTTGACTGGGTGACAAAGGATTTAGATCAGAGAGAAGCAATGGGCATGACCTTCCTAGATTTCAATAAGGCTTTCAACATCATTCCACATAGGAAACTGGTAAGCAGGCTAGTTAGCTTAGGAGTAGGTCCACCATTGATAAACTGGATAAAAACAATTGGTTAGGGGATAAGTGACAGAAGGTGGTGGTAAACGGAGTTCACCCTGAGGAAGCAAATGTGACCAGCAGGGTGCTCAGGTATCAGTGCAGGACTGGTCCTTTTAAATGTCTTTATAAGTGACATTGCAGAGGAGCTAGAAAAGGAATGTCTGCCTCCATGCAAATGACACCAAACTCTGCAATAGGGTGGACCCCCTTGGGGGAGGGTGGAAATGATGATCAGAGACCTGAGCAAATGTGAAGAGTGGTCAAGGGTGTGGCAGCTGGGTTTCAATGCAAAATAATGCTCTTAGGGCATAGAACCTGGGGGGGGGTTGAATACAAAATGGGAGGAGTGATTTTGATGACTACCAATCAGGAATGAGACCTGGGGATAACCATATTGGATGGCATAAAGGTGACCAGGCAGTGTGACAAAGCATTTGGACAGGCTAGTGGAATGCTGGGGTACATAGGGAGGGGCATCACCAGCAGAAAGAGGAAGATGGTGTTGCCTGTGCATAGATCACTGGTAAGATGCACCTAGAGTACTGTGTCCCAGTTCTGGAGATCACATCTCTGTAATGACATAGAGATAGTGGAGGCTGTCCAGAGTAGGGCAACTAAAATGTTGCAGGGTCTGCATCAGTAGCTCTATGAGGAGAGACTAAAGGACCACAATATGTGCACCCCAGAAGAGGGGATATGATAGACACCTTTAAATACCTCATGGGAGTAAAAAAGGTACAGGAGGAAAGTATTTTTCAGAAGAAAATGTGGTCAAGAACAAAGGGACATGTTATGAAGCTGGAGGGGGGTAGACTCAGGAGAGATGTGAGGAAGTAGTTCTTCACAGAAAAAGTGGTGGATTTGCCTTCCAATGTAGACGGTGGGGGAAAAACAGTGGTGGGATTCAAGAATGCAAAGGGTAGGCACAAGAGAATCATAATGAAAAGGAAGGGTGGAAGGGAGAAAAAGCTGTAGATCAAGTACAGTATGCAGTAATAATGTAGGTAGGGACAAATGGGTAGACTGTGAAGGCCAAGTGGTCTTTATCTGCCTTAGAATTCTGTTTCTGTGTTTCTAAGTATCCAGGTTAAACACATGGGGCCTTTATCTTCCAGTAGTCATGTATGTGGCCAGTGCTTTACCACTAATGGCAGATGGTGAGGATGGTTGCTAGGTAAGTCATGTAGAATAGACACACTTATGTGCTATGGCCTGTTTGCTTCAATGCTTACCTTAGTATGAACTTTAGTATGTAAGCCTCGCATGTGTCACATGTGCATTCAACATGCTGTGCTATCAATGTGTTGCCTCTGACTTCCTCATTCACTCTACCCCATGTAGTTGACAGTGACTATACCCTGATACCATACCTGTAGACACCGTTTCTGTACCCTGTCAGTTTAATGGAGTAGAAGTTCAATGTCATTCATAAAAGGGTAAAGGTAGTTGTGAAGAGTGCCTTCAGACAACTGAAGATGTGTTTCAGATGCCTGGACAAGATGGGTAGCCCAATAAAGCTGGCACCAGGCTGTGTGTGTGTGTGAATGTTTCTCATGTGTTGCATATTGCACTGCCACAAGGAAGAGATTACCATTAATGGTGGACCCACCTGGTGATGAGGACCCTCGGTCTGACACATATGTGTCTCCACCATGGTTCACTGTACTCTGTCCCCCGTCAACAGAGCCTGGCCTTCTGTGCCCATCCTCATCCTGGTGGCTCAGCATTGCTTCCCTTTCAGCCACCGTGTATTACTAAGTATGGCCCCATCCTGTTCCGCACTGCTGGTATGCTCCATTCTATGCATAACAGGTGTGGTCCCCAGCCCATTCATGTCCTTTTATGGTGGGGCCACAGGTTGTTTCCTTGCTGAGACAGACTACCTGCCCCTCCCTGTGTACTACATTGAGCTTAACTGTGCACTTGTTATGCTCCCTGTTGGGTATCACCCACATATTTATGCATGCCATGTTGGGTTATGCATGTGCCTTGTGTGTAGTTGTGGACGTGCTTTAGAAACATAGAAACATAGAATCTGATGGCAGATAAGGACTGCTTGGCCCACCTAATCTGCCCATTTCCCTACCTAATGGATAAGCTGCAGATCCTAGCTGACCAACAGCTTACTTCCTCCTACCCCCCCTCACTAGAATTGCCTTATGCCTGTCCCATGCATTCTTGAATTCCCCCACTGTTTTTGACTCTATGACCTCCTCAGGAAGGCTGTTCCATGCATCTACAAGCCTCTCTGTGAAGAAATAGTTCCTCACATTAACTCTGAGCTGTCCCCCCCATCTTCAAATTGTGCCCCCTTGTTCTTGCACACCTCTTTTTTTGAAAGATGCTACCCTCTTGGACTTTGTTGATTCTTTTGAGGTATTTGAAAGTTTCTATCATGTCCCCCCCTCTCCCTCCTTTCCTCGAGGCTATACATCTTAAGTGCCTTTAGTCTTTCTTCATATGTCTTCTGGTGCAGACCCTGCACCATTTTGGTTGCCCTCCTCTGGACATCCTCCACCCTGTCTATGTCTTTGCGGAGATGGGGTCTCCAGAACTGTACACAGCACTCCAGATGAGGTCTTACCAACTGTCTGTACAGAGGGCCAACAGCTTCCTGTTTTCTACTGGTGATGCCTCTCCCTCTGCATCCCAGTATCCGCCCCAGTCCTCCTTACTGCCTTCTCACATTGCTGGCCCACCTTCAGGTCATCTTATATAACTAACCCCAGGTCCCTTTCCATTTTTGTTGTTGTCAGTATCTCACCCCCATTGTGTACTCTTTCCCTGGGTTTTTGTTTCCCATGTGCATTACTTTGCACTTCTTTGTGTTGAATCTAAGCTGCCATACATTTGACCATTCCTCCAACATTGCCAAGACCCTTTTCATTCTTTCCACCCCACCTTGCATATCAACCCTGTTGCAGATCTTTGTGTCATCTGCAAAGAGACATCCTTTCCCTTCCAGTCCCTCTGCAATGTCACTTATAAAGACATTAAAAAGGACCGGACCAGTTCTAAACCCTGCGGTACCCCACTAGTAACCCTCCTTTCTTCACTGTGGACTCCATTTGCTACTACAGCTGTTTCATGTTGTCCAGCCAGTGTTTTACCCAGGCTACCACCCTGGGGCCCAGTCCCAGGCTGGCTAATTTGTTTATTAATCTTTTGTGTAGGACTGTGTCAAATGCCTTGCTAAAGTCTAGGTAGGCCATGTCCACGGCCCCTCCCTGGTCTACTACGTTGGTCACCCAGTCAAAGAAATCAATTAGATTTGTTTGACATGACCTTCCCACTGTGACTCCATGCTGCCTTAGGTCCTGTGCCCCACTGCCCTCCAAGTTACTCAACAATTCTTCCCTTCAGAAGTGATTCCATCATTTTCCTACCACTGAGGTCAAACTGACAGGTCTGTAGTTTCCTGCCTCTGTCTTGCTCCCACTTTCGTGAAGGGGAATCACATCCACCCTTCTCCAGTCCTCAGGTACCACACCATCCTCCCATGATTTATTAAAAAGGGTAGTCAGTGGTGTTACTAGTTCTTCTGTCAGAACAAAGGCTTATAATATCACTTTTTATAAGAATGCACTTGGATTCACCTAAGGCCTTACCCAAAAATTATTTCATAAATTACCCAAAATAATAAATATTTACATGTGATATTATCCTATGCTCTCCAGATTCAAGTATAATGGTAAATGACATTGCTTACCCCACGTACAGTTATATGAAAAATATACATTTTATTTACACCTATACAATGGTTCTAGATATTCCTCATTAGCATAAATATTAAGCCTAATTTTGTAAACATTAACAAAATTGTTTCCGATAATCCAGCAACCAATAAACAACTTTTAGCAAATAAACAATGTAAAGAAATAAACAATACTTAGCATAATAAATGGTAACAGTTATACTATTTTTATCATACTTAGTATTTAACATAACTTTTATGCATAAGAACATATACTTATCAGATTGGTATCTGAGATTATTTTTGTATAAAACTTGTTTAAAAACTTTATTACATGTAAAATGTATTTTCTATGAGAACTGGCAATAACTCACTACATCAGTGATTTGTACTACTTTTGTAAAACTTAGTTTAACTTTTCAAATCATGCAACATTCTTTTTTTTAAAGCTTTTAAGCTATATACCCAGATTCTGTAGTTAAAAGTAGATTCCCTTTTACTTTCCCAGATAAGCCAATTAAAATTACCAAGACTAGTAATTAAAATTAGTGAAAGTAATTAAAAAGGAATACTTATATTTCTGGTTGTAGAAGTGGGTCTTCTATTCTTCACTTAGAACTCTGACTGAGTCTGGCCTTTGATGAAAAGGTTTCTTTGCCAGCTAACTTTGACCCTGAAACTTCTTTTAGCATGGATATACTCTGCAAGTTAAACCTTTGTTGAACATCACTTTACCAAAAGTGAGTTCTTAGAGTTGTAGAACACAGCTTCAATCTGCACAGTCCATAGCAATACTGGATTCAAAGAACATTCTTGTGAATGGCAAGCTGTTTTACTAACCGATGCTTATTGACTCTTTCATGTTGTGCATCTGCTTTTAAAACCTTGGGACAAGAGAACTCTTTTTGCTCAGCACGCTGTGTAGCTTGTGTGAGTCTTAAAAGTAAGTTTGTTTGTTTTCAGCAGGCAAAATTACTTGTCAAAATGCTCAGCAAATAACACAAATCTTGCTTCTTGCACAATAAAACTGTTCTTGCATCTGTTTCTTGTACTTGGATATCTTTAGCAGCATGGAGCTCTGGCTCTTCTTTGGCTAACCCCTGCATTTCAAACAGGTGTGGCCCAAAGTTCTTTGGCCTAGCATCAGTATAAAGCCATAAAATTCTTAGTTAACTGAACATAGGTCTTCCTACATCGATGGTTAGCTTTGATCTGGGCAGTGGCTAGCAGAGTTTACTAATATAAAATCTGCTCTGGTGATGTCATCACCAGTTTTGGATTGGTTTGAGTCACTAACAGGGTAAGGCATCTTATAAGATAAATATGACATCTAGACACAACTCTTTAAGACAGCCCCTTCTCCTGAAACATATTTTTGGGTCAAAATTATTTCTTTAAATAAAAGTTTTATTTAATATAATTTGAAAATTAAACTTGCATATTCAAGTAACATAGAAACATAGAAACATAGACTTTGACGGCAGATAAGGACCACTTGGCCCACCCAGTCTGCCCATTTCCCTACCTATTGGATAAAGTGCAGATTCTAGTTAACCAACAGCCTACTTCCTGCAACACCCCATTATAATTGCCTTATGTCTGTCCCATGCATGTTTGAATTCCCCCACTGTTTTAGACCCCACAACCTCTCCAGGAAGGCGGTTCCATGCGTCCACCACTCTCTCCGTGAAAAATAATTTCCTTACATTACCCCTGAGCCATCCCCCTCTAACTTTAAATTGTCCCCCCTTGTTCTTACACATCTCTTTTTCTGAAAGATGCTACCCTCCTGGACTCTGTTGATTCCCTTGAGGTACTTAAAAGTTTCTATCATGTCCCCCTGTTCCTCCTTTCATCAAGGGTATACATATTAAGCTCTCTCAGTCTGTCTCCATATGGTTTCTGATGCAGACCCTGCACCATTTTAGTTGCCCTCCTCTGGACTGCTTCCATCCTGTTTATGTCCTTGCATAGATGAGGTCTCCAAAACTGCATGCAGTACTCCAGATGGGGTCTCACCAACTGTCTGTATAGAGGGATAACCACTTCCCTTTTTCTACTTGTGATGCCCCTCCCTATGCATCCCAGTATCCCCCTGGCTCTCCTTACTGACTTTTCACTTGCTTACCCACCTTTAGGTCATCTGATATGACTACACCCAGATCCCTTTCCATTATTGTTGTCGTTAGTACCTTCCCTGCCATTGCGTACTCTTCTGGATTTTTATTTCCCAGGTGCATTACTTTGTACTTCTTTGCATTGAATCTAAGTTGCCATATGTCTGACCATTCCTCCAACCTTGCCAAGTCCCTTCTCATCCTTAATACCCCCCCTTGTGTATCAACTCTGTTACAGATCTTTGTGTCATCTGCAAAGAGGCATACCTTTCCTTCCAGACCCTCTGCACTGTTACCTATAAAGACGTTAAAGAGGACTGGACCCAGTGCTGAGCCCTGAGGTACTCCACTAGTCACCCCCCTTTCTTCAGAATGTGTTCCATTCACTATTACCTTCTGTGTCCTGTTGTGCAGCCAGTTTGCTACCCAGGCTACTACCCTGGGACCCACTCCCAGGCTGGCTAACTGATTATTAATCTTGTGTGTGGGACTGTGTCAAATACCTTGCTAAAGTCTAGGTAGGCCATATCCACAGCCCCTCCCTGGTCAATTACTTTGGTCACCCAGTCAAAGAAATCGATCAGATTCATCTGACATGACCTTCCTGCTGTGAATCCATGCTGCTTTGGGTCCTGTGCCCTGCTGGCCTCTAGGTTCTCAACAATTCTTTCTTTCAGAAGTGATTCCATCATTTTTCCCCACCACTGAGGTCAAACTAACAGGTCTGTAGTTTCCTGCTTCTGCCTTGCTCCCACTTTTGTGAAGGGGAATCACATCTGCCCTCCTTCAGTCCTCAGGTACCACACCATCTTCCCATGATTTGTTAAAAAGTGTGGTTAGTGGTGTCACTAGGTCCTCCCTTAGCTCTTTTAGGTTTCTAGGCTGAATCCTGTCAGGCCCCATTGCTTTGTCCACCTTGAGTTTTAGGAGTTCTTTCAGTACTCTTTCTTCTATAAATGGACTGGCATCAACCCCACTATTCAGAGTGCTTCTACTGTTTGGTTTAGGTAACTCCTCCTCTTCTTCTTTTGTGAATACTGAGCAAAATTATTCATTCAGTATCTCTGCCTTTTCACTGTCTCCCTCTGCCCACCTCCCCTCTCCTTTATTAATCTTCACTATCCCTCCCTTAACCTTTCTATGCTCCCTAATGTACCTATAAAATGTTTTATCCCCCTTCTTAACTGAGTTGGCTATCTTTTCCTCAGTTTGGGCCATTGCTTTTCTGACTGCCTTCCCCACTTCTTTCTGCTTTAATTGATACAGTTCCCTGTCATGCTCCATTTGTGATTCCTTATACTTTTTGAATGCAGCCTTTTTCTCCTTAACCTTCCCTGACACCTTTTTTGAGAACCATAGTGTTTTTTTATTCTGCTTTGTTTTCTTTATTTGTTTCACACAAAGGCTTGTTGCCTCCATGATGGCAGTTTTGATTTTACTCCATTGTTCTTCCACCCCTCCTTTCTGGCCATTGCTAATGCATTCCTCAGGTATTCACCCATTATGTCAAAGTCAGCCCTTCTAAAGTTCAGTATCCTTGTCTTTGTATGGCTTGTCTCCATGGTTGTGTTTATTGTGAAGCACACTGTGCAGTGGTCGCTTGTTCCCAGATGTCTACTGACTTCTAAATTTGTGATCCTCTCTCCATTTGAGAGTACCAGGTCTAATATTGCTCCCTCCAGTGGGTTCCACCACTAGCTGTCTAAGAGCATGCCCCTGTGAGAATCGAGAATGACTCTGCTCTTGGATGTGGCTGCAGTCCATGTCACCCAGTTAACATCTGGAATATTCAGGTCCCCCATCAACAGTATCTCCCCTTTTTCAGCCATTTTGAGAATGCCCTCTATCATTTTCTTGTCCATTTCCTCCCCTTGAGACAGGGTCTGTATACAACCCCTGTGCTGATTGTTTTTTTTTTCGCATTATGTTATTTTTGCCACCTTACTGGCCCCGACCCACCACTCCTTCAGGCTGCACAAGACCCCCCCCGACCTCCTCGTCCCAACCCCCTTCCTACTCACCTCAGATCGCAGCCGACCCTGGGCTGGCCCGGCGTAACCCTTCACTGGATGGGTCCCTCTCTTCCAAGGGGGAAGGCACCAGGAGGAGATACCAGTGCACTCGCTAATCAGCCCCTGGGTGCTGCTGAGGCAGATTCCAGGGCGTCGGGGCATTTGAGGTGGCGGGGAGTTGGCAGCCATCATCCAGCGGGCCAGGCAGCCTTTTTCTGCTTTCCTGAGGGGAGTGACGTCTGACGTCAAGGCATACGCCGATGTCTGCCACTGCCCACTTGAACACCGTGCCCCAGCTGTATTGCTGCACTCCCAGCTTCCGCCAGGAGTCAGCTTACGCAGGTGTGCATCCCCTGCCCCTCCCAGAGAAGGAGAGCTGTCCCCGGACGCGCTATCCTTCTCTCCCCAGTCGGCCCTCTGGCAACCCGAGTCTGTTCCCGAACCCGGGTCACCGGCATCACAGACAGAAATCCAACCACTGCGCTGGCAGGCCGGCTCCCCTGTGTGGATTGTGATGCCATTCCCTGTCTCCAAGGTGACCCACAGTTCCTCTTGTCCTCCCCCTTTACTTTTTAGTTCTGTAGCTTTGATCCCTTCCCTTATGTAGAGAGCTACTCCATCTCCTTTTTTACCCTCCTTGTCCCTTCTGTAGATTGTGTACCCTGGTATGGTGACATCCCAGTCATGGTTCTCCATGTACCATGTTTCTCTGACTGCCACAATATCCAAGTGTTCCTCTTCCATCAGGGCTATTAGCCCTGGAAGCTTGTTTCCAAGACTATGGGCATTGGTACTCATTGCCCTCCATTTAATGTTGGCTTTATCCTTTTTTACCCCATCCCTGCTCTTATTGTCCTTGTCCATTTTTCCATTTACCCCTGTCCTGCCCTCTGTCAAGCTCTGTACCTCAGTGTTTACCTTACTACCTGCCATGTTTTGTGGGGGGAGGCTTGAACTTTCCTGTTTCCTCAGCACTCCCCCTTGGCTAGTTTAAAAGCTTGCCAAGGAAGCCTTTAAACCTGTCACCTAGGAGTGTTTCCTTTCCTGGACAGATGCAGATCATCATGCCAGTATAGACCTTCATCTCTCCAGGTGGACCCCCAGTCCCCAATAAGCCAAAGCCCTGTGCTCTGCACCAGTTTTGCAACCATTCATTAAACTGCATGGTGTGCAGTACCCTAGCCTCACCCCTGCCATAGACTGGCAGCAACTCTGAGAAGGTTACCGTGCTTGCTACCTGTCTGAGGCCACTCCCCAACTCCACAAATTCATCCTGCACTGCACTGATCTCATGCCTAGCTAGGTCATTTGTCCCGAGGTGGACAATGGTCTCTATTTTCCTCTCCTGTACTGCTGCTTCTGCAATCCTGAGGATTTGCTTCCTGTCCCTCCAAGCCATGGCACCAGGCAGGCACTTTACTTCCCTCTCCTCTCCTCTTCCTTCCCCAGGTCTACACCCCTAACAATTGAGACCCCTATCAGAAGCTGTTTCTTTCCCTTGTGGTGTCCCTTGCCATCCTTTTGTTGATCTCCCTTGTGGATGTCCCCAGCATTCTTCTTGGTCTCCAATGAGGGTGTCATCATAGAGGAACCTTGATTTGCCAGACTGACATATGATTTGTGTAGAGGTGCAAACCGGGGGCTATGCCTCTGTACCACCACCCTCACCCTCCCAGAACCTACTGTGGTCCATCTGCTCTTTACACATGGCAACCTCTGAGGCAGTGGTTGTGGAACTGGTGCTCTTTGGGTGAAGAAGGCCTCCTTAGTCCTTGCCAGTTCAGCCTGGAGGTGGGCAACCTCCTCCCTCAGAGCTGACAGTTGCCTGCAAATAAGGCAGCAATGCAGCTTCCAGAATGTCTCCCGTAAAATTGTTGCCCCACAGCCAGTGCATTGCACCACTCCCTACATGTCCCTCTTCTTTATAACATACAAAGAGTAATATATAATTTTTTTTGTGTGTGTGTGTACTTACCCTTTATGCCAAGGGTACCTTTGTAAATGAGCCTATGGCTCAAAGGTTTTCCAAACTGCTGTTTAAATAAAATAAAAAATTAAAAAATGCACTGTGCTGGGTAATTAAGAATATGACAGTTCTATAGGATCACGTGATGCAGAGTGCTGAGTAGAAGCTCCTCCGCTAAGCTCCTGCCTCCCGAATACAAATTGGTCTTTTATATCGTTAAAACCTATCTAATTCCTCTGCTTATGATTTCCTCTGGTGTTTAAACATCCTGTGCTCCAGATTTGGGTATCAGAGTGGTAAATGGAGGCTTACATGAAGAAAGCCTGCAGAAACATACCCCCCCGCCACTCCTGAGAAGGCCTCAAAGAAATCCCGAGCCTCGAGTGGCCCAGACAAGCCTGACCCTTCGTGTCAAGCTGGGGATCAAGAGCCTTTAACTCTTAACAGGTTCTTGGAAGAATTTAAGCCATTTCAAGAAGAAATGTAGGACATGGCGACTGACTTGAAATCCCTCTCCAGAAAATTGGATGAAGTTGCTATCACGGTCTCAGGTAATACTGCCCGAATAGTCTCGATCGAGAGAAAACTGGAAAGCTTGGATCCTGAATTTCTATTAATGAGACAAAAATTATCTCACTTAGAAGCTAAACTCGAAGATTTGGAAGGCCGTAGCTGAAGAAATAATGTTGTAATACTCGGGCTTCCAGAAGGGGAAGAGGGCTAGAATGCAGTAGTCTTTGTGCAGAAGCTGGTAGACTGGGTTGCTGGTCCCTCTCCCTTTGGCTCAGTGTACACGATAGAGCGTACTCATTGGTCCCTGCGACCAAAGCCCCCACCTAATGCTCCCCCCATCCCATTATCTGCCACTTTCTGAATTATCTGGAAAAGCAGCATTTCTTGCAGAAAGTCAAGGCCTTACAAGAAGTCAGATGGGAGAAGGCGAAGTTGAGAATTGCTCAAGACATCCCTGGCTCGGTTTGTCTGAAGCGGAAAGCGTTCCACCCTATTGTATCTAAGATTATGGTGGCAGGGTTAAAATTCAGGATGGGGTACCCAGTTAAGTTACAAGTCTCAGTAAATGGCTCTTGGCTTAATTTTGAAGATCCTGATGCTGCGCTACTAAGCCTTAAATCAATGCTGCCAGATTTGTTCCGGACGATCTGAGAGTGCCTCTGGAGTATCGGGATTCACTGAGAGCTGCTGAGTGAACTGTTACTCGTTTCTTTCGTGGATAAAGCTTTTTCCAATGACCGAGTTCTGCTGTGTTTATTTTCTCAATTGGAACTGGGCTACTAGTATACGGCCTGACTGTTACCATTTCCATGCCCTGGCTTTTTGGTGTTAATATTGTTTCAGGGCAAATCCTTTTGGTGGTTCTGGTGATGGCTCATTTGGGACTGCATTCTGGAGAATACTACATGCTCATTTTCTGGGGGTAGCATACGGGAGGGAAGGCTTTTGGTAAATGGCTTCCTGATTAGATCTTATATGTTAGTTTTTCAGGTTTCAGAGCGGTTTCGGGCTTTCATTGCACTTTTGGCAGGCCAGCTGGACTGAGATATGACCACAAGAGGGCGCGGTTTGCCCAATTAACATACGTCTGGGTGATTTTGAGTCAAGAGGGATCTCTTTCAGTCTCCATGCCATTCCGGTTTCGCAAGGGGTATTTTGGAACTAGGGGTTGGCAACCCCTGGGTAGTCACTCCTAGTTGTTTTCTCATTTCAGGATCTCATTTTGGCTGTCATCCTGTTTCTCGTTTGTTCATGTTCTCAGTTCGAGATTGGGGCTACCCCTTCATACTAGCTTCTCCTCTAGCTCTGGTTTTTGGTGCAGTTTTCTATGGGGGACAGGCAATTTTCAATTCTCATTTTGGTGTCACATGGTTACCTGCCATATTCACGTCTCTGATAGCTTGTTTCATTTTTTTTTCTAATTCTATTGGATTCATTATCATATGTCCACAAGCACTGGAGGCCTGAGACCACTCTTTAGGCATTAAGGGCTTGTCAATGTAATTCATAAACTAGAGATATGTGGGTGTTCATTAGCAGAGGATATTCTCGGGGGCAGGAGGGGGAGGAAATGACCCAGTGCTGTGCTAAGCATTGCTTGTGACAGATTGGGGGGTTGGGAGGGGGGTGGGTGCTACGGGTCCTTGTTGGGGGTGGGGGTGTACTGGAGGGCTTAAAGTTGGGCTTTTGATGAGGGGTTAGGGTGGTGGGAGGGCCTTACAGCAGCAACAGGTAGGGTCAGACTACACGTGCTATATACCCTGAGCGCAGGGCCGAATCCATTAAACCTAGTAGCCTTTAGCAGGTGGCCAAGGAGGTGGCTTTTGCAACATGGAATGTTAAGGGGATCAGGAAAAAATCTAAGCAATATCAGGTTCTTAAACATTTAAGCCTACTATGCTCTCAGATAACTTTCCTATAGGAATCGCATTTATTAGAAATGGAAGCCTCACAAGTGAGGAGACAACAGGTGGGGACAGTATGTGATGCTCAAGGCTCCTCCAATAGTTGTGGGATCATGCTTATTATTAACAGGGGCATTCCCTTTGTTTCTACACAAGTCATCAAGGATCCTGAGGGTAGGTTAGTTTTAGTTATAGGTACTGTCTGGTCAGTACCATTGTTACTGGGCAGTATATACAGCCCTAATGCAGATGATTCTGGGTACTTCATGAGACTTATAAATATAATCCTGCCTTTCCTTCCTATAAGGATTATTCTGGGTGGTGACTTTAATCAAGTCATAGACTCAAACCTCGACAGGTCAGGTGGTGGATCAGGGGGTTCTCCAGGTCAGAGGGCTTTTAGAGACCTACTGGATCAATGTGGGCTCTGTGATGTCTGGTGTGTCCTATATCCGGACTCCAAGGAGTTTACCTACAGGTCATTGGTGCACGGCTCGCAGTCCCACATTGATTACATTTTCATTTCTCAGACTCTCTTGCCTGGGGTCAGGACCTCATCGATCCAACCTGGTTCTGTCTCCGATCATTCCCTGGTGTTGTGTAAACTGGCATTTCAGGATGTTTCAAAGAGAGAAACAAGATGGAAACTTGATGATCAATTGCTTAAAGACTCTAAATATTGTAAACTCATAAGGGAACATATTGAGGCCTTATTTTTGTCCAACCCTTTAAACAATGCAAAACCAGATATTATATGGGGATCTTTTAAGGCCTACATGAGAGGCATTCTTATTAGTATGGCAGTGACTAGGAAAAGAGCTAGGGAGACGGAATTACTATCATTATTATCCCAAATTTGGGTACTTGAAACTAATGTTTCGGCCAATACTCCAGAAGAAGATAGGCCGAAGCTCCTATTGTTGAGAGATAGATATTTAGAGTTACTCCGGGAAAAGGCAGAGTTAGCCATCATATGTACTAGAGCTAGTTACACTGATCAGGGAGAGAAGGCGGGGCACCTATTGGCACTCTGTATCAAGCAACAAGAATCTGTGAGATTCATCCCTTCTATCAGGGCGTCAGCTGATGAGTCTATGAAAACATCTCCTACCGAGATAGTTCAAGAATTTGCAGTATACTACAAACCGCTGTACAGGGGCATGGAGCACCCCCCCAGCCTTGTAAGCGAGGAGAAGTATCTGATAGACTCCCGCCTGCCCACCCTCCCAGCACATCACAAAGACTCTCTAGTCTCCTTTATATCACAGGAAGAAATTGCTGAGGTTATCAATGGTTTACCTTCAGATAAAGCTCCTGGTCCTGATGGATTTTCTTCCCTTTTGTACAAGACGTTTCAAGATCTCTTACTACCAATACTTAATAGACTATTTCAACATATTCTATCTGGGACAGAGGTTGATTGTCACCTCTTTGAAGCCTTGTTAGTTCTTCTCCCCAAACCAGACAAAGACCCAGAGCTTGTCCAAAGTTATAGGCCAATATCTCTCCTAAATCAAGACATTAAAATTCTCTCAAAGATTTTAGCTAATAGGCTATCTGTGGTACTCCCTGAGTTAATAGGCATGAATCAGGTAGGAGTTATGAAAGGATGCTCATCGGCGGACCACCTGCGTACGTTATCTCACGTCTTCTCGGCTACCAGAGATGCCGAGTTCCCAGCAGGCCTGGTCTCTATGGATGCTGAGAAGGCATTTGATCGGGTAAATTGGAATTTTTTCTTCAAGGTATTGAGTGCTTTCAAATTTCCTCCGGTATTTATATCCTGTGTTGCTGCACTATATAAATCCTCTACAGCAAGAATCTCAGCAAATGGGACTTTCTCTAACTCCTTCCCACTTCATTCAGGGACTAGGCAGGGCTGACCCCTATCGCCTCTGTTATTTAATCTATACTTGGAACCCCTCATTCAAAACATTCTCAAAAATATCTCTATATACAAGGTATTTGGGTTGGGCGCCATGAAATTAAAGTCACCGCGTATGCAGATGATTTGTTGATACACCTCTCCCATCCGGTATCATCAATACCGCCCCTACTAATTACAAGCTGAATGCCAGTAAATCCTTATTTTTTCCATTAAACCACAAGGTATTCAAGAACTATATTAGTCCCCTAGGCTTATGCTGGACTCTTAGAGCATTTAGGTATTTGGGCATTAAGTTATCCCGTAACCCCTCAACATGGTTTAAGGACAACCTGGATTCTCTCTCACAGGTTATTATTCATGATTTTGGCAGATGATCTAAACTTCCCATATAATTATGGGGCAGGATTAACATAATTAAGATGAATGTCTTTCCTAGAATTTTTTACCCCATCCCTTCTCAATACTTTTATCCCTATACGCTGGTTTAAAAAATTGCATGGTATATTTACTAGATCTATTTGGGCTGATAAATACCCCCGTTTGGCTTCTTATAAACTAGCTGCCCCAAAATTTGAGGGAGGGCTGCAGATTGCCCATATGGCATTATACTACTGGGCCAGTCACCTAGTAAAATGCGTGAGATGGATATCCCCGGGCCTTGACATGAAACAACCAGTATGGTTTAAGATGGAATTAGATGTAATTAAAGCTAAATGCCTGGACCCCTTAACTCTATTTTACCTCAAATTGTCACAGGTAAAGACAGCTGATTGTCCTACAGTAGGTACCTCTTTAAGAGTTTTTGCACAATTATGTTTATTTCTTCATTACTCCCCCAGACTGACTTAGCTCAGTCTATTTGGAACTCATCATCTTTTACTATTAATAGGAAACAGATTCCCAGTAAGTGGTTGCCCCAATTAGGAGATGGAAAACTTCTTTCCTTGGTGGATGGGGAGGGACACTGGTTGTCCCCAGGTGGAATTATTGAAAAATTTCTCATTCTAGTTTCATCTCACTTTAAGATTATGCAGCTAAGACACCTACTCACACTAGTCCTAGTGAATATTCTCCCTTCCCAGAAGGTGTCAGCCTTGATTCCTGAAATCTCCCTACTGTCTGGATCTTCAGGCACTGTATCTAAATTATACAGAGTGTTGTATCATAAAAAATACAGGGACTCCTTTGGACCTACTAGATTCTGGAACTCACTCCTTCCTCAATACCAGTTGGACTGGCAACCCCTATGGAGATCCTGTCATAAATATGTTTCCCAGGACAGATTGCGTCTCATGCAATACCATATATTACATAATATGTATTGCACCCCTGTTAAACTAAAGTAATGGGGTTTCTCAAATTCTAGTACATGTATTAAGTGCATGCAGGAACAAGAAATGCTCCTTCATATGTTTTGGTCCTGTCCCAAAGTTTCCCCTCTATGGAATTCAATCAAGATGTCTCTGGATCCCCTTCTGGGCCTTCAGGAGTACTTTATTCCTGAGATATGTCTCCTTGGGGACATGTCCCCTGTTATAAAACTTGGTAAGCTTATTTATCATACTATTGTCCTATAACTGGCCAGTTTTTATAGTGGCAGTACATTGTATCTTCAAACTATGAATAAAACTTCTTATTTCTATAGAGAGTGATAGGACTTTTAAAATGTAAGACTTTTTTCTTTGGTGGGACCAGACACATGATCTCTTATCTTAATCGTAGCCATGGATACCTAGCTCTGTCTAAGTCTTTTCCATACAGACACCTATAAATCCTAATAAAAGTGTCTTCCTGGGAATGTGGAATATGTAAGTTAGGCCCCATCTTATCTTCTCTGTTCTACAGCTAAAGCACAGAGCCCTGAAATTTAAAACAGTTTATTTAAAACATTTTTTTCTGAACTCTGAAGCCGACTCCATTTTAAATTACATTATTTCCATTTTACTGTTTTTTAAGACTTAATCAACGTTAATCTTGACCAGAAATATAAGTAAACATTTCCCATCTTAATACCATATAAAATCAGATAAAATATTAATGATAATTAAAAAAATCAATTCTTGAGGATAAAAATAAATAATTTTTCCATCAAGGGTTTTGTCCATACACTTCCCTTAGTTCTTTTAGAATTCTGGGGTGAATTCCTTCAGGCCCCATTGCTTTATCCACCTTCAGTTTTAAGAATTCTTTCAGAACCCTTTCTTCTACGAAAGGACTAATATCAACCCCCTATCCAGAGTGCTTCTATTGACTGGATTAGGTATATCCCCCTGCTTTTCCATTGTGAATACTGAGCAGAAATATTCATTCAGTATCCCTGCTTTTTTACTGTCACTCTCTGCCCAACCACCTTCCTCTTTATTCAGCCTCAGTATCCCTGCCATTATCTTTCTTTGCTCCCTAATGTACCTATAAAAGGTTTTATCCCCCTTCTTAACCAAGTTGGCTAACTTTTCCTCAATTTGGGCCTTTGCTATTCTGACTGCCTTCTCCACTTCCTTCTGCTTTAACTAGTACAGTTCTCTGTCCTGCTTCTTCTGTATTTCCTTATACTTATTAAATGTTATCTTTTTCTCCCTTACATTCCCCGCCACTTCTTTTGAGAACCACAGTGTTTTTTTCTTTCATTTTGATTTGTTTATTTGCTTCACACAAAGGCTTGTTGCCTCTGTGATGGCAGTTTTTTTATGTTTACCCATTGTTGCTCCACCCCACCTTTTTGCCTGGTTGCTAGTGCTTTTCTGAAGCACTCTCCAATTTTGACAAAATCAGCACTCCTGAGGTCCAGTACCTTCACTTTTGTGTGGCTTGACTCTAGAGCTAATTTTATCATGAACCACACTGTTTGATGGTCGCTTGTTCCCAGATGGGTATCCACTTCAAGATCAGAGATCCTCTCTCCATCCCATTTGAGAGTACCAGGTCTAAGACTGCTCCCTCCTGAGTGGGTTCCAAAACTATCTGTCTGAGGCATGCCCTCTGTAGGGCATAGAGAATGGTCCTTCTCTTGGATGTGGCTGCAGCAAAGATGCTCCAGTTAACATCTGGCATATTCAGGTCCTCCATCAGCAATATCACCCCTTTCTCTGCAATCTCAAGGATGCCTTCTATCATTTCCTTGCACCTTTCCTGTGCATCTTGGATCTGTTAGTGCATAGGGCCCTAAATGCGAGTCAAGTAAAACAATTACCTATGTACTGTACTGCTAAAATAGCTCATTTTTAAGTCTGTCTCTAAAGGAACAGGTCAACAAAGTAGTTGATTTGTTAAATTTTATTGGAAAACAAGAAATTGTGAGAGAAAAGCTTTCAGGCTCTCACAGGTACCTTCTTCAAGTGATAGCAGTTTCTCAAAAACCTTTGCCATTATATAATTGGTAGCACAACAGACTTCTAGGAAATACAATATGCACAAAAAGGAGCTGTAAGACTTATGAAAGGAAGGCTATAGGAGGTGTTAAAAGCTATTTCATGTAAAGTAGCCCAGGACACAGGAGTCACTGGAAATGGTAGCAGTGGGTACAGTGTTGGGTAAGTTAAATAATCAGTTACAGTTACTAGTTACTCTCAAATGTAATCGGTTACAGTTACTTATTACTTTTGTGTGAAAAGTAAATAGTAACTGCATCACATATTACTTTTTTTATTACTTTGTATTATTTTTGATAACTTTGTCCTGGAAGCTTGGTGCTTGTCAATGAATTCATTTATTCAAAATAAAAATTTCTCTCTTGGCCTACATGCACTGTCTGGTTGCTCCTACCACCTAAACCTCCATTTCTGACCCATGCAAGTCCCTTACCCACTGCCTCTGAATACACATTCACATGTCATCTGGCAGCAATGATACTAATCCAGTAAACACATACAGCCTGCCCCACCAACAAATAAAACAATATAAAAAGCTTGGCTGGCACTTTCATTCTCCTAGTTTGGCTACTTGAATGAAATTCTTGCCTGATCTGGTCTCTCAAAGAAAAGAAAACAACCCACACAGTTGACTACAGAAGATCAAGAACAAATCAGTTTGTATTATTCATTTCCCTAATTGTCCTGTAACATAAATGTATATTTTTGACAAAGAATGAGTGACTGACATACTTGACATACTTGGGCTGGCAGTATAGTCGAAAGGTTAGAGTAATGAGCTGTGAATGAGCTTGATACATCCAGCAGGCCAGACCTTGGTCTGATTCTCACAGCCTCCACTTGTATACTGTGTGACTCTGAGCAAGTCACTTAACTGCCCAGTGTTCCCAGGTCACTCCTGAAAACAGGCACTTGTGCCTAGTGGGCCTTATCCTGTTACCAAAGGCTAAAACAAAATAAGTGGTATGTCTGCTAGGAGTAACCAAAGTGAATGCAAATCAGGGGACAGATATTCAAAATTGTGTGCATGGTTTGCACTAGGTTTACGCAAGCCCACTATATTCAAAAGGTCAAATAGCGTGGGCAAACTGCATTAGCGCAGGGCAAAAGTATAATGTATGCAGGGGGCACAAAGAGAGGAGTGTACATGAATACAGGCACAATGCTATATTCAGTGCATTAGCACTGCACAAAGTGTTTTTGTGTGACTTAGCACAACACTTTGTGAAGTGCAAATTACCACCCAGGAAAAGGTAGTCTTAACTCTGGGCAAACCAGCTTTGCATGACTTTGTGGCTTTGCACAGTTTTGCGCCAGTTTTGCATGACTTTGCACTACCCTAACCAGTAAATATTAAACATAGAAAGAATCCAGACATGGAAGAAACATGCTGCACATGGAGGGCACCTCATATGTTGCCATCATCTGCCACCAGTCCCAGCCATGCCAGGCATTAATTGGTGACCCAGCACCCAGTGAACACCATGGCAGTGTGTCCATACAACTCACACTTGCAGACCACACTTCAGTGGACACCAACAGAATCCAGCACACACATGCAGCAATGGGAGCATGGAAGGTGTCGAGGGGAGGGTGTACAGGTGGCCACTCTGCACCACATACTGGGTAGTGAAACAAGGCTGGGAAAATCAATCCACACAGTGCAAATGGTCCAGTGTAGGGAATACCCCAACACCAATGTGCCTGTCTGATGGTATGTGCCCCCCCAGCCACATACCGCACATCTGTACAGATACCACAGCACACACAGCCAGCCATGTATATGTATATGTCACAGTGAGTATCCCATTCCAGTGGTGCAGCATCTGTGGATCGCACAACAGCACAACAGTAATGTCCACTGTCAGTACACACCTACAAGATTGGCCTGTCATTGTGTAAAATGCAGCAGTCACTGATACCCTACACACCATAGGCATTGCTGTGTCCCTCACACTACTGGCCCCCTTGTTACTGTAGTGTCTACTGTGCACTGTAACATGACCTGCAGTTTGACTATTGCATGCAGCACCACCACCTGTGCCTGTGCTGTGTAGTTCCCTGGGACACGATATTCAATGCTGTTCTGTACAACTGTAGCCTGCAGTTACCATCATGCACTTCCAGACTGACCTACAGGTGGAGTTGTGGGCAGACCCAACCAGCCCCTGTACTTCCAGACTGACCTACAGGTGGAGCTATGGGAACCTGCATTACAGCCAGGCAAACTGCATGCAAATCAGGACATAATGAGATGCTAATCTGGATGTTTGCCCACATACTGCCTAAGTAGCCTCATTTGCATGTCACTTTTGAATATAGCAAATTTTACCTGGGCAAATGTGATAACTTTTGGGCAAGTAAACTTAGCTTCCACACAAACCTGTGCAAATTGTTGCTCCATGCAAATGTTTCGGAAACATGGTACATTTCTGCAGAATTTTACATGCGCTGTTTCTTGCAGCTTTAATCAGTCCATTCCTTTGCTAGCACATACATTGGCCACGTAGTTTACCTGTACCTTCCATCATGTTGCTGTGCACTGGGCAGCTGTTGTGGTTTGCACTTCCCTGGGTGCTATATTCAGAGCTGTCTTTTTCCCAGGCTATTTTTGCACTGCACTCCCAGCCCAGTGTGCCCAGTTTCCTTAGCATGCTATATTCAGCAGGTTTAGCACCAGGGCTATCCCCTTTTGAATATAGTGGGCTATTGGTTCGGGGCTAATTAAGCATGCCAGGCAGTGCTAATTTAGCCCTAGAGCAAAGTTTTGAATATCTGGCACCAGGTTTCCCAAAAAGCAAAAGCTCATACACTAATTGTAAGCTGTTCACTGAGATGTAGGATGCAGCTTCGGAAATCAAATACATAGTTGTTAGTAATGTTTACCATACCCATACCTTCCTACAGTGCTGCCTGGCAAATGCTGAGTTAACCAGACATCTTGTCGTGGCTGTCATGGGGGGGGGGCATTCTTCTCAACTGACACACATTACTGGGTAGTTCACTCATTTTACCACTTAGATATCCTTACTCCCACATTGGAGAAGGTAATATTCCACAGTGACAACTGAGACATTAAAACAGAAATTCAAACAATAATCTGTCATGCTCAGTTATCAGGAAACATATTAACAATTAATGCAGTGATATCCACAATGTTCTAAGCTTACAACATTATGTTTGATGATACAGATTGTCCATCACACTTTATTGCCATTTTTCACATCCTGTTACACTCATGGGTGACAAACAGTTGAGCGATATGGGGGTGGGGTGGGGGGCTTGATCACAGCCTCTAACATCGATTCAGAGCAGCTCCTCCCTCCTTCTCACCCAGCTTAAACAAAACCACATAAAAATCTGCTTTCAACAGTTCACCTTCACTTGACTTTCTCTCATTCTAGTCTACACAGACGTATTAAATAGAACTCTTTGCAACAGCCAGCAGTAAGTGGTAAGCAGAGGAGCATCGCTTCAGCACAGGCTAGCATATCCCCCCTCAAAAACCTGGTAACAGTTCAACTGCACTTAACTCTCACTCTGTACAGTGAGGCTCACACAGACACAATAATGATATGGACACAATTTTGGGCACTTCTGATAGGCTTGAACTGAGTGAAACCTGACATGCAGAGTTACCTTCCTTTCCTTACCTCAAAGCTTTGATACTGTAGCCTGAGCTTTGCCATGCCAGTCAGTGTGTCCCAGACTCAGAATGTTTCAGAGTGCTTGCTTGTGCTGCCTGTTTGCTTGCCCAGTGCCTCTGCCTGCACTGCTACTGCCAGTCAGGTCTGAATCTTGGTTGTTAAGTCCTGTGCAGTGTGACCCAGTCTGTCAGGGTGAGACTCCTCTTCCGATCAAGATGTAGCTTTCCTCTGCTCTGCTCCTCCAGTCCTCTTCTGACCTACTGGCTCTGATTGGTCTGTGCATTGGATAACACAGACATGACCCCCAACTTACCCTGAAGCCCTGACAGTGCCACACTCCTCAGCCACTTCATTCATTTTGACCAGTCCTGCTCACCTCACTGAGCTCACTCCTGTTGTTTAAAACATACAGCTAAGCACTAAACCAGGCTAAGCCCAGCCTGAGCCTGGTGTGTCAAAAAAATACCCAGTCAGCCAGCTGGACTGGAGAAGTTCTAATCATGACCCTTGATGTTGTGGGATGTTCATCGACTGCTAGTCTACTTTCCTAGAAAGTTCTATGACTTGTCATGCAGCTGCCCAGAAAAAGAGATGGCTGGCTCCCTCACAAGCTGTCCCACTCCTCAACTCCTTCCACTGTCCATGAGCTTCTGGCCATGCTTGTACTAGGCACCTTTACTGCACATTCAAAAGCAGATGATGCCAAACTATCTGCCTTGGCTGTAGGTGCATGCATGAACCACTAAATTTAGCAGTGGCCAATCTGACCAGATCAGTTAGTGTGAGTGAAACAATACCAAAGATTGCACCACAGCACACCCAGGCTGTTGTGCATATGTCTTGAGGGCCCATTGGATGCTTGGGGCATGACTGAAGATGGGGAAAGTGCCAGAATCAGCTCTTTTTTTCTTTGATAGTACTCAGACAGAACCTATGAACAGAACTGCACAGCGCATGTGTTTTATACTCATCTTCTGACACAGCCAGAAGGATGTGGTTGACCCGAGTCCTAGAAAAAAAGAGTGATATAGTAAATTGGGTTACAGTAACACATTACACGAAAGAAAATGTGATCTTATAAGACCCCAAGATTACATTTTCTTTCTAGTAATCTGTTACTGCTACATGTTAAATGACAATGTAATCAGATTACGGTAATGGTAATGAATTACTACCCAACACTGGGCAGGTGGGTGGAACAGGAGAGACAGAGAGAAAAAGAGAGAGAGAGAGAGAGGGAGAAATAAAATTAAATTGCATATATATATATATATATATATATATATACAGCCACAAAAAAGCAAAATATGCACAACCAGAACTCGATGTCCCATGTTGGTGCTGTTGTGTATAGCCAATATCAGAATTCAGTCCAAGAGAAACAAAGCACACTGCTAGAGAATCAACTATTATCCCCTGCAACCATTCCAGTGCCCCTATATTCCTCACAAGTGGGTAATCCTCCATCCATACTATTGGCTGATGCACAATAATAACTTTTGGTTGGCTAGTCATGACAATACTATCCAGTTTACGTTGTGCACCCCAAAGAGGCTACGTCACAATCACTGATCGCTCCCAAACTCCAGGTAGTTTTCTCACAAAATGTTACTTTTTCTTTACCTGTCCTACTCTCATAATAGCACGTTGACAGAGGAAAGCGCATGTTAACCTTAGTATGTTCTCCTAATTTTTTGCATGCTATATTTTAACACTAGAAAGAACAAAGCTCCCAGGGCATTGACTAGGGGAGCAAAATAAGCTGGACCCTCTAGTAAAGTCCTACCTTACACCCCTGTGCAGGTTGGGACCCTCAGGTCGCATCCTCACAAGCAGCTCCCTGAGAACTGGACCCTCATGTAGAATCCACTCCAAGTCAGGCAGCGTTCATCAGGAGTCTTGGATCCACAGGCACTAGGACCCAGGAGAGCAGTCAATGGGAGTTTAACATGCAAGAATTCAGTAGACCTAAGTGTGACTCCTACATTGCAGAGCCAATTTTTTCTGAGACATCTTGAATGACTTACTGTGCACAGTATGAAGCCCCTGGGAGAGTCTGCCATGTTTGAGTGTTTTGTAATAATCTAACAAGCGTAATGTATCCCTTAGTTCACAGAATGGGCAGATATCAGATGACCCTTATGGTGCATCTCAACATCATTCAGCACGGGGTAACAGTCAGACCTTCAAATCGCCAGGTTGAAGGGATGCTGTCATCTTCTGTCCCTGAATGGCCTGGTGCCTGTATTAACCCTTATGTGTCTCAAGTAACTCCTTACTCCCATTTTCATTTTTATATATACTTCTTCTCTTGAGTAAGGGTTGGAGGAGATGGTGGGAGGGGGTTGGGGACTAGTTTGGACATGAGGTTAGGATAGGATTCCTTGATATTTGTTACTAACTCTATTACAGGCTCTCCCTAACCTTCTTAAAAGTGAACAAATCATCTTGGGAGACTGCAACATCCACTGGGGGTCCCATAAAAATGGTGAGGTAAAAAATGCCCTCCAAGAGGCTTAGCTGACACAATTAATACTGGCCCCAACCATGCTTAATGCAAAGACAGGCAAACAAACAATGTTAGACTGACTCCTTACTACAAACCCTGTCTGGTTCACCCTCACGGGAACTTTTTCTGATAGCTTGAGCGACCACTCCCCCATGTTTGGGATATGGAGAAATGATTTTTCCACCCCCACCCCATCCCTGAGTACTTCGCACTAGGGACTACTCAAAGTTTGACTTAAACTTCTTCCGTAATGCACTAGTTGAGGTTGATTGACTGCACATCAAATGGACACCAAACCTTGATGGTGCCCTCGATTTTTTCTTCACCAACTTTATATCCTCTGCCAAAAAGCATGTCCCCCTACAACAGATCCAAGTCAAAGGACAGGAGGCCAGATGGCTTATGCAAGACCTCATAAAACTCATGAGGAGTAGAGCCATAGCCTGGGGCACTTACAAATCTAACGGTCAGGCCTCAGATTGGCAACAATTCATAGAAATTAGGAACACATGTAAGCTTGAGCTGAAAAGAGCCAAAATCAGACACCTCCATGATATGCAGGATAAAAAACTCCCTAATCCTAAGAAATTCTGTAGGCAAATCAACAACTTAATCAAGGCGATAACAACAGGTTGGATGCAACGTAGTGGCTAAAGGCACTTGCCATAGGACCTCATTAGCTGCCGCCGAGGCATTTAATTTTTTCTTCACCAAATTGAGTAATTTCAAAACATACACTCCAGGGCCCCCCTGACCCCTCCTAACTCTAGTACATGTAACTCCAATGTTCCCAAATTTCACTATCAACTCATTGCCAGAAAAGAGGTACTAAAATTACTAGGGGATCAAACCACATGGTTCAGCACAGCATGATAAGCTTGAGCCAAAGCTTCTCCAACTAGTGGTCCCTGCCATAGCCACTCCTGTGGCTTGGCTTTTAACCAATATCTCCTTGAAGGGTAAGTACACTCACTATGGAAGGTGGCACTTGACTCCTGTATCCATAAAGGGGTCCCCTGGGAACAGGTTCTGGACTACCACCCGGTATCCCTACTGTCAATCTTAAGCAAAGTGATGGAAAGGATAATCTATAACCAATTAATGGATTACATAGAAAAACACAGACTTTTTACATCCCAAAAACATGGATTCTGTAAGAACCATGACACTGACACAGCACTGATAGCTCTCACGACTGAGGTTTTCACAGCATTAGACAAAAAGAGCTCACTGGTGTGGTCTTTATTGACCTCACCAAAGCATTCAATTTGGTTGACCACCAACTACTTCTTGCAAAATCTAATCTGACAAGCCCATCTGTCCCTATGGATCAAGGGGAAAATGCAATAGACCTAATCAACCGCATTTGCCTGATTTTCCAAGGAGAAAGTTTGGGAAACACAACTGATCTTTTTCTGTTTTCTATTACACAAAATTACCTTGGATTGAATATTCAGTTCAACAAGATGCTAGATTCTGCTTTCCATACAGTCAATTTCATACTGAGATTGGCTATGTGGATGATTCATTTATCAAAAAAAGCATGAGAGATTGGAAAAAAATGCTGCGCAAGGAAGAAAAGGACTCTTAGCCCAAAATCAGTTGCCGTATTTTTTATTCTTTACTTGAAATATCTTTGTAGTTCTTTTTCAAACTAATTTCATCTTGATCAGAGCAGTAATTCAATATATCAATCAAATGATAGCATTCAGAGTGTTGTGCACTTTAGTATGCAAATTCTTTTATGCCTTGTTATACAGCCACATGCAGATTGTGTATTGATATGTTTCTCTAGGTAACATTTCAAGACAATCCTGTCTCTTCTCCAGACTTAATAATGCATTAGCTGTGGAAAGATTAGTAAAATGTAAATAAAATTTATTTTGGTTCCTGAATAAATAAATTTAAATAGTTTGTGTCTTTTCATTATATTAAACTTTTTTTGCAAGGAGTAACTAACCTGCTCAATAGACAATTTTATATCAGTTCTTAAATTACATGGCTTAAGGTCCTATTTGGTGTCCTAGAATGGCTCTAAAAGAAATGTAAAAGAAAAAAAAACTTTTGTTATATGGCTTAAATGCTTAATACAACCTAAAAATGTGACCATTACTTATCAGGAAACTAGGGATTTTATTATTATATTACCTCAATTGGTCCTTTTATTTGAGATACCAAAGTTCTTCAAAGTTGGACCACTCAGATCCTATAAAAAATGTTTATATCAGTTTATAACTGAGTTTTATTTATATAATTCAAATCCCAATAGCATGTTGTGAAAGGATTTGTTTACCTTAAATCGGGTGAGCTGATTTTTTAAGCTTTCAGTCAGTTTTTGTTTTACAGGGTTTAAAAAAAAAAGATGTTGCAGGATGGTTTCCATTTTTCAGGGGGAGTGCTTTAGCTGATGGGGGATTGGGCACCCCTGTCGGCACATAACGAATGGGGGGGAAGGTGCATGATGCTGACCAGGAGTGGGCTCCCTCATCAGCAAAGAAAAACTGTTGGGGGGAGGAAGCAAGATGCTCAGGGGGATTGGGCACCCCCCTTGGAAATCAACAAAAGGGGGGAGACACATTATGCTGATGGGAAGTGGTCTCCCCATCGGCATTGTGACAGGCAGCAGTGGCGGCAGTCACTGCTGCCATGTTGCCTGCACCACAGGAGGTGTGTAATGGTCATGCTGCATAAGAACTTTGCTCTCATTGCAGCCAACCTTTTCTTTGTTGTGATGGCCACATTAGGCATGCTTGAGGTCAGTGACTCCTGCTGCCTGATAGGGGAATGTGGGACACACCTTCTGATGCATGCCCTGCATTCGCGAAACAGTGACTGCACCTTCAAATCTGCTACTATTACAATATGTTACTATTACATGTTACTATTATTATTACTATCATAATATCCTAGCCCCCCCAAAAAATGAGGGTAATTAACACCAAAATAGAGCAGTAGATAGGCAGAATGGCAGGGGTAAATGGAGAAAAAGACAAAGGCAGTAGGGACAGGGATGTGGCAAAAAGAAATAAAGCCATAAAAAAATGGAGGGTAATGAGTACCAATGCCTGTAGTCTAGGTAAAAAGCTCCCTGAAATGGTGGCCTTGATGGACAAGGGATGCCTGGATATTGTGGCAGTCACATAAACATGGTACACAGAGAACCATGACTGGGATGTCAACATACCAATGTACACAATCTACAGGAGGGACAGGGAGGGAAGAAGAGGAGGAGGAGGAGTAGCTCTCTATGTAAGGGAAGGGATAAGAGCAACAGAACTAAAGGGTAAACAGGGAGGAGAGGAGGCACTGTAGGTCACCCTGGAGACTGGAAATGGCTCCACAATCTGCACAGGGGTTGTATACAGACCCCTGTCTCAGGGGGAGGAAATGGACAAGGAAATGATAGAAGGCATCCTTGGGATGGCAGAGAAAGGGGAGATATTGCTGATGGGGGATCTGAATATGCCAGATGTTGACTGGAGCACCTTTGCTGCAGCCACATCCAAGAGCAGGGCCATTCTCAATGCCCTACAGGGGGCATGCCTCAGACAGCTGGTTTTGTAACCCACTTGGGAGGGAGCAATCTTAGACCTGGTACTCTCAAATGGGGATGGAGAGAGGATCTCTGATCTTGAAGTGGGTAGCCATCTGGGAACAAGCGACCACCAAACAGTGTGGTTCATGATAAACTTAGCTGTAGAGTCAAGCCACACAAAAGTGAAGGTACTGGACTTCAGGAGGGCTGATTTTGACAAAATGGGAGAGTGCCTCAGAAAAGCACTAGCAAACAGCAAGAAGGTGGGGTGGAGCAACAATGGGGAAACATCAAAACCGCCATCACAGAGGCAACAAGTCTTTGTGTGAAGCAAATAAACAAATCAAAATGAAAGAAAGAAAAAAACACTATGGTTCTCAAAAGAAGTGATGGGGAAGGTAAGGGAAAAAAAGATAGCATTCAGGAAGTATAAGGAAACACAGAAGGAGCAGGACAGAGAACTGTACCAGTTAAAGCAGAAGGAAGCAGGTAAGGCAGTCAGAATAGCAAATGCCCAAATTGAGGAAAAGATAGCCAACTCAGTTAAGAAGGGGAATACAATCTTTTATAGGTACATTAGGGAGCAAAGAATGACTAAGGCAGGGATACTGAGGCTGAACAAAGAGGACGGTGGATGGGCAGAGAGCAACAGTGAAAAAGCAGGGATACTGAACAAATACTTCTGCTCAGTAGTCACAGACAGTTGGTATGACCACATCTGGAGTACTGTGTACAGTTCTGGAGACCCCATCTCCACAAAGACATAGACAGGGTGGAGGCTGTCCAGAGGAGGGCAACCAAAATGATGCAGGGTCTGCATCAGAAGACATATAAAGAAAGACTAAAGGGACTAAAGATGTATAGCCTCGAGGAAAGGAGGGAGAGGGAGGACATGATAGAAACTTTCAAACACCTCAAGGGAATCAACAAAGTCCAAGAGGGTAGCATCATTCAGAAAAATAGATGTGCAAAAACAAGGGGGCACAATTTGAAGATAGAGGGGGGATGGCTCAGAGGTAATGTGAGGAACTATTTATTCACAGAGAGGGTTGTGGATACATGGACTAGCCTTCCTCAGGAGGTCGTAGATTCAAAAACAGTGGGGGAATTCAAGAATGCACAGGACAGACATAAGGCAATTCTAGCGGGGGGTAGGAGGAAGAAGGCTTTGGTTAACTAGGATCTGCAGCTTATCCGTTAGGTAGGAAAATGGGCAGACTATGTGGGCCAAGTGGTCCTTATCTGTCATCAAATTTTATCTTTCTATGTTCACTGTGCAAGCGCGAGCCAACATAAAAAAGAAGAGGGAACCATGGGAAAACCTTTTTGGATTCAGATTGGAAAAAACTCCAAAAAGTTGGTCCCAAGTTCATGTGAAATGTATGGAAAAGTGGCACTGCTTCAGACTTAGTCAAGAAACTGGTTCAGTAGCTATGAAGCTTTCAACAAGTCATGAAACTCTTGTTGAAAGAACCCGTGATTATCTTGCCAAAATTTGTGGCATTGTCAAGTTACTTTTGAAACTTGGTTTACCATTTTGGGGGCACGATGAGGGAAACAAATGTAAATTGAAAAGAAATTTCCTTGAATTTTGTGATTTCTTTTCCAAGTATGATGATTTTTTCAAGAAAATGCAGAACAGTTATTCTAACTACACAAGCCCTGACTTTCAAAATGACGTGCTGCAGATTTGTGGAGATTTGGTCTGCAAAGAAATTGTAGTGACAGTAAGTCAGACTTGATTCTTTACTGTACTTGCAGATGAGGCCAGGTCATTTCAGACAGAGCAGCTTTCTTTTTTGCATCAGATATGCATAAAACCTAGCAGTTAAAGAGAGGTTCTTGTGCTTCATCAATTGCACAGCTTTCAGAAATGCAAATTGCATTGATAACGCCATATAGAAAGCTTTAGAGACAACAGGATTGCAGAATCTGCTATTAGTTGCACAGTCTTATGATGGTACAACTGTAATGTCAGGACATCTTGCAGGAGTTCAGCAGCGGCCGAAAGAAGACTATACATTTGTAATGTATGCACATTGTATGGCACACAAACTCAGCCTTGCCCTTGTAGAATGCTATAAAGTCAACCATACTGCTGTAGTTTTCTTTAATGTAATTGAGGAAACTGCATTCAGTTTTTTGCTAAGCCAATCAATCATCAAGTGTTTCTCAATGTGCAGAAAGCTTTGGATCTAAAACAGCGAGAGTGCAGTTGAACAATTCATGTTGGGCATGCAAGTGGAAAAGTGTGTTCGTGGTACAAATGCCATCATGCAGTGCCTTAAACAACTCAGTGAACTAGGAGAAATGTGGTCTATGGAAGCAAGTAGTCTTTGTCAGCATATGAGTGGTGTGCAGTTCATTGCTTGCTTAATTATCTTCCAAGATATTCTGAAAGTAGTTCATATCTCTCACAAAGGACTTCAATACAGTGATATCATGCTTGCAAAAGCTACTTGCATAACAGAAAATACTAACATGCACTTTACAAAATGCAGAACTGAAGAAGGGTGGAATGAAATGTGGAAAGAAATTACAGAATTCTGCAAAGAGCATAATAGTGCAGTGCCAGATGATCATGATGATACACAGCAAGCAGCAGCTCCAAAAAGAAGGGTTGTGAAAACCTCAGCACATCTTAAAGACTTCCTTGTACCAATCACTTTGGGTCAAAGAGAGGATATCGAACAGGCTGCAGCTGCAAGTGCACATGCACCTGAAAAATCCCTGTGGCATCAGCAGTTATATTTACCTGCTTTGGATGCCATGATTGGAGAGTTACCAAGGCGATTCTCAAAAGAAACAGTGGAAATTGCTGCAGCCTGTGATTCAGTGTTAAAGTGCAACAAAAATGTCATTCAGCCACTCTTGCAGTGGTATGCAGACCCATTAAACATAAATTCTCATCTCGCAGCTGCAGAAATAAAACTCTTTGCCAGTAGTGACTCTCCTATTACTTTGCAGCGGCTTCTAGTAAAAGTGTCTCAGCTCCTCTACCCAGACTATTACAAACTCATTCAGCTAGCTTTCACTTTGCCTGTCGGGACAGCCACATCTGAATGAAGCTTTTCTGCAATGAGACAGACAGATTAGAAACTGTTGCGTTCAACCATGGGATTAGAAAGATTTTCTTCAGTGGCTTTCCTTCACATAGAAGCTAATTTGACTGCAAAGCTGATCCCAGAAAACATTGTAGACATTTAAGCTAACTGAAGGTAGAGAAGAATGCAATTACATTAAAGTACTTCTGTTACTTGGTTACTTGGTTACTTGGCTTTATGGACAAAGAGGGCCTTGGTCCATTGAGATTGTCCTCCACACTTGTGGAACATTTAAACCTGTAGTTACTTCATTTCTCATCCTTAGTAACATTTTAATTTAATAGCCATTTTTCTAATTTGTTTTTGAAAGTATTGATATGAGTACAGTCTATAATGTCTTGTGGCAAAGTATTCCATACCCTGGGTGCCCTGATTGTGAAAAAAGTATTGCCTTTTATTTGTTTTCGTTCTATTTACCATTTGTTGTTTATTGTGGCTGTTAGCTACGATTCTCCTAGTGAAGAATGGAATACCACACTGTTCCATTAAGTCAGGAGTTTGAATAATCTTAAAAAGTTGGAGAAGGTCACCTCTTAATCTTCTTAATTTAAGTGAATATAACCCTGTACATTTTAGCCTTTGATCATAATCCAGGTGATCGAGATGTGGAACGAGTTTTGTTGCCCGTGCTGAATCTGTTCAATTCTCATTATATCGGAGATTTAAACAGGGGCTCCAAAAGGGTTATCCCATAGTCAGTATATGGCCTAACATGAGTTCTGTACAAGGTCATGATGCATTCTTCTGATTCTGAGATAAAAGTGTTATTGATTCTATGAAGGAGGGCATTAGCTTGATTAGCTATTTTATTACAGTGATCTGAAGATGACAATTTATTATTAACTAATATTCCCAAATCTTTTTTGTACTAGATTCTCTAATAATGATGTTATTTAAGAAATATGTTTGTTTAGGATTGTTTTTGCCCAGGTGTAATACTGCACATTTTAACACATTGAAGAATATTTTATTGGTTGTAGCCCAATGTTCAATAGTTGCAAGATCAGTTTTTAGGGTCATTTTATTGGCCTCACTGTCAAAACAATGTATGTATCTGCTAAACCACCAGTGAAAGAGTAATACAGTCACATGCAACCTGTTAAGCCCTGTCCCCAGCCCCGCCAAATGTCAAAGGTAAACTACGCGTGTGGGTTAATAGAGTCAATCCAATGGCGGTTTTGTGCATGTTTCACATGGCTGTATTTTCCCGTTGTTGCTGATGCATTCAAAAGGGCCTTTAACAATCAGGGCCACAAAGATCCCACCATTGATAGTGGCTCCTGGTTGGCATGGAGTTCATGGTGTTCTCTACTCTTAGCAATGTTGATGGAGACCTTGTGGAGTCTGTCACACCTCCCCACATCTCTTCAGTAAGAGGCCAGTTCTTAACTGCAATCCCAATGTTCATCAGCTGGTGTCACGGATGCTGAAAGGTAAAGATGGCTGAAAGGGGGGTATTTACCCAGAATGGTGGGCCAACCCCTTGACACAGCAGACATTCTCCCACAAAGTCTTTCAGACATGTTGGCACATCTGCAGTATATGATGTACAGCTCAAGGAATAGCATTCCTGGTGGCAGGCAGTTATCAACAATTAGGTTTTCTCCACAATGGAGCAGACAATGGCCTGGCTTTCTCCTCCTTGAGGGTACAGGCTTCAGGTATCTCTGCAGGGTGTGGTTCTCTTCCTGGGTTGGAACACATAGGTTCATCCCAGATGTCATCTGTCTACTAAGGGTAGGGCAGATTGCATTACCCTGTAATAGATCTGCCTGCCCACTGGGGAAGATTAAGCTGGTTCAGGATGGTCTCTACACATCTCCTTTCATTCCAGGATTCCTTTGGGGTGTCCATCAGAATGGTTGTCCTTATGACTATGATTCAGCTAGAAGAGTGAGCAGTTACAGGTGCTGTCCTGCCATGGGCTGTTTCTTCTCGGTACATATGGGCAGAGCATCTCTCAGGACTGCCAAACCCTGAGTTCTGCAGGTTGTATCCATATTCCAGGTGGCATGGGACACTCACATACATATTCTTCTAGTGGACTGCAGCAGCCAGGAGATGGCCTCACATCTGCTCGCTGTGGTCTATCTGTTATGACATTCTCTCAGTCTGTTCAGGGGGTCTTGGCCCCCAACAGGTATCAAGGTACACTTCTCCAAGGCAAGGTCAGCTATGAGTGGAGAGAGTGGTGGACCATTTGTGCAGGATATCTGCACTGCCACTGTTTGGGCCTCTGTGCTTACATTTGGTTGCCATTACAAGCTGATTGTAGCATCAGCTATTGGGGATATGTATGAGGAGCTGTGCTTCAGGCTGCTTTGGGTGCTGGGAAATGTATTGTTTGTCTCTCCACCTGGGGCTTGTTCATGGTACTGCTACAAATGTCCCACTTATGAGAAATATAAGAGCACTGGAAAGGTTGCAGGGGATGATGTTATTTACTCGCCTGGTAAAGGAGACTATCCCTACAACCTTTCCAGAGCTCTGACCCTCCTGCTTGCAGATGGACCAGGTATCAGGGCAGCCTGAACCATAAGAAAATTGCTAGATGCATGGACTGGACTTTCTCTTACCTTGCCTGTGACTTATGTTGTACAATGTTTGTTTCTATGTGTCCTTGATGTTATTCATGTTGCTCCAGAGGACTTTTTTTACTATGATTTCTAACTCCTTTCCTGTGAGATTTTCATATTTATTCCATTGAATGCCTTCATATTACTGTTGGGGTTTTCTCACTGGTTATATATTGGTATTCCTGCTGTTGTCCATTCCTTCCATGTAGTAGTTTGTTTGTCTGATCTTTTTCTCCGCTAGGGAAGTTTCGAACTAGATAGTATTGTCATATCTGGGGGATTGGCTTCTAGCTGGCCAAAATTTATGATCGTGCATCAGACAATAGGATAGATGGAGGATTACCCAATTGTGAGGTATACAGGAGCACTGAAAAGGTTGCAGGGATAATCACCTTTATCAGGTGAGTAAATACCATTTTTTATTAATGTGCACTAACAGGCAAAGTGTTCCGGCACTTTAAGGCGTCCTGCCTCTTCCTTAGTGAACTGGAGCTCAGATAGCAGAGGTGTTATATTTATAGCAATCCCCAACTTGTGTCTCAATTAAACAGCCTTTTAATCACAAGATCATACATTTTGAAATAAGATTTGAAATCATTTTTGTAATTTTTGTGTTAAGGTATGTTTAAATGAATGCATTTTCAATGGGTACCTTTTAACATCACATATTACATTTTATTACATTTAGTTTAGCCATATTTAATTGTGATCTACCTTAAAGACAATCCCTCCTATCAAATATGTTTTAGTAAGCATTCATTCCTCAGCGAGAAGTGCAAAACCAGTGACATCTTCCCAAAACTTATGTTTACTAATTATGCTAAAAATCCTTTGTGTAATAAATAAGTATTGAAACCTATCATTGTAGCAAAATCACATGTATTTAACATGAATTCATAGTATGTAAGGCAGATGCAGTCACACTAATATTATTTAAACTAGACATAGGCTTCCTAATGGGTAACCAGATTGGGTACTGGAGGGGAGCTACTATTTTTAGCCAGCTAGGGTACTTTGGGTAAAGTATTATCTTATTGGTGTATGAAAACACAGTGCACGTTAGGTATTCCGGGTTGGGAACTTTACTACTTACATTGCTCTCTGACAGCATTACATAGTTGTGCTGCACTTCAGTCTTGCAATCAGGTGACTCATCTGTGACTGTCCAAAGCCTGCATATGACATGCTCCTCCAATAACAGTGCATGTCCAAGGGGCTATATATTGAGGCACTGTGTAAGATCACTACAGATATCGCAACAGCTGCACATGAAAGGCTGGTAGCATCTATCAGTGTTTGTGAGCAATTCATTTAATGATGACCAGATGGAGAAAAACAGTGAATTATATAAAAAAGAACAGAAAAGAAATCAAAGGTTGGCTCTGTATAAAAAAGAATATTGCTGTGCTCGTCATTGGAATTTGCTGCTGCCCACCAGCCAATGCCTCACAGCAATCACCTGGGCAGTTTAGCTCAACAGCACTTGTGCTGCAGGGCTGGCCTTGTTCTCCAGTACATGATGTTTGCAGTCCAGGCTGTGAACGAAAGAGGAAAGGGAGATGGAGAAATAAAAAAGTGCTTTGCTCTAAATTTGCTGACTGGGTCACTTTAATGCTTTCTGCAGTTGGACTGTGCAGTGTAAGAGAGCAGACAGTTCAGCTTGAGTCAAACAGGTGAGGCCACATGGGGGGAGGAGTAAGCCAAACAAAGGAAATGCAGTACATTAATTCAGAGCAGGAGTGGTCTCTGTTAGTGGAGTTCAGCTAGGGATTTGTTGTTTCATTATTGTTCCTGCTTGGAAAGAAGGATCAAATGAGTGGCCATTGTTTTTGACGTAGCAATAAAAAAGAAGATCCCAAGCCAGCCCGGTGGCGCTGAGGGTTGAGGCACTGGACGCCACACCTCGCTCCACGCCGGCAACCCGGGTTCGGGAGCAGACTCGGGTCGTCGGTGGGTTGGCCGGGGGGAGATAGGCTTGAGCGTCCAATGACAGCTCGCCTTCTCCAGGGAGGGATTCAGCCATTGCCCGACACTTGCACGACCCCCGAGCGGAGGCTCGAGGAACTGCAAGCTCCACCTGGGAGATGGGTGGCTATTCTTCTCGGTACATATGGGCAGAGCATCTCTCAGGACTGCCCAACCCTGAGTTCTGCAGGTTGTATCCATATTCCAGGTGGCATGGGACACTCACATACATATTCTTCTAGTGGACTGCAGCAGCCAGGAGATGGCCTCACATCTGCTCACTGTGGTCTATCTGTTATGACATTCTCTCAGTCTGTTCAGGGGTCTTGGCCCCAACAGGTATCAAGGTACACTTCTCCAAGGCCTGGACGTGGGAAATGCAGCGTCATACGGCGTCGGGAGATGCGTGCTGCTCGGGAGGGAGAAAATTGTGGAAAACAAGCCTGCCACAGCCGGGAAGATGGGGGGACCATGGCCGTGCCCGCAATTTGCCTGTGCCCGCCCAGCAGACCACAGACCAACGCAACGTAAGTAATGGGGTTTGACCCCTCACCTCATCCCCACCCGGGGTAATTCGAGGCTCCATGGAGCCAGTGGGTCTGTGTGGGCAGGGTTACGGGCAGTGGGATGTCCAGTTGTCCCCCTGAAGGGTCGGAGGTGGCAGGCTGGGAGGAGAAATAAACAGTAATTTCAAAAAAAAAAAAAAGAAGATCTTGAGCATGTAATTTTGAGATGTCAGTGGTAGCAGGCAGCAAGACAGAGATGGCTGGGACCTATCCTAGCATCTCTTGTAAATTGTTCTAATGGTATAATATTAAGGACACTGTTTATCTCTGAAGATAAAAATATTATAAAAAAAACTGCCATGTATCTATGCAATATACACAAAATAAGGAACAGGATTGTTTGCACTATACAATGTTAAATTTTATTATGTAGGGCTGCTTGAATTTTGCTATGTTTTGCACAGAGCCTATTTGTCTATGTATGTTTTTAACTTGTTATTTTTTTTGTATTAATTCCTTGTAATAATCTTTTTATGATTGAACAAATAAAATGAATACCTACCTACCTGCTTGGGAAGTAAATAAAAAAAAGATAAATAATTTGTCAATGGCAGGCCCTTAGGTTCTGTTAGTGAAGCTCAGCTAGGGGAATTGTTATTTTATTGTTGTTCCTGTTTGCCTAGCACAAAACTTAGGGGATTAGTTAGATGCAGTCAGGCAGCATCGCACTCCAAGGGGATGAGTCAATTGGTAAAGGTAAAACAGCCACCCAGTAGTTCGGTGAGATGACTACACTGTACCACTCTACTGCATCAGCTTTCTGACCCTGTGTGGCTCTGAATGGTACAGTATTTCTCAACATAAATCTCAGTCGCACTATGTTGAATCTGTCCGACATTGCTGTGCTGCCTCCTGCAATCATGGAACTCACCCCAGACCACTGGATTCCAACAAGTGACCAAGCGATTACCCAGTTGTGTCATCCCCTTTCTAACATTTCCTGCCATGCTCTTACAATCATAGGGCTTGATTCACAAATGCCTATGCAGAGTGTGCAGGTGGAGCATAGACATTACAACACCTGAATGCTGCACAGCAGTGTCCTGCACAGCCCCAGCAACATTCACAAATTGCACATAAGCCCCTTGCATGATGGATCCCTGTGCCGGCTCCATGGCTTTACACTGGGGGGTGAGATGGGGGCATTATAGGGGGTGCCCATGCCAGTGCAAATTCATGGAGCCACTTATGTGTCGCACCAGCGTTGGACAGCTGCACGGGGGGGACTCTGCCGCAACTGTTCTGCATGTTTATCCACCCCCCCATTGGACACCAGCTGGGGATGCCAGCATCAGGACCCCTGTCCCTCTGTTCCCCAACCCACTGTGCTGTCTGGGTGGGTTGGGTGTGGATGTACAGGCAAACGCCTGCTGGTAGTACATGGTGGGGTACACACCCTCCCAGTAGCCTCTGCCCAGCCACAGAAGGGATCCACCATGGGAGCCAGGATGAGCAACCCAATAGATGTTACCCTGTGTCCTGACCCCCCTGCCCCAGGGCTGCCATATTCCCCAGCCATGTGGCTGTACACTAGGTGGGGTGCGACCATGGACAGGTAGAAGGTAATCATGAATGTGTGGTCATGAATGCCTGCACACCATTGCTGGGGTTCAGTGCTGTGTAGGCAGGATACCACATCTGCATGTGAATTGAACTCATAGTGCATATCCAGGGAGTGTATACATAGGAGAAGCCACAGTGAGCACCACAGAGACTACACAGTGGTTGCAGGCAACAGTCACTCCGTGTTTAATCTTAGCATCTGGAATCAAATTGCAAAAAAAAAAAAAAAAACAGAAGAAGAAGAGGAAGAAGAAATCTGGGATTCTGACATATAGAATAAGAAAAAAAGAAATTAATTAATTTTGTGACTGTCACTGCCTACCATTGCATGGCAATTGAGCATTAAGCAGTTAAGCAGGCATTTTTACCATCTAATTGTCAGAATAAATGTTTTTTTGATTAGTTTTTGTTAACTGTTATTTGTATTTCTCGGATGTATTTTAATATTGTTTGTATTATTGCTTTTTTGTACCATGTTTAAATTATTTGTACTGTTTATCTATTCTGATTGCCCATGAAAACCAGTCTTTAGTCCATGGAATTTCCAGAGTAAGAATAGATAGATGGATAGACAGACAGACAGACAGACAGATGATAGATAGATAGACAGACAGACAGACAGACAGACAGACAGATAGATAGATAGATAGATAGATAGATAGATAGATAGATAGATAGATAGATAGATAGATAGATACCCATTTCCATAGATTCTGGGTGCTGTACAAAACCATTCAGTAACAAAATACATATAAGCAGCAGCTCAACACAAACTTAAAATTCTATCCATCCCATTAAAATCAAAATCAATCATTAAAAGTCTGTTGGAACAGATATGCTTTTAATGCTTTTTTAAAGGCTTCTACCAAAGGGGCCTCCCTTAAATAACCAGGAAGGAAGTTCCACAGAGTGGATGCTGCCACTGAAAATGCCCAATCCCAAGAATGCCGCAACCTCACTCTGGGAACTCCAAGGAGGCCTCCCCTGGCAGAACGGAGTGCCTGGAAAGATGGTAGGGGGTAAGAAGGTCTTGCAGATAGACAGGTCCACCTTGTGTAGGGATTTGTAGGTCAGGAGCCCTATCTTGAAGACAATCCTCCACCTGACTGGCAGCCAGTACAGTCCGCGGAGGACCGGGGTGATATGATCACTCCATCTCGCCCAGTCAGTAATCTTGGTGCCACATTCGACACCAGCTGCAGCCTGCAGAGGTTGCCCCCAGATAATCCTAGGTACAGGGTATTACAATAGTCCAGCATGGAAGTGACAAAAGTGTGTATAAGTGTGGTCAGATCCTCTGGTGGGATCAGGGCTCAGATTCGTTCAATGTTCCTTCGATGATTAAATCCACTCCTGACGACGGCCAACACCTGAGCATCAAGTGTCACACCCTCATCCAGGATCATGCCCAAATCCTTCACCTGTCTAGACAGAGTAAGGGGAATACCCCCAACACAAGGTCAGGGGTAACCCCTCACAACACTCTCAGCCCTGACGAACAGGATCCACAACAAGTACCTCTGTCTTGTCTGGGCTGAGCCTAAGTCAGTTTTGAGTCAGCCAAGCCTGGATCTCATCAAGACAGCTATTAAATACAGAGTCCGAGACCTGGTTATTGGGCACACAGGACAGGTACAGCTGGGTATCATCTGCATAACAGTGAAAAATCCAGTCTGTACTGCCTGATAATGTCCCCAAGTGGCAGCATGTACACCATGAACAACAAGGGCGACGAGACAGAACCTTGCAGGTACCCCACAGCACAGAGGATTTGGGTTAGATGAGGCTAACCCCACCATCACCCTCTGCACTCTGCCTGTCAGGTATGACCTGAACCAGTTGACGACAATACCAGATAAGCCACACCTAAACCATAGGAGGTCAAGTAGCATCTCATGGTCCATGGTGTCAAATGCTGCAGAGAGGTCCAGGAGGACCAAGATAGTCCAGTCTCTCCTGTCCATTATCACCAGGAGATCGTTAAGCACCCTCACCAGGGCGGTCTCCATACTAGGCCCCGCATAAAACCCAGACTGGTAAGGCTGATAGGTGGAGGAAGAGGCAAGATGTCTCTCAAGCTGTATGACCACCACTTTTTCATTAACCTTCCCTGAAAATGGGAGGTTTGAGACTGGCCTGTAATTGCTGAGGCAGTCTGGGTCCAAGGAGGGTTTTTTCCAAAGGAGTCTAACCAAAGCCTCTTTCAAGGCCATTGGGAAGACCCCACTCTTCAAAGAACTCCAGACAGCCCCAGCAATCACAGGCCCAACCAGGTCTAAACATCCAACCAATAGTTGGGTCGGGCCTAGGTCCAGTTCACATTGGGTTGGCCGCAGCTTCAAGATTTTCACCACCTCCTCCACCCCAACCAGCTCAAACTCATCCCAGGCAGGAGGAGTGTTTTGACACTCTCCTGGCCAGTCCATGTATCCCCTTCAAGAGATACTTGAGGAGACCTCATCCCTGATAGAGGACACCTTGTTGGCAAAGAATACAGACAGCTCCTCGCATCTAGTGCTCAGACCTGCTCCCCGATACAGAGACAGGCAGGATGTAATAGCCCATCCACTGTGTGGAAAAGCTGAGCTGGTCCACTCCTTGCCACAGCAATCTCTCTAGACAGATATTCTGCCTTCTTATGGGAGATTGCCCCTTGATAGTTGGTACAATGCAACCCCAGGGCCAACGTGTCCTCCAGCAGGCCAGATCTCCTCCAGCATCTCTCTAACCTCTGTCCCTTGATCTTTAAACTCCAGAGATCCCCATCAAACCAAGGAGGTCTCCAGCAAGTGGACAAGGGACAGACACGAATGGGTGCAATGGAATTGAAGGCCACAGCAACCACCCCATTATAGGCTACCACTGCTTCCCCCACTCCAATTGCACAAGCTACCCCAACACTCAATAGGTCCAGCACTGCAGATAGTCCCATCAAGGAAACTCCTCCTAATGGGCAGTACCGGACCATCTCCACAGGAGCAGAACCATCTAGGGGGGTGCCACCAAGCATGAAAGTCACGGTGCTATGATCTGACCAAAATGCAGGATCAACACTGAGGTTATTACTATCTAAGCCTAATGAAAAACACAAATCCAATGTGTGGCCACCCGAGAGCGAAGCTGTTGTTACTTTTTGCGACAGGCCCAGGGCCCCCATGCTTCCTTAAAGATCATTCCCAAAACCCAAAAGCCCGCCATTGACATAGGCATTGGAGTTCCCCAGAATTAACCACCTGGGAGACTCCAACACCAGACCAGCAACGAGCTCCTTGACGTCAGCAACAAAACCCCCATGCAATCCAGGGGTCAATAAAGCACAAGGACCCTGAAACCTGCCCCTACACCCCCTTGGGCGGCCACACACTCAAACGAATGCATATGACCTACAGGTAGCACCATGAAATTTAGGCTGGATTTAAAACAAATGGCTACTCCCCCACCCCTGCAATCCTCCCTCGAGTTGTGTATTAGAGAGTACCCAGCCGGAACTGCCACCTCCAAAATGGGGGCAGCATTTTCATCCAACCAGGTCTCCATGATGCAAGCCAGGTCAACAGAGGATATCAAGTCAGCCATTATGGCAGTCTTATTCCTCATCGACCTGGCATTGCATAACATAACCCGAGTAGGATGAGGTGAGGCAGCTGAACCCGCCAACTGCCCACCATCCATCATGGAACCCTTGGGTATGGGAACTAAACATGGTAACCCCCTCTCCAGTTCCCATTTCACCCCAGGGTGTCTCCTTGGTCCCACCAACTGAATTCCAGACACCCCAGCAGCCACTGGGGTACCACCACCACCACCACCACCTCCTCTGAGCTATTCCCAAGGCTCTACACCTCCTGTAGGCTGCAGCTGGAAGTCCAGGGAGCTCAAAGGGATGGAGGTCATGGAGGTAGCCCCCAAAGTAGCTGCGCCTTACAAATCCTTGTCCCAGCTACATTTCACACACATAATTAAAAAAAAAAACCTAAATTAATATAAACAATTTAAACCCACACCTCCCACAATACAACAACCCCAAAACCCCCAATTTAAATAAGACTTTTAAATCACAACTAATTAACACTAACACTACCCCAAAAGAAACAAACGAACATCAACAATCAGAAACACAAGCAATCTACTAAAAGGCTACAGCACTGTAAGTCTTAAGGTTATTATCCAGTACATTGTATTGAGCCTTAAATATCTTTTTTAACATGTTAGCTCACAGAAGTTTATAAGTCTATCCAAAGAGTTTTAAAATGAGGAGGAGTAGCTCTCACCATACCACCTCTTCCAAAATGAGTCCAGAGTATGGCCCTCTCACAGCCACAATTACCATGAGTTATTGATTTTAAAAATGAGGCCCTCTCACTGCCTCCCAGTATAAAGAAATGAGATTACAGTACCTGCCAGAGTTTCAACAAAAGAGAAGCAGGGATACTTAGCCCTAGGAGACCTCAGTCAGGAAGTCCTCAAACTACACTAGCGAGAGAGCTGCAATTGATGTAGATATAGCCAGGTCCAAGCACAGCTCCAGGACAGGCACCCAAAGCCAGGACAACTCCCCTCTTAGCCCACTGGTGCTACCCAACCAAGCTGGGGAGCCACAGTGGCCACAGGGAAAGAGTTTGCACTCCCCCTCTGGTCAGTGCCCTCTACCCCATGGGCAGCCCCCAGGCAGGACACTTACCCAAAAGCTGAGCTGGTCTAGCCTACAGTCACTGCTCTCAAGCATAACATGGTCTTCAAACACACTCCAGTCTCCTGCACTAAAAATCCAGCTACACCAACAACAGTCAGCCAAATCCAGCAAGCTGATACCCCTGGCAACAATCCTGCCACTCCAATTGCACATATCTCCAGTACCAGCCACTCCATAAAGGTAGTCGTCACTGTAAAGTAGGATAGTCCAACAATCTGGAGGCAACCTTCTACAGCTCAATAAGGGATCTGGAGGAGACAGACCGACAGTGTATCGTCTCACAAGAAGAGCCAAATACGATTACAATCACGCTAAATAAACAAAACAAAAACAAACAAACAAGTACTTATTGAGTGTGGCAGGGTTACCCACATGACCTGGAGTCTCAGGAGTGAGACTTGGAATGTGCCACCATGCTTCCCATGCCTCCTGGGGGAAAGAAAACAGTTTACTCAGGAAATTAAACAGGAAAGGGAATTGACTGGGGAAATAAAAAAGTATGTAGTTTCGCAAGGTTACTCACAGCTGTCTGCAGGAATGATTGTGCATGTTTGGTGAGACTAGACAGTCTGGCCGCATTGGTGAGAGGGAAGCAAAAATAAAAATTAATTAAAATAAATGAATCTAGGCAGGCCTGGGCTCTATTAATGGAGCTCAGCTAGTTTTTTTTTCTTGCCTAGCACAAAGGGGATATCAGTCAGCAGCCACTTTCACTCCCTGGCAGCACAGCAATAAAGTTCAAGCTGAGTAATGCAGACAGTCCAGCCACCCACTCCAACTTACTTGCTAACTGTACTGTACTGCATCAGTTCTTTGTGAGCCTGTGTGAATGGTCCAGTATTTCTCAAAAGAGAAAGGAATTTGAAGACAAAAAAAGAAAAACTGATTTTCTTTTTGAGGGCTTGTTCAAAGCATCACCCACCAGACATCTAAGGAAAGAAACTTTTTTACTGATGTAATGTGCACAGCATTCAGCTTAACTGCATGTATGTGTGTATTTACTGCAAGTGACAGCATTTGTTTTGGGGTCATTTTGATATTCTCTGACTTTTCTTTGTTAATTTGACAGTGCCAGACTGGTGTTTGCAGTAGTCAGTGAAACAGAGAACTTTTTATGGTTAAATAAGTCGTTTGTCTATAGGACCATTGTAAGAGAGGCAGGTAGGGTAGAAGAGGCGCAGCTGGTCTGAGCAAACTGCTGCTGTTTCTACAGTACAAATTACGCCCATGGTGGCTGTTGCTGAGGCAGGTAAGACAGGCAAAGCTGCTTTGAGTGAGTCTGCTGCTGTTTCCACAAATGATATCCATGGCTGGCATTGCTGAGGCATGAAACGCAGAAAACTGTCGATTGAGAAGAGCAGTAAGAAAGTGTGGCTGGCAAGGGGTGTGGTACTGATGGTCGCTGTCATCAGTATGCTTCTTATGCACAATGCCCACGCAATAGAGGGAAGTGATGGCAATGCACATTTTGGTAACAATTCTTGTATCAGCAACTTGCCTTCCAATATTGGTGTAGTGCTCAGATAGGACAGGACTGGTTCAATATTTCAAAATATAAGTTTGATGAGCAGATTAGAAAACATAATAAGTAAAGCAAGATAATTGTGATTACATAATGAGAAAAATGACAAATATGCCTGTTTGTCCATAAATTGTACCAGTGGAGGGATTTATTTCATAGGCACAGTTGCAACTGCTGAGATTGATGTTTCTAACTAAATATGGCATTATGCCTGTCCAGAAATGACACTCTTGTTAAACACAAATTGGTTATCATATTCAGTATCACCATTTGCAGGCTGTCGTTCATGTTCATGGTCAGAATCACACAACTCAGTGGTCAGTACAACTGGTGGAAAATTGTCATCATCATTTTGAGAAATGTAAGCCATTCCCTATTTACAACACTTAGCAGTGTTCTTTGGTTAGTGATTATTCCTCCAGCTGCATTAAATATGCATTCTGAATCTGAATATATGCTTGAAGGTGGACAGCTCAGGTATATTATTGCAAGATTTGCTGGGGGAAGGGAGTTCCAGTAAGGCGATCAAAGATTCAGTCAGACTCTAAGTGCTAGATCTGAGCATGTCTACATTAGCTCTTTGACTGTTCCTCCAGATGCACTAAATATGCATTCTTAATACATGCTCCAAGGCAGACAACTCAGGTACACTACTACAAGATCTGCTAGACCTGACCATATTGTTCTGTTTTGTTTCCAATAGAGCAATGGATCTCCCTGGAAACCAATAATAGTATGATTTGCAAAATACTCCTGGATTATTGTGCTGCATGACATGGTTAACAGTCTGAACCTGCTCCATTCTCCTTACTGGATACTAGTCCATGTTGTTGCAGATGACTCCGAATTTATTTGCCTTTCTGACCCTCGACATAGGATGCCAAAAAGTAGTAGTAGATGTAATTTCCCTTGCCGATGACACCAGTGATTGTTAAGAATTTGTAGATGTGCAATTGTCTGTGACAGAGGCATACTTGCATGGTTCATCAGATTTTGACTCCAGTACATCAGATAATGGTGTTGATGGGGCTTCTGTCATGCCCTAATGTTTAATTCTCTAGTACTGAACCTGATGTCTGTGTTAAAACAGTGTATTGCAACAGTCTGTGTCTAAAATTGTATTACAACACTCTTGTATCTGGTGATTTATGTAGTTTTATCTTGTTTGTGCCATCTTTACAGCCCAGGTTGTGCCTGAAAGTGGTCCCAGGGATCAGTGTACCCACATGGTTAACAAACAAATGCATACATACATTCATAATCAGTAAATAAAACTGTCTAATTTGGTTAGCAGAAGAGCTCTCTAAAATTCAGTATCTTCCCTGCAGGAAGTGTGGCTTCAATTTTACCCTTAAAGCAGGGATCTAGCAACATAGTCAAGAAACATAGTTTTAATTCAGAAAAATCACATTTATTCTCTGATCAATTGACAGTTTGAGACTCATGCCATTTGCCAGCATAATGGTGGCACTGTCTTCTTCTGACTGGAAGTCTTTCTTGATGTTGTCCAGGAAAATGTAAATAAATCTTATCTGAGGAACAATTTGACTCAGAGTTGCATCACTTACATCACCTGTGGCAGCATTGAAAGGTTCCAGTAAGGTGACCAAAGTCAGATTCAAACAGACTCCGACTGCTAGAACTGAGAATGATCTCTACTTTACTGATCTGATTCTGCATGGTGTAGTCATACACATTTTCTTCTGTTCACTCAGCTTTTTCCAACATGTAACATTTTGAATTCCAGTGGGTTGTGACTTCCTGAAACAATTTACTTTGTGGCAAGTTGCTTGACTTCTGCAGCCCCTTCAATATTTTTTTTTACTTTCACTGAGTGGGCTAAAATGACTACATATTTTCCTTCCAAGACCTAACAGGTTTATAACATTTCTGTTTTCATTTAAGAAATAATGAGCAAAAAGATTTAAACAATGAGCAAAACATGATATGTATTGGTAGCTGCCATCTCTAATTGTTTTGACTATGCTGGCATTGTTATTTGACACTATGAATCCTGGAGATAGAGAATATGGAGAGATTCATTTCTGGAATTGGTTCTGTAGCTCATGCAAAATATTGACTGCATTGTGGTTCTACTCAGAAGTTGTAACACAATGCAGCCTGTTTCATACTAATTATAGTAGACCTGGGATTATTACTTTCTGGCAAAAAATTAGCCCAATGAGCTGTAAAACACATCTAGTCAATTATTTGATTGCTGGTCCATATAGCTGTCATTATTTGAACCTGCTTCACCTTAGAGTTTTACAAGTTCCTAATGACTTCAGTATACAAGCATGAAGCAGCCTTTTTTGAAAAGTATGCTGGGCAGGGAACAGTGTACCATGGATCAATGTGATGCAGTAAATTGAGAAAATCTTTTTGGGCAACAAAAGCAAAAGGAAACTGACAAGAAGCCTCAAGCCAGCAGCTCTGGAATGGCACTATTTAAGTGTTGGCATGTCAGATGCTTGAGGGTAAATTTCAGTGCCTTGCAACAATTTCTTTCAATGTTAGTTGATGAGATACTTTTAATTTGTGTGGGAATGTATTTTCAACTCTTTTCTCATGCGGGGTACTACTGTGGGGTTTTCCATTATTTGATGGTGTCAGAAATATTCCACGTCTGTCTGAAAAGGTGGCAGTGATGCTACATCTATTGGTCCAGTATCCCTTACTACTTCCAATTCATTGTTATCACTATGGTCATTGCCAGCACCACTTCTACCACTGCCCATGCCAATCACATTGCCCTGTTTTTCTACTTTGTCCCCCTTGGGTGGTTTGCCTTTGTATGTCACATGATCATTACTGCTGTACCAAACTGTCCCTCCTTACTGTGACTGGCACTGTTTTTTCACAGATACAAACAGCTCGAGAGTTGTTTGCAGGGTCACTATACAATAAATTCCACACTAAAGATTTATCTTTTTTACTTTGTGATGGAGTGCCAAGCATAGTTCTTTGTGTAGTCACGTGAACTGGAATAGAAACATAGAAACATAGAATTTGACGGCAGATAAGGACCGCTTGGCCCACCCAGTCTGCCCATTTCCCTACCTACTGGATAAGCTGCAGATCCTAGTTAACCAGCAGCCTACTTCTTCTTACCCCCAACCCCCAGAATTGCCTTATGACTGTCCCATGCATGCTTGAATTCCACCACTGATTTTGACTCCACAACCTCCTCCGGAAGGCCGTTCCATGCATCCACAACCCTCTCTGTGAAAAAATACTTCCTTAAATTACCTCTAAGCCGCCCCCTATCTTCAAATTGTGCCCTCTTGTTCTTGCACACCTCTTTTTTTGAAAGATGCTACCTCTTGGACTTTGTTGATTCCTTGAGGTACTTGAACGTTTCTATCATGTCCCCTCTCCTCCTTTCCTTGAGGCTATACATATTAAGCCCCTTAAGTCTCTCTTCATATGTCTTCCGGTGCAGACCCTGGACCATTTAGTTGCCCTCTGGACAGCTTCCATCCTGTCTATGTCTTTGCGGAGATTGGGTCTCCAGAACTGCACACAGTACTCCAGATGGGGTCTCACCAGCTGTCTGTACAGAGGATAATAACTTCCTGTTTTCTACTGGTGATGCCTCTCCTATGCATCCCAGTAACCCCCAACCCTCCTTACTGCCCTCTCCATTGCTTGCCCACCTTTAGGTCATCCGATATACTACCCCGGTTCCTTTCCATTTTGTTGTTGTTAGTATCTCACCCCCGTTGTACTGTTCCCCTGGTTTTGTTTCCCAGGTGCATTACCCACACTTCTTAGCATTGAATCTAAGTTGCCATACATTTGACCATTCCTTTAACCTTGCCAAGTCCCTTCTCATCCTTTCCACCCCACCTGTGCATCAACTCTGTTGCAGATCTTAGTGTCATCTGCAAAGAGACATACTTTTCCTTCCAGTCCTTCAATGTCGCTCATAAAGACATTGAAGAGGACGGTCCTAATACTGAACACTATGTACCCCACTAGTAACCCTCCTTTCTTCTGAGTGGACTCTATTTACTATTACTCTCTGTGTCCTATTCTCCAGCCAATTTTTTACCCAGGCTGTCATCTTGGGACCCACTCCCAGGCTGGCTAACTTGTATATTAATCTTTTGTGTGGGACTATGTCAAATGCCTTGCTAAAGTCTAGGTAGGCCACGTCCACAGCCCCTCCCTGATCTACTACTTTGGTCACCCAGTCAAAGATATCTATCAGATTTGTCTGGCATGACCTTCCCGCTGTGAATCCATGCTGCCTAGGGTCCTGTGCCCCTCTGGCCTCTAGATACTCGACAATTCTTTCCTTCAGAAGTGATTCCATCATTTTCCCTATCACTGAGGTTAAACTAACAGGTCTGTAGTTTCCTGCTTCTGCCTTGCTCCCACTTTTGTGAAGGGGAATCACATCTGCCCTCCTCCAGTCCTCGGGTACCACCCCATCATCCCATGATTTGTTAAAAAGGGTAGTCAGTGGTGTCACTAGTTCTACCCTTAGCTCTTTTAGAATTCTGGGATGAATCCCATCAGGCCCCATTGCTTTGTCCACCTTCAGTTTTAAGAGTTCTTTCAGAACCCTTTCTTCTGTAAATGGGCTGGTATCAACTTCTGTATCCAGAGTGTTACTACTGTTTGTTTTATGTACCTCCCCCTCTTCATTTGTAAATACTGAGCAAAAATATTTGTTTAGTATCTCTGCCTTTTCACAGTCTCCCTCTGCCCACCCTCCCTCCCCTTTATTAAGCCTCACTATCCCTCCCTTGGTCTTCCTTTGCTCCCTGATGTACCTATAAAAGGTTTTCTCCCCCTTCTTAACTGAGTTGGCTATCTTTTCCTTGGTTTGGGCCTTTGCTGTTCTAACTGCCTTCCCAGCCTCCTTTTGCTTTAACTGATACAGTTCTTTGTCCTGCTCCTTCTGCAATTCCTTGTACTTCCTGAATGCTTTCTTTTTCTCTTGAACCTTCACTGCCACTTCCTTTGAGAACCATAGTGGTTTCTTACATCGTCTTGTTTTGTTTATTTGCTTCACACAAAGGCTCGTTACCTCTGTGATGGCAGTTTTATTATTCCCATTGTTCTTCCACCCTCCTTCCTGCCAGTTTGCTAGTGCATTCCTTAGGCACTCACCCATTTAAGCAAAAGTCAGCCCTCCTAAAGTCCAGTACTTTTGTCTTTGTATGGCTTGACTCTATTGCTGTGTTTATTGTGAACCATACTGTTCGATGGTCGCTAGTTCCCAGATGGCTACCCACTTCTACATCTGTGATCCTCTCCATCTCCATTTGAGAGAATCAAGTCTAATATTGCTCCCTCTCGTGGGCTCCAGTACTAGCTGTTTAAGGCATGCCCCCTGTTGGACATCTAGAATAACTGCACTCTTCGAAGTGGCAGCTGCAACTGCACTCCAGTTAACATCCGGCATATTCAGATCACCCATCAGCAATATCTCCCCTTTTTCTGCCATTCTAAGTATACTTTCTATCATTTCCCTGTCCATTTCCTCCCCCTGAGAAGGGGGTCTGTATACTACCCCTGTGCATATTGTGGTACCATTGCCTGTCTCCAAATTTACCCACAGTGCTTCTTCTCCTCCCTGTTTACCCTTTTGTTCTGTTGCTTTTATTCCTTCCCTTATGTAAAGAACTCCTCCTCCTCCTCCTCTTTTACCCTCCCTGTCCCTCCTGTAGGAATAAACCCTACACTGCTATTTCCTTGTTCAGATAATTGATAAGTAATCAATGAGGTATGACCAGGGGTTAGAGTCACAGTCTGTCAATCATCCACCAGGGATGTAATGTGGCAAGAGGTGCAACCAAGTACCATATTACTCAGAGAGGTGATTAACTTACTGGTAATCTAATTCCTGGGAGTGCCTTTTTGCTAGTAAATAAAAAGTATTCTAAAAGAGAAATGTCAGAAGTGTACCTTTGGAATGTTTTCATTGGTTAGAGAGAGATTTTTAATAAGATAGTTCACTACCAACTGTTTAAAAATGTTGGTTCAGAATCAGAATCCATCATTCCAGTAATTTAGCAATGCTTGGAGTGTTGACAGGAAGAATCCGTGCTCAGTGTTAATCAGGCTATACATGACAGTGTGACAGAGATTAATGTAAGGCTCTTGGAATGCTGACAGTCAATCAGACTGCAGCATTTCTGAGACCCTTTTTAACCTTATTATTCATACTCTTCTTAATTTTAGAATGTGATTTTTTCTGTACTTGCCTCTCATGCCTTGCAGCAGCATCTTCTCTAACCTCATCTGAACTATCAATCTCATCATCACCTCTACTATTAGAATCAAAAAAATTAAAAGTGTCATTATGTGGGACATACCCTGGTTTATTTCATCCCTAGTCCCCACCATCTACACCAGCATTTTCTGGCTTAGCATCTGAGCTTTTATTTCAGGAGGATGCTGTCTTCAGTGCTACTTCAGCAACTGGGATGATCTGGGCACGTGTGGCAAAATGTTCAGTAACTGTATGAATTACTCCAGTGAGTTTTTTTTTCTGAACCTCTACTATCCTTTCATTGTTAACCTGTTTTTTGTTTGCAGGACATTTAGTGCTGTTGCGGAGTTATTATTATTCCTATCTTCTGATTTATTAGGGCTAAGGTTTTAGAGTCCATAGCATCAGCAACAATAGCATGTTCTGCAACATTGTGCTTCCTCTTAGTTGACTTATTGGTAGTAAACATTGTAACTGGTCACAAATAGTACTGTGAACAGCACAGTATTACATTTTGTATTACAGTTTGTATGAATACTTTATAACATGGCCTCTCTGTCACTGTATATAATAAAAGATTATATCGCCTGTCAAATTAATAAAACAAATGTCTTTGTCGGGGCATCTAACAATGGCCCTAAGAGTTAAGACAAATATGTCATATAGCCATAAACGTCTGTTTCACTAAGTACTGTGGAGATGCAGTCTGACTGGTTATGTCACATTAATAAATTGTCTAACAGTGGTCCTAAGACAAATACCTTGTACAGCTGTAAAGGTTATCTGTTTCAGTAAGTGCTGTGGAGCATCTAACTGGCTATGCCAAATTGACTAACTAATGTCAGATCATCTAACAGTGGCTCTAAGATGACTGCATTACATACTGTAGCTGTAAAAGGCTGTTTCACTAGGAACTATGGATACTATGTCACACTAATAAATGTCTGGGTATCCAAGACTGGCCCTACCTATTTAACTATGAAAGACTCTGTTTCACCAACTACTACTGACACTCAGACTGGCAATGTCAAATCAGTAAAAAACAAATTCTAGCCAGAGCTGATATGGCTGTGAGGAGCTTGAAGAAGCTCCAAGTAATGTGTACCATGAGCACTGTTGAATGCCATCCCACATGCACCATGCAAGGAAATCTTCAGCATTGACAAATGCTTATTTTTTTGTTATCCTTGCACTGTTTCCAGAAGCCTCACTAAGATGAGGACATAATCTCTGATTGTACACCGCAGTCACTAAACATTTTAGCATAATTCATCTTTCTGTGTGCTGTATATTAGAATGTAATCCAGTCTGCCCGTTGCTGACCAATGAAATTCTAACTTGGAAGAGCATCTCTGACAGGTAGCAATGTTCACAGACAGGGGTGCCAGGAGACTGAGATGGATGGAGATGCTGAAAATTGGAAAGGCATTTGTTAGGGTATAAGGGCATTTGTTTACAAACCATTTTTCAATACACACCATGATACAGCAGTATAAGATGCTGTCAACCTCAAAGATTAAGTATTGCCAGCGGCAGTAATTCTAATATCTTGAGACATTAATTGCGAATGTTGTATAGTTATAAAATCTGCTTTTAAGTATGTGAGATTGTTAGAAATATACAGATTATGAATGCAATGCATTGTTTGCTAAAAAAATTAACTTGATGTTGATTAGCAAATACTGCAGCTTGAAGTGAGCAACCCCCAAACATAATTTCATGGAAAAAAATATGCAGAAATGGGAAATACTAGATTTTAAAAGAGTGAAATCATTACCATTCATGTGTTATTCAGACTTTGTAATGTAAGAAGCATTACTCCAGTGAAAATAGTGCATCTCAACTGGACAGTCTATCTGTCAGTCTGCACACACACACACTCGCATACGTGTTTAGCAGATATGAGCTATGCTTTAAATTTTTACTCTGAGGTGAGAAATGGCCATGGTGCCCCTAGTCCAGTAACACATAAAGTCTTAGTAGAAATTAATATAGTAGGCTATCCTAAATCTTACCAGCAATCACACAACATGACATTGCTGGAGGGGCATGTTTTCATCATTGTACTACTTTTGTTATAACGAATGTGACTTCTTTTAGATTCACACAGAAAGACTGTATTTTTCTTACTAGGAGGCAATATAGTGTAGTGGTTAAGAGCACTGATCCACAAAGCTAGAGACTTGGGTTTGAATCCCATCAGCTACACTTGCATACTGTGTGACCCTGAGCAAGTCACATAACTTCTTTGTGCTCCCAGGTCACATCTGGAAAGGTTTGCTAAATGAAGTCTAGCTATTAATAAGAGCTCTTGCTAGGACATTCAGGACTTAATGTAGTATAATAGTGTATTGAAGAAAAAAAAGCTTTTTGCAAGAGAAATGCTATATATAGTGGATACATGTCTGAAGCAAAACAGAAAATGTATATTGTCTATGCAAGTAGGCAGTATAGTGTTGTGGTTAAGAGCATGGAGCTGCAAACCTGGAGAGTTGGGTTTGAATCCCATCAACCTCTGCTTGCATACTATGTGACCCTGAGCAAGTCACTTAACTTCCCTGTGCTCCCAGGTCACACCTGGAAAGGCTTGCTAAATGAAGTTAGGCTATAAATAAAAGCTCTTGCTAGGACATTCAGAACTTAATGTAGTGAAATAGTGCATTGAAGGAAAAATCAAACTTCTTGCAAGAGAAATGCTGAATGTAGTAGATACATGTCTGAACCAAAACAGAAAATACATATTGTCTATACAAGTAGGCAGTATAGTGTTGTGGTTAAGAACACCAAGCTGAAAACCTGGAGAGTGGGTTTTGAATCCCATCAGCCTCTGCTTGCATGCTGTGTGACCCTGAGCAAGTCGCTTAACTTCCCAGGTCACACGTGGAAACAAGGTCTGGATTAGTGTGCATTTCCTGGTTAAACAGTTCCCCCTTTTCCTTTCTGTATATTTGTTGGTGTCATATCAGGAAACTGGTATTGTGTACAACATTAAGTACAGCAAATATAGTTCTGTTTGTCATTCATGCTAAAAAAAATGAAAGTGATTACAAGGTCTTATAAAGGTGATGATTCCCCTGTTTCAGAAAGACATTTTTTATATCTGTATCAAAATTAAACCATCACTGGATCTCATTTTCAGTACCAACCATATAGCTTTTTAATACAGCAAAAATCATGGCAGAGGTGTCAGAAAGCACCTTTTCGATAAGTGTATTTATTTATTAATGCACCATTCGTGATTGTATTTGTTGGGTTTTCATTCATTCAAATTTAGAAAAACACATTGCTGCAGGGGAAATCTTTATTTAAAAAGAAACACAGGTTAACAGTTAAGAAAGCAAATAAAAATGAAAGTCACCTCTTAATATGCTAGACTGCTTTGAAGGCTATTAAGAAGGATTAGAAACTAACTGATTAATTTATGGTGTTACAGTTACTAGGACTCTGAGTTCATATTTATAGTGGATATTTATTTTCTTCTGCTAGTTCTGTGGTTTGATTATATATGGTTTAATTTTTACATTCTGTATTAATTAGGATGCAATATCTCATCTACTTGAGGGTTCATGAAAGGTATAATTCCCTTTGGGTAACTATTGCAGTGATTGGTGTGAATGATGATTTATTAGGACTTTTGTACACACAGTTCCATCTAAGTAGTTATGTTCCTGGGGGGAGGGGAGGATTTAATTGCTACTGTAGGAGTTCTTGTTTAGATTCCATAGACTGTTTCTGTAAATGTATTAGTTTTATGGAACACTGGCATTTTATTGAACTCTGTACATATCAGACTGCATAGAATCAATTTTGTGGGGGTCCCTGACTAGTAATTCTTTTTATCTGCCACTTATACTGACAATTGATATTATCATGTATAACATCTTGTTACAACATTGAAGGCCTCTGGGTTTCTGTAACATAACACTTGGTTGAAAATATGTTGGGAAAATATCTCCAGCTAGTTGTACATTACATACAATGTAAACACTTACTCGCTGTGGGTAAACATCACTTTAATCCTTCTATATGCCATGTATAGACTTTTCTGTTGTACTTTTGGGGCTTGTTTTTTAGTTGCCAGTAAGTCACACTATGGCATGCAATTTATGAATCTAGTGTTATTTGCTTTTCATTGACCACATTCTCAAACATACAAAGTTTTGAGCTGAGTTGAAGCTGCATTCTACTCTGTGCTGCTCGTATCTTATTCTGAAAGCATGTGTTTTTGGGAGGCTTTCTAACTTGATATATAAATTAGTGAGTAGAGAATCCTAACAGTTTGATGTTCATTAGACTGTAGCATGGTATAACATATGTGGGTAGACTCTCTGCTTGCTGTTACCTCTGGATAACCTTTGATCTTTAGGTCTGTACAGCGAAAAGCACACTTGAGATATTTTACATCTCTGATATAAACTTTAGTTATGTTTTGAATGCCTGTTTTAAGCCAACTGAGAATTATTTCTGTTTTTTTTCTGCATGTTCTAAGTGTCAACAGTATGGGATTTTCTAAATAGCTGTCATTAAGCCTCTGAAGAAGGATTTGTTGGTCTGAGAGGTAAAGCACTTTGTTCTTTTAGTAACATCTTTGTTGGTCAAATAAAAGGTATCAAATCATCTATTCTGGGTTTGTAATTAATTATGGTCATAAAACTCTCAGCCAGTCAACTTCAGAGGTATAACTCAGAATCTGCTGTTAAATTAAGCATGACAAGATATAAACCATATGTTGGTCTCAGCATAGTAATTTGTTAACATGCAGGCTGCCTGAAGCAAATGCTGCATGTAGTGGATACATGTCTGAACCAAAACAGAAAATGTGTATTGTCTATACAAGTAGGCACTATAGTGCTTTGGTTAAGAGCACTGAGCTGAAAACCTGGAGAGTTGTGCTTGAATCATATCAGTCTCCACTTGCATACTGTGTGACCCTGATGTTAAGCAGAAAGAAAGGAATATTTCTTTAAGTGCCATAGAGATTTGCAGAATGGAAGGATACACTGAAAACTACTAAAAGATGTTCCACAGAAACACCTTTTTTCAAGGGCAAGAAGAATGGCTGTAGGCTTATGTTTAGGGTACCGCTGTCAAAAACAAAGTCTTTCACATTTGTTATAGTCAGGGTAGGGTAGAAGAGTAGCAGAAAAATCAGGGTAGTAACTACCCAAGCTTAACCAATGGCCTGTTTTATTGAGGTATGTTTCGAGTAATTTAGGGTAGTTTGGAGGTACCCACAGTTAACATTTAGGACAGGATATTTCCCTTTACACCCATGCTCAGTTTAAAAACATTTAGGGTTGGATCTGCTCCAAAGGGGCAATCATTCCCACTCTTTGTGCACTTTAATGACTAATTGCTGATTCTCTAGCAGCATACACTTTGCTTTTCTTTGACTAGGATATATACCTACAGTATGCTACACAGACATGCTACATAAACATAGAAACACAAAAGATTACAATCTATGTAGATATAAATGTTTGTAGAAACATATTAACTCATTACCTCCTGGGTGGCCATTCTGTGTCAGGTAAACAATGGATAGTTCGGACTTTATATGGAGCTATTGGAGGTAATGAGTTAATGAAACCAAGCTAATGTATTAGGCACAGCAACAATAAAAGGTAGATGTGAGAGATTATGACAAAGATATTTAAAGCCCGGGAATAAATATAGAATTTGTCAGCAGATAATGACTGCTTGCTCAGTCTGCACATTTTTCCCTATCTACAGTATTACCATAAACCCTACTTGATCTCTGGCTCTTTCTCCCTACCCCCATTCCTTTTCACTGTGATTGAATTATGCCTATCCCATGCTTTTCTGAACCCCACCACTGTTCTCCCACCAAGACCTCCACTGGTATGCTATTCCTGGAATCCATCACTCTTTCTGTGAAGAAGTACTTCATCACATCTTTCCTGAATCTACCCCATTCCAGCTTCATAGCATGACCCCCTGTTGCTGTGCACCTTTTTTCTGAAAAATACTTCCCTCCTATACCTTATTTACCCCCGTGAGGTATTTAAAGGCCTCTATCATATCTTCTCTCTCTCTCTCCCTTCTCTCTTCCAGGGTGTACATATAGAGTTAATCTCTCCTCATAGGACTTTTGATGCAAGCCTAGCACCATTTTAGGTGCCTTCCTCTGGACCACCTCCACTCTATGTCCTCCCCAAAATGTGGTCTCCAGAACTGTACACAGTGATCTATACAGAGGCAGTATCACCTCCATCCTTCTGTTGGTGATACCTCTCCCTATGCAACCTAGCATCCTACTAGCCCTCCCAACCATTGTGTTTCACTGCCTTGCGACCTTTAGGTCATCAGAGATTATTACTCGAATGTCTTTCTCCTGCTTGGTGGTCATCAGAAAAGATCCCCCCCATTTTGTACTCTGCCCCCTAGATCTCTGTGACCTAAATACATTATTGTGTACTTTTTCGCTTTGAAATCCAGCGGCCATACCCTTGGTTATGCCACGTGTTTTGTCAGATCTCTTCTCATCCTTTCCCACCATCCCCCACTGGAGTATCCCCCCATTTCAGATTATGGTGCCATGCTCTAAGAGGCAGACCTTCCTCTTCAGTTCCTCTGCAGTGTCACCCCCAGTACTAATCCCTTAGGCATCCCAATAATTACCTTTGCCACTTGGAGTGAGCTCCCTTTACCACCACCCTCTGTTGCCTATCCCTTAATCAGTTTCTTACCCAGTTTACCACCTTTTGAGCCACTTCTAAGCTACCCAGCTGTCTTATTAGTCTCCTATGTGGAGCAGTGTTGAATGTCTTACTGAACTCTAGATAGGCCACATCCACTGCTCCACCTGATCTAATTCCCTTGGTCACCCAATCAAACTGATCCAGTGGATTTATTTGAGATGACATGTTCAGCAACCCTGCAAAAAGTCTGTAAAGGTGGAACTTTTAATAAAACTGGACTGCCAGATTAATTTGCATCCATCTTTGTCATCTCTGGCCTTCTCTGCCACCAGCGAGACTTCAAGGAGCCCAAGAACTATAGAAAAGGATTGCTTGGAAAAGGTGAGGACTGTGTATTTGCACTTTTTCCCCAGTCAATCAAGCATCGTATGTACATTCTACATACTAATATGATGGATTGACAACATGATTGACAAATGGGATCCTGCATCTATGCTCCTGAGGCCTGGGGGGCAGACCCAGCTTAGACAGTCTGCTGGGAGTCTCCAAAGAGTGAGGAGGCTCAGATAGTGTGCATCCTGAAGATCTGGAGGCCTGCCTGGTGCTTCCACAGCAAATAGCCTAGGAAGATCCTGATTTGTTTCCATCATATGGAAAGTCAGTGTTAAAGGTGAAAAGTTGCTCTGTGATTTAAACCCTGAGTATCCACTAAGTGCTGGAAAACCTGAGAGACTGATACCAGCCCACTGATCTGGGAGATAGTTCAGAATCTGCAGAAGGAGTTGATCTAAGTCTGTTAACCTGCTGACACTGAAATACTGTATTTCTGTTGTACTATGTGCAACAGCTGCCAGACTGTAGTGTAGTTGAATGCCGGAAGATTGAGTTCCTGAGTGCCAGGAGACTCCTGCCAGGAGATGGTTTGGGGAATCAGCCAGGCAGTGTCACAGCTGGGAACTGCCTATCATCTCACCCTGAGGGCTGGTTGCCTGGATGAGTGGGAGAGGAGTCCTTAGGCTGGTCGATCCAGAACACCAGAGAAACAGACAGGTGCCAAAGAAGCAGAACAAAGTGACCAACCTGCCACAAGAGCCTCCCATTTGTTCTGACTGCCCAAATCTGCAACCAGGTACAAAGCTCTCCAGAGCTGCAGACAGAAAGACCCACAGACTGAAGAACTCAGAGACTGGTAACTCCAGGACTGTGAGTAGATTCAGAGCTTACCCTGTACCTGAGAATTTGTACATAGTTTTGCTAAAGTTACTGTTTATTCTTGAAAGTCCACCAATGCTGGATAACCAGCTGCACATCATCAGGCCAGCACTGACTCAATGTCCTGGGTACTCAGAAGGGACATTGGGGATCCTCATTCAGGAAACTGATACTAAGTGGGAGGGAGGCTTTATTGTTTGTGTTGCTGTTGGGGGTGGGCACGGTATTGAAGTTTTGCCAGGTAAATCAAATCTTTCTAAAACAGTTATTTATCTTTGCGTCCCTTCTCCCCCACCTACTCCTTATAGTTGATCTTTCTTTTAATAAATTGTTTGCTGTTCCTGTTTGAGACTGTCTTGTGAGAATATTATTACAGTAAGTTTAAAAAGTGCATGCATATTGAACTATTTCATCTATTGCTGGTTTCCCATGTGTGGGGTGACTATGAGGGGAGGTGGGGAGGTACAACATTCCAGGGGGTTGTACCATTCAGTCACCTGGCCTACTTAATTATATCTCTGGGTGGCGGCACCATGCTAATTACTCTGTTGTTGGGACCCCCCCCTTTAGGGTAAAAACAGAGCCCAGGTCACTCAACCTTGTTTGAGTCATAAAGCAGGGGTAGTAACCATAGTATACACAGTGACCTGGTTACATAAAACATAGATTAAGTGAGGGAAGGTGTCAGAAAAAGGAGGGTAGCAGCTGCCATATGGCAACCATCAGGTACAGATGAAATTAATGCCTGAAACAAGCTACAGGTAAATTGGAATATGCTCAAAGGATAATGTGAATGCTAACAGCATATTTTATTATACTGGCTAAAGGATGCAGCGACAAATCCATTTGTTCTTCACAAACCACAAGCCCCCTACTGACCATTTGAGGTTTATGTCCAGTTGGGAGCTACTGGGATGTGAGGAGCAAATAAGTTGGCACCTCTTGCTAAAGGCAATTGCTCTTGTGGAGCATTCTGCCATATTTGAACCTCCCCATGCAAATGACCCCTAGCACAGGCAATGTGTACAAGGTAATTTCTACCTCATGCTGGCATCACTGCAGACTGAGGAGCAAACAGATGCTTCATTGATAAAACTCACTTCATCCCTGTTCTGATGTTGAAAACCATCATTCCTTGTAGTCTAGGGCTCCCCTTCCCAATCCTTGTACTGATGCTAAAAACCTCCATCCCTGGTAGTATAGTGGCTCTCCAGTCACTGTACTGATATCCACATTCTACCTAACCAGTGGGGTAACCTGTGATAACAGTGAGTAAATAATCGTGACTACAAAAATGCGAATCAAATAAGGCAAAAGTATTATTGGCGACTGCAAATTATCAGAGCCAAGACATAACAGCGAATACAGCTGCATACGTGTTTACAAAAACAGTGTTTGTTTAAATCGTGATCCTGGATAGGTGTCTCCTACTGTCCAGGTCTCTGTCAGCGCACCTCCAGTTTTTATGTAAGCTTCACCTAAGTCTCTTTGTATTTGTAGTTGGTGCCTCTTGAGATAAACCACAACATTGCATCTCTCTTATGGCTTTTTACTTGTACTCTAGATCTTAAGGGCTTGCGTATCTGCACACCAGATCTCTTTTTCTCCTTCACTGTGCCGAGAATTTACCATCTAAGGTACCATTCTGTAAATTGACATTCTCTGTAAAATGTACTGCTTCACATATTCTTGTTTTAAGCTGCATCAGCCACTTATCTGTCCATCCTCACAGCCTGAAGGTTTGTCCACATATACTAAATATACCATATTACAATACCAATAACACAGTGGTAGTACACAGTTTTCTTCAGCATGTCAGGCATGGGACAAGTGAAAAGGAAGAGAAATGATCAAGGCTATAAAACTAAAATAACTTTGAAAGTCAGCACTGAGCAGCAGGTGATTGGGGGGGCTGTAGGAGGAATGCTTTCCTGTGTGCGAGAATTCGTTAGCGCTTGTTATTTAACTAGATGTACTAGCTTTGCAGGGATCACTTTATTTACACCAGTGCTATATTTACAATGGCAATTTTGTCCAGGCGCTGTTTGTTACTTTGCTGAATTGTACAAGCTATTAAATCATTTGCGATTATTTTTTCGTGATTTTCACAAGGAATCCCCTGCTAGTCTAGTCTAGTAGTCACACTTGCCTGATCACTCCACTGACAATGACAGCCTTCATCCATGGTAGTCAAGTGGACCACCACTTAATCCCCGTACCAGTTTACCACCCAACTTTCCCCCTGGTGCAGCACCAAGGTGGTGGTTGGTAATCACCAACATCTTACTGCCACGGCTTTCTGCCTCGCACAGCCTTTGCAAATAGCACTATGTCTGAATGCAGACCTACCACACATGTGCACTGACTGCTAGGTCCAATATAATATACATAAAAATATTTTCTATACACTCATGTACTAGCCATAACAAAGCATCAGAAGTATTGAAAAGCAATGTTAGGGTAAAAGTCCCCTAAGGAAAGAATTAAAATGGTGCACTGATAATGACCAAATCAAAAATGGTATGCAAAAGCTAAATTTATTGCTGGAGAGCTGGTGGCATTGGTGTGCCATCGCTACAGTGAACCCCCCCAGTGTGAAGTCCATCACAGTAACAGGAGTTGGGCAAAAAATGTACAGTGCTGTGATGGTCTCTGCTGGCCCTGGGATTGCCTCACAAAGTGTATTTCTGCCTTCCCCAGGACAACTCTGACTCAGAGTTGTATACCTAGAGACCAGGGGGTGTGGGGGTGGAACCCCCCCACATGGGGGGTTCGGGGGAACAGCACCCTGATAGAAACATGAAGGCATCCCCAACAGTGTAAGGTTGACACTCAGCAATGTGGCTGCTGCTGTTGGGGATGTCTCCGTCGGGGATGCTGCAGCGGCATAGTAAAACTAATTTCATCCCATAGTATGCCACAGGGACAGGAAAACAACACCACAATTTTTTGCATGCATTGTGCTTTAGCAGGGAGTGATGTCCTGGGACTGGATTTAAAAAAAAAGACTAAAAAATATGCACAAGCAGGAGAAACTGTGTGCAAGAGAGACTACCCTTGCGCTCCCACAGGTTTTGCCTCATGTGCATGATTTTGGAATGCAGATCCATTTTGCAACAGGCTCCAAGATTTACAGCAGCTTGTGGCCATGTTCGATGTGCAGTTGCACTCAAATGCTATGCCTGATATTAGTAGAAGGCACAGTAGTCTTCTGCAACTGTGCCTGCTGCTTGTGTACACCACAAGCTAAAAATAACATATTCATGGGTGGGGAGATTTTTTTTTCTCCACACTGTGACTTTGTTCCTAGGCCATGTCATGTCCTTTGAAAATTGAACCCCTGTTGTTCTCATCAGTACTAAATATTAATTATTTAATAAGACAGTAAATATTTAACATTTAAACTGTGTGTACCCACACATACCATAATAGTTTTTTAACGTTAAATGTTTATTAAAAAATGAATCAAAAGAGAATACATGACAAGTGCATTAGAAATTTGCCATCTAGGAAGTTATACTCAGCCACAAACAGTAAATAAACAAATATCAACTATTAACAAAAGAAGCTCATAATAAACATTACAACATCTTATATAATTTAAAATATACACAAAACAGAAATCTGGGGCTAGAAAAAATCTGTGTCCTACAGAAGTGAAGTCATAAAACTCTAAATAGTGGAGAACGTTCTGTACTCATGGATCATACTGAAGTAGGTACAGACTGCGTTGGAGGGCTCTATGGTGGATAAAGGTTGTCCTTGGACTCCAGAATAAGGTTCAGAATGGCTCTATATGCATTCAGTTTCTCTTCAGCTAAATGAGACAGCCATTTGAGGGATGCTAGTTGTCTGATGGCTTGTAGCCACTCACTGAAGGTAGGTGTATCAGTGAGCCTCCATTTACACAGGAGTAGAAGTATATCCATAAATGTAGCAGAGGTCACCCATTTCACAGATAAGTAGTTCTGAGGTAGAGTTGGGTCTGTCATCCCAGTAGGACCATTGGGGCATCCCATTTATATCCTACTCGGCAGAGCTGTTTGCAGTAGCTAGAAATGGAAATCCAGTACCCCACTTTTAGAAAACATGTCCATGAATGTGGAAGACTTGAACCTCCTGCAGCCTAATGGATGAGTTTGGATTTGTATCCCTCTAGCAAGTGTTTTCTCTATACCAGCAGAGTTTCCACTGATGGTAGGAAATATCAACTTATAGTTCCTCTTGCCATTTGGCCCTAGGGGATAAGGAGGTAAGCAGGGCCTCATCTCTAATCTGCTGATAAATAGACCCATCTATGATGCTGGGTAGCTCCAACCATTTCTCTAGGGGAGAGGGTGGCAGACCTGGGTTTTGGCTCCATGGTAAGGAGTAGTACAGATATCAATTGTAAGCATTTCCAGAAATCCTGTTTAGGAGTACAAAACCGAATGAAGAGGTCCTTGAAAGTAAAAAAAATAGGATTCCCCCAGAAGGCAGAGAAATGGTACATCGAGGATACTTTACCTGCATCTCACCAAGTGTGCAACTGGATGGGGTGGTTATCTATGCCAAAGCGGTCATTGACTCAAAGAGGTACATGTTGCAGTGGTGCATCTCCAGAATGTAGTTCCTTAGCAAGCTGTTTCCAGTATTTAAACAACACACCAATTTATTTATTTTTTTATTGCATAAGATCGGAATTACAATCCTTTGAGTCACAGACTCTTTTGCAAAGGCTCCGCGTCGGTTACAGGGGGTGGAGGGAGTACAAAAATACAAGGAAACATGTATAATCAAGCAGTATTCAGGGAAAACATACATTAACAGTCAGTATTCATAATCAGTACTGGCAGTGCAGTCCAGGCTTTAACTTAGTTTACCAGAGACAGTGGTAGGCAGCTTTCAGGATTTCATTTGTTAGAGATGGGTAGGATGCAGATTCATAGGGTCTAGGGTGACCCTGAGTCAGTTATATAAGGGGGTTTGAGGCGCACATGGTGGGTGAGGGATTAGCCACAGTCACAGTTCGAGTCTCAAGTAGGTGAGCTTTGAGGCCTGCTTTGAATAGAGAAATGCTATGGGTCTGAGAGGCTGGGAGGTACAGCATTTAGCCAAAGGGGAGCCGCAGTGCGGAAGATCTTTGGCCTAGAGATGTTCTACGATGGGGACCTGGAATGAGGAGTTTGCTGCAGACAATGTATTCGCCTGGGGGGACTGGGCTGATTATGGGGAGAAGGCCAAGAGGGGCCAGCTGGAGATGTATTTTTTTTGCGAGGACGCAGGTGTGAAACTTTAGTCTTTGTTGGAAGTTTAACCAGCCAGCCAAATCGTATAGGTCACAGGTATGGGTTAGCCTGTCACTGCCGGTGACTAGTCGGCATGCTTTATTCAGGGCAGTGTTAATACTACCTTGTGCGGTGGGTTCTGCTGATCCATATATCGTTATCCCATAGTCAATTAGGGAGAGGATTGATGAGGAGACAGCTAGACGCATGGCCTGTGTGGGTAGGCAATGTTTGAGTCTGTAGAGTATGCCCACTCTAGCGTTGACAGCTGAGGAGAGGTGTTGAATGTGACTATGGTAGGAGAGGGAGGTATCTAGTGTGATACCCAGGTATTTGAAATTTGTAACGTGTTCAAGGGGGGTGCCTTGTGAGTTTTTGATTAGGAGGGTCGACTGCCGGTGTGGGCTTTGCTGGTGCACAAAGATCATGGATTTAGTTTTTTTATAGTTGATGATCAGGCAGTGCTCATTAAACCATGTCTCTTGCTCCCTGAAAAAACCCTGAAGGGCAAGTCGGAGGGTGCTTGGTTGTGGGTGTTTCCAATATAGCACCACATCATCTGCATAGAGAAGCAGATGACCACTGCAGTCCTTAGGAAGCGAGTTTAAAAAGATGGTGAAAAGAAGAGCACACAGCTTTGCAAGAGGAGATGGTGGTATTTAACCTGACTTGTTGTGACCAGCCTGAGAGGTAATCTTTGAACCAGGCCATAGTCTCAGGGTCCACATTCAGTTGTGGGAGGACACAGAGCAGAAGTTCATGACTGACCGTGTCAAATGCCTTGGTCAGATCCACAAAGATCACCCCTGCAATAGAACCTTGGTCTAGGGCCTCATGGATGAATGAGGTGAGTTCAGAGAGTGCAGTGACCGTGCTATGGACAGTCCGGAAACTGGGCTGAGCCTGGCAGAGAAGGTTGAATTTAGTTAGGTGTTCTGGTATCTGGTCCGAGACTATTTTTTCCAGAGGTTTGGAGAGAGGGGGAAGTATTGAGATCGGTCTATAGTTGCTTGTGTGCGTAGGGTCACCACTCTTCAGAATGGGAGTGATTATGGCCCTCTTCCAGATTGATGGGAACTGACCGAGGCAAAGAGAGAGGTTGAGAATTTTAGTAAGGTGGGGTAATATGACATCCAGTGTCAGCCGAATAAGTTTAAGATCAAGTGAATCATTGCTGGAATGGGAATTGGCAATAGCTTTGGAAATGTAATGTTTTGCCTCGTGGCAGGAGATGACTCTCAGCCTGAAAGGTAATGAGTCTAAATTACACGGTGTGTCGGGAAGAGGGTGGGGGGAACAGGGTGGAAGAAATTAGGGGGGATGAAATGGGAGAAGTCCTAGAAGGTGGAGTTAAGGGCTTCTGCAATAGTGTAAGGATCCTGGTTGACACCGCCATTTATAGTGAGTTGGGAAGGGGTGGGGGAGTGGGATTTTCCACTGAGTTCTTTTATGTTGCTCCAGAATTTTTTACCATCTCCTCAAGAGGTGGTTAGGGTTTGCTGGTAGTAAGTGGCCTTTGCCTGTCGTAAGGCCCATGTACATTTATTGCGGGCCTCCCGGTATAGCTGTCTATCCTGTGTGCGTTGAGAGTCAAGAGCCTTATTCCAGAGGTTGTCCCTCTGTTGGAACAGGTTCAGTAGTGAGGGTGTGATCCAGGGGGTGATTCTGGTTTTCACTACTTGCTTGGTAAGGGGAGCAAATAAGTCACAGGCTTTGTTGAAGGTGGTTATAAAGTGGGCGAGTGCTAGGTCAACTGACTGCGTTGTGCAAATGGGGAGCCAGTTGCTGGTAGTTAGATGTACTTTGAGTTTCTGTAGGCCTCCTCTTTTTAGCCATCTGTGCATGGAGATTTTTTGGTGAGCAGGGGGCAATTTATCTGACCACCAGCAGGTCACCGGGGAGTGGTCACTAGTAGAATCAGGGAGCACCGTGACCTGGGAGAGGTTCCGTGGCCTGTTGGTGAAAATAAGGTCTAAAAGCGTGGAGGTCCCGGATCTATTGTCCCTTCTGGTTGGAGAGGTGACGAGTTGGGCAAGGTCAGACGCCAGTGGCGTGTTTTTGAAGCTGGATGAGACTGGGGATAGCCAGTTGACATTGAAGTGACCCATTAAGATGATTTCACTTGTATTTGGTAGGTGGGAGATAGTGTGGAGGATAGAGTCAAAGGCGAGTTTTTGGTTTCTCGGGGGAATATAGGCTGAGATGATGTGGAGCATTTTGGAACCCAGGCTGAGTTTGACTGTTAGTGTCTGGGCGCCGTACTGCGGTGCTGAGGTGTGAACTATGGTGGCATGGAGTGAGGATTTAACATAAATTGCAAAGCCACCACCTCTCTTGCTGGCCCTATTGGCCCTGAAGAGGGAATAATTACTGAGGGAGACCACATCATTGGGTATTCTATCAGAGAGCCAGGTCTCCGAGAGGGCAAGGATGTCTGGTGCATGTTGGGCAATCCAGCCTTGGAGAGGGGTAAGTTTTTTTGGAAGGCTGCATATATTTAGAGTAGCTAGCAGTAGATTACCCCTAGGGTGGTTAGGAGATGCCTTGGTGCGGGGTGGTCCTGGGTTGGGGTGGATATTGCCAGATATTAATAGGAGTAGGAGGGTGTGCCGCAGTAGGGCCAACCTGCAGTGTTTGTATGAGTGTCGTTGGGGTTGGTAGGATGTGGAGCTTTTATCGCGGGAGGTGGGAACTGGGAGACAGGGAATGACACATGCTAGAAGGGCGAGGGAAGTATGGGGGATGGTTATGGGGTTTGTCAGGGTGGTGGGGGGTTGTGAGCTTGGGGGTGGGGGCGCTAAGGTACAATGTGTAGCATGTGAGGGTGTGAGGGTTAGGGTGAGAGTGTGTGGGTATAAGCCAGCATGATCAGTTTGGCTTGTGTGTGAGATGTTGGAGGGACAGGGTCTGAGGTCATCATAGGTAAAATAGTGATTAATGGAAAAGTTGGGGTAGTGTGGTTTGGGTGCCTCTAGAGGGGGTTGTTTAGCATGTAGAAGGATCTTGGAAGTCAGGAAGACTGTTAGTAGCAGAGATAACATTATGTATGAAGATAGCGATCGGTATGCAGCAGTGGACACTAGTGTTAACTTTGTATAACCTGCAGCTTTAAAAGTGAGCTGATAGGTTATTTAGCCTCCTCGCGTGACACCCCTTAGCTGAAAGTTTGAGTGCCAACCAAGGGTGGTGATGGGGGCGGTGGGGAGCCGAACGCATATCGTTCAGTGGGGCAAAGCCTGAGTACCAGTTAACAGTGCAGTGTTAAGGGGCGCTTGCAGCCGTTGATGAAAAAAGGCGCCAAATGCAGTGGTAGCCGAGCAGTCTTTCCCAAATGGTCGCGACTGCTATCAGGTGAGAGGTGCAATTACCTTGTTCAGCTTTGGGCTTTCGAGTGGCAGGGAGGGCTTCAGGGACTGGCCTTCACGACCTCTGGTCTCCTTGGGGGAGGGGGGTGGTATCTGTGGGAGAGGGAGAGACAGGGGGGATTAAATAGACACTAATGGGCAAAACAGATTAACGGTTGGGGCGGGCAGGTACAGGAGTGGGAAGAAGAGCAAATGAGGACAGGGAGGGCTGATCAAATTACAAATTCAAGGCTTATGTGACAAAAACTGTGGAGAATAATGGCTACACAGAGCTCAGAAGTCTGCACGCAGGTTACCCTTTTAAAACTTTCCCACTTGCTAGGATGTCTGCACACAGGTATTTACTTTTTAGAACTTTATACTACAATCCCCCCGAATGTTTGTTTACAGAGTGTACATTCAGTTTAGCCCAGACCTCTGAAGCAGAAATTGTGGAGAAAGAAAAAAAATAAATAAAAACAAGATTTACGCTACAGAGACTTTCTCACACGAATTACTTTTGCTACAGTGCTTACAATATGGCAAAAATAAGGCTCTGCAAATAAGTTCAGTTCCAGCCTGAGCACCAGTTAACAGTGCAGTGTTAAGGGGTGCTTTCAGCCGTTGATGAAAAAAGGCGCCAAATGTGGTGGTAGCCGAGCAGTCTTTCCCAAATGGTCGCGACTGCTATCAGGTGAGGGGTGCAATTACCTTGTTCAACTTTGGGCTTTCGTGCAGCAGGGAGGGCTTCGGGGACTGGCCCTCGCGACCTCCTGTCTCCTCGGGGGAGGGGGGTGGTATCTTGTTCAGCTTTGGGCTTTAGTGTGGCAGGGAGGGCTTCGGGGACTGGCCCTCATGACCTCCAGTCTCCGCGGGGGAGGGGGGTGGTATCTTGTTCAGCTTTGGGCTTTTGTGCAGCAGAGAGGGCTTTGGGGACTGGCGCTCACGACCTCCAGTCTCCTTGGGGGAGGGGGGTGGTATCTGGGTTTGAGACCAGGGAACCCATTTTTTTTTATATATATAGTTGACATCTGGGGTTCATAGAGGCAAGGGTCTGTCCTTCTATGGTAACCCACTGTGGGCTGGAGGTCTGTGGAGAGAGGAAACATTTAGCAGTCTGGGTACAGATGAAGGTTTTATGATAATTACAGGATTGGGGCACTTCCCAATCCCCCTTTGACCAATGATTATGAAGCAAAGCTGTACTGAATCTTGAAGGCTTACCTTCTCAGAGGAAGTTGCCAATTAAGGATTCAATTTGGGGAAACCAAATCTCTGGGACAACAGTAGGTAAGTGGGAGAGGAGATGCAGGACCTTGGGGTGAAGACCATTTTAAATGCTGCTGTTTTGCCTGGTAAGGATAGATGGAGCTGTTTCCACTTGTTAAAATCAGTTTGCATGGCCTCCAGCAGAGGTGCAAAGTTGGCCCTGCATATGTCTTCGAACTGGCTCATCATGAGATTGATGTCCAGGTAAGAGATATCTTTATCTGCCCATTTCCAAAGGGATACTGGCACGATTGAGAGGAAGCAGTGAGAATTCAGGGAGAAAAATCTATCATTTGCTATGGTGTATCTTCAGGCACGAAACTTGAGAAAACAGTGTAAGCAGGAGTTGTGAGGAAGATATAGCCTGGGGTAGCTCAGTCCAAAGGATCAGAATGTCATCAGCATAAAGGAGAGATTTATGTTCATTTTGTTTTGTTTTGTTATTTGTTTTGTTGAATTTTGTTGACCCAGTAAGCCCGCTGGGCCTAGAAGTCCCTTTTCAGGGGGCGAGGGAGAGGTACAAATGGTAAGTAATTGAATTTGAACCAGATTAAGCTGTTGGTGGTATTTTTAGTGAATGAGGGAAATTGGAAATTCACCTACTCTTTTCGATAAGTGCCATGGGATCTTTAACATCAACCTGAACTACCACCAATCCAGGCAGATGGGATCTCGGTTTAACGTCTCATCTGAAAGCTGGCACCTCAGAAGTGCAGCGCCCATCTCATGCTGCACTACAGTGTCAGTATTGGGATATTAACCCAAGTGCCAGATGTGGGAACTGAACCCACAGCGCTCTGATCTCCCGGCCTCAGAGGCAAGTGTGCTGCCTACTGAGCCACTGACACTGACCCAGCTTTGAAACTCCTGAGCTGAAGGTGGCTGCTGATAGCTACAGCAAGTGGCTCAATGGCCATCAGAAAGAGGAGTGGGGATAAGGGACAGCCCTTATATGTACCTCTATGTAAGGGGAATGAAGGGGAGACAGGGCTCTTAGTGAGTACATAGGCTATGGACTGGTTGAAGAGTGTTTGTACCCCTGCTAGGAAAAATGGATCAAAGCATGTTGATTGCATGACCTGAAATAAGTATCTCCATTCTACAGAGTCAACGGCCTTTCCAAAGCCAAGAGTTACTGCAGCAGCAGGGGTGGAACAACCCTAGGTTAGGTGTTGTAGGTTGATTAGTGACGGAATATGATCTGAGCCAAGTCTCCCCTTCACAAAACCAACCAATGATGGGTGTACAGGGTATTAAATAGCTGGTGTCGCTTTGCACTTTGCAATGCAAACCAACTGCTCATGTGTGTCACTTTTACTTTTGGATCTCAAAAAAGTTGCAGTCCATTGCTAAGTTGTTCAGTTCTCCCCCTTCCCATCTCAGCCCCTCCACGTTACCCACCCATGTCCACTCAGACACAAAAACTCATCCACAAGTAGTTTAGAATCCACTGCAGAGTGCTACTGATAGTATGCTAACAGTCTCACTACTGTGGACCTGAATATCAGCAATTGCTCACCATACAATATTGTAAAGTTCTACTGGGAGTGATTGCTGGCATTCAGATCCACAGCGGTGAGATTGTTAGCATACTACTGGTGGCACACTTCAGTGGGTTGTGAACTACATGTGGGTGAGTGTCTGTGTCTAAGAAGAGATGGGTGGGGAGGGTGGTTAGGCTGAGATGAGTGGGGGAGGATTTTGGCAAGTGACTGCTAGCTTTAAGCAGGATTTAATTTCTCCAGTCCTTAAACATTGAAACACTAAAGCTTATTTCATGATGTGGTCACTGCCCTTGATTCTATGTGACACTGTTCTTCTCTTATGTTTGTCTCAGTAAAAGCTAAGGGAGAGGGTACTGGAGGAAACGAATGGTTCAGGGTTATAGGGTTGGAGAGGATATAGCTTCTCCCTTCTGAGTGTTGAGTTGCTTTCAGTTCAAAGCCCACTCTGCTTGAAGAGATACCATATCTAATTATCAATTGAATGGATCACCATTTACTGCACTGCTATTTAACTCAGTTTTGCTATACAGTAATATGTAAGCCCATGGCTTTTGTAGGCACATTTTGTGCCAGTAGTTCTGATGTATTTTCTAAACAGAACATTTCTGATCCTTTTAGTGTAGGATCTGATGCTTGTCTGATAAGGCTGCCAAAGAACACATAAGATGCTAAAACAGAAAGAAGATGCTACAGAAATGTGTGTGTGTGTGTGTGTGTGTGTGTGTGTGTGTGTGTGTGTAATTGAAACAGATGATGCCAACACAGAGTTAATTTCAAAAAGGATTTTGTTCAGATTTTTTTTAAATATATGTGTATAACCTTTTAAAGTGCTATGCATTTTCTCAACTGATAAGCACTTTCACATGCAAAACTGTTAATTTTCTTGGTTCATTTAATACTCTGGTATATTAATTGAGATACACAATTGTCAAGCTGGAGAGCTACAATTTTGGTCAGGATTTTTGTACTTGTAGAAAAATAGAAACATGGACTTTGATGGCAAATAAGGACCACTTGGCCCACCTAGTCTGCCCATTTTCCTACCTATTTGATGAACTGCAGGTCCTAGTTAACCAACAGCCTACTTCTTCCTATGCCGCACCAGAATTGCTTCATGTCTGTCTCATGCATTCTTGAATTCCCCCACTGTTTTTGACCCCATGACCTACTCAGGAAAGTTGTTCCATGCATCCACTGCCCTCTCTGTGAAAAAATACTTCCTCACATTGCCCCTGAGCCATCCTCCCTCTATCTTCAAATTCTGTCCCTTTGTTCTTGCGCATTTCTTTTTCTGAAAGATGCCATCCTCTTGGGCTTTGTTGAGTCCCTTGAGGTACTTGAAAGTTTCTATCACGTTCACCCTCTACCTCCTTTCCTCAAGGGTATACATATTAAGCTCCTTTAATTTCTCTTTGTATGGCTTCTGTTGCAGATGCTGCACTATTTTAGTTGCCCTTCTCTGGACTGCCTCCATCCTGTCTATTCCCTTGCAGAAATGGGTTCCCCAGAACTGCATGCAGTGCTCCAGATGGGGTCTCACCAACTGTCTGTACAGAGGAATAACAACTTCCTGTTTCTACTGGTAATACCTCTCCCTATACATCCCAGTATCCCCTAGCATCCCCCCAGCCATCTTTACTGCCTTCTCACATTGCTTGCTTACCTTTAGGTCATCTGATATGACTACCCTCAGGTCCCTTTCCATCTGTGTTCTTGTTCCTTTGTTGTTTTTTTTCCAAGGTGTATTACTTTTCACTTCTTTGCAGTGAATCTAATCTGACAAACTTTTGACCATTCCTCCAACCTTGCCAAGTCTCTTCTCATCCTCTCTCCCCCTGTGGGTCAACCCAGTGAGTAGGCAGTATAGCACAGTGGTTTAATGCTCTGAGCTGCACACCTGAAGACCTACAGTAGGTTTGAATCCCACAGTGTGACCCTGAGCATGTCACTTAACTTCCAGTGCTCCCAGGTCACACCTGTAAACAAGCTTTCAGCTTAGTGTGTCTCTCTTTGTAAAAAAAAAAAATAAATAAATAAAAAGAACCCTGTTGTAGATCTTTGTGTCATCTACAAAGAGGCATACTTTTCCTTCCAGTCCCTCTGCAATGTCACTTGTATAGACATCAAAAAGGACCAGACCCAGTATTGAACCCTGCAGTACCCCATCAGTAAACTCCTTTTCTTTGGAGTGGACTCTGTTTACTATTACCCTCTGTGTCCTGTTGTCCATCCAATTTTTTACCCAGGCTACCACCATAGGAACTACTCCCAGGCTGGCTAATTTGTTTATTAATCTTTTGTGTGGGATTGTGTCAAATGCCTTGCGAAAGTTAAGGTAGGCCATGTCCACAGCCCCTCCCTGGTCTACTAATTTGGTTACCCAGTCAAATAAGTCTATTAGATTCATCTGACATGACCTTCCAGCTGTGAATCCATGCTGTCTTGGGTCCTCTGCCTCACTGGCCTCTAGGTACTCAACAATTCTTTCTTTCAGAAGTGAGTCCATCATTTTCCCTACCACTGAGGTCAAACTAACAGGTCTGTAGTTTCCTGTCTCTGATTCGCTCCCACTTTTGTGAAAGGGAATCACATCCCCCCCCCAGTCCTTAGGTACCACACCATCCTCCCATGATTTATTAAGAGATTATGTTGTATTTCTACTGGAGCTCAATCCTTCCTGGTTAAATTCCCCTACTATATTAAAAGGTTTTCCTGAAGGGATGGTAGTTGTCTTCCAGACAGATGTAGCAAATCTAACATCCAGATAGGTTTGGAGCTCCAAGTTCAATATGCCTCATATAGTCATATTATAAAACACTGCACTTAAAACAAAAACTACAACTAATAACCCCCCTTCCCACAAGGAGCAGCTATAGGTACTCCATCATCACATTTTGCTAAAGTTATCATCAAGAATAAAAACCAAAGCACAGGACCATATGTCTTAGTCCTGCAGACAGCCAAGGCAATAGAAATCCACATGGTAGAAACAGGTTCCAGACATGATTACCCCTCTCCCCAACTAAGTAACAAAGATATATAGCTGAATCCAACCTGTAAACACCATAATATAGCCAACTGAGCTGCAAAGTAGGGAAGCCAGGAGATACTGTAACTAAACAGTAAAAATAATCAGTCTGCTTTGTAGTGCCATGTACACAGGAAAGCGTGTGGCCTTCTGTGCATATAGTGCACCAGAGGCTGGCTATGATACAGAGGCTAAAAAATAAGACTCATGCTGTGTTGCTGGTTTTCTATAAAATGTTTGCTGTGAGACTGCAGGAAGTCAGTGGAGGTGGCAGCACCTTACAAATGAGTGAGACAGTTTAGCAGGAAGATATTCACACCACCACAAAGGTTGTCTCAGACTATCGGGGCCATGAAGGTAAAACCTGACCCCTCCCAATGTGGACTAAGAGGCTTACCTAGCAAATGTAATCTTCAGCACCAGCTGCATGGGATAGGGATCTGAAGCAGAACCCAGAATTATGAGTTTGGACATCTCCCCACTATCCCCTTCATGACTTTCTCCTCACACTTTCAGAGTGGAGGCCCCAATTTTAAGTATTAAAAGCATACATCTAAAAGAAATACTGACCCAACATGCTGATTGTCCACATGTATGAAATGCATGGTACCAGGTACAGCAATCAAGTGAGCAGAAAAGGATATAGCTGTCCAGCATTCTGGGAGGCTCCTTTATGAGCTGAGGGAGAAGAGAGAAAAGTTAATTATGAGAAGCCTACAATTTGCTTTTAGGGTAAATGGGGAGGGAAGGAGAGTTTGATCAGTCACAGTCCTTACAGCGAAATATACCATTCTCCATACTTTGGGCCCCCACTGGCAGTTGTAAGTCTGTGAGGTTTGCTTCAGTTGAGGAGTGCTTTATGAAGTCCTCCACTGCTTCAGTGGTGTTTAGAAAATGATGGACAACATTGTTGGAAATCCTCAAAGTAGCAGGGTAGCAGAGATCATAGGATATTTGCAGTGTCTGCAGTACCTCACAAGCTCTAGTAAAGGCCCTCCTATTTTCCAATACAGTTAGAGAAAAGTCCAGATATATATGGATTGTGTAGATCTTCCTGGATAATGGTCCACGTTCATGCCAAGCTGCATAATCCTATCCTTGATAGGGAGCCTCATAAATTTAACAAAGATGGGCCAAGGTTTTTGTCCTGCTTTGGATGGAGTGCCTAGTGAGCACTGAGATCATTCAGTTTCTACCAGAGCAGACTATTGCTGCTTCAAAAGGATCAGGATAACATTTAGAAGGAATTAGTTTGTGTTTCTGTTTTCTGTACCCTCTCAGAAACCCACAGACTGGAGGTCTGTTCAGCGACCTTGATTCTACAGATCTTCTATCTGCTCCCATAACTGACAGATTGCACGATCCTGGTCCCTGAGGTGTGTGAGCAGCCAGTCAAAGATATCCTTATTAGTTCTTTGTGCAGCATTTTTAATGTGACCTATTCTTAAGAGTAGCTGAGAAAATATTGTCCATATTTCCCCTAGGACAGATGGGGCAATTGGAGAAGCTGATCCGGTAAGCGTTATTTTCCTTGGACACATTGTAGTGCTGAAAGGGATGAGATGAATCATTCACCAGCCACAAGACTGAGTCCACAGCCAAAATAGAGACAGAAGTAAAGAGGTGCTAAGTTCATGCAACCACTGCTCAAAGTTTGAAATGTCATTGACTGAAAAATCTAATAGATTTCAAATTAAAAAATAAAAATGCTTTTGTCATTCATTATGATGATTTCATATATATGAGAGACTCTGTGACTGTACTGAAACCTCTCAATATTTTATATCATAGTGCCCTGAAATTTGTCTCAGGTTTGTCCTGGTCAGCTCCTCACTGCATCCTATATTCTGTTGTAGGTTTATATCTACTATCCCAGTGCAGACTGATTCTTTGGTCAGTATTTGTTTACAGATATGTTCTATGTAAAGTGCCTTCTCATCTCCAAGATCTGGTACATAGAAAGAAACAGAATAACTATATTCTGCATTCCTCCAATCTTCCCCAGTTTACCTAGTCTAAATTTAACAATAGATATGGTGGTTTCAGACTAGCTATTACAATTTCTCCTTCTTGGGCTGCTCTTCAAAAAAGCTTAAATTGTCATTATTGATTCCTTTTTTCATATTTTAGGCAAATATTACAAAAATATATGACTTATGAAGGTACCTGTTTTCTATAAATTTATTGCTCTGTACCTTTACTATTTCTTGATATAGTTATTGTATCTTGTAAGCACATATTGTTGTTTTGTATGAATGTATGTATGTATGGTCATTACATGTTGGATGCAATTGTAAAAGAGAGTTCACTTTCAATTTGCTCTCCAATAAATTGAATAGATGTCGCAAGCAATGTTTGGAGGCAGATGCTGTAGGATGTTGGTTGAAGAAGGAAGAAATGACAAGGTTAGGCAGCCTTCTTGAGAATGACCAAACAAAGCCCCCCTCCCCATATACCATCATGGTTGTCATGATAATTTATCCAAGTAACTTTTACAGCCTCTGTGTTCTCAAGTGCATATTTTTATGAGCCACAGTCTGCTAATTAAAAAGGGTGGGTACCTTTTGCCTAATGAATAAAACTATGTTTAACCAGAACAATAAACATCAATTATATCACCGAGACTCCAAATGTAGCCAGACTGTGATATTCAAAATTAGAGGGAAGGAACATTATTAAACATAGACTAGATCATCCAAACCTAGCTTAAAGTAATTAACTTATAAATACTGGAGTACATAATGTAACAATGACATCAAAAATTCATATATGGAATCCATGATAGTAGGAAAAACAGCACTGTGGTGGTTTAATTCACTATAAAGTGGCCAGCTGAGGTACAGAGAGGCTGTGCTGGTCATCCTTAGATGTCCAGACCATATCCTTTGTATGGGGGTGGTGGAGGAGGGTGATGAGTGCCAAAGGATTGTGGGTCAGGGTATCATATATTTTATTGGGTTGGGTTGGGGAGGAGGGTGGGTTTAACAAAGTGTGGTGTTAAAGTATGTTTATGAACTTTGGGTTGGGGAGAAGAATATCTGTTTATACTGTGTCTGCATTATATTCCTTGTTGCAGGTTGAGGAGGAGGACAATGATGGGTACCAGGGGATGGTGGGACAGAGTGTATATTTATTTTACAGGGTTGCTCAAGGGAGGAGTGTGGGTTTCACTGTTTGTGTTTAAATATGAAAACTGGGTGGAGAAAGGGAGTGTGACCCAGTGGGGTGGCACTACCAGTATAAAGGTTGGGCTCACAACTATTGGAAATTTAAAACAAAATTACCAGTCAAGTACCTTGGATGGTAGTGGGAGGGAGGGGGATGCAATGGTACTAACATCACCATAGTTAAGGATCGTGTTCCAATCACTTGTTGTTTAAAATAAAAAAATTGAGGTCAACCGTCATGTTGGGAGTGAAACAGCCTGCAAAAGGAGCCTTGCAGCAGGCAATCCTTTGTCTGTGGCAACATCCCCTGACACCAAAACAGATCAGGTAGATAATGGAGATTGGGGGAATTGGGGAAGGAAAAGGAAGGAGGAGGAGACAAAGGAAGGCTTTGGTTTGAAGTTAGGTCCACCTTAGGAACCCATGGCTGGAGGGGAGGACCTACGAGGGATCTATAGAGGCCAACTTACTATAGTGCAACCCTTTTGGTTCCTGATATCTGGACAAGATACTTTGTCCACTCAGCAGTAGAAACAGATCCAAGTGAGCACCATCAGTATTAAAGGAGCACATAAGCATCCTTGGGTTTTAACATTGGTTGTTGTAGTAGGGCAGAGACAGAAGAGGGTGGTGCTGCTGCAGGGGGATAGCAAGTATAATGCCTCAAGGTTTAGGCTACTTAGCATGGTAAATTCATGCAGCAATTGGGAGAGTGGCTACAGGGCTGAGTCAAAAAGAAGGTAAAGGATGCATTGCAATGCAGCTGTGAGAGACTTAGGTGGTATTCAAACTCATGGCAACATACAGGTAAAGCACGAGTTAGTGGGTTATTGTGAAAAAATGCTTAAATTACATACTCTATATTGGAAGCAAGGGAGCACTCTGAAAAAAAAGGTGGTTTTCTTCATGCTGGGTGGTTTAGGCAAGAAAAGGGAGCAGGCACAAAAAATAACATTTTTCCTGAGTTTTGCACAGCCTAGCCAGAAGCTTGTCATCATCAGCCTCAGAGGCAGCAGGGGCAGGATCTGGACCAGACATTGTGGTTAGATGGCCTACTCAGTAAACCTGGCTGGAAGATTGCTCTTAAGATAAGTGGGGGGGGGAGTAGGTTGAAATCAAGCACTGGACCAAGAGGCCCCCTGTTAGACCTATTATTTCAAGCATTGGCATGACCACTGAACCATTAGCAAAATTTGTAGATGACAACCTGAAGGATCTGGTTACTACCTTGCCAACACACCTCCTAGATACAGGGGATGCCCTAAGTAAACTCAGGGAAGTTAAACTTGAAAGAAACTCAATACTAGTCACTCTAGATATTGAACCATTGTGTACTAACATCTCCCACAATGAAGGCCTGCGGGAACTGCAATATTATTTATCTAAAAGACTATAGGGAACTAGACCAGATATAGAGCTTCTTATAGACATGACCAGGATTGTCTTAGATGAAAATATTTTTGCATTTGGGAAAACATTTTATCACTAGCAGAAGGGTACAGTCATGGGTGCAAGTTGAGCACCAAATTATGCAAACTTACACCCTGGTCACTGGGAGAAGATAATCTAGAATAGACACACATATAGTACCAATTTTTTTGGAAAAAATGCATGTGTGGAAATGCTTTATTGATGTATTCTTGGTATGGTGAGGGGACTGAAATGAATTGGAAAAATTCATCAAGTATTTACATGATTCAAATTAAAATCTAAGATTTACATGTAATACTAGTGAGCATGACATTTCATTCCTAGATTTGAAAGTGCTGGCAAAAGGAGATGGTACCATAGCTATAACAACATTTAGGAAGCCAACAGGTCATAATACTGTCCTTTGGGCAAATAGTTATCACCCTTGTACCATCATAGAAAACATCCCGAAGAGTCAGCTTTTTTTGTGTAAAAAGAAACTGCAGCAAACCAGATAAACTCCAGGAAGAAATGACAGTATTAGAAACCAGGGTCCAATCACTCAGCCCCGGGTTGCCATTTTGAATAAGGTTAAGCATAGAACACTTTGAATCACATGTGAGTTCTGGTGCTGAGACAGACTTTTATATATATATATATATATATATATATATATTGCAGATTCTCTGATTAAAAAAGTAATAGCAGCTACAGAAGAAATAGATAGGGACACCCTGTTATGCAGAAAAGCACCAGAGATCAATTTACATGGGGGACAAGATCAGATCAGTTTTGTAAGTACCTGTAACATTAGGTCATGGAGGGAGAGTCAAGGACATTATCTATAAAGATTGATAAGTGCTAGGTGCTGACTACAGGCTGAAAGAAATTTCAAGAATACCTCAGAGAATGTCATTACTGTAGGGCCAAAAACCTGAAGGACATTTTAGTACACTCTGCCCACCAAACCATAAAAGAAAATCAGAGAAATTGGATGCTACTTTTACCAAAGGGGTGCAGAAAATGTGGGCATTGTAAGTATTGTCCTGTAATTAGAGAATGTGTCATGTTTAAGAGCCAGGAAGATGGGAGGATGTTAAACATACAGCAGTTTGTAAATTGTGACACAACCTTTGTTGTCTATCTTTCTACCTGTACATGTGGGTCATATTACGTTGGTAAAACTAAGAGGAAAATGAAGGAAAGAATAGGAGAACATATGAGGGCAATCAAAAACGGCAACTTGGAATATGTGTGGGCAAAGCATATGTTAAATGTAACAAACAAGCATGAGCATGAGTTAAACTTCATTATTGGTATAGAACAAGTGACACCAGGACTGAGAGGAGGAGGAGGAGGAGGTAGAGAAGGCCTCCTGAGTAGGACAGAACTGTACTGAATATACACACTTGGAGCATATAAGGAAGAGGTTCTCAATGAATACATTAAGAAAAAAACCTTTTTGAAAGATAGATACTAATTGTGTTTTATTTTCTCTTTCTTTTAGGTAGCAAGTATTGCATGCAATATTATGAACAAAGTGGCATTGTATGTTCTGACAATTCAAAGCTCTCTTTTTTACCCACATAGTTTGTATGTAAGTACTATGGTCACTGGTAGAAAATTTTAATGTATAATAGGCCCTAATTCTTTTAAGGTACTACTATTGTAAGTTTTTTTCATTAGAGTGTCCCTTGCCCCCCCCCTTTTTCCTTATTTGCCATACTCCATTAATACTACCTTGTTTTTCCATAGTTCCTAAGTAGATGTCTCCATCTTTTGACCCATTTTGAATAATAATGTATTGAATTGTGTAATCCTTAATGAGTTGGAAGCCAAACCCTGATGTTGCACTTTAATCTTACAGTGAATTATTTCCTCCATTCTATAAACTCTCTGTACTCTCTTCTTATTTTGCCCTTTGTGTAGAATTTAGAAATAGATTGTAAGGAACAAATGTTCCAGTAAGTCATGAGTGATAATATTCAATTAAGGGAATTGATAAAATGAGAGAGTTTTTAAATACAGTATGTCTTCTTAGCAATGAGATAAACATGGTGTAATTACACAGATTTGAGTCATTTTGCACTTTGTATGTTTTTTGTAACATGATGTACATGGTTACATGGAATGTTTTGTATACAGAAAATAAATTTATAGAAACTTAATTAACTTCCATATTTATGCACCAGCACTTTAAAAATTTGAAAAAAAGCTTTTTTTATCATGTGACACATTGGTGTGCTATTTAAGGGTCTCACCCAAAGGAGGCAGTATCTTTGAAAAAGACTCAGATGAGTTAAAATGTTAGAGCATTTGCCTTCCTTCACCTGATCCAGGAGAGTCAGTTTTGCTGTTTGTTGGCTCAATAAATGAAATATGCGTTGGAACTTCCTTGAACTCTTCATGATTTTTTATGCACTAGGCAAGTGCTGTGACTGGTGAAATACGTTTGCCTCTGACTGTCACTGAGTACCCCAGGTCACCTTAGTGTGGATCTGCTGTTTTCCTGAACATGGGGGGGCATTGATCGGTGAGCCAGGCCACTGTTTCAAGGCCCTTCTCCCACCAGGGCCAGGGTTAAACAAAAACAGGGAAGATAAAAAGAGAGAAAGCAGAAGAGAGACATTAGGCAGGTACAGTGAAGTGGTATTAGGATGTATAATAATAAAATGTGGATTAACACAAAATGGCCCAGTAGTGTGGATTAAGTAGAGGAGGCTACTGTAGAAAGAGGCAGTTTTCCTATGTTTCTGTTTTTCAGCCTGGTATATAAACAAGAAGCACAAAAAAGGGAAGGCAGCACTCAAACTGGGATTGGCATATTAAGGGGCAACTTATTGCTTTTGCATAGGCCTGTGGCAAGGTGTGTGGAATGCCTGTTTTGAAAAACCGGATGTACCGTCCAGGGTGGGGGCTGACCAAACTAGCAGACACGAAAGACCGTTAGGCCTATTCTGCTGGCATTTTAGTATGTTAGTATGTTAGTACCTGGGCCATTGAACCCTGATTGTGTGGGCCATAGGCACTTCTGAATCAGACAACCTCTCCTAGACAGCCATCAGGGCATAGGAGAGTGCCCTACCAGCCAGCACCCAAGAAAGTCAGTAGGAAGAAGACACCAGTGCCCCAGCAGATGGGAGCACAGAAGCTGGCAGCACCATGGTAACCAGAGGCCAAGAACATGGTCTCTGTGAAGTGACAGTGGAAGACACCACCAGTGCTGGTGTGCTCAGATCAAGGCAGGCCTAACTTTGAGGAATGGGGCCCTGAACAGATGAGAACATTGTGGGTTATCACTTTTGAGGGAGGTACCCATGGTGGAAGCCAGTTGCTAAGAGTTTGAGGTGGATGAGAATTGTGTAAGCAGCTACACCAGTAGGATGATATCTGCAAGGAGGGTAATTTAGTAAAAATGAACTCAGGTGACTATCAGAAAATGGTACAAACATTGCTAAATGATGTGATCAGTTATAGGAAACTCAGGGAAAATCCTACCTATGCTTTCAAGAAATAACTTTTTGAACTATTGAAGACAGCACAGGATAAAAGAACAATAAACAATGATGAATTTAAACATTTGTTTAATGAAAACCCTATCGTGCCAATTTTCTACGCAATTCCCAAAGTCCATAAAAGTTTGCAGCACCCACCGGGCAGGCCAATAGTCTCTGGAGTGGGGTTATTAATATTGCCCTTATGTGAGTTTCTGGATTTATTTTTACAAGCTTGTATGAAAAAACTCCCCTTTTACCTAAGGGACACCAGCGATACCATCAGTAAATTTAAAAATACTGTATGGCAAGATAGCTACCACTGGATAACTATAGATGTGGAGGCCTTGTATACCTCTATCAAGCATACAGGTGGGATGAGGTAGATTGGTTAAATGACAATAAATGGAATCTTAGATTCACATTCCTGATGGATAAGAAAAAGATTAACTTTCTAGCTGTTACTTTCGGAGGCAATGCACAAACAGGTAACATAGAAACAGTAGACTTCAGAAAAGAGACAGCCACAAATTCCCTTTTGTACAACCAGAGTTCACGCCCTATTAAACTGAAAAATTATATTCCTTATGGTCGGTTGTTAAGAATCAGGAGAAACTGTACACTTGATGAGGATTTTAAAATACTGTCAGAAGAATTGCTACAGAGATTTTAACACAGAGGGTACACTGAGACAGTATTAAAAGGAGCAATAACTGAAGCAAATTCTATGACTTAAGAACATTTGTTGAAAACAGAACAGAAGGTCAGTAGTGGATCTGAACAGTTAGAGAGTGATCTGATCACATTTTCAGCAGAACGTAATAAGATTTCTGGATGCATACTGTAGGCAACACTATACGTAAAAATTGGGGGACACTGTTAAGTGATAGTATCTTAAAGAAGACAGTGGATAAATGCCCTCGAGTGACATTTAGAAAGACTGCTTCTCTTAAAGACAAATGTGTATACAGCCATTTTAAAAAAGAAAGGGAGGAGCATGCAACTTGGTTCCCGGTTAGACCCATTGGTGTGTACAAGTGTCACAACTGTAATGTCTGTCACTGTATGACTCCTAAAAAAGAATTCATCAATGCAGTAAAAGGGAAAAAGATTATTAAGAGATTTTATGACATACTTAAGTTTTGTGATATACATATTATGATGCAGTTGTAACTTATGTTACATAGGAAAAACTATAAGAATGCTTAAGGAAAGAATTCAGGAGCATGTTCGCCCAATCTTAAAACAAAAAAATGGATATCCCAATAGGGAGGCAATTTTTGGAAGCCTCCAAAAAATTAAACAGATACATTGAAGTATATGGGACTAGAATATGTGAAATTACCTGACAGAGGTGGCAACAGACAGGATTTATTGTTGGAAAGAGAAAGAGAAAGCTATTGGATACTTACTCTAGAAACTGTCAGACCGGGGAATGAACAAGGTCTGGGATTTAAAACCCTATTGTAGAAAGAAAAGTTAGAAAATGATGGTCAGACTTGAAGGAATTTGAATTAATTGATTACACTGACACACTGGAAATCCCCCTTCCTCAACTCCCACCCCAACCTCCTACACTCCTTCCCCTCCCTTCACCAGTAGTCCAGATGATTTTGTTAAATAATGATAACAGTAATGTATGACTCATTCTGTCTTCATCTTTTGCAGGTATTTATATTACACTCTATCTTTATGTCTTCTGGATAGATGGCCACAATTAAACTGAACATGTTGGTATTCAGTATTGACTTCTTGTTTTAATCTTCTCCACTTCTATCTATGTCTATAAGTAATCTGAATAACATTGCGTTTTGAATCCAGTTTTGAAATACATACCTTTAGGAACTTATTCTGTAATGCAGATTTAATATATACTCCATCTCAAGTTATTATCTAATTACTAAAATCTAGCTTAAGATGCTGCTGTATTAGTCAAAATAAGGAAAGGGGGGTTATATTGGTATGTTAGTTTTGCATAAAGTTTTTATAGCAGAATTTACTTATTTCTACAGCACAGAACTGCATAATTTTGTTTTCAATAGAACATTTATAAATATACATTATGATAAATAAGTTTGAATAGTTCAGTACTGGAAATTAAGTGATGTAGCTTTAAAAGGCACAAGGCTAAAACAGATTAATAAGATTCATTACAATAATGATTTCATCGATCTTAACGTATAAAATGAATGAAAGTACACTGTTAGCCACACTCCCTGATGAAGGCCTGGAACTGAAGCGCTGGGGCTAGTGTGTATAGCTGAATAGGTGATTTTCATCTACGATGTTGAATTTAAGCTTTGTTAATAACATAAAACAATATTTGCTTTATTATATTCAGTGGTTGTATCAATTTCTGTGAGAGGTTGACTAGAGTAGCACTTTTTCCCAGAAGTGTATCTCTTTATAGGGCTGGCTGCCCTCCAAAGCGCACCCCGCACAATTTCCTTGGATCACATAGGAGGAGTATCATGAACTTTTATTTATTTTTCTTTTTTTTTTTTTATTTATTACAATCTCAGAAGTACATCTGAGTCATAGACTCATTTACAGAGGTTCCACATCAGGTTAACAAAAGACAATACAAACAGCATATTCTCCTAAAGTTACACATGAATAAAAACAGTTAGCAGATGGAGAGTAATTACAGTACACATAGGTGACTGTGCAAGATCAACAATTTGATTACTAAAAACATGATTTCACAATAAAGTAGAAGGCAGCCAGGTTTGTTTCAGGGAAAACAGTTGTGTTGTCAGAGTACTTAAGATAGGTGCAACAAGTGCTGTTGAGTTAGGTAAGAGCCAGGGGCCAGCAGCAGACTTGTGGCAAAGAGGGTAGACAGCAGAGTTAGGTGTGAGAGAGGGTGCAGAGGGCAGTAGGGGGGAGGGGGGAGAGAAAGGAAAGATGCTCAAGCCGGGGATGGGTAGAAAAGGTGGGGAGGAGAGGAGAGGGACAAGGAGCATGAGCTGGAAAATGGGTTGTGGAGGCAGAGCAAATTGAAAAGCATGGGTTGGAGGGACAGGGGTGGGCGGGAGGAGAGGTGGATGTCAGGGAGGGGTGGTGTGTGGGGGAACCAGGAAAGGTAAGTGAAAGAGTGGGTGGGCGGGAGAGGGAAAAAGGTAAGGATGAAAAGGGTAGGGAGTCAGTTTACAGTTCAGTAAAGTAGGTGTGGGGGTGAGAAGGGGAAGGGGTGTAGGCAAGACAATTTTATTTGTAGGGTGCCCAACTGGAGGCTCTGGGAGGCTAACAATAGTTAAAATAAGACATAATAAAAACAGCATAAACAAATAATACAATAAAAATGCTAAGTATAAATATAACATTTTAAAATAAAATAAAAAGGGGGTCAGAATATCACAGCAGGGACTAGCACAAGATGTGCTGAGAAAGCTGGAAATACCAGGGCAAAGAGGTGGGCCTTTAGCCTCCATTTGAACACCTCAACTGAGGGAGCCTCCTGGACAGAAGATGGTAATGAGTTCCACAGGGTTGGCCCAGAGACAGTAAATGCCTGATCTCCTGAGGTCTTGAGTCAAACCCTGGGAACGTCCAGGAGGCCCCTCAAAGAGGAGCGGAGGGAGCGAGCAGAGGTCACTGGTGTCAGGAGTTCTGACAGGTAACCAGGACCCAGTCCATATAGGGCCTTGAAGGTGAGAAGACCTACCTCGAAAAGGATCCTCCACCAGACCGGCAGCCAGTGCAGAACCTGCAGGACTGGGGTCACATAACTGGACCTCGAAAGGCCCTTCAGTAACCAGACTGCTGCATTCTGCACTATTGTAGCTGAAATCTGCAGAGGGTCTATTCTATGACCCTGAGGTATGCAGAGTTGCAGTAGTTCAGTCTGGAGGTCACAAAAGCATGCACTAGCATCGGCAGGTCCTTGGACAGAATGAGGGGCTTAATCCGTGTAATGTTTCACAGATGATAGAAACCACTACTGACAACAGATCTCACCTGATCTTCAAAAGTTAATCAGTTCTCAAGGATCACATCCAGATTTCACACCCTTGGGGCAGCAACCAATGGAGCAGAATCCAGGAAATGCCTGAGTCAGCCCCAGGTGGCAGCCCATAATGTCCGTGACCAGGCTTGATCACCAGTACCTCCGTCTTAGCCGGGTTAAGTCTCAGCCAGTTAGAAGCCATCCAGTCGTTGATTCTAGCCAGACAGTTGTTAAACACATCAGCCACTCCCGATGCTGTGGGGGCAAAAGACAAGTGCAGCTGGGTATCATCTGCATAACAGTGAAACTCCACACTGTACTGTTAAATGATCTCACCCAGGGGCAGCATGTACACTGCGAACAGCATCGGCAACAAGATCGAGACCTGTGGCACTCCACAAGACAGGGGCAATGGGCAGGAGGAGAAATTCCCCATCACTACCTGCTGCACCCTGTTTGAGAGATAGGACTCAAGCCACCTGACGACAGTACTGGTGAGTTCACAAAACTCACAGAGCTGATCAAGAAGCACAATGTGGTTCACAGTGTCAAATACTGAGGAAAGATCAAGGAGAACTATAACTGACTTGTCTCCTCTATCTCTAGCCCTGAACAAGTCATTATGCACCCTCACTAGAGTTGTTTCTGTGCTGTGTCTAGCCCTAAAATCTGACTGAAATGGCACATAGATGTCCGAGAACACCAGACAATCCTCGAGCTGATGTGCCACTAACTTCTCAACAACCTTGCCCAAAAAAAGGCAGGTTAGAGATAGGACGGTAATGTACCAGGATGTCAGGGTCAAGGGAAGATTTCTTCAGGAGGGACCTCACCAGCACTTCTTTCAAAGCTGCAGGGAGGACCCCTCTGCCATAGAGCACCTGGTAATCCTGGCAAACACTTGGCCATCAGCCTCGACACATCCCATTAAAAAATGTGTCGGGCTGGGACCAGTTCACAAGAGGTGTGCTTCAGCTCTGAGATCACCTTAGTCACTTCAGACACCTCCTCTGGCCTAAACTCTTCCCAGATAGGTGGAGTGCCTCTAAGACCCAGGACCTAACCACTGCGAGGCGAATGCCTCCCTAGCAGAGTCCTTGACTGGATGGTCAACTCTGTTGGAGAAAAACAGAGCAAACTCCTCACACAAGGTGGATGACAATGCTTTTCTTGGCTGCAGACAGGCAGGGTGCAAAATCCTGTCTACAGTCTGAAATAGTTGAGATGGTCTGTTTTTCCCCACGACAATTTCCCTGGACAGGAATTCTGTCTTCTTACAGGAACTTGCCCCCGGTACTCCACATAGTGAGCATGTAGGGCCAGCCGCCCATCTGCCTCCAGTCGGGTCATCCGCCAGCAATGCTCCAACCTCTGACCCTTGCTCTTCATCACCTTGAGGTCCCCATCAAACCAGGGGGACCTCAAGTGAGAAGATCTGGGTCATATACAAACTAGTGAGAGAACATCCGGAGCTTCAGAGACCACCCTGTTATAAGTGGTCACTGCCTTTCTGGAACTCGTTGCACTTGCCGCATCAATGTATGATAGGTCAGCTAATGCCAACAGTCCCTCAGGGTGCATGCCTCTTAAAGGGCAGAAGCCGACCATCTCCACGGGTTTGGGGCTAGTGGTGGTGGGGCCCCAAATGTGAAATCCACAGTACAGTGGTCAGACCAAACAACCTGATCAATCTTGATGTTATTGACCTCAGGACCCAGCTGGAACACCAGATCAAGTGTGTGGCCATGCTGGTGGGTCGCAGAAGCAACCGCTTGTGCCAGGCCCAGTGACTGCATCAACTGGAGGAAGTCATAACTGAAATGTGAGGATTCGTCATCAATCCAGGCATTGCAGTCCCCCAGGATTAAACATCTGAGGGACTCCAACACTTGGTCGACAATGAAGTCCACCAACTCCTGCAGGAACTCTCCCCCCACTCCAGGAGGGTCTTACACGAGGAGAGTCCTGCAACCTGCACCTGCGCCCCCGAGCACAGCAATACACTCAAAGGATTGGGTGTCACCAGCTGGGTGCACCATGAAGCCCAGGCTGTCTTAAAAAACAATGGCCACATACCCTTCCTGTGATCCTTCTTTGAGTAGTGCACTATGGAGTACCCGGTGAAGGTAAGAGGGCAAAGCAGAGGAGGGGAAGGGATGAGTAGGTGGGGGAACAGAAAAGAAACAGTAAGATGTAATTGGGGGGTGAAAATTAAGGCATGGTGGGTGTGTGGTACATCAGATGGTGGGGGGGTTCTAGGTATTACAGTCACAAATACTGTCCAGTGCTAGGGACACCCTGAGTTGGGATTTAAAAGGACCCAGCTTGGTTGCATTTTGCAGCTCAACACTGAGAAAGTTTGGCTAGGTTGGTGCGCTGTATTCAAAGGACCGTCGCCCTTGGGATGCTCTGCAGAAGAGGATTCTTAAGGCGAAGTTGTTTAGGCCTCTGGTATGTCTTGTTGAGTCAGAGCATTTGAGGAGGTTCTGAACTCCAGGAGGGGCAAGACCAAGTAAGGATATTTTAACAAGCAGGCAAGTTGTTGAGAAAATTGGCGGTTAGCACTTTTGAGGGGGATACCCATGGGGGAAGCCGGCTGTTAAGAAATCCAGGTGGATGGGAAGGGTGTACGCTGCTACACCAGTAGGATGATATCTGCCAAAACCCACACCAGTGGAGGGGGAAAGGGGGCATCCACTACAGTGAACCTGTTGGTCCCTCTTACTGTAATGCCAGCAATATGCAGTCTGTTACTGGCCCCCATACCCTTCTGGCCACTCATTTAGCTGGATCAGTGGCCATACCAAGATCTTGAAGCTCAAGCTAAAGAGCTGCAAGAGAGACTGCTCATAAGGGGTTATGAGGCTTTTGATTTGGAGAATATATTAGACAGGGCAGACAGAAAAGAAAGAATGGAATTATTGGTGCCAAAAAAACAAAAAACAGGGTGAAGAACAACCCATCAACATGATTTTGGAATACACTAAATAGATGCCTAAAATAAAAAAAAAAACATTTTGTTGAAGCACTGGTCTATATTTGAACAATGCCAGGTTCAAGGTGTGTTTTCTTATAAGCCTAGTGTAGTCTTTAGCAGGGCACTAAAGTCTGAAGGATATCTTGTCCCAGAATGATTTTAGCCCCAGTCCTACAAGACCTAGTTCTTGGTTACCTCCAAAACCTTTGGGTTTTTGCACATGTGGGAGGTGTATGGTGTGCAAATACGCCAGTGTGGGGAATATGTTTCAACACCCTTCATATGACATTACCATGGACATTAGGGCATTCATTCAATGCATTACAGCAATTGCAATTTCTGTTTTAGTATGCCCATGTCAAAAACATTATGTGGGCAGAACCATGCACCCGTAGAACACATTTAAAAGCACCTGAGAGACATAAGACTGCCTTTTTTGTCTCTGCACACAACAGAATTATTTATTGCTCTCTTGGTAAGATGATCTCTTATTACCAGAACTGTCACACCAAGGTTTATTTATCAGTAGACTGCGCTAGTTCACAAGCTTGTTTTATGTAGAACCTGCCACACCTGAAAAAGGGTTCTGTATAGCCTGAAAGCTTGTGTTCTGTGAATTTCATGTTGTTCCAATAAAAGGTGTCAAATCACCCAGAGATATTAAAGGTAATAGCTAGCTGCTTTTAAAAAATGCTATTAGTTTTAGGCACATACTAGCTCTTATATGGGAAATTAGGGGCAAATGTTCTGATGGGAGGCCTCATGTGAGTTTTTGTACTGTAATGCCTTTTATTAAATATCCGCTTTAAGGCAGTGCATGTGCTTGGTGTGGATAATGTGCTTTGGTATTTGAAAAGCACAATATAAATAAATTGTAATTTGATTTGATTTGATTTAATGATAATGTTAATGTTAATGCTAACACTCTCTCTCATTCACAATAGCAGAGGTTCTGAGAACTGGTGCCCAAAGCAACGGAACATCTCAGTAAAATCCCAGCCCTCCTCTGGGAGTTGGTGAGAAGGAAGCCTAGGAGCTAATCAGGAGAGCACTGAAGAGGGGAATTGAAAACTTTGTAAATGTAAGGTGGGTCTAGGACTGGTGCAATATATGGCCACTATCAGTCAGTGGGCCAGTAATACAACTATGTTATCCTGATGAAATGAAGAGGTTTGCTGATGTGGGAAGTCAATTGACACCTGATAGACATATCTTGGTTTTCAAAGGTCAGTGAGTTAACAAATAACACATGGGCCTCCTGGTTACATAAGATGCTGGAGGGATGGACTGGGAGGGTACCTAAGAGTGTAGACAGAAGGTATATGATTAGCTCGGTCTGTAGGAACAGGTTTGGGGTGAGTTGTAGCATGTATGCTCATTCCCCATCAAAAATGGTCTTGTCCAGAACATCTTTTTTAGCCTTTTGGGGTGTGTTCTGGGGTTCCAATTTGTGCAACCAAAAAAGTGGTGGGGGCTGACATAATATTGGAGGAGGGCTGAGGACATGGCAGTGATGTCTGAAGGGGTATTTGTGCAGCTCCATAAGAGTAAAATGGAGTGACTGGCATGGGGTTGCTGGTGCACACTGGGGTCATCCCTGGGGGCAGGTTAGAATGTGTTGGCAGAGATACAGGAATATGTAACTGAGAGCCCCACCAGTGGGGGTGCATTCTTTTAACACGGAAACAGAATTCCACTATCAGCTTTTAAGTTCCAATATGTTCTTGGTTGAGCCACAAAAAGTCTGGGGTGAAAATCAGAGGAGTTTAATACTTACTTCTTTCAAACTGGGGCAGCAGTTCATGCAAGGGCAGAAGACTTCATGGACAGACAGATTCAGGCACTAGGGCAATGGAGATCCCAGGCATTTGAAGGGTATGTGCACCCACATTATAACTGTTGCTTGGTTTTTGGCAGGTGGCACCACTAGGAACAAACAGGTATGGATTTGCGGACACTCATTTGTTCACTGAGGAGCCAGGCAAGCTAAGAAGATCCTTGGGGAGAACATCTTCCTGGATCCCTGATGCCAGCAGGTGGATTAGATTGGCCATCATGGGAGCAAGTAGTGGAATTTTCTTTCATTGCCTATGACCAAAGCATGGCGGCAGGGTCCCTCTTGAAGTCTTGGTGTTCTACCTGGTGAGTAATGACCTAGAGCTGGTGAAGTAGCTGGGGTTGCTGTGAAAGATGACCTGCAGTTGCTCTGGAATACATGGCCAGGTGTGGTGCTGATTGAGGCAATTGAGAAGGCCTGCAGGATGTTTAACATGGCCATATGGACATTTATGGACACAATTAGGGGAATGCTGTCAAGACATGATGCAACAGTCACAAAGTTACCCTAGCTGTATGCACATAAGGGTGTACACTTGTTGGATGCAGGTAATGACATTATCTTAGCAGATCTACATGGTGCAGTGGAGAAATGTTAGCATTGCTGCTTTGGAGAATTGACTTTGTCACCCTACGGTGGAACGGTAGTCTCTCAAGGAGTGTACAAAGTGGATAGTGGGGGGAAACTGCTACTGTCACAAATGGGTTTCTCCCGAGACTGGTAAGAAGTGAGATATTGATGACTGGGTGCCATGGGGGCCAATCAGGAGATTATCTCTTTGGACTTTCCTGCATGTGTACCATCATCTTATTGGGGTTTGGTGCAAGTCATTTGGCTATGAAGCACCTTATTCCAGAGTCTCAGGGTGCTTTACATACACATATTAATAACAAATAACATTATACAATAATATCCACAGAATACACAATACATAATAAATAAAATCAACAATTGTTCTAAAAGGTGGAGGTACTACTCAAAAAAATCAAGTAATGGTCTCAAAGGCTTGATCAAATAAATAACATTTTAATCCCCTTTAGAACGCCTCCACCAAGGGGGAACTCCTTGAGTTGAGAGGCAGGAAGTTCCAGATAATTGGATCCACCACCAAAAATGCTCTATCACCAGATTGCTTAAGGTGAGATCTCTGATGACCAGCAAGAGTTCCTTGGCGGAGTGGAGAGTGGTTGGAAGTGTACCAGACTGACGGGTCTTTCAGATAGGCAGGGCCCAGTCCATACAGGGCTTTGTATGTTAACAAATCAGTCTTGAAGGGTGTGCACCACCTGATTGGGAGCCAGTGCAGTTGCTGCAGTACAGTAGAGATATAGTCCCTGAATGACACACTCAATATCAACTTGACCATGGCATTCTGAACCAGCTGTTGGTAGTGCACCAACCACACCCAGACAGCCTTAGGTAATGAGCATTACAATAGTCCAAGCATGAGGTCATGAAAGCATGAACTAGGATCACCAGATTATCTTGTCAAAGATACACTTTAACCTAGGAGATATTCCTTAATTGGACAAATCCACTACGGACCACGGTCGACACCTGATGTTCTAGTGTCAGCCTACAGCCCACAGTGACTCCCAGATTTTCCAGCCTATCCACACATGTCAGAAGGGTGCCATTTAGAGATGGTAAACTGACTGCCCTAAACCTTTCAGCTGACCTTCAAGGACCTGGATAGACCAGCATCAACTCCATCTTGGTCGGACTGAGACCCAGCCAGCTAGAGGCCTTCCATTCAGAAATTTCATTAAGGCATTGATTCAGCACAGTGACTACTTGCCGCTCATCAGATGTAGACGTAGATGATAAGTACAGCTGAGTATAATCTGCATAGCAATGAAAATTCACATTATACTGGCTGATGTCCTGTTCTCTTGGCAGCACGAACACTGTGAACAATGAGTAAGTAGCAATCACAACCTACTACGATATGCCAGAAAGGAAGGATTCAAACCTTTTCAAAGTTTCCCAGCAAGTCTCCCGTATTTCCCAGGACACTCTAACAAAACCCTTTGGTCAACAGTGCAAATGCTGAAGACAGGTCCAGGAGAATGAGAATAAAATGCCCCCCCCTTCCTCGCCAGGAGCCAATCCTCAGACACGATGATGAGCATAGTCTCTGTACTGTGGCGAGGTCTGAAACCTGACTGGAATGGATTATAGATGTCATACCTCTCAAGGTACGCCTCCAGGTGCATCAGCACCACTTTCTCAATAACCTTTCATAAAAAAGGAGGGTTCGAGACAGGCCTGTAATTAGCTAGCACATCAGGGTTCAATAATGGTCTCTTCAAGAGGAGTCTCAACAAGTTTTTTTTAAGAGTCAAGGGGAAACACCCCCCCCCCAAAAAAAAAGGGAAAAGCATATAATGCTAGCAAACATCAGACTCTGGGCCTTACAGCAATCCACCAACAGCTGCATAGGCCCAAGCTTTGAGGTACAGTAGGTGAGGCACGGGGTCACAATTACTTCGAGGACCTCCTAAATAATAACTGTCTGGAACACACGCCAAACTTGTGGAGTGGTAACATGCCTCTCATCAGGACCACTGCTGGCCCATGACCGGACACCTGTTGAGATCCTCATCCAAGTGGAGGGCACACTATTCAAAAAGAAAGTCCCAAACTCCTCACAATTTTCTTGTGACAAAACTCCCCCAGACTGTAAACAGGGGAGACTAATTAGCCTGTTCATAGTGTGGAAGAGTTGAGCAGGCCAATATCTTCCTGAGGCTATGATCTGTGACTGGAACTCAACCTTTTTCAGGGTTATCAACCTCTGGCAGTCCCTATAGTGTGACTTCAGAGCAATCCTATCCTTCAACAAGCTGGTCCTCTTCCAGAAAGGCTCCAGCCTCCATCCAATCACCTTCACCTGCTTCAGATCATCATTATATCATAGTGAACTGTGACAAGAAGTCAGTGGTGGACACAGATTTGTGTGGTGGAGTCATGGGTTGCTGTAATAGCCAAATGATAGCCATCAATGTCTGCTTCTGCTCCTCCATTACATGCCACTTCCATAACCAAAATGTCCAACACCCCAGAAGCTGTTCTGGCACCAAAGCACATCTCAGACAGTACTGAATCATCTCTGCAGGGAAGGATGGTGTCCAGGGTGGGGGACTGCAAGAAAGCTGACAGCGTAGTGATCTGACCACCCCACTGGATCCATCCTGACATCAAAGATGCTTTGCCCCAGAGTAAACTCAATGCCCAAGGTGTGGCCATGTTCATGGAGTGCAGTGGAAGCAACCTGTGTAAGGCCCAGCAACTCCATCAACTGGAAGAACTGCTGAGCAAACTGTGGAGATTCATTGTGAGCCCATACACTGAAATTCCTCAGCACAATTAAGTTGAAGGCATTCAACGAAACATCAGTAGAGAAGTCTACAAATTCCCATAAGATCTCCTGAACAAGGAAAATCCTACACCTAATACCTGCATCTCCCTTCACAGCCACAGATTCAAACAAACCCCAACTCTTTCAACGAGTACACCGTTAGCATCAAGCAGGATCCAAAACAGATAGCTACCCCACCTCCCCTACACTAGCTCCTCAGGCAGTGTACTACAGAGTATTTAGCCATGTCCATTGTCTTCAGAACTGGGCCAAAGTCAACCCCAAGCCAGGTCTCAGTGAAACATATCAGATCCCCAGAGGAATCCATGATGAGCTGCCCTTTAAGTCTGGGAGGCAACTGCACCCATTGGGATAAAGTTACTCTGCCTGGATGGTCCCTGGGGATTGGGGACAGACCAACTGATGACACTGACTGCTAAAGTCTTGCTGCCACTCCTGAGCTGCTCAGGCCACTTTACTGATGTACTGTATGTGGTTTAATTAAATAAATACATAACTGTGGCCATTTTTCTCCAAAGCAGTGTGTGTGTGTCTCTTCTATTTGGGTGTTGGGGTATGGGGCCTAAAAAGATATTGTGGTGGAAGAAAGCGATGCAATGGTGGCGGCACTACCAGCAGGGGGATTTGCTACTAACCACCTGTCAGCTAAGTAACAGTAATGGTGGCTTCACTGTTTGCTCCACTGGACAGATAACTCTAATTTGAATGCCACTGGTTGTGCACATGTCAGAGACAGTGGCACATGAATTAGTCATAGCTTAGCAAATTTTGTTTATTTGAATTTCAGTAACCAGGTATGTCCACTGAGCCCAATAGTCCCTTTAATTATATTCAGGTAAACGAACCAGCATAAAATAACTGATGCAAACAAGTGAACTAATGTACAAAAGCAGAATAATGTAGAGTTGGATTACAAACAGTAGGACAATGCATAAATTAAGACACTAAAAAAGAAGTAAAGACAGATATTTACAGCTTGTGGAGTTACAGACAACAGTGTACACATTGGCATGAGCAGCGATAAGGCTAATAAAATAACATATGATCCTATATAGAGGAAATAGCACCAAGTATACACCCCAAGATAGAATCTAATGAAATTATAGGGGTTCAGTTAATCTAATAGACAAGTGAAGCAAAGGAGGGAAGTTTTTTTGCAATTTATTTCCTTACTTTTTAAGATAGTACACTTCATAATTTGCTGGTGGGAGTGCAGACCCCAGAGGGCCCTGCACTCCCATTCCTCCATAGATGCGTATATGCAGCAGGGGTAAATGGAGAAAAAGACAAAGGCAGTAAGGGCAGAGATTGAGCAAAAAGGGGTAAGGCCATTAAAAAATGGAGGGTGATTAGTACCAGTGCCCATAGTCTAGGTAACAAGCTCCCTGAACTGGGGGCCTTGATGGATGAGGGATATCTGGATATCATGTCAGTCACAGAAACATGGTACTGGAGACCCCATCTCTGCAAGGACATAGACAGGATGGAGGCTGTCCAGAGGAGGGCAACTAAAATGGTGGAGGGTCTATACCAGAAGACATATGAAGAGATATTAAAGGAGCTTAATATGTATACCCTTGAGGAGAGGAGGGAGAAGGGGACATGATAGAAACTTTCAGGTACCTCAAGGAAATCAATAAAGTCCAAGAGAGAAGCATCTTTCAGAAAAAGAGATGTGAAAGAACAAGGGGGCACAATTTAAAGATAGAGAGGGGATGACTCAGAAATAATGTGAGGAAGTACTTTTTCATGGAGAGGGTTGTGGATACATGGAACAGCCTTCTTGAGGAGGTAGTGGAGTCAAAAACAGTGGGGGAATTCATGAAAGCACGGAACAGACATAAGGCAATTCTAATGGGGAGTAGGAAGAAATGGGCTGTTAGTTAACTAAGATCTGCAGCTTATCCATTAAGTAGGGAAATGGGCAGACAAGGTGGGCCAAGCAGTCCTTATCTGCTGTAAAATTCTATGTTTCTGTGTTTCTACACAGAGAACCATGACTGGGTTGTCAACATATGAGGGTACACAATATACAGGAGGGACAGGGAGGGTAGAAGAGGAGGAGGGGTAGCTCACTATGTAAGGGAAGGGATCAGAGCAATGGAACTAAAGGGTAAACAGATAGGAGAGGAGGCACTGTGGGTCACCCTGGAGACTGGAAATGGCACCACAATCCATATAGGGGTTGTATACAGACCCCCATCTCAAGGGGAGGAAATGGACAAGGAAATGATAGAAGGCATCCTTAGTATGGCAGAGAAAGGGAATATGTTGTTGATGGGGGACCTGAATATGCCAGATGTTAACTGGGGCACCTTTGCTGCAGCCACATCCAAGAGCAGGGCCATTCTCAATGCCCTACAGGGGGCATGCCTCAGACTGCTAGTGTTGGAACCACCTTGGGAGGGAGCAATCTTAGACCTGGTACTCTCAAATGGGGACGGAGAGAGGATCTCTGATCTTGAAGTGGGTAGCCATGTGGGAACAAATGACCACCAAACAGTGTGGTTTACAATAAACTCAGCAGTAGAGTCATGCCATACAAAAGTGAAGGTACTGGACTTCAGGAGCGCTGATTTTGTCAGAATGGGTGAGTGCCTCAGAAAAGCACCAGCAAACAGGCAAGAAGGAGGGATGGAGCAACAATGGAGAAACATCAAAACTGCCATCACAGAGACAACAAGCCTTTGTGTGAAGCAAATAAACCAATCAAAGCGAAAGAAAAAAACACTATGGTTGTCAAAAGAGATGGTGAGAAAGGTTAGGGAGAAAAAGATAGCATTCAGAAAGTATAAGGAAACGCAGAAGAAGCAGGGCAGAGAACTGCACCAGTTAAAGCAGAAAGAAATGGGGAAGGCAGTCAGAATAGCAAAGGCTCAAACTGAGGAAAAGATAGCCAACTCAGTTAAAAAGGGGGGTAAAACCTTTTATAGGTACATTAGGGTGCAAGGAAAGACAAAGGGAGGGATACTGAGGCTGAATAAAGATGAATTTGGGTGAGCAGAGAGGGACAGTGAAAAAACAGGGATACTGAATGAATACTTCTGCTCAGTATTCACAAAGGAAGAGAAGGTGGATGTGCTTAATTCAGTCAATAGAAGCACTCTGGCTAGGGGGTCAATATCAGTCCTTTCACAGAAGAAAGGGTTCTGAAAGAACTCCTAAAACTGAAGGTGGACAGAGCAATTGGGCCTGATGGAATCCACCCCAGAATTCTAAAAGAACTAAGGGGAGAACTAGTAACACCATTGACTACCCTTTTTAACAAATAATGGGAGGATGGTGTGGTACCTGAGGACTGGAGGAGGGTGGATATGATTCCCCTTCACAAAAGTGGCAGCAAGACAGAGGCAGGAAACTACAGACCTGTCAGTTTGACTTCAATGGTAGGGAAAATGATGTAATCACTTCTGAAGGAAAGAATTGTTGAGTACCTAGAGTCCAGTGGGGCATAGAACCAAAGGCAGCATGGATTCACAGTGGGAAGGTCATGTCAGATGAATCTAATTGATTTCTTTGACTGGGTGACCAAAGTAGTAGACCAGGGAGAGGCTGTGGACATGGTCTACCTAGACTTTATCAAGGCATTTGACACAGTCCCACACAAAAGATTAATAAACAAATTAGTCAGCTTGGGAGTGGGTCCTAGGGTGGTAGCCTGAGTAAAACACTGGCTGGACAACAGGACGCAGATGGTAATAGTAAACGTAGTCCACAGTGAAGAAAGGGGGATTATTAGTGGGGTACCACAGGGTTCAGTACTCTGTCCGGTCCTTTTTAATGTCTTTATAAGTGACATTGCAGAGGGACTGGAAGGAAAAATATGTCTCTTTGCAGATGACACAAAGATCTGCAACAAGATTGATACACAGGGTGAGGTGAAAAGGATGAAAAGGGATTTGGCAGGGTTGGAGGAATGGTCAAATGTATGGCAGCTTAGATTCAATGCAAAGAAGTGCAAAGTAATGCACCTGGGAAACCAAAACCCAAGGAAAGAGTACACAATGTGGGGGTGAGGACTGACAGCAACAAAAATGGAAAGGGACCTGAGGATAGTTATATCAGATGACCTAAAGGTGGGCAAGCAATGTGAGAAAGCAGTAAGGAGGGCTGGGGGGTTACTGTGATGCATAGGGTGAGGCATCACCAGCAGAAAATAGGAAGTTGTTATCCCTCTGTACAGACAGTTGGTGAGACACCCATCTGGAGTACTGTGTACAATTCTGGAGACCCCACCTCTGCAAAGACATAGACAGGGTGGAGGCTGTCCAGAGGAGAACAACCAAAATGGTGCAGGGTCTGCACCAGAAGACATACAAAGAGAGACTAAAGGAGCTTAATATGTATACACTCGAGGAAAGGAGGGAGAGGTGAGACATGATAGAAACTTTGAAGTACCTCAAGGGAATCAATAAAGTCTAAGAGGGTAGCATCTTTTAGAAAAAGAGATGTGCAAGAACAAGGGGGCATAATTTGAAGACAGAGAGGGGATGGCACAGAGGTAATGTGAGGAATTATTTTTTCACAGAGAGGGTTGTAGATGTATGGAACAGCCTTCCTGAGGAGGTCATGGAGTCAAAAAATGTGGGGGAATTCAAGAATGCATGGGACAGACATAAGGCAATTCTAGTGGGGGGTAGGAGGAAGTAGACTGTTGGTTAACTAGGATTTGCAGCTTATCCATTAGGCAAGGAAATGGGCAGACTAGGTGAGCCAAGTGGTTCTTATCTGCCATCAAATACGGCATGGGGTCATAATGTCGCAAGACAGTATGCTGCATGGCAAAATCATGCTGCCAATACAGCGCGATATTGCCACGTGGCATAATTCTTTTTTCTGAGGGGGGCTATGCCTCCCCCACACCCCCATTATGAGGGTCTGCACCCCAGACCCCCCACTGAAAATTCTCAACTGCTGGGGGGGAGTCCAACTCGAGGAGCACACAAAATGTGAACAAAACTAAAATGTCTGGGACCGAGAATCAAACCGGGTCCCAGAAGCAATGCCTGAGTTTCTGCTGCTGTGGCTCAGTCCAGTGAGCCACATCAGCTGCTCAGTGGAACCCACTCCCAGCAGAGGTCTTATCCTCTGCCTAGTAGTGTGTGAATGTGTCGCATGCTATTAAGTGTATGACATTATGACCCTGTAAGATCAAATTTTTTGTTTCTACATTTCTAAGTACTTAGCTGGGGGCCCTGCGCTTCCATGTATAGCTCAAGAGCGAATAAATTGTCATCATAGCCATTTTATGATGCCACCTGATGTACCCAGTGCAGAAAATAATCAAATCCCCACCAAAACATAATTCTATGCAACTGCAATGCCATTTCTGTTCCACAGGTGTGAAAACACATTTCAGCCAGGATTTGAAAAATGACAGTTGTGTAATAACAAGTCTATGTTTCAAATTTGGGGTCAAAATATTTTAAATGTACAAAGTTACGAGTGTGTGTGTAGTGAAATTGCAATGGATGGTTATAACTCAACCATTTTTTGACATTTTGACCCCAAATGTTCAACATGGCCTTTTGGGGACCTCACTGCATGATGAATAATTTCATTGTGCAAATTCTGCCGAAAGGAGAATTCACCAAGTGATTGTGAAATCACCTTTTGGGCAGGATTTGACAAACAACAGTTGTATTGTTCATGAGGCAGGGTCTGCAAAAGGCCATGATGAAAATCTGGGGTCAAAATCTCAAAAAGTGGCTGAGTTAAGTATCAAAGTTATCTGTAAAATCCTTCTTTGTGAGCTCACAAAAAAAGGATCGGCTCACGATAAAGTAATTGTCTTGCAAAAAAAGATCTAAGTGAGTCACAAAAAAAGAATTAAAATGTTTAAAACAAAATCATTGCAAAATTGTTTTTCCACCAAATAACTTTGCAGTGTACCTAATGGAGTCCCAATGAACAAGATACATGTGTTGGTGTCTCTAGATACCTTCATTTTGGGTGCTTTTCAATTAAAAAAAAACTGAACAGAAGATGGTGGCTCGTAAAAAATTATTTTTTTCTCACTAAAACTGATTTTGTTCTCATGAAAAAGAAAACACTTTCGCAAGACTAAATCCTTTTTCACGAGGTCAAATCCTTTGTCAAAAAAAAAACATCTATCCTGAAAAATGAATTTCCCTTAGGATATAATGGGAACTTAAAAAAATAACTTTGCAACAGTTTAATATTTCTGCACCAAACTAACAGTGTCAGTTCTGCTACCCAAGTTCTTTATACCATGAAAAAAAATTCCATACTGTCTGGGCACAAGGCGAGGAAGAAATAACTGCAAACAAAAAAGGGGGGGGCTTCTACTTTTTTCACTATCCAGATCTCAGAATCCGCACATCCAACCAGAACAAAACTTCTCACATCAAGAAATCCACCCCATAGGACAGTGCATACCAAATTCTGTGGAAATCTATTGATTAGTTACGTAGTTGTTAAAGTGAAAACTTTGAGATTTAACATTAAGCAGGCTTCTCAACCCTAATTATAGGGACACGTCCACCCCTATAATCTTGTATTTCCTTCTTTCTTATATTATAGTCATGGCCATCTACACTGCCAAACCTAGTTCTAGAGAAGCTTGAAGAAGCTAAATGGCTGCACACATGGGCAGACTAGGTGGGCCGTAGGCCCTTATCTGCCATCAACATCTATGTATCTATGTAAATCCCTTTAGATGGCAATTCTGCTAATTTGCTATAAACAACTTATAACATTCTTCCCTATTGACCCCATAAAGAAAATTGTATGTTTCTATCATATGCCCCTTCTCATGCATGGCCTCCAATGAGTATATACTGTATTTTGACCTTGAAGTTTTTCCTTTTATATTTTTCTTGCTGGCCTTGAATCATTTTTGTCTCCTATGTCTGGACCTTCTCTGAGCTGGTCCTGTCCTTTCTAATCTGAAGGTACGTGTACTGTACTCAGTACTCAGGCTGAGATCTCACCTGCAGTCTGCATGGTGGCAAGATTACCTCTTTTGTTTGATTGATAATGACACACCCAATATACCCTATAACTCAACTGGTCTTCTCATAACGCCTTTTTTCACTGAGAGATGGACTTAAGGCTGTCACTTATAATACTCCCAAACTCTGTTTCCTAAGCACTCTGTCTCAACCTCATTCCATGCAAATAACAGCATTCAAGAACTGTTTCTCTGTAGGCCAGCAAAGTTACAGAGTCAAGAGGCAATAACAGGGAATAACAAATATGTTTTTTTTATATTGGGTTAGAGGGCACCTTGGGGTTACATTCTTATTGTTTTTGTTGAGGCCAGATTCCATGCTTTTGTTATAGATTCCATGTTTAGGGATTAGAGATCCCGGTTGCTATTGCAGTTGTTTTCTGAACAGATAGTAGAAGAGATGCCACCAGAAACATTGACCTGTATTAAGAAGACACCAAGGAGGCAGTATTTTATATTCCAAGAGTGTGACTGGGGTGAGGGAGGAATCAACAGTATGGGCAGAATACAGCATGGCAGTCTGAGCATTGCAAGGATGGTTGACAGCTCCTTTGATTTACCCATCTTTTTACTACCACACTCAGCATCTTAATTGTTTAATTAGTATTTTGGAAAGACCTCTGAGCGTGAGCTCTTTTACAAAGGTTCCACATCAGGGTGGACAATAAGACAATACACATATTCAGTGGTTACAGAGGCCTGATTATTATGCATTAAAGAGTGATTACATGACAATTAGACAAATAGGAGAAAAAAAATGAGCAGTTGTAATTGAATACTAAGTTATTTCTAATCGGTTGCCCTAGGTAGCACACCCCTTGAAACTTCCAAATCTGATGATAGACTATGGCAGGGTAACTGCATAGGGTTTAACACTATCCCAGATGGTGAGAGGCTGGGTGACAGTGAAACAAGGGGGACTGGGTTTGAAATCAACTGCAGAGAGCGAGAGGTGGGGGGATAGTGAAATGGGGGCTGTGATGGGGGAGCAGCTCCAGAGGGCTTTTATGAGTCTGGTGTGTGTTTGGGGGGGGGGTGTTTGGGAAGGCAGTACTAAGTGTATTTAAAGAGGACTGATAGCTTACTTAAGCCCTTGACTAGGCTGGAATGCAGGCAGGGTTCTCTAGGTAGCCCTACTGGGTGTTACCTTGGGGGTAGGCCTGTCTATCAAGTGGGGCCTGAGAAGCAGGTGCATTTTGAGTTAGACATTAGGTGCTGTTTGAGGCCTACTTTAAATTGAGACAGGCTGTTGTTTGTTTGTAATTTCATCGGGAGTTCATTTATCCAGAGGGGTGCCCGATAGGAGAAAACACGTTGGCCTAGTGAGGTTCAGCGGAATGGTATGGACAGTGCTCCATTCTTGCTCCGTCTGGTGATGTGTGCTGAGAGAGAACCCTCAAGCAGGTTTCCTATACAGGGTAGGGTTTTTCCGAGGAGTGCCTTCTTTCCCAGGAGGCAAGTTTGGTATTTGATCCTGTCTTTTAGGTTAAGCCAGTTTGTACGTTCATGCAGGGTGCAAGTATGAGTGTAGTGATCTGCACACAGGGTGAGGCGGCATGCCTTATTGAGTGCAATTTGGACCCTTTTGAGCACTGTATCAGTAGCAGCTTCATAGACCACCAACCCATAGTCTATCGTGGAGAGTATGGAGCTGGAGACTGAGATTTAGAGTGCTTCCGGGGTGAGGGATTTCTTATGCCTATAGAGGACCCCGATCTTTGTGTTTACCACTTTGACAAGGGAGTCTACATGGTGCATATAAGTGAGAGAGTCATCAATGGTGACTCCAAGGTACTTGAACAAGTGCACCTGCTCAATCTGCTCACCAGCCTTGTTGGTGACTACGAGGGGAGCATGCTTGTGTTTGTTGTAGGGGCTGGATTGTAGCATGGGCTTGGTTTTCTTGTAATTTAGTAGCAGCGTTTGCCTACTGAACCAGTCCTCGAGTTTATTGAAAGAGTTCTGTAGTTCTGTTTGTAGGGCAACCTGAGATGTGCTGCTGCTCAGCAGCACAGCATCGTCTTATGTCTGCCATAGTCAAACCTGACTCATTATCTTTTCCTTTATTGGTAATCACCTGCCATTGCCTACCCCATTAGGTGTAAATTAACCCTTCGGTCTCCAATGTGCTGAGACAGTATTCAACCTAGTAATTTAAGAATTTTTAAGAGACCTCTTCTATACCCCAAATATTCAACTTTGTGCATGCTTCCAGTGAAGGCTGGCATTCTGAACGTTGAGGCTAGTCCTTCAACTATTGTCACTTCCTATCTGACAGCCTAGCTTTGCAGAAATCAGAGGAGAGAGAGAGGCTGAAGAAAATCACGTTTTATGTAACACACACAAAACAATAACAATATTGAAAGTATGACCAGATATAATAACAATACAAGTGATGCTCAATCTCAGAAGTACATATGTAATCACAGTAATACTGTAGCAGTTGATTTCATAGGTTATTCTCCCAAATCTTTGGAGATCTTTAGGGAGATTTCTGTGAGCTTTCCAGCAGCACAGGCAGAACCAGAGACTTTTTTCTCCAGGTATCTCCAGAGAATCTTGGGAGATAACTTATTAAATTGACTGCTACCACTGTAGATGGATAACTACTTGAGGCAGGATTTCCAAAAGATCAGGCCATGATGTGCCAACCATTATTTATAAGATAAAAATGCATTCAAGCTGTTATACCATTTATGAACAGCCAAAGTTTGGGTAAAAAAACATGTAAGTTCAATCAAGGTGGATGCAAATTGCAGTTTCATCTTTTTTACTGCAGATTGTGGTCTTTTGCTGTAAACTGATGCAACTTATTTATTTATTTAAAAGTTTTACCAGGAAATCATACTGAGCAGACAGCTGCTCATTTCCAGATGCATCCTGGAAGGAGGGGAACATTGGGAAATCTGTGAGTAAACAATATTGTGCAAGTAAAACATGAACAGCAAGTAGTACAGCATGTGATATCATACGGTACAGTACAGTGCAGTTCAAAACATTAGATACAACACAATACAATACAATACAATGCAATTAGTGATGAAATACAGCAACTACAATAGTGCAGCAGGATTCCAGCATTAAGCTGCCAAGTTAACACTGTGTCTCATAGCCCAGTATAAGCCAGTAAGCAAGTGCAAAGACATAGTTCAGTTGCTAGAAGGTTAGGAGCTGGAGGAGGAGGTGTGGAAGTGGTCTTTAAGGAGAGTGTTGCGATAATAAGGGGAAGTGGAATGGTGGATGGTAAAGGGGAAAGAGTTCCACAATTTAGGCAGCCAATAGGAGAAGGCAGCCTGGCCTGCAGAAGTAGACATGTGAGGGACCAAGCTTGAATGAATGAATGAATGAATGAATGAATATAAAAAAATACTCCCTCCCCTTGGGATCTCCCTACTTTCTATCTTTGCTTGGAGTGGCCTACTTTCTGCCTCCCCTATTTCTTCCATAACCCCTTCCCCCAGCTGCTTTAAATGTCTGGAGCAGTAATTATGTATTTATATGCTCAAATTTATTTCTTTTTTCTTTTTTGTTTTATTGATTTGTTTTGAAATTTGTGTTTATTTATCTGTATGGCACCCAGAGCCTCTGGGATTGGGAGTCTTATAAATAAACATTGCCTTGCCTAATTTGAATTGTCCACTAAGGTCTGTGGTTGCCTCCTGGATGAAAGCAGGTCATCAATTCAGTATAGGTTTTTATCCTTCTAGCTTAGCCCACAGTTCCCAATGTAGACATACCTCTCCCCCCTGCACCATTCCTTCTACCATTACTTGAAGGCCTTGATGTGGAGCTCCCTCTTCTTCCACATATAGTACATCACACACTCATAACTCACATTTAAACACATGGGAAACACAGGATCAACCAGATAATTGATCTACCTTTACCAAAAATGAAATCTGCATATGGAGCTGACAACGGCAATTCATCTTAATGTTTAAGGTCATGAAACACCCTTAGTAAGTTAATGTATTAGCAGATGTAGTGGTTCTGACCAGAGTTTGTTTTGTAAAGGACTCAGCTACTGAGTAAGCAAGGCAGGGCTGAACTGTGACATGACTCTCACCTCACTGATTAGGTGCAGCTGATAGCTAAAGGGGCTGTGTCCTCATCATTATGCATGCCATTTAATAGTGCAGAATCATAGGTAGCTTAGCCCTTATGTGGGTAGGAAAGCCTATTTTTCCCCTTGTGCCCTGCTGCTATCAACCTTGCTTACCAGAAGATCATGATTATTATTATTAATATGTAAATGAAACATATGGGAGACTGTACTAACCACATTCATGATGGGGAAGGGTGGTGAACTCACCAGTTTTTGGTGTGGGGGAAACAGGTGAGAAGAATGAATGCCAGAGTGGGACTGAAGAGGCCATTCCAACAGAGTACAGCTATATTCGGGGTAGGGGAAGACAGGACGGGGAAGTTGTGCAGATCATTGTGAGATCTGAGATGTGGGGCTGCCAGCACTGTGATCGTTACCTGACTGTGGATGACAGCAGACAGTGATGACAGATACTCAGAGTGGCAGGATTGCACCTAAATTGTTACTTGAATTCAGTGTAGGGAGATTATCCTGAGGGGGGTGAGGTTTGTTGGGACAGTATCGAGGGAGCTGTGTATAGCTCGTTCAAGATTAGGAAGAGTGGTAGCCAGCCAGCTTCCATTGTGGAGTGGGGCACAGAAACATACTGGAGAAGAGTTGCTGAGGACTGTCCTGCAGGGTTCTGCAGATTACAGTTAAGGGATTAGACTGACAGTGGAAGTCGGGTGGATTCGCTCAAGGAATTAGTCTGCCTCTCCAGCTAATAATATTGTTATTCATAGTAGGTTCAGCCCTTATGAGGGTATGAATAGCAGCTTTTCAGCTGTATCCTGATGCTTATTGCTTGGCACTCCAGGAAGACCTAGTTGCTGGTTAATAAGGCGGAAAAAAAACACAAAAGGGGGACTGTACATACTGCCTTCACTGTGCAGAAGGGTGGTGATCTGCTCAATGTTTACTGTGGGAGAAGAAGTCAAACAATGAGAACGAGAACTGGAGAGTGATTTGGGAGGCATTTTTTAATGTGCCACCTGATGAAGCATATCAATATAGGTGTGCACCACTCTCTGAGGTTCAAGATTACAGTCTGAGGTGTGATAATTCTCTTCATGAGGCCACAAGCTCATATGCTGCCTCAGGAAGTACTAAGGACAGAGTGTGGATGGTGGGGTATTCAACAGAAGGCAGGCTAGGTGCAGGGGGTTCACGAGAAAAAATACTACAAAAGAAGCGTGTTTGTGGATTACCAAGAAAGCGTGAACTTTGGAATTGGACCAGATCAGTACTTTGCTACAAATTTCAGGATATCACATAACCACTAGATTGCCAGGTATTTGAAGTGTTGTACTGTAATGCCGTTTGCCAAAGAGAAAGTCAGCTGGAGTACAAAACAATTTCAGCAAGTTAAAGTAAACAGAATTACCAAAACCATAGCCGAACATACGTACTGATCAAAATAATCCACGTGTTAATACATGGTGTTGATCATTCTGGTGAAACAATTCAAAACAAAGGGGGAGGGAGAGAACTAGTTAGCACTATAGGGAGCCATGTGAGTCTCTGCCTCTGGCTCCCATTATGTCATCACATAACACATTTGGCAGACATTTTAGGGAGCAGGCAAGGCTGTTTTTTGAAACTCAAAGACTGATGTTTACATTTTTCAAAATCTATGAAACTGCCTTTATGTTATTTACAGTACATAAATGCAGTTTTAGCATAAATGTAAACAACAGCCTTTTCTTTACCTCATTATGAAGCCAGATTTTGGAGTTTGCAATTTAAAAAAAACTGCTTGTTTAGGTAGCCTTTAAGGTGTGACCAGGCCCATTTCCTTTGCTTTGTCTCCTACCCCCACTTAGACTCCTCACTTAGAATCAAGTGTTACTCTTAAATATAAAAGTTTAACAGTGCAATTCACTGTTTTAAGTGCCAACTAAACTAAAATCATTGTTTAAAAGACCAACTTTGCTAAATACTAAAATCAAGTCACTAGGCGGAAATTAAACTAAAACGATTGGTGGAGAGATGAACTTTATTAAATACTTAAACCAAGGTTGATGGATAATCTGAAGTTGCCTACATGTCTTAAAAATGTTGGACAAGTTGCTTTTTTATGTTTGCTTGTATGCATGTGCAAGAAACATGTTGTGACAGCTTAGTAGAGAAGTGGGTTGTGGAGGTGCGGCAGTGTTGCATCCAATGCCGCCACCGCTTTTTGGGGCTCGTCTGTCTGTCACCAATGAAAGAGCATGCTGGCGGTGGAACTAGTTTGCAAGAGTGCCACCAACTTGAAACAATTTGGCCACTGCAATCGGGGAGAGGCCACGTCAGTGTAGCATCAGCTTCTCGTTCAGTCTTGAACAGTCTGCATGCAGATAGAAGTGGAGATGTTTGTGTATGCAGTTTGCCAAGAGAAGTTGATGCTGTGATGCTGAGGTGGCCCCTGATTGTTGTGGCAGATTGTACCTTTTGTGGCAGTATGTTTGTCTTCCCTGTTTTAGCCTAAAGCTTTTTAATTTTCTTCAGCTCTGAGTTAAATGAATGAAACGTTAATTTAGCTTATAGTTCCCAATATCCAGCATTTTTCAGCTACTGGGCTTCAAGTGTCCCTAGATGTATTTGCTGCAGCCCCCCCATGGCCAGTGGTGCCTGTTGGAGAACAGTGTGGTGTGGGACAGAGAAGAAGAACAGCGTACAGCAGTCTCGTCACTGTCAGGTTAACCGACTGTGGCCTGAAGAGATAGAGAAATAAGTGCTGCAGGGACTGACAGCAACAAGGACAGAACTTCCTTGTACCCCGACGATAGTGGCAATGCAGTTTGGGGACTGATAGAGAGACACACAGTGGGAAGCATGCACTGTACAGTAAGGGTGTTGTAATGTACTGTGGGTCTCTAACTTTGTCCAGAATGGTGCCCTGCGACAGTGTGTTGTCGCTTCCCCTTATGTTCTGTCCGTGGTCTGGAGAGTTTGTCCTGTAGTTTCACAACCCCGCCACTTATAGTGTGTGCTATTCCAAGAGAGAGGGAGATAACTTGTCTGATATTAACATAGAAGAAACCACTGTCAGAACAGCCCATTGGGCTCTATGCTCATGCTCTCTAACAAGGTAATCAGTTAATAGTTCATTAAATAGAACTTCTCACTCCTCCCGTGCCCTCAAAGGGGACCACAACTGAAAACGTAAGGTTCAGTGGAGTTTCTGTATTTAAACTGAGATCTACAAATGCGGCACAAATCACCACCTTACACGCACTGTTTCTGTACCACTCTGCTGAGGAACATTCCTATGCAATTATTCTCACAGCTAACTCCATCCCCCACCCTTATGGATAACTCAGTGTCTCTCAGATTACAATGCAGGGGACCTATTGTGACCAGTGCCAAATGTTTGGCATGATTTATGAGGAGGCGTTACTTTGCATCCTCTATGCTTTAGATCTGTCTGCATTGTCATTGTCCCTTTACCCACCCTGACAATTTCCCCCTCCTACCCCCTCCCATTTTAACCTCAATCCCCATCCATAAGGTTAAATCTTGGCTCAAAGCACAGCAAACATATGCCAAGCAATCGTTTCTATAGCCAAGAGCTCCACCTTGTAGGACTGCTGTTAAACTGTTGGCAATAACTGCGCCCTGAACCCCGACACATAAACCAATATCATAGGTCCGCTATCCTTAACATCAACTCCCATCAGCCCTCCCTGTCCTGGTGGTGGATTGTTGAATCCACTGAAGAGGAACCCTGAGTTAAAGATTAAAGGCAAACATGTTGTGTTTTTTTCTATTTTATAGCTGGTTTTGATGGCAGAGCAAACAATCTGATGTGCTGACATGAAATAATTTATCTCCTGTAGTTTTTTTCTACCTGCAGACATTTCTAACCATCCTAACTAACCTCCCCTCACTCTGACCATCTGCTTGGAGATTTTTTTGTGAGCCGCTGCAGCTGGAGTAAATTTTTGGCATCACTGTAAGGGTGACGTTCAACAGCCGAGTGCATGGAAAGGCAATTGTATCTGTATGTGTCAACTAATTACCCCCCTTCCCCCTAACCTGATGTTGTTTTATTGATGAACTCCAATCATGTTCACAAGTTTGTTTTTCTTATTAACATCTTAGTACATCTACTGCTGCTCTCATGGAATAGCTGTCTTTTGACAGGGGCACCTTCATCTGATCATTTACTTAAAGAAAACACCTTCATACAAAAGCCTTGCTATATAATTTTGTTTGCATGATTGACATCTGCTGGTTTTTTTTTATTTTATTTTTTTAAGGAGTATTTGGACACATTATGTCCATAATGCCATTAAGGCCTGATGTACGTGAAGTGCTTTTACCCCACACAATGCAGAACTAACAGTCATAAATAGATTCTGAAGAAGTCTTTCATTCTCAGTAAGACGCACTGTAAGGTTTTTCAACTGGGGAGCAGTATGACTTTGAGACCCTCATTGTATTGGAATAAGCTGAATCTTGATCTGATTCAGATGAGCAAGATGTCAGCAAGGATTGTTTTTTTTGTTTGTTTTAGTTTAATTTGCACTGCAAATAGTGTGACAAATGAGAGGGGAGGATTTTTGTCAGGCATGCGAGTAATATGACACGATGTGTAGATGATTGGTAGCTTATGTCCGTATAATCATTCTGTTTTTGAAAGACTTATACTACTGTGCTGTACTCATTTTGATTTTCTTATTATTATTAATACTGAATTTCCCTATACAGACATAAATATAATCAATAAAGCATGGCATAATGTCCATAGAAAGTTGTCTTTACAACTCTGTGTAGCCCAAGGTAAAGGGCATTACAGTAGTCCAACCAAGTGGTGACAAAGGTGTGGACCAATGTTTGCAGATCTTCAGACAGAACCAGAGGCTTCACCCTAGCAATGTTTCTGACATGATAGAAGGCAGACTTGACTACAGTCGACACCTGAGTTTTCAGAGCCAGACCTTCATCAAATATCACCCCTAAATTATGCACCTGGTTTGAGGCCCTGAGCGGGTTCCCACCAAGTTGTAAACCAGATGGCATTCCCACCCATGACCCAACCATCCTCAGATCCAGATCCATGACCAACACTTCATTTTTTTCCGGGTTTAACCTCAGCCAGCTAGCACTCATCCAGTTCTGTATCTCCTGCAGGCAGTTATTAAACGCCGAGATGGTATCATACTTCTGGGTGGGTACAAAGGACATGTATAGCTGAGTATCATCTGCGTAGCAGTGAAAACTCAGCTTGTACCACCTAATAATGTCCCCCACTGGTAGCATGTACACTGCGAACAACATGGGGGAAAGCACAGAATCTTGCGGTACCCCACAGGGAAAACTGCGAGGGGACGAGGAATAAATTCCCCATATTACCCTCTGCGATCTTTCCCCTAGGAAAGTTCAAAATCAATTGAGGACTGTCCCTCCAGTCCACAAAAGAAATGCAAGTGTTCCAGCAACACCTCATGGTCCACAGTGTCAAATGCTGCTGAGAGATCGAGGAGAACCAAGATGGAATGGGCTCTCTGATCTCTTGCAAACAGGAGATCATTAAGCACTCACACCAGGGCAGTCTCAGTGCCATGCCTTTTCCGAAACCAGACTGGAGAGGGTCATAGATATTATGGCTGGCTAAATGGTCATCCAGCTACAGAACAACCACCTTCTCAATCACCTTCCCCACAAAAGGTAGGTTGGAGATTGGCCTGTAATTGGCAGGGCAGTCTGATTCCAAGGAGGGCTTATTTTAAAGTGATGGTGTCCCTGTCAAAAGACAGCTGCCTTTCCATGTGCTCAACTGTTGAACGTCACTTCTGTAGTGACATCAGAAACTGACTCCTGCTGCAGCAGCTCACAAAAAAACTCTCCAAGCAGATGGTCAGAGTAAGGGCAGGTTAGGGAGGTTAGAACAGTCAGCAGGTAGAAAAAAAACAACAGGAGATGTATTATTTCATGTCAGCACATCATATTTATTGCTCTGCCATCAAAACCACTTATAAAAAAACACACCATGTTTGCCATTGATCTTCAAGGTGCAGCACCAGTATCTACCCAAGCCAACAAACATATACTTCTGCCAAGAGGGTAGCAAAAGGGAAGGAGACACATTTAATTGTTACTGCTCACAATGAAATGACACATGTTACGCTTGATCTCAGCAACACTGACTGATCCAGTTCAGTCTAGAATGGTAACTCACTATGTTCAGCTTGTGGATCTACTTCCAGCCCCCCACCCCATGCTTATGTGTTACTCCTTGCCCTGCCCTGGAGAAGGAATGTTTTCAAGACACGCAAGCCTAGTCATTACCATCCTGAATTTGTTGTACCATCCAAAACTGTTCAGGTCTGAGGGTAAGGGACAAATCATTCATCTGCGCCTGATATCTGTATTCCCACATTGATGTGTCACTTGCCAGTCACTTATCCTCTTGCATAGGCACACTTTTAAACTGGTTTGAGTAATCTGAGGCACGTAGTCCTATAAACCATTCCCATATAGGCTGTACATCCCCTGCTTGTCATCACTGCTCTGATCAGTAATAGAGTGACTGTTTTTCTTTTTAACGTATTTGGTAGGGGAGACAATGTGTATCTGTTCTCACCTAGAGGAGCTGCTCTGGGCCACCCACAACCTCTCATGACATAGGGATATGTCCTCCAGCATACCTATACAGGCCTGTCAGCTCTCCCCCGCCACCACCCTCTTCTGCCCAAGGCTGCTGCTGTAGAGAACTCATGTGCTTAAGTGCCAGTATCATCCTCTGACTCTTACTGTTACCATCAATACTGTATGATCCTTATCACAGTAAGTGACAACACGCACTAAGATTCAACACCCACTACACCCCACTGACTATCCCTTCCCAGCCACATACTGTATGTGACAGCCAGTCCCAAGCAGCAGTGAAATTCTGGCCATGGCTACAGGGATTGATTGAATTTACAGTTAAGCTAGATTCACGAACACTTCTCAAGCCACTTTCTATAGTGAATTTGCCAGATCTCTGAAGAAGGAAGGTGACACTCTAGTTATACCTCCTCTTTTCATAACACTACTCCCATACACTTTCATCCCTCCCTCAAACAGACTAACCCCTGCCGAACCCCAATAACATCACACAGCTCCTGTCCACATCATGGACTACCAGTGCCCAATATAACGGTAGCTGGTTGATATCTCCCTCCTCCTTTTCCCCTGGGAAATCTCCTGTGCCCTTGCAAAAAATCACTCAAGGAATGCATTGCTGATCTATTGTACTTCATTATGGACCTCCCTTCCCTTGCATCCCTAAACCAAAGATTGAGAGTGTACAGTATAGTGCTTAACTGTTTCCAGTTTACTTATTCTTTTCCTGTCTACTGTGTCCATTTTCAAGGACACACTAATCAAGAGCATTAATGGCTTTCAGTCAGGCATCTAAAATTATAAGTTTTATGTTGTTATAATATGTTTCTAAGTAAAATAGTATATCAATGAATGTTAACTTTTTAATCAAGAGGCTGTTCTATTTATACTGTGTTAGTCTTTTGCTCTCTTGGCATGGCTGGTGGGGGGGAGGGGGTATTTATACTCCTAAATAATGAAACAAACTTTTCTTCTCTGAGTTCATCCCCACACTGAAAAGGACTGTGAATATGGACCAACAGCAACCATGCAGCAGCTGAGAAGTGCTCAGTGTGGAGGGTTAGGATTTCTTCCCGGCAAAGTCCAGCGGGAACTGAGGATCCAAAAATATTTCACTTTCACTCTTTAAACACCATTTCTTTGCACACCTTTTATTGCCCCCAGCTTGTTTCACTTATCCCAACCTCCAAGACATGTTCCAGCTTGCAATGGATGTGCTGTGACTTTGCCTGCTGTTTTCATATTGTAGATGAGTGTTTTTTCATAAGTGCCTTTAGTAGTAAATGTTATCATGTCTGACCATTGCACTCTGTATTATGTGGTATATGATGATTCTAGTGTTTGTGATAATACCTATCTCATCAAACCCACTAAAATATACAGTCGACAGGAGCATGACAAGCCTTTGTATTGAAATCTTATTCAGAATAAATACAGAACATGGTGTCTGAATCAAACACTAGAGTCATCCTACACCAGATAATACAGAGGACATCTGTCAGACATAGTAACATAACATTTTGAAAACATAACTTTTACTACTAAAGACACTGAAAAATGGTTATCTGCAATGTGAAGGCAGCAGCTGTGAAGTGTAATATCACTCTGTATAAAAATAATAAGTTCAACTAACTGGCAGGCCAACACCAGAAGAAGAGGCCAGGTCAAAAAGTCAAGAGCAGAGCTATAGACACCTAATCTTACCTATCCTCTGCCCAGTCCTCACTTATTTATTTGATCTTCCCAGGCTAACTGGGGATCGGGGCAGCTAGGCAGGAGGTAATGTGCACCTAATAGTGAGCAGTTTTGGTCTGGTATACAAGATTGGGCAGGGGCAGTGTGCACAGCAAGTCAAACCTTATTTTATCTCTCATCACTGCTCTTTTGTTTTAATTTAAAATAAAAGGGCAGTGAATGAGATATTTTGTAAAGCTCTCAAATGGATGAGATGGTGAAGAAAGCCGTCGGCCTGAACCAGACTTCAAAATGCTGCAGATGGACTGTGAAGTGCCATAAATGGGACTCGGAGGGAGAATTGTATTTTTGTGTCAGAAAGGTACTGAAATGAGTCATTATGATGCAGACAGTCTGATCTCTGATGCACAACAGAAAATAACTCAGAGGTGGTTCCTACTGTGCATGGATGATCAGACTGTCTGCTTCATAATGACTCACATCAATTTGTGAATTTCACAGTCACTGCAGTAGTTGTTATCTTTCAGCTAAGGTTTAGAACAACACATTGCAGACACCTGTTTCTGCTGTGCTGGGACTCCTTGAAGTGTCGTCCTGAACACAATCGAGGATGATGGAACACCACAAAGGATGTTTGGCCAGTACAGAATTTATGGGATGCAATCCTTTGCTGGTTTCTTTTTGGAAAGAGAGGGCAGATTGGCCATGTGGCTTTTTATTCTAATTTTTCTGTGGGAAGGTTATGAATCTGTGTGACCTCAAGAGAAACGTAGGGCAGCCCTAAATAATTAATCTTGAATATTTTTTTCTTTTTTTGATAAGGCTGATTCTAATGGGATAGTAATGCACATTCTGCCTTCCAGTTGTTGAGGTGTTCAAAAAACAGTGGGAGCACTATGGCTTGAGAAGAGCACAAGAGTATACACATGTGGCTTGATTTTAAAAAGAGGCATTACACCTTAAACAGAGTGCCCCTTCCCTTTCAGCCACAACTCCTCAAACGTGAGGCTGCCCCCACCATAGTTTCTAGCAGTTATGTCTGCAAAAAGGGAACCATCACTGTCCATAACTCGTGAGACTGTAGTTTTTATTTTTACATGGATGTTTATTTATTTATTTATTTATTAAATTTTGGTGACCGGGTAGGCCCACTGAGCCCCCAAGGTCCCTTTTTCAGGGGCGACCCGGGATAACAATACAAGTTATAAGAATGAACAAGGACATAAGGAACATTTGAGGCATTGTGAGTTACAGCATGAGGTGAATTTGCAGGGAATAAAACAATGATTTATTGCAGATGTATGTGGACAGATAAATAAGTTTATCCATGAATTCACATATCTCTGCAAAAAAGAATTTTGCAAGTTTGAGCCCTGCAACATTTCTGTTTCCGCTCCTGAAGTTGTGTTCCTGAAACCACACCTGCATTTTTGTGCCTGATGTTTTAGTGCCTGAGTTTTAATGACTGTTAAACAGGAAAGAGTAGAGGATGTAGAGACACATGTGATAAGGTCCTTTGAATCAGATGACTTAACCACATTTTATGACTAGAAGCAGGAACACCCATCAGTGTCTGTGGAATAATAAACTATCAGTGTGACATGTCCGAGTGAATACATCATTTTGAGAACATTAGCCCATAGCAATTAATTACTCACTTACATGTGCTATGCTTTCAGTCCTTTATTTCAAACACACTGAAGATCTGATTAACCATGAAGAGATGGAAAAGTATAACAAATTATTGTAGGAGAAAGTGAGGTTTGTATTTTAGTAGATCCTGCTCTATAACCTCCCAGTAGAAATGAAAAGAAGCAGAACTTCACTGAAGACGAGATGCTGCATCTCAGAAATTTATTGTGGGAAAGAAGCTGTCAAAGAGGTGTTATTCTTGTTACTGTCACACAGTAAAGTTTCACAAAAGCATTTGTATTTGTTTTTCTAAAAACAGAAGAGAGGGCTTATCTTATTCAGTAATGTAATTTTATCTTCATCAGCGTCATTTGCAGATCCACTGCATGTGCATTCATAATAATGAAATAGTACTAAGTAGGCCCTTTGTCCCATTTCATAACAGTGCTACTCTGTTAGTTTCTCTTTCTACCCTGACAGTTTAAAACACAGCTGTTTTACAGTAGTAAAATGAAATGAATTATTTGGCAGAGTTTTTACAATATGTGACACAAGAAAACACAGTGTTAGGTTCACTTGCAAGTCAGACAGGCTTCTCTCTCAGCTGGAGATATCAGCAGCTGACTGACATCATGTCTCCCAAGACATCAATTAGAATACAGTACTTTATTGTGAATGGCGTGGGACAAACAGAGACAGGGAAGTGTAATGAAATAAGAAAACTAATGAATAATTTGTAAAACAACTAAATAAGTACAAAACAAACATTGCATACGCAACCGAACACCTGGGGATAGGATCAGGAATTCTGTATATCCACATCAGTGCACTAGGTGTTAGGCAGTAGAAGGCAATGCAGTCTAGAGGTTAGGGCTGCAGGCTGCGATTTTGGAGGCAGAACAGACGTGGATGTAAATCCCCAAACTACCACTTACGTGCTGTGTAATCCTCAGCATGTCACTAATCTCCCCATGCTCCTAAATCACACCTGGTAACAAGTTTCAGCTCAGTGTGTCTTCCCAAACAGTAAGTAGCAAACCAAAATATGTTCTAAATGATGTTACTCTGTATTAAAAAAGACTGTTTTGTTTTGTTGGGGGTGCAGATAAAAGGGTTTTTACCCCTCCCCCAAGGAAAGAATAAATCCTGTTTGTGCCACTGCCTCAGGGATAGTCGTCGGTATTAGTTTCAGCTCCATTGGGGGAAAATTAATGGAAACAACCCAAATGTTTTTCTGAGGCCCTTTCTTTTTTATGTTTGCGTGCACGCATATGCAAGAAGCATTTTGTGGCAGCTTGCAGGAGTAGCAGGTTGTGGAGGTGCAGCAGTGTTGTGGCCAGTGCTGCCATTGCTTTTTGGGGCTTGTCTCTGTGTCACCAATGAATGAGCATGCTAGCTATGACAGTAGTTTTTAAGTGTGCCACCAACTTGAAAGAAATTCGCTGCTGCAATCAGGGAGCACCCTGTCATTGCAGCACCAGCTTCTTGTTCGGCCCTGAACAGTCTGCATGCAGATAGATGTGAAGATGGTCATGTATGTAGCTTGCTGAGAGAAGCTGATGCTGCAACGCCAGGGCATCCCTCGATTGTTGCGACAAATTGTACCTTTTGTGGCAGTATGTTTGTCTTCCCTGTCTTTCCTAGTCAGAAGTGCCTTGTGCTACTTGGAAGTGATGCAGTTTTATAGTGTGTGCTAAGTAGTACTGATGTAAAATTAAAGCAGTTGCTTAACTAGTAGAGACCCTACTAGTTAAGTGACTGCTTTAATTTTCCTCTAAGACTCTTTAAAATGACTAAAAACTGCTTTAAAAACAGTCCTCATAGACTTGTATAGGGCTCACCCCCGCACTCTCCCTGACCACACATCACAATTTCAGAGAGCATGGGGGTAGAGTTGGGGTGGAGCAGGGGCACCAGGAAGCTGGAAGACATTGGCTGGCTGAGGGTTCGGTGCCAGTTATGATCCCTTCCCCTGGTAAAACTACTACCTTTAAAATTAAACTTTTTGTACCGGTGAGCTCCCAACGACACTTGGTATTGGGCTATGAAGCCCAATACTTTATATCAGAAACTTCCTTTAATGCATTTGGGTGTGGGGTGGGGGTGTACATCACTGCTGCTGTGTATGGAATGTTATTGTACAAGTGTAATAATAGCTCCTTCCCTGTCCTTTTGCAAATGGTCCTTGATGTCTATCCCTCATCCTTCCAGGTATTTGTAGTAGACACCAGAGGAGTACTTGTGAAGAAACAGAAAGACAAGAGGATGTGGACTACAATGATTGCAGTGCTCCATCCTCCCTGGAACCAGGGTGGCTGAGGACCATGAGATAATAGTGATAAAGGCACAGGTTAGTCAGCATGGCAAAACTCTCCTCCTTGCCATGATCTGCTTATGCCCCAAGAAAGCCACAGCAGGCCTTCCCACAATTTTGGATGTTATCAGCACCCTTCCAAAGGGTTGAAGCTTGTCATTACCGAGGACTTTAACATAAACTTGGATGGAAAGGAGGCTGCCCCTTTCAGGGATCTGATAGCCACCTCCAACCTGACATAACTTGTCACCTGACCCACCATGCAGAATTATAAGACAGGAAACAGTAACCTCCTAGATTGGGTCCTAGGAAGCTCATCATCCCAGATCTCTGAGATCAAGGTTCTCCCAGACACGCAAAGTGACTACTCCCCAATCACCTTCCTGTGGTTTAATAAATTTACCAAAAGGCGACCCATCCTCATTGAAAGCAGGTTCTTGAGGAAGGGTAAACTTGAAGCCCTCAAATCAGCCCTTGCTCTACGTGACTGGAGTCCTAGTGACCTGGTGCCTACCCTTTATCAGGCCCTTAGTTACTTCATTTAGGGCTTTAGCTCTGTCTATGACATCTATGTCCCTCTCATGAAAAGAAAATTCCAGGGCAGGCAAATGGCTGGATTGATGGGGAACTCCTCTCCCACCTGAATGATAGGGACATATTCTAGGAGAAGGCAAGAAACACAGGTAGCAAGCATGACTACCAGTGTTACAAAATGGCCAGGAACCACTGCACCAAGCTAATACAGCTCGCCAAAGCCAACTACAGTATCATGAGGCCCAGCTTAGCTATTCTTGGGGTGATGGGAAAAGATTCTGGGATAGCATCAAAAGCATCCTTGGAAAGGAGGACAAGAAGCACCCTCAGCTGCTCAGTATCAGTAACACCAACACTACAGACACTCTAGCTATTGTGAAAGTCTTCAATAAGGCCTTCACCAATCTTACCCCAGTGCTACCACCTGCCTATTTTCAACCTGGTTTGAACCATTCCAACAACGTATCTACCGAGTGTTCTCACCTGACCTTCTACTTTAAAAGGGTGATGGTGAAGGAGGCCCTAACGATGGTCAAGAATGTACTAGGTAAGACCAGACTGGGCAGTGATGGGATAGACATGAAACATCTATCTCTCACCCTGGATGTTCTTATAGTGCCCATTACCGTGCTGTACAATAAGTCCCTGGCCTTGCCCAATTCCCAGCAGTTTGGAAGCAGGCCCTAGTTACACCAGTGCATAAAGGAGGCGACAAGTATCTGGTAGCCAACTACAGACCCACCTCGATCCTCTCCCCCGTGTCCAAGGCACTGGAAAAGATTGTGGTGGGTCAACTCATCGACTGCCTCAATAAGTATAATCTACCTAGCCCCATCCAGCATGGCTTCAGACAAAATCACAGTACCACCACTGCCCTGCTGGACTACATGGACTATGCACATAAGGCCCTGGATGAAGGCAAACTGGCGGGGTCTGTCTTTATTGACCTCACCAATGCCTTCAATACAGTCAACTACCCCCTGTTACTGACCCAATTGCAAAACACTGGTGTGGCGCAGAATGCCCTTTGCTGGTTCCAAGACTACCCGATACAGAGCGATCGATGTGACAAAATTGGGCAAACAGTATCTAGCACAAGATAGGCATCATTAGGGGTACCCCAAGAATCAGTATTGGAGCCCCTACTCTTCAGCCTCTTCTTAAATGACCTTCCCACAGCCTTTGACACCAAACTCATGCTATATGCAGACGATACTGTTTTCCTGCACAGCAGCACATGTCACGCTGCCCTACAATCTGAGCTGCAGAACTCTTTCTCCAAACTGGAGGACTGGTTCTGTAGTCATAAGTTGCTACTAACCTACAAGAAGACCAAGGCCATGCTTATATCCAGCCCCCACAACAAAAATAGGCACCACCCCCTCATCATCTCCAACTCATGCAATGAGCTGCTGAAACAAGTTCACCTGTTCAAGTATCTAGGGGTAATAATAGATGATACCCTCATGTTTGCACACCATATTGACTCTCTGGTCAAGACAGTCAATACCAAGATTGGTGTCTTGTAGAGGCACAGGCAATACTTCTTTCCAGGGGCCCTATGCCTCTCAGTCCACAGCTCCATCATATTTACTATTGACTATGTACTCATGGTCTATGTTGCGGCAATGGATACAGAACTCAAGAGGGTTCAGATTGCGCTCAACAAAGCCTGCAGACTCACTCTGGATGCTGAGCATGGCATGTATACCTGTACTCTGTATAAACATGCAAATTTGCTGTCATTAAGAAACAGGGTCAAATTCTAGATTTGTGTCCTAGGGGAAGATGGCTCTACTGGGTAAAACACCACTTTGTGTTGGCAATTTGATCAAGGTAGCCAACTCATTACAAGTCACCAGGGGGAGGACTAGAGGGGCCTTATCTATCCCCTTCCATCCCACCTTGCTTGGGCGATGTGCATTTGCCTACTGGGCCCCCCTGTGGATGAATGAACTACCCGGGCACCTCTTGGCCATCAATTGTCTGGCCAAATTCAAAATTGACCTCAAACAGCACCTAATAACACTCTCTAAGTGCACCTGCCCCTAAGTCCAGCCTCACCTGCTGTCACTGACCCCCAGAAAGCACTAGGCAGGCTTCAGGTACCCCCTCCCTCTGACCCTTCTCATGACTTGCCTCAGCAATCACTTCATGTCATGCTCTTTTGGCACCCACCACCACACCTTTCACTCATCCCCCAACTCCTAGTCCCATGAGTTTGCTTAACAGCCAGTACTAATGAGAGCTGCCTGACCATGTCCCCTTTCAACCCACCATTAACTCTAGCATGTCTTCTCTGCTCAGCCTCCCCTCCCCATTTCTCCCTATACCTTATTGCCCTTCTTTCCCCACCCTTCACCTCCACTGCAGTACCTATCTCTCTCTCGTACCTCCTTTCTTCACCCTACTGCAAGCTATCCCCGTCCCTCTGAACTACTGACAAGAAACTTTGTGGCTGCTTATTTCCCTCCCCCATCCTCCTAAAGTGTTTGTCTTGTTATTTTAACTTGTACTTTTGTTTTGAGTTATTCTGCAAGTTCTGAATGCAAGCTGTATAGTTCATTGTGATGTACCTTTGCTTTCTCCTATTGTACTTTGTTTTGCAATCTATGATGTGGAACCTTTGTAAAAGAGCTTGCACTCAAAGGTCTTTTCTGAATGACTAAATAAATCAATAAAATTAAAAAGTGTATTTAACTTTCTGTGGGTGAGGCATTCAGAGTTCTGAACCTGTTTAGTTCATTGCACGTTGTGTGGAGTCTGGTTGAGGGGACTATTGTGCAACCTGCTGGGCTGGGTCTGGCTTGGATATTGGATACAGTTTGCAGGGTGGGCAGGAGGAAAAGACAACATCATGGGCTGGTGGCTTGGGGAGGGCCAGAAAATCTGGGAGTTGGGCTAGGGGGCAGTAGGAATTTAACCTTCCCAACGGCAGTTTGCATCCTACAGTAGGATGCAACTTGCTGTGCTGGGAAGCAGTTAATCCCTAGAGAGGGGAGCTGTGATGAAACCATGAGCCCAGTGCTAGGGACCACGCAGTGGAGAAGGTAGCTGGGCAATGGGGAAGGTGGTTTGGGAAACATACTGGACTGTTGGGACTCTGGGGAAGGGCTACAGTGCACCTTACTGGGTATGGGGAGGGGGTAAGAGGGTAGAAAATTCTGTTTCAGAAGACCCCTACAATGCACCATAATGCAACAAAAAACAAAACAGGTTATGGGGGCCTAGGTGGCCCCCAGAACCCCGGCTTATAGTTTTAATTTTTGGTGCGTACACTTTTTTTATGGCTGGTTACTCCTCTGCCACCCATTGCACACTGTACCACCCTCATCCCTCCATTCTTGTCCCTGACTCACCTGTACTACAAAAGAAACCCTCCTTCCATACCCACTGTGAGCTGTAGTGCCCCACCCCTCCGTTCCTGTCCCCAATTCCCCGTACTATAAAATAAACTCTCCTGCTACTGCCCACTGTGCACTGTACTGCCCCATACCTCCATTCCCATCCCCAATTTTCCATACTACAAAGGAAACCCTTCCACTACCACCCACTGTGCACTGTACCACCCACCCCTCCCTTCCTGTCCCCAGAGTGAGCATGCCTGTTGCAAACCCATATTCTAAACGCTGCAGTTTGTTTCTTGTGTAGTGCACCATTAAACCACACAATGAGGGAAAGAGCTCCATGTACAGAAAAACTGTCAAGTAAAGATGGAACAGTACAAACAGAGATCTAGGTATTAATAACCGAACAGTTATTCAAATTGCATCATTTTCTATGGCATGGACTAACTGGGAATTGGTTAGGCATTTTGGATTTTAGGGTTTGACATGATTGTAGCAGCTGTTGGACTGTTGCACATTCAGCAGCTAAATATCACTCATTGGGCTGGCCCAGTGGCACTGAGGCTTGAGGTACTGGTCTCTACACCTCTTGTCATTCCAGTGACCTGAATTCAGGAGTGAGCTCAGGCACAGTGAGTCAGCAGGGGAGGGACTGGATTGAGTGCCTGGAGGGCTGCTCTCCTGTCCCGGGGAAGGTAGTGGGATGCCCAGTGCTCCAGCAGCCCCTGGTGGAAATTAGGGGTTCCACAGAAGCAAGGGCTGCATGTAACAGCGTGCCCAAAGCTTGTAGGAGTTGCCATGCATCAAGTGTTGGGGAAGTGCACATGCAGGGGAGAAGAACCAGGAAAACAGAAAAACCTGGATCTGAGGGATAGGCGACGGCACCTATCCTCCATGCCTAGCACTGGATCTGACTCGGTTGGGCCTCATATCCCCTCCACCCAGGCCCCACCCGCTTTCCAGAGTCTGCTTTCCTAAGGAGCCCAAGAAGGAGCAGGGCTACCATCCCCGGGCAGGTTAAACCGGGGGTGCTGGCAGTGGGGGGGGGCAGGACAACAGTCCACAGAGGATCTCAGGTGGGCAGGCACAAAGGATTGGATGCCTGAGAGAGTTCCCCCAGATCAGTGCCCGGAGGGAAAAAGAGTTGACAAAAAAAAAATATCACTCATTGCATTTCTTTAATGTAAATATTGAATTCCTGAGCTCGAACCATGATGCACAACCCAACTAAACCAAAATGTTAATTCTCCATTGTGCTAGCATAAAGAAATGAATTGAAATGTTACATTTCACAGGTTGGTGAGGAAGGGAGAGACAGTTTCATGTTCTATCAGGGAACTCAATGAAGACAGAGTTCATTACACAGGACTGGAGTAAATGTCATTAAAAGTGACACTGTTTACAATTTCTGTTTTTCTTTAGGAATTGTACATAATATGGATATTTTCTATAAAATAGTTCCCCTTTCAAATCTCGAGCTGTTAGTCAAACTGTCCAATAAGAGACTGGCTGCTATTCAAACTGGTAAATCAGAGACTGGGATTTGCTCTGCACCTTTTTAGTCCTCTATCCATTATACTTTTGTGATTGACAGTTAAACTTTGTCAGAGCCCATCATTTTTATGTTGGTTGCTTGTGCAAGAAACATTTTGCTACAAACAACATTTCAGAGGTATGTCACTGACTAGCCCAATACAGGTCAAGCTGCGTTAGGCTCGACTACCATCCCTATACTACATCTCTATACCTCCAGTACTACCAATGCCAAAATAAGCAAGCAAACATTTGGCATTGACAAATGCCTGTTACTATTGAATTGGTAACTTCTTGTAACTGCCTTCCTGAGGAGGTTATAGAGTCAGAAACAGTGTGGGGGAAATTCAAGAATACATGGGACAGACATAAGGCAATTCTGCTGGGTGGGAAGAAGTAGACTGTTAGTTAACTAGGATCTGCAGCTTATCCAATCAGTAGTGAAATAGGCAAACTGGGTGGGCCAGGCATTCCTTATCTGCCATCAAAGTCTATGTTTCTGGAAATGACTACCTCAAACTTCTAGGAATTTAATGAGTCATAACTCTTTTGTAACAGCTTTATGGAATAGTATAAGCACAACTGATACTTATAATTGTTAGAAATAACCTACTTGTTTGTACTTCCTGTTTGTATCTGTTATTACATGTTACTGTATCTTTGTGACTTATACCTTGACCACGGTTGTCTATGAAAATGAGCATTTTGTCCATAGGCTTTTCAAAATAAGTGAAATGAAATGTAATCTCATTCCTAAAATCAAGAAATCTTTCATGATTTCACCTGTACAGTTAAAATTCTTACTCTCTTTTATTCCCTCATCTCACTCATTTTGAAGTTGATGTCCTTGCCTTGATATAACTCCATTTTCAGGGAGAACAAATTAACACATTTCCAGAATCCATAATTAAATCTTGCCATTTATTGACCCTGGCTTACATATGAATAACAGAACTGCTTGATCCTAGGAATGATTTCTTCCAATAATCTCGTGATTTGCAATATCATTTCTACAGTTCATGACTTCTCTAGAAAACCACCATCTTAACTCTTACACCACCCAGGACCTAGCCTTTTTCAAAGACAGGTCCTTACCCTACACAAAAAAAACTCCCACATTCTGATTCATGCTACTGGACAGAACACAATGATAACACCCAAGCTGTGAGCACATGCATGTGTGTTTGGTGTGTGTGTGGAGGGGGGAGGGTGGCTTTCGTGAAGTAAATATCAAGACATTTCACACTCAACAAATTATTTTTTTATCTGGCCATTTAGTGATTATTTTTTCTAAATGATCAAAATTTGGAATTATGTTATTTTTTCCTAGTCATATTATTAGTTTCATTTATTTTGAAACATTTTAGTCAGGTTATTTAGGCTTTATGCCACTTTTGAGGGACTGTTAGAAAATATGTTTTTGCAAGTTTCAGTGCAATGGCCAAGGGACACATTCTTGGTGAAGGGGCATGATCATGGAAAAATGGCATGGTTTCAGTGAGGGGTGCCCAGATTTTTCTAAAGCATAGGGCCCTAGGTTGCTTTAATTTGGTCCTGATTTTTCATGACTGACAGCATGGCCAGGCATATAACTTAGCCTTTAAGTGCATAACAGTGGCTTTGAAATTCAGGGCAAATCACCAAATTGTGTTCCACTTTCTTATTGTGAAGAAAATTAGTTTAGGAATAGTGAAACCCATATTTTCAGGGTCAATGATAGTTTTAGTCAAGCAACTTTTTTATATTTTTATAGTTTGTGTGTCTAAAAATTGCTCTGATAATTTGAGAACCGTTAGCAAATCTTTGAGTAGCACTGGTAAGTTTGAGTGTAAAATTCCTATCAGTTGAGAAGTAGTATGTTGCCTGGATGTGAGAGCATTGAGCTCTGAATGGGCTTGTTACATCCAACAAATCAGGGCTTTCAATCTGCTTGCATACCTTGTGACTCTGGGCAAGTCACTTAACCATCCTCTGCTCCCATGATACACCTGATAAAGAGCTTTAGCTCATTGTGCCTTTCTCATAGGCATAGCTGTGTTGGGCCGGGGCTGCCTCTGTGTCCAGAACCCCTATCCCATATTGTGTTTACATGAAAAAGGTTTTGTACATTCAGACTAAATAATGGGACTGCTTTCATAAAAACCCACATAGATTGTATAAACTGGACATCTGATAAGTAGCTCTTAGATATTTTTATTTGCATTCACCACTTGTGAAGGCCAAGAGGTCACTGACCACTCATGAAGATACAAACATTATCTGATAGCCACCCATCAGATATTCCCTATTTTTCAGCCTGGTGCAAGCACGTCCTCCTCCATGCTCACATTTCCACCATCCACATTTGCAGCTTACACTTTTACACACTCCTAATCTCACAGCCCCTACTACACACTCACAGTGCCCTCACTGCAGTGCCTTTGTGGCTTTGTATTTCATTTTTTGATTTCCAAATACTGTTCTGTAAAGTTGCCACTGATTCTGAGCTACTGGAGGGAGACACACTCAGGATCAAATCAAATGAACAATGATAAACTGATACATAAATAGAACTGTGATATTTTATTGCAATAGCAGCATAACAGCAGTGCAAGAGCACCAGTGCTTCAACTTGGGACAAGTCTTTATCAGAGGACAGCAAAATGTGTAAACAGGCAAAACATTTATATATTTTAGTTAATTGATAACAGTAATTGTTTTCATTACCCATAGCCAGTATGCAATAAGGTGTGAAAAACAAACTCAGGCCCTACATACAAGAATAATACTAAGCTTCAAACATTGGAGAATACAATTAACAGACAACTGTATTTAATATTAAATCCAAGTGGCATACACCATATAGTTCAGTGTGCACAACATAAAACCAGAGTACTACAGGTACCATAATTGTTCAAATGTCCATTGATAATGGAGCATACTAAACTCTGGAACAGGTGAGGGGCAAGAATCCCAAATTGATTAAGATACTCAAATAACAGGATATACAAAAATTGAAAAAAATCATAGTAATTCAAGAGGTGGTGGGATCGTTATGTACATATCGAACAATTTTAATTGCTGCCTAGTAGACAGTGGTACAGATAATAACTGTAGTATTGAGTTATTATGGATGAAAATCCTTTTCCCCAATAATCACAGCATTGCTATTGGTCTTGGATACAGAGCCTCAAACCTAAACAGCCATGAGAATAACATATTTATGAGCAAAACTGAAGCAATGGGGCATGGCAACAACTATAATCTCATGGGAGATTTTAATCTCCCAAATATCAACTGGGAATCTGGCAAATGCTCATCTACACTGGAATCCAGATTTGTGGACTTAATGATCCTAAACAATATGGAACAATTAGTTAAGGTCCCTACAAGGGAAAAAATATTCTCGATTTATTCCTAACAAACATTGAGTAGGATATAACTAAAGTTAAAGTAATTCATCCATTATCAAATAGCGATCACAACATGGTGCTTCTAGAAGCAAATATCAAAAATAATAATGCAGTTTATTCATGGCTGCACCAAGATTAAAAACTTCTACAAAGCAGATTAAAAATCAATGAATATGTGATATATTGGGACTGGGCTGCTGAACTGGCTAGCTGCGATCTGAATAACATCTGGCTTAAAATTCATAACAGAATATAACACTGCATTAACCAATGGGTACCCACCAGAAAAAAATATAATAACAAGAGAACCCCCTTATGGTGGAACAAGTACATAAAATGTAACTTAAACAAAATACAAAAACTATATAAAAAATACAAAAAACATTCTATATCTTCAAACTGGTCAGCATACAAAAAATTGGTAAATAAAAATAAGATCCTAATTAGGAAGTCAGAAAAGCATATTGAAGAAAAATGTGTGACTTCTGTTAAAGACAACAAAAAATCATTGTTTTAACTACATTGGTTCAATGAAATAAAACAGCCCTATTATTGGACCATTAAACACAATCAACAGAGTAATTACTGATGAGGCAGATGTGGCAACATAATTAAATAAATACTTCATCAGTATGTTTAGTCCTGAACTCTCTACACCATTATCAAGTATAGAACCCTCTAGCACTATTAATCAGTTTAACACAAAAGAAGAACTAGATGCTATAAAAATGACAAAATCAAATGGGTCTGCTGGACCAGACAGAAATCCATCTATTTTCATAAAAAATACTGGGTCTCAGCTAGCTGGCCCTTTAACTGTCTTGTTTAATACCTCTATTACTACAGGCACTATCATCCCAATATGGAATCAGGCTACTGTGATTCCATTATATAAAAATGGCAGTAAAAATCTAGTGGAAAATTATAGACCTATAAGTATGACAGCTGTTTTCTATAAATTGATGGAGAGACTCTTAAAGGATAGAATAACTGAGCATCTAGCTGATTTAGGGCATATTGATATTACCCAGCGTGGGTTCATCAGAGGCAGATCATGCCAAACAAATCTTCTAAATTTCCTTGAGCCGGTAAGCAAAGCTCTTCATAAAGACCTATCTGTTAATGTGATTTTTTTAGACTTTTCGAAGGCTTTTGACTCAGTGTCACATAATATTCTTATAAAACATTTGAAAATTGTAAAAATGCACCTTTTAATCATAAGTTGGATAGAAGCTTGGCTGTCAAATCTTTCAAAGCAAGTTTCACTAAAAGGCCACCTATCTCCTTTGGGCCTAGTCACTAATGTGTCCCACAAGGCTCCATTCTGGGGCCGGTTCCTTTTAACATATTAATATCTTCCATGCTCCCCCTTAACAAAAATTGTTGGATGGCAAAGTGCGCCGACAACTGTAAACTTGGTGGCATTATAACAAACTCAAATTCTGCCCTTGAAATTTAAAAAAAATCTCACACATCTTGAGAAATAGTCACTTAAAAATAAATTATCATTTATTGAGCTCAAATGCAAGGTGATGCACTTAGGGAAAAACAATCCATGTTTCACCAAAAATTAAACAGTACAAAACTACAAAACCTAGACAATGAAAAAGACCTTGGCGTTACCATTTCAAATTATTTTATTTTGATATACATACAAAAAACATTGTAAAAAAGGGGGAATCAAATACTCAGCTGCATTCTGAGAAATATCAAAAGCAGAAATGAAAGGGTCATAGTCCTTCTTTATTCCAATCTTGTTAGACCACACCAAGAATATTGTTCATCAGTATGCACTCCACAATTGGTAAGAGGAAACAAATGAATAGAAAAAGTTCAGTGAAAAGCAACAAGAAAAATAAAATCTGTAAGATGACAAGTACAAGATTAAAAAAATTAGATCTCTACTCAATGCAATACAAGAGAAAGTGGGGCAACCTATGCCTAACATATAAAGCAACAAAAGATGGGTCAACACTAGAAACCATTGGGTTATATAAAAATCTCTCCAATTCCAATACTAGAACATATGATATGAAATTAAAAGGTAGTCAAAATAAAACAAACAAGAGAAATTATTAGTATACACAAAGGGTCATTGCTACATGGAATGTCTTTCTAAAAAATATTGTTGAGAGCAATACAATTAACATTTTCAAAAACAGATTAGATACACACATGGGGAATATAACATTTGATTTCCACTAATAAAAAATGGTGGCGAGTTCATAGTTCATACAGAACTCGAAAATCACCTATGATCCTATGATTCATAGATTCATAGATGTTTACAAGTTCAGGAGGCAGATGCCCATGAGTGAACTCACCTCCACTTTTCAGTGGTGAAAGAAAACATTTCTGTCACCCATATAAGTGTCAAGCCTGTTATTGAACTGCTGAAGATTATTGCTGTTAACAATATCTACAGGAAGTGAATTCCAAATTGGAGGGATTCTCTGAGTGAAAACCATGGAGCATTTATTTGTTTTACATAATGATGTTTTAAATTTAAAATTATGTGATCTTGTTTGATTACATTTTGGGTTCTTTTCTAAACCAATCGTGTTTAGCAAATATTCATTTTGATAAGCATTAAAAGCATAAATTAGGTCTCCTCTCAGTATTCTATATTCCAAAGAGTACAGTTGTAGTGTTCTAAGTCTGGACCCATATTCCATATTAGACACACTGTCTAGTCTTTTAGTGGCTCTATGTTGGACCCTTTCTATCATACCTAAATAGCCTATAGAAGTTGGACCACAGAAAGAGGAACAATAGTCCAAGTGTGAGCGTACAAGTCAGTAATATAAGGGTAAAATAATGGATTGCTTCCTACTTTTAATGTGTCTCAAAATATTGTCAAGAATCATATGGCATCTTTTGACAGTTATGTTAGTATGAGAATTTAATTTTAAATTGTTGGATATCATAACACCCAGATCTTTTTCTCCTGTTGTTTCCACTAAATTCATATTTTGTATAGAATAGTTAAATTCCTGGTTATTACTACCCATGTGCATACTTTGCATTTCTTAACGTTAAATTTCATTTTATTTTCAACATCCCAGGTAGCTAATCTATTTAGATTTTCCTGTAGGGTAATGGTAGATGAAATATTGTTTACTAGGCTTCCCATTTTGCAGTCGTCAGCGTACTTGATGATCCAGACTTCTTTTGAAGTTTGCATACTGGAGATCGGTATGCTAAATAGGAGAGGGCCCAACACAGATCCCTATGTTACTCCACTGGTAACTGGGCTCCAAACAGACTCATGCCCACAAATAACCACCCTTTGTTGTCTATTGGATAGCCATGATTCAATCTATTTCATTATATTATTATCCATATTTATATTAAGAAGTTGTTTGATCAAAATCTTGTGGGACACAGTGTCAAATGCCTTTTCAAAGTCTAGAAAGATAACATCCAGTGGGATGCCATTATCTAGGGTTTCACTGACTGGTTTGAAAAAACTAATTAAGTTAGTTAAACATGATCCTCCTGATGTGAAACCATGCTGGACATACCTATACAGCCAGTGTTAATAATATGATTGGATATTTTAGTTTGAATCAAACGTTCAATAATTTTGCAAAAAAGGGATGTTAGGCTGCTAGGCCTATAGTTTGATGTCAACTGTTTATTGCCACCCTTATGAACTGGAGTTATTTTAGCTATCCGCCAAGATTGTAATGCAATACCACAATTCACAGACATGTTAAATAAGTAAGTGAGTGGGCCAGTTAGTTCTTTTGAAAGTTATTTTATGAATTTTGAATGTATGCCATCAGGTTCTGGAGATTAATTATTTTTTATTAAATTAATAGCCTCAAGAGTGTCTTGTTTGGAAAAATAAGAAATGAAATCAACTGATGGTTGCAAATTGAGATTTATGGGTTCTATGGGACTAAAAATACTTGTAAAGTATTGGTTAAGTTCAGATCCCATATCATGTTCATTAATGGTGATTTTATCATTTGATATTAAAGGCACAATTGCAGTAGAATTTTGTTTAAGAGAACCAATATAGTTATAAAACTTTTTTTTATCTTTAATATTTGCTGCTAAATTGATTTCTAGTTTTTGTTTTGCCATTCTTATTTTATGTTTAGTTAGTTTTGCAATGAACTTAAACTTGGACCAATCAGAATCTTTTTTGGTCTTGCAAAATTTCTTGTAGGCTCTATGTTTTTTATTTATTAATCATTTTAAATCTTTGGACCACCTAGGAGGTATTCTTTGTTTAGTATTTATATTGTATTTAACTCTGTCTGGAACCCATGTATCTAAGCAATAGTCTATTTTTCCCTTAATTTTTCCCCATATATATTCAGTATCAAGATCTATTAGTTCATTTTTCCAGCACCAAGTAGATAAATACTTTTTATACTATTATAATAAGCTTTATAGTAATTTTTAAAATTACTTATTCCTTTATTATTTTTAACAAATTGTGCAATGTCACATGAGATCATTTTGTGATCACTGCTTCCCAAAGGTGGTAAGGAACATAGGTTGGGGTTGTTCATAAAAATGAAGTCCAGGATATTATTGTTCCTTGTAGGGTGATACAGCAATAGATCTAGACCTAATTTAAAAGTAGTTTCAATGAATTTTTTTCTCAAGAGGGGCCATTAGTATTAAATGTTTCCCAGTTAATATTTGGGAAATTGAAATTGCCCAGTAACATTAAATTGCTATCTACAGATATATTTTCTAGCTGGTTTAGAAAGGTTAGGTTCTCTTCATACTTCAAGCTTGGAGACCTATAGCACAAGCCAATTGTTAAAGTTTCTTAGCCAAGCATAATCCTAGCCCTTAATATTTCTACCGTAATGTCTTCAAGAATTATCTCATGGCATGTAAATTTATTTGATACATATAGTGCTAAGCCTTCACCTCTGTTATTTTGTCTGTTCTTTAACAACTTTGAAAAACCTGGAATATCTGTATTCCAGTCCTTGTCTAAAAACTATGTTTCAGTTATGCAGCAGATGTCAACTATTTTTTACTTCTAAGAACATAACTTAACACATTCAGTAATAAGAGTTTTGTGTTTTTTATACTATCTTGATGATTGTGTTCCCTATTGTTTACATGCTTTTCAGTAATATTAAGGTTATACAGGCCAGGGCTGTGAAGGCTTTTTGAGTGTTTTTTCTTTTTCTTCATTTTCCTTAAGTTTGTTGTTAGGACAGTATGAGATCTATAATTCTTATTGTTCGGGTTACTCGAGTACCTTATAACTGATGGACGAGGTGCGGATATAAATAAATCCCCCCCATGAATTATTTTTAAAACTGTACTTATATAATTATTGAACTGGTAACTAAGAATTTGTGACCCTTTTTTGTTTAAGTGTAATCCATCATCACTGTACACTTCATTATTTCCAATAAACTCCTTCCAGTGTGTTATACAACTAACATTTTGTTTTTAATATTTTGTTTAAGACACCATTGTCTAGGCCAGTTATTTATTTCTTTTAGAGTGCAATTTTGTTGAAATGTTGCTCTAGGAACTGGCAGGATCTCAGAAAAGGCAAAGACACAGCCCAACTCTACCAATTTATTAGTTAGGTTAACAAATTCTTGTCTAATATTAGCATGTACACTGTACAATCCGATGCACATTCCGGTCAGTCGGGGACCTCTGCGGAGGTGTATGAAGGGTTATGCTGGTCCCCTGCTCTATCTGGAGATGGGGTGGGCACTATCTGTTTAGATGGGGGACTGGACCACCACTGGGAGGGTCATTGGCCTGCATTGTGGTCATAGGGGATAGGGGGTACCAGCTGGGCAGTGCTGCAGAGAGCTTGCTGCATGCCCCGTCCATGTGCCATGCATTAGATGCATGGGGGGTGCTGCCACATGTAAGGAGACTTAGACTCCGGGTTGCATCCTGTACCTGAATCAGGTGCAGGATCCCTGGCATAGGGGGCTTTGGAGCAAGCTGCAGTTTGCCGCAGCTTGCGCCGAACACAGACCCCTTTGGGAATTGGGCCCCTCTAAGTCCAGAATGGGAAGGGGACCAAGACATTATTAGTAAAGTCTCATATATATTACTGTACATCTCAATGATAAAATAGATGAGAAGAAATTCCTAAATCTCAACAATAAAACCAATAACAAAAAACTTAGAAAAATAAACATGTCACTGATTCTGTCTGCTCCCCCACCAGTGTTCATTCATCACGGCAGACTGCATTTAAAGAATACTTTTTTCATTCATTAAGGACTGACTGATAACTTGAACCATTTTTTTTAAAATTTCAAATGTTATACAGTACTGTAAGGTTGTCACTCATCACCAGGGACGCTGGAAAATTGCGGGCATGATTTCTACGCATTTTCCGTGGTTTTATCCTCCCTCCGTGACTCTACCACGATATTGCCTGCTCTGGTGGTGGTCTGTGGCTCTCTGGCTCTCTTTCTTTAGCCACATTGTGTTGCCTTGTGCTGCCATCCCCCCAGTGCTTTGTCCAACTCCATCCCCCTCCAGTAAGACTGTTCCACCCCTGTGATGTCATTATAGGGGCGGAAACACCAACACATCCAGTCAGGGGCTCCCTGACTAAAAAAGAGGTTCGTGCACTTTGCCTGCTTTGTGTCCCCTCAGGTCCGCCCTAAGCCTTTAAATACAGCGGACTGGGGGACAGATCAACATTCACCTAGCGATTCAGTCCACTGGCTGCGAGAGACAGGAGAGCGAGGAGCGAGCAAAGGGAGACAGAGTGAGCAAGCTAGTGAGCAAGCGAGTGAACGGAGAGGGAAGGAGCAGCGAGCGAACGGAGAGGGAGAGAGCAAGCGTAGCCCTGCACCACGGAGATCCAGCCAAGACAGAGATCAATCACTAGGGACCAGCGCTACATAGAAAATGCAAGCTGCAGCTAAATTGCTTTTGGGGACCAACCTGAAGCAAAGAGCACTTCCGGTCCACTAGCAGCTTGGGAGCATAATAAAATTGCAATCTGTCCTGCTGTCTGCTTTACCTGCTGCCTGCATTCTGCCATCTGAGGGGGATAACAGAAGATTCTGCTAGATTCTGCCTAGAAGGCTTTCCCTGGTTCCCAGTCTGCATCTGGTAAGTAAGTTACTTTGCTGGCTAGTTTGGGATGGGTGGGGTGGGGTGGGGTTGAGGGTGGGAGGGCAGATGTTGGGTTTTGTTGGCACATTTTCTGAAGTGTTCTGTGTAAACAGGCAGGCATGTGCACCAGTCTTCCAGGTCTGTGCCATGCTCCTGTGGTCTGGCATCTAGGGATGGACTGGTAGACTGGCCCACATACTGACCTCAGTGGATGCTGGCACAGAACTAATTTTTCTGCACGTGTACCAGTCTGCCAAAAGCAGCCATTCTCCTGTGGTCTGGTCGGTGGAGGGTCAGGCCTGGTGGACTTGGTACACTTGCAGGAAAAAATTGTTCTGGCCTCGGGTGAAGGTGGGCATGGGGCGGACATGCAGGCTGGCCCAGAACAATTTTTTTCTGCATGTGTACCAGTCTGCCAGGCCCGTGCCAAGCTCCAGTCACTTGTTGTTGATGGTCGGTGAGGGTCGGGCCTGGCGGACTTGGTACACTTGCAGGAAAAAAATTGTTCTGGCCTCGGTTGAAGGTGGGCATGGGGCGGACGGCAGGCTGGGCCAGAACAATTTTTTTCTGCATGTGTACCAGTCCTGCCAGGCCTGTGCAAGCTCCAGTCTCTTGTTGTTGATGGTCGGTGGAGGGGTCAGGCCTGGCGGACTGGCCCACATGCCTCAAAAATAATTGTGGCAAGTGTGACTGTGTTGGCAGGGTTGCCATGTACCAGCCCATGACATTACTGCATGTCGTGCTGGGGGGAAAGGAACTGGGGAAGAACCCCCCTCCAGAGGATAATGGAGATGATGATGATGATGATGTGCACTCCTGCGGCATGGGTGGCTCACATCACATCCCACTGCTGGCCCAGCTCGCCGTGATCTCCCTGGGTGCCAACACATAGGCTGCACGGATCTCAGTCATGCCAGAGGTCTGGGGTCTGGCTTACAGCACTGCAGGTGGGGAGATCCAGTCAGGGGGTTCAGGCAAGGAGTGAGAGGCCTCTGCCCTGTGAGTACCCTGGAAGCATGCCCTGTCCTCCAGGGTGCATAAAGAGTCTTAAAAAAAAAAATGTCATCCGTTTTATTTAATAGCAACAGTGCTTGCAGGAATCAAGAATCAATCTTCAATTTTATTTAATGTAACAGTGCTTAAAGAAATCAAGAATCTATCATCAGTTTTATTTAATGTAACAGTGCTTGCATGAATCAAGACTCAATCAATTTTATTTAATGTAACAGTGCTTGCATGAATCAAGAATCAATCATCAATTTTATTTAATGTAACAGTGCTTGCAGAAATCAAGAATCAATCATCAATTTTATTTAATGTAACAATGCTTTAAGAAATCAAGAATCAATCAATTTTATTTAATGTAACAATGCTTTAAGAAATCAAGAATCAATCATCAATTCTATTTAATTGTAACAGTGCTTGCAAGAATCAATCAACATCAATATGTCTCAGCCAAATGCCAAGCGTCCGCGTCTGTCTCGCGAGGAGGCCAAACAGCTCCATCTTTCCTACACTGTGCGCGCCATTGATCGGGTTGCTCTGTATCCTGGTGATCTGTATGAGGATGGGGGCCAGCTGTTCTGCAAGTTCTGCTGTCAAGCCGTGGATTATCTTCGCAAGCATACAATCGACCTGCACATGAGAACACAAAAACATGTGGATCGGAAAGCTGCAGCAATGAAGAGAAAACAAGACGGTATGTATACAGTATTTATACACAAGTATCACATTTATCTCTCTGTGCGTGGGTGAGTGTGTGGGTGGGTGTGTGGGTGAGTGTGAGTGGGTGAGTGTGCGGGTGAGTGGGTGAGTGTGAGGGTGCGGATGAGTGTGAGGGTGCGGGTGAGGGTGAGGGTGTGAGTGAGGGTGAGGGTGAGGGTGCGGCTGAGGGTGAGTGGGTGTCGGGTCTATCACTTTTTTACATTACCTTTTTTTTTCCCCACTTTACAGGCAGTACCATACAACGACAGCAGTCACTGGCATCTTGTTTATTGAGAGCAACATCAGCCTCTGAGGATCGTAAAGAATTTGTCCTGGACTTCGTAAGATGCCTGACACATGCAGACATTCCTCTGGAAAAAGCTCCAGCCTTCGAACAGTTCCTCTGCAAATACACAAAACATGGTGGAAGTCTTCCTGGGTCCGCACAGCTACGCTCTACATACCTTCAGGAGCTTCACCCAAAGCATGAGGACTATGTAAGAAAGCTGGTTGAAGACACTGACCTCTACTTAATATTGGATGAAACTACAGATGCCTGTGGACGTAGCGTTTTTGGAGTTCTGGCACAGCCTCTGACAAGGGTCAATGAACAGCCGGTGTTGATAGGACTTGAGTTTTTGGATCGTGTGAATCACACCACTGTCTCCCAAGCTGTGCTTTGTATTTTAAATGAGAATGGCATAAATTTTGACAAGGTGTTTGCAATTGCCACAGACAGTGCCAGCTATATGCAGGAAGCATTTAAAACTATTCTTTCCGGCATATTCCTGAACGCTGTGCATGCAACTTGTATTGCACATTTGCTAAATTTGGTTCTGGAACTCTGGTCCACAGTATTGGAAGACCTTAATACTGTGGTCAGCTTGCTCAAAAAGGTTTTCTGTCAGAGTCCCATGAGGCGCCATCAATATTTAAATTTCTGGAGGCAAAGGATGGCATTGTTCAAAGATGCCTGTATATGTGCTGACCACTGGTGCTCCTGGGTAAAGGCAGTCAATTATCTGGCTGACTATCTGCCTCTCGTGGCAGACTTCATAAACAGTACTTCATCAGATGCAGCTTCATTTAAAAAAACTCAAAATGCTGTTGTCAAGTAGACTTGATGTGCTTGTAATGCAAGCCACATTTGTGTCGGAACACTCCAGTGAGCTTGTGCAACTCATTGAAGAGCTGCAGGCAACAACGGTACCCCAAGGGCACAGCATTTTTTCACGACTGAATCACCTACACTTATTTTTGGATTTCTGTGCCACAGCTGGCATAGACGAATACAGACCTAAGACTGTGGAAAAACTCTCAATGTGCCAAGAGGGCGAGAGAGCTGCCTGTGTCTATCTGTTCCAACAAGTGATGTTGGAGAGCAGTCAAAAACTGGACAATGTCATCAAAGGACACCCCTCAATGCATGTTTTCCAGGCAGCCCGTGTCTTTGATCCGCTACAACTTCCTATGCTGGACAAACAAAAAGACAGCTATATCACTGGCATACTGGGGCTTGCAGACATTTCACCCTTTGAGTGGCATGCTTATACGAATGCTGCCAAGTTAGTACCACCAGACTTTGAAATTGTAGCCTGGTGGGAGTCTCAGTCACCATCGCTGGGCAAACTGGCAGCCTTGGCAAAACGTTACATTTGGATGCCTGTCAGCACTGCCGACATAGAAAGAACATTTTCTGTTTACACAGACCTTCTGAAGGACAATAGAAGAACTCTAAAAGAAAATAATGTAAAATTGCTGTTAATGCTAAAATACAACAAACATTTTAAATATTGCTGAATATTATGCTTGCATTATTTCAGTTGGTTGGCAAACCAAGCAGAAGACCAGGTTTCAGAAGGAGGTTAAGGGCAGCCCAGGTTCACACAGTATACTAGTGGAGATTGTGGGAATCCAATCCATGTCTGCCAGATATACTACACTCGGGCTATACAGACAGCCCAATATGTACTTTTTAGTAACTGTTTTCTGCTGGTTCAAAGATAAGGGGACCTCGGTGACAGCGAAAATTGGGGAACAAATTATGTAACTTTTTGTGTGTGTGTAAACGTGTTCATTTTTTAGGTGTTTGGCTGGGGTTATGCATTTGGGATGGAGTTTCTAATTGTTCATTTTTATATATATTTTTTTGCAATAGTTTTATGGTGGGTGGATTGTGTAAAATGTGGTGTTCGCAAAGAATAAAGTGTGTGTGCTTTTAAAATAATATGTGGCTTTTTGTATATCAAAATCTGAACTATTTGACTAACATAAGTGGCACTGCGTGTGATCCGCAATTTTCCGCAATTTTGACCCCAAAAGTCCCGCAAGTTTGTCCACATTTCTCCGCAATTTTCCAGTGCCCCTGCTCATCACCCCAGCACCTCACCCTCCAGCTGTTGACTAACCACCTTGCAGGTTAACACTGGAAACTAAAATTCAGGAATTTCAAGAGCAACACAGCAGTAGATTTTTTTTAAATTTCAGTCTGACACAGTCACAAAATAAGTGGGATTGGAGGTTGGATTACTGGGGAGATGGAGAGATCTATGCCTCACAGTATCAGCCTGTCTCAACACTGAACACTGCAAAAAAAAAAACAGTGCTGTTTTTTTTTTAAAGGAGCTGCTACAGAAAGGAAGCCTAGACTTGGAAATGCATACTCAGGAAGAAAAAAAATGCCACAGATAACTGCCTACTCATTAGAGATTTTGCTCTTCGGACAGGGACAGATTGTGAGCCCATCGATGCAGCCAGACTCATTCAGCACACCACGACACTGCAAAGGTTAACATTACTGGCACTGAACTTATAGTAAACAAACTAAAACAGTTGCTAAGTACTGCACAGTAATATTGTCTCTGAATGAGCCTCCACATTACATATTTTGTATTACACACAGTTACCATATCTAGGGGTGAGGGCAGTGAGATGGATTTATGGGCATCCCTCTTGATCAATTCTCTAGCGAGTTACAGTTTAGGATCTATTCATTGTAGGTGTCCTAGCTGCAAAAAGCAAGGTATATCTTTGACAATGCAGCACTGGGTGGGGGTGAGGGGGCAAGTGTTACAGGTCACCATTAAGAAAGTGTACTGAATCTCCAACAGGGGAACTAAAATAATCAGCCCAGAGCACTCGTTCTCTGGGCTTGTCCCTAGCACAGGCTCTCTTCTGGACATCAACTGCTTCCTGATGGTCCCCCACCACTTAACTCAGATGTTGAGGAATTCAATGCTTACTTTTAGCTATCACAGGACACCAACAACATTTCAACACCATTTTCATGGGCCACTGGTCTGGATGGCGCTATACAATGAATAGGTTACAATTGTGGAGCCATGAGACTGCAACTTAACATAACTGTTTTTTTTTATTATTACTTCCCACAGTGTGAGAGCATGTATGTTTGAACTGAAATTGATTTCTGTCCCCCTTGCTGTGGTACCATTTACAGTTTTATCAGAGACTGGTAAGAGACTTCTTCACAGGATATGGGACTAGTAATGGGTGCAGAATGTTTGACTGCTCCCATCGGCATGGAAGGGGTGGGAGTGGGGGTGGGTTAAAATAAGAACAGTGTATCCAGAGGCTGCATGAATCCACCCCAACTGCACACACACACACACACACACAAAGAAAAACAACAGCCATTAGTCAGCAAACACAAATCAGAAACACTCATTAATATGCAGCAGATGCAGTACAGATAATACATTTGTAGCAAAATGGTTTATATCAGAAATTGACGATGAATTTATCTCAGTCATACAGGATCTGGCACTTGTCAAGTATGAGCCGTCTGACTAAGTCAGACTACTGTACCAGTGTGTTGTGTTCCCACTCTAACCAGTGACTGCTGCATGCTGATATGTCATTGGCATGAATACAGAATTAATTTACTGGTTCTCCCAGTATTACTATGGTGATGGGTTCAGGCTGCACCCATCGCCACAGTTAAACTGGGAGAACCAATAAATTAATTATTTATTCAAAGTTGCATAGTAAACTGGCAGGAAGAAGATTACATGGATGGTAGCAGTATGCAATCAGTTATTTGCAAGCTGATGGTACCGCTCACCTAAGATTTAAATTTCTGTGTTGAATATTCTGAATAAGACTAACACATACAGGCCATGTAGACATTAATAAAAAATACATAGTATCACAAAAGTGTGTGTATGTGGGGGGTGGGTGGGGGATACATCTGAGGCCCACCCAGGAATCAGAGTAAAGGGCCATGGCCAGTCTGCCTCTTCCCCCATTTTAGCCACCCCTGTGAGTGAGCGTTGATAGGTTTCAATGTATCTTTATAACTTTGTTTTTTTTAAATATTTTGACCCAAAATGTTTAAGAACCCACCTCATGAATGCAGTAGGTGAACATTTTCAAATCCTGCTGAAAAGGTGATTTTACAGAGCAACTGTGAAATCACCTTGCAGGCTGGATTTCAAAAGATTCACCTACTTTGTTCATGAGGTGGGGTTCCAAAAAGGCCATGTTGAGAATTTGGGGGAGATATGAAACAATGACAAAGTTACAAGTAAAAGCTTAAAATACATTGAAAATACGTTGACTGCACTTACCTCATTTTTTCAGTTCCTCATTGGCATTGAAGAGGAGGGACGTGTTTTCCTTGCAAAGTGGATTCTTAGCATTGAACTTATTTTAAGTGAAGGAGGCGTGTGGTGGTACGGGATGGTTTGTGCTGAGTGGGGAGTTAGGATGGGTGGGGTGGTGGCTTGGATGGTAAGAGATTGATGTTTTTCTCATTTTCAGGCCTAAAATTAACAAACAAAAACAAACAAAAAAGCAAATTACAAGGAACCAAGGGTGACACTGGGATTATGTACTCCAGTGTCACAAGGAGGAGGCTGTTGGCAAATAGAAGGATTTGGTAAGGTCTTAGTGGGGTCTCCCAGCCCAGGATGGTATTTTTATGTTTTCTTGCATACTGCTTGTGGGGAGGGGGACAGAGTGCTGAACATTCGAGTATGCTTTCATACTGTCTAGGGCGGACAGTGCTCTGGTCATTCAGAGTTTGCATACATACTACCTGTAAGGGCAGTGTGTTGGATATTCAAGTTTGCTAGCATACTGCCTGTGGGGGAGGGACATTATGCTGGACATTTTGTTTTCTTGCATATTTCCTGTGGGGGGCAGCGCACTGAACATTCAGGGTTTGCTTTCATATTTTCTGTGGAGAGGCATATTGTGCTGGACATTTGGTTTGCTTGCATACTGCCTGTGGGGGGACATTGTGCTGGACATTTGGTTTGCTTGCACACTGCCTTGGGGGGGCAGTGCACTGGACATTCAAGGGGAATCATAAAAGCAGGAAGCTGATAATGTTGCTCAGCTGCTTGCTGTGCAGCATCATACAGATGAAAGAATCAGATCAATCTGTGGTAGGACTGGCTTGCTTCTTTCAGCTACATAGAGCTGCTGTCTGCAAGCACAGAACGATGTCATGATCAGTCTTGCTAATCATTGGGCTGTCACTGTCCAGCCCTCTGCAACCTGAGCTGCATTGAATCCAACAGTGATACACCTCTGAAAGCCCTTATTGTAGTAATATGTTTGATCTGTGCATGTACACACAAGCAAACATAAAAAATTAAAAGTACAATAATTGAAAACAAATAATAAAAATAAATGAACACTGAAATAGCCAGGATAAAAAACAGCCAAAGGAACATATCAGGGTATCATAAAGATAAGAAAAGTCTAATGACAAGTGTATTTGTCAGGGCAATGAATTGTCTATAAGTTTGAATGAATGGAGCATGACAAAATAATTCAGTTTAAGTGAGGCTTGTAACTTGTTCCAATGCATAGGCACAGCCCAGCTAAGGCCATTTTATGAGCATACAAAATTTGCCATCAGATAAAGGCCTAGAGGTCTATCAAGTCTGCTCAAATGTACAGCTAGCAGCCCTTATTCTGCAGCTGCCCCTCCATCCACCCTTCCCCTACATTGACCCTCCCCCTTGTCCTGTCCCATCCCCTTTTGAAGCAGTCCACTCTTCTACTGGATACTACTTCTGCATTTAATGCATTCTACCCAGCTACCTCCCTCTCTTTTACCCTCCATTTGCAATGTTTAGATGCATACCTGGGGACCTCTGGTAGGATGAAGTTGTGTGTCACCCTCAGATTGTAAAGGCTAGAGGGCCTATGAAAAGTTCAACATATAATGCGGTATATCATTTTGGAAAGCCTTGTAGTTCCAATTTACAGTTTTTTGAGCCTTCTGGTAGTCAGAAATGGTCAACCAATGTGAGTGTAGAGGGTGCAATGGTGGGTTGCAGCAGGTAGCTCAGAAATAAATCGGACTGCCCTACGGTATAGAACAGTTTAGCTAGTTGTGAAGCAGCAGTGTCTCTGTACACCAGAACGTTGCAATCAAGAAGCAGCAGAAATGTAGTCTTAACTAATCTTTTTCATGCATCAGTAGAGATACTGAACTTATTTCTGTAATAAGAGCCTAACCTTGTACACAGCTTCATGCACAGATTATCGACGTGGGTGCAAAAGGAGAGATTACTGTCTAACCACTTCCCGAGATATTTAGATGTATCTACTAGCTCCAAGCTACAGTGGAGCCAGCCATGATGCACTGCAATAACTTACAGTAAACTACATGTTACAAAATACTGCATCACAAATCAGCTTAATCTCCATCAGATTATACAGTTTTCTGTGGTATACTGCAGCATTTTGTGATATACTGCAGCATTACTGCATTGGTATGGAATAGTAACATTTTATTCACATTACAATATGAACAGGATAATATTCCATTGAGTAACAAGACTCATTTTCAAGGAGGTCCTGGCTTGCAATGCTGCATCACCCATTAAGGTGAGGGTACTAGGGAGAGTTGAGATAGTTTGCTGCTTACTATCAGGAGTGAAAATCTTGAATTTTGTTGTTGTGGCATTAAAAAGAAATTTAGAGGCAAACAGTTTTAACTGAACTGCATTACATGCTGACTGCTCTCCACTACGAATGTTGTGAAGTGTCAGAAGGTGGAGGATCAGAACACCCAAACTAAGTGCAGGGCTAACTTGCATTTTTGAAATTGCTGTTTCTATGGGGAATGTGTGTTTTTGGTGACTGTGGAGACCATGGGGATCAGAGGAGGGAGGATGCCTGCAGAGGGAGAGCTGAGGAAGGGATTTCATCCAGACCACTCCACTGCCATTGATGAGCCCAGCTGGTCATGTGGTTGAAGCCTTCCAATAGGGAGGCTGTAGTTTTCTCCTTGAAAGAGCCCCTGATAGCATTTGGAAGACATTGAAAAAAAGTAAGATTTATATGGCCTGCTCTGTAGCTGGCTGTAAATCCTTTGCCCATCTAGCCCCCACATCCTGGAATAATCTCCCTAACCACCTCCAGGAAGTGCCTCCCTAGCAACATTGCAGAAGGGACTACGCACCCACCTCCTTAACATTAGTCCCCACCCCTGCTCTGATGGCTAACTTACCTCACCCCTGCAGTCTGTATAAAAATTTGTAGTCACTATTGAACTGTGTCAATGTATTGTACATAACCTGTCCCCTCTAGGGAAACTGTATGCTGTCTTTATAACCCTGTACCCTACTTTCCCTGTATTGCTTGTATGTACTTAATGCATCTAGTGCCACAACTCTATCTGGTGCCCCTGCTGTATTGTGTAAATGTGTTGGATCCTACCGCCCTCTGCCATGAAAACGGTATACTGTCGCTGTTATCCTGTACATGTCCTACACTGTATTACCTGCCTGTATATGCAAACTATATGTAACTTACACTGGGTCACCCCTGAAAAAGGGACCTTCGAGGCCCTGTGGGCTTATCCGGTTAACAAAATTTAATAAATAAATAAATATTCAACTCCATCCCATTTTCTTTATTGCTTCATATATTTTCAGTAATTAATTCCCCATTTTTTTTATTAATGAAAACAGTTACATAAAAGCAAGAGCCCTGTCCCTGAGACTATATCTACTCTGGCTGCTTCTCTATACATGACATCACACTCCCCTGTTTATAACATCATAATGATCTCCACAGTAGCATATTTTGATGTAATAAACATAATTATGATGTCATGTGTAGGGAGGCAGCCAGCGATAAAAGGGAGAGATACTGTACTCATGCAAATACCCTTAGTAATATGGAAATAAATGTGGAAATAACAGAATAAAATATGAAATATAAGTTACATTTATGCCTGAATATTACATTTTTTCAGAGTTGTCTCAGCTGTGTCAGGAGCTCTTTAATATGCCTGAAATTGCAGTCCAATCACTCTCTCTACTATGAACACCACCAGGCATTGGAGGACAGAGGACCAGAAAGCCTGAGCTAAGTGTGGGGAAAACTTACATTTTTAGCGTTACTGTTTCTATTGGGAATATGTGTTTTTCTTGACTAGGGGGATGGGAGGAGGGAGGACACCTGCTGTGATAGAGCTGTGTGAGGGAGTTCAGCCAGATCACCTTGCACCATTGCTGAGCCCAGCAGGCCTCATGGCTGCAACCCTCCAATAAGGAGGCTGTAGTTTTGTCCTTTGTAAAGCTTGACTGTAGTCCAATCCTGCTTTCCACTGTGAACACTGCTGAGTATTGGAGGGTGGAGGATCAAGAAGCCTGAGCTAAATGTTGGGCTAACCTCAATTTTTTAAATTGTTGCTTCTATTGGGAATATGTGTTTTTGGTGACTGCAGGATCATGGGGGGGGGATAGGGGGAGGGAGGGTGCTTGCAGTGGGAGGGCTGAGGAAGGAGTTCAGCCAGACTACCTACCACCATAGGTGAGCCCAGCAGACCATGTGGCTGCAGCCCTTCAACTGGGAGGCTGTAACCCCTGTATAATACCCACAAGGCCAAGTGACTCCTCCCATGAGTGACCCTGAAGCATGAGTGCCATGAAGCAGGACTGTAACATTTATCTATGTGGTGTCTGGGTTTTTTAGCAGGAGTCCATGAAGCAGGAGTATGGCTTCAATCTACATGACATCTGGGAATATTGGCAGGGCATCTGCAGGGATGACTGCAGGCCACGCCTCTCAAAGGAGGGCAGGTAGGGTAAGTAAAGGTAAGGGAATAGTAAATAGGGGTTCAATAAAGATAGCAGATGTTCCCTATCTAGAGATGATCTATGGACTAGGCAGCTGGTGGTAGTAGTAGTAGTAGTACTAGGGAGCTCAGATACACCCTATTTAGGGTTAGCCTACAGAGGGATTAGCAGGTGGGATAACAGTGACATTTGGGAATTTCAGTTAATCCTAATATAGGGTCAGCCTACAGGGAAGGTAACAGGCAGGAATTCTAGTAGGAAGGCATATAGTGCATTCCTAAAGCAGGCCTGAAAATAGTACTCATTAAAAACTGCAAAAGGTTAAAGGGAGTTATCAAAATACACTGTTAGGATGGCCTAGAAAGTTAATATGCAGGAAGGGGGCATGCACAGGGGGCAGAGTGGGAAGGAAAGGGTTGTGGAATGCAGGGGATATGGAGCGGTGGTGTTTCTAAGAATGCTCTGGGAGATGCAGGGATGCCTGGTTTGCAGGATGTTTAGTCAGATGAGGGCAGAGGTGTGGCAGCTGAAGTGGGAAATAGGTGCACTGGTGAAGGGGGGATTCATAGGGTGATGAAGGTAGAGGCAGAACGGATGCAGGCAATGGAGGCTGGTGTGGGGAAGGGAGCAGGAATGGACACAGGAGGGGGAGGGGTCAAGGTAGGTAAGAAGAAGAAGTGAATGCTTAGGCAGGCCCCAGGGTCCCCCTTCCCCAGTGGGAGGGGGAGAGAGAGAGAGAGAGAGAGAGCCTAGGGAATGGGAGTAGATAGCAGTAAAAAGTAAAGGAAAGACAGGATGGAGGGGCAGTGGGAGCATCTCCAGAGTTATCAGTGTGGAACAGATTCCTCCCACTGGACAGGGGAGAAGAGGGGAAACCTGGTGGAATGGGGAGGGACAGTGAGATAGGGAGAGATGGAGGCATTGGGGGGAGGTGTCAGGGAAAGTAGGGAGGAGGGGCAGGGGATAATGAGTTCAAGCAAGAGGGGGAGGGCAGGTGGAGCAGGGAAGGGGATATTTGACAAGAGAGAGAATGAGGTGGCTGGCCAGTGGTGGCAGATGGGAAGGGCAGAGGGCAGTCCAGGGAGTGAGCAAAAAGGTAAGTTAAGGGGCATGCCAGGGGAGAGAAAGGCTTGAGAGGAGGGGATGGGGAAGGGGGATAGCTGGGGTAGGGGGTTGGAGGAATACAAGAAGAACAGGCACGGGATAGGTAGGCAGATGGGAGTGGGCAGCAGGAAGGACAGAGAGGTGGTAGGCCCCAGGATGGAGGGGGAAGTAGGGTAATCTTAGGGGCTTCAGTTGTGAAGGGGTGAGATGGAGAGGGAAAAGAGTAAAGGGCAAGCCATAGGAGGGCAGAATTTATACCACAGATGACGGGCAGAAAGAATGGGAACCCTGATGGCACAGTCAGTGGATCAGTGAGGTGGGAAACCTCACATTACAGTACATCTGGGGCTGAATGACCTTTCAGGATGTGATGTGAAGGAGGTGCAAGTGAGGTTCAGGGAGGTGAGAAGAATTTGCAGGGAGGCAAGAAGGATGGTAGCTTTCTTGGAGGTGCTTCCGGTTCAGATGGCTAGTACAACAAGGAAGGTAAGAATAGAGGAATTTAATGGATGGTTTAGGGGTGGTGCGAAAAGGAGGGGTACAAGTTCATTGGTGGCTGGGGAGGGACCTGGGATAACAAAGAGCTGTATGCACTGAACAGGTTACTTCTGAATAGGAGGGTACAAGAGTCCTGAAGGCAAGCTAGAAGAATTCATGGGAAAAAACTCAGTTTAAAATGACAGTGGGGGGCATCAGGGTGAACAGCAACCCTTAGTCATCTGATAGAGGAGGCCAGTAGGCATCCCAATCAGGTCAGCATGGGGAGCAACTAGATGAGAAGGGTGGAGGTAGGGAGGGATGACTGAGGGAGAAGGAGGTGGTGGGGGGCAGGTCAGGGGTAAGGGAGGTCCCAAGTCACATTGGAGGATGTTGTCTCTGAATGTCAGAAGCCTGGGAAACAAGATGGCAAAATTGCAGTCACTGATGTCTGAGGGAGAGGTACACATAACAGTGATCACAGAGATATGGGCCACACAGGACCACGTCTGGGACCTTGTAGTTCCCAGTTATAAACTGTGTAGAAAGGATAGTGGAACAGGAAAAGCGTAGTGGCCCTGTATGTGAAATAGAGGATAACTTGTACCAGAGAGGAAGCAGTAGAGGGAAAGACTGAAGCATTCTAGAGACAGGTAAAATCCACTAGAGGGAGAAAACTAAGAATGGAGGTGGTCTACAGGCTGCCTTCCCAGGTAGATGAGTGGGACAGTGTACCAAGGTCTCAAATTACGAAAATGGCTAGCAAGGGGGAGGTAGTAATAATAGGGAATTTCAATCTACCTAGGGTGGGCTGGAAAATCTTGGCTACCTCCGGCACTAGGGAGCAAGCATTGCTGGATGAATTTCAGGGTAGTTTCCTGACTCAGAATGTCAAGGAACCCACTAAGGAAAGGGCTGTACTGGTCCTGGCCCAGTCCAACTGTGTGCATGTTCTCTATGAGAAAGTGGAAGTGTCATTTTCAGGTAGTGGTTCCACCAGGACATGCGTAGGGAGATGGTCAGGACCAGGATAAGGGTTTGGGACTTCAATATGGCAAACTCTGGTAGGATAAGAGAAATTCTAGTAGGACACCTTGCTGGGATCAGTAGGGAAATGGATGTGGAACAGAAATGGGCAATAATAAAGGAGGGAGAGATGGAGGTCACCAGAGAGTGTGACAAAATCAAAAGAGAAAACTTTGGCCAAAAACCCAGTTGGTTCAGAAAGGAGGTGAGAAAAGCTGAAAGTGGCAAGAGGGCAACTTTCTGGAAGTACAAATGTACTCAGAAATAGGAGGAGGATAGGGTCAGAGGCATAGAGAGAAGTTAGGGTGGTAAAGGGAAGTACAGCTAAGACAGTGGTGAAAACATGGAAGGCCTTTTTCCAATACAAGGGAGGACAGGAACATAAAGGATGACATAGATTGAAAAAGGAGGGTTGTTTGGCAGAGTGTAGTGAAGAGAAAGTGGGGGTACTTAAGTACTTCCATTCTGTCTTCCCTAGAGAGAAGGATGAACCAATACCAGAATGGAACAGGGGGTGGGCACTGGGAGGGCAGAAGTCATGAACAGTGTCATTCAAGCTGACAGGGTAATTAAGGGCCCTGAAGGTGGATAAATCCTCAGGTCTGATGGTATGCACCCAAGAGTCCTAAGAGAACTGGTGGAGGCCCTGGTGGATCCCATGGCAGACCTGTTTAATACCTTCATGGAGGCAGGGATTATGCCCCGGGACTGGAGAATTGCACATGTGGTGCCCCTCCATAAATATGTGCCGAAGGATGAACCAGAGAACTACAGGCAACTACAGGGTCTGCCTGACCTCAATAATGGGCAAGCTGATGAAGTCCATCCTGAAGGAGAGACTGGTGAGCTTTCTGGAGGATAATGGGCTACAGGCCATGAGGAATCCTGAGTTTGTGTTGGGAAGGTCCTACCAGACTCACGTAATTGACTTTTTTTAAGTGGGTCACCAGACAGTGGACAAGGGCCAAGTGTTTAATGTTCTGTATCTGGACTTCAGCAAGGCCTTTAACTCTATACCTCACAGGAGACAGATCAAGAGGCTAGAAGACCTGGGGGTGGGCTAAACTTGTTGGGGGCAGTGGCGTAATGCCCATAGGGCCCGAGGGGGCATTTGCCCTTCCCCCAATATTTTAGCTCAATCTAGAAAAATAATGATGCATTTTGTATTTTTTTTATAATGTTGAAGAGCCAAAAACAATCCATGTTTTTTTAAAGTCTTTGGTGCGGGGGGGAAGGGTGGGAGTTCCGATCATTCTGGGGAGAGTCGGTGACTGACTTTCAAAAAATGTATGCTGGTGTTGCTGGCTCCTGGCTGTGCAGTGTAAGAAGAAAAGACACAGACAGTGAGTTATTGGTAGTCCATGCTGACAATCAGCATAAACTTAACAATTACTTCTCATTTTCCCCTGTAAGTTTCTGTTTTTTAGTTGTTTTTTTTGTGCAGGCTGCAGCCAATCACCGTGGCATGAAGAAACATCACCTCCAATTGGAAAGTGACAGTTCGGTAGATGACAACCTGTGTCGGTACGATGCGGCAAACTGGTGCATTTTCAAGCACCATCTTGATCAGGAGAGAAATGGTGTTGTGCACGCTGCAGCACCAGGATTTGAAACTCTACTGACTCTGACTCTGAGAGAACTCGAGCAGGCTAGCAGTCACCCAGTCTTACTCTCTGGTGACCCAGAAAAGGAAGGAACTGGAAGTACATAGAAACATAGAATTTGACAGCAGATAAGGACCACTTGGCCCACCCAGTCTGCCCATTTCCCTACCTAATGGATAAGCTGTAGATCCTAGTTAACCAAAAGCCTAGTTCCTCCTACCCCCACCCCCTAGAACTGCATTATGTCTGTCCCATGCATTCTTGAATTCCCCCACTGTTTTTGACTCCACAACCTCCTCAGGAAGGCTGTTCCATGCATCCACAACCCTCTCCATGAAAAAATACTTCCTCGCATTACCTCTGAGCTGTCCCCCCTCTATCTTTAATTTGTGCCCCCTTGTTCTTGCACACCTCTTTTTCTGAAAGATGCTACCCTCTTGGACTTTGTTGATTCTATGGTATTTGAAAGTTTCTGTCAAAACCCCCCTCTCCCTCCTTTCCTCAAGGGTATACATATTAAGCTCCTTAAGTCTCTCTTTGTATGGTTTCTTGTGCAGACCATGCACTATTTTAGCTGCCCTCCTCTGGACAGCCTCCATCCTGTCTATGTCCTTGTGGAAATTGGGTCTCCAGAACTGCACGCAGTACTCCAGATAGGGTCTTGCCATCTGTCTGTACAGGGGGAAAACAACTTCCTGTTTTCTACTGGTGATGCCTCTCCCTATGCATCCCAATATTCCCCCAGCCCTCCTTACTGCCCTCTCACATTGCTTGCCCATCTTTTGGTCATCTGATATGATTACCCAAGGTCCCTTTCGATTTTTGTTGTTGTTAGTATTTCGCCCCCCATTCTGTACTATTCCCTGGGTTTTTGTTTCCCAGGTGCATTACTTTCCACTTCTTAGCATTTAATCTAAGCTGCCATACATTTGACCATTCCTCCAACCTTGCCAAGTCCATTCTCATCCTTTCCACCCCACCTTGTTTATCAACCCTGTTGCAGATCTTTCAGTCGTCTGCAAAGAGACATACTTTTCCTTCTAGTCCCTCTGCAATGTCACCTATAAAGACATTGAAGAGGACCAGTCCTAGTACTGAAACCTGTGGTACCCCAATAGTAACCCCCACCTTTCTTCAGATTGGACTCCATTCACTATTACCCTCTGTGTCCTGTTCTCCAGCCAATTTTTTACCCAGGCTACCATCTTGGGACCCACTCCCAGGCTGGCTAACTTGTATATTAATCTTTTCTGTGGGACTGTGTCAAATGCCTTTGCTAAAGTCTAGGTAGGTCATGTCCACAGCCCCTCCCTGATCTACTACTTTGGTCACCCAATCAAAGAAATCTATTAGATTTGTCTGACATGACATTCCCACTGTGAATCCATGCTGCCTTGGGTCCTGTGCCCCTCTGGCCTCTAGGTACTCAACAATTCTTCCCTTCAGAAGTGATTCCATCATTTTCCCTATCCCTGAGGTCAAACTAACAGGGCTGTAGTTTCCTGCCTCTGCCCTGCTCCCACTTTTGTGAAGTGGAATAACATCTGCCCTCCTCCAGTCCTCAGATACAACCCTATTCTCCCATGATTTGTTAAAGAGGGTAGTCAGTGGTGTCACTATTTCTACTCTTAGTTCTTTTAGAATTCTGGGATGAATCCCATCAGGCCCCATTGCTTTGTCCACCTTCAGTTTTAAGAGTTCTTTCAGAACTCTTTCTTCTGTGAATGGGCTGGTATCAACCCCCTTCTCCTGAATACAACTCATCTCTTGAGTCGTGAACCGTGTGATTGATGTGACCATCAACTGACTCGGCTGGCTAGCCTACCCCTCTGGACTGCCTCACAGTCGTGGTTTTTACTTGCAGGTGTGATTGTTGGGCTGGCTGTGGGGCTGTTTGCCTGGGACTGGGTGGAGGGTCGGGAATCAGTACATTAAAGCATGGTACTGCACAGATCAGAAAAAAACATTGTAGTGGCCCTTTGGGTGTCCGGTAGGGACGGACATCTCTGATTGTTTTAGCACCACCAGTAACCAAAAGAAGCAGATGGATGACAGAGCCACTGAGCCACAGATCACCATCGGGCCTAGTGACTGAGGACCAGAGCCAGGCAGCAGCCTTCAGCAGAGACTATTTGTTAAGTCTTCATTCAAGCCTGGTAAGAATCTGGACTAGAGTCTGAAGGATTTATAAGAATATAATTTAAGTTGACATAGTCACACAGTGACTGTGATTTTTGACTGACCAGGGTAGATATAGATTCATTATTTCTATTAGTGTACGTACGACTACGTTGAGACAGAATAATGACATCCATGCCACATGCAGCACCTCAGTGAGTGAGCAGCAGCTGCTGTACCCTGTTGTGGGCTGTGGCAGTGCTGGCTGATCACTTAGTAACAGTTTTTTATGTGAATGAGCTTGTGATCCTCCACCCATCATTTATTTTCAGGATACCATGTCTAAGGCTTTCTGCCCCACATTGATCTGCCACCAATCTTCTTTACTGCTAGCTCATTTTCCTGTGACTCATGTTTGTTTTTACTGCATAAGTTTAACTTTTATTTTTTGTATATCTTGAACTTTATGCAAAACTACTTGCAGTGTGGCTGTGCTTCCTATAGAGATGGTACTGAAGTGGTGAATTAATTACTGTTCCCATCTTTTAAAACCTGGATCAGTCAGGAACTCTGGATGTACTGGGGGTGGGTGACCCCATAGGGTCTATGGGGCCAAGGTGTGAGGCTGGTATGGAGGGATCTCCAGTCCCTAACCTGTGAATCCTATGCCAGATAGTTTTCAGGCAGCAAATATATAAGGAATGGGTTTCTTCCATGCCACCCCACAGTTGTGTTCTGTGGATGCATAAAAAAGAACTTCAACTGCAAGTCTCTGCTTCCCCGTAAATGCTTTCTCCATAAAGTTTGCCTTTCTGTTAGCATTTCAACATTATACCAATCCATCAGGCCCATCAGCTGTGCCACCCATTAGAACTTTTTAAAGTGGGAGACTCCCACCCCCCCCAACATGACCTTGCAATCTGGGTCATATGCACTTGATGAGGCATGATCTCAGGGCAGTCCCTTATCTACATTATAGTAACAAAGATCAGACCAGTGATTCTATGTGAATATTATTGTCTGTCACCTCATTTGGGTATCACCAAGAGCCCTTTGCTGGGACTTAAAACAAAACCAGGGACTGTAAGTCAGCACTCAGCAGAAGCTCTAACATTCCACAAAAGGTATATTCTTAGCAGCTGGAAACAGGGTGAGATTAAGGCAACCTGGGGCCCTAGTCCCAAAAGAAATCTGGGGCCCCCCTCACTGTGACCCTTTACTTTGGACAGTCACCGTACTTATGCACCTCACATCGAAAATGTTGTCAAGAATGCGAACACTAAACTGGGTCAACTATTCAGACATAGAAGGAGTCTGACTCAAAAAGCACTTAAACTTGCTGTTCACAGCTCAGTACTATCCATTATTGATTATGGCTTGGTAATATATCATAGTATCATAGTAAAGGCCAGCAGAATAGTCCCCATGGTCTATCGTGTCTACTCGGAAGCTAGCCCCCTACTGGGAGCTCACTCCTCCACCCCCCTCAGCCCCACAGGTGGTCTTCCGTGGCCTCAGCTTCCCCTTGTACCTGACCCAACCCTTCTTGAATCCTTCCACTGTGGTTTCTTCTACCAGACTCCTGGGCAGTGTGTTCCATGGTTCTACCACCCTCTTGGTGAAGAAGTGTCTCCTGCGCTCCCGTGCTTCTCCCCTTCCAGCTTCCACTCGTGCCCCTGGTAGTTCCCCCTTCTTGGAGCTTGAACACTTCCTGGCTCCATCCTTATTTATTCTGTTTACATCTTGAAAGCCTCTATCATGTCCCTCTGTCACTCCTCTCCTCCAATGTGTACAGATTGAGTTCTTCCAGTCTCTCCTCATAGGTCCTACCCTCCATGCCCTGAATCATCCTGGTCGCCCTCCTTTGGACCATCTCCAGCAGTGCTATGTCCCTCTTAAGATGGGGTCTCCAGAACTGCGCACAGTACTCAAGATACGGCCTAACCAGGGCATTATACAGAGAGAGGATCACCTCTCTCCTCCTGGAGATAATCCCCCTTGTTATGCAGCCCAGTATCCTGTTTGCTTTTGCTGCAGCTCCTTGACAATTCTCAGTGTTATTCATTTTGCTGTCCACCACTATCCCTAGGTCCCTCTCGCCTGATGTGACTTGGACACACTGGTCCCCTCCCAGGGGTGTATGCATGTCCGGTTTCCTGACCCAAGATGCAGCACCCTACATTTCCTGCATTGAACTTCACCCCCCACTTCCTTGCCCACCCCCCCAGGGTATCCAGATCCCCCTGCAGGGCATCTCTCCCCTCCTTCCCATCTGCCCGTGCTCCCAGTTTTGAGTCATCCGCAAAGAGACTCAACCTACTCCTAACAACCCACCCTATGTCCAAGACATAGGAATTGAACAGGAGTGGCCCCAAGACCGAACCCTGGGGAACTCCACTGATGACCCTCCTGGGGGAGAAGACTATCCCTCCAACCACCACTCTCTGTATTTGCCCCATAAGCCAGTTCTCCACCCACCTGAGCAACTGCCCTCCCCCAGCTTTGTTAGTAGGCCGCTGTGGGGTACCGAGTTGAACGCCTTACTGAAATCCAGATAGAGGACATCCACCGGCCTATGTCAGTCCAGAGCACCCATCACCCAGTCATAAAACTCCACCAGGTTAGTCTGGCATGACCTTCCCGGTACAAAACCATACTGCCTGTCATCCAGGTGCCCCAACCTTTCCAGCTGCCCCCCCCAGCATCTCCTTGACAATACCCTCCATAACCTTGCCTACCACAGGCATTAGGCTAACAGGCCTATAATTCCCCATCTCCTCTCTGGACCCCCCTTGTGGATAGACACCACATGAGCCACCTTCCAATCCTCAGGCACCCACCCTGTCATCAGGGAAATGTTGAAGAGTGAGGCCAGTGGAGCTGCCAGCACATCAGCCAGTTCCTTCAGCACCCTTGGATGCAGCCCATCTGGCCTCGGCACCTTCTCAATCTTTAGCAACCAGAGGGCCTGTCTCACCCTATCCACTGTGGTTTTGCCCTCCCATCCCACCTCCTCATGCATCCTCTCCTCCCCTTTTAGATATGACCTATCCCCTGCCCTAGCCTCATCCAGTCCTTCAGACTCCAACTGACCTCCTGGTTCAGTGGGCTCCACTTCCCTCTAATTGGGTTTGAAGGATCTCACACTTCCTGCAGTAAAGACAGAGACAAAGTGCTCATTTAGCACCTCTGCTTGTTCCCCATCTTCCTGCACCCATCCCTCCCAGTTCTAATCCTGCTGATCTGTGCCCTCATTTTTCTTTTCTCCCCTATGTACCTATAGAACCCCCCCCCCGCAGATATCCCTGGCCAGGTTAAGCTCCTTCTTCACCTTGGCCCCCTTACCACCCTGGTGACCTTCTTAGTTTAGTTAGTTTTTGTTGACTGGGTAAGTGCACTAGACAAATCCTGCCTATTTTCAGGCACTATCCGGGGGAGGGGGATACAGATAAATGCCAACTGACCTTGAACCAGATCAAGCTTTGGTGGTATTTTTAGTGAGTGAGGGAAATTTGGCCAGGACACTGGGAAATTCCCCTGCTCTTTTCGATAAGTGCCATGGGATCTTTAACATCCACCTGAACTACCACCAATCCAGGCAGATGGGACGTCGGTTTAGTGTCTCATCTGAAAGACGGCACCTCAGAAGTGCAGCACCCCTCTCATGCTGCACTACAGTGTCAGTACTGGGATACTCACCCAAGTGCCAGATGTGGGAACTGAACCCACAGCCCTCTGATCTTCCGGCCTCAGAGGCGAGTGTGCTACCTACTGAGCCACTGACCTCTTTCCTCTCCCTGGCCTCCCATGAGTGCTTTATGCAGCTTAGGCAGCCTTTTTTTTCCCTCACCGCCTCCTGCACTTCCTGGGTCCACCAACATGGCTTACTGGCCCTACATTGCTTGCACCTTACCTTTGTGTAGGCCCTCAAAGCCTCCTGCACTCCCTTCTTAATGGTCTCCCATAAGCTACCAGCATCCATGTCTGGCCTTATCTCATCCAAGCACCCTTTAAGAATCCTTTCCATGCCCTTAAAGTCTGCCCCCCTGAAATCTATTACTTCTGTGTTAGTGCGAATGTCCTCTACCCCTAGGAACATAAGAAACTAGACCGTGGCATGATCATTGCCTGCCAACGGGTTGCTCACCTCCAGGCCCCTTATCTGGTCATTATCTGCTAGGACAATGTCCACAATATGATCCTGCCTGGTAGACTCCCCTACATTCTGAACTAGGAAGGCATCCTAGAAGACATCCATCACCCTCTGCTCCCTGGCTACCGAGGATGTCATAGTGCCCCAGTCCACCCGCGGCATGTTCAGGTCACCCATGATCACTACCTTGCCCTTTCTGAGACCACAGTGACCCCTGATGTTCTCAGCCAGATCATCCTTCAGTTCTACTTCCATTGCAGGTGGGTCTGTACACCACCCCTATTTTTATTCTTTTAACCCCCCCCATTTGTAGGGTTACCCAAATTGCCTCCACGTCTCCCTCTGCCTCCTCGATTCCACTAACTATGATGTCGTTTTTGACTATCAATGCCACACACACACATGTAACCCCTAGGTGGCACTATCCCAAGGGCTACTACCCCTGCCTGTTTGACTACGGACAGGTTGAGAGGCCTAGATCCTATGGCGGGTGCTTCCACCCAGATGTCAGGGTTTGTAGTGATTAGACTAGCTTGGTCACAGCCCTCTGGGACACTAAGACCCCCCTTTTATTCCCTTTAGTGGCTCACACAGTACACCGGAGTTACAGCCCCAATACCCCATGTATACACACTGTTCACTCATATAGATACCACTTACCCTCGAGACTGATTCTGCAGCATGTCTCTGAGGACCTCCTATAAAATAAGGTTTAACAACATACACAGCAAAACACAATACTGTTTCCATAAGTACCAACACCACAGACAGTATATAGTATAACAACAACAAATCTGATTTATTTAGGGGGCAGTAACACGGGAGGGGGAAATCAGGTTAATTGATGGCATTAAATCACAGTACTGTGCACACATACAGGGGCTGAAAAGTCACACTCCGGGTACCCAGGTTGGGGGGGGGGCCAGCCAGGTCCGTTGCCCGGGGTTGGCCGGCAGGTGCAAATGGATAGGGCCCTGTAGAAGAAAATACATGCAAAACACCCAATTGTAATCCGGAGCCAGATGGCTCAGTCCATGAAGCAGTGAAACAACAAGAATTAGTTGACACACTTGTGATTGAAAACAGGCTGCAGAGGAATACCCTGACTTGTACTCACAATACCCAAGCTGAAAACTGGATAGTGGACGTTCTTCTGGATTGCCAGAACAACAAGGCATGGAGACAAAGTCCTTGTGACTGGACCCCATTGCAGTTGATAGCAAACGGATTTAGTCCGAGACAAGCTGGGGTTTGCTTCCAGCTTCAACACAAAGCACACAGCACTGGGGATTGGAAATAGCGATTCCTCACAAGCACTATGCACATTCATGTGTAAAAGGAAAGTACTGTACCAGGCAGACTGGTCCTCGATCCTGATCGCAATTACTGCAAAATACCCGGGAGCACACATAGCAGCTTCAGTTCCTGACAGACCGAGCACAATTCAGCAATTTCTCCAGTCTTCTGCAGGGTGAGCCTGGTTTCCACACTTCTAGTGCTTCTTTCTCCTTACAACTCTGATTCAGTCCAAACTGGCACTCACAAAGGCTGCAGACCAAACTCAGCCTCACATCCCACATGAAACTATACACCGCATAGTTAATAGAGCTCCTTCTCTCTTCACAGTCACAACTGATCTAATCTTTCCAGTCACAGAGCAGGGCATTTCCTTTAGCTCCACACCATTCTGTTGGCTGGTTCAACTGTCACTCACAATAAGACTCCCTTTGTTGATGGAAAAAGGCACCAAGGTTAAAACTACATTTCCCAGAGTCACTGCCCATACAATCCCCTTGTGGCTGGCTCAAAATTGAGAGTCCAAGTTCCGATTCGTCCACAGGCTCCATTTTAGGGTCTCCCTATCATCCTGATTGGTCAAAGTCAGCTATTCAGGACCAAAATGAAAGAGTTACACTGAAACAGTTTGTGCTGAAAAGAAGACAGGTTAGACAAACTACATTTTCTCAGTCACTCTAAATGATTTCTGGCAAACAGTTAAATCTTTCAACAAGGCTCCCTCTGCACATGTAGCAACGGCAGAAACGGAGTGAATTGACAGCAGTCTAGTCGGGATTCGAGCATTAAATACACAGTCCCCCCATACAAACTAATTAAGTCTGCAAGCAGACAGCTCTTAAAGAGATAATACGTGGAGGCTCAAATAGTACTTACTTGGAACCACATTTAAACAGCTCAGATGCCGAACACCGCCCAGACTTTGAGCATTCAGGCAAGCTCCTGGAAGACTTTTGGGAACCCCCATTTGCAGGGGGTTACACACACACCCTCTTTCCACCCCCTATCCTTCCTAAGCATTGTGTAGCCCTCTAAATTTAGGTCCCAATTGTGCCTCTGGGTGACCCATGTCTCAGTAATTGCTGCCATGTCTGCTGCACCCTCAATTAGCATTGCCTGGAGCTCTGGCATTTTATTGCCCGTGCTCCTGGCATTGATCAGGACTGTACTCTCCCCTCCCCCCTCTCCAGTTTTCTCAGCCCAGCGCGATTCCCCATCTCTCTTCCCCACTCAGTTCCCCCTGGTCTGTTAACACTACCCGCAGTCCACTTTACATGGTCTAGTCCTGAACCCTCAAGCTTCCTCACTGGGGCTTGCAGTCTTTATATCCCTCCTCCTTTTACAAATTTAAATCCCACCTGTCCCACATGAATCCAAAAAGTTTCAGTTTAAGGATCTCCCTCTCACCCTTGGTACTGGCAGTATCTTAGAAAAGGAGATTGAACACCCTATAGAGTGGCAAACCCTGACCTATTCTCTGAATCTTGCCTGAATCTCCAGTTCACTGTTCCCTTCTAAGTCGTTTGTTCCCAGGTGAACTAGAAAGTCTGGGGATCCTCCGCATTCCCTTGCCATTGAGCATAGCTGGAATTTGGCCTTATTCACTGATAGGCCTGGGATACATTTAACCTTGACTGGAATGCCTTTTCCCTCCCCAGCCCCCTCCCACTGGACACCCCTAATCATGGAATCACCCAGCCGGAGCACCTTCACCTCTGCCCCCCAAGTTACTAGCCCATTTGTGCCCCTCCATACTTCTTCTTCTGTCTACATCCCCCAGCTTGCTCCTCGTACCCCCCACAGCCTGGGTGTCTTTATTTTGTGTGTGCCCTTCCAGGCTCCCTCTTCTGCCTACGTCCCTCAGTTTTCTCCTCTCACCCCCTGCAGTTTGAGGGTCACAAGTCTGTATGTGCCCTTCCAGACTCCTTCTCCTGGCTACGGCCCCCTGCTTACTCCTTGCCCCTCCCAAAGCCTGGGCGTCACTAGCTCGGTTGTGCCCTTCCAGGCTCCCTCTTCTGACTCCCTCTCCCAGCTTGCTCCTCGCTCCCCTCACAGCCTGAATATCACTAGTCACTCCCCCTTAACTCTTCCCCAGTTGGACTGTTGCCATTGACTCCTCCACCCAGGCCTCCTATTACTGGTTCCCTTCTCTCTTCCCTTCCCCCCCTCAGGGTCTGCAGTAACAGGCCCTAGTGACCTAGTGCTCTTTATACCCCCCTCTTCTGGAATTTCCAGTCTCAGAGCTGGCCTACCCAGACTACTCCCCTCCTCACCCCCCCGTTTGCTTTTCCCGTCCTCATCTCTGCCCTGTCTGCTATTCCCCTCCTCAACTCTGCCCTGTCCTGGGTCCTGGCCTCATCCACCCATCTCTGTTCTGTGCTTCCCACTTTGCCTTGCCTCCCTCAGAACCAGGCTCCTGCCCCCTTCCCCACCCATCTGGTGCCCTGGTCTCAAGCTCCCTGAGCCTCTGCCCCAGCCACATCTCTCAAAAGGCTAAGCACTACCTTTAACAAAGCCTGTCGACTTATCACTGGCACTGATCAACTCACACACACTTGTTACCTCTACACCCTGTCTGGCTGGATAAAACTACAAGACCGGATCAAGTACCAATCGTGCATACTTGCCAAACAACTGCTACTCAGAGTCATGCCAGCTGGTGTCACCTGTCTTTTGCCTAAGTCCCTCAGGTCCCATCACACACAGACCTCTGACACTGAACTTTTTCTTGTTCCTAGGGTACGGACTACCCAATGCCAGTGATCTTTCATCTACAGAGCCCCTAACTGGTTAAATGGTCTGGGCCTCCAACTGATCAGTCTTCCATATATTGCCCAATTGAAGTGACTCCTGCACCAACACATCATAAATGAAGCTGCCTGTGATTGCCTCAATTAATTGTACTCCTTGCCATCTGCCACCGCCCAGCTGACATTTACCACAATGATGCTGGCCCTGGCTGCCTCCTCCTCCTCCTCCTTCTCCTCCGATTGCACCACTTTGCCCCTCCCACTCACCCCTTTCCCTCTCGCCTCTTACCCTCTTCCTACTCTACCTGGTTTACCCTATGACCACTACATGTGCCACCTCCTTTCTCATCTTCCTTCAACTCTTGCTAATACCCTACTGTTTAGACACCCTTGTCCCCCCGGTGTCATCCTCTCTCCTCCTCTTTCCTCCCAGCCACCTTCATACTCCCCTCCTACCTCGCTTCTTTTTCCTAACAATGCCTCATGGCTGCAACCTTTTTCCCTACTATGCCCTGCCACCTATCCTCTCCCCTTATTTCCCCTATGCCTCTCCATCTCCTGTAAGACCTCCCTCTTTTCCTTACACTACTGTTTTTGAAATGTTAATAGCTATGTGTAATGATTTTGTTTTCACTGTACACTAGACTGTATATGCTTCCTCCTCTATCTGTTTTTATAACCCTCTCCCATTATGATGTGGAACCTTTGTAAATGTGCCCCTTTATGCTCAAAAGTATTTCTAATCTGAGAATGAATGAATAAATAAATAAATAAAATGCCCCTTCCCCATGACTGCACCTCTTAGCCATTGCACGTCAGTTACTGAAACATGGAAGCAGTGTTCTTACTGTCCCTTAAAAGTGGCATAAAATGTTTCAAAATTAATTAAACTAATATTATCAGTATAGAAAAATAACAAAAGCCTGAGTTTTGATAATTTAGAGAAAATAATAATAGGCCTGGTAAAAATATTTTTTTATATGCGAAATGTTATGATTTGCACTTCTCCAAAGCCCCCCAACCCCAAACACACATGTGTGCACTTGCAAACTAGGTGTTATCATATTGTCCTGTCAGGTAGTATGAACCAGGATGTGAGAGTTTTGTTGAGTTAGGTAGGGATCAATCTCTAAAAGAGGCTAGGTCCTGGGTGGTGTAGGAGTTAAGTTTGTGGTTTACTAGGGGGTTATGAACTTTAGAGATTATACTGCAAAGTGAGTGATTATTGGAAGAATTTGAAATCATTCCTAGGATCAAACATTTCTGTTATTGATAAGTAAGCCAGGATCCATGAACGGCAAGATTTACTGATGGGAATCTTGAAATACATTAATTTGTTCACCCTGAAAACAGAGCTGTATTGGGGTCAGAACATGAGTATGAGCGAGATGAGAGAATTAAAAAAAAAGTATGATTTTTAATTATACCATTGAAACTTATTGTAGATTTCTTAATTTTAGGAGTGAGATTAAATATTTATTTTTTATTTATTGAGATATCGGAACTACAAACCTTTGAGTCAGAGACTCCTTTGCAAAGGTTCCATGTCATGGAAATACAAAACAAGAGAAATGAACAATACAATGAAAGGTATTACAAATGAATCAGGAGGGTAAAACAGCCCAGAGTCAAGTATGGTACAAAGGTAATGAGCAATACATTGAAAGGTATTTCATCTCAATGTGGAGGGTGAAACAACCCAGAATCAAACATGGTACAAAGGTTTCAAGCAAATTAAGCTATTGCATACATTCAAAGTTCTAGGATGATGCAAGGTTTCCTAAATCAATAAAACAGATACTTAAGATAAAATACAAAGCATACACACTGAATTGCACTGTTAATCTTTTATAGTTAGGACTAAGATTCTAAGCTGGTATTCTAAATGAGTGTGTGGGAGAAAAATCAAAGGAGGTGGGCTTGTTCACAACTTAAAGGTCATCCTGCCTGGGGCCCCTGAAGCTGTCAGCTGGACTTAACACCTAATCAAGGAGGTGAGAGTCATGTCACAGTTTAGCCCCTGACTTACTCAGTGGCTGAGTCCTTTACAAAAAACATGCAGCGCAGGCCGAAAGAAAAGGATACATAGTAAGTATATGTTGGGGATTGCTGGGGGCCCCCTGGCAGGCTGGGGCCCTAGGCCTTTGCCTATGTTGCCCTATGCCTTAATCCAGCCCTGGCTGGAAATTTACATTACTTCTATGACTTTCTATTTAATTTGCTTCGATACAACCTTTGAGCTAAAGCTCTTTACATAGGTTCAGCATCAGAACTAGTTACAAACAGACAGTTAAATTACAGGTACAAAACATATAGGCAGGTAACTGAGTACAGGCACATTACAATGAGTTGTGTCTAGTTTAATAAACAGCTGGGTAAATTTAGACATCAATGAAAAAACTGGGGGAACAAATGGCACATAGAAAACATATAGCGGGCAATAGAATACCCTTGTCAGGAAGCACTGGGTGTCAGTTAAAGTGTGCTGGGGGGGGGTTAGAGGATGGAGGAAGGCAGCCTAGCCAATGTCTGGTAGGAGAGATGCAGTATGTGGGAATGAAGAGGAGGAGGGGAAGAGGGGAAGGTATGAGGGGTAGGGGAATTTGAGCAGGGAATGGTAAGTACTAGAGGTAGCTACAGGTCTGGTGTTGGTAGATGTTGCAGGCTAAGAGCTGTGTGGTTATGTGAGAGGGAGGTTTAAGGGTGGCAAATACAGGTGGATCTTGCAAGACGTTGATAAGGCAGATTGCATTTGAATGAGCCTGTCGAGGTGGTAAAGCTGAGAACCAGCTGGAGTGAATCGAACCAAAGCGGCACTCAATGGGCAAAGGCACGCATGTGATAAGGCTGTGCAACACCTAGGAACACTGAAAGCTTGAGTGTGAGAGCTCCTAGTGTTACAAGTAGGCTGATGAGGGCTGAGCAGGTTCCCGACACCAGAGGGCAGAAATCCAAGACATATCTTCTTAGCTAACAAGCAGGTTTGGAAGCTGATTCTGTCATGTGGTTGAAGACAGTTAGCTTGAGTGTAAAGATCACAGGTGTGTGTTAGGTCAGCGCCTGTGAGAAGTCGACAAGTCTCGTTCATGGCTATTGTGATGTGATGTAGGGCCATATCTGTGGCTGACCCATAGATGGAAAGGCCGTAGTTAACAAGTGCAAATATTGAGCTGCAAATTGCCATGTTAAGAGCATTCAGTGTGAGGCAACTAGACTTTCTGTAACTAGAAATGAGCAAAAAGGACTCGTCAGTGGCAGTCTGTGTCAAAAAACTGCTTGTAGATACTTCAGGTCCATTTGCCAAGTTGTGGAACCATGTTGTGAAAAAGAACAAAAGCAGTGTCAGTGCCCATTGTAGTAGGTCTGGGAGGCTACACAGTAATAGCAACATTTCACACTCATTACATGAAGTGTGCTTTGTCAAAGCACCTGCAATGAGTGTGAAACATTGATATTAGTGTGTAGTCTCCCTGTGCTACCCTGGACACTGCTTTTGTTGTTCTTTTTCACAATAAATTTCCTTTCATACAACTTGGCAAAATGACCTGACATGTCTACAAGCAGCTTTTTGATACAGAGTGCTGAGTCCTTTTTTTTCATTTCTACATATTGTGGTACTTACGAGCAGTTATCCCGATGGGAGTGACACTTTTTTGCCTGTTCTTTGGTATTTTCTGCTTTTTTTTTGCCAGGAGAGGCACTCTATTCTGAAAGCTTGTTTACAGGTGTGACCTGGGGCATAAGGAAGTTAAATGACTTGCTCAGGGTCACACGGTATGCAAGTGGGGGCTGTGGGATTCAAACCCAGGTCTCCAGGTTTGCAGCTCAGAGCCTTAAACCACTGCACTATACTGCTGAGGTGGAGGTCTCATTGGCACTTTGGTAGCCCCTCCCTTCAAAGAGAACTGAACAACAAACAAAGTCAAAAACACATGGATGGCATGCCTGCCTGCTGATGACAGTGCCGCATGGGCAAGGGCAAGGGTTCACCACATAATATCTAGTTCATTGATTGTGTAACTATCACCCTGTTGCCTCTAGATGCAGTGGAACTATTACTGTCCCTCGCTCCCTCACCACAAAAGGCTTTGTGTTTTACTATATGCAATCCATGCATTAGATATTCTGTGTTAAACCCTTACTGTTGCCGGTGTGGCACTGTCATCAGCAGACAGGCATGCTATCCATGTGGTTTTGACTTTCTTTGCTGTTCAGTTCACTTGAGGAGAGGGTGCTACTGAAGTGTGGATGAGACATCTGCCTCAGTCATTAGTTTAAGATCCCTGCCGCAGGGATCTGAAACTAATGACTGAGGCAGAGGTCTCATCCACATTTTGGTAGCCCCCTCTACCTCTGGTCTGCAGATCCAGTGTGTGTGTGTGTGTGTGTGTGTGTGTGGGGGCTGCTGAAGTGACCTCAGCCATTAGTTTTTCAGATAATAAAAAAACAGCAAGAACAGATGATGTGTCATTATTTTTCAGGTATAACATTTATAGTAGATGGCTCTAAATGAAAATTCAAATGGTGCATTTCTGTCATGTAGCAGTTACAGTGTGTGTGGTTCATAGCTCAGTGCTTGTGCTACATACTGTAGCTGAATAATGTAGGTTGTGCTTAGATACAGAGGCAAGACCAATGAGTAGGACAATGCTTAGTAGGTATTAGTTGTATGGAATAATTAGTACTTAGGTACTTCAGCATAAACTTGAGCAGGTAAGTGATTATAGTACATGTGAACTGAATAGTATATGCAAGGTGCTTAGATGCTTGAACTGATGAGTAACTTATTATGACTTGATGTTTTGGCCTTTCTCTGTATCCCACCATAGGAAGAATTCTTAGTTGAGTAGGATGAGACCCTACTAAAGAAATAATGATTATCAGTATGATTATCTCCTCCAACTCCAGAGAGTGTGGCCAGTAGCACGCAGGAGAGGAAAAACACCCTTGGGGGGAAACCTCTGAGGACCCATGGCTACTAACCTGCCTGTCCTTCTGAGCATGCTAAAGGAGAGTAATCCTAAGTAAACATATTAGGTTGTTGGCTAATCTGATGTCCAATAACTTGTAAATCCAGAATCCAATAAAACAGGGAAGTTGGATTCGGCGCCCTGGTAATGAGAGTCCATCGAGAGATGGCAGCACATCCTTCTAGTGAAGTCAGAGTCCAATAGATATCCATGTCCAGGCAAGAATCTGTTATGGGTAAGTTCAATTCCACAGACAAGCATAAGCAATCTGAAAGGGTCGGTTAAACCAGTCAAAGCAATCCAGCAGGTGAGGAATTCTTTCTGAGGAGGACTTGAGCTTGAATGAACGACTCTATGATCCAGAATAGGAGGATTTGAGGTCCTGGATTTAATGGCAAGCTATGCATGGGTAAGATTCTTGGTGCAGTAAGGAAGCTAAACGCAGGCTATAAGCTGAGGGCAGAGCAGTTGAAACCTCCGGTCCTGAGTGGGGCAAGCAGATAGGAGAAGATTTTGCAATAGAACTCAGAACACGAGTAGATGGAGAGCTGAAAGGCCTCCAGGCCCGGTGGGTGAAGCAAGTCGTGTAAGCGGGCGTGATACTCTCGATGAACCTCCATGCCTGAGGGTGAAGCAGGTACACGTTAGTAATAGAGTGCAATAGACTTCTGGTCCCGTAGGGGCGTAGGTCATTTTAAGTGTGATGTGGTGGCACCTCCAGCCCTGTGGGGCAAGGCAGGTTATAGAGCAGTGGTAGAGAGTGCAGTAGTCATCTCAGAGGCTAAAGCCGAGGATGGTAGTAGGTATGAGCAATTATTGCATAAGCAAGAGTAGACCTGCATGTAGGTCAGTGGTAGTAGTAACTGACGAACCTGCATTTGATGCAGAAGTAATATCGAAGGAGTAAGAAACAGATTGAATATGGTACTGTGAGATGGAAGCATATCCTGAGCAATTTCCCAGTCCGAGCTGACAATGCCCTGGGCAAACTATTGATAGACGGTCATTAGACTTAAGTTGAATGCATAGGCCATCTTTTGGAGTAGTGGTCTGAGTTCTGAGATATAAGTTATGGAAGCATAGAATCCCGGAAGGTGAGGCGAATAAGCTGGATGTAAGTCATGATGCTGAAGAAAGCAGAGCAAATGAACCCCCGGTCCTGAGTGGGCAAAGCAGTACTTGGACAGTAGGCTAGAACTGCCTGAGAAAAACTTCCAACTCGTCCAGTGAAGCCAGTACAGTAAGGGATGGAATCTCCATGCCACGAGCTGGGTGAGGCAGGTGTGGAGGAAAATAATCGAACCTCCCAGTCCCAATGCTGGGCAAGGCAGGTGTGGAGTAGAAATATGAGAACCTCCAGGCCCAGATGCTGGGCAAGACAGCAATAGCATAGAAATAATCGAACCTCCAGGCCGTGATGTCAGCGAGGCAGGTGGAGCGAAACAGTAGTAGGCAGGAATGTGATGATTACAGCAAGCGATAAGTAATGAGTTGGAAACAAGTGAACCTGCATATAGGTCGGTAGTGTAGTAGTAGTAGTAGTAGTAGTGATCGGACTTGCATAGAATACAAACGATATAGCGAATGAGTAGTATTGAATAAATTTGTGTATGGCACATGGTGGAGACCAGTGAGGCATGGAAATAAGCAGGAAATAGAAGCCTTCAAATCGCTGAGCACAATATCTCAGTATAGGGCAGTATGTATGTCTGTTGGCAAGAAGCATCCAAGGTAATTGATTGCAAATATCCTGATGTGTAGTCCAGATAGAAGTCCACAGGGGAACGATTAAGGATATCCAGGAAGAGTAGGGTAGTGAGTGCGTCCAAGTGAGGGCTGCAGCATCCGGAACTCGAGTGCGTGACTGAAGGCGATTCACTGGCAAAAGCATTCAATCCTGATGGAAAATCCGAAATCCATGAGACATGGAATGAAGGCTACTGGCAGAATGAGATCCAATGAAGTGCCCAAAAGGGGGATAGGTGAACAAGGCAGGCAGATGATTGAAGTCCAGATAGTCCAGATCCAGCAGGTAACTAGCAGGAGACATGACTAAAGCTGCTAGGCTCTTGCGTGGGGTAGGATTGGTGGCAAGACCACATGTAGGCTAGCCGGAAGAGGAGTGGAGAGCAGCAGCTAGGCCCCATGAAGCCTAGCAGAACTGCAAAACCCTCACACAGGGCAGGAAGGAGTAGTGAAGCTAGCCAGGTTAGGCCCCTGCCTGGCCAGCAGAAAAGACCAGACCTCATATGGGCCAGGCAAGAAGGGGAGAGTGAGTCAAGCCAGACCCCATGAAGGCTAGGCATGGTGAGAATGCTGCCATGGAGTGCAGCCCAGTGCAGCTAATATCCCTGAGGCTAAAGCCGAGGGTATTGCAGAGGTAAAAGCAACGAGGCACTGGCAGGGTAGTAATAGGTGGACCCACACAGAGGTCAGCATATCATAGTAGCAATAGAAAAGGAGTTGAGGAATGAGGAGCTACACAGTTAGGGAGCTGAAACACAGAACTGCTGGAGGTGCATCCAAAATTGAGGTGCGGTCCAGTCCCATCAAGGCCAAATAAAGACAGAACTCTGCACCATAATGACGGGCCAAGGATAGATAGCAGAGATTAGAAGTCCAGCATCAGTAGTAGGATGTGGTGGGAAGCTGAGGAGGCCGGAGGCAAGGAAGGCAGAGATCCATAGGAGTCCTGGGAATATGAGTAGGCAAATAATGTGCAGAAGCATGGAAGACCCAGAAACATGCCAAATGGATGCATCAGCCAGCAGGGTGAGTAGTTTGTCCAAGGGAGCTGTCAATGCAAAGCTGCCCATCACTGAAAATGTGCTAAGGGTAACGGCACCAAATTATGGAGTCAGATGCACTGCCCAGAAGTGCTATCCAGACATAAGGTCTAATGACAAAAACATAGTGAATACAAAGTTGAAGGGGCTTCTCCAGCAGGTGGCGTGCTTACTGTGTACTGTCTTTAAGTCTGCATTTCTCTGTCTCGCCCCAGCCCTCCCCATAATGTCTTACAGCATTGGTTGGCTCCACGTCTGTGTTTTTGATGGTGTTGTTACTTTTCCCTTCTGGTAAGATTGAGGTATAGTGTAAAGTTTTAAGCAAGAAAGAATAAAATAGATGGTAGTTTGAAATTAAAAGGTGCCGCGAGGTTGAGGGTGCAGTGCAGTGCTGTTGACACACGCACGGCCAGCCTCAGAGTAGAAAAGTAGTTTAGAAATAGGTTGGTTATTTTTGTTCTCCCAGTACACTTTCTGGTATTTCTGTTATGTACTGGGGAAAGCTCAGCCACCCAATGAAAGTATTGGGCAGTAAGGATAACTTGAAGCAGAGCAGCAAACAGGAGCAGCAGGCAGGAGGGACATGCAAGAGGGCCATGCGGCTACTGAACAAGGTAGCAATGTTGGAGCAGTGCGGTGGCATGCAGGCCCAATGGAGGCTATGGTGGCTAAAATGACTGCAAAAGTAATTGAACGGGCAGGGCAGCAGCCAGCCGAATGAACTGGGAGTTTATGCTGTGGCATGGGGTCAAGAACCCCCGAAAAGAAATAAAGCACAGAAGGAAAGAAAGAGGACTGTGGGAGGGGGGGAATGAACAGGCAGGAACAAGGAAGCAAGGGGACGGGGAAGACGGGAGGGGTGGAAGAAAGAGATCCAAGACCAAACGGAGGAGGCACAGGGAAACAGGAGGAAGAGAGGAGGAACACAACCTCAGCACGTGGTGGGAGCGAGTGCAGCAAGTGTGACTCAGTCTAAGCAGAGCTGTGGTTAGCCTGCTTGTTTTAGGAGGATGTGGAGGAGGAGATCTTTCTCCACATAACCACAGGCATGCGCCTTTCAATTAGTGGATCAGCTAGGAGTGGACTAAGCAGTTAGCTGCTTATATGTGATAAAAGACTCACAAAATGCACAAATTTTGAGTAATTTTTTACCAATTTCTTTGAAATACAAAAGGTAACACTGTACATGGATTGAACAAAGAACAAGAACAATTTATATCAGTATTATGGCATTTAGGTTGTTGCGGAACAGCTTTCTGGACTGCTGAAAGTCATCAAAATGCACAATTTGATTTCAATTTTTCAAAATTTTCCCGGGGGAGCATGCCCCCAGACCCCCTAAAGAGGTTAAGATTTTGTGCCCCTTCAGAATTTCTTACTGCATGATGCTCCTGGTTGAGGGGATCAGAAGTCGCCTGTGGGATAGAAGCCAAAGGGTAGTAGTTGGGGAGTGGGGATTCTAAGAAGCTAGGCCTGTGACCAGTGGGGTCCCCTGTCTGTGCTTGGTCTGGTGTTGTTTAACATTATTCATAAGTGAAATCACAGATGGGATCAAGGGTGATATCTGCCTGTTCATGGTTGACACAAAGATCTCTGGGAGGGTGGACATGGAGGAGTGGAGACAGGAACTCGGGGAAGACCTGGCTAGGCTAGAGAATTGGTCTGGCATTTAGTAACTGTGGTTCAACACTAAAAAGTGTAAAGTTATGCACCTGAGGGTGAAAATCCCAGGGACCAAATTTGGTTGGGTGGTGTGCAGGTAACCCGGTCAGAGGAAAAAAGACTTGTATTTAATTGTCATGAGTGACCTGAAACACGCAGCATACTGTAGTAAAGCTGTAACCCAAAGCAAATTGGATGCTGGGTTGCATAAACAGGAGGAACTACCAGCAGGTAGGAGGTAATTCTACCACTGTACAGGTCTCTAGTGAGGTCAATATGCTGCATATAATACGGCACATATCAAAACCACGCAACATGGACAGTATGGCAGATATAGTGATGGTGCAAAACCACAAAATTGTGTAAGCACAGTTGTGTACCCTGTCACTATTTCCTAGGAGAGGATAAGTCCTCTGCTGGGAGGAGGATCCACCAAGCAGCTTCCGTGGCTCAACAGGATGAGCCATAGGCAGCAATGGAGGTGATGCATCTGTGGACTGGATTTTGAATCCCAGTCCCAAACGAATGGACATTTTGGAAAAAAATTTTACTTCACACTTTGTGCAATGAAAATTTTCAACCCTCCCCCAGAGCTGATTATTTAAGATGGGGGTTTTGGGGGGCACAGCTCCCTGTAATGGGAGGAGCATTGTGGCAGAGCCTCCTGCAAAACATCAAGAATTGCCACTGAGCAATATACTGTGTTGAATTAACAGCATGGTATATTGCTGCACTATTTTGTTGTGCGGCAATATGACCCCATGCCAGTGAGAAAGCAGCTAGAATACAATGGGCAATATCGGTGCACTTATCTTAAGAATGATATCAACTTGCTTGAAATGGTCTATAGAAGGGCAGCCAAGATGAATCAGGGCCAGCAAGGCAACACCTATGAGGAGAGTCTCAGGGGGCTCAACATGTACTCTCTTAAGGACAGAACGGAGAGGGGGGAAATGTTTGAAACCTTACAGTACCTTAGAGGAATAAACAGGTTGAGTATCGAGGGCCTCTTCAGTCTTAGTGGAAACAAGACTACTAGGGTTAACAGCCTAAAACTAGTGGGGGCAAGGTTCAGGAGGGAGATTGGGAGGCATTTTTTTACAAAGAGGGTGGTAGTTAAGTTGAATGAGTTGCCAGAGGAGGCGGTATCCCTATAAACAATGGACAGTCTCAAGAGAGGTTGAGACAGAGTGAGGGGGAAAGTTGCAGGGAGAGGGGCAGAGGGGGTATTTGAGAAGGGTCAAGGGGATTATGGGGGCAGTTCCCTCTGTAAACACAGGGGGAACTGCATGCTTGAGCAGACTAAATAGACCATGAAGCCTTTATCTGCTGGCACATTCATATGTGCGTATGTTCATAGTTAAAGTATCTGGTACATTGGGCCTGTCAACATACAGTACTGTGTTGTCAGTATAACTGTGAAGCTGACATCCGCTATATTAGTTCACAGATCATTTGTGTAAATCATAAACAGCAAAGAGCCTGAAACATATCCTTGAGGGACTCCTTTTAGAATCTGGGAGCAGAATGGAAGTATGCCTTCAGTTCTTTCTTTCTTTATTTATTAAACATCAGTTTACAACCTTTGAGCCAGAGGCTCGTTACAAAGATACCTCGTCACAGAGAGGACAAAACAGTGATAACAAACAGTTACAGGAAAACAATGTACAAGATTTGAAGGAACATAAGTACATAAAATAGTTACAATTTGCAAGGTTACAGGATTGGCATAGTTCACGTTGGTTGAGAATAATTAGTACATCAAGCAAAAACAGAGGACGGTCAGTACAGTGATAAGTTTAGCGGAGTCAGCAGAGAGGTAACAGGAACCAAGGGTAAAGGAGGTAGTAGATTGGAGCAGCCACTCGGGGAGCTTTGTCAGACGAATGAGCAGGAGGAAGCTTAGAAGCAGCTGCAGCTGCGTGTAGTGAAAAGGTGATTATGGAGGGAGGTTTTGAAACGAGAGATTGTGGGAGCATCAGAAATACTGGTGGGGAGGGTGTTCTGAATTGCTGTTGCCTATATGGGTTAGATAATTTCTGAACCAGGGCAGAGTACAAGGGCCAGTATCAATTTCTGAGGTTTTTTTCAACAAAATTTGATGATATACTGCATTGAAGGCCTTATTAAGATCGAGAAAGATAACTAACGTTCTAAGCTTCTGGTCCAGGGCTGAAAGCCAGTCATATATTACTCTGACTAGTGCAGTTGCAGTACTAAGCAAGGCTCGAAAACCAGACTGGGTTGGAGTAATTATTCTAGTTTACTAGTTCTGCTGGTGCCTTAAGGAACTGAATATAGTACTATGTAGATTTCATGTAAACTAATTACAATCTGTGTTGCTATCCAGGGTGGAGTGTACTAGATCGCAATATGTTTTTACCCGTGTGCATGATTTCTTAGTTAAACTTTGTATTAGTCAGTTCATATAGTTCTATGTGGAGAAATACTGCTGCTTAGATTCATATAATGGCTGTAAATGTAACCATATCTCAACTACATAACAGGGCTGATACAAATACTTAAAAAAAACAGTGTTCTGCCTTAATGTTATGCCTCAGCATGCAATCTGCTGCGTAGCCCAGGAACTGGAGTAACTGAGCGAATTATTCTAGGTCCAACTGTAGCCTCTACTCCCCGCTCCCTATACCTGTTCTGTACTTATGTTGTGCTTCTCTATTCCACAGCTGCAGTCTCCAGCTCTCCTCGTGGGTTGAGAGGGTTGCTTTCCCCAGCCCAGCACCAGGATCCCCTAAGCAAGGTATGGACTGAACAGAACGCAGTTTACACAGACAGATGAGGAAGTCCCCGCCGATGCAAGCGTTGGCTGCCCCACCAGCCCCAAAACCACCCTTGGACTTAAATAGGGCTAGTCACATAGTTCACAGAACCAGTCAGTGGACTTTGCCATCTGCAGGTTATCCTAACCTGCTGCTAACCTGTTTCAGACATTCGGGCCTCTACCTTAATCTGCTTCAACCGTAACATGCTCACCATGCTGCTGCACATTGCAATCCTCTTTCTTCTGGCCCCCCTTATGTCTCTACCACCTCCTCTCGAACACAGCAATGCAGGAGCCTGCAAACACTACTCTTTGCAAGCCCTCTCCTTCCAGCACCTCCCGTATTGCCAATTTAACTGCAACCTACCTACCAAAACCTTTTGTGGCCCCTTCTATCCTTCTGCCCACTTTTCACACAGGCCAGTTAGCCCTGCACCCAATCACTCTAGCCTCCTCTATGGACACCAGGCTTTCACCATCCCCTTCCCAGAAGCCCCTGTGGGCACGGCCCATAACCAAACTTCTAATCACCCCCCTTCTGTTGCTATCAGGGAACACAGAATCACACCCCGGTCCTCTCTCTCCCCACGTTCCTGACCCTGTCAGACCCTCTCAACTTCCCTGTGGCCTGAAACTACTGCATCTGAACATATGCAGCCTCCTGACAAAACTACCCCTGCTGCAACCAACTGTAATCTCAATACGCCCTGACGTCCTGATCATCACTGAGTTAAAACCGCACAATAAAGACCCTGAAATTGCAATCCCTGGCTACACAGTCATCTGCCATGACCGATCAGGCTGCAAATGGGGTGGTGATATTGCCATGTATATCACATCCACCCTGCAGTTCACAAACATCACCCTTCCTTTTCCCACACCTTCCATAGATACACTACTAATAAAACTTGCCCTACCGCACACAGCTCCTGTATTTGTCGCAGGCTCCTACTGTGCACCTAACATCCCAATCCCCACCATCCTGGACCACCTCACTGATCTAAAAAGACTGGCTACAGGGGGCGAACTACATATCCTTGGAGACTTTAATCAAAATTGGCTCACTGGTGCAAACTCCAATCTCCTGGCAAAATTAGGTGCCCTAAATCTTTCTCAAATGATCGCTGAGCCCACTCATCTGAACCACAAAACATTTAATCACTCTCTCCATCATTGGTCACTAACTTCCCACCCACACAGGATACTAGCTGCAGGCTTGCTCTCTGACTCCCTTAGTGATCACCACATGACTTACATGGTCAGGAAAATCTTCAGGCCCAAGGCACCCCCCCCAGACACACATCCTGGTAACAAGGTCCTATAAATCCCTGGACCGCACCTCTTTCCTACATGACCTGTTCATCACTGATTGGTCCTTCATACACTGAGCATCGACCACTGAAGCTGACCTGAAGGGTTTTAAAACAAGATTTCTTGCAGTCTGGAACCACTGTGCCCCACTTAGACGAGCCAGGGCTCATGGTGCCCACTTTCAGTGGATTACAGCCAACATCATTGCCAATCTTCAAAGCAAGAGACATGGCCTGAGCAGAATTTAAGAAATCAGGCCAACCACAAGCGCACTTAAAATACCGTGCTCTGCGCAACACTTGCATCAGGCTAATCCACCAGAAAAAAGCCAATTACTTCAATACTACCTTCCACACAAACATAAATCTTCCGGCCAAATTCTGGAAGGTCCTCAAATCCCTTTTTACACCCCAACCTCCAAAGCCCACCCTAAACATAGGCACAACCACGGTTACTGACCCTCCAGCAGTAGCCACCACTTTCAACTCCTACTTCACTACCTGCACTGCTGCCCTGTTATCCTCTCTCCCTCCTGCCCCTACCCCCCTTCCCCTCCAACCACTCCGGACCAAGCCCCGCCACTCAACCAATCCTTCTCCTTCCGTCCAGTTACATCACTGGAGGTGTGCCATGCTTTAAAAGTCCTCAGTCCATCCAAGGGCAAATACCCCACTTCCCTCAATGCTAAAATGCTGTACCTATCTGCACCTGTCATTGCCCCCTTGTTATCTCAACCTGTCCTTCTCCCTAGCCTTGGTACCAGCCAAATGGAAGCATGCTACAGTAATCCCACTACCCAAAGGCAGTGATCCCTCTGGCCCAGGGAACTACCGCCCTATTTCCCTTCAAACCATATTGGCCAAAATCTAAGAAAAACTTGTACTCTCTCAATTCTCCACCTTCCTAGACTCCTCTTCCTCCTTCTACACCCCATACCAGTCTGGCTTCAGGAAGTCCCACTCCACCACCACCACCTCCCTGCTGAGGCTCACTGACTCCATCCTCTCTGCCATGGATAAGGGGCACATTACCTTAGCCATCTTCGTCAACCTAGAAAAAACTTTCTACACAGTATCCCACTCCCTCCTGCTGTCTAAGCTTGCCAGCGCAGGGCTCTCTAGTTCAGTCACTGGCTGGTTCAAATCATACCTGACTGGTCGAGCCCAGTCTGTCAGGATTGTAATCTCCACCTCTGCCCCTCTCCCTGTATCCTTGGGGGTGCCACAGGGCTCAGTCCTAGGGCCACTCCTGTACTCTATCTTCCTAAATGACCTGCCCTTTGCCTGCCCACGTACCTCCATTCACATGTATGCTGATGACACAGCGCTGTATACATCTGTCCCATCCCCTACTGATGTGGCTACCACTTTAGAGCAGGACTTCAGCAGTGTCCAGCTTTGGTTTAGGTCCATTCAGCTCCACCTTAATGCCAAGAAGACAGTCTCCATGACCTTCGGCACTAGGCAGACTCTCTTGGCTCCCACCCTCCCAGACCTACCACACCCTAGACAGGACTTCATTGGAAACCTGCACTTCCTTCAGATACCTAGGGATCTGGCTTGACTAGCACCTCGACTTTTCTGTAAACATTGATGACATCCACAAAAAAACTCCACCCCAGACTGGGTGCACTTTACCATAATCGTGGTTGCATCCCGCTGCCAGCACACCATGCAATTGTACAGAAAATGATTCTACCAATTTTTGAGTATGGAGATGTGATCTACAGTGCCGCCCCCAAGTCCACCCTGGCCAGACTAGAGCTCCTCTTCTATTCCTTCTGTCGCTTCACCCTTGATTGTCCTTATTCCACCAATCACTGTACCCTCTACCAGTCCACAGGGCTATGCTGCCTGAAGGATCACAGATAGTCTCTTTCATTCATCTTGCTGTCAAGTTTTGACTTCAGTCCCTGCCCTCCTACCTATTTTTGGTTTTGTCCGCCTACTCACCCCCAGCTTACGAGCTTAGACAAATCAACTCATGCCTTCTGCATATTCCCTTCAGGTCCACCTCGACAGGCCAAGCAGCTTTCAGCTACCATTTGCACAAACTACGGAATTCACTTCCTCCAGGCATTTGGATAACCTCGTCGGCCCAGCTCCTAAATGGTCTTCTGTCAGCGCACTTCTCATCCACTTGCTCATGTGCCTAATTCACACTCTCAGCTAGGCCAAATCCCCCCCCCACACCCCCAGACTCACCATGAGCCACTTCTAACACTATTAAGATTCAATGTAAATACCATGTACTGTGATTTTATGTACAATTTGTCAAAATGTAATGTCATGTTTTGAAAACTATGTACAATATGTCTTGATGTAATGTTCTGTTTTGTACTCATGTGGAGCCTTTGCAAAGGAGTCTTCGACTCAAAGGATTGTAATTCTGAAATTTTAATAAATAAAAAAAAATATATAGCACTTGTCTCATATCTCATATCTCATGTCTCCCCCCATGTTAGCACATCATTAACACTGCACAATTTGTTTGCATATTACTGCCTAATGTACATACTGCTGTACTGTATTATTGTCACCATGTTTTACCATTTTGTTAATATTTACCCTTCTATTGTTATCACCATGTTTTTCCTTTTTGTACCATTGTACCCCGATGTCCTCCTTATTCTTGCGTACTATCCCCAGGACACATCTGGAATTGAGCGGTACTCTGCTCAGCATGCCTTCCTGGTAAAACTCTTAAATAAATAAATAAATAAATTATGTTGTTATAATGAGATATTCTCAAAGCTAGCTGTTCACTAGTTTTCCAGTACCTTAGCTAGGACTTTGAGTAGAGAGCTTGGCCTGCAGTTATTCATGATGACTTTGTCACCAGATTTGAATAGGGGAATGATATTAGCTGTTTTCCAGAGCGAAGGGTGTTTCATTACTGGTTAGCGAGAGGTTAATGGTTTGAGTTACTGGCATAGTCAATACAGATAAAACAGCTCTAAGAAAGACAGGCTCCATTTTGTCCACACCAAGGACTCTTCTTGTCTAGAGTTTGGAGTATGTCTTCCACATGTTTATAAGTGCTGGTCTGGAAATAGAAGGGAGACAATTGTTGCTCTTGGGTAAAGCTTTAGTTGAATTTGGAAGTGGGAGTTCAGCAGTGGGTGAATTATCAAATGCCAAGTATGCAGGTACAAAGTGTGAGTTAAGATCTTCCACAATGAGCTGCTTGTCTGATGGTATTGACAACTGATGTTATCTGCTTACTGTTCCCTGTAGTAATCTCTGTCTGAATAATGAAACATACTTTTAATCTGTTTGAGCACTTGTAATAATGTCATTATGTGTTTGTGGCATTAGACAATTTTGTCTGTATGTATTTCATATAGTGTATGTTGTTGTATTTAACTTAATTTTGTATACATTTTGTATATGCTATTGACCTTATGCATTTTTATGTTTCTTGTAACAGCTAACAGGACTTGTCTTGTAAACAGGGATTTTATCCCCAATGACTGGTGATATCCTGTATAAAAATAACAATTTTACCTACTTTATCTCATCCCTTCCGCTAGAGTGCATACCTCGTCCTACCCAAAGCTGGGAGCCCAAACCTTTCCTAACTAGGCTCTCCACTTAACAAATGCTCGTTGAGGGTAACCGCAACCCTTGTGAGATGCTCTGACTTTCCCTATCAATGTTTATATTTACTAATCACTGTAACCTGTTATTTAATATGTTATTGCTATGAGATGACCTGCACATGTTATGACCTACTTCTTGTACTACTGATGTATATCATATTGTTCTTGTAACTCCTGAGTCACCCCTGAAAAAGGGATCTTTGGGGCCCAGTGGGCCTTCCTGATCACCAAAATTCAATAAATAAATAAATTATCTACCTTTTACCATCTACCATAATTTGTTCAGTCAAACAGTGGGCACCACTCTGCCTTCTAGAAACAGAATTTAGAGGGATCTTTTTGTTGGGTTTCTAGGAGACTCAAGTAGTAATTAGATTTGGATAATTGAATTAGTTTAGTGCAATAATTCCTTTTTTGCCTTAAAACAGTTAAGTTTTATGGAAGTTTGGAGTTTCTGGCTCAAGCTCACTGACTGTCCCTCAATGCCTGTTTTAGATCATCACTGAACAAATAGCAGTTTTTCTTTTTAATTCTTAACTTTCCTAGGGAGGCATGTCCGTTTATAACAGAGATTATTTTTTTTGCTTGAGGGGTTTCACAGCTTTACATACCATTGGTATTAAGTAAAACTCCTGCCAATAAATATTTGCCAGTTCACAGTGATAACCTGACTCACAGACGGGGGAAGAGTCACCTTTTTAGTGGAAAGCAGACGGTCTTATATAGGCCATCACATTATGATCACTGCAGCCTTTCTCAAATACAGTAGTTAAGTGAGAGTTTTTGAGTCTGTTGGTGAGTACAGTGTCCAGTATTAACTAATTAGAGTGTTTTTTCGGATTGGTCTGGTCTTTGATTAGCTGGTGTAAACAAGATCATCACACAGCAGCTTTAGATCATTTGATTTTTAAAGAATGACTATCTATATTTAGGTTCACAAGAATTATGGTTTCATTACTATGTGTGCTAAAAAACTTAGATGATTTAATAGATCTCTGCCAGCTGTAGCATCCAATTATATTGATATTCTTGTTACAGATAGGGCTACGTGTACTGCAATGCATTCAAGCTCAAGAGGCATTATTAAAATGAATGTGTTGGATGATTATGTTTTACTCTTAAGAACAAGGACGGGTAAAGGGGAAAAAAGTAAAGTAAACTGTTGCAGTCTGAGCTTAAATGAAACCAGTGGGTAGGAGACAGCATACGAGTGAACATTTCAGCTCTTAAGTTAGAACTCTGCTGCTTCTGCTGCTGGCTCCTAGCAGCCAACACCTACAGTGAGAATATTTTTGCTGATGGTGACATAGAGCGAGAATATTGCAATGTTCTCACCCTAGGTCTGTGGGGAGCAACAATATCAAGGATGTGTCATTTAATATCCTCACAAGAATTGGCTAAGTATATCTATATAGATATAGATATATATGCACACACTCACACATGCGTATATGTGGTGGCACCTCTATAGTTAGGGTTAAGTAGGGTGCTCAATGTTTAACCCCTAACTGTGCAGTTTAATAACTTTGGTGGGTTTGTCTGAATAGCCCACACATTTCATTTTGCATGGACTTTCCATGTTGTTAAAACACAGAGGGTTTCATGGCATCACCTTGTGTGGTTTCTGTGATCTGGATACCCCTTAATTTGTAAAAGGGTCTAATTGTTCCCTATATTTTGTGTTTTTATGGGGTGGGGTTGCTGTCATATACAGGCTACACAGTATTGAATTTCTGCACAAAACTTTCCAAGTACATGTGGTCTGTGCTGAGGTAATGCTTTTCAAAGGTTAGGTGAAAAAATATTAAACAGTTCCTGAGTTACAGGATTTAAAACATGGTTTTGGATAGATGCCCCATACAAACCAGAAAGTTCTGGTCTGTGAGAGTGTTTTTTGGTTCACAAATTTGATGTAACATGAACCAAAAATGGGTCTTATGAACCACTTTTTTTTGTTCATGACAGCCGCCATTTTGTTACTAGTGAAGTTGGAAAACTCATGTGAAGGGATAGTTTTAGCAAGCCAAAAACATCCCTAAGCAAGATGTTACAGTCTGTTCATTGGGAAATTTGCCAAAATGTTATATTTCATACATTCACAATTTATCCTGAGCAATTTCTGTTTCAAACCACTTGTTTTTTGGTTCTAACTAAAAATGTTCTGGTTCATGAACCAGGAAAAGGGATTCAAACTATTAAGTCTAGCTTGCAAACCAGAAGTGGTTCTAACTTGGTATTCTGGTTAATGACCCAGAAAATGTGATTTTACCTAGTACCTTTGGTTCTTGAAGCAGAAAATCTGCTCCAAAGTACTACATTTGGTTCACAAACCAAAAATTTTATTCAAACTACTAATTCTGGTTCATGAAGCACGAAATGTGGTTCAAAGTTTGACTTTTGGTTGGTGAAGTAGAAAATACAAGAATATGAAGAAGCTAACAGAAGAAAGTAATTTGGTCTGTGTAGTCTGTTCTTATTGCAGCGTCCAGAGGTTGATGTACTGGGTCTGCTCCACCTCCTCATGCCTTCCATGCTACCCATGTTTACTACTCATGGAAAATAATTTCCCCCATGGCTATTCTAGCCCTTCTTGAAGTGCAGCACATTGCAAGTGTCCAACACCCTATGTGTGAAGAAATGCATTGTCAGTTTGCTTCTACACCTCCCTGCCTGCATCTTAACACTGTGGCTTCTCATGTTATGGTTGCCATGTAAGTTAAAGAGAGCTTCCATATCCATTTTATTTATTTGTTTCTAGTACTTGAAGGTCTCAATCATGTCCCCTCTCTGTCCTGTTATGTACTGAGTAGAGGTTTAGTGCCCTAAACCTCTCATACTATTCCTTACCATGGTGATCTGCTCTCATCTTTGTAGCCATCCCTTGGAACTTCTCCAGTAGGTTAATGTGTTTTTGAGGGGTGGGCACCAGTAACAAAGACCTTATTGTAGATGTGGCTTCACCAGAGTTATATAATGGCAGTATATGTCGGTCTCTCATTTAACAAGCCATAGAGCCAAGCAAATAAATTTCTATTTTGCCAGAAATGGAAGTACACAGGGTCCAGAGGGCCCCGTGCTTCTATGCCAACATAGATGTAGGCATCTTTGGAAGGATGGAAGCACAGTGTCTGGAGGGCCCGGTGCTCCAACAGGCAAATAAGTATATGATTATATTACAGTATCTGAAAAAGTATGAAAATTAATTGCAAACAAGTTCAGTAATGCACCAGTTAGGGTTAAAGGGAAATGCTGTTTTAGGGTTTCCAACCCTAACATCCAACCCCCACCCTTCTGTCAGTCACAGGAAAAAACATGATGGTTTCACCTCTCCTGCATCTTTGCAAATTAGGCATGGGGTGTACCTTGGGGTTGTTAACCCTAACATTGACCCCATTCTCATATTCTCTACACATCTCAGCTTATTTACTGGTGAAATGGGGTCAGCAATAGGGTTTGCAATCCCAAGGTACATCCCATGCCCGATTTGCAAAGATGCAGGATAGATGAAACCGTAATAGTTTTCCCTGTTGCTTCCAGTAAGGTGGGGGTGGAGTTTTAGGGTTCAGAACCCTAACACCTTAATTCCCCGCTTTTGTTGCTTTAACTCTAACTGGTGCAATAAAAAATATTTTTTTTCTAATGAATATTTATATATATTTATTGCAAAACATTATGTTACTGCAGCCCTAAGGGTTAAAAATGCTATGCACACAGAACACAAAGATTTGGGGCTGGAGTCTCAAGACTCTTGACAAACCAGTGATGTGGTGCTCCTTGGATTTTCAGCCTTAATGCCTACCTCCTCCCCCCCCAGCCCCTAGCCTCATGATCCAAAGGACAAACTACAGGTACAATCCTGTGCCCTATAGGTCTAATGCTAAGAACTAGACAACTATAGCTCTTTACATGGAGCCACAGATTCAGGCATAACTTTCTTACCACAGTATCTTTTGGTCCCTGTATGAAGCAAGAGATCATGCAAAATTTTCTTTGCACAAGGCCCTGTGGGAAGCAGGAGATCAAGATGTTTCATAACTTTCTTTTTGCAGAGCCCTGCAAGCCCTGTGAAAAACATAAGATCATTCATAACTTTCTGCATAGTGTGCCTGCAGGTCCCCGACCTGCAACTTGCCCTTGAGACATGAGACTTGGGACTGGGGAGGGGTACGCTTTGGGATTGAAAACCACAAGGAGTACCACCACACCACCAATTTGTGAAGACTCCAGACACAATTTTTTTTTTCATTTCTTTACTTTCTGTGTTTTGTGTTCTTCAATCCAAATGGTACTTGACCATTAGGTCCAGAGGGAACCCTAGGTATGGGAATCAAAAACATATCTAGCCTCACTCTAGGCCCCATTTTGCTTCCAGTCCTCTTCATGTTAATAATGGCACCCATTAGCACCAACTACATCATACCTCCAACCACCACACCTACTCTCAATACTCACCTTCATGAGCCAATGATATGCTACATTGAGGGGATTGTGGAGGCGGAATAGATCTTGAAACTGGAGGGGAGTAGCTAAACCTTGGGGGTCCATAACCAACACCCATTTTGATGCTACTTAGCTAACAACCTATCTAAGATATCCCTAACAACAACATCGTAGAAACCTAATAACCATACAACACATTAATGTCTGACAAACTACAAAGCACCTTAGTACATTCTTATTACTACATCTAACAGCCACCTAATTAACATATATAATATCCACTTTCTTGGCACTTATAACAGCCAGCTTACTAAAACATGTAACAAACACTCCAAAATCTCAGAACCACACTAGACTCAAAATATTATTAACTAGGGGCCTAATGAGTTCATGATGGCCACTCTCCCTTTAGGATCATGGGTTTGTGATCTCATTAACACTTCAATAATGATATTTCCTTGTATGTGATACTTTGCCATCAGATATTTTCTCCATATTATATTTTTTCAGAGACTTTTTCTCAAATGAGTCTGCAACCTTAAAAGTACCTTCACCAAGTTTAAAAAGTCTTGGATTCTTGGAACGAAAGTACATATGATATAAATTAACAACAGAAAGGTATATGCCGAAATGTATAATGCAGAGTCCTGATTCTGATTCAGTGTTACAGAAAAGATGTTCTCTGCCGATCATTTAAGTCATCATCTGCTGTTCATTTTAGCTCTCATTGCTTCTAAACTAGCTTCTAAATTATACAACTATTTTTTTTAATTTCAGCAATCTTTTTTGCATTAAATTTCCCACTACAGAAATATACCAGTTTAGTCCAATGTTTCCCTCACTAATATAGCCTTTAAGTAGCCTTACACTGTAAGTCCAAACATATCCCAGATTATTTTTTTTTCTTAGACATACAAATTTCAGAAAAGTTAAGTAAAAGTGGGAGTCCAAATGTTTCTATGTTCTGAAAGATTCTAGTCTTTCCTATGAGTTGAAAGCTTGAGCAGATCTGGGAAAGCCTCAAGCTTTCAATGAGTTCTAATCTGTTCAAAGACAGGTGAGTACGACTTTCAGTGTGGGAAGTTATAGTACAGGGGATATTGGCTAGTTATTAAATTTCAGTGCCAGTTGGTGATTTGAATACATGTGTCTCTGTAATGATTATCAAATAATATGGTAGATTCCTTCAGACTTATCAAACTCCTATTCCTCTCATAACTGAAAATACACTAGTCCCTTTCCAAGGAGGAGAGAGAATTGCTGCTGTGGTACTGACATGTTACCTCTGTTTAGAAATTATATTTGTAGCCATAAAAAGATCCACATTTAAATATAACTGAAATAACTTGACATAGTAACTGGTCAGCAATTTTTTTCTATGAAGTCATCCAGTTACTATTTCCTGTAATAACTGGTTGGTTATTACAGGAGATGCATACCACTTCTAACTCTATCAGCATGAGCCCATTCTCACAGCTGCATAGGTGTTGTCATGTAATAGTCCCACTGCGGCCGTGAGAACCATCGTTTCAGTGACACTGAGATAACATATAAATAAAACTTCTCTGAAAACAAGTGCCCTTTTCATACAGAGACTGGCTAGAAAAGCATTTACATTTGCTCAAATAGTCATTTTTAATGTTATCATTATCCCAGTGGCTCAGTTACAGCATTCACGTGAACTCTACAGTTCACATACCAAACTTTTCCAATCCTTGCTATTGCTTAAAAGGCCAAACAAAGGGAATTTAGAAACAGTTGCCCTTTGGAAAACAACCTGTATGAAAAGCAATTTACCTTCACAACAGAATATTTAGCTTCATTCAATCTGCAACTCTTCAACACTCTCATTGTTTCCAGTATAAAGTGCCTTAAACATTGGTTGTGTGAAAGGCTCTGAGGTTTTATAATTTCTGGTTGGAAATAAATTGCTAAACCAGAAATTTTAAAAACTACTGCATGGGGTGGACTGTATCACTTGAATTTAATACACACCCTCTGTGCGTGATTCTGGATAAACCCCTCTAGTTGCTCAAGTCTTATGGTTTATTACAGATGGACAAAGTTGGAAAACTCTGCTCTGTGGATTAATCCATGAGTTCCACAGATTTTTGTGAATTCTGCATGGTGACGTTTCCACCATGAAGTGCAGAATTCTGCCATGAAATGCAGAATTTCACCCACGAATTATGGAAGTGTGCCCAGATTGTGGAATTTTGCTGAAATTCTGCCATTAGCAGGCAAAATTCTACTATTCAAAGGTGAAATTCTTTCATTCATGGGCAAAATTCTGCACTTCATGGCAGTACATTGCCATTTCGGATTTTCAGTATCTGGGGAAAACTTTGCGGAGCATCGTGGAGGCAATTTTTGTCCACTTCGTAGCAAATCCACCTGCAAATTAACACTTCACTGCATCTCTAGGGTTTATGTAACATCACACACATTGGGTGTGTATTAAATTCTCATAATACACTCCACCTCATGTATCATTCTCCATGTAAAACCTATCTGTATTATTGTACTTTTGTGGGCAACATTCTCCACAGTTTTGTTAATGGAACCAGACATTTGGAATTCTGCCTTAATTACTGTACTGATTCTGAGTTCTGACCATAAGGTAGTGACCTGACAGAACAGTGCTTAAAATTCTGACTGAATCCATGCAGTGGCATAGTCGCAACTCCAAATCCCTGGTCCCACAAAGAGAACTACACAAAATGTCTCTAAAATTAAGGCAAAAGAAAATATAGTTTTGCACAATAACTTTTATTCAAGTACATTTAAATACTGTATGATGTTTTGTGACTATGAACTCTGTAGACAGATATATTTCAAGCACATGCAGAATCACATACATTTCTATTCCCTTTATGTTTAAAACCTTTATAGAATCACAGCACATTGTAGTCATAAAACACTGTATTTCTTTAGAGAAAACATATTGTCCATACAGTACCTCTTTCCCATGAACATTGGTCATTTGCTTTTACATTAAGTATGCTCTTCTCTCTCACAGAGCAGTCTTTAAACCCAGAAATTGTGGTCAATGTAATATCTCCTGGGTAATTTTACAAATAACCTCCCACAAATGTTCCCATGCTGCAAAGAATTCAAAGATCAGGGAATCACATAAAAAAATGCTATGGCAAGGATGGCACAACTATTTCACAAAGTTACTGGCACAGCTGATTTGGTAGCATGTCTAGCTCTAGGCAAAAGGGTGTAGGCCCTATTCCCCCTACCTGGATTGAGCCCTTACCATAGACACTGGCATCCAAGTGCAGCAAGCACTATGTGGATGCTGTAGTGCTGGGGTGTGCTATTCTTCAGATGAGAAGTGAACTGAGGTCCTGTCTCCCTTTTCTGATGGTTATTCAGGTGGACATTAAAGATCACATGGAGCTCCTTGAATAGAGATGGGGAATCCCGCTGGTGTCCTGGCCAAATTTCCTACATCCACTAAAATACCACTAACAACTTTTAATCTGGTTTAAGTTCAGTTGGTTTGCATCTGTGCCTCCCAATCCAGGATATGGTTGAAAATATGCAGTACTGTTAAGCCCTTCTTTCCCAGTCAACAAATCTAATCAAATAAATGAACGGAAAAAATAAAGATCAGTCTTTGCCTGATTAGGACTGTGCATATAATAATAATTATTTATGCAACACTCTTCATGCCAGCATCTCAGGATGCTTTACATTCAAACAGAGCTCACAATGAGCAATAAAGGGGGATATTGCAAGATGGATTATTAAACTGAGAAACTCAGGTTATTTTAAAAATGTTTCACTTACCAAAGCATGTAAGCACAAGTACAAAGCTCTGAAGATATAGTCTGTGATATTTTCCTGTGTAGGCCATTTTCACTGTGATAAATATCTTACAAAAAAGAACTGTACAGAGCCTTTAAAACAAAGTAATCTGAATGAAAGAGTTGCTTCAATATAAAGTAAAATGACTACAGCATGCATGATGTGTGATTACACTTCATTTGTGAGCCAGTTGCGTGTCACAACCTGTATCACACCTATGCTGTTCTCTGATGACCACAATACAAAACAGCAGTTTGGAAGCTGTGTAAAAGTGTCGCTCTTCTAACAGAAAAACTGTATTCTTGACTAGTATGTAATATTGAGATAAAAATTGTTACAAAATAAAAATAAGTCACTTGTAGAGACATTTTGTGAAGTAATGAAACCAAGAGGCTTGAGTATAGAGCTAGGATCACTAAAACCCTGGCTCTAATCCCTCTACTGTTTCATAGGGAGTGATCCATGAAGATACCTCAGATATACAAATCATACATGCCTGGGGTTTATGCCACTGCACCCTTGAATGCTGGCTCTCATATGGGTATTCACATCCTCCAGCCCTCTATGAGCAGTGTAAAGCGGCCTTGGGTGGGCCAGGGGGAAGCGCTGAACTGGACACTGAACATGTTGGATTCTGTGCCTAGCACATAGCAAAGGCTGGTAGGATAAATGGCAGTCATCCAAGCACTTCTGTATCCCCCAAGAGAATCACTGTCTAATGTCACTCTAAATCGGATAGTGCTGATATGACCTCAGCCCCCTGTACCGGCTCTGAGGTTTGTAGGCCGGTGGAGGGGTGCTGATAGGGCCCCAGGAAACTCCAGTGGCAGGCAGAGGGGGGCATGTATGTGGTATTGTTGATGGGAGATCTGAACATGCCAGATGTTAACTGGGACACCTTTACTGCAGCTACATCCAAGAACAGGGTCATTCTTGATGCTCTACAGGGGGCATGCCTCAGAAAGCTAGTGTTGGAACCAACTCGGAAGGAGCACTCTTACACCTGGTACTCTCAAATGGGGACAGAGAGAAGATCTCAGATTTAGAAGTGGCTAACCATCTGGGAACAAGCGACCACCAAACAGTATAGTTCACTATAAACACAACCATAGAGTCAAGACATACAAAAGCAAAGGTACTGGACTTTAACAGGGCTGACTTTGACAAAATGGGAGAGTGCCTCAGAATAGCACTAGCAAATGGGAAAGAAGGAGGGGTAGAGGAACACTGAGGAAAAATCAAAACTGCCATCACAGAGGCAACAAGCCTTTGTGTAAAGCAAATAAACAAATGAAAATGAAGGACAAAACCACTATGGTTCTCAAAAGAGGTGCCGGGAAGGTTAGGGAGATAAAGATAGCTTTCAGGAAGTATAAGGAAACACAGAAGGAGCAGAACAGAGAACTGTACCAGTTAAAGCAGAAGGAAGTGGGGAAGGCAGTCGGAATAGCAAAGACCCAAACTGAGAAAAAAATAGCCAACTCAGTTAAGAAGGGGGATAAAATATTTTATAAGTATATTAGGGAGTGAAGAAAGACCAAGGGAGGCATAGTGAGGCATAATAAAGTTGAGGGAATGTGGGCAGAGGATGACAGTGAAAAGGCAGGGACACTGAATGAATAATTCTGCTCAGTATTCACAAAAGAAGAGGAGGGGGAGGTACCTAAACTGATCAATAGAAGCACACTGGATAGGGGGTTGATACCAGCCCATTCACAGAAGAAAGGGCCTGAAATAACTCCTAAAACTGAAAGTGGACAAGGCGATGGGGCCTGATGGGATTCACCCCAGAATTCTAAAAGAACTAAGGGGAAAACTAGTAACACCACTGACTACCCTTTTTAACAAACATGGGAGGATGGTGTGGTACATGAGGACTGGAGAAAGGCGGATGTGATTCTCCTTCACAAAAGTGGGCACAAGGCAGAAGCAGGAAACTACAGACCTATTATGTGGCATGCAAACAAATAAATAAATAAATAAACATCTTTGCTGCTCTGAACTGGCTTCTCTTTTCAAGTCATGCTGCTCTCTGCTTGGTCTCTGTTCAGTGCTCTCCTCTCTTGCATTCACATCTCCCCAGCACACATTCTGTTTGCCTGCATTGCTGCACAACTATTCTATTGCCAACAGTACTGACAACAGTATTTTTGTTTACAAAAAAGTAAAACTGCACCTGCAATGGATTTCAACTCTGCGTTTCTGACTCTGCATTGCTGTTGTTAAACCGCTAGCAGAAAAATGTCCCAACTTACAGTATTGATTTATTTAAAGGACAGTACTGTATAGTGTTACCGTTTTCTCCCATTTGAATAACATTTTAAAAACTGAAACCAGGGGAGAAATATTTCAGTTTGCCTTAGCTTAGCAAATCACTCTTCCTTTGTCTTCCCAATGACTCTTGCAGTGGCAGTAAGGCCAGTTACTGACAATAGTATTGACATGGTTTGATGGGACTTTGAGGGAGATGCAGCAATTAGGACGAAGGTTAGAGCGTCACTGGGAGAGATCTGCACTTGATGCCGACCACCTTAGACTGATGGACCATTATCAAGTCTACCAATCTGCAATCACCCTTAAGAAGGCAAAGTTCCTGTCCGGGGAGATTGCGGCCGCTCAGAATTGACTAGTTCAGCCTTTCCGAACTGTGGACAGACTGTTCAACCCAGCCTGTCTACAAGCCCGGAAAGCGTTTTCGCAGATAGAGTGTGATGAACTTGCACAGTTCTTTGCAGTTAGGGTGGCTGATATCAGGACAGCACTCTGACCGACACACTCTATGGCATTGTTTGATCAGTAGCTACCACTAGCTCCAGCCTTCCTGGAGTGCCTTTGACCAACCGGAGTTCATGGATGTCATGAGGATTGTCCAGGGTGCGTGCCCTACATACTGTAGTTTTGGATCCAAGACCAACTTCCCTGATTTTGGGTTGTACTGATTCCATTGGCCCGGTCCTTGCACAGATAGTCTGGTGCTCCTTGGAAGTAGATGAGTTTCCTAGCTCCCTGAATGAGGTGGTGGTAACTTCCCTCCGGAAGAAAGTTTCTTTGGACCCAGACTGCCATGAGAACTACAGACCAATCTCTAACCTTCCCTTTTTAGGGAAGGTGGTTGAGAAGGTAGTGGCCACACAGCTGGAGAACCATTTGATCATCCATGACATCTATGAACCTCTCCAGTCCGGTTTTCAAAAGAGGCATAGTACTGAGACAACACTGGTTTGGGTGCTCAATGATCTCTTGATGGCTAGAGATCAGAAGAACCGCTCCATCTTGGTTCTTCTAGATCTCTCATTAGCATTTGACACTGTAGACCATGGAGTTCTGCTCGATCGTCTATGGTTCATCTTGGTTTACATCCTTTCTCACCAGAAGAACTCAGAGGATGGTGTCCGGGATTTATTCCTCGGACCCAATCCCCCTGTCATGTGGAGTTCCTCAGGGATCAGTGTTGTCCTCCATGTAGTTTGCAGTGTATATACTGCCCCTCGGAGACATTGTAAGGAGGTATGGGCTGAGGTTTCACTGCTACGCTGATAGTACCCAACTCTGCCTTTCTTTTGCTGCTGACCAGGATGGAGCTCTCTCAGTCTTTAACAGCTGCCTTGCATAAATCCAGGAGTGGATGGATTCAAGCTGGTTGAAGCTGAACTCGGGAAAGACTGAAGTGCTGGTTGTGGACCCAGGGCGCCGAATAGAGGGGTCAGGTGCAGGTTCACCCTCAGGGCTTTTTCTTGGGGGTTTATCACTCCCGGCTTCTGAACAGGTGTGAAACCTGGGGGTAGTTTTTGATGAAGGGCTGATGCTGCATTCACAGCTGTCAGCCGTCGTCAAGACCTCTTTTTACCATCTGAGAAATATCTCCAGGATTAATCACCTTATTCTGTCCGGTGACCTTCCCAAGTTGGTTTGAACTTTTGTGTCCTCATGATTGGATTATTGCAACTCCCTGCACCTAGGGCTACATAGGGTGGAAATCCACTGTTTGCAGCTAGTGCAAAACGCAGTGACCCGGCTCTTGACAGGAACCCATCGGTCCTGCCATATTTCTACGGTGCTGTGCAGTCTGCACTGGCTGCCAGAACAATGGTGGATCACCTTTAAAGTTGGACTCCTGACTTATAAAGCCCTACATGGACAGGGCCTGGACTGCTTGAAAGAGTTTCTGGTACCCTACCGCCCTGGGCGATCTCTCCACTCAGCTGGAAAGGGGTTGCTAGAGATCTCAAGGGTCTGTTTAAAATCTTCTGGAGCCCGCATTTATGCATGCGGCCCCATCCCTTTGGAACTCTCTATCCCACCAGTTACATGAGTGCGTGACCATGGAGGGAATTAAACGAGCTTTGAAAACCCACCTCTGGCACCAAGCATTTGGTGACTGATAGGCAGGGCCACTGGAAAATTGTGCCCACAATTTTTTTGAGGAATCTGCAATTTTCACCATTCTATGCAAAAAACAACATGTTTCACAATTGTTTGCAATTTTTTTGGTTTTATATTGAACTGTGTAAAAAGTATTAACATTTTAAATAAAATAGTCTCAAATATATTGACAATTTTGCATGCAGACTTAGATTTGGCTGAAACAATGCAGTGCAAGGTAGGGCAAGGATTTTATGTGACACTGATTTCTTTTGAATCCTTGACTTATTTGGTTTCAAGATTCACTGGCCAAGCATAAGTACACTTAACATTTGATTTGTGTTGAAGCAGTACATCAGAAAACTTTTTGTTGCCACAGAGACTGAAACAAAAGATGGGAGAAAAGGTGCAAATTATCCCATTCACTTAAATGGGGTGCTAACTATGAAGCCTTTTTGTAAGTGGCTGGGCAAGTTTTTCCTTGTGAGCATACTTTCATTCAGACTAGTTTTGACTAAAATAGCTGAGGACTTGTGGATGGTCCTGACGATTTTAAACTTGAAAAAGCTAGTTGCTAACAGTGATCTCACTCTTAGCAACTGCCCCCTAGATGCTCACATGCAAAGACTACAATAAAAACTGACTAAAGTCTAAAAACAAGCTTATAAAAACACAAACTGTATCTGAACATTCATCTTTAACTAAGTAAGCAATAACCCATGACAGGGTGTGTGTGTTTATTGGGGATTAATCAACACCCTCGGTGTGTTGTGAGGCACTCGACCGCAGGCCAAGTGTCCTCACAGCACCTGGGGTGTTGACTAATCCCCAATAAATGCACACCCTTGAGTGGGTTATTGCACTTATAACATGGGCCACATATAGAGAGAAATGGACTAAAACTTGTGGATTAGTAGGAGAAAAACTGTGGGCACTACTTAGTGTTCCTACACTACTTTTAGCCAGTGTACCACATCCATGTGTGTTCTGCCACAGGAAAATAGTGCTTGTTGCACAAGTTTGTGGTAAAGAGGCTATCATACTAGTATCAAAGGGCACACTCATATGTTTGCTAGTTCTCATTTCTTATATATCTTGGAGATACACCGTATAATAGTACAGAGGGAGGGTGACAGAGAGATACAGACCTGTACCATGCAGTGTCTCTGTTTTGTATATACTGTAGCATATGCTGTTGTTTGCAGTAGTTTTTTGCTGGGTGCGGGTACTTACTTCATTAAATGTTCAATGGTTTGACCAGGTACTGTGGATTTTTGAGACAGCAGGAACACCGGTATCTACTGTACGCCTGACATGGCTGAACACCTGCAGGAATGCTTGAGTCGACAACATAGTATTTGTCGACACAGAAAGATTAGTGTCTTGCACAATTCAGTCCCTTGGTGTTTGCCTGTTATTATGCGATCACTTGCAGGGGTACTGAACAGAGCGATTGCAGCATCAGCAGGTCCTGTGACATTCACTCGCGGCTGTCAGCTATCTAGCTAGTGCACATAGTATGCGGCTGAGCAGGTGCGTAGGACACGTGATCACCTCCACAGTGATGTGTACTTACACAGCATTAAAAGGCAGGTAGCTTATGCAAATCACAATGTGCATGTTTCACCTGACAATCTGTTTATCACTCTCCAGAGGGGATTGCTGCAGGCAAGGCAACCAGGGCATGGTCCGATAGTGACTTCACCTGAACAGTGAATGGAGGTGAGGCAAAGGTGACTTTTTGCTGCACAGGTACGTGGCTTTTGCAAAGCGAAATGTCTATGTTGGGGTTCAGCAGTTCTGTCTCAGTGTGGCAGTGTGCAGTGCTCAACTACGGGAATGCAGAGATGCAGTTACTGTGCTCTGCATTGCCCAATCGGACCCACAATAACTGTACACACACCAGGTTTAAATTTTGGCATAAAAAGCCACAGCTTTACTAAACATCAAACATTTTATTTACAGCAAATTAAAATCTCAATATACAACACAATTATATCCATGCAAGAGACCCCTGGGGCAGTGAATTCAGGTGGTATGGTGCTTCCAATGGGGGGAACTCTGGCCCTCTAGTTGAACAGACCTGCCCAGGGCCATGCCTCTCCCTCAGACAGTTCCCCCCCTCCACTCAATTGCATCTTGAGGTATCATGACAGTTGAGCAGGGCTGGTGCCCTCCTGGGGCAGCCTTCCCTGCCTTCCAGCCATGAACCCCTATGATGCCCACCGTGTTCTTGGGTGCCCCTTTTTCCTGGTAGCGTACCTGCCCAGGGTCGCGCCACCAGGGGCCTGGGTCACCCAATACCACGAACACTTAATTTACCTCTCCACCCTGAATTTACACACCTTCCATGAAAACTTGCTGTGACTTGGACTTCCGATTGGACTTCCAAGTAACATGGTGGTGTAATCGCAGAGCTCCACTACACCCCCTACCAATCTACCCAATTAGATGATTCTTAACAACAAACAAACCAAAATAAACAAGAGCCAGACATTGGGGACATACATTAGAAGCAACTTAAAAAAGGAAAATAAAGGAAACAATACAACTACGGGCAGCAGTGAGCAGAATTAAAGCGAGCAGCAATGTTGGCCCAGGAGCCCTCCAATTCTGAAACTCTCAAGCACCAGCAGAACAGTAGGACCAGATGACTATACCAAATAATAACGCGAGACACAAACGCAAAAAGTGAGACACTATATACAAGGAGCTATTATCGTTTCTTGCAGAAATCAAAGTTCTTTACGGAGAGCTTCACAGAGACGTAATGAGCCTGGAGCAACGAGCTGATACATCGGAGAGACAGATAACAGCATTAGAGAACAGAGTAGATGACATGGAGAATACAATTCAACTCTTACAAGATCAATGTGTACAACTGCAAGAAAAACAAGAAGATCTAGAAAATAGAGCTCGCAGAAAGAACTTAAGATTATATTGTATTCCTGAAGGCTCAGAAGGTCAGGACATTACTGAGTTTACTATTACTTTGCTCAAAACAGCTCTTGAATTGCCCTCTGATATTCAGTTATCATTAGAGAGAGTTCACCGTGCACTGGGCCCACGGCCTACAGATCCGCATGCTAGGCCTCGATCTATAATTATGCGCTTTCTAAGCTACGCAGTCAAGGAGACAGTATTAACAGCAACATGGCGAAAAGGCAAGGTCTTTTATGGACAAACCCATTTCTATGTAGATAATGACTACACTGCACAAACTATGCATAATTGAAGAGCATATGCAGACCTCTTACCAGCTTTGAAGGAGGCAGCCATCAGATTTACAACACCGTACCCAGCTAGACTAGTGGTGCAATTGCCATTGGGAAGGAAGGAATTTTATACTTCGGAGGAGGCCAGAGAAGAGCTCCTAAAAGAGGGAATTCAAATAAAAACAAAATCCATGTCGGGATTGCAGAGTGCTGACCCACCACTCTGGCAAATGGTGAATTTGGGCACAGTACGGAATGGTGGAGAGATACTAAAGAGGGGGAACATTTCCAATCGCCTGGAAAATTTTCGCCGATTGGCAAGGGGAAGAACCTGACTAACAGAAGAAGAAGACTGGCCTCAGATTTCTTGAGGGTCATCTGGATAGAGGTCTCTGAAAGAGCATGACTGAGGAGAGGGACTGGGAATTCAGTTATCTGAAATGGAATCTTTATTAGACAACATCTCTCTCACAGGAGGTTAGACAGAGAAAGAGAATGCTTAATAATTGTACCTGCAGAAAACTCTGCCATAACGAAGAAACAAGTAAAACTTTCGATCTGGCTGTACTAACTGACACTGACGATTGCTCTGAAGGAAGTAATGAATATAACTTTAAAGAGCAGATTATTGAGGGTTATTTGATTTGTTTTCAGGGCTAAATTGATATAAGGGCCTAAGAAAAGCTGCCCTAGTTGTATAATACAGAATTTAGTTAATAACAAAACAAATAATTTACTTTGGGGGAGGAGGAGGAGGCATCTCCAGATCTAACAAGGAAGCCCATTTCAAATTAAAGACAGACAGGCAGGATATTTTGAGTTAACAGTTTGATTTTGATTTAGCTTGTCTGTACATTTCCTTTTATTTTAATTAGGGGAATAGTATATCCCCAGGAGGCCTGGGCATTTGGTGTTACCAGATATCCTCCAGTGACCTCAGACTATCAGGAGGCACACTTAGGGAGTAAGTTTTAAGACTCCCCTACCTTGGAAGTCAATATTATTTGGAATACAGTGTATGTACATAGTTATCAAGAAAAAAGTCAGACATATACTGGTAATTTGCTTCAGATTTCAAAAAGTTTGATAAGATCACAGCAGGAAATGTTTAAGAATAAGCTAGACAGGAAAGGCATAAAAAAAGTGACATTCAAGAAAGATGTCTCGGGTGGGGACATCAGTATGGTGATCCTTTAGGAATCAGATTATTAAGATGGGGACAAAAGGAGAGATAGTTCCATAAGGGAATAAGATGGTTACTCAGATAGTAAAAGCACTCTCGCTTAATATAAATGGGCTTAACAACCCCATCAAAATGGCCAGACTGTTCCAATATATTAAGAAACACCCCAGTGATTTTTATTACCTCCAGGAAACACATTTGACGGATAACCAAGCATGCAAAATTGAATTGGGGGGCGGGGTCAGGTTTTGGGTATATGCGTCGTCCTTCCCTAAAGGGAAATGACGAGGAGTAGACATTTTAATACCTAGGACCTCTTCTTTTCATTTAGAAACACAGTATGTAGACCCAGAGGGAAAGTATGTAATCTTAAAAGGTACCCTTTATGGGACAAAGGTCACGTTAGTGAACGTGTATTTTCCCCCCTCTTACATCAGTTTGTCTCCTTAAAAGATTTTTGCAAAGCTTTTAGACATGATGCACGGCTGTCTTATAATTGGGGGAGATATCAATTTAACTTTGACACCTCGGTTGGACTCCTCTGCACCTTCCAAATATAGGCTAACATCAGCTCAAAGATTATTTATCTCTCAACTTAGGGCATTGGGTCTAATCGATGTATGGAGACATTGTTATTCTCTTTCTGGGGGATATACATTTTTCTCCCCTAGACACAATTCTTACTCAAGATTGGACTGTTTTTTTCATTTCAAAAGAACATTTGGACTGTCTATAAGGTTTAAATGCTTCATTGGCAAGCTTTTAAACTAGTCAATGGGGGAGGCACTGACAAGCAGCAGAAAAATCCCAGCCTCTCCCTACAAAACAGGGTACTAAATGAGAAAAGACCAAGGTAGAGCGGTCAGTGGGGGATGCTGCAACAGAAGGTAAGCCACATCAAAAAATGGAGAGCAAATGAGTACCAATGCCCGTAGTCTAGGTAACAAGCTCCTGAATTAGTGGCCTTGATGGAGGAGGAACATCTGGATATAGTGGCAGTCACAGAAAACATGGTACACTAATAAAACCATGACTGGGACGTAAAACATACCAGGATACAATTATCTACAGGAGGGACAGGGAGGGTAAAAAGAGGGAGGAGAAGTTCTTTACATAAGGGAAGGAATAAAAGCAACAGAACAAAAGGGTAAACAGGGAGGAGAAGAAGCACTGTGGGTAAATTTGGAGACAGGCAATGGCACCACAATCCACAGAGGGTTGTATACGAACCCCTTCTCAGGGAGGAAGTGGACAAGGAAATGATAGAAAGTATACTTAGAATGGCAGAAAAGGGAGATATTGCTGATGGGTGATCTGAATATGCCAGATGTTAACTGGGAGGCAGTTGCAGCTGCTACTGAAGAGTGCAGTTATTCTAGATGCCCTACAGGGCATGCCTCAGACAACTAGTACTGGGCCCACTCAGGAGGACAATATTAGACTTGATACTCTCAAATGGAGATGGAGAGAGGATCACAGATGTAGAAGTGGGTAGCCATCTGGGAACTAGCGACCATCGAACAGTATGGTTCAATAAACACAGCAATAGAGTCAAGCCATACAAAGACAAAAGTACTGGACTTTAGGAGGCTGACTTTGCTAAAATGGGTGAGTGCCTAAGGAATGCACTAGCAAATGGGGGGAAGGAGGGTGGAAGAACAATGGGAATAATAAAAACTGGCATCACAGAGGTAACGAGCCTTTGTGAAGTAAATAAACAAAACAAGACGATGTAAGAAACCACTATGGTTCTCAAAGGAAGTGGCAGTGAAGGTTCAAGAGAAAAGAAAGTTCAGGAGGTACAAGGAATCGCAGCAGGAGCAGGACAGAGAACTGTATCAGTTAAAGCAAAGGAGGCTGGGAAGGCAGTCAGAACAGCAAAGGCCCAAACTGAGGAAAAGATAGCCAACTCAGTTAGAAGGGGAATAAACCTTTATAGGTACATCAGGAGCAAAGTAAGACCAAGGGAGGGATAGTGAGGCTTAATAAAGGGAGGGAGGGTGGGCAGAGGGAGAATGTGAAAAGGCAGAGATACTAAACAAATATTTTTGCTCAGTATTTACAAAGGAAGAGGGGAGGTACATAAACAAACAGTAGTAACACTCTGGATACAGAAGTTGATACCAGCCCATTTACAGAAGAAAGGGTTCTGAAAGAACTCTTAAAACTGAAGGTGGACAAAGCAATGGGGCCTGATGGGATTCATCCCAGAATTCTAAAAGAACTAAGGTAGAACTAGTGACACCACTGACTACCCTCTTTAACATAAATCATGGGAGGATGGGGTGGTACCGAGGACTGGAGGAGGGCAGATGTGATTCCCCTTCACAAAGTGGGAGCAAGGCAGAAGCAGGAAACTATAGACCTGTTAGTTTAACCTCAGTGATAGGAAAATGATGGAATCACTTCTAAGGAAAGAATTGTCATGTAACTGGAGGCCAGAAGGGCACAGGACCCTAGGCAGCATGGATTCACAGCGGGAAGGTCATGCCAGACAAATCTGATAGATTTCTTTTGACTGGTGACCAAAGTAGTAGATCAGGGAGGGGCTGTGACATGGCTTACCTAGACTTTAGCAAGGCATTTGACACAGTCCCACACAAAAGATTAATATATAAGTTAGCCAGCCTGGGAGTGGGTCCCAAGATGACAGCCTGGGTAAAGAATTGGCTGGAGAATAGGACACAGAGAGTAATAGAAATGGAGTCCACTCAGAAGAAAGGAGGGTTACTAGCGGGTACCACAGGGTTCAGTATTGAGACCAGTCCTCTTCAATGTCTTTATAGCTACATTGCAGAAGGACTGAAGGAAAGTATGTCTCTTTGCAGATGACACTAAGATCTGCAACAGAGTTGATGCACAGGGTGGGGTGGAAAGGATGAGAAGGGACTTGGCAAGGTTAGAGGAATGGTCAAATGTATGGCAGCTTAGATTCAATGCTAAGAAGTGCAAGGTAATGCACCTGGGAAACAAAACCCAGGGAAGAGTACACAATGAGGGTGAGATACTAACAACAACAAAAAATGGAAAGGGACCTGGGGTAGTCATATCAGATGACCTAAAGGTGGGCAAGCAATGTGAGAAGGCAGCAAGGAGGGTTGGGGATACTGGGATGCATAGGGAGAGGCATCACCAGTAGAAAACAGGAGTTATTATCCTCTGTACAGACAGCTGGTGAGACCCCATCTGGAGTACTGTGTGCAGTTCTGGAGACCCAATCTCCGCAAAGACATAGACAGGATGGAAGCTGTCCAGAGGAGGGCAACTAAAATGGTGCAGGGTCTGCACCGGAGGACATATGAAGAGAGACTTAAGGAGCTTAATATGTATAGCCTCGAGGAAAGGAGGGAGAGGGGGGACATGATAGAAACTTTCAAGTACCTCAAGGGAATCAACAAAGTCCAAGAGGGTAGCATCTTTCAAAAAAAGAGGTGTGCAAGAACAAGAGGGCACAATTTGAAGATAGAGGGGGGGCGGCTCAGAGGTAATTTAAGGAAGTATTTTTTCACAGAGAGGGTTGTGGATGCATGGAATGGCCTTCCGGAGGAGGTTGTGGAGTCAAAATCAGTGGTGGAATTCAAGCATGCATGGGATAGTCATAAGGCAATTCTGGGGGTGGGGTAGGAAGAAGTAGGCTGCTGGTTAACTAGGATCTGCAGCTTATCCAGTAGGTAGGGAAATGGGCAGACTGGGTGGGCCAAGCAGTCCTTATCTGCCGTCAAATTCTATGTTTCTATGTAACTATAGGACCTAGATTTCTTTTTGATCATTCTCCCCTATTTTTGAGGCTAGATTTTAAAATACCAAGGAAATCCACCGGGTGGCGCCTGAACACATAATTTCTAAAGGATAAAGCTTTTAAGGACAGCTTTAACTCAAAAATAGCTCAGGTTATTGCAGAAAATTCGTCTCAGGAGACATCCAACACAATTGTTTGGGACACTCTGAAGGTTGTGATTAGGGGAGAGATAATTGCGTATTCAGCATATAAGAAGAGATATTGGGAAACGTGATATGGTGAATTACATGAGAAATTAAGGGAAATACAAATGAAGTTTACCGCTATTACTACAGAGGCCCAAACCCAGATTAATCAGATAAACACTGAGCTCCAGAAACTTTTAGATGAAAAAACACAGCAGGCACTTTTTTATTTGAAAACTTATAGGTATGAGGGAGGGCCAAAAGGGGCGAGAAATTTAGCCTGGAGGCTTAGGGGACATAGGACTGCCACAATCATAGCACATTTAGTGGATCCAGAGAGAAAAACTAGAGCTTTCAATTCACAGCAGATAATGCAATTGTTCCAGAAATGCTATAGGCAGCTATATGAGAAATCACAAGATCCAGAATTTAATAAAATGGAGGAGTTTTTTCCCCGCTTACATTAAGAAAGCTAACTAGGGAAATGGAAATCAAATTAAAAGCTCCTATTAGATCAGAGGAAGTCAGACATGCTATAAAGGAAAGTAAATCATTAAAAAACCCTGGTCCAGATGGATTTCTGTCTGAGTGGTACAAGACTTTTGGTAAACAACTGACCCCCTTACTATTAAAGGCTTTTTTAGAAATTCAACAGGAGAGTCCACCTCCTCCTTCATGGGATTACTCTAATATTTCATCTATATTAAAAGAGGGCATATCAGCAGATCTGCATACTTCATATAGACCAATATCCATTTTAAACATGGACTACAAGTTATTTATGTCCATATGGGCACATAGACTGGAGGAATTGTTACATAGATACATAGACAGTGTCGGCAGATAAGGGCCTATGGCCCACCCAGTCTGCCCATTTGAGCTTGTAAGTTCAGTTTATGTTTTCCTAGAAGACTGTTGCCCCTTACCCCTGACCTCCAGAATTCCTTTATGTCTATCCCATGCATTCTTAAATTCCGTGATTGTTTCAGCCCCACCACTTCCTCTGGCAGGGTGTTCCACTTGTCCACCACCCGTTCTGTGAAGAAATTCTTCCTCACGTTTCCTCTGAATCATCCTCCCTCCAACTTCATCCCATGCCCTCTAGTCCTGGAACATCTTTTTCGCTTAAAAATAGTGTATTCCTGCACCCTGTTCTTCCCTGTAAGATACTTGTATATCTCTTATCATATCCCCTCTCTCCCTCCTCTCCTCTCCTCTCCTCCAGGGAGTACATGTTCAGTTCCTTCAACCTGTCCTCATAGGACTTGTGATGCAAGCCATGCACCATCTTTGTTGCCCTCCTCTGAACCTTCTCTACCCTGTCTATGTCCTTACATAGGTAAGGTCTCCAGAACTGTACACTGTACTCCAGGTGGGGCCTCACTAGTGTCTTGTATAGTGGAATTATGACCTCCCTTTTCCTGCTGGTGATGCCCCTGCCTCTGCATCCCTGCATCCTATTTGCTTTACCTGCTGCCTTGTCACACTGTTTCCCTACCTTGAGGTCATCAGAGATGATAACCCCAAGATCCCTTTCCTGCTTGGTGCATGCTATATCCTCACCCCCCAACTGATATATTGTGCCAGGGTTTTTGTGCCCCATATGCATTATCTTGCACTTCTTTGCATTGAATTTCAACTGCCAAATCCCTGACCATTCTTCACGTTTCTGCAGGTCCCTTCTCATTCTGTCTACACCCTCTGGTGTGTCTACTCTGTTACAGTGCTTTGTGTCATCAGCGAACAGTGAAATTCTGCCTTCTAGGTCCTGCGCAATGTCACTGATGAAGATGTTGAATAGAACAGGTCCCAGCACTGATCCCTGTGGTACCCCACTGGTCACTCTTCCCTCTGTGGAGTGACAGCCATTTACCACCACCCTCTGTGTCCTGCCACCCAGCCAGTTACCTACCCACCACACTACCGTCCTGCCCACACCCATATTCCCCAGTTTGTGTAATAGTCTTCTATGTGGCACAGTGTCAAAGGCCTTGCTGAAGTCCAGATAGGCCACGTCCACTGCCCTCCTCTGATCCACCTCCCTAGTCACCCAGTCAAAAAATTAAATGAGGTTGGTCTGACATGACCTCACCCTGGTGAAACCATGCTGCCTTGGGTCCTGTAGTCCATTGACAACCAGATGTTCCACCAATCTCTCCTTCAGTAGTGCTTCCATGATCTTCCCCACTACCGAGGTGAGGCTGACTGGTCTGTAGTTCCCAGCTTCCTCTTTGTTCCCACTTTTGTATAAGGGGACTACATCTGCTGACCTCCAGTATTTGGGTACTTCCCCTGTTTCCAGTGATCAGCTAAACAGGATAGCCAGAGGTTCAGCCATCACCTCTCTTAGTTCTTTAAGGACCCTGGGGTGCACCCCATCTGGCCCCATTGCTTTATCAACTCTTATTACTTCCAGTTCCTTCAGGACCTCTTCTCGTGTAAAGGGACTTGTGTCCATTTCTGCACCATTCTCACCCCTTGTACTCCCTTCAGACCCATTACCCTCCTCTTCCTCAGTAAAGACTGAGCAGAAATACATATTCAATATGTCAGCTTTACTGTTGTCATTCTCCACACAGCCCCCATCCTCCGCCTTCAGTCTCACTATCCCTCCCTTTGCCTTTCTTTTTTCACTTATGTACCTGTAAAAGGTTTTGTCCCCTCTATCCACTGATTTTGCAATGTGTTCTTCTGTCTGAGCTTTGGCTTCCCTTACTGACCTCCCTGCCTCCCTTTACTTCTCCTGGTACTTCTTCCTATCCCCTTCTGCCTGTGTCTTTTTGTATTGCCTGAATGCAATCTTTTTAGCTTTCACTTTCTTTGCTTCCTCTTTGGAAAACTATAATGGTCTCCTCTTCCTTTTCCTCTTGCTAACCTGCTTAATGCATAATTCTGTTGCTCTTGTAATCCCCATTTTAAATACTGCCCACTGTTCCTCAACCTGATTCCTACCCCATTCCCCTTAATGCCTCTTTCAAGTATCTCCCCATTTTCCCAAAGTCTGCCCCCCTAAAATCCAGGATACGTGTTTTTGTGTGGTTTGGTTCTGCTCTTTCTGTGATTTCAAACCACAATAACTGGTGGTCACTGTTCCCCAGGTGCTCCCCCACTGTTACCCCCATCACACTGTCCCTGTTTGTGAGCACAAGGTCCAGTATTGCCTTCTGCCGAGTTGGTTCCATGACCCTGTTTGATTAATTCAGATCAATCTGGGTTCATTCGAGCCAGAGAAACTACAGATAATATACATAGAATTATCCATTTGTTGGACCACTTAAATCAGAGACTGATACAGGCAGTGCAGCTCAGCCTTGATGCAGACAAAGCTTTTGATCGCGTCAGTTGGCCTTTTTTATGGGAAACTTTGAGCAAGTTTGGATTTCCTGGGGAATTCACTAGCATGATACAGAGAATCTATACATCTCCAAAGGCATATGTTAAAGTGAATGGACAGTTATCTTCAATGATACAGCTGGGAAGGGGAACTAGGCAAGGTTGCCCACTTTCCCCCTTACTGTTTGCCATATACATTGAGCCATTGGCTGAAGCCATAAGGCAACATCCTACTATTCAGGGGGTCCCTTTAGGAGGGGGGGATTTTATAATATCATTATATGCAGATGATGTATTAGTAATACTCCTAGAACCAGAAAAGTCCATTCCTGCTACTCTACAAGTGATAGATAGGTTCTCAGAGATAGCCGGGTACAAAATAAATATAAAAAAATACAGAGTTATTATCTTTAAATTTCATCCCCTCTCAGTCTCTGAAGAACCAGATCCCTCTGAAATGGAGAAATAATAAGATTCAATATTTAGGTGTAAATATTCCCCAGAAATTGGAAAATTTGGAACTGTTTAATTTAGAGCCCCTATCGATAGAGATAGAGAATTTAGTCAGGAATTGGACACATCAGGTATTCTCTTTTTCAGCTAGAATACAAGCTATTCGGATGACCTTATTTCCTAAGATATTATATTATTTCCAGACTTTGCCAATTATTCCATCACAATTCTATTTTGTATCCTGGGCTACAATCTTTTCGAGATTTGTGTGAGCAGGACAGCAGCCCAGGGACAGATGGTCTCTGTAACAGTTACCAGTGGCAAAGGGGAGTTGTAATCTTCCAAACTTTAGAGATTACCATAAGGCAGTAATATGTAAAATAGTGATGACATGGCTGAATCCTCAGGTAGAAAAAACATGGAAATTTATTGAATTTATACTAAATGATTTAGTAAATATTATCCCTATTATATTTACCCCCAAAACGCTTATCCACAGTTACAAAACTTTACATTTGGAACTTGTTATACATTACAGGCTTGGTTTGAGCTAAGGGAGTCTACTACATTAATTGAAGTTTTTGGTTATTTTAAACTAAGAGGTACAGAAATTGTATCTTCGGAGATAGGAGCTGTCCGGGTCCATCAAGAATGGCAGAAAAAAGGGTTGCTTTTGTTAAATCAATATCTAGATGTAAATGGAGTATTGCCTTTTGCCACAGTACAGGCAAAATATCAACTTCCCCATACACATCATTATAGATACAGTATTTACAGATTTGGTCATTTATACAGAAAAAATTAACATTAAATACTCTGCCCTCTCTCATACCTATGTTGATATCCCTTTTAAGAGGTGCAATAGAAGCCAGAGAACAAGTTCATTTAATTGGACAAATATATAAGGCAATAAGAGCTTTTGGAAGGAATCTACTGAAGATATCTTAGGGAGATGGAATAGAGAATTAAGGACGTAGATAACTTATGATAAATGGTTGGAACCTATTCCTCACTCAGTGAAAGTATCACAGTCATCATACTGGTCAGAATATATATGGAAATGTCGTAGTAGATATTTTTATACCCCAGACAAAATTGCTGAATGTATATCTATGAGTTATGGCCTTTGTTGCAGAGGATGTGGAGAAAAAATAGCAAATATAGCACATATTTTTTGTACCTGTCCGAAAGTTACTCAATACTGGTTAGATATTGAGAAGAGTATACAAAAAACTGTGGGCCCAGAAATTAATTTATCCGATCAGATGATTTTGCTTTATATTGGGGAAGACGGAAAAGTTCCACCAGGTGGAAATAAGTTATACCTGTACCTGGCAGCAGCTAAAAAGGTTATAACTCGCCTATGGTGAATGGCTAAAGTACCCACCCTCTCTGATTGGCATTCATTGATGACTGAGATATATTATTTAGAGAGAATAGTAGCTTCTAGAGCTGGAAGGATCTCTTGATTCGAGCTCCAATGGAGACCATGGGTTTTCTATATCTCACCTCTAAATGAAACATTTGTTCCCTGATAGAGCCATTTGAAAGTGACCAATTTTTGTAAGATATGAATTCTGATCAAGTATCATTTGATGTACAACAGAATGATGTTATAGAAACATGAATTGCCAACCCAAAGAACATTCCATGTATTGTAAGACAGAAGAGCAATATTGTATAGATGAACACCTGCTGTCATATAAATATATATAACTATATAAAAAACAATAAAAAATAAAGAATATTAAAAAAAAACTTCCTGCGACTGAAGGCTATTCAACTTGCCATCCCCAACAATTGCTGCGGCCAATTGAAACCACAAAACAGGTGGGTGGGTGGGATGTCCTGATTTCAAGGGCAGGTTCAGAGAAGGGGGAATCCTTCTCTGCACCAATCTTAAACCCCTCTGATGACCCTCCCCGGGAAGCTCGGGCCACGCCCCCTTCCCTTCGATTGGCCTGTTCTGGTAGCCATTCCGGGCCACCATTCACCAAGGGTGTGGTGGCCCAGCTAGATAGTTTACCCACCTCCAGTTTGTGGGCCGTGTGCAAAGCTACCCCCCTGGTGAGAGGCTGGGGGAGGTCATTGCCCAATCGGACCCACAATAACTGTACACACACAGCAGGCTTCAATTTTGGCATAAAAGGCTGCAGCTTTACTAAACATCAAACATTTTATTTTCAGCAAATCAAAATCTCAATATACAACACAATTATATCCATGCAAGAGACCCCTGGGGCAGCAAATTCAGGTGGTATGGTGCTTCCAATGGGGGGAACTCTGGCCCTCAAGTTGAACAGACCTGCCCAGGGCCATGCCTCTACCTCAGACAGTTCTCCCCCACTCAGTTGCATCTTGGGGTATCGTGACAGTTGAGCAGGGCAGGGGCCACCTTCCCCGCCTTCCAGCCATGAACCCCTATGATGCCTACAGTGTTCTTGGGTGCCCCTTTTTCCTGGTAGCGTACCCATCCAGGGTTGCACCACCAGAGGCCTTGGTCACCCAATACCATGAATGCTTAATTTACCTCTCCACCCTGAATTTACGCCACTCAAATGTGCGTAGCGTGTTTTTCCCCTTAATGCCCCACAGGTCTCCCCTGCCTTACCACTAACTCACAAAATTTCTGAATTGTGGCATTGAGGATGTTATTCCCTATCCCCGACAGATGTACCCCATCCCCGCTATACATAGCATCACATGTCCTGGGTATTAGGTAGTGACACAAGATGGCTATTCCATGGAGAGAGGCAAACCGGGACACCTCCCAATTGACCTCTCTCCTAGCTTTTTCAATGCCCTTGATGCTGAGGGCACCTTTGTACTGTTGTTGAGAGATGATACACGACCGGGCCAGCCTGGTAGTTGAGAGCAGGGCCTGAAGCTGGGCCAAGACCCGCTTGATTTCCCTGCAGAGTTTTGGGGCCCCTTGGGGCCCCTAGCCTTACTAAGTCATTTCCCCCCAAGTGCACCACCAGTGCCAAGGGTGTTTTTTTTGTCCAACCCCAACCTTATCACTATGTCCATTAGCTGTCTCCATTGCATCCCCCCTTTTCCAGACCAGCAAAGCCTTGCATGTTCTTTTTGGACCCCCAGCTGTATTACATACGGGTGGACCAATGCTCGACTGTGTGCCTCCCAGATGTATGAATGGCCGATGACCCATATATCTGCTGGTATCCTTCACTCTGCTAGAAGATAAACAAAAAAAGAGAGTCATTATCCTTCATCCTAACCATTTCTTGCCAGCATGACTTCTGTTACTCTTGCACTGCCTCTGAGCTCTGTTGCAGCCTGATATACCCCTTAAAGGCTGATGAAGACCACCTACCGATCTTCTTGATCTGTGCCTCCCCCAGGCCCAATCTTGAGGCTTCCATAGCTGCCCTAATTTGAAATGAGTGGGTGCCACAAACCTTGGGGTCCTTACCCATGAACCATAAACTCTTGCGTAGGAATGCTGCAAATTGGCATCTGATCACTGGGGATCCATCCCTATGTACAAACAAATGCCCCCCCCCACGGGTCTATCTGCCAAGAAAACCTGTAAACAGGTGTAAGGACAGGACTCACTGGTGCTTGAATGATGCAATGTGATTGTTGCTGGGGGACCAATTTGGTTTGTTTTTGAACTTCTGAGCGATAGGGATACTCTGTTGGGCATCCAAGAGATGTCCTCTAACTGGATGTTGGAACTCCCCACAGCTGTTTTCAAGTCCGGCACCATCTCTGAAACCCTGAATGCTCCATAAAATGCACATGTAAACAAGGACCTGAATAACTGGGCCTTGTACCATGTGCTACATACTGCACCTAATGCTGTCAGTATGTTGGTCAGGTCGCCCAGTCCTATTGGCTTCCTGGGGTCTGGCTTCTTCCCTCGGGATTTTTTCCACCCCTCCAGCATCTTGCGGGCTGTGAAGTTGCTGCTTGGGTCAGGGTGGCCCTATGCTTGCCAAATGAAGGCTATTCCAGGCAAGTGTGCTCAGATAGCAGATGGGGCCGGAAGCAAATGAATAAGGTGGAACACGTATTCTTGTACCTGTTGTGTTTTGAAGGGGGTCTCGCTTACCTGCTGTCTGCAAAAACAGGCAAATGCTGTGAAGCTACCTGAGTATTTCTTTCAGGTAGATGGGGCAACAGCAAGTTGAACCCATCAAAGCTTTCCTGACTACCAAGTTGTCAAAGTGTGTCTGGGATCAGTGTTGGGGCTGTTTCCGCGTGTGGTGCCAGCTGTCTGAAGCATTCGAACTGCAACTGAGACAAGGCATCAGCAATTACATTATCCTTCCCAGGCACATGTTTTGCCTGGAACGTGATGCTCCAAGATAGACAGCATAACACAAACACTTGCAGTACCCTCATCATATCCTCTGACTTGGAAGATTGTGAATTGATGATATCCACCACTGCCCTGTTGTCTAAGAAGAACAGCATTGCCTGGTTCTCCAGCTGATGTCCCCACACCTGGACTGCTACCATGATTGGGAATAGCTCTAGTAGCATGATGTTTTTTGTTAACCCCTGCTCCACCCAATTCTGTGGCCACATTCCCACAAACCAGGACCTTTGAAAATATGCCCCGAAACCTATGCCCCCAGATGCATCCATCACCATACCTAACCCGTAATGATGGTGTCCTTTGTCTTGCCACATGCTTACTCAGTTAAAATTGGTTGGAAAGGATTCCTACACCCACAAGTCGGCCTTGAGGCCCCTTGATAGCCATATATGGTGATAGTGTTTTGTAGGGGCAGACATTGCTGCCACCATTCTCCTGAGGAATGGGCGCCCAGTGCTCACTGCCCGGCATGCAAAGTTGAGGTGGCCTAGCAAGGACTGCAATTGCACTAGGGTGGCTTTTTTTGTTCCAATAACCTCCCCCAGCAATCGTCATAGGTTTTTCACCTTGTCCAAAGGTAACCGTGACACCATGGCCATGGAGTCCAACTCAATACTCAAGAATGAGATGCATGTGGTAGGACCCTCTGTTTTTTCTAATGCCAGTGGTACCTCAAATTTTTTCATCAAAGTCTGAAAACCACTCGGAGTGTCTTGGCACTTACCCGAATCCTTGGGACCTGCGAATAAAAAGTCATCAAGATAATGAATGATCGCAGTGTTTTCTGTGAAAACCTTAGTGGCCCATTCTAAGAAGGTAGAGAATGCCTCAAATGCTGCACAGCTAATCGAGCAACCCATGGGCATTGCCATGTCATAATACCATTGCCCCTGGAATGTAAAACCCAGGAGATCATAATCCTTTGGTTGTACTGGTAACAGGCAAAATGCTGACTTTATGTCACTCTTTGCCATCAAGGTGCTGGTGCCTAAGCCCCGCACCAACTCGACCGCCACATCCAAGGACGCATAATTCACTGACGCGCCCTCTGGTGCAATGTGGTCATTCACTGATCCTCCTTTCGGGTATGAAAGGTGGTGGATCAGCCGGTGTTCCCCTTTGTTCTTTTCTGGAACAAGGCCAAGCGGAGATACTCGGAGTGTTGGGAAAGGAGGCTGGCCAAAAGGGCCCGCAACCTGTCCTGCTTGTACCTCTTTTTTTATCTTGTGTGCCAACATTGTCGGCAGAGCGATAGCAGACTTTAGGTTGCGGGCTGCCATAGCAATCCGAGGACCCCTGCAAGGGATTTCAAATCCTGTGCTAAAACCAGCCCACAAGAAATGTGCTGCTCGTTGGTCAGGATACTGAGTAAGCCAATTTGACATCGTCTGTAAGTCTACCCGGAGTGTTTGCCAGCTTAGCCGACCCTGGTCTTGGACTTATCAGAATGGGGTGGACCTGCAGTTCCGGACGTGGCCTTTTTGCAGTCGGTAACCTGATGACTTCCTCCACAGGACCTGCAGACATGATGGAATTTACAATGGCTCCAAAAACACTTCCCTTTATTGTAATCATAACAAGCTTTCTTGACCCCTTTTTTGAAATCTCTTTTGTCACCAGTACTGGGTCGGGTGATCACATGCCCACTACCAGTGTAAGTTACTGAATTAGGTGTGCCCCTGGTCATGTACCTGGCCCATAGGTCGAGATGCATATTTTCCCATTTCAAACTGGGTTGTCGAGCCAATTTGAGATGAAACTGCTCATCATATTTTAACCAGGCCAACCCATCAAACGACAGGTGAGCAAACTTAATGGTGTCCCTGTACTTAAGTAAGGGCATCAACTTATCCGGGTACTTCATCCCGTACACTGACATGAAAATGTCGAAGGCCACAGTCCAATTCTCAAAAGTGAAGGGAACCTTCGGCCTCCACACCCTCTCCTTCTTTCCTTTTTCTCATTCTCCTCCTCCAGGCATTCCCTGTGTAGCAGAGAGAACAATTCTATATACTCTTCCCTTCATATTTTCTCCCTCACATTGTCTGATAAATGATCCCCTAAGGGATCCTCCAATCCTGCATATGCCATTTTGTTGTCATTGGGCACTGGGGCAGGGGGAGTCAGCAGAGTAGGACTCGGCTAAGGTGCCGTCAAGGCCCCAGAGGACCCTACTGACCCACTTGGACCTTTTCCATGGTCAGCAGCATTATTCCCTTGCTCTCTCAGCGGATCCAAAGCAGGTGGGCCTCCACTGCCACCCCCTTGTACACTGGCTCCAGCCTGGGTGATACCCCCCCGTCTAGACTCATATTGTTTCCTGTCCTACAACTACCTGTTACCCTGGGCTCATCCTTGAAGCCACAGGAGGTAGTGTTCCCATGGGGGTCTTGGAGGGGGGAGCCCTAATTAGTGTTTCAGGAGACAATTCAGACCCCCCTCTTGTCCCATCCCTTGTCACATTGTGACCCTGGGTTCTATCTGATATGAGGTTCCCCACCATCTCAAAGGGTTCTGGCCCATGGGGCCACCTAATCCCCAAGGGTATGCCAGCCAGAGAAGAGGGCCTTGTGCCCAAAGGGGTCCCCATGGAAAGGGTGCCCATGGATTTGCATGAACACCCCCTTCCAGTTGTGCCTGACCCAGGCCAATTCCAGCCATGGCTGTCGTGCCCAATGTCGTATGATGTACCCGGTTGTGGGCCTATGCTGGGACCCACTGCTGACCCCTACATCCGGTTTCTGAGACACAGACGTCTGCGCCCCTTCCCAGATCATCCTGCCCATATGGACCATCCCCAGTTACTGCAGAGTCCCTGTGGGATGGTGGGCTACAGAACCAAAGGTGGTGAAAATCCCACCCGTATATGGCAATGAGCTTATTTTGATGCCTGTTGGCCCCATGTAACCCCCCCCGTGGCACTTCACCAGACTGTAGGGGACAGTCCGGAGCAAGACCCTGTCTTTCTTCAATGGACCTCCATGTCCACAGCCTCATGGGTGATTGTACTGCTATTGAGGATGTGTCACTTCCTTCTTGGTCCTCCTCTCCCTCCGTCAGCTCCTCCACCTCGGAAGTATGGAGCGAGCCCTCTGCAATTAAACCCCTTGACTCACCAGTGGGTTCAAGTCCATCATGCCCTCAAGCCTCGGTTCTGCTTGCTCTCCTGGCATAGGGGGTGTTCCTCCTTGAGTTGCTCCGGTCCCACCTAGCCGTTCCATCATTAGCTGTTGACCTCTGAACTTTTTGGTTGTTGCTTGCCGATCAGCTGCCGATGTCCTTTTACTTCGTCCCTGATTCCTACCTGTAGGCGACTGGGCTACTGCTTCCGAAAAGCTTGTGGATGGCTGTCTCTGCCGTGCAGGAAGCCTACCTGGCACCACATCTTGTCCACCAGCCGAGGTATCGCCGCTCATGCCAGGCCCTTCATCATATGCCCGTGGGGTTTGTGTGATGGGGGCTGTCACCTGCAGTGACTGATCCAGCCTGGCCACAGCTTCTCATCAGTTGGGACCTCCCAGTTCTTTCAGACTCTGAAAGGCTTCCATGAAGGCTCTGTTGGGAGTCTCAGACTGCTGTGAGCTGGGACCGGCCACAGCTTGTGAGGCCAGCTCCAGAGTCATCCCATTGGCTGCCATATTAGGTTAGCGGATGTTAGGGACAAGGTAATGAACCATGGATTTCAACCTAGGCTGTGTGGAAGAGACAAGACAAGACACAGTTATCATCCCCTCCAGCCGTTGTACATTTTCTTAAAAGCAGTACTGTCACCCGGTCTAGTTGCCCCCCCCAAAGAATATCTCCTGTGGTGGGCGAACCAAATTAAACTGCTTTCTTTAGATGCACATGAATTGTCAGATATCAGTTCCTCTGGGTCTCTTACGTGCGGCCTTCTATCCCCGCAGGTCATTGCTGTAAATAGGGTTAACACTGTATTAACTATGGGAATGTATGTCACCCCCCTTACTAGGCAAAGCTACCAGGAGGATCTATATCAGTGCATCCTTGGTTCCAATTTAGATTGCTAAAAATGTAAAGATTAGCGTGCCGGTGCTGAAATAAAGCACTGCTTCGGGGCCCTAAAAAACCCGGCCTAAAGAGGCCCATGACTTGGGCAAGTTCAGCTGTTTGAAAAATTAAGTGACTTGCACCAATTATTCGTATTCATTGCCAGCTTATTCCCTAAAAATTGCAGATGGGCAGGGTTTTATATATATATATATATATATATATGTGTGTGTGTGTGTATGTGTATATATATATATATATATATTTATTTAGCTTTTGTTGACCGGGTAAGTGCACTAGACAAATCCTGCCTATTTTCAGGCACGACCCAGGGGAAGGGGATACAGATGAATGCCAACTGACTTTGAAACCAGATTAAGCTGTTGGTGGTATTTATAGTGAATGAGGGAAATTTGGCCAGGACACCGGGGAAATTCCCCTACTCTTTTCGATAAGTGCCATGGGATCTTTAACATCCACCTAAACTACCACCAATCCAGGCAGATGGGACCTCGGTTTAACGTCTCATCCGAAAGACGGCACCTCAGAAGTGCAGCACCCCTCTCATGCTGCACTACAGTGTCAGTACTGGGATATGAACCCAAGTGCCAGATGTGGGAACTGAACCCACAGCCCTCTGATCTCCCAACCTCAGAGGCGAGTGTGCTACCTACTGAGCCACTGACACTGCTAAAACATTGCATCCCAGATGGGACTCGAACCCACAATCCCTGGCTTAGGAGGCCAATGCCTTATCCATTAGGCCACTGGGGGAGACAAAACATTGCATCCCAGATGGGACTCGAACCCACAATCCCTGGCTTAGGAGGCCAATGCCTTATCCATTAGGCCACTGGGGGATAATGGCCTGTATGAGGAATCTGATAAGTCACTGTATAAACCAACCCGTACAATCTATAACACTAATATCTTCTGTAATTGCCTTGGTTTCATTTCGCAGACCTCATATGAACAAAACCATTGCCCGAGAAATCCATCATCTTGACCCCCCCATGCTGCTGCAAGCCCTCCCTACCAAGCCCCAGGTCCATGTAACAATGAGGCCTACCACCTGGCCAAGTGCTGGCATGGGTCCAACCAGGCCTACCATGTGGTTGTGTCCGGGGAACAAACGGAGCCAAAAAGGGAAAAAAAGAACCAAGCGATTTGGAGCAGGGCAAATCAGCTGAAATGCAGCTCCTAGCATGAGAAATCCATCATCTTGACCCCCCATGCTGCTGCAAGCCCTCCCTACCAAGCCCCAGGTCTGTGTAACAATGGGACCTGCCACGTGGCCGAGTGCTGGCGTGGGCCCAGCCAGGCCTACCGTGTGGTTGTGTCCGGGGAAACAAACAGGGAGCCAAAAAAGGAAAAAGAAGCCATCCAAGCTCCAGCCTGGTGAAAACCAAAGAGGAAGGAAAACAAACACCCCACACTGCAACAGCAACTAGTCCCAGAATGGGCCACCTCGAGAAGCAAACAAAAACCTACCTGCCAGAGCAACCAAAAGTTAGTAATTTGGTGATACTACTGCATTAAATGTTACTAATGCATTTAGCTGAACATCTACACATTTCCGATTATTTTACTACTGAAAACCAAAATCCAGCCTACTGATATATTTCTTTTTATTAAGCACACTAGCTGCTGCTTGCCGGTGCCCGCCTGCGGCAGGCACATCAGCCCATAACCACCAAGTCAACAACGCTCAGACACGGGTGGCCTCACCACCCCTGCACCCAAAAAACAAGACCAGGACTGAAGAAACAGCCAGAAAACATAATAAAATAAAAGCGCCAAATGCACTCACCCAAAAAAACTGTGATGTCCTGAGGTCAAGGGCAGGTTCAGAGAGGGGAATCTACTCTGCACTGCCCTTAACCCCGATGACCCTCCTTAGGAAGCCTCGGCCCTCCATTTGTGGGGCCCCTACAATTGGCTGTTCTGGTAGCCATTCTGGGTCACCGTTTACCAAGGGCGTAGTAGACCAGCTACATGGTTTACCCACCTCTAGTTTGTGGGCCGTGTGCAAAGCTACCTCCCATTGAGATCCTGGGGGGGGGGTCATTTCTGCTTCTTTTTTACTATCATAGTCATGGTCAGCCGCTTCGGACTGTCTATGTAGTCGGATTGTGAGGCACATTTTATTGTGGGGGACACAATCTGTGTTTATTGCTCTGACCAGGGATATGCTATGATCTTCAAGCTCAGTTGGGTGGGTAGGTGGGCACACTCGCTTAGCGAGACAAAAAAAAATGGCTGCGTTTCACAGTTTTCAAACTGCAGCACAATTAGTTCTGTGACTTGTATTATTTTTGTCCTCCACGACTTTTCACCACATCCACTTACTGTAGCATTACCAGTAATTAATGAATGGTCAGCTGACCCATTTAATCCAATCATATTTCACAAACCTAGATGCCCAAGTTATAAACAAAATCGTTGCAGCTAGAGTAAAACAAAGGTAAATAACAGGGTACGCTGACTACTGTATGATGCAATAAAAAGATATTTGTATTTTTTGGTAACTGCTTAAGGCACACTAGGCACAAGTGCCTGTTTTCAGGTACAACCCAGGAGCACTGCAGAGGTCAAGTGACTTGCCCAAAATCACACAGTATACAAGTGGAGGTTGTGGGAATAAAACCCCAGGTCTGCTAGATGTAGTCAGCTCATTCACAGTTTGTTACTCTTACCTCTAGATTATGCTGCCAGCCCAATAACCCCCAGATTTAATGTTTAAATATGTGATTTCAAAAATAGTTTACAGTGTCTACAGTACAAATTATGACTATTAAACACTTTAACAACATTTTACTAAACTCAATTATTCACCACTCTATCTGCTTTATTTTTTCTTGTACCAAAGTAGGTGAATAGCTGGCAGAGCACTGTAAACAGCTGTTGATTACACTTCATTATTCCGCAGCCAGAAACAACAAAAAAATATTTCTTCTGGCTTTATTTAATATTGATTTGCTGTGGCTCACTTTATAGAATCTATTTAGCACTATATGAGGCAGGTGCTTTTAAATTTTAGAAGATAGGCAACTCTTAACGATAGCTTATCAGTTTAGTATTCTTTTTATGAACATAAATTTTTATGTTTTAAACATATTCAGGTGTCATTATATTCGCTTAGCAATTTATACTGACTAATATATGCTGCGGAAAACATTGAAAGATTTATTGTAAAGCACTCTTGGTCTGTAGTAGAACCCCCGCAATTTCACGAAAATGTTGCCAAATGCTCTGCAATTTTTGGTAGCCTTTTCCACAATTTTCCAGTGGCCCTGCTGTTAGGATGTATTTATTTAATTTGATGCTTTTATTTTGTTAAGCTAAGCTGCTGTGATACTTGCAGTTTTTGATATGTTTTTAAATTTTGTGAGGCGCCTTGGTTTTGGAAAGGCGTCATAAAAATAAAGTATTCTTATTCTTACTATTATTATTATAGTTGTGAACACGGCACCTAGGTTTCCCTCTTTGCAATATAGTATACAGTACAGCATATAAGTATTTTTTTTAAGGCAAGCTTTAAATAGATGAATAGTGTATTGACTAGTGCTCTGAATTGACTTTGCTAGTTCACTGTCTTGCTCTCGTGTCCTCACATGCATCTTTATGGAACTAAATTCAGTGTTACTACAGTAGATTTGAAAAATGAAATAAATAAATGAACTTGGTAAAAATGAGAAGGAGTTCAGTTGGGCTCGCCAATAAAAATTCAAACTATACAGAGGGATGGAGGTGCTAAGTAGCAGGGGAAAAGTTTTTTGCATGCCACAGCAAGATGTAACAATATCTACAAGCACACTAAAAAATGAATGTAACTTAGACATTTTACTTGTAGAAAACCACCCAATTCATTCAGCAGTGCAAGAACCAAAATGCTTAATAGCTGCCATACACAAATGCCGATTTTTGCTGTGCAATACTGTATACAAGAATTGCAAAAAAAAATGCTGTATCAAGGAGAAAAAAAAGTTCAGTCAAGAAGCAAGAGGAGCAACTCCTAGCCTGGGACAAGTAAATCATGTGGTCTTGCAACATATTACCCTAATGTCCTTGGAAACCTACAGCATGTGGTCTAGCAACATATTACCCTAATGGCTGTGGAAGCCTAAACTTTGATGGCAGATAAGGACCAATTGGCCCACCTAGTCTGCCCATTTCCCTACCTATTGGATAAGCTGCAGATTCCAGTTACCCAACACCCTACTTCTTCCTACTCCTCACTATAATTGCCATATATCTGTCCCATGCATTCTTGAATTACCCCACTGTTTTTGACCCCACAACCTCCTCAGGAAGGTGGTTCTATGTGTCCATTACCCTCTCTGTGAAAAAATACTTCCTCACGTTGCCCCTGAGGGTACCTCCCTCTATCTTCAAATTGTGCCCCCTTGTTCTTGTACAACTCTTATTCTTAAAGATGCTCCCATCCTGGACTTTGTTGATTCCCTTGAGGTACTTGAAAGTTTCTATTATGTCCCCCTTCTCCCCCCTTTCCTCAATGGTATACATATTAAGCACTTTTAGTCTCTCTTCGTATGGCTTCTGTTGCTGACCCTGCAACATTTTAGTTGCCCTCCTTCTCTTGGACTGCCTCCATCCTGTCTATGTCCCTGTGGAGATGGGGTCTCCAGAACTGTACATGGTACTTCAGATGGCCGTTGGGTATCTAGTATCTGCTCTCTGAGGTTTGACAGCAGAATTTGGTATACCGAGGCTTTTGCCAGTAAAACATTGATGCCTGAAAACTTTTCTCCAAACAGAAGGATATGAATTAGGAAACTGAGCCACCAAGATGCCCAATGGGTAAAGTGACTGAAATTTTTCTCAATACAGCATTTTTTAACACATCTTGGGCTAGATATTCAGAAATGCGCCAAAGGCCGGCGCAAGAATGGCACAGTGCAAATCCGATGCTCCATGGTGCACTGAGTGTGATATTCACAGGTTACAAATGGTGAAATGCACCAATGCAACATGGCTGAATATCACATGGATGTGCCATGGTGCAACCAGACGTATGTGGAGGCGCAACCAGATATGCACTAAGGTGCAACCAGACCAGCCCCATAGCACAACCAGAGATGCCCCACGGGTGTAACGGGACATGTGCCATGGTGCACTAAGACTAGCCCCAGGCAATGGTGGAAGCACAGCAGCAGTGTAAAGGCATGGGCCATGGCAGAGGATGACACCCGGGGACAGTGCCAGGGAAGCACAGTGGCAGGTCACAGGTGGCCACCACCAGCAGGGCACATACAGGCACCCTGACACCCCCACCCCAGAACACACCTGTGGCACATAAAGTAGGCAACAGGTGGCACCAATGGCCAATGGAGGGCCAACAGTAGCGCCCCCAACCTGCATGCCATGCCCCCACCCATCCAGGCCTCAGCAAGCCACAACCAGGACCATGCTGTCAAGCACACACATGCCACACATCCCGGACAGCCATCCCAAGGCCACCCCAAGGCATAGCCACTGACCAAGGGACAATATACCACAATGCATGACCCGAACAGTGACACAGACACACAGCACAGATGCACACTATGCCACTGCAGCCTGGCTCCACACGTGAGCTGCAAAGCAGACACAGACACAGGCAGGAAGGCAAAATAGAAATGTAATGACAAAAACTGTGTACAGAAACAAGGGGGTGAAAAAGGGTAGGATAGCAAGGAAAGGGAACAAGGAACAGGGACTGTACAATGGGATGGAGGACTGGAGGGTGAGGTATGGTGGGGGACACAGGGGATCAAAGCATAGGGCTAGCAGCGCCCATGCCCAGCCACCCCCTGCTGACACAGTTGCCTCCAGATGGCCAGGACCTGCCACCAGACCTGGAACATGGCATCCATAGTTGTTGAGATGACCAGGATGAGTGACATAGGAGCCTGCAGTATAGTGGCAGCTGTGAGCATCTCTGGACACCTAGGACAAGGACAGAACAGGTGATCAGTGCAATGTCTCAAGGAACATAGCCCAACCAGAGTGCTGACCGAGCAGGGGGAACACCCCCCCCGGAGGGGCTATACAGGCCACCCACAGAGTTGTTGGCCAATGCCTGCTGGCAAGGTGGCACACCACAGCAGTGCTCAATGGTGGTCTGTGCTGCACAGTGGCCATCCAGCTGCAACAGAGCAGTCACATGGCACATTGCCCCACCTGCACCACAGCAATAGCTGTGGTGGCTGTGCACACACCCACCCCACCAACAGTAGGCAACCGTGACTGATGGATGCACCACAGTGGTTGGTACCACCCACAGTGCCACACAGACAGTTGTCACGGCACATGGCACAGGCTGCTGTGCCCGCACCCACACCCCTGCCACCCCTACAGATGATGAACAGAACTATGTAAGTGCCTACCTGCCCTCTGTGGCCCCACAGGCAGTGGTGCCACTGCTGCTTCTCCTCCTCCACCTCCTCCCTGTGCTGCTGCAGCCTGGTGACCCACCAGTGCCACCTGACGCCTGTCCTCAGGGCCTGGGAATGGAACAGAATCAGATACACATCAGTAACCAGGCATAGCAGCTGCCCACCACCCCCATCCCTGTGCGCAGGGCGAGCTCTTGCCAGACACGGCCCACAGGGTGGCAGTGCAATGCATGTGGTGGAGGATGAAGCCACAGCACACTGCACACGATGGTAGCACTCCACCCTGCAGGACATACCAGGCAACGTAGCCAACATCACATTAGAGCACCAGTACACACAAGGATGATGAGCCTACCCACCTGGCTGTGGCACAGCCCCACGTGGGGCATGTGCCTCCATCCACCGGATGTGCTAAGAGTCCCTCCACTGCAGGTCCCTGTAGCGGTGGTGACACTGTTCCCCACTCCTGGCCTTCCCTGTGCGCTGTCACAGTGCGGCAGTAATTGCCTGCCACATAGCCATCCTGGGATGCTGCAGTGGCACCAGCCAAAATAGCTGGTGTGTGTGTGGCAGTATGCAGGCCACTAGATTCACCAGTTTGACCTGTGACCAGTTGACTGTCCGTGCACGGTGTCACTGTAGCTGTGCCATCATCAGTCACTATGAACCGTGGATCAAAACAGCGGCATGAGGCACACATGTATAGTGCATGCACCAGATGTGTGGGCTGAGCGGAAATGCACTGTGAAATGCTATCATGCAGTCAGAGAGATGCGTGGCATAGGCATGGCCTGACAGGGTCATGGGTATGGGGCACCTAGGGGCAAAGATCACAGCAGGGTTCAGGGACCAGCCACTACATTGTGTGCATGTGCACAATAGCAGCCATGGCGCACCATGCGACTTAGGCCCCTATTGCGCACAGTGTGCTCAGTGTGCAATAGTCCTGCACATGTGCACTGCGGTTCTGCGCAGTGCGCATGCATACACATTATGCCATGAGTTGCTCCAGAGCAATCACATTGCACATGAAGCAAATCTGTGATTTTCAGCTGCCACATGCTAACGAGCTCATCAGCCAATACATGACACACTGTGGACATTAGCATGTCATTACCATTGCGCTGCTTCTCATTTGCATGTGTTGCACTATGAAAGTGCCCTGGATCAGCACAGGCCATGGACCGGTATTGCAGCTGTCTGAGGTAAGTTGTGCATGCTGCTGAGCCCAGCCAGCACAACAGGGGGGGATGGTGTAGGCTGCTGCTGGCACTGACACACATGTCCATGTCCACAGGTGGCACAATGCCGGGACACGATGAGGCTGAGGAGCATGGGCCTGCACGCAAATGCAGGTCCAACTTCACCAAGGTGGAGGCTGATGCCCTGTTCGAGGTCTACCTGGACAGGAAGCCACTGCTGAGTAGTGCCACAGGCATACCACAGGCCAGGGCTGCGGCATGGGTGGAGGTGGTGGCGTGTGTGAACCAGCAGGGCAGCCACTAGCGGTTGGTGCAGGCGTGCCAGAAGAAGGTGGGCACCAATAAACACTGCATCAAGGAGAAGGTGGCAGCCATACAAGCTGCCTGGACTGCCACCGGAAGGGGGCCAGCTGATGTGGCAAAGCTCATGGCACAGAAGGAGCTGGTGGCACCCACCATGTGACATAGCACGGTCGAGGGTGTGCTGGGTGGTGGGTTCCAGACCGGTGGAAGTCCATCACTGCATGGTATGTATGATGGGCATAAACAGTAAGCAATGCGGGGGTTGGGCCGGGGGACATGCATCACTGCCACTTCTATTTTCTCTTTCAGCACCAACACACCTGCATGCAGTGGAAGGGGTGCCAGCAGAAGCCATGGAGGTGAGCCCAGCCCCGGAGGACCAGCCATCCACCTCCATGGGCATCCGGGGGCCTGATCGGCTGCAGCACACCACCGCTGTCCAGCTGGATGTCCTGGGCTTGGGGTTGTGGCTGCTGATCGGCCCCGGTGTGGGTGCCACTGTGGCCATGGATCAGTACGGTGGAACTGAGGTGTATGCAGCCCTGGCTGCAGTCTGCTGCTGCTGCCCTGTGCATGCATGGGCAGTGTGTGTGTGTGTGTGTGTGCGCGCGTACCACAGGTGTGGAACCTGTGTGTTGCACCGCACACTGCCTGTGTCTATGCCTGCCCAGCCGCTGGCCCATGTGGCGTGGGTGTGATCAGAGCGGATCAGCGCTGGTTGCGCCTGTGCACTGGTGCACTGTATCTGATCCCTGCCACATGCCAGTGACTGGGCACATCAGTGTGTGTGTGTGTGTGTGTGTGTTGCCATTCCCTGCCGTGTGCTACTGTGTGGCACTGTCACCCCCACCCTTGCTCCACGCCATTGTGTGTGCATGCCCATTGCCATGCACGCCCCTGCCTTTGTACTGTCCCTGTGTATGTGGCCAGTGCATGGGTGTGGTGCAACCTACCTGCCTGCACCATAGCGCTCCCATCTGATGGTGTTCCTGTGTTGGCATGCCATGCTCTGGAGCCGGGGTTTCCTCCACCCAGGGGGGGCTATCCAGCTCCCTCTGGCCCATTGCCCTTGTCATCTCCATTACTGTCCCTCCCCCCAAGCCTCGACAGCTATCCCATGGTTCAATGGCCATGTTGTGCAGTATGCAACAGGCCAGGAATAGGCCACAGGCTTTCGAGGGGCTGTACTGTAGGGCACCACCAGATCTGTCTAGGCAATGGAAACATGCCTTCAGCATCCCAAATACATGCTCAATGATGTTCCGCACACTGGCTTGTACCTCATTGTACCATTCTTCTGCTGGGGACGACGGGCACCGGTAGGGGGTGAGCAGTCATGGCCTGAGTGGATATTCACTACCACCAGTGTGGAGGATGACACGGTTAGCCCTGTGTCCTCTGTTGCTGTGCCCCTTGCCCATCCCTGGCACCCTCACCAAAGCATCCACCCTGCCTTCTCCCTTCCCATGCTATGACCAGCCCCCTTGGCTGCCCCATACTCACCCACTAGGTGGCCCATGGGGATGTCCCCACTCTTGAACCTGTGGCACAGCACACTGCTGTGCCAAATGAATGCATCATGTGCACTTCCAGGGTGTGTGTGTCACAGACATTGGTGACGCACCCCTTGGCATCGCACACCACCTGGCAGTTGACACTGGGGACCCCCTTCCTGTTTATGTATGCCATGCCCTCAGGGTCAGGTGGCATGCGGATGCCCACGTGGGTGCAGTCAGTGGCCCCAAGCACACCAGGCATGTGTGTTACCCTGTGGAAGTCCTGCATGGTTGATGTACACTCTGCCTGTGTGCTGGGGAAATGGATATATTCTGAAGCATGTGGAAGCAGGGCATTGAGGAACTGTGTGAGGAGCTGGGATGTGGCTGACTGTGTTATGCCTGTTCCATCACCTGTTGGTCTCTGGAAGGTGCCCATGGTGAGCAGGGACATGACAGCTGTTACCTTCATCTCCACTGACAGAGCGTGGCTCTGTCTTGTGGGTGCCTGCATCTCATCACTGCACATCTCACAGTGCTATCTCTGAATAGCCCGGGTTCGGGTGATACCAACCCACAATCTCCGTATTGCTGAAGGTCTCAAAGGTGGTGCGGACATGGTACCAGCTTTTCCAGGCATACCACAGATGGACCCTTCCATGGCCACATCGCTGTTCCTCCTGCCTCCTCACACCCCTCATTATGGCTGCCATCTGAAAGGGTACACTGGCCAAGGCCCCTGCTGTCCTGTCTCCCCATGGGCGGTCAGCTGCTGTGGCTGTCTCCACCCTGGTGCAGTGCATGGCACCTTGACTGCCTCTCCCTCTCACTCGCTCTGCCCCAGGCTCTCTCTTCACTGCTAGCTCTGTTCCATGCCCCTGTGGCTGCCTCTGCAGGTCACCCTGTCCCTCTCAGGCTCTGTCTCCCTTGCTCCTCACTGCTTTCTCCCTCCACCTTCCCCTTCCACTGTCTCTTTCTCTCTCTCCTTCATCCCTGGCACAAGTGCTGTCTGTGTGCCTTTGCCCTGTATCTATAGGCTTAAGTCTGCTTGGCGCATCTGGGACTTGCTCCGCACTTGTGCCATGGTTCAGCGGTTGACTATGACACTGCACCTCATATTCATGGGCATGCCCCCTGCTGTTGTGCATGCATACATTATGGTGCGTATTGTTGCATGGGACTTGTGCTCGATTGGTTCACTGAATATCGCCCTGGAGCATTTCTACACTTGCGCTTTAGCGTTAAGTCTGTTGCGCCATGCGCAACTGCTTTGAATATCCCAGCTACTGTATATGTAATTCAGAGCAAAAATCAATATTTGTGTTTGTGGCATCTATTAAGCATTTTGATTCTTGCACTGCTGAATAAATTAAGTGATTTTCCATGAGTATAATGGCTAAGTTCCATTCAGTTTTTAGTGTGCGTGTAGACATTGTTGGGGCATGCAAAAACTAACTAACTAACTAAATAAATAAATATACCTCCTTGCTGCTCTGAATGGACTTTTGAGCTCTTTATTTTCAAGTCATGCTTCCTCTATTCAGTGCTCTCCTTTCTTGCATTCAGCTCTCTCCAGCACACCAATCACCAATACCGCATTGAGTAGTGCTACAAATTGACTTGGGCCCTCTCTTCAAGTTGTGCTGCTGTCTGCTTGGTGTCTGTTCAGTGCCAAATGTGCACTAATTCAAAGCAGTTATGCAGTGCCATTAAGCCTGATCTGACTAAAGTAATTGTTGGGTCTAATCAGTGGGTAAGCTGTAACATGTTGAAAGGTGTCCTATGTGTAATGATGGGGTCAGAAAATACCAGGAAAATTAGAATCAGAATGTATGCATAAGAGTACCTCTGTTCATATTTTGTATATATATATTATGCATCCTCGAATACATATGCATGTGTTACTATATAAGCAATAATACCCGACAGGGTGGGCATTATTGGGAAATACCAGACTGCCCAGGGGTGTAATGAGGCCCGATGTCACAGGCAGAGGGCCTATAGCCCCTGGTAGGTCCGGTATTTCCCAATAATACCCACCCTGGAGGGTATTATTGCACTTAGAAAATGGTTATCTAAGTTTTCTTGAATTTGTGAAACAACAAATGACTGAGGACAATGAGTAGAAATGTTAGAAAAAAATTTATTGAAAAAGTATCCCACAGGCTGTTACTACTGCTGTTGCTCCTCATCACAGATCCATTCTGGTGGATTGCCCTCCCCCCAGACACACACACACACACACACACACACTGTTACCTGAGGGCGTTCTTTCCAGGAGTCTGTGGCAAGTTTCAGTTATTTTGTTTTTCGGTAGGATCGTTTTTTTTTCCTGTGGAAGTTGCGTCTATGAAGCGCATGCATGGCATGTGTACCATGCAAGGAAAAACATTTCTTTTTGCTTTTTAAAATTGCAAGATAAATTGTTGCTGTTTCTTTTTGTTTAGCAGCCTAATTAAATGTGAGGGCATTGTGTCTGAATGTTGTATGCCATAGAGTATGTAAGCTGACTTGACTGCTTAGCTTCTCTTTACAGTCAGAGTGGTAGTGTGAGAGCACGATTGGAAGAGTGGTACTGTTTTGGAACAAGACGTCTCTGTGTCACTCTTCTGACCACAAAATAGCTGGAGTGTGTTTAATTTTTTTAATGAGGCAGCAGACCGGCTGGTGTTAAACTGTGTTAGGGTTTGGGGGGGGCGGGACAGTAGCTCTCGCTAAGCGAGAGAAAAACATGGCGGGGATTTCACATTTTTCAGGGTTCTTTCAGCCAATTAGAAAGTCGGCTGGGCACCACTGTAGAATGCTACGTAGTAAAGAGGCACTTGGACTGGCACTTATTTTTGACTGGTCATCTATTGAAAATAGATGCCCAGTTTAGAAGTGGTTTTAGCCAATCAGCAAAGAGAACACATTCCTGCCATTTTCTAAACTCTTAAATACAATGCAGGTAAACAAACAGGTATGTTGTGTGGGGAGAAAGAAGCCAAGTGGTATAACAATTGGTTCAATGAGCTTACTTAACTGGTATACTTGTGTGTCTTAGATACATTGTGGCCGTTTGCCTTGCTATCCATGGGATATGCCACCCTACTGGGGTATGATGGGGAGGAACCCTAGAGGAGGGTTCCACCCCTATACAGTAGGTGCCACAGGAATTATTTCCTTGGCTAAAGGTAGCTTAGAAAGAAGCCCATGGAAAAGAGACACATGCCACTGGAGGAGGAGGAGAGGATCAAGGGGCAATGAAGAAATGAATCCTGGAACAGTCTAGGAGGAGTGGCCTTTTAAGGCCTGATGGGGGAGTGATGTTGTTGCTCTGCCAATTGAACCACAGGCATAGCCTTACCATTCATTGTACTTACGCAACTTGATATGATGTATGCTTGTGTGACTTAGATACATTGTGGCTGTTCACCTCTCTATCCATGGGATACACCACTCTTCAGGGATACGATGGTGAGGAACCCTAGAGGAGGGCTCCACCCCTATAGGTGCCATGGGAATGATTTCCTTGGCTAAAGGTAGCTTAGGAAGAAGCCCAAAAAGAATACCCAAAAGGGTGACAAGAATCAAAGAAGCAAGAAATCAAAATATATCGATACTGGAAATTAAGGTGATAGATGTAGAAGGGATGGACAGAAGAAAAATGAGATATGATGAGCATGATGAATGAAAAGAAATCTGACAAGATGCAGAAGGGCGTACTTCCTAAGGAGAGAGGGAACATCCAGGGCCACCATTTGACTCCATCCAACAGTGAGACCTAACTATGGAACCTATGAAAAGCACTAACCCTGTCTGGGGAGCCGAACAGACCAGAGGAAGAAGAGCACCGAGGGATGGAGGAAGACCAAGGGAAAACAGGGAGCAGGCACGCTGAGAACACAAAGTGATGCCAACAAACTGGAAATGGAGGCTGATGAGCAGAGTGAGAAATAGGATGGAAAGCTGAGGCGGAGTTCGACAAGCAGGAACCGATGATGGGAGACTTACTGCAGGTGGAAGGAGGGTCAAAAATGCAAGAATGAGACTGGCAGCAGTGAAAAGTACAGCCATTATGGTTGCTATGGGAACTAGAGCCCCCTGAGGTCATAAATAATCAGGACAAGGAAACCAAAAGAATTTTGAGGAAAGAGTTCGAATTCCCTGAAATACAGGAATTCAGGAAGACATGGAAGGTTGGTAAGGGCAGATAGAGGGATCAAGGTCATTGTGTGTCATCTGTACAGGAGTAAAGAGTTTGATGCAAGACAGTCTCATTCAGGATAATATAGAAGAAAACATGGAGCAGAATGAACTTACGAGGACATCCAGACAGGGTAGACTGCACTGAGAGATACCAAGTGATGAGTGAACACTGCACAGACACAGCTGAAAAAAGATACATGAAACAGTGAACCATTATAGCAATGAGAACAGAGGCATGATAAAATGGAAAGAGCCTGCCAAGGTGCCACTGAGAAAAAATGGGGGGACAAGGAATCTTGCAGGAGCCCAGCATGAGAAACTGCAAACTGCAGATAAGTCACTGAGGATGATCAACCGGGAAGGAGGGGAGAGCGAGACAGGAGTGAAGAGAAGGAGACACAGAAAATGGCTCAAGCAGGCTAAACAGTTCCCCATGGGAGACATTGGTAAAAGGGGAGGAGCGAGCCTGCAACAGCAAAAAGAAAGCTGATAAAGGATGAGCTGGAGCAGTGGGGGAACTGTATGATAAACCGTAGAGAGGGGGACCTGGTGAACCATCAGACCCGGAAGTGAAAAGTGAGGTAGAGGGAGGAATGAGCTGGAGAACAGAGAGGCCACAGCAATATGAGAGCTGGAGGAAGGAAGCAGGGTGACCAGGTAGGAGGCGAGGAAAACCACAGCTCGAAGTGGATGGAGCGCGCAGCAGAGGGAGAGAGGATGGGAGGAGGATGAAATTAAACATGAGACAATAGAAGGTAGGGAGGGAGACAGTGACAAGATAATCAAGGAGTGGGAAGGGATAGGGAGGGAGCGAAGCAGGGAAATGCATGAAGGGCCAGAAGCAAGCTAGTGGCAATGAAGGGGAGGAGGAGAGGAGAACAAATGAACCCCTCAGGTCATGCAGCATGGGGGGAAAGCTGCAGCCAGAGGCGGAAAAAGGGTAGGAAGGAAAACAGGAGAAATGGACTAGAGAAGCAGCAGGAACCAAACAAGAGAGGCAGATGTAGAAGAGAGGGAGCACAGAAATGCTCAGGGAGAAGAAGGAGGAACAAAGCCTCCAGCTGAAATGAAGAAACGAATCCTGGAACAGTCCAGGACGAGTGGCCTTTTAAGGCCTGATGGGTAAGTGACATTGTTGCTCTGCCCATTGAACCACAGGCATAGCCTTACCATTGTAGAGCACTATATCAAATGCAGTGGGAACATTGTGATGCCTTACTTTGATTCATTTGCATTGCCAAAGATACAACTGCTATACATGCTTCTGCACAATGGTATAGTTAAGTAAATGAAATGTGCATACCAGAACCCTCTTGGCTCATTTTTGGTGCCAGTGGTTGTATGTATACATCTGTATGTTGTCTGCTCACTTTGCACAGTACATCCAAGTTAAAAGGAACTGGAATTTCCTTTAACAGCTAGTGTTATAATGTTATCATCAGACAAAGATTTCACTTTTAATAAAATGTGTAGTTTTATCATTTGATTTTATCTGTTATTTCTTAAATCATGCCCATCGCTGTGTGCCAGGCTCTGTTGTATCCTGTTCAGTTGATAGGTGTGTGTGGTTTCATGCACTGCATCCAGCCATATGTCATGATTGGCATCAGAAGCTATTCCCTAACAAATTTGACAGCCAGCATCCTGTCAGTGGTAAACTGTGAAACAGGTGTATATGCAAAGGAAACAAATGATGGTTTTCTGCTTCTGATGAAATCACTTATTTATAAGCAGCAATGGTCCCTTTTTATTATGTTTGCTTGAGCATGCGCAAGAAACATTATGTGGCAGCTTAGGAGAGAAGCAGGTTGTGGAGGCATGACACTGTGGCAGCCAAAGGAGGCACTGCATTTGGGGGCTTGGCACTGGTGCACCAATGGAGGCACAGTGTGCTGATGACACTGGTCTCTAAAAGTGCCACCAAGTTGAAATGTTTTCACCGCAGCAATGAGGAGCTGCCTCGTCAATGCAGCGTCAGCCATTCCACTGCAATGAGGGAGTGATCCGTCATTGCTGGGTGGAATGTTGCCTATTGTAATATTGTTTGGCAAGCCACCACCATGTTCACAAGCAATATTAATCCCCTGTGCCGAGGGGGTGCCCAATCCCCCTCCACGTCATGTGCCCCCAAAAACATTTTTTTTTGCTGATGGGGCCCAATCCCTGTCAACTTCATTCCCCCCAGTGTAATTTCTTGATGGGGGAGTCCAATCCCTGTCGGCATAAATCCCACCCTCCTAAAAGTTGGGTTTGTGCCAAGGGGGTGCCCAATCCCCCTTGGCTTTTGCCCACCCACGTGTGCTGATGGGGGTGCCCAATCCTCCATTGGCTACTGTCCCCCCCAAAAGAACACTTGAATGGCATGCTGGGAGCTCACCCAGCGCAAGCAATGCCCTGTAAAAAAAAAGTCCCGCTATGTTATTTTTTTCCTGTAAGCAGAAAACGTCCGGAGTCTGTCCTGCTCCCTCCCTGAACCCACACCCACCCTCTGCACAGCCTGCCTCCTCCCCCACCTCATACTTATTTCCAGAGTCCAGCGCGACGATCTTTGGTGGACCGGGAACATGTCTGCACTCTTCAAAGTCGATCGCGAACTGGAGAAATGCCAGTAAGCTGTATAAACAAACAAATAAATATATGAAAAAGCATTTCCAGTTGTGAGGCAATGTAGTCCACCTATCTAAAGTCAAATAGGGATTTAGTATCTAAAACACGGTGGCCCTATTTCTAAAACTAGACACTGATGCGGTTAGCATTTTATATATATAATATTGATATTTAGGAAACAAATTGACAACATAAAAATGACATTGTCCCACTGTGTCTGCCCAGTAACAATAGCAATCACTAATTTCCATATATTTCGGATATGTTAATTTTGATGCAGATTTTCCAAAACATAATTGCTACATATTATAATAATAATAATACTTTATTTATCATGCTCCTTTCAAGTATTAAGGTGCAGTGCAATAAAACAATTAAACACATTAAGAACAAAATCATCATCATAAAATGTACACTACAAATCAGAAATCATTGCTACCATGTGCTTTGACCCAGAGAAAAGATTTTCGGGCCTGTTTTGTATTGAATTTGATTCCTTTTAATATTGCTGTTTGAAACAGAATGTCGAGTACAATTGTTCTTTCACACAGCTTGGCAGTATTTGCGGTCTTCAGCCCTTGGTTTCTGCTGTCAGACAATCAAAGAAAAGTCCTGACCTGCTCTTAGCCTTTGGAGAAAACGTTTCATGTTGCTTGCCTTTACACTGGCTACTGTTGTCTTCCTAAACTTGATAAAATGTGGAAAATGTGTTCTATGTTTTCACGTTAATGTATATTTAACAGCCTCTAGTTCTATATGTGCACAAGGGTGCACACATTTAATTTTAGTTTTTAAAATAAATACACTTTCTTATAAAGCATGCTAAGGACGTTATACAGTTTATTTGCTAATGATATCAGTGTCCGGTAATGTTATTTTGTAAATCAGGCAGCAACTGTATAAAACCCTGGTTAAGCCGAACAGAAAACTTGCTGTCTTTATTCATATTAAACACACACACACAAAATAGCTGCAAATTCATACAATAAAAAGTGTTTCTAAAATGAAGGCATTCCTGGTAGGTTCTCATTTGGCACACATGAGTTTTGCAGGTACCTTTAATCTGTTTCTGTTAGGCAGATCTAGTGATAATCTGTTCAGTAGTACTTTTGAAACAATGCAGCATATGCTGACATTGTGTAGAAGCAGGGCTTTGGGGTTGAAGTTATGTAGACTTTTATCAGCCCCCCCACCGTTCACTCGATGTCTGACTCTGAGCAAGTCCCATCACATCCCATTGGGAAGGTCCTGAAAATGAGATGTTGCATCTTATCGGGCCAGTTCCCCAAGTACATGATTGGCAAATCAATTAATTCTAAGAAGAAACAGAATAAACATTTATATAGCATGTTTTATTCACATTGTATCGCAAAGCACTTAACAAGCAGTGAGAACTGGCAGTGAAGTGTCTGTAAACACAGAGTGGCAGCCATGTCACACACCAGCACCCTCTAACAGCCTTAGATGATCTGGTTTTATGAGGAGAGACACATTGGCCAGGGCACTGGGATAATCAGCTACTCTTGTAAAAAAGTGACATGGGTTATTTTACTTCCATCTGGACATGCACCAGAGCAGCACCAGAGATGAGCAGAAAGGACATCAGTTTTAACGTCTCATCTGAGGGACAGCAGACCCTGCAAGCATAGCATCCCCCACTACTGCACTTGGGTGGCATAGTTTATGGCATGATACCAATCGTGGTGTGGGACTAGAACCTATGGTTATCAGGCCCCAAGGTAAATGTGCTGCTAACTGAATCAGGCTGAAAGCATATATTTTACAATACTGTATATGGAGACACCTCAGGAAGACCCAAACATGTGACTGTGACAGGTGACTGAGGGTGACTTTTGGACTCCTTGAGTCTCAGTGCAGCCATATGCAATGTGCTATATACTCAAGAAGGAGAAACGGAGGTAGGGCCAACACACTGTGTGGAGCTCATCTTGTAGTCAAAAAGGTAGTGGTTGTGTGCGTGTGATGGACTTAAGAATCTTTTCTAACCTTAAATCAGTATATTACTATGTGAACATGTTACTATGCACAATGCAGGTAAGGGTCAAACCACAGAAACATTGAATTTGTTAACAGATAAGGATCATTTGGGTCACTGAGTCTGCCCATTTTCCCTGCCTATACTAACACCATAGGACCTACCAGATCTCCAGCAACCTCACACTCTTCCCCCCCAATACTTCCCTCCAAATATTCCCTTGTGCCTATCTCATGCATACCTGAAGCCCGCCACTGCTTTTTCCCCCACTCTCACTGCAGGAAGACTGTTTTGGGCATCCACCACTCTTTCAGTGAAGAAGTACTTTCTCCTATCCCTCTTAAAGTTCCCCATTTCTAGCTTTATTGCATGTTTCTTTGTTCTCGAGTACTTTCTGTTCTGAAAAATGCTCGCACCCTGTACCTTATTCACCCCTGTGATGTATGTGCAGGTCTCTATCATGCCCACTTCATCCCATCTACCAGGATGTACATACTAACATTGGCCAGGTCCTGGTGCAGATAATCAGGTGTTCATTAGAGTCAGGTGTGTTTCCTGATACCCTGAAAGAGGCGGTGGTTACACCCCTCCTTAAAAAATCCTCTCTTGACCCTGACTATCTAGCTAACTACAGGACTGTATTTAAACTTCCTTTTGGCGGTAAGGTTTTTGAGAAGGCTGTCACACTGCAGCTGGAGGACAATCTTACCATCCACAACATCTATGACCCTCTCCAGTCTAGTTTTCAGAAGAGGCATAGTACCAAGACGGCCCTTGTCTGGGTGCTCAATGATCTCCTTATAGTGAGAGATCAGAGAACAAGTTCCATCTTGGTCCTCCTTGATCTCTCTCTCTCTCTCTCTACACGGCATTTGACACCATGTATCATGATGTGTTACTAGAGTGCCTGTGGTTCATCTGCAGGCTGTCGTGTAAGGTCTTCAGGTGGTTCCTTTCTTTTCTTACCAGCAAGTTTCAGAGAGTGGTGTCTGGGATTTTTTCTTCAGACCCAGTCTCCCTGCCATGTGGCGTACCTCAGTGCTCTGTATTGTCATCCATGTTTTTCGTGGTGTACATGCTGCCATTGGGAAACACTGTAAGGTGGCATGGGCTGAGTTTTACTGCTATGTAGATGACACTCAGCTCTACATGGCCTTTGTGCCCAAGCAGGGTTATGCTATCTCAGTATTTAACAACTGCCTCGCTGAGATTCACAATTGGATGACTACCAATTGGTTGAGATTGAATCCAGACAAGACCGAGGTATTGGTGGTGGACCCACGTTATCAGGCTGAGGGGCCTTCAGCTGGGTTGCCTTGTGGGCTTTGGTTTGGGGGTACTCAGCTGGTGATCTCTAACTGGGTGCCCAATCTGGGTGTTATTTTTGATGAGGGATTGACACTTAAATCTCAGATGTCGGCCATCGTCAAGTCCTCTTCTTACCATCTGAGAAATATCACCCAGATTAAACACCTGGTCCTGCCTAATGATCTTCCAACATTGATCCACTCCTTTGTGACCTCTCGCCTTGACTATTGCAATTCCTTGTACCAAGGGCTTCTGGGGGTGGATATCTGCCGATTATAGCTGATGTGGAATGTGGCTGCCAGGCTGTTGACTGGCCTTTCTCATTCGTGCCATGTCATGCCTGTGCTCTACAAACTGCACTGGCTGCTGGTTCAGTGGCAGATCACCTTCAAGGTCAGTTTGCTGACCTATAAAGCCATACATGGACAGGGTCCATGTTACCTGCAAGAACGTCTGCACTCCTGTCTCCCCCACCTGCTATGCTTTACCAATGAGGGATTGCTTGAGGTTCCCAGGGTCCGTTTGAAGACCTCCAGTGCCAGGGCATTCGCGTTCATGTCCCCAACCCTGTGGAACACTCTCTATCTTGTCAGATAAGGGAGTGTCTGACTGTGGAGAGCTATCGGAACTAAAAATATATTTATATGTGTAACCCACCTGTTACCCGAGGTTACTAGAATCCCAGTAAGACCTAGTGGTAGGCAGGAAAGGCAGCTTGTGAAACTCCAGTTAAATGGATTTTGCACTGTCTCACTCTGTGCTCAGTCTCAGCTGAGACTGAGGGATGACATCATTTAGAACTGTCGCAGCTGCATAAGCCACATTGGAATGTTGCAGTTGGAGGTTAGAGTAGAACACTGGGAAATTTGAAATCAGTTCTGTTGCAGTCTATACTAGAAGAGGTGCTCTGCTGTAAGCAGGGCCTCAGAGCTCTAAGCTCTGTCAAAGAGCTATTTTTTGTTGTATAGGTGTGTGTTCTCACCTGAAGAGGAACTCAAGAAGAGCACATTGAAGTGGTGGAGAGTGCTTTCAGTGGTTCAGGGCCCCATCCCTGTGCGGATGGGGGGGAAGGAATCAGCCTGCTTCCAGGGGCAACCCCCCTGGTCTAGCTATGGAAAAGAAGCTGCCTGATTTAAGTTTGTGCTGAGGCACCAGAAGCTCTGGACGAGAGTTCTTTGAGGAGGAAACGCCTGTGGGGCACCTGCAACCTAGGGGTGAGTTTGCTTTGCTAAAGGGACATGTGTTTTCACCTGAATCAAGATGAAACTAAAGGGACTGTTACTGTGGGGTCAGGAAAAGACAGCCAAGTACAGTTTGCAAGATGTGGGGATTGGACTGCTTAACTCTGTGGGGGGTCTAGAGTAATGGACACAGCCTCATATTAAGTATGTTCAAGTTCAGCACAAATGGGATGTAAGGACAGTAGATTGAATGTGAATACATTTAAAAAGAATCTACACAGCAAAGTGTTTTAAAGGGTGAAGTGTTACAGTCCAGAGAAATGGCCGGGTATGAATTATGGGAGCGAGAAGTAGGAGACCCCCCGCCATCAGTAGTAACCAAATTCACCTCTACGGATTTGCTCTGGGACACTTGTTGCTTTCTCTCAGGTACTTGACCAGTGCCTGAGGAAAGTACCCAGACTTGGGATTGATGAGGAAGATTCCCTTATGGAGCAGAAGTGCTTATAGGTGGTTTAGGGAGCCACCAGTAAATATTTCCATGCTATATGGAAAGTGTCCAAGTGGCTGGCAAGGGAGCCGAGCCAGGGAAAACCCAGAGCAGCGTACAAGTCTGGGCTGTGTGCCCAGTGTGTTTCAGAGTCTGAGGGCTAAAGTGATGAGGATGTGTTCTGGTCTTCTTAAATCTGCATTACCAGGAGTGTAGCCCCGTGGAGGTCCATCTATGCTTTGTTTATTCCGTTGGATGTGAAGAAAAGCTACACTTTAGAATCCCACTTCTGGCATTGGACATTACAGTTATTGCTTCCTGTGTTCAGAGTTACTTGGGTGCCCCTGTTGCAGAGTAGCCAAACCTAGCCAATGTGCCAAGTGACATATTCCTCCCCGAACCCAGCCCACCAGGTAGAGCTGTCAGATAGAAATGGCATACCTGGGTGGAAACATAGAAACATAGATTTTGACAGCAGATAAGAACCGCTTGACCCACCCAGTCTGCCCATTTCCCTACCTATTGGATAAGCTGCAGATCCTAGTTAACCAGCAGCCTACTTCTTCCTACCCCCAACCCCTAGAATTGCCTTATGACTGTCCCATGCATGCTTGAATTCCACCACTGTTTTTGACTCCACAACCTCCTCGGAAGGCCATTCCATGCATCCACAACCCTCTCTGTGAAAAAATACTTCCTTAAATTACCTCTGAGTCCTCTCTTCTATCTTCAAATTGTGCCCTTTGTTCTTGCACACCTGTTTTTGAAAGATGCTACCTCTTGGACTTTGTTGATTCCTTTAGATACTTGAAAGTTTCTATCATGTCCCCTCTCTCTCCTTTCCTCGAGGCTATACATATTCAGCTCCTTAGTCTCTCTTCATATGTCTTCCAGTGCAGGCCCTGCACCATTTTAGTTGCCCTCCTCTGGACAGCCTCCATCCTGTCTATATCCTTGGGAGATTGGGTCTCCAGAACTGCACGCAGTACTCAGATGGGGTCTCACCAACTGTCTGTACAGAGGGATAATAACTTCCTGTTTTCTGCTGGTGATGCCTCCCTATGCATCCCAGTATCCCCCAGCCCTCCTTGCTGCCCTCTCACATTGCTTGCCCACCTTTAGGTCATCTGATATGACTACCCCAAGTCCCTTTCCATTTTTGTTGTTGTTAGTATCTCACCCCCCATTGTGTACTCTTCCCCTTGGTTTTGTTTCCCAGGTGCATTACCTTGCACTTCTTAGCATTGAATCTAAGCTGCCATACATTTGACCATTCCTCTAACCTTGCCAAGTCCCTTCTCATCCTTTCCACCCCGCCTTGTGCATCAACTCTGTTGGGGGTTACATATGATTTTGCTTTTCCAGAGTATGACTGAGCCTTGATGATTATACTGTGTTTTAGATTTGTGTATGAAGTGTTATTTTTGCTGCTTTTAATCTGTTACTTTTATGTTGCTGAATGTATAAGCACTTGGAAACTTGTTGACTAGTGCTTTTTACAAACAAATGCTGAGTTGAGTCGAGCTGAGATACCTCAGTCTCTCCTCATAGGACTTCTGATGCAGCTCCTGCACCATTTTTAGTTGCCCTGCTCTGGACAGCCTATATCCTGTCTATGTTCTTCCTGAGATGTAGTCTCCAGAATTGGACACAGTACTCCAAGTGGGGCCACACCAACATTCTATACAGTGGCAACACCATCTCCCTTTTTCTGCTGTTAGTACCTGTCCTGTGCCTATTTATTTATTTCGTTTTTGTTGATCGGTAAGTGCACTAGACAAATTCTGCCTATTTTCAGGCATGACCCAGGGGAGGGTGATACAGATGAATGCCAACTGCCCTTGAACCAGATTGAGCTGTTAGTGATATTTTTACTGAATAGGGGATTTGACCAGGGTGCCACAGAAAATTCCCCTACTCTTTTTGAGAAGTGACATGGGATCTTTAACATTCACCTGAACTACCACCAGAACAGGCAGATGGGACCTTGGTTTAAAATCTCATCTGAAAGATGGCACCTCAGGAGTGCAGCACCCCCTCATGCTGCACTGCAGTGTCAGTATTGGGATTTAACCCACGTGCCTCTTGTGGGGATAGAATCCGCAGCCTTCTGATCTCCCAGCCTCAGAGGTGAGTGTTCTACCTGCTGAGCCACTGACACTGCTATGAATCCCAGCATCCTGCTTACCTTACCTGTTGCCTTGTCACACTGCATTGCCACTTCGTTGTCATCAGGTATGATCACCCCAAGGTTACTTTTCTATTTCGTAACCATCAGTACCTCTTCCCCCATGTTGTACTCCACCACTGGGCTTCTCTGCCCAAGGTGCATGATTTTGCACTTTTGTACATTGAAACCCAGCTGCCATACCTTTGGGAACAGTATTTGAGGGTTCAAGGGTTCTTAGATCTCTGCTCATTCCCCTCCCCCCCAGTATCTATCATATTGCAGATTTTGTTGTCATCTGCAAGAAGGCATATCCTCGCCCTCCAGCTTTTCTGCAATGCCACTTAGAAAGACATTAAACAGGACTGGTCCCAATACTGAGCCCTGACGTACCCCAATGGTCACTCTCCCCCCCTTCCCGAACAAGTGCCATTTTCCACTACCCTCTGTTGTCTATCCACCACCAATTTTTCACTAAGTTTACTATGCTAAGACCCACCCTCAAACTGTCCAGTTTATTTTTGAATCTCCTGTGTTCCATCAGACTGACTGGCCTGTCATTCCCAGCCTGAAGTCATACCTGGAGAACAATGGCCTCCAGGATGTGAGGCAGCATGGGTTCATTTCAGGGAAGTCTTCTCAAACCAACCTGATACAATATTATGACTGGGTGACAGGTGAACTGGATAAGGGTCATGCGGTGGATGTTCTTTACTTGGACTTCAGCAAGGCTTTCAATTCTGTACCTCATAGGTAGCTTGTGGGGAAGCTAACTGGTGTAGGAATAGGGGCAAAAATGATGAACTGGATTACAAGCTGGCTGAGTGGGAGGTTGCAGTGGGTAGTAATGAGAGGTGAGCTCTCAACTCCAAGGCTGGTGATGAGTGGGGTGCCACAGGGCTGTGTTGTGGCCAGTATTGTTTGGGCTTTTCATATCAGACATTGCACATGGGGTGGTGAGCAAGATAAGTCTGTTCGCTGACAACACCAAAATCGGAGCAGTGGTGGATGGAAAGGAGGGATGGAAGCAGCTGCAGGGGACCTAAGCAAGCTAGATGAGTGGTCAGAGGTGGCAGCTGGGGTTCAATGCAAAGAAGTGTAAGGTTAAGCACTTTGGGGTGAAGAACCAAAGGAGAGAATACTGACTGGGGGGTAAGCTGGGGATCACAGAGGAGGAGAAGGACCTTGGGGTAATGATAATGGGGACCATGAACAATACTGCCCCATGCAGGAGAGCAGCTGCAAAAGTGAACAAAATGCTGGGGTGCATAGCGAGGGAATTTTCGTCCAGGCAAACAGAGGTGATCTTGTCCCTCTACAGGTCGCTGGTAAGGCCGCATTTAAAGTACTGTGTGCAGTTTTGGAAGCCATATCTAAAGTGTGATATCAGACCACTGGAAGGGGTGCAGAGGAGGGCAACAAAGATAATATGTGGAATGGAGGGGAGAGACTATGACAGCAGGCTGGGAGACCTGAATATGTACACCCTGTAGGACAGAAGGGACGAGGGGGACATGATAGAGACATTCAACTATCTGAGGGACATCAATAAGGATGGGGCAGATGGGGTCTTTAAGTTAAGGAAGGGGAGGGTCACCAGGGGGCATGGTCTAAGAATAGAGGGGGGAAGATTTGGGAAGGAAATGCGGAAACACTATTTCACAGAGAGGATGGTATCAAATGGAATGCCCTACCAGAATTGGTGGTATCATGTAAATCTGTGAACAGCTTCAAAAGGGCATGGTACAGGGAACAGGAGAGAGTGAGGGTGGGGGAGATAGGGGGGTGGTAGTGGGATGACAAAGCGGAGTGAGGGTGGGACAGCTGCAAACTAGGGGTGCTAGCTGCACACTCAAGCAGACTTAGACCGGGTGGTCTGTTTCCACTGTCACATTCATATGTTCGTATGTCCTTCCTGGTGTTGCTTTTATGCATTGGGACTACATCCGACTGCATAAAAACAGCAACAGGGAGGAGTTTTTGGGTTTTAACCATACTACTATTTTTATCTCCTTTTGTGTCCTCTCCTCTGGGTAGCACTTAGAAATGAGCCTAGGCTCAGCGTGCCTTTCCCGGTTAACAATTTTTAAATAAATAAGTAAATCAACCCTCCTCCAGTCCCATGGAACCGTTCCTGCTTCCGGTGACTTGTAGAGTAGGGCTGTCAGAAGTATAGCCAGTACCTCCCTGAGTTCCATCATCACCCTTGGATTTATCCCATCTGGCCCCATAGCTTTGTCCACTTTCAGATTTGCAAGTCTCTTCAGGAATCTCTCCTCTATGAATGGACTTTTGTCTGCCTCCCTCCCTCTCACCAGTGTGCCTGTTGATTTTATGTGGCCTACCCCCCCCATCCACTGTGAAGACTAAACAGAAACATCTGTCATGCTATCTGCTTTTCCTGATCCATATCTGCACAGTCCCCCCAACACCTCCACCCTTCTTAACCTCACAGTCCCTCTCATTGGCTTCTCTTATCACTAATGTACCTAAAAGAGGTCTTGTCCCCCTTAATCACCCCTTTGTCTATCCTTTCTTCAGTTTACCACCTTGGCCCATCTCCACTTTCTCCGCTTCTCTCTGCTTCCCCTGTACACCTCCCCATCCTCTTCCCTCTTCTTCTCTTTGTACCTCCTGAATGCTGCCTTGCACCCTTGAGAACCGTAGTGGTCTAATTTTTTTTCTCCTGTTTTTGCTCGCTTTTATATAGAGGTGTGTTGCCATCACTTTGGTTTATTCCTTAACTTTAAAACTTGCAGATACATGATTAGTGTCACCACTGGATCAGTCTACATTATATTGTTTATTGACTTTTAACAGTTCAGTGCAATACAATGTTTACAACCTATGAAACTTACAAGACAATATCACAATTAAAGTTTTCCAAGCCATACATCCATTATACATGTTCAAGCTAAGAAGTGATACATGCCCATATATATATATACCTGATAACGTGTGACCAATGAAAATGCCTTCTGTAGGTTCTACAAACATTAAAAATAGTGAAATCAATTTATTTGCTATGTGTACTGCCTGGGTAAGGTAACATTTTCCTTAAATGTGAGTTCAGTACAACAGGGAGGTTCAGAAAGGGGTCTCAAATAGCAGTGAATAAGTACACAATACCATAGGATGGACGGGACGGGGGGGGGGGTGTTGAGCTCAATCAACACGTGCCCTTTGGGCCTTTTGAGAAATGAGACCAGAGGCTAAGTGCCTTCAACCACCTTGGAAGGGCATTGATTGAGCTCATCACAAGCCCCTGAGTACATTTTTAGGAATAAAGGAACACAGGAATGTTACAGGATAAGATGACTGATGGTTCATCTGGAATGCCTGATGGTTCACAGTCATGCACACCAAATGATGCCTACTACTCATATACTAATCCAGTCTGTGTTTGAAAATACTCATGTCCCCACTATCCACCACTTCTCCCAGCAGCTTGTTCCAAACACCCACCCACCACTCTTTCATTGAACCAGTTTCCTATGGTTGTGCTTATTAAATGGATTGATTTATACAATGTATTACTTACATTTTTAAAAACTAGACATATTTCATAGATATTAAGTAATTATTCTGCCTGTGCAGCCCCCCCACCCCAAACACATACACACACACACACACACACACATACACACTCACACTCACTGGCTGGATCTTGATACGTGTTTTTCTTGCTAATAGTTTATTGCTGAATATTGAATGCTGCATGTGTAGACTATTCCTGCACTTGTAGTTTGTTGTTTGGCTGACCTATTTACATTTATTTCTCATTTTCCGTGTTGGTGTCCCACTCCAAGACACACATCCATTAAAGAACTGACTCTCAGAAGGAGCACTGACACCTGAAATCATAGTTTGCAGTCAAGGGACTTGATTTTCAACTGAAAACTTGCACCAAACATCTTTGATACAAGTGGCACCTTGCATTACAGTTTGTGGAAATCCTCATTTTTGAATGTAGGCTGCATCAAAATCAGGATGCCGTATGCCAGTGCTGCCCTGTGCCCCCCCTTCTGTCAAATGTGTCCTTGCACCAGGTTGCAAGGGGGCTTGCAGCACTACCTGGTGACGGGACCTAGGAGGTAGGAACTGGGGGCCACTGTGTAGCAGTTCTGGTGCCATGGAGGGTAACGGGCATGGCAGCAGTGGAAGGGATATGAGAAAGCACCTGGCAGAGGTGCTCAGTGAGATGACACAGAGACAATCAGGCTGGGTGGGTGGTAGCATGGCTGGACCATCATGACCTGGACCCCAGTTGACAACAGCCCAGGCACCTGCCCCACTGACCCATTGTCCCCTACATGCAACGGGTTGCAGTGGGTGCTGGTTGACAGAAAAGTGCCCCTAGTACTGTGACATTCCCCAGGTACACAGCTCACCCATGTGGGGAAGGGGCGCAGATGCCTAACTACACTGCCAGGGACTGTGGCTTCTGTGGGGCAGGTGCCAATGCTGTTGTCAACTGGTGTCTGGGTCATGATGGTCTGGCCATGCCACACCCTACCTGGCCCAATCGGTTCCATGCCACAATAGAGTACACCTCTACTGGATGCCTCCTCCTGTCCCTCTCATGGCCACCATGCCTCCACTGCCCCTCATGGCATCAGCACTGCTCCAGCAACCCCAGTTCCCACTTTCTAGGCATAGTTATCCCCCAACCTCTGCAGTTTCTCTTGGCTTGCGCTGGGCAGGTGGGGGGGGGGCTTGACAGATCCATCAAATCCTTCAGATACACCCCATGTTTGATGCAACCCTGTAGCTGTTGCAACTCTCAGGACTTTGGCACAGGGACCCCCATTATTTTTTTGAAATTCAATATATTTTATTAACTTTCCAGCATCACAAAACAAAACAGAACAAAACAAACAAAATACAAACACCAGACATCCAGCAATAAATCCCTCTCCCCCAGCCTACCTAAGAGGGGCAAGATCTGGCTCATCAATTCCCTTTCCAGAAACTTTATGCTTTACTCTAGTTCCTTTTCCCGCATGGCCTCACCTTTCCCCTTGTGGGAAGCTGGCAAGATTGCTGTCCTTCTGACATAGGCCTTCAATGACCTCCCAGTTGATTAAAGTAGTGGTATCCCCTTCTTGTTCAGTATCAGGAAATCTTTTAGTGTTTCTGCTGTCTGACTCTTAAAATCCTCATCTAGGAGAAGTTAAGAATTCAATTCCCACTGCTGGGTGAAGCTCTTAACCCTGGCCCAGCACCACTAGCAGCAGGTCATATGTGGCTGAAAAGATATTTTGGAGATCCAGGCTTGTTGTTAGAAGTGCATTGCTTCTTATATGTAACTTGGCATGGGCAAGAAAGGAGAACTCCCTCACATGGGGTTCACAAAATGCCAGGAGTCTACATGGCCTTCTTTGCATTGCCATGTGTGGAAGCACTGCAGAGCTCTTGGGGGGGGGTGTTACAGGCTAGTCATACTGAATGGGTTACGATTGGCTTTTAGGGGCATTAAACTCTCCTCCCATGAAGACCTATCCAGGGAACTCTGCTAGTGTGAGAGACAGCTTATAGAAGAATTCTAGGCAGTGAAAATGAGGATTATAAATGGCCACCACAGTTAGTTGCTCACCCCCCTACCTCCACCTCTGTGATGTGTTACCTCCCCTGTGGATCTACTACATGTCAGAGTATCTTGGTACAGAGGCCAGGCTGGAACCATTTTGTTTTCCTCCCCCTGTCCCTAATGTGAATCCCTTTGGTATCAAAAGGCTGCTCCATGAAACTCCCTTGTCTCAGTGCACCTTCTCTTTCCATATGGATCTCCGGAGAGAAGTATATGTCCCCACTGACCTTTTTAATGTAAATTAGTACTTTCATCTGATGACATTCTTTAAGCCATTGCCAGTCCATGTTTAAATACTTAAGGTACTCATTTTTATGTTGCTTGCACGCATGTGCAAGAAACATAGTGCCATCATCCAAGTTTTCGGAGGTGTGGCACCCCCTCTTCCAATTCAGTCAGTGAGTTTGCAGGCGTGGCCGCAGTTCTCTAATGACTGCTGCAGCTGTCTATGACAGCAGTCAAAATGCAGTGTCATAAGTTGAAAGGGAGCGCTCCGCTTCAGTGAGTGGAGCTCTCCCCCCCCCACGCACACACAAGCACGCATATTGTGTGCTGATGCCTCCCCATGCACACACTGTATGGCTGACGGGGTGCCCAATCCCCGTTGGCTCAGGCCCCCAACAAAGCTGTCCAAGTGCCACTCTGGGAGCCCACCCAGCGTGGCAAAAATGTTATAGCCAGCGGAGTGCCCAATCCCCGTTGGCTCCACGGCTGCACGCCCCCAACCTTTCCAGGTGCCACGCTGGGAGCCCACCCCAGCATGGCAAATCTTGTTATAGCTGATGGGGTGCCCAATCCCCATCAGCTCCAGCCCCCCCAAACAGCCTTTCCAGCTGCCATGCTGGGAGCCCACCCCAGCGTGGCAAACGTCCCGCGTCGTCTTAATTAAAAAAAAAAAACCCGTAAATAAAAAAACGGTCCCTCACAGTCTCACTGCCCCCACCTGCACCCACCTACCATACCTGCCTCCCACCCCACCCCATACTTACCTTCTGAGCTCGGCGTGACGATCTTTGGTGGACCTGGAACACGTCTGCACTCTTCAAAGCCGACCGCGAACTGAGGAAATGCCGGTAAGCTGTATAATGGAATAAATAGGGTTTTTTCAACTTTGTTGCATATCTCAGGCATTTTGGGGAATTTTGGGCCCAAATTTTCAACATGCAGTTTTTGGGACCCCTCCTCATGAATTCTTGCACTGTCATGGCATTAATCGGGCCCGAAGGGTGATTTTGCCGTCACTGCACGAAATCATCTTTTGGGGCTGATTAACAAAATGACATTGCCAGTGTTCATAAGGTGGGCTCTCAAAAAGCCTATGTTGAAAATGTGGTGAAAAAATTCCTAAAATGACTGTTTTACAGGCGCCCGTTGCGTGGTTCTCATGCGGCTTCGTAAATTCACAATTTTCAATATTTTCCTCCCAGATTTTCAATATGCGCATTTTACCACACCTCCTTATGAGCAGTATAGCTGTCATTTTTCACATCCTGCCCAAAATGGGTTTCCGCCCATGTAGCACACAATGGCACAGTCGGTGTGCGAAATCCATGTATGAGACACATTAAGAAAATCACAGTGACACTGTTCATGAGCAGAAGTCTTAAAATGGCTATGTTGAAAATTTGGTTAAAAAATTCCTAAAAATGACTGTTTTACGAGCGTGCGTTGCGCAGTTTCTACGCACGCTTGTAAGTTTGCGAATTTTCAATATTTTTACTCCAAATTTCCAAAATTGCCATTTTACCACACCTCCTTATGAGCAGTACAGTTGTTATTTTTCACATCTTGCCCAAAACATGTTTCCGCCCATGTAGCACACAATGGCGCAGTCGGTGTGCGAAATCCATGTATGGGACACATTAAGAAAATCACAGTGACACTGTCCATGAGCAGAGGTCTTAAAATGGCTATGTTGAAAATTTGGTTAAAAAATTCCTAAAAATGACTGTTTTACAAGTGTACATTGCGCACTTCCTATGCACGCTCGTAAGCTCGCGAATTTTCAATATTTGCACTCCAATGACTTCCAAATACCTAAACAGCACATACAAGCAAGCAACATTTGGCATTGACAAATGCTTATTATATTTGCTTGCACGCATGCACAAGAAACATTATGTGGCAGCTTAGGAGAGAAGCAGGTTGTGGAGGCACAGCACTTTGGCAGCCAAAGGAGGCACTGCATTTGGGGGCTTGGCACTGATGTACCAATGGAGGCACAGTGTGCTGATGACACTGGTCTCCAAAAGTGCCACCAAGTTGAAATGTTTTCATCACAGCAATCAGGAGCCGCCCTGTCATTGCAGCATCAGCCATTCCGCTGCAAAGAGGGAGTGAGCCATCATTGCTGGGCGGAATGTTGCCTATTGTAATAATGTTTGTGAACACGGCGGCAAGCCACCTCCATGTTCACAAACAATATTACACCCCATGCCAAGGGGGTTCCCAATCCCCCTCGGCATCATGTGCCCCCAAAAATAGTTTTTATTTTGCTGACGGGGGTCCAATCCCTGTCTGCTTCATTCCTCCCCAGTGTACTTTGCAGATGGGGGAGCCCACTCCCCATCAGCATAAGTTCCCCTTCCCCAAATGTTGGGTTTGTGCCGAGGGGGTGCCCAATCCTCCTCAGCTCTTGCCTACCTCCATGTGCCGATGGGGGTGCCCAATCCCCCGTTGGGTACAGCCCCTCCCAAAAAAAAACACTTAGGTGGCATGCTGGGAGCCCACCCCAGCATGCCAAATGCCCTGGTAAAAAAAAAAAAATGTCCCCCGATGTCTTTTTCTTTCCTGTAAAGCAGAAAACAGTCCCTCGTGGTCTGTTCTGCTCCCTCCCCAAACCCATACCCACCCTCTGCATACCCTGCCTCCCCACACCCTCTTCACCCCATGCTTACCTCCAGAGCCCAGCGCAACAATCTTCAGTGGACCGGGAACACATCTGCACTCTTCAAAGCTGATGGCGAACTGAGGAAATGCCGGTAAGCTGTATAATGGCATAAATAAGGGTTTTTCCAACTTTGGTGCACATCTCAGGCATTTTGAGGAATTTTGGCACCAAATTTTCAACATGGAGTTGTTGGGACCCCTCCTCATGAATTCAGTCACTGTTGTGGTGTTATTCAGTCCCAAAAGGTGATTTTGCGGTCACTGCACGGAATCATCTTTCGGGACCGATTAACTAAACGACCGTGCCAGTGTTCATGAGGTGGGCTCTCAAAAAGTCTATGTTGCAAATTTGATGAGGAAAATAAAAAAAAGACTGTTTTATGAGCGTGCATTGTGCAGTTGCTACGCATGCTCATAACTTTGTGAATTTGCAATATTTTCACTCCAGATTTTCAACATTGCCATTTTTCTGCACCTCCTTATCAACAACACAGCTGTAATTTTTCACATGCTGGCCGAAATGTGTTTTCGTACTTCTGGCACAGAATAGCTTGCTTGCTGAAGGAAATCAGTGTTTGGGACACATTAAGAAAATCACAGTGACACTGTTCATGAGGAGAGGTCCTAAAATGCCTATGTTGAAAATTTTGTGATGAAAATCCATAAAATGAGTGTGTTATGAGCGTGCGTTGTGCTGTTTCCATGCACACTTGTAACTTCACAAATTTGTTATATTTTCACTTCAGATTTTCAACATTGGCATTTTTCCACACCTCCTCATGAACAGTACAGCTGTTATTTTTCACATCCTGGCCGAAATGTGTTTTTCTACTTCTGGCATAGAATAGCATGCTCACTGTGGGAAATCAGTGTTATGGGACACATTAAGAAAATCACAGTGACACTGTTCATGAGCAGAGGTCTTATTATGCATATGTTGAAAATTTGGTGATGAAAGTCCGTAAAATGACTGTGTTACGTGCATGTGTTGTGCTGTTTCCACGTATGCGCGGAAGTGCAAGCATTTTTACTAGTCCCACTACAGATTTTCAACATTGCCATCTTTTCACACCTCCATATGGATGGTACAGCTGTCATTCTTCATGTCCTGCCTGATCTGTATTTTCGTACATGTGGCGCAGATTGGCACAGTTGCTGTTGGAACTCAAAGTTCGGGATACATTGACAAAATCACACTGCCACTCTTTATGAGAAGAGGTCTCAAATGCTTTCATGAGGTGGGGTCACAAAAAGGTCATGATGAAAATTTGTAGTGCAAATGCTAACAAACGCCTGGGGCATTAGGGTTTCTAACCATAACGTCCCACCCTGTACAGACTGACAGGCATCGGGGTGTGCCTTTGAATTGCCAAGTTTACTGTGCATGCCATCCCACCCCACCCAGTGACAGGCATTGAGGTGTACCTTGGACTCTTCAGCCCCAGAGTTCACCCTATTCTCTTATGCTGCACCCATTTCAGCGTATATCCTTATAGAATGGGGTGACTGTAAAGCCAAACACCCCAACACGTGTCGGTCCATCTCTACAGGATGGAGGTGGGGTTGGCATGAAGTTCAATACTTCACTGCCATTTCTATTCTGTGTCTGTCTAACTCCTACTTTTCCAGTGCTAATACCAGCAAGCAAACATTCGACATTGACAAATGCTTGTTTTTAAATACTGTCACGCTACTGGCTTTGTGTGTGCTAAATTGAAATCATAAAGGCTTCATCACTCCATGTGACTTTACAGCTTGTAAATAAAATGTGAGTTTTTTTCATAGTAATATAATGGCATGCAGCTTGTCTGTTAATGATGGTTTTGCAAGCTGTTTTTCCAGACTTGCATTCCTCTCTGTGTCAAGTAAGTAAACTTTGTTGTTGGACTGTAGTTATTTATTATGCAAGCTATTTTTGTGTGGGGTGAGGTGTTACTCTGCTTTCTCTGGAAATTACTGCTGAGTTCATGTATTCCTTAACCTTTTTTTCTTTATATCTGCTATTTTGAAGAGGCTGTCAGTATACATTGCAAAGCCAATCATTATCTCTGCTGAAGAGCAGTAAACACGGCAGTAGTCCACCAGTGTATCACCCGACAGCGACACCTCTACCTTCCCTCTACACTAACTTTATTTTTTTCCTTTTTAGATGTAACCCCCCTGCAAATGGGAGTTCCCAGAAGTTTTCTAGGAGCTTGCCTGAGTGCTCCAGGTCTGGCGGCATTCTGCGAAATGCCATTTAAATGTGGGCTCAGAGAGTGTTATCAGAGCCTCCATGTACTGTCTCTTTAAGAGCTGTATGCTTGCAGCCATAATTAATTGAAAAGAGGGGACTGTGTGTTTCCCTGCTCGAGTCCCGCTTGGGCTACTGACAAATTGCTCCATTCTGTTGTCGCTAGTGGTGCAGTGGGAGCTCTTTTGAAAGATATAATTGTTTGCTGATTATTAGTTAGACAAATGCTGAAAATGTAGTTTGTTCTAACCTGCCTTTTTGCAGCACAAACTGTTTCTGTGAGGCCCCACCATTTTGGTTCTGAACTGCTGAACTGGATCAATTGGGTTGGGGGATCCCTAAAATGGAGACTGCTTGGGCCAATCAGGAAAGGGACTCTAAGCAGAGCCTGCTACAAGGGGGGCTGTGTGGAAGAGAGCCTCTGGGATATGTAGTTTTAAAGTGTTGCCACCTTTTTGCACCAATAGAGGGAGCCTGCTGTGACTGACAGAAAGCATCAGCCAACCAGAACTGTTTGGCTCTAGGGGAAATGCCCTGAACTGTTGCTGGCAAGCCAGATCCGAGGTGACTGTGAAGGGAGAAGGAGCCCTGTTGTTTTGAGTGGCGAGTAGTTCACTCAGGAAATGCGTGTGTAGGCCCCCAAGTCGGCCTGTGGCCGTTGTTGTTTGTAGTTCGGACTGAATCTGAGTTTTGGAAGAAGAAAATGCAGAAGTGTGGGAACCAGGTTTAACCTGAAGAAGACTGAAAGTTTGCTGAATGCGATCGGCCTGTCAGGGACTGCTGAGACTGTGCGTGCTCCTGGGTATTTTTGCAGTAATTGCAATCGGGATTGTGGAGCAGTCTGCTTGGTACAGTACTTTCCTTTACATATAAATGTGCGATAAAGTGGAGGGAGATTGCAATCTTAATATCCGTCACTCTGCAGTGTGTGCTGAATGCTGGAAACCCAGAAACAACACCATGAACCTGTAATCTGTATTGGGTATCATGAGTACAAGTCAGGGAACCTCCCTGCAACAATTTATGAATCAAAATTGTGCCATCTGATTTATTTGTGCTTTCCTTTTCTTGAACTGAGCCTCTGCTCTGGATTACAATTTTGTTGTGCATGACTTTCTTTTCTTTGGGGCCCCAACCAGCTGCACCAGCCAGCCAACCCCGGGCATTGGATCTGGCTACCCCCCCCCCATCCTGGGTACCCAGAGAGTGTGACATTTGGACCCTAAATTGCATGCACAGTACTGTGATTTGTGTGTTTACTGCCAATCAACCTGATTCCCCTTCCTTGTTACTTCCCCTGAATAAATCAGATTTATGTTTGCTGAACCATATACTACTTGTGGTGTCAGTACATACAGCAGAGAGTATTGCATAGTTGCTGTGGCATTGCTTAACCTTATTTTACAGGGGATCCTCAAGGACGTGCTGCAGAATCAGTCCTGAGGGTAAGTGGTTACTGTATGTGTAATGAATGTGCATATGTGGGGTATTGGGAAGGTAACTCCTGTGTACTGTGTGGGGGCCACTAGTGGGAATAAGGGGGGTCACAGTGTCCCAGAGGGCTGTGTCCAAGCTAGTTTAACTACTACCAACACTGACCTCTGGGTGGAGGCGCCCGTCACTGGACCTAGGCCCCTTAACCTGTCACTAGCCATATAGGCAGGGGCAGTAGCCCTTGGGATAGAGCCACCTAGGGTTACATAGATATTTCCTAAAGAAGACCTAAGGTCGAAATGTAGATATTTAACTCTATTTTCTATTTTCAGTGTGCATTTAATATAACCCTTTTGTTTTGCTTTTAGACCACATGCTGATGTAGTGCCATGTTCTTGTTTTTACACTTTCTGTATGTTAGATCCTCCATGTTCCTCTTTGGTTAGTGGATCCTCTCATCGAGCCAGTCCTCAACAAACATAATAGGGTGTTTACCTTCAATTTCTTCCAGCAATTTAAGGATCCACAAGTTTACGAGTCTGGCTTGGTTCCCTAAAGTTTCTAATCTAGCCCTCAGATGCTGTGTTTCTTTAACAAACAAAGCTGTTGCACTTGTGGAAGCAAAAGTGTGCTTTTGGATGTGTACAGGTTCTTTTTTCATGCAGCACACTGTGGTTTAAATACATTGACTTCTGTATGGAAGGAATCAACTTTTGAGTTTAAATCAGAGTAGAGATGGATGGGTTGGCTGTGACCCAGTTCTGATTCCAACTCTAAATTTTTTCCAAAAGGTTCTGAATAATTCTGATTTACCCTAATGTATTGTAGTCCTATTTTAGTCTATTTGAGTATGAGAAATGCATCAGTATTATTCTTTTAGATCCCACTTTAAAAAAATGTAACCTTTAAAAAAAAAAAAAAAATTGTGTCTGTATTTTTGTGTCATTTTTCAATATCAGCAAGCAGCCAACAGCAATAAAAAAAAAGACTGTTGTTCTTGCCAGTCGTGTGTGTCAGCAATCACATGGCACTCACAGGAAACAGTGGTCTGGATTCACTAAACTCTTGAAAATCCTGCTGCTGCAGGAAAAACTCTGCACAAGTGGGTTGTCACTTGCGGAACTACAATTTCTCCCACAGCTACAATATTCTCCAAAGTAGAGCTGGTTTACAATTGGCTCAATGATTTACAGCAGCTTGTGGGTGGTGTTGTCATGTAAATCCCCATAGCTGCAGAAAAATGTTATGGCCAGTGGGACCAGCTGTAATATCTGTCACAGCTCCATCAGATGTGAATAACAATCTTGGCAGCTGCTGAGATTTCATTTTGCAACTGGAGTTGCAGTGTGGGGCTTAGTCTCAAAAATGCTTGTGAATCGAACCCAGTATATGCAGATCAAGAGAGGGAGAGTGAGAGAGACAGAGAGAGAGAGAGAGAGAGACCAACGAATTCAACACCTAAAAGACAACAGCAGAGTGTAGTCCTTCTCTGAGTCTGGCATGTTTTTTTTGGTGGGAGACAGGCAACATGAGCAGGACATGTGATGGGGCCCCAGCCATCCCTCCTGCCCTTTTGACTTGAGATGTTATTTTTTTATTTGTAATTATTTTGCTTGCCTACTTGGTGTTACAGCAAGCATCACGGGCCCCAAACCATCCCACACACTCCTGTCTGATTGGCTAATTGTTTTTTATCACTTGTGTTTTTTAACTTACTTTTTTGTTATCTGGTTGACCTTGCCTCCCCCCCCACACTCACACACATTGCAGTTTTTTGTTTATAAAGCTATTTGGCCCCGTCGTGCACATAGATTTATTTTCCTTTGGGTTGCCCCTTTGTTCCTGCCCCCCCACCCCAGATGTCCAGCAATTCACTGCCTGTGTTTTTAACTTGCTTAATAAACAAATTACACTCCACCTGGGTTCCCAAATTGAAAAACACATACAATAATACAAATGACGTCATATACTGTACACTGTGACCTCAGAAGAAGTACTTTTTTTACTTAAACATAGAAAGATGGCAGCAGAAGGAGACCAACAGTCCATCTAGTCTGTTCATTTGTTTGCATGGACCCCTGTTCAAATCAGTTTAGTTTTATTGTAGGAAGTACTTCATTGAGCAAGCTCTTTCACAAGGAGGCCCTGAAGGCATAGGTAGTAAAAACAATAGTATCCAAGTGAAAAAGACAGACATCAAGGTACAGATAATCATACAAAGGTCTAGGTACACTCTATCTTGTATGTTACAATAGGCTCAAACATTCTGGAACAACCAATGTGTATATGACAATCAATACAAAGTGCATTTAACAGTTGAATAGAACACCAGTAAGAAAAAACAATAGTATCACTACAATCAAAAACAGACATGATAAACAAGACAGGGCAGATCCTGGCCCATTGAACGCCCTTTAGAAGTACAAAAAAGAGGGGGAGAGACGAGGGATTGGGGTAATGGTAGATAAGTAAAGAAAAATTCAGCAGCAAATCGAGGTGGAAGCTCTCGCTGTTGTGGCAATGACATGTTTCTTTGAAGTATTTATTGGTGAAACTCTTAAAAACATTCAAGGGGACAAAATCAGGGAGCTTAAACACAGATTGTATGCTGTTCCAGATGATAGGGATAGAAATGTTGATTGCAGCTTATCCATGCAAGGGGCGCACTCTGGGTAGATCCAGTAGTAGGTAGGTAGATTTCCTCAGTGAGTAAGTACCATGGGACCTATGAAAAAGTGAGGACATGTATGCAGGGAGGTTTTTCCATAGAATTTTCGGGGCCCAAGTGCTGATACGATGCAATTGCCTAGAGTTGTGGGAAGTCCTGCCTACTGCCTGATAAAGGTCACAATGATGTGTCCTGAAAGGTGCATTTGTTATGAATCTCAGGGCATGATAAAAAATATATCAAGTTTATGCTGGTTAGTTGCTGTGCTACTGCTGTAAATTATGTCCCTGTAATCTAGTAGGGGTAGGAAGGTGATTTGCACCAATCCATGTCTAATGTCTGTAGGAAATAAAATTGTATTCCTTAAAAAAACCCTATCCTTGCCTTTAACTTCCTGGAAAAGCAATCAATGTGAACCCCAAATGTCAATTTGCTATCCAGCCAGGTTCCCTGGCACCTAAATGTATCCACTACCTCAAGAGAGTCCCCGAAGATAGTTGTAATAGGTGATGGCACTGTCAGGTTACATAGGGTTGCTGAATGATGGATGGAAGTGAAAAACATCACTTTAGTTTTCTTTGCATTCAGCAGCAACTTAAAGCTAATTAAGTTGTGCTGCAACTGATTAAAATCAGATTGCAGTTAAGCACACACTTCTGTCTGACTGGGTTTGGAAGTGTACAAGATGGTATCATACACAAAAAAAGTGCAACATAGATTTGTGGAAATTGTTATCCAGGGAGTTAATATAAATAGAGAATAACAGGGGCCCTAAAATGGATCCTGTTGGGTCATGCCTACTAGCATTGAACTCTTACTCAAGATGAGTCCCCACCCTTGAACCTGTGTTGCATGTATGTCCTGCCACAACCAAGTTTGAAGGAGATGATTGTTTTGGCCTCCATGGCCTCGGCTGGTAAACTATTCAAAGGTGTCACAACCCTCTTGGAGAAAAAGAACTTCCTGGCATCACATCTGAACCTCCATCCTTTGAGTTTCCAGTTGTGCCCTCTAGTATTAAAGTTGTGTGACCTAGTAAACAGGTCTGAGTATGGCACTTTGTTGATGCCTTTCAGGTACTTAAGTGTCTCGATCATGTCCCTTCTCTCTCTCTCTCTGTCTCTGTCTCTTCCGGCCTCCAGCGAGAATAAGTTCAGCTCTTTCAGGCATTCCTCGTATGGTAGGTCATGTAGTCCTGTTATCATCTTTATTGCCTTTCTCTGAACTGTCTCCAGTCTGTTGATGTCCTTCTTTAGATGTGGGCTCCAAAACTTGATGCAGTACTCCAGCTGCGGTCTCACCAGGAATCTGTAAAGAGTCAGTATAAAGTTTATGCTCTGGCTGTCAAAGCTTCTGCTGACACACTCCAATATTTTGTTGGCCTTGCTACATACAGGTTTACACCGATTGGTTGCCTTAATGGACTCATTAATTAACACGCCTAGGTTCTTTTCCTCTGATGAGGTATTAAGTTGCACCCTGTTCAATCAATATTCCATTCTAGGGTTGTTTTTACCCATATGCATCACTTTACATTTCTTTGCATTTTACATTTCTGTTATAGTTGCTGACCTTTGTCCTCTGAATTCAAAGAAATAAATCATTAAATTAAATAATATCATCACAATTATCTTCAAACACTACTAAGGAAGCACTCTTATTAGGAGACACCTGTTGCAGCTTTTCATCGTCGTCACTTTTATGTTCCTGCCACTCTTCACTGAACTGGTAAGAGAAGTTATTGAGATTGACTTTTAGCAAGGTAAGGCGCTGTACATTTTCAGGAGTAAGCCTAGTGCAGCCATCAGAGACAACATTTCTAGCTGTACTAAACATACACTCACAGTAAACACTAGTGGGAGGGCAACAAAGAAACTTAATAGCACAAGCAGATAGTGCAGGTCACATGCTTTTTTTTCCAGACAGTATTTAAAAGGGACATCAGTAATATTAATAAGTGGTTCTTGTACATGGGCATCCACAATATCAGGCAAAGACAAAGAAGGCAGCTCCATGACAAACAAATCTGAATTATCAGTTTCAAAGAGTTTTGACCAAAAAGGGTTAGAGTCATCTGTGTGCTTTTCAGAATGACATGCCTTTTTCAAGGGCCATGAAAGAGGACTTTATGCAGGACTATCTAATGTTGACGAAGGAGTACATGGTGGCACTAAGTGGAAATTATTGCTGGCACCACCAATAGATGTTGCAGCACCCACGTCATGTGTTTCACTTGTATTGCCAAATACAGTTCCTTTCTTTTCCTGTGTGATTGCTGAAATCACTGTGTTTTTAAATTAGAGATGAGTCACCAAAATCTGAAGGAGGCAGCTGTTGCATCTTGAACCGAGGGTCAAGAAGAGTGGAGAAAAGAAAATTATTTCTGTCCTGCTCCTGTGAAGTCCTCTGCAATTTTGGAATTGATGCATCAGTTGGTCTATAAAGGACACAGCAGATTTGTCTCCTTTTTGGTCAAAATATCTACACAGCCTCCTGAGTTCCTTGTTCAATAAATTTATGATGGGAATAACTTGTGTTAGAGTAGCATTTTCTTTGCTAATCTGTTGAGTTGCTTCCTTAAAGGGTTTCAAGAGTTTTGAGTTTCAGGTTTATTTACACGTATGTATAACAGTTATGTTCCACATACAAAAACACAGACAAATGTAAAACTAAGATGGACTTAAGGCAATAAAAAAGCACAGTTACATTAAAAGCTAGAAATATGTTTTAAAAATGAATTAAAAGATGTTAATCATTTACACATTTTAAAGATTATATAGCCAGTTAGTCATATTCTGTTTCTTGAGCTGTGAGTGCAAATCTAGCCACACAATACATTTCAGACAGATTAGTAGTGTTTAGCAGATTACGTAATTTTTCCTCTGCAGTTCTTCTAGACAAATGTGCAATATGATTATCTTACCATTTTTCTGCAACTCTTGGAGTCCTATATATTCTAATAAAATATGCTTTGTACTCCAGAGACCTGAGCAGCAGCTCTTACAGTCTAAGCCTTCTTGATACTGAAACCATGCCCCAAAATGTGTGGTAGACCATGCATTTACATTGAATCTTAATCTTGCAATAGTTTTGACATGAAGATTACCTGTACACTTTATATGATTTTACATAATGAGGTTTCTTAAGCTTACTATAACTCTGAACATTTCTAGTGATTGATAATCTTTTTGTTTATATCTATCTATAGTCCTCTATTTTGCAGCTCCAGTATAGATTTGTAGTTCAGTAATGTTCTATATTTTGAGTATGGTTTCTAACCCCTTCACCCTTAATCCAAGGTCCAAGTCTTTACACCAAGAGCAACCTTTTAAGGATTGCAGGACTCTAGTCTCTTACATTTAATGAATCAAACCAGTACCCATCTAATATAGAATTTATTTCTCTGTGTTTTGAATATCTTTAAGAAGTAGATGATTTGTCTTATTAAAATTGTGCTTTTAGTGACAGTAGTCTGGTTTCTGCTTTAAATAATTAAGATGGAATAAACTGCAGTAGCCCCAATATCAATCTTATAATTACATTTTGTAGGGGTCCTTATGTATCTATCAATTTTGAATTTCCCCAGATTTTATCACTATACAAAACTGCAGAATTAACTTTCATTTGATATCTTGATTTAGTAGTTGCCGTATTGGTCCTTGCAAGAATAGATCCAGAAGCAAATGATTTGATACCTTTTAATGGACCAACATAGATGTAACAACAAGAACAAAGTGCTCTAGCTTTCGGACCAACCAGTCCTTCTTCAGAAGCTCATGGCAGTTGTTGCTCATGGCAAATCATTTGCTTCTGGATCTTTCATTTGATAGATATTTAACATGGCGTCTGAAGATTTACTTATAAATTGTTTAGAAAATCAATTTATTGCTAGTATCACTTATCTTGACATCTTCTTACTAATATCCATTTGTACCTTCCAACCTTCTTTAACACTTAGATATATCCCTAAATAGTTGTACGTTTCAGCCTCTTTCAAAGATATTCCATTAATCGTCCAATTAAATCTCAAACTCTTGGATTTGTTAATGGCCATAACCTTTGTTTTGTCTTCATTTACTTTAAGTTGTAGCTTAGCTAAGGTACTCACTGATGAATCCAAAGTAAGCTGAAGTCCTTTCTCTGATTTAAACATTAGGGGCCTGATTCTAGAAGGGTTACACCTGGCGTAACTGCAGTTGCGCCAAGTAGAATGGTGCATGTAGCAACATACACCAGCAGTTGCGATATGTGCAATTCTACATAGTGGCCTGTGACATGGTGTAGGCCGCTTGCACCAAACAGCAGTTATGCCGCATAAACCCCCTGTGACATGGCGCTAGTGGGTTTATGGCAGCAGTTGTGCCCCATTCCAGAAGGGCAGCCATAAAGTGCCCACATCAGAATTCTACAAGAACCCCCAGAGGAGATCTGGCAATGTAAGTTATACCAACATTTAGCTGGTATAACTTACAGATGCTCCCCCAAGGGTCCTGTAGACCCATCGGCTGTCCAGTGGACAGTGCACAGTTTCCTCCCCCCCATGCCCAGCACACCCCAGTGGGGCTCCACAGGGCTACCCATACCCCCAGCCCCCCAGAACAGCCATTGGCAGGAGCCCTACATGGCAGCAGTGCCATCCCCCCACACATGCCCCAAACCATGAGTCACCCACCACATATGTGGCAATACTCCAGCCCTGATAGTTTAGTTCCCCCCCTCCTGAACTGTACATTGATATAATAAGTACATGTAACCCCTGACTCCTGCCTTTTTGCAAAATGACAGGTGGCATGCTGCTGAAGCTGACAGCAGTACCTGGTGGGGACTGGGTTCAGGGAGGATTAGGTTACTCGGCACAGGGGGCCTAGGTTTGGATACTCTGCACAGGGGCACCCAAGTAAATCTGAACACAGGAAGCAATAACTGTAATGTCCAGAACCAGGAATGGATTCTACAGTGTGGCTTTTTATTCACATCAAGCTGAACAAACAAAGTATAGACGGATTCCATGGGGCTACATTCCTGGTAATGCAGATTAGAGACAACAGAACACTTCATCATTATTTCCAGCCCTCAGGCTCTGAACCCCACCAGGCACAGAGCCCAGACTTGCGCAGCTTTGGGTACACAGCCCAACAGCCTCACCCAGGTTTCCTTGGCCCGGCTCCCCACCAGCCACTTGATCCACAGTCCATTTGGGAAATGAACCAGTTTTCCAATTGGTGGCTCCTCAAACCACCTTAGAGCCTTCGACTCCTAGAGGGAATTCTTCCGTCAATCCCATCGCCTGGGTACTTCTCATCACTGGCCAAGTGCATGAGACAAAGTAGAAATCCACAGAGCAAATCTGTAGAGGTGGACCTGGTCACTAAAGATGAGGGTCTCCACCCAGCTCCCACAATCCATACCCGCCATTTCTCTGGAAACTAAACAATTCTTTCTGAAAGCTTGGCAATGTAGATTACTGGGTAGACATATGTCACATCTCCTCTACATGTCTTGACTTCCCATAAGTGCTGGACTTGAACATACTTTTACTTTTGGCTAAGCCTATTACTCTAGGCCTCCCACTATTTCAGTAGTCCAATCCCCACTATCACACAAGTCCCAGGGTGAAAACATGGGCCCTTTAGAAAGAGCAGACACTCACCCTCCAGTTGCAGGTGCCCCACAGGTGATTCACAAATCTTCTTGTTTCCCAAAACTCTTGGACCAAGTAGGCAGCTTCTCCACTAGTAGAAAAACCAGGGGGCTGCCCCAGGAATATGCAGGACAACCTTTCCTGCCCCCATCCACGGAAGGAGGGGGCACTGAGACTCCACCACTTTAAAACTATCTTCTGTGTCTCTCTTTTGGTGGAAACACACACCTTTTTCTTGAATGTAGCCCTATGTCAGGGCTGAGGCTCCAAGAGCCTAACACAGAGCTGCTGTGCTGCTCTCTCAGCAAGCTCCAAACTCCAACTGACCTACAGACTACTGTTCAAACCTCCCAACATTCTATTCCAACTCCCTGCTGCAGATTCCATTGTGGCTCATGCAGCTGCAACAGTTCTATGGTGATGTCATCCCTCAGTCTCAGCTGAGACTGAGAACAGAGTGAGACAGTGTAAAATCCCTTTAACTGGAGTTTCACAAGCTTCCTTCCCTGCCTACCACTAGGTCTTACTGGGATTCTAGTAACCCCAGGAAACAAGGGGGTTACACTCACCCTTGACCAGGAAAATGACTGTCCACAGTCATTGTTTACCTGGCTTTAGGCCGTCCCACCCTATGTGCTACCTGCAGAGGGGGGTGATCAGGCCCCTCCTACCATGTGTGAGCACAGGCAGGCAACACTAATGGCCTAGAGGCCTTTAGCTGACATATCAGCCTCTACTCTATCCACTTACTATGGACGCCTAGTGGCTCTGGAAGAACTGCCCAGAGCATAGCCCTAATAGCTCAGCACTGCAACCCCTACTGCAGGTCAGGGCCACAGCCTGTCTATCCCCTCTAGCCCTCTAGGGAAAATCTGTCTGCCTCTAACTTAATACCCCAAAAACAAAAACAACCCGGGGACCTCCCCAACCTTTGGCAACCTGCAACCACACACCAAGAAAATAATACCACATTATTACATCACTTTACTGCCTCCTCACTACCCCCACAACCACACCTGTGGAAGGAAAGGGTTAATACAGTAACAACAACAATAACAACACCACAGTACTTTAAATTACTACACACTGAAGTATTAGTGAGGAACTCCGATGAGCCCCTCCTCCTCTTCTTGTCTTTTCTTCTGTCTTCTCCAGGAACACCTTCAAGAAAAAGAAAGACAACACACACTCCTAATCTGCATACACAGTCTACCTAAACCCCTACCATCAAAACACTGAAGAATCACAAAAAGATTATTTTTTTTTTTGAAAAGGTAGAAAAACAGTATATACCTTAGAAAACAGTTGAAAAAAACAACATTATTTACAATACACATTTGGGGGGATGGAGTGCCCTAAAAGTCCCAACTAGTGATCACAGTGCCCGAAGGCTAGTCCATTAAAGAGTCTCTCCTGGGACGGAGCCCAGTGAAGCACAGTTCTAACAGGCCAAATTCCTGAAGGGGAGAGTCTTTGAGGACAGTTCACACATTTTGGAGTCTGCTAGTGTAGGGTGTGTACTGCAATGTCATAAAGATAGAAAAGTTCGGACTTACCAGCCCCTTGTAGAATGGAAAATTCTGAACTGACCTGCACCTCTGACGAAGACTCTCCCTGGCAGCTTTTCTTCTGATACAACTGGGTGGACATCTTCCAGGAACTACAGGAGGGCACATCTGAGAACTGCTGGGGTGATGTCATCTCTGGAGATGGAACCTTAGAACAGGAACAAAAACAAAACAGCTGGTCTGACATCATCCGATTACCAGGCGATGACGCAGGATACAGCTGGGATGGTGTCCTCTCTGGATCTGAAGTCATCTGGTGGGCCAGTCGATGGATTCTGGAAAGGCCAGTACACTGTAGAACTGATGAACGTGGGGCATCTGAGTCCTGGATGTCCACACTGGTGGATCAATAAAGGCACTTCACAGGCTGGTGTGGCAGTATTGACTACCACTGCTCGGCTTTCCATTTAGTAGGCACGGGTACATTTGCTGGGAGGTCCTTGCACTGAGACCAATAGTACAGGGGGTCAGGAGTTTGAATTACTACCCCATCTGGGCACACATAATTCATACAGTGGGAGATTTCACGTCCCTCTCCATCCACTATTCACACTCTGTCCATAAACAGTGTCCTGCCTCTCTTCCACTGCATATATTTCTCATGAAACAGTCTGTTTTTTACATACTTGTTTGCCCCAGGATGCACACCTTTCATTGCTTCAGCCCAGATCCAGGATTTCCTGCTGTTTTCAATCTCCTCCCAGACTTTCCAAGGAAAGGTAGGAAAGGTCATACCATAGATCTCATTCGCCTTCCAATGAATCAGTCTCTCCTCTTTACTAGCTTTGGTCAACCTGAGACCGCTGGCCTGGCTTGGGGGTGGCCAGTCCTGGTTCTGCCAGCTTCGCATCCTTAATGAAATCAAAAACGGATCCCTGACTCCTTCTTCTTGCATAGCCAGGGCAGTAGCATCACCACTCTCTTCCATGCATTCCTCTGAGACAAGATCTTGAGGCTGTGTACCCATTCCTTTTTCACAAGGCCACATAGGTTCCCCCTCATCTTCCTCTTCACTAAGGATCTGAGCCCTGGAGTGAGCAGACATCCTCACTCCTGAGACTATCCACTCATCACTAGGTGCGGAGGTCAACACCTCCCATTCAAAGGCTTCCCTCATCTCATCTTCTCCTAATAGACTTGGGCTAGGCCCCCCCCTCCAGGGGTCTACTGATGCTTTATCCAAACTTTCCTTCTGGGATCCAGCATCCAAAACTTCAGCTTCTGGTTCTGTCTCTAACTCTGCACCCTCTAGCTTTGTGCCACACTCCCCCGAGGGGCCTTCTTCCACAGGCTCCGCCTGGTGCTGTGTGCTGCCAACTGCAGATTCCTGAACCTTTGTCCATGTGGGAGCCAAATGAATTTGAGGCGCTTTATACAAGCCATATTTTTCTAGGCATCCAGCACAGTGAGGTATCATGAAGACGTCCCTTCCAGCTCTCAAGCATGTTTGACACACATGCACTGGAAAACCAGGAATCGCCACATGAGGAGGCAGTTGTCCTCCATAGCATCTCTTTTCAATATCCCTCAGTCTATTTACTGTTGCTGTTACTGCAACCCGGGCATGATCCGGGTAACGAGCTGGTCCTGAGGCCATAACTGCAGAAAAAACAAACCAAAGTTCACTGTAACTGAAAGTACCACTTTTCTGAACACTCTCTTTAGTTTTAAAATGGCTCCTCTGCTGCTGTGTTTACTTTACTACCCCACCCTGTAATGGCGGCGGCAGCACTCCTGTGCATCAAAATTCAGAAATTGAGTCAAGCCACTGCGCACCCGATTTACACACACTACTGATAACTTTTGCTGAAACTGCACAAATTTGCTCTGTTCTTGTTCTAAACACATTTACATGATTTTACACAGACTTTTTACATGCTGGAAACATTTCTTTGACTCACAGTCCCTTAAAGCTTCAGGTTTTTAAGCACAGGATTGCCTGTAAAACTAGTGCTGCACATTTGGCTACAACTCACAGTCTCTCTCTGGCTTTAAACTTTAAACTGAGGCTGAACTCATTACTATGCACACAGTCAATGGCTTAACAGACTTGCACTTGCTGGCAGGACTTGACACAGTCTTTACTTGCAAAGCGACTACACTGCTGCACACATATTTTGCTGGCATAGGGCAGAAAATCACTGTTTGAGCAATTTCAATGTGAGTACTTACTGTTATCAGTAGCAGTTTGCTGTGATGGGGAAAAACGGCCTGCAGCCAGTTCTTGGAGGCCTCAGAACAGAAACGGGCGGGCAGTCCTGCCGATCGTCTCCTCGACCACCTCACTTGCAATTCAGACAATCGATTAGCGGGTTGAGCCTGATTTTAAAAAAGCAAATCTATTTTTAGAAGGTTTACAGCGTTTTTAACACTCCACGACACTCCTCCACAAGCCAGTACATGCACTCCACTCACACTCCCTCTCGAATGCTGGGGCAGTCACTGTAAAGCTGGCTGAGGGGCGGGACCGATTGCAGCCTCACCAATCACACGACGCCATGCAAATGAGCCTCTTCTTCCTCGCGAGTGCTCTTCTCCTCACGGCGATCGTCGAGCAGGCAAATTTAAACTGCAGAATGCAATTTTTTTTTTCTCAACTAACTCCACGGCGGGAGCCCATTTCAGCCATTTAACATAGCCATTACACTGCAAGTCTCTCAGTTAATTTTAAAAGCATTTCCAACATCCAGGGCACAATTTTCCTGTTGCTACCCCTAGTCTTCCACACTTTTCTTTACCACAGTTCATTTTAAAAGCATTTCCAATGTCCAGGGCACAATTTTCCTGTTGCTTCCCCTAGTCTTCCACACTTTTCTTTACCACAGTTCTTTTGAAAAGCAGGCAAAAAGGCTGTAAACAATTGATGCAGGACAAGGGCACACTCTTTGGCTGTACTGCTCCTTGGTAAACAGTTGGCATTTTAAACATCAGTGTAAGATCCACAGCACACAGCGACACATTAATTAAATTGCTTCAGCTTTTTGGGCTACCCACTGCCAGATAGCCAAAACGCTAGCCGCTCTGCCTGAGCACCCTCCTCCCAGAATTAAATCCAAAGCGGTGCCTCAATTTTTGTAACCCCCGACCCCTGCCTTTTTGCAAAATGACAGGTGGCATGCTGTTGAAACTGACAGCAGTACCTGGTGGGGACTGGGTTCGGGGAGGATTAGGTTACTCGGCACAGGGTGCCTAGGTTTGGCTACTCTGCACAGAGGCACCCAAGTAAATCCGAACACAGGAAACAATAACTGTAATGTCCAGAACCAGGAATGGGATTCTACAGTGTGGCTTTTATTCACATCCAAGCTGAACAAACAAAGCATAGACGGACCCCCATGGGGCTACATTCCTGGTAATGCAGATTAGAGACAACAGAACACTTCATCATTATTTCCAGCCCTCAGGCTCTGAACCCACCAGGCACAGAGCCCAGACTTGCACGCAGCTTTGGGTACACAGTCCGACTTGTACACTACTTGGGGTTTTCCCCTGGCCTGGCTCCCCCGCCAGCCACTTGATCCATGGTCCATTTTGGGAAATGAACCAGTTTTCCAATTGGTGGCTCCCCAAACCACCTTAGAGCCTTTGACTCCTAGAGGGAATTTTCCTTCCAATCCCACGTCTGGGTGCTTCCCTCATCACTGGCCAAGTGCATGAGGCAAAATAGAAATCCACAGAGCAAATCTGTAGAGGTGGACCTGGTCGCTAAAGATGGGGGGGTCTCCCACCTCCAGCTCCCACAATTCATACCCGGCCATTTCTCTCTCCGGAAACTAAACAATTCTTTTCTGAAAGCTTGGCAATGTAGATTACTGGGTAGATGTATGTCACATCTCTTCAACATGTCTTGACTTCCCATAAGTGCTGGACTTGAACATACTTTTACTTTTGGCTAAACCTATTACTCTAGGCCTCCCACTATTTCAGTAGTCCAATCCCCACTATCACACAAGTCCCAGGGTGAAAACATGGGCCCTTTAGAAAGAGCAGACACTCACCCTCTGGTTGCAGGTGCTCCACAGGCGATTCACAAATCTTCTTGTTTCCCAAAACTCTTGGACCAAATAGGCAGCTTCTCCACTAGTAGAAAAACCAGGGGGTTGCCCCAGGAATATGCAGGACAACCTTTCCTGCCCCCATCCCTGGAGGGACCCGACTCAGTGGTCTCCACCACTTTAAAATTATCTTCTATGTCTCTCTTTTGGTGGAAACACACACCTTTTCCCTGAATATAGCCCTATGTCAGGGCTGAGGCTCCAAAAACCTAACACAGAACTGCTGTGCTGCTCTCTCAGCAAGCTCCAAACTCCAACTGACCTACAGACTACTGTTCAAACCTCCCAACATTCTATTCCAACTCCCTGCTGCAGATTCCATTGTGGCTCATGCAGCTGCGACAGTTCTTTGGTGATGTCATCCCTCAGTCTCAGCTGAGACTGAGAACAGAGTGAGACACTGTGAAATCCATTTAACTGGAGTTTCACAAGCTGCCTTCCCTGCCTACCACTAGATCTTACTGGGATTCTAGTAACCCCTGGTAACAAGGGGGTTACATACATATCCCCGCTTCCCTGGTAGTCTAGTGCCCCCCTCTGAACTGTACATAAATGTAATAAGTATATATCCCCATTTCTCTGGTAGTCTAGTGTCCTCCCCTCCTGAATTGTAAATAAATGAAATATATAAATTTGCCCACTTCCCTGGTAGTCTAGTGCCCCCCCAACTGTACATTACTAACATAGATGATCCCATCACCCTTGTAGTCTAGTGGCCCCACCCCCACCCAGCTGTGCCAGCCCACCCAGCACCCCCATCCGTCCCTCAACTGGCGACTGGCACAGCCCACCTTCACGGCCAGCCGCTGAGTGAGTACAGTATTGCGCTACTGCACAGATGTGCTCAGAAATTAATTTCTGAGTGCGCCTGTGCAAGCGCATCACTGCACTCCAGCTGGTGACCGGCCATGGAGGTGAGGTGGGCTGTGCCAGTCAGCCGGCTGGGGATGGAGGGGGATGCTGGGTGGGCTGGCACAGCTGGGTAGGGGGCCACTAGACTACCAGAGTGATGGGATCATCGTCTATGTTGGTAATGTACAGTTCAGGGAGGGCACTAGACTACCAGGAAAATGGGGATATTGACATATTTCATTTATGTACAGTTCAGGAGGGGGGCCCACTAGACTACTAGGGATTTGGGATTCTGTTATTAATTTCCAGTTGGGGGGCACTGGATACTAGGGCAGGTGACGTGCTGCATCTGCGGCGGGCAACCCGGGGGTCGGGGCATGGGTGGGGTTGCACTTACGATCTACAGCAGTGGCTTGCAACATGCTTGCCAGATACACCTACAGTTTGGCGTATCTGGCTGCATGTCATAAGTCGCAAGTTGAAGGACTTAGCTGTGAAGACCCTGCCCCTACTAGAATAGGGTGCAGAGTCAATGTCGCAAGTTGCATTCGGTGGCAACTTGCGCAGCCCTTCTTGAATCAGGCCCTAGGACTGCATTGCCCACATATAGCAGAATATTAATTTTATTTCCACATAAAGTTGGAGCATCTGTATCCAATGTGTCAAGATTATGAACGATTTGGTCAGTAGATGTATAGATAGATAGATAGATAGATAGATAGATAGATAGATAGATAGTAGCTAGAAAGACAGACAGACAGACAGACAGATATTGAAAAGGGATTGTGCTAATAAACAATTTTTTTGTATTACCAAGCAAGACAGCAGCATGATGAAATTCCAGGTATGAGTCAAGGGGGGAGAAACTACTTAGAATGGCAACATTGAGGTGATATCTATAATACACCATAGTGCCACCTCCCTTCTTTGATGTTGCCCAGTCACACCATACAAATCTATACCCATGTTATGAGCTCATCAAGGTTAGGGATCATACTTGCTGGCCTGGTGATGCTGAGGGTTGAGGCGCTGGATGCCACACTTCATGCCATACTGGCAACCCAGGTTCAGAAATGCGCCTGGGCCATTGGGAGTTGGCAGGGGTTGGCAGGGAAGGAGAAGATCGTGTGTCTGGAGGACTGCTCTCTTCTCCTGGGGTGGTTTCTGGAGGACCCCTTGCTCAGCGGCAGCACCTTGTGGAGGCTGGGGGCATCACCCAGTAGTGAGGAAAAGTCAAGAGGATCTGGTGATGGCAGGTCATCTGTGAGAGGTCCCACGCTAACGCCATTGCATGCCACACCAAGGGGCAGAACGCACAAAAATACCCTGCCTCCTGATAGATGAAGGAGGGTACTGGGCCAGCCAACCAAGCCCAATGTTGGGTCTTTCTGCTCGCTCCTCTGCTCTCCTCCCTGCCTGGCCACTCATCTGAATTATAGATAGAGTGCCAGGAGGAGTAAGGTGGTCCCATCTCGGGGGACAAAGAGCCGGGGAGTTGAGTGGCCTGGTAGTGGCTGGAGAGCTGGGTCCGAGGGAGTATGTGTGGAGGATTTCTGGCAGGTGGGAACATGGCACAGCACTGAGAGACCCTCTGGAGAGAGTTTGGGTAGGGCAGAGAATAAAACAGAGTTGGAAAAAAAAAGGTTAGGGATCATAATCCTGATGTTTAAATGCACAATTTTAATGCCTTTCATACCCTGCCAGGGGGTGGATGGGACTAAAATTGGAGGTGTGTGCCACCAACTGGCCAGGATTCAACTCAGCATCCTAATCAGAAAGAAGTTGAAGTAAGGCACAAAAATAATAAGAGACAGAATCTCAGATGTATAACATTTGGATGGCACTCCCAACAGAGTCTCTTTAGATACTTAGATACCACCAATAGGACACGGGGGGGGGGCATTACTGGGTATTCAAGATCCTATGGTTATGAAGTACTGTAGGTTATTAGACATGGTAAAATCAATAAGACCAGGCATCACAAAGCAGTGGGGATACTTGACAGGCATGCACCAGTCATCAGATGAGCAGATTGATTTTACCTTTTAAAGAAGTTGTTTCTGTAAACATTTAACTGCTTCTCTTTGAATGCAGCAACTGGCTTCAGAGCAGGATAAGGCTATTGTGATGTCATCAGCATTGTAAATGCTGCTTTCTGATTGGTTCTCAGCTTGAAGATAGTGATTGTGACATATCTAACCTCCAGATGAATGCTTATCTGGAGGTTAGACATGTGAAAATCAAGTTTAGCAGGGAAAACGTAACTTCACTGGCATTGAATGACTGAGTAGTGAAGTTAAAGATGTTATGATACTGACAAACTGTGGTTTCCAGAAAAGAGGATGAAGAAGGAGTCAGCAGAATATAATGATGTTATCCAATACCACTGGTGGTTGTGTGAAAAAGCATGGACATGATGAAGAAACCGATGATGATGTGCAGGAATTGGGCTACTAAGAATCAGCGTTACACTTGGAAATGGAGTTTCTTTTATCATCTGAAGAGTAAGGCTCAGATGAAGCCGCTAATAATAATTTTGCTACTTTAACTTGTCATCAGGCTAGTAAATACTGTGTAAAATTTCATGATGAAAAGGTAGCAGCAGTCCCTCCTGGTATCCCTGTAGTACTTGCCCCATTATTAAGTCACCACCACTATTGCCAGCATCAATCACATTGGGGCCTGTGTGCTAAGTTGTGACCAGGTACACATGATTTGTGCATACCCAGCCCATGTAGCTTTGCATGAGGGGATATGTACAGGGTGTGTGGTATGCACAACTGTAAGCACCCACAGGACACCTGTCTGTAGCCCAGCCCATGCATAGCATGCACAATCCTGTGGGACTTTCTGGAGGATACAGGTGGGCATATAATCAGATGCCCCTCCTGGGTCCCATACTATATTCCCCACTTTTCATGAGCAGGAGATTCTGGGTAGAGCAGGTCATGTTTTCATAAATGTATAGGTAAGTGCTTGACTGGTTGCCTCTAGCTCTCTCAGTCAGCCTAGCGGGCTTAGGCATACTGGAGGGGGGAATTCCTTGCCCCACCATGGCTGGAACGTGTCATTGGGGGCAAATAAAAGATACAGCAGGGTCCCCCTGCCATATCCTGCACCCCCTTAGCTGGCACTCTGTAGCTTTGTGAATGGTGCAGAGTGTGGGTGGGATCCATACTACTTCCCGACACCAGACTTCCCGATAACCAACTTCCCGCCACCAATTTTCATACCGAACCATATCCCAAGTTATCAGACCGACAAATGGTATCCCGGCAGATGCACATAACATAATTGCACAGCAGCCACGGACTGCACATATCAGGGAAATCGGTATATGACAAATGGCACACAGGAAAATCTGCTTACCTGATTATGTTGTATCCGTCTTTTCATGACTGCACGGTGGCCAGAATCACAGATAAAGATTACGTTGGATCGATTCAGCACATTAAAATAAATTCTTTATTAAAATTAAACAAATTAAAATTCAGAATCCCTCTTTCTGTAGCTATATGAGGAGATTGTGAGCAATTCCTCGTATGTGCTCCAATGATGTGCGCGCTGTCCTGTCCTTAATAATATCGTACATTTTTTCTTCCCTCTTTGCATGCTTCTTCTTTATGGGAGATTTTGGTAGTCCTCGTGTTATTTTTTCTATCATGCACTCTGTGTTTATTTGCTCCTTGTGGAGCTCTTGGACAAATCTGTGCAGTCCTACATGGGCTCCCAACAATTGCCCTTAGTCACCTGTGCCATGCCTCTATGTTGTTTTGTGTGCGTGGGAACCCATTCCATTTGTTCAAGCGCAGACCAGAAAGCAGGAGAGAACAGTGGTGGGCTTCAAACGACAATGTGATTTCGCATCCTTCTTATTTGTCCCAACACATAATTCTCCTCAAACCATTCCACAATAGCACTACACGATGGCGGCATCTCTAGCTTTAATTCAGCAAATGTTGTAGTGATTTCCTCAGCTGGCAGAAAAGCTAATGCTACAAGATGTCTCAGTTTGAGACTTAATTCAGCATCTGCCCCATAGTCAATAGCCATGCCAACACTTAGAATCTTTCTCCAGACAATTTGCTCCAGATGAAAAAGGCAACCCTTGCTTTGTGAACCGGGGAATTCGACCTTGCAAGCATATACTGCTGCCTGCTCAGAATCAGTTAGAATCACTTTAGGGGCCAAAGTCTTATTCTCATCATTTGCCATATCAAGAAGATCTTGAAAGAGGCACAAGTAACTGTCCTGTGACTTACTGGACATAAGCACATAGACAAGGGGCACAATTCTGGAATTATCTGGTGCTCCAGCTGGAACATGTATGGAGTACAACTGCCTAAACAAGGATGGCACGGTCTTGAAAGTGCTATCCATGATCCAGAAAGGGGCCATGGACAGCTTCTCCGCATTTCTTGCTGGGGTGAATATTATAATCTTGTCTTCACCAACTGACAATTCCTTAGCCAAAAATCTGGAACCATTTACATGCTGCAGGCTATCAGGAATCACAATACTGTCTAGTGTTCGAGGTTTCTGGGGGGGGGGGGCATTTTGTTTTCTGGCCCTTTTAACAACTTGCTGCAGAGCTTATTTATTGGGCATGCTCTGCCTTATTTCATCACTTAATTTAGACATTTGTGATTGTATAAGTTGTGCTGGTGTTTCGTTGGATGACACAGCACAAGATTTTAGGGAGGCAACAGCAACAGCTATTGGTACATCGGTTGCTTCAGGGGTGTGGTTATGCTCATCGACTTTTCTTAAATGATGTTGTCCACCTAATAATATCATGGACGCTCTCCCCCAACACCAACAGTAAAGGTTGCCACGACTGCGCTCCTTAACATATAAGTAGCCACCATAAGATATCTTTGTATTCCCTTTCTGTGAAGGGACAACCTTGCAAACAATAACTTCTGCCATTTCACAGCCTCAGCAACTGAAATGACTGTCTTGGAAGCAATGCACATGATGTGCTACTTATAACATTCAGCTTGATGTTAATTACAGTAATTGATTGACAGTAATCAATTAACTGTAATTGACAACAGCCCCATGTCTGTTAAGCTCACTGACAGCTCACTGACAGCAGTGCATCACTTCCTGGAGAAATAGAGCAAGCACGACTAACAAGAACTACTGCTGCAAGGAAAAACATATTTTAAGTAAACTTGGATTGTCAGGCAGGTGATGCTGTAGTGAGGTACGCATAGACGGGAAGTTTCATTTCGGGATCTTAATGTCTGTAATTGAAAAGTCAGGAAGTAGGCGGTCAGGAAGTCGTACTAGACTTGTGTGGGTGCACCCCTAGACAAACCCCAAGACTGCCCACAGTGTGTAGCTATGATATCAACCAGGGGATCACGTACAAAAGGGGCATGCACCCCTTCTGTGAATGCTGCCGGAGGTCCACTGAACCCCTGGTTGGCAGACTTCCAACTTAGGGTTATTAATGCACTGTGGATATGGGGGCGTAGTCAATCCACACCTTAATGCGTAGGCACCAGTGTTTCTTGTGTCTGCCTGTTCTAGAAAAAAAGATAACCTGCCATGTTTGGGATTTTCTTTTACAATGGGTAAGAAAGAGGAAAACCTGGCTCTTTGTCACCATTGCATTGATGGGAAAGTAGAGGCAAACAGACAACACATTTGGGTACTTGAGGACAGACAAGTCATTTGTCAAAAAAATGCTACATAACTTGGTTAGCAAACCTTAAAAATAAAAGAGTAAGATGTAGAGGGACACAAATTGATCTACTGTCATGTTTGTTTCTGATGACAAGGAGCTAGCAGAATTATTGCATAAGCACTAGCTTGGAAGACCGAATGCATCTGAAACAACAAACAATTCAGCCTGTTGGAGATCAAACATCAAGCAATTTCAGCTCACAAGTACACCAAATACCAATGCTACTTAGGGTGATTCTGAACTTGAACACCTCGCCACGCAGAACTATCACCTTTACCATCACCATCATGCTTCAGCTTCCTTCAGACACACATTTTCTTGATGCTGCTCATTTGCAGACACAGCCTTCCTTGGTGCCATTCAACCTGGGACTTCCCTTTGCTTTTCTGTGTTCCTTTTTACATCTCTTTTGTATTTGGAGGAATTTTCCCTCTTTTACTACTCTGCTGCTTCTTCTGAAAATATGAGTCCCTGCTACACAGATCTCTATTCTCATATATGTTCCTAAGCACTAATGCAGACCAGGTGTGTACGACTACATCCATAAACAGGCACAAGGGACATTTACCACTGACAGCCACTGCATGCCACCTGTCCATGTCCTTGCCCGCAGCACACTGGCATGCAGGAGGTAGATTGGCAGACACAGGCAGGCATCCAGTTGGATGCTCATGCTGGTCTCAAAGTGGATCCACTGCTCGACACAAAGCAGGGGATTGTGGGCCACTGTGCATCCTGGGATGAAAAGATAAAATGGGGATTACCCCAATGGCTTCCTCCAGTCCTATCTGCCCAGCCTGAGAGCTGGGGTAGCATGTTAGGGGAGTTTTCTGTCCTGCCATGGCTGGCTGGGGTTCTTCATGGAGAGTGCACAGCGGCCATGGCAAGCTTCCCTACTCTCACAGCCTGTGCTGCTTCACCCAGCAATCTGCACCCTAGTGAATGGTGCAGAGTGTGAACATACCCCTTGGCCACTCCCCCAGATCATCCATGTGTGTAACTGCATCAATGGATAGGGGATTAGGTGCTGAAAGGGCATGCATCCCTAATGTGAATGGCACTTGGGTCCACAGGATCCCCTATGCAGGGCTATCTAACTTAGGGAAGCCTGTCTACCACAGATCACAGCTCATAGTATTTTTACATGTTAATGCATAGACCCCATAATGAACAAACGTTTGTACTTTCCTACCCTGCTGTGTATTATTGTGTCCTCCCTTTTGGCCTTTCTGCCTTCTCTGGTCAGCTGAGTTGTTTCCTGCAGATTCACATTATTTTTATAGTGGGACCCATGCATGAATGCAGCCTGGGTACATGCGATAGGCACATACCCGGCCCACGCACATCTGCACCCATAGACAGGTGGGCAGGGTGCACCATTCACTAATGCCGGTTGTCACAATCTACCTGCCCATAGCCCCACCCATCTCATGCATTGGTGCACAAGGGGTAGACCAGCAGACACAAGAAGACATTCAGTCAGATGCCCACCCTGGCAGCATAGTGATCCCCTGCTGCACATAGAGCAGGGGATTGTGGGACACCATGCATCTTGAAATAACACCTACATTGGGTGAGTGCCCAAATGGCTTCACCCAGCTCTCTCTGCATGACTGAACAGCTGGGGCAGCATGGCAGAGGGTGGTCAGTATTCCTGCCATGGCAGGCAAGTGCTGTACATGAGGGGCATGCAACAACTACAGCAGGGTATCTGCTCACATAACCTGCACCCCCTCTCCCAGCACTCTGTGCCTTGGAGAATGGTGTGGAGTGTAGGACTGCCCCCCAGCCACTACTGCAGTCTGCCCATGTGCAGATATGCAGACAGACAGAGATTTAGCAAGGAAGGGGACATGCACCCCTTTAGTACATACCACTGGAGTACTGACAGACACCTGCAGTGCAGCTTTTGCATGTAACTATGTCTATGCACCATGTACCCACAGTGCATAGGCATACTGCATAAAAGCCAGTGGTTTCTCCCAGATTCAAATCCTTTGTTTTTGTTCTACTGTTTTAGTTAGTTTGGTTCCGTTCTTGCTCCATTACAGGTCTTCAAAAGCCGAGTTAGTTTAGCAAAATCTGGTCTGAACTAACAATAATAGGGGAATGGACGGTTTTCAGTCTAGGCACTGGATAAATTCTGGACTGAATTCATTACTTTGCTCTTTCATGCCAAGGGTTAAGCAAGAGACCCCAGTTGGTTGGAGGCAACATCAGTCTTAATGGCAATGCTCTGTGACCATTCCATTACAGAGGTAGAGTGATGGTTTTAGTAGTTCCCTAATCACAATCAGGAGCACTGCCAACGGTTTAATTCTAAATTCAGATCAGTACTCAGGTTGATAGTTTGTTTTCTGGTAATAAGCCTGTAGTAATGGCGCTCTTAGATATTATATTAGCAGAGGTTCCTTCCTCTTTTTTTTTTCCTTTCTTATTGCAAGTAGAGATGGGCGAAGTGGCCCCAATTCTCTCCACAAAGTAAATCACGAAGCAAAAGTGAATTCGTGGAGTGCTCCTCAATGTGAAGTGGAGTACTTCATGTTGTAATGGGTAACGTAAAGTCCATTGAAAACAATGACTTTGCGTCACTCCGCCTTCCCAAACCACTACTCCACCAATTCTTAAGGTGAAGTACATTGAAAACAATGTACTTCACCTCACTTCGCCTTGTTTTTAAGCTCCAAAGGTGAATTTTGCAGTGATTCATGGGATTTCAGGACACATGGCTCTAGATTTTTCTGCACAGCCTCAGTTCGGGGTAGTGTGTGTAGGAAGTTGTAGGAGACAGTCTGCTCTAAGAGCTCTCTGTGATTCAAACCTTCTAACAGCTATTAAAAAAGCCTTTTTGAGTATTTTTTTTTTGCTGAAACTTTAGTTCATCGATTGTAGGAAACCCTACTATGTTCATATCATCGAGTGTTTATTGTTTGTGTATGGATTTTGAATGTTAATGTACGACATTCAGTCTTTGTGCTGAGAGACAGTGGAAGTGTGCTTTGGGGGAAGGGTGTATCTGTGGTGTAGGTAGAAGAATAACTTGGAGAAAAAGACAGTTCTTTCTGTTTTGGTGATATTTTTCTTGCATAGCTGTGTTAATGTACACAGTAATATTTTCAATAATTCTTGCCATTTTGTTGTGGTGCAGCAGTGCATAATTTTAGTTTGTTTAAAATATGTGGTTATATTACTAAAGTTTTCAATTTGCTATGCATTACTTAGTGTGTGTGTGTGTGTGAGGATGTGTGTGATGCATGTCATTAAATCAGACACCTTTTATTGTGCCACATAGTAATTTCAGCAATGTGAACCTGCTATCCACTGCAGCTGTGATTTTTGTACTTCTTTATGGTATCTTTACTGGTACTAGTACTAGTGACTGTTACTGCAGCAGTGCAGTACACTGTCCCCCCCCACGCTGCCCACCCCAACCGGTAAAGGTATTCTTTTCCAGATTTGAATTTCTGACGGTGAGCATTGGTTAGGTGTTGTGCCTTTGCGTCTGCATCTCTTCAGTGTACAGCGCAATCTTAATCTGTCTGTGCATTTGCATCTCTTTAGGGCCCAATCTCTAGCTGTAACTTAAGTCACAGTTGTTTCTTTGGCTTCCCTTCAGAGTACTGGACTGGTGTGGTGCATAATTCTGCATGAACATTGTACTCATTAATATGCGTTTTTAAGTCAGGACCATCATTACGAGTCACTCGTGATACAAATCACGTTCTCCATCATCACGGTCACAAATGCAGTCACAAGTCACGATTCATGACCATGTCACGAATCACAACATAGATATTTTTGCTAGTTACTTGGATGTATTGTAAGCCTGTTTTGTGGTATCTCTCCATGCTTCACCACCCCACCATTGTACTCATTAATAAGAGTTTTTAAGTCAGGGAGTTTTGTGCTACAGCTCATCGGGGAAGTACAGCCGTAGGCATTCGTGTTCCCAATACAGTTCCATACTGGTTATCTCAAACCTTCACCACCGAATCACGTTCTTCATCATCACGGTCACAAATCATGATTCATGATCACGTCACGAATCACAACATTAATTTTTTACTAGTTACTTGAATGTATTGTAAGCCTGTTTTGTAGTATCTCTCCATGCTTCACCACCTCACCATTGTAGTCATTAATAAGAGTTTTTAAGTCAGAGAGTTTTGTGCTACAGTTCATCAGGGAAGTAAAGCCATAGGCATTCGTGTTCTCAATACAGTTTCATATTGGATATCTCACACCGTCGACACTGAATCACATTCTTCATCATCACGGTCACAAATGCAGTCACAAATTATGATTCACAATCACGTCACAAGTCACAACATAAATTTTTTACTAGTTACTTGGATATATTGTAAGCCTGTTTTGTAGTATCGCTCCAGGCTTCACCACCCCATCATTGTACTCATTAATAAGAGTTTTTAAATTGGGGAGTTTTATGATACAGGCTCAGCTCATCAGGGAAGTACAGCCATAGGCATTTGCATTCCTTCCTGTACAGCATATGAGTTACAGTATTGTAAGTAGTGGTACGGGTGAAGTGGCCCCAATTCGCTCCGCGAAGTGATTCACGGAGTAACGCAGAATCCACGGAGTACTCCACAATGTGAAGGGGAGTACTTCACTTCATAATGAGGAATGCAAAGTCCATTGAAACCAATGACTTTGCATTATTCCGCCTTCCCCAACCACTTATCCACCAATTTTAAGGCGAAGTACATTGAAATCAATGTAATTCATCTCACTTCGCCTTGTAATTGAGCTCCAAATGAAATTCTGCAGTGATTCATGGGACTGCAGATCACATGGGCTCTAGATTGTTCTGCACAGCCTCAGTTCTGGCCTGGGTAATGTGTGTGTAGTGGTAGCTGGAGACAGTTTGCTCTCAGAGCTCTGTGATTCAAAACCTCTAAAAGCTGTTTAAAATGCCTTTTTGAGTCATTTTTATTTGCTCAAAATTTAGTACATCGATTGTAGGAAACCCTTCTGTGCTCATATCATTGAGTTTTTATTGTTGTGTGTGGATTTTGAATGTTAATTTAGAATGGTCAGTCTGTGTACTGTGAAGTGTGCTTTGGGGGAAGGGCGAATTGTGGTGTAGGTACATTAACTGGGAGAAAAAGGCAATCTTTCTGTTTTGGTTATATTTTTCTTGTATAACTGAGTTAATGTACCCACAGTAATATTTTCAGTAATTCTTGAAATTTTTTTGCTGATTGTTGTGATGCAGCAGTGTATAATTTGTCTGTTTAAAACATTTGGTTATATTACTAAAGGTTTTCAATTTGCTACGCATTACTTGTAGTGTGTGTGTGTGTGTGAGTGTGTGCGCGATGCATGCCATTAAATCAAACACCTTTTATTGTGCCACAGAGTAATTGCAACAGTGTGAACCTGCTATCCACCGCACCTGCATGAATTTTTTATACTGCTTTGTGGTATCATTACTGGTAGTGGATAGTTACTGCAGTGCACTAATCCCCCAACTGGCAAAATGTATTCCTTTCCATATTTGGATTTGTGACTTGTGAGCACTGGTTAGTTGTTGTTGTGCCTTTTTGTATGCATCCCCTGAGTGCGCAGCACAATCTTAATCTGTCTGTATGGTTGCAGTGCATCATTAATTCTGGGAGACTGCATTTCTTGTTACGCTTTCATTTCACTTCGTCAGCACTGGGACATTTTCTGGACACAACACAGTAGCATTTTGTCAGCACTGGGGAATCTTCTGGACACAAGACAGTAGCATTTTCGGGATGCACATTAATTCTAGTGACTCTGTGTGTGACCACTACGCGCATGACTGAGTGCGCCATTAATTCTGGGAGACTTCTCATTTCTTATTATGCTCTCATTTCACTTCATCAGCACTGGGTAGTTTTCTTGACACAAGACAGTAGCACTTTGGGGATGCACATTAATTCTGGTAACTGTGTGGGCGGGGTGCTGCCAATATTGTTGAGACTCCGCCTTGCTTCGTGTTTAAGGCGGAATGACAATGAGAAGTAATAATAACAAGGCGAAGTGTGCCTTTTCTATGGGGCACTCCACGTAGCAAAGTGCCATCAGCGGGCGGCTCACTTCAGATTCACTTCACCGGTGGATTTTAAATTTGCTGCATCTCTAACTGCAAGTGGTCACAAAATAATTTCTGTCATGAGGTGGGGCCTGGAAGGTGTCAATGTCTACCTAGTATGTCTCATCACTAGTTCCTTTACCTCTATCCTTACAGGAACCCACATTGCAAATATTTACATGCTCCAATCCATTTTCGGTTATATTTTTGATAATCATCACTGTACTTCCTACGGTACATTTAATCAAAAGGAACATTGTTCCAGCCACACATCTAAGGGAAGAACTCTCCTCAATCTGAGTTGTTTTGCCACATGAAGGAGCTCAGTGGCACCTTGAAAGGGTAATAGTTCAGGACAGAGGAACAGTCAAAGTTTACTGTACATTACATAATTATTTAATACACATTTCCTAACCAACCCTACACATACTTAAAATGACTTCTGAACCAGTGAATAAAAAAAATGTAAAAACTGTAGTTTATGTTCTTTTATAGTTATTATATATAACATTCTGTACAGTTCTCTTTGGGAAACCAAGAATTTAGAGTGTTGACTATGTCATGATTTAGGTTCAGAACTCTGAGTACTGGTCTGATATGTTAACAGCTCATGCTTAGCATTCTGTGTACAAATCATGACAAAATGGCAAATCAGGATTACTGGTTCTATGAAGGGAACTGTACAATGCAATTCGACTCAGAGTATGCTATTAATATTTATGAGTGAGAAGCAAGATAGCAACTCATGAGTTCCAGAGCCACAAATCACCATAATTAGGAACAATACATCCTGCCCCCTCACAAGTGATGATAAGTGAAGTATTCTGAGCCAGGCCATTGTGTGTCCAGTTTATACAATGCAGTTTAAATGGCAAAGCTTTCAAATTGGTTCTTTTTCGCAGATTTGACTTTCTGTTTGATTTCACTGCTCTGTTTTTAGTGCAGCAGAGGCTACAGGGATGACATCAGGAACTGTATTATTCAAACTGTGCTCCCATTTGTTAAGGGTTTCTTTGTGATCTGTATGAATGGAGATAGATGGCCAAAATTAAGATGAATGATGGTCTTCATTTAGAAGTCTTCAGTGGTTAAAATGTATAATTTATGTGTAAGGCATGACTCTCGTACATTGTCTATATGGAGAATATGACATGGGTTGGCTGTAGATATTTTTGTATTGTCATGAGATAAGAATGGGCTGTTTGAAATCAAGAGGGGTGGATCAAAATGGAACCATGAGTGCAGTAAGGCATGTGCATTCATAATGAGAGATTATAACTTGTATTGCATACAGTTTGTTTACAACTCAGTGTATTGTTTTAATTACTTATAGTGTTTCACTGCATGGAGATTTTAAATGTAGATGAATCATATTCCAAAAAAAGACAAATGATTCCAAATAAAAACTCAGTTATCTTTATTTTGGAATACTTCTGCATTCAAAATAACATGGTAATAAAAACAATAGAAACTTATTCCATTGTTTTAAAAAAACAAAACAAAATACAATTATTCAAAGCAGTTGTTATTCAGGTACAATTAAATATGTATAATTTGGAAAAAATAATTTTATTACTGTTATAAACCCTAGGTGGCACTTTTCCAAGGGCTACTACCCCTGCCTGCTTGGCTAGTTGCAGGTTAAGGAGCCTGGGTACTGAAACGGGTGCCTCCACTGGAAAGTCAAGGTTGTTAGTGGTCAAGCTAACCTGGGTACAACCCTCTGGGACACTGTAACCCCCCTCTTTCCCTTCTAGTGGCCTGAACAATACACAATAATCACTTTCACATTGACCCTTATTCACCAGACAATTACCACACTGTTTGCACTTACCACTAGGGCTGGCTCCTCAACCCTGGAGACCCCTGGTAAAACAAAGTTGTGCACAGCAAATAGCAACAATACAGTACTTTTGGCACAAACTGAAACCACAGCCAGGTTAAATGCAAAAAGAGTTAGATCTGATTTATTCAGGGGACTTGAACAAGGGAAGGGCGTAATCAAGTTGATTTGCTTAAAGGCTACATCAATCAAACAGTCATGCATGCACTTCAGAGTCCCTACACAGTCACACACTCTGGGTACCCAGGTGGGGAAGAAGTGGACTAGCCAGGAATATTGCCAGGGGTAGGCCGGCATTGCAGCTGGTTGGGGTCCTGTGATGGAAGAAAGCAACATGCATAACACACACTATTTGTAATCTGGAGCCGGAGGGTTCAGTTCATGAAGGAAAAGACAACAAGACAATCAGATGACAACACTTTAGATTTAGCTGTTGTTGCAGGGAGCCACCCTGAAGTTTACTCACAATACCCAATACTGGACACAGGCAGGATGAAATTGAGTCTGCAGGTTGTTGAGCTGGAGTGTCAGGAGAAGCAGGGCCCGCACGAATCACTGAGGCATCATTCCTGTTCAAGGCGTTGAGCAGGGGGCTGAACCCCAGACAGGTCTCTCATCGATGACTTTCTCTGTGTAGTGGGTATTTTGGCTAGGCCAGTGTGGCAAGGCCCAGGCCAAACAGAGATGAATATGGATTTCAGTCCATGGTGCTGGATGCAGCCTACAGCAAGCAAAATACAGTTCAGGCACACAGTGGGAAACCAAATCACGACCCACTATCAGCACACAGCACATTCACATGTAAGGAAATTCCACTGTACCAGGCAAATGGCTCTCTGGTCACAATTACAGAGTCTCTGCACAATCCAGGAGTTCAGAGGTGGCTAGAAATCCTGACAGGCTGATCGCATTCAGCAAATCTTTGGTCTTCTTCAGGTAGAAGCCTGGTCACAATTCAGTGGCTTAACTTGCTCTCCAATTTCGGATTCAGTCCGAAACAAGGCACAGGTTCCCTCTCAGGGACAGCAGGCAGGCATGCAGGCCAAAACTCAGGCCTCTCCACAGTTCTCTCACGCGAAACTATGCAGGTCTGCTGGTCGACTATCTCGAGCTGTTACTCCTTCTCTTCCCAACTCAGATCTGGCCGAAACTGCATGCCTCCTGGGACTTTCCCCAGGATCCAAAAGGTCCGTTTGGCTGATTTGTCTGTCAGTCAGTTCAAGGGCTCTCCCTCCAGGTCTGTTTAGGTGCCAAAAGCCCAAAACTACTATTCCTACAGAATTTTGCTCTCACAAAGGCCCTGAGGACAAGCTCTATTTTAGAGTCACCAAAGGCACTGATTGGCCCATTTTGGCAGTCCAGGGCCAAGACGGTGGTGATAAACAGAAACTGTCCATGCTGCAAAGAAGGCAGGTTAGACAAACTACAATATCTTTATCACTCTAATAGATATTCAGCAAACAGTTACATCTTCCAACAGAGCTCCCTCTGCGCTAATAGCGATGGCAGAAACAGAGCGATTGTCTGGCAGCCCGAGTGGGACTCAAGCATGGAAACAATCAGCCCCCTCCCAGATTAAGTATAACTGCAATCCAGGCAGCTCTTAAAGAGATGGTACATGGCGGTTATACAGGCATTCTTCTGGCAATAATGTTTTAACTACTAAAAATGCAGGACACCATCCTGGCAGTGAGCATTTAGGTAAGCTGAAAGAAGACTTTTTGGGAACCCCCATTTCTAGGGGGGTTACATTCTTCCCTACCTGGACAAAACTTGGCATCCGTGTCAAGTCTGTACTATCACAATACTGAAAATGCAATATAAACGAGACATATATATCATTAGCTTGTTACTTTATTATACATTTCAATACACTTCACATTACTACATCCATATTGACAGTACTTATGCATGTTTCATACAAGTAATACTGACTCCACTATGATTAACATATTAGTAACATCACAATACTGATTCACGTAATAACTTCTTGTACATTAAACAATGTAAGAGGGAGGCCTTCCCTATCGGCTAGCTTGGTGCTGGATGGGGCAGGGGCACCATACTGAGAAGGAAGAACAATCAACCTGGAATTTGCCTTTAAGCTCAGTTTGGGTAGTGAGCTCTGAGAAACATAAACACCTTTGTGAACCACATTGCGGGGCAAATCCATTGGCTTCCTGGGAGAATCATAACTGAAGCACAATACTGGCTTGACAGCTCAGCCAGTCTTTCTGGGGGGAATAACCACAGTCTCTGTACTTTTAGCACTAGTCTTGGACCTTTCATCAGTCATGAGGGGTGCGTCTGCACAGATGGGAATGTCCAGACTTGGAGCACTGTCAGCTCCTTGTTCTGTAGGCTCTGGATCCACAACACTTGGCTCATTTTAAGAAGGTTTGTTTGTTTTGTTTGTTTGTTTATTCAAGGTAAAAAAAATTGAGTAAAAACTCATTCGCAATGGTAACCTTTACAAAAATACAAAATACAGGTCAACACAAGATTCAGGCACAATTAGGCTTTGGGGCACTGAAATAGAGCTGTCAGTACTCACATACTGTTCTTCAAGTTCTGGCGTGTCACCAGAGACACTCAGACCATCAGCCCCTTCTGTGGGCAATTCACACAGTTCCACAAATAACAGGGAGTCCACAGCCTCAGACATGATACTTTGCACTTCATTGTCAGGGAGCACTGGCTCCAAGGATGAAGCTGGGGGGTTAGGCAGTCCAGAAGTCCCAGCTTCATCCCCATGATTCAACACAGGATTTCCTCAAAACTTCTGACTCAGTTCGTAGGAAGGATAATAAGTATCACCATAGTCACTTTCATCAGATGTGGATTGACAGTCACTATCATTCTGGGCCTGCTGCGGAGGAACCCTTAAGTCTGTAACTACTGGGGTAGGTTAAATTTGTTTCTGTTTTGCCATGGCAGAAGTCACCGACCCAAGGGAGGCAATGTCTGCTGGCTCAGCATCAATAGTAACTTGACTGATGGGTAGTAAGTGGTTATGGTGCATGGTCCAGACCGCTTTGGAGTTATTCTCTGGGTGCGCCTTGTACAGTGGTAAATCATCCAACTTTCAACTACTACATGGGGAAGGTGGTGCCACCTATCAGCAATTTTGTGCTTGCCATGTAGTCCCAAATTGCGTAACAACACACAGTCTCCAGGCCATAGCTATTGAGCCTTTACTTTCTTATCATGCCTCTCTCTGTTGGTAAGATTTCTCTTGGTGGCCATTGTCTGGGCCAGTTGATAGGCATGGTTCAACTGAGCTTTCAGTTTTTGTACATACTGCATGTAGTTTTCGGCTCGGATCCCATCTGGAGAAACCTCAAAGCAGACATCAACTGGCAATTGGGCCGCCCTCCCGAACATAAAGTGGTAGGGGGAGAACCCAGTAGCATCATTTCTGGTGCAATTGTATGTGTGGACCAAGGTGCTAATCTTCTGGCTCCACTAAGGCTTGTCTTTTGTATGGAGGGGTGCCCATCATGTCTAGAAGGGTGCAGTTAATGTGTTCTGGTTGAGAGTCCCCCTGTGGGTGATAAGGGGTGGTTCTGGACTTCCGCACCCCCATAAAGAGAGCATTTCTTTAATATGACGAATTTCAAAGTCTCTACCTTGGTCAGAATGGATCTGCTGGGGGGCACCATAGTGGACGAAGAAATTTTCCACTAACACCTTGGCCATGGTACTGGCCTTTTGATCTTTAGTTGGAAAAGCTTGTGTATACCCTGTGAAATGATCCATAACCACTAACACATTGCCAATATTCTGCTGATCAGGTTCTAAACACAAAAAGTCTATGCAGACCAGTTCCATGGGGGTGCTGATAGTAATATTAACAAGGGGAGCAGCCCCTCTGAGGCAGGGCTTTTCTTTGTAGGCAACGACTGCAAGTCTTTACATGGTGCTCAACATCGGCCCCCACCTTGGGCCAGTAGAACTGAGATCGTACTAGGTTGAGAGTCCTGTCAATACCAAGTGCCCCATGTGATTGTGGAGGGACCGCAGTACCAAATCTTTAAAGGCCATCAGCAGGACCAATTGTTGCTTGTCTACTTGACCACTATGATCCATTGTCTCTCTGTATAACAACTGATTGAGTAACTTCAAACTGGGGCCTTCTTTAAACAACAGGGCAGTTAGCAAGTCAGGGGAATGCAACTTAAACAAATCTTTCCCCGCATGCAGGGCAGCAAGTGCTGGCTGAATCATAGGATCTTGGGACTGATCCCACTGAATGCTGTCATTGTCCAATTGAGGTAGTGCACTAATATCTAGAGCAGAGAAATGGTAATAGGCAGCCAGTATGCAGGTATCAGGAGGGCCCAAGCAATCTACTAAACATTCCACTGTGTCCACAGACATCTGTTCATCTCTATCAAACTTTTGGTACAATGCTGGGATGTCAGGTTCAGACAGCCTGACACAATCACTCTTGGAAGTGGGCCTTCGTGATAGGGTGTTAGCATCACTCTGATTCAGGCCCGGTCTGTATTTGACAACATAATCAGAGGTTGATAATGCAGAAAGCCACTGGTGCCCAGTGGCGTCTAACTTAGCTGAAGTCTGTACATAGGTCAATGGGTAATTGACAGTCTTCACCAATATCTTTGCCCCATAGAGGTATTAATGATACTGGTCAACAATGGCCCATTTTAGGGCAAGGAACTCCAGCTTGTGCACAGGCTAGTTTCGCTCTGATGGGGTCAAGCTCCTACTGGTGAAAGCCACTGGTCTCAAACCATCCTCATGGTCTTGATACAGCACAACTCCTAGACCCTGCATACTAGCATCCATAAGCAGCATATAGGGCTTGGTGGGGGTCAGCACAGGTGAGTGTGGTGGTGTGGGTGAGCTGGTATATGACTTTGTGGAAAGCTGCTTCACATTCGGGTGTCCAACGAGGCCCAAAAAGTTCACCTGTGCAGAAGTACACTCCCTCTGGTTCTTTGACAGACCATTTTTTGTATTTGTACTACTGACTTGAGAATATGGTCCAACCTGACCCGCTTCAGTTCACTTGTAGGCACCCCTCCTTTTCTACGAGTCCTCTGCAGAGCCCTCTCGATTCTGGTAACAAACATAGACAACTTCTTATTCTTCCATTGCTTGGCAGATTTGAATTTCCACAGTAAATCATCCCCCGACTCAGTGCTTCCAAAAACTCCCTCTAATGCAGAGAGGTATTCAGCCGCAGTAGCCTCTGGGCAAGTGGCTCAGAGGAAGCAAATGGCCTCCAGTGCAGGGCCCCTCAAACTCTCCATGAGTCTTTTTCTTTTCTCCCCCTCAGAGCACTGCCACTCCTGAACCAGGGGGCTAGTATAGTCCATCCATGTTTCCAGGTCATCCTTTCCTATGGGCACTGGGACTGTGCCCAAAAAAAGTCTAATTCTACGGTAAGAGTCCAGGTGCACAGATGGAATTACTATGGGGGGGTGACCATGGGGGAGACCCTAGGGGAGGCAGGAGACACTGTCAGGGACTGCAATGGTGTGGGTTCTTCAGAAAGGTCCAGCACCTTCATAACTCTTGGGTGGTTTGCCCCTCAGAAGCTAACAGCTTAAGCAGCTTGTCCTTGAACCCCTCTATACTGGGGGACCCACCCGGGGTAGCCGGGTCACTATGCAAGTGGATGACCCTCCACCCCTTCTGGGCCCCTTCTGACAGAATAACAGGGGGTACTTTCTCTGGATCTATGGGAGAGCTACAAGAGAGTAGGACCACCATGGTCTGGTCAAACAGGTCCGAATCCCTCCCCTTCACTTCAACCTTCCCCAAACACTTAACATGCTCCACAGCTTCTATAATAACAGCATTAGTAGTCCCTAGTGGGACATCCATTAATAGGAGGGCCTGTTGGAGGTCTACCCACACTGCCTCACTCCACCCCATCATTCGGTGTACTAACAGCTTATGGGGGGGGGTAATTTTGAGCTTAGGCGTAGCAAGCTCCTCCATTTTGTCACCAGTTCTAAACATAATGGGGTAATCCCCACCTCTAGCCACTAGAAGACGCTAATCCCAGTGGTGCCTCCAAGATGTAACCCCTAGGTGGTGCTATCCCAAGGGTTACTACCCCTGCTTGCTTGGCTAGTTGCAGGTTAAGGGACCTGGGTACTAAAACGGGTGCCTCCACCTGGAGGTCAGGATTGTTAGTGGTCAAGCTAACCAGGGCACAGCCCTCTGGGATACTGTAACCACCTTCTTTCCCTTGTAGTGGCCTGAACAATACACAATAATCATTTTCACAATGACCCTTATTCACCAGGCAATTACCCACACTCTTTGCACTTACCACCAGGGCTGGTTCCTCGACCCGGGAGATCCCCTGTAAAACAAGGTTGTGCACAGTAAATAGCAACAATACAGTACTTTTGGCACAAACTGGAACTACAGTCCGGTTAAATTCAAAAAGAGTGAGATCTGATTTATTCAGGGGACTTGAACAAGGAAGGGGCATAATCAAGTTGATTTGCTTAGAGGCTATAGCAATCAAACAGTCATGCATGCACTTCAGAGTCCCTACACAGTCACACACTCTGGGTACCCAAGTGGGGAAGAGGTGAGCTAGCCAGAAACGTTGCCCGGGGTAGGCCGGTGTCACAGCTGGTTGGGTCCCTGTGGTGGAAGCAATCAACATGCACAACACACACTATTTGTAATCCGGAGCCGGAGGGCTCAGTTTGTGAAGGAATAGATAACAAGACAATTAGATGATAACACTTCAGATTTATCTGTTGTTGCAGGGAACTACCCTGATGTTTACTCATGATACCCAATACTGGACTCAGACAGGACGAAATCGAGACTGCAGGTTGTTGAGCTGTAGTGGCAGGAGAAGCAGGGCCCACACGAATCACCGAGGTGTCATTCCTGTTCAAGGCATTGAGCAGGGGGCTGATTCCCAGGCAGATCTCTCATTGATTACTTTCTCTGTGCAGTGGGTATTCTGGCTGGGCCAGTGTGGCAAGGCCCAGGCCAAATGGAGATGAATACGGATTTCAGTCTGTGGTGCTGGATGCAGCCACCAGCAAGCAAAACACAGTTCAGACACACAGTGGGGAAGCAAATCACAACCCACTATTAGCACACAGCACATTCACATGTAAGGAAATTCCACTGTACCAGGCAAATGGCTCTCCAGTCACAACTACAGAGTCTCTGCACAATCTGGGAGTTCAGAGGTGGCTAGAAATCCTGACAGGCTGATCACATTCAGCAAATCTTCGGTCTTTTTCAGGTAGGAGCCTGGCCATAATTCAGTGGCTTAACTCGCTCTCCAATTTCAGATTCAGCCTGAAACAAGGCACAGGTTCCCTCTCAAAGACAGCAGGTAGGCATACAGGCCAAAACTCAGGCCTCTCCACAGTTCTCCCACGTGAAACTACGCAGGTCTGCTGCTCGACTATCTCGAGCTGTTACTCCTTCTCTTCCCAACTCAGATCTGGCTGAAACTGCAAGCCTCCTGGGACTTTCCCCAGGATCCAAAAGGTCCGGTTGGCTGATCTGTCTGTCAGTCAGCTCAAGGGCTCCCCCTCCAGGTCCGTTTAGGTGCCAAAAGCCCCAAACTACTATTCCTACAGAATTTTGCTCCCACAACGCCCCTGGAGACAGGCTCCATTTTAGAGTCCCCAAAGGTACTGATTGGCCCATTTTGGCAGTTCAGTGCCAAGATGGTGGTGATAAACAGAAACTGTCCATGCTGCAAAGAAGGCAGGTTAGACAAACTACAATATCTTTATCATTCTAATAAATATTCAGCAAACAGTTACGTCTTCCAACAGAGCTCCCTCTGCGCTAATAGCGATGGTAGAAACGGAGCGATTATCTGGCAGCCAGGGTAGGACTTGAGCATGGAAACACTCAGCCCCCTCCCAGAATTATTATAACTGCAATCTAGGCAGCCCTTAAAGAGACAGTACACAGAGGCTATACAGGCACTCTTCTGGCAATAATGTTTAAACTACTAAAAATGCTTGACACCATCCTGGCAGCAAGCATTTAGTCAAGCTCAAGGAACTCTTTTCAGGAACCCCTATTTGTAGCAGGGTTATACTACAAATTGGAACATTTCAAATATCTGCCAGATATTTCCTGCCCCTTTAACTGTTTTGTGTGAATGATTGCAGTAAACCTCATTTGACTTTTCACACTCTCATCTGACATTTCTGCTGAGGTTAACACCTTACCTTATGCATAGCATGGTAGACTTCTACACTTAATATACATTGATATACAGCTGCTGCACATGTTTTCTGCACACATTCACAGCTTTGCATTATGCCTTGTTGTTAATGTAAGCATTCCTCTGAATCCTATGAAGGACATTATCAAAGCATCATGCAAAGGTTTAAAGAACTACTGTATTAAAAAGTTGTCTAGAGGGATTGTGGCTATAAAATAGCAACACTTCCTACATCAATAAACTTTCAGAGTCATTACAAATGTTGGCTATAAATACTTTTTTTCCAGCTCTGAAAAGCCCTTGAAGAGCTGTTGTTGGGCTGCAGGGATTCAAAACATGTTTCTGCCCCACTACAAATAATGGACACTGACCTTATACATGACACAGGAATGGTTAAGGCACATCCTCTGAATAAGGCACCACCCTTCCTCATGCATCATCTAGGTGGTTAGAGTGACAGCTCTACCTCAGGTTTGTCCCTTCTGCTTCTGATAAAGGAGCATTTTTTCCACAATAATTCAGACTATACAAGCATTTGTCAATGTCGAATGTTTGCTTGCTGGTATTGGCAGTGGTAGTGTAGAAGTTACAGAGCTGCGTAATAGGAATGGCAGTGAAGTATTGAACTGAAGCCAACCCCACCACCACCCTGCAGAGAGTGACAGGCATTGGGGTGAGCGTTTGGGTAGTCAGGCATAACGGCCACACCATTTCACTGCACCCCACCCTGCAGACACTGACAAGTGTCACGGTGTTCCTTGGGGTCTTTGGCCCTTATGCACACCCCATTTCATTAGGAAATACGGTGAGATGGGTGCGATATAGGAGAATGGGGTGAACTTTGGGGCCGAAGAGTCCAAGGCATTCCTCGATGCCTGTCACTGGCTGCAGGGTGTGGAATGGTATGAGCATTACAGGCAAGAATCCCAAGTCACACCCCTGATGCCTGTCATTCTCTACAGGGTTGGGCATTATGATTGGAAACCCTAATACCTCAGGCATTCGTTGGTATTTTCACTCCAAATTTTCAACAAGTTTTTTTTGTGACCCCACCTCATGAACAGGGTGAATATCAGTTTGTTAGCCGAAAGCTGCTTATGCACAGCGACTACTGCATTTAGCACCACGGGTGCAAAAACATTCCGAACAGGATGTAAAAAATGACAGCTGTACTGTTCATGGGGAGGTGTAAAAAATGGCAATGTTGCAAATCTGCAGTAAAAATATTTAAAAAAATGGTGAAGTCACGAGCGTACATAGAAACTGTGCAATGCACACCCGTAATATAATTAGGTTGGGGATTTTTTACAGCAGATTGTCAACTCAGGCATTTTGGTGCCTCCAATCATGAACAGTGTCACTGTGATTTTCTTTATCTGTGCCAAACAATGATTTCCCACAGCGACCATGCATCTCTGTGCTGAAAGTGCGAAAACACACTTCAGCCATGTTGTGAAAAATGACAGCTGTACTGTTCATAAGGAAGTGTGGAAAAATGCCACTGGTGAAAATCTGGACTGAAAATATTACAAAGTCATGAACTTACGAGGGTGCGTGGAAACTGGGCAATGCTCACTCATAACACAGTCATTTTATGGACTTTTGTCACCAAATTTTCAACATAGCCATTTTATGACCTCTGCTCATGAACAGTGTAAGTGTGATTTTCTTAATCTGTCCTAAACATTGCTTTTGCACACCAACAATACTATTGTGCGTTACATGGGCGGAAACACATTTTGGGCAAGATGTGAAAAATGACAGCTGTACTGCTCATAAGGAGGTGTGGTAAAATGGCAATGTTGAAAATCTGGAGTGAAAATATTGAAAATTCGTGAACTTACGAGCGTGTGTAGGAACTGCGCAATGCACGGTCGTCAAACAGTCATTTTTAGGAATTTTTTCACCAAATTTTCAACATAGCCATTTTAAGACCTTTGCTCATGAACAGTGTCACTGTGATTTTCTTAATTTGCCCCATACATTGATTCCACACACCGACTGAGCCATTGTGCACTACATGGGCGGAAACACATTTTGGGTGAGATGTGAAAAATGACAGCTATACTACTCATAAGAAGGTGTGGTAAAATGGCAATGTTGAAAATCTGGAGTAAAAATGTTTAAAATTCGCGAACTTACGAGCCTGCGTAGGAACTGGGCAATGCACACTCGTAAAACAGTCATTTTTTGGAATTTTTGCACCAAATTTTCAACATGGGGTTGTTGGGACCCTTCTCATGAATGATGTCACTGTCATGGCGTTATTCGGGCCTGAAGGGTGATTTTGCGCGGTGACTGCGAAAATCACCCTTGGGCCCGAATAACGCCATGACAGTGACATCATTCATGAGAAGAGGTCCCAAAACCCATGTTAAAAAATTTGGTGCAAAATTCCAAAATGCCTGAGATATGCAGTAAAGTTGAAAAAACCCTATCTAGCCCATTATACAGCTTACCGGCATTTCCTCGGTTAGCGGTCGGCTTTGAAGAGTGCAGACGTGTTCCCGGTCCACCGAAGATCATCGCGCCGAGCTCTGGAGGTAAGTATGGGGTGAGGGGTGTGGGGAAGCAAGTGAGCGATGGGTGGGTGCAATTGTGGAGGGGGGCCTGGGAGAAGCGCCAGGGACGCTTTTATTTTGCAGGAAAAAAAGACGACGGACGCTTTGCCACGCTGGGGTGGGCTCCCAGCGTGGCACAAGGATGGCTGGGGGCCGTGGAGCTGATGGGGGATTGGGCACCCTGTCAGCCATATAATGAGTTGCCACACTGGGGTGGGCTCCAGCGTGGCACCCAGTACTCGGGTGGGGGGTGAGGACAGTGGAGCCGATGGGGATTGGGCACACCGTCGGCTATTCTATGAGTTGCCACGCTGGTGTGGGCACCTAGTATATGGCATGTGGAAGGCTTTGGGGAGTGCAGCACAAGCCAGCGGGGATTGGGCACCCTGTCGTCTATACGCAAAAGGGAAGGGCAGCACGCAGTATGCGGCATGCTTGTGTGTGTGTGTGTGTAGGGGAGCTGCGCATGAGCAGGTGATATCTTATCGCTGCTCACTGAAGCATAGCTCCCCCTTTCAACTGTATGCCACTGCATTTTGGAGCTTGTCATAGCTCTAGCATGCATTGGCTTACAGGGGCAGCTCCTGCCAACACACTGACTGAATTGGAAGAGGACGTGACACACCTCCGAAATCTCGGATGATGGCACTATATTTCTTGCACATGCGTGCAAGCAAACATAATAAATGGTATTTTGAATTCCTCATTTTTATTGACTATAGTGGTTACATACTGTTGTAGGAGGCTGGAAGGTTCTCTAGCAATAAAACATAGAACAGAGGGGTTAGCCCCTTTCAGTCCAAGTCTGGCGTGCACCTGGCGAAGATGACAAAATGACTGGAAAACCAGACTTGGGCTTTTCCATGCATTGGCTGATCAGCAAGTGGGTGTTGATTCCCACCAAGTGCTTGTTATAAACAGGCCATAATAGGGCATCCCCCGATGAACAAAACACAAAGAGGCACACTGCTAGATTGACAAAGAACTTGGTGATCCTCTGCGGCTCTGGGCAAGAAACTGAAGACTTATGGTTGGCCGGTGGTTCTCTAGACAATCTGCAGCAATGACTACTGGTAGGTCCCCGACACTCAGGACACCTCCCAAGAAGAAGACTGCTGGCGATGCGACTCTCTGGCAGCCTCAATGGAGCGGCATGGGAACATGTACACTTCCAGATAGCCAGCAAAATAAGAAAGGGGCATGCATGACATTAACTGGGGTCCCTCACGCTTGAGCCAAGGTGTCTCCTAAGCTGACTTATGACTGGATACCTCACTAGCTGCTCTCTACCACTTACTATCGCAGGACTGATGCTGGAACACCTCCGGTGGAACTTCAGAGCAGGCTGATGTCTCTGGAGGTGGTTCTGCTGCAGATGGCGGATGGGCTGGGGACTTCCTTGGGTCAGTGTTGGACTCTGAAGAAGCTGGTCCAGGCAGCAAAGGTGAAGCTGGACACCAAGTACACAAGAATGGAATTAGAAACATAGAAACATAGAATTTGACGGCAGATAAGGACTGCTTGGCCCATTTCCCTACCTACTGGATAAGCTGCAGATCCTAGAACATTAGTCTCAGTTGCAGGCAAACAGTACAGTTTTTGGCAAACAATTTCATTGGTTAAAAAGGGTGCAGTCTTTAGAGGAAATGGGCAGGCAGTAGCACAGCTCAGTTTAGGTGGGGCTCAGAACACCTACAGGTAAATTTTTGGGCCACTTAGGCCATGGGGCCATTCCTTTCCCACCCAAGCCGGTGCTATACCTTTACGGGTTTTTGATGCTGTGGCTATTCCTGCAGAGCCAACCCCCTTTGCTAACAATAAAACTACCCCTATACTTGGGTCTATTTCCCAACCTGGTCCCACTGCTTTTATGACTTTTATTGAGGGCAGTCTGTGTAAAGGACCTTACTCAGCTCTGCCCTCTTACTGATATGCATATGGGCCTATGCCCCTGGCACAGAATGGCACCAACAGGGATGAAGGGGCCTTTAAGCACATCTCTCAGGGCTTTCTAGTCCAGTCATAGTGCCCTTCATTCTTAGCCCAGGGACAAGCTGCTATTTAGCTTAGACTGGCCACCCCCTGCATACCTTTAACCAAATTAACAAAATACTTTGGGGCTCTGGTCACACCTGGGGCCTTTTTTTGCCTTGCTGGGCTCTTCACCCACAGTTCCTTAGTTCCCCTGCATTGGAGACTGGTGGTGTACCCCAGGAGGCCACTGTGCTCCCTCTTTAGGTTACTTGGGCCCTAGCCCTTTAAGTAGTTTTCTTTTTTTGCCACACTGCCCTTAGCTCCCCTTCCCTTCCCCACTTGCCATAGCACCCGTGGCATGAGTGTAATCCAAAATTGGGTCCACAGCCCACTCACCACCATGGCCCAGGATTGCTGTGCTGCTGAGGAGGGTCCTGGAGACAGCCGGGGAGCCACAATCCCACCCAGCTTTTCTTTCTGGCTGTGCTGCTGGGAGGCAGAACTAAAGGTTTGGGGCACGTTTTCCACCTGGACCTATTTCTTGGCAGTACAACTTCTTCCACCTGCCCTTTTCTTACCCCCTCACTGATCAGGGCTCTGCCCAGGGAGAGCAGGTCATGTCGGGGAGCCACACTCCACCAGACCAACCCTGCTGCTGCTGCTGCTGCTGCCACATGCCTAGGCTGCTGACTGGAGGGGAGCAACACGGGAGGAGCCATAGGATCACAACAGGTATGCCTTTTCTCCGTGCTCTCTGCATCCTCTACTCTTCTCACTCAGACACTGACTTCCTCTCTGGCCACTCCCCAGCTCTTTTGTAGGGCAGGGGAGGTCCTGGCTTTTGGCCAAGAGATTGGGCACCCCAAGCCCTCTAGGGAGTGTCTCTTGTCTCTGACCCCCCTTCTAAGTGCCGAACGGTGCAAAAGGAAACATTGGGGAGAGGGAGGGGTCAGTGAGACTGCAGGCAAGGGCTGGAAGGGAGGAGGACAAGAAAGGAAGGAAGGAAGGAAGGAAGGAAGGAAGGAAGGAAGGAAGGAATAACCCCTAACTTCAGGGCACTACAATCCATCCCTCCCTAAAACATACATGTCCCCATGTATGGGATTAATTATCATTTTGAGTTTAAAACAAACCACACTTTAGTACTATAAACTATTTACCTAGTCTACTTGAAAACATTAAGTTTGGCTGATCTACAGAAACAGTTTTAACCTACCACCACAATAAACCAAGGAAAGGGATGAACAGCCTTGAGGTGTATTTTGGGAGTGGTTCTTGCCTCTCCTTGTCAACTCGTCCATTTGTCCTGACAGGAAATGGGCAGGACTCTAGGTGCATTCTGTGCACTAGCCTTTGTGTCCCATCCCTGGCTTGAAGTTGGTAGCTATGCATTGTAGGAAAAGGGGTGCCCACGACGACATATGGGTCGGGTTCCCAGCTTGGAAATGACTTGTCTTCATCCCAGCTCCTTACCAGCACTCGCTCTCCTATGGGTAAGGGTGTCTTTTGATCATAGGCATTGTCCAACTCTTTTTCATAGTCAGGGTCCATACATACTCTTGGACTGGTCGGTGACTTAGACCCTGCTCAAGCAGAGGTCCTTCTTTCTTTTTGGTGGTGTGGCTCCACTGCTAGGACTGATGTCAGGATGGGGGGGTGTGACTTGCATGCTTTGGAAGCTGATATTGGTTACAGTGGCCCAAACTGGATCTGATTCTTCTGGTTTGGTCTTTAGGGCTGGGGCAAATTCAAAGGCCTCTGGATGCAAAGGCTGGCTGGGGGGCTCATTTACCATTACTGGGGTGTCAAGCCCTGAGGGCCCTTGCAATTTCTGGGGGCATGCAGCATTTAGCTGGGTGCACTCTTCCTTCTGCAGGGTTGCCTGTAGCTCCAACATGCATCTGCTGAGCTCTTCTTTTTCTTGTGTCTTGATGAGCAGTGAATGGCTCAGGTCTTCGATCATCACGTTGTAGCCTTGGATGATATTGGTGCATAGGTCTTCTGCCTCTTTATGGTGGAGGACTTGCTTGGCCTGATGCCTAATCTGTTGATCTCACTGTCAGAGAGTCTTTTTGAGGTCATTACATTCTTTTTACAGCTCAGTATTTTGCTTGGCATATGTTGCAACCTGCTCTGTAAGCTCCTGGTAGTGAGCCTCCCTTTGGGCATTCCAATTTGGGACCAGCTGCCTCACATCACAGGTGACAGCATTTGCAATGTATACAGGCTCCTTCACTTGGGCCTCTGGACCTTGGAATGGGCATCCTGAAGGTGCTGTGACAGCTTGGTGGTGCCGCTTGATTCTCCCCATCTCCCTTTTGGTGTCCTCATACAGCTGATGCCGAGCTATCTTGATGTCACTGCTTTTGACACCATTTCGCTAGCAGGGTTGTTGAACAAGTCCCATGGTTTCTTTGTCTGTGTGCATGGTCCTGCCCTGCTCCGCCCACTGATGCATGCCTTTTTGACCTCAGTTTCTTCTTCTTCTCTTGGGCTGATGTGGATGCTGCCCAATCTGGCGATGGGCCCCTTGCTTCATTTCTGTGATGAGTGCTGCCAGCTACCTCACCTGAAATGCCCTCAGGACAGTTCCTCTTGCATAACCTGGTGGGGATCCCACTCCATCTCTTCTCTTATGAGCATCTTGATGTGGGTAGCTTCAAGCTTTGGACTCCTTGATGTTTCTTATCCTGTTGACTACACCAAATGTAGGGGGCCAGAAGGTTCCCTAACAATTTTCCAGGACAGGCCAGATGGATCTGGAAGGAGAGGCAGGAAGCTTACTCAATGACTAAGTTGCAAGACGTTTATTTACCTGGAACAATAAACAAAAGATGACAGTTTTCTAACACACTACAGGGTAACAAAATAAACAATGAAACAATATGATTAGGACCAACAATTGGTCAAACCCAAAAGGAGGGGTTAGCCCCTTTCAGTCCAAGTCGGGCTTGTACCTGGCTGAGATGACAAAATGATTGGCAAACCAAGCTTGGGCTTTCCCATGTGTCAGCTGATCAGCAAGTGGGCGTTGACCCCGCCAAGTACTTGTTACAAACAAGCTATAATGAGGCATCCCCCTGATGAACAAAACACAAAGAGGCACACTGCTAGATGGACAAAGATCTTGGTGATCCTCTGCTGCTCTGGGCTAGAAGCTGAAGACTTCTGGTTGGCCGGTGGTTCTCTAGATGATCTGCAGCAATGACCCCTGGTAGGTCCCCAGCACTCAGGACACCTCTCAAGAAGAAGACTGCTGGTGATGCGACTCTCTGGTGGCCTCAATGGAGTGACACAGGAATACGTACACTTCCGGCCGGCTGGCAAAATAAGAAAGGGACATGTACGACATTAACTGGGGTCCCTCATGCTTGAGTCGGGGTGACTCCTAAGCTGACTCACTACTGAATACCTCACTAGCACCTCTCTACCACTTGCCATCACAGGACTGATGCTGGAACACCTGTGGTGGAACTTCAGAGTGGGCTGACGTCACTGGAGGTGGTTCTGCTGCAGATGACGGAAGGGCCAGGGACCTCCCTGGGTCAGTGTTGGACTCCAAAGAAGCTGGTCCAGGCAGCAAAGGTGAATCTGGATGTCAAGTACACCGGAATGGAATTTGAGCATTAGTCTCAGTTCCAGGCAAACAGTACAGTTTTTGGCAAAGAATTTCATTGGTTGAAAAGGATTCGGTCTTTGGGGGGGCTCTGGGCAGGCAGTAGCACAGCTCAGTTTGGGTGGGGTCCAGAACACCTACAGGTAACTTTTTGGGCCATTTAGGCCATGGGGTCATTCCCTTCCCATCCAAGCCGGTGCTGTACCTTTACGGGTTTTTGCTGTTTTAGCTTTTCCTGCACAGCCAACCCCCTTTGCTAACAATAAAACTACCCCTATATTGGAGTCTATTTCCCAATCTGGTCTCACCCCTTTTATGACTTTTAATGAGGGCTGGCCATGTAAAGGGCCTTACTCAGCCCCCCCTCTTACTGATAGGCATATTGACCTATGCCCCTGGTGCAGAATGGCACCAATCTGGACCAAGGAATCTTTAAGCACACCCATTTTTTGTCCTCTCCTACTCCTCTAAGGCTTTCTAGTCCAGTCATGGTGCCCCTTTTTCTTAGCCCAGGGACAAGCTGCTATTTAGCTTAGACTGGCCACTCCCTGGATACCTTTAACCAAAATAATAAAATAAAAAAAACTACATACTTTGGGGCTCTGGTCACACCTGGGGCCTTTTTTTTACCTTGCTGGCCCTCCCCCTATGGCTCCTTAGTTCCCCTTCCTTGGAGACTGGTGGTGTACCCCAGGAGCCAACTGTGTCCCCCTTTAGATAACTAGGGCCCTAGTCCTTTAAGTAATTTTCTTTTTTTGGCACTCTGCCCCTTAGCTCCCCTTCCCTTCCCCACTTCCCCTAGCACCCATGGCATGAGTGTATTCCAAAATCTGGCCCATGGCCCACTCACCACAACGGCCTAGGTCTGCTGCACTCCTGAAAAGGGTCCCGGAGACAGCCGTGGAGTCATGCTTCAACCTGACTTTTCTTTCTGTCTGTGCTGCTTAGCAGCAGAACTAAAGGTTCAAGGTGCATTTTCCACCCTGATCTATTTCTTTGCGGCACAACTTGGTCCGCATGCCCTTTTCTTCCCCCCTCACCGATCGGGGCTCTGCCCAGGGAGAGCAGGTTGCATTGGGGAGCCTCACTCCACTGACTGACCCTGCTGCTGCTGCCACATGCCCAGGATACCAACCAGAGGGGAGCGGCACTGAAGGAACCATGGGACCACAACAGGTATGCCTTTCTTCCATGCTCTCCACATCCTCCACCCTCCTCGCTCAGCTACCGACTTCCTCTCTGGCCACTCCCTAGCCCTTTTGTAGGGCAGGGGAGGTCCTGGCTTCTGGCCGGATGATCAGGCACCACAAGCCCTTTAGGAAGTGTCACTTGCCTCTGATCCCCCTTCTTGGAGCTAAATGGCACAAAAGGAAACAAAGGGGACAGGGAGGGGTCAGTGAGACTGCAGGCAAGGGCTGGAAGGGAAGGGGACGAGAAAGAAAGAAAGAAAGAAAGAAAGAAAGAAAGAAAGAAAGAAAGAAAGAAAGAAAGAAAAGAAAAAAAATACAAATAACCCCTAAATTCAGGGCACTACACAGTAACTGAGAGAATGGTCATTTTTCACATTTTTAAGCAGTTTGCTCTAGGGGTTATAGCAGTGGTTCGGAAACCAAGAGTCCAAATGTTCAAACCTAGGTCTGTATCAAATTTTACATTTTAAAATGTTTCACAAAATTTAACCAATAAGTATACTGCAAGATGTTTTAATATAGAACAATGTAAACTGTGAAATGTTTAATAAAGTTAAAACAAGCAACAGACCAAAGTAAAGTAAGGATTTATGTCATTTTCTATTAAAAAAGAAGTTGGTGGATTTAACAGAAATAACAGACTGGTGTACAAATTCCATGGAAACAGAATTTGCAAATTTCACCTGCTCTGTTGACCCCCCCGCAGATCCAAATACTCACTCTGTAATCTTGCATAACCTGTCAGTGCTCCAGCCCATTGAGCCAGAGAAATGGGTAGAAAAAAGGACCACAATGAAAATTAGATATTCCATCTCCACTGGGCTATTTTGTGTGTAACCCCCCTACAAAAGGGGTTCCCAAAAAGTCTTCCTTGAACTTGCTTAAATGCTCACTGCCAGGCTGGTGTCCTGCGTTTTAGCAGTTTAAATGTATTGCCAGAGAGTGCCTGTATAGCCTCTGTGTACTGTCTCTTTAAGAGCTGCCTGAATCGAAGTTATAATTAATCTGAGAGGGAGCTCTGTTAGAAGATGTACTTGTTTGCCGATCATTTGTTAGAGTAGTAATAATATTGCAATTTGTTCTAACCTGCCTTCTTTGCAGCATGGACAGTTCTGTTTGTTTCCGTCATCTTTGCCCTGGACTGTCAGAATGGGCCAATCAGTACATTTGGGACTCTAAAATGGAACCTGCCTACAGGGGCTTGGTGGGGCCAAAACTTGTAGGAATTGTAGTTTTGGACTTTTGGTGCCTAAAATAACCTGGAGGGGGAGCCCTTGTTGTGACTGACAGACAGATCAGCCAACTGAACCTTTTGGAGCTTGGGTAAAGTCCCACACTGCTTGCAGTTTCAGTTAGATCTGAGTTGGAAGTGAAGAAGTAACAGCTCGAGGTAGTTCGAGCAGCAATCCATAGTGGATTCGTGAGGGAGAACTGTGGAAGGGCTGAGTTTGGCCTGCATGCCTGCCTGCTGTTCCTGAGAGGGAACTTGTGTGTTTTTTTTTGGACTGAATCCGAATTTGGAGAGCGAATTAAGCCACTGAATTGTGACCAGACTTTAAGCTGAAGAAGACCGAAGATTTGCTGAATGCGATCTGCCTGTCAGGACTTCCAGCTACCTCTGAACTCCCAGATTGTGCAGAGACTCTGTAATTGCGACCGGACAGCCATTTGCCTGGTACAGTGGAATTTTCTTACATGTGAATGTGCTGTGTGCTTATAGTGGGTCGTGATTTGGTTCCCCACTGTGTGTCTGAACTGTGTTTTGCTTGCTGGAGGCTGTATCCAGCTCCACAGACTGAATCCGTATCCATTTCCATTTGCCTGGGCCCTGCTACATTGACCCAGCCAGAATACCTGCTACGCAGAGAAAGTCATCGACAAGAGACCATCCTGGGATCAGCCTCCTTCTCAATGCCTTGAACAGGAATGACGCCTTGGTGATTCGTGTGGGCCCTGCTTCTCCGGGCACTCCAGCTCAACAGTTTACAGTCTCGATTTCATACTGCCTGTGTTCAGTATTGGGTATCGTGAGTGAACATCAGGGTAGCTCCCTGCAACAACTGCTAAATCTTAAAGTGTTGTCATCTGATTGTCTTGTTGCCTTTTCTTTCACGAACTGAGCCCTGCAGCTCCAGATTACAAATAGTGTGTGTTGTGCATGTTGCTGTCTTCCATCACGGGGCCCCAAACAGCTGAAACGTTCCTGGCTAGCCCACCATTTTCCTACCTGGGTACCCTGAGTGTGTGACTGTTTAGGGACTCTGAACTGCATGCATAACTGTCTGATTAATATAGCTTTTAAGCAAATCAACCCGATTACGCCCCTCCCTTGTTCGAGTCCCCTGAATAAATCAGATTTAACTTTGTTTGCATTTAACCTGACTGTGGTTCCAGTTTGTGCCAAAAGTACTGTACTGTTGCTATTTGCTGTGCTTAACCTTGTTTTTCAGGGGGTCCCCAGGGTCAAGCTAGAGGAACCAGCCCTGGTGGTAAGTGCAAAGAGTGTGGGTAATTGCCTGGTGAATAAGGATAATTGTGAAAGTAATTATTGTATATTATTCAGTCCACTAGAAGGGAAAGAGGGGGGTCACAGTGTCTTGGAGGGCTGTGCCCTGGTTAGCTTGACCAATAACAACCCTGACCTCTGGGTGGAGGCACCCGTTTCATTACCCAGGCCCCTTAGCCTACTACTAGCCAAGCAGGCAGGGGTAGTAGCCCTTGGGATAGTGTCACCTAGGGGTTACATGTAGAAATGAACTGTAAAATAAAAAGTAGATAAATACTACTATAGCTTTATAATGTCAACAGATTAAACATTAAGTGCCATATGCAAAGGTTTTGTCAATGTGCCCACTTTCAAGTGTCTGGTAGGCAATCAATTTCCCCATGTGGCTATACTGACACATTCTGGAGTACCTTATCTCAGCATCTGTGACTGTCTGGTAGCAAACCCCACCCCTCTCAGCTCTACACCTATAATTTCTGAATCAGTCTAATGTGATCTGCCCTAATAGTCCTAACTAAAAGTCATTGCTTGATATCTAATGAAGTGATTGTAAAATAATCTATGTATTCTGTTTATGAGTGGCTATACACTGTCTAGTCCTTACTTGTATATTCTGTATTTTACTTATCCTTGCTATGACATGAGTAAAGTCCCACCCCATTTATTCAAACCTGCTGGGGGACGTCCAATTCATTCAGATATGCAGGAGGTCGAATAAATGGGTGTACTTTTAAAATCAAGCAGTAGTGCTCATAACAAACGGCTACGCCATCAGTACTGTACAGTACAGTAATTGCAGGAAGAAACAAGTGCTTTAGTTTCAAGTTTCAGCTGCAACAACTTTATTAACAAACATGATTTTAAAATACTGTAACATTCTAACATGTTTATTAAATGCAAAATTAAAAAAAACAAATTTAACTGTAACCAGTAACAGGAACACATGCTAAGAGTTAAGCACAGTACAGCACAGCAGGTTTACTTAGAAAAAATCTTTTACAGACATTTGTTTAAGAGTCATACTTTTTCTTAACAGCACACTGCCTAAGTTGACACAGCAGCATTACCTGTACTGGGTCGAAGTCCACCTGGCTTTCGGCACACAGAATGTATTTATCGAAGTATTCAGTTGCCTCTGTGTGTGTTGGCACAGTGGGAGGTTGCTCTTCCAGGTCTGAGTCATTTTCAGCCTCTGACTCAGAATTCAATGGTTTTGCCACGAGCTCTAAGATCCTGTCATGTGAGAGCTCCTCATGTCTCTGCTCGTCTTTGTCTGAGTCTAGCCACAGCAGGACGTCATGTTCAGAGGGAGGGTCAGACAGTGTGGCTGCCAGCTTTGCGATCTCAGCTCTTGACAAGCTGCCAGGCTGATCTGTGATGCCTGGGGAGTTATGGAGGTCAGTTTCAGCATTCTCTGACCAAGAGGATTTTATTCCAGATTTGAGCCAGGATTTCTGAATTGATTCCAGTCGCAAGGCGTCCCATGCCTCAGTCGACATGTAGACAAGTCTTTTAGGTTAATTCTCCACATGATATCACCCAGAGATGACTGCACTTGTCTTCGGCCAAAATAGTCTGCAGCAAATTCTTGCAGTAATCCAGCTTAAAAATCTCAAGAAGGCCCTGGTCAAAGGGCTGAAGTTTGGAGGTGGTATTGGTTAGCAAGAAGGAACACTTAATGAAACCATCCTGTGTTCTTACATCGGGAATCTCTGGGTGTGCAGGTGAATTGTCAATGAGAAGCAGAGCTTTTAGAGGCAGCTCTATAGGCCACAGGTACTTCTTGACTTGGGGAAAGAAGCTGTCAGTGAACCAGCACTGGAAAATGCTGCCCGTCATCCAGGCACTGCATTGTGCCTCATACTGCACAGGCAAAGTCTGCATATTCAGGTGCTTAAAGCACCTCGGCACTTGCGATTTACCAACAATAACCAGTTTCAATTTGTGCCCAGCTGCATTCACACACCCCAACACATTGACCCAGTCTTTTTGCAAAAGGGGAAAATTGGGGTGAGCCGGGTGGAAAAAGCAGTGGGCAGCGGCCTCAGAGATGGTCCGACTAGCGAGTGAGTCCTGTGACCGGGCGGGGGGGTAGATTCTTGGTGCATTTGGGCATAATGCTCTGAGGAAGCCCTAGGCACAGTCCCACTGCAATGGAGCAGCTATGGGGAAGTTGGGGCTTGGTCAATGGACAGGCCAAATTATGGGCCGCACAGTAATGGTGTCTGATGTCATCACCATGTGGTCGAACAGGCTAGACCCGCTGGGAGCATGGTGCCCTGACCTTAGAAGGCCGATTTAAGAGGGCACATATGGGTTGAAGCCAGTATTGAATAAATATTTTAAAAGTTTTAATTAAAAAAAAAGGGGGGGTCTTAGGAAATACAGTGGCTCCTATTTACTTGGCAATTTGGGGTGTGTTGTTGGAATGGGGCTGCAGTGCATGGGATGACCTGCACCCACAGGGCTGACAGTTGGCAGGGTGCATAGATGGTTATAAAAAAAAATGTGGATTCACTTGCTAAGCGTATACTAGGACTAGCTGGGAAGGAGCTGATGATATAAGAATGGTAACCAGGAGCGGGTACCAACAATGGTATTATATACTGTGTGTCTGTGCCTCTTCAGGTTTCAGCAAGTTGGTATTATTGCTCCTAGGAGGAATAAACCAAGCAAAGAGGAGTGCCACCAGGCAGTGATGGAGCTGGTGAGCAAGGCGAATCAGTTGTTGAAGGCTGTGGACTCACCCAGCCTGGCAAAGGAAAAAATGTGGAAGGGGGCGTAAAGCAAGTGGGGAAGGACAGCAAGAAGGTGCCCTAGGTGCCACCTGTACCCAGGCCTGTGGATCTCATTCAAGTTGACCCAGTGCTAGCTGAGCCAGTCCCCCCCCACCTACTCCGGTGCCCCCTCCTGTGCCAGCCCCTGCCCCTTGCCTTTGCGGAACACGCCAGTCCCCCTGGTTCTGGCTCCTCCTGCCCTGGTGGCACCACAGGATCCAGTGCCAGCTCTGGACATTATCCAACTGACCCTGCCCACAGGGCCTAGCCAACAGCCGAACTCCCAGCCAGTTAACAAAGAGATCACAATGGAAAGCAGTGCAAGCGAGTATGTTGAGCAGATGCTAAAAGCTATGGGGGACATTGGTTTGGGACAGTTAGAAAAAGCTTTGGGTGAAATCAGGAACAAGGATAAGGGAGAGATTACAGGGACATTAGAGGGGGCAGGCAGTGGCAAGGCTATTGGGTCTGAGATAGGGGCACCAGGTGTCCATATAGGGGATCACATCCCATTAGCAACAAAAGAGAAAATATGGAAGGGTGAATATGTACACATATTTTCCCTGGCTAATGTAGATAACATGGAAAAATACAAGGAGACAAGAGAGTTTTGAGAAGAAGGACATGGCAGCGGTGGTAGTGCTGCTGGGGAAAGGAGAGGAGAGGAAGAGAAAACAATGAAAAGAAAGAATTGGGTTAATTGGTCGATGGGTTTTATTTATTACACAGTTATAGTCATAAAGAAGAAGCTGGAGCTGGCCACTTCTTTGTTAACCTATTCCCTCATTATAAAAAATGCCTATAAGAAGGGGTGGGGGCTGCGGCTGGTTGAAATATAAGAAATTTAGGAAGAGAATGGTTAATTTTGGATATGTCAAATGAGATGCAAGGCAGATTGACCTGTGGCTGGAGTTTTGCATGGACACGACCAGTGGGGATAGTGAAGGGGATAAGAAAACGGGGGCAGGATAAAAGTGCTGCTGGGGTTATAACAAGGCTTTCTGTTCCTGGCCAAATTGCCATTTCTGCCACTCCTGTTCAATGTGCGGGGGTAGCCACCCCATGTCAAAATGAAGGTATAGCTGGGACAAAGGGACTGGGAACCATAATGCTGCCTACAACCAGTCCTTTCAGGGTAACCATACGGGACATAGGGAACAACAGTGGAGGAGGGGGGCTACAGGCAGGGGATCAGGCAGGGGCAGGGGACAGGCATTCTATGGTGGCCATCAGGATAGTTAAGGACTGCACAGATAGATCATTTTGACTGGCTGAATCCCCTATTAAAATTGACATTTTGGCAGACTGAGCAAGGCATTGCCCGGATAAAGAGGCAGCCCGCATGCTAATAAATGGATTTCAGAGGTGGTTCAGCCTGCTTTTCCAAGGAGACAAGAAAAAGGATCAGGGCAAAGAACCTGAAGTAAGTAAAGTGTAGGGAAACAGTGTTAAAGCAGAAGATTCAGAAAGAGATGATGGGAATTTAGCTTGGGTTTAGTCCTCAAGAAACAGCCTGGGGAATTCCGAGTGCTACACCATCTGTCTAATCCAGATGATGACTCAGTCAATGATTATATCAAAGAGGAGGATAGTAGGGTGACCTACACCACCTCAGAGGAAGCGGTCAGGTTTATTAGAGCAATGTGAGGGGCATGGCTGACAAAAACAGACATCGAGGTGGCTTTCCGCCTGCTATCGGTATGGCCTGAGAACTGGGATCTACTGGGATTCCAGTTCGGGGTGAGATATTATTTTGATAAAGCCATGCCCATGGGTTGCTCAGTGGCATGTGCTACATTTGAGATGTTCAGTACATGCCTGCAATGGGCCTTCCCGATGAGATATGGGTACAGGGCAGTGATTCACTACCTGGTCAATTTTCTTTTGATAGGGGAAGGGAGGCAACAGGCATAGGAGATGTTGATGGAGTTCGAGGTCATGTGCGAGGAGCTCGGGTGCTGTTATCTCTGGATAAGATGGAGGGTTCCAGTCAGACAATAGAATTCCTCGACACTGAGATAGACACCATGGGGGAGCTTTTTCAGCTGCCCGAACCCAAGGTGAAAAAATTAAGAACCCTGCTGTGGGAGGTCAAGGCCTGGTACAGGGTGCAGCTTCAACAGGTACAGTAATTGTTGGGTCATTTGAATTTTATGTGTAGGGCCATAGCACCCAGGTTCACATTTATATGATACCTGGCTAGAGCAATGGAAGGTGTCTGTAGGCTTCATCACTGGGTGGACATAGCCAGGGGAACCAAGGAAGACCTCCAGGTGTGGGAGATGTTTTTGAGTGACTACAATGGGAGGACCTTCTCATAGGAAGAATGGGCTTTTAACATGGACCTACAGCTATATACAGGTGCAGCTGGGGGCATTGGAATGGGGGCTTACTTTGTGGGCAAATGGTTTGCAGTGGACTGACCCAGCGTGGGGGTGGGGGTTGGGGTGGCACGGGATATTGCCTTCTTGGAGATCTTCCCCATATGGGTAGCGATGGAGATATGAGGGAAGTCCTTAGAAACCAGAAGGTCATGTTTTAGAGTGACAACAGGGCAGTCATGGATGTGCTCAACAAGCAGGGGGCGATGTCCGAAAGGGTCATGAGGGTTCTGAGGCAGCTGGTATTAAAGGGACTGATGTTGAATATGTCATTTAGGACTGGGCACATTGATGGTGTAGATAACATGATAGCTGATTGCCTCTCCTGCCTGCAGATGGACAAGTTTCGAGCCATCACTCCACAAGCAAAGCTGTGGCAGATGGCAACCCCAGACTACGTCTGGAAGATTGGATTGATGGAGCTGAACAGTTGTTTCACAACTCCTGGTCCCCTAGGACCCTAAAAGCGTATGAAACTTCTGGGAGGGCATTCCAAGCCTTTCAAGCACAAAATGGCTGCTAGGTAAGTGGGATGGTATCAGGTGACCAGGTGATGCAATTCATACTGGTGGGGTGGAGAAATAAGATGGCACACATGACCATGGGGGTTCATTTGGTGACAATAGGCCAGGTATGTGCCCTAAGAGGGTGTGGGGATCCTACAAAGCACAATGCTATAAGACGCATGATGCAAGGCTGGCTTTGGGGTGCAGAGAAATTGCAGACCACAGAAGACCACTTACAGAGGCACTGTTGGAGCATCTACTGAGAGTACCACACAGGGTATGTGCATCTAGTAGCAAAGCAGTCTAATTCCGGGCCGTATACACCATAATTTACAGTGGGTTTTTTCGGCTCAGTAAGGTCATAAGGCATGGGAAAACAGATAGTTCTAGCCGGCCTAGTGGCACTGAGGGCTGAGGCACTGGTCGCTGCACCTCACGCCACACCAGCGACCCGGGATAAGGGAGCGACCTCGGGTTGCTGGGGGTCGGCAGGGGCCGGAGTGGATAGAGCATCCGATGGACTGCTCTCCTCTCCCGGGGTGGGTTGAGGCACAGTGACCGGTGTAGTCTGACACCTGGTGGAGGCTGGGTGTCTGCACATCCGGCCTGGTAGAACGGGGTGGTAGGTGGAGCAGCCAGCGGGCATGTTGCGTGCAGATGCTTGCGCAGTACACGCCTTGTCAGCATTTCACTCCTGCCTCCAGAACAAGCAAAAAGGGGGAGTGCCCAGTCATTGTGGCTTGATTGCCATCTGGGATGTCCTGCGCCTACTCCAAGGGGACCACCAAGAGTGGATCTGGTTCGGTGGGGGAGTTAGTCGACCCCCGCTGCCCCACGCACGGGGCAAGCCATGGGGCATCCAGAGTGGTTGCCCCTCAGGAGCAAGGGGCAGGTCAGATGGTGGCTGGAAGAGACGGTTGTGGGGACACTAATACTAACTGGGCCCCCCCAAGGAGAAAAAAGTAAGATAAAAAAAAAAACAGATAGTTCTGTAGGACTGCAATGGAGAGACACAATCTGGACTGAGAAAGGTGTATCAGTGCTTCTCAGGTGGTCAAAGGCTGACCAGGTGGGAAAAGAGCACAGGGTACTGTTGCAGAAACATAACAATGGGGCCATATGTCCAGTGGGGGTCCTGCACTTGTACGCGGCAGGTCAACCGTGGGATGTAAACTCCTTGATGTTTTTACATGGGGAGGGGGCCCCGGTCAAGGGGTCACAGGTAATAGCGGTACTTAAAAAGGTGCCAACCTTCATGGGGAGGACCCGAGTGGATATTCCTTGCATTCATTCTGCATTGGGGCAGCATCAGTACTGGTGGCCCAAGGAGGCACCGCTGGAGACATCAAGCAAAAGGGGAGGTGGACTTCCAGCTGTTTTAAAAGATATATCCATGATGTGAAATGACTTGAATAATGATCTATTATTTTTCTTTCCAACAAAGCAGGTGATTCATGGCATTATAAAATAGTGGAGAAAGAGTGGGGTTGCCTTACCCGGGGACTGGATCTTGGTAGATATGGCAATAAAGGACATGTTAGAGCCATGGATGGGTATCCAATCCTCTCTATGTTTATGATTTATCCAGGATGAACAAGGAGGTTTGGAGGCCTGAATTTGCGATCACTTCTTTGTCCATTGGGCTGAGTGGTGGACATCCAGGAGGCTCGGTGGGGAGCAGCTATATTTGGACCTTAATCAGATCAAGCTGACCTGGAGAGACATTTGGATCATGAAATGGGCTCCGCTACTGCCAGTACTGAGGGAGATGAGAAGGGATCACAGTCACCTGGACCTTATTATTATCCATTTAGGAGGGAATGACCTGGGGACCAGACCCTGGCTGGATTAAAGAGGACATTACTAAGATACAAGGATAGTGGCCAGAGGTTACTCTGGTGTGGTCCGATATAGTTCCATGGAGGGTGTGGAGGCACGCCAAAAATCACAAGGCCATAGACAGTGCCAGGAGGTGCATGAATGCCAGGGTAGGCAGGTTGTTTTTGGAGATGGGTGGGGTAACGTCATACACAGAGGCATGACAAAGCAGGTAGCAGGATTTTTTTCCCCCTTCTGTTTATCCCTCCCTACTGCCTGCTGGCCCCAACCTATCAGGGCATCCAAGGAGTCATCCTCCTACCATGTACCCACCCGGACTCACCCCTCATTCCTCCATGGAGCTTCAGTTTTCCCCCCTGAGCTGGGACAAGGTGGGGGACTTTCACCCAGTAATCCTTCATTTCCATCAGGTTGAGGTGGTGGTCCTGGTGAGCGGGGTACATCGGAGGCACGCTCCAGGAAACCCGTCTTCCCAGAGCCAGCAGGTGTTTTTCCATTTTCGTCCCTCCCCTTCCGTGTGTAACTCCTAACGCCATGCGCTCACGCACTGATGTCCACACTGTGAGGCGGCCACCCATTCCCCTGTAATTGGGGCTTGCAGTACTCTGAGCCTCCGCTTGGAGTCAGACAAGTGCTCGGTTGTGGCCACAACCCTCCCCGGAGAAGGCGAGCTGTCATTGGATGCTCAAGCCTATCTCCCGCCGGCCGACCCACTAGTGACCTGAGTCCGCTCCCAAACCTGGGTCGCCAGCATGGAGTGAGGTGTGACATCCAGCACCTCAACCCTCAGTGCGACTGGGCCAGTAGCAGATTTTTATAGGGGAGACAGGATACACCTCTCTGGGTTAGGCCTGGCTATGTTTAACTCCAAAATTGCAGATACAATCGAGCCCTGGATGCAGGAGAGAATTGGCTAAGAAAGGGGAAAGTCCACCATCCATCACAAGCGGGAGAGGGACTAGTGGAAAACTGAGAAGGGGGAGGATCGGCTAGGGGAAAAAGGGGGGATAAATAATAAATAGGACATAAGATAACACTACAAGAAGCAGAGGTGTGGTGTGTACACTCGTACCCCTTGGGCAGAAAAGAATGAAGAAAGGCAGCCCCCAAGAATGTACATCTTGGGGGGGAGAAGAAGAAGGTAAGTGAAGTTGAAAGAATAACATTGACAGTAATTTGAACAGATGAAATAATGGCATGATTAAATGGATCTGAATTGCATAATGTTGTATGGATTATGTTCAATGTATACAGATGCATGGATTTGTAGATTGAAGTGGATTGAAACCATACAATTTAAGTAAATTAATTGCCAAATCTGAGCACCCACACATATTAGTCTGGTGTTTTTTTTGGGGGGGTGGTGATCTGGGAACAAAAAATGGTTGCCCAACTAAAAAGGCAGACCCCATTGTCCACAGGCACAGACCAAGAGCAGGTAGGGTGTGTGTGTTAAGTAGGTGATTTGCAAGGGAAGGGAGCGGGAAAGGGGGAAAGAGAGTAGGAGGGGTAAGTGAGGTCTGAAGGGGAGAGGAGTTATGATGTTAGAGCCGTAGTGAGGTGGGACGAGGTGATTGGATGGTTAGGGAGAGAGAGGGGGCGACTCGCCAGGGTACTTAAAGCCATGCACAGGCCCTGGGAGCTTACAAATTTGCTTGAAGAGAATTTTGCACCCACCCACCCTAATGTATGAGAATGGGAAGGTATGGTCACTGCTGTAGGTGGAGAGCAGCAGACTAGGGACTGTCGAAGGTTAATGGCAGCGACAGCAAGAAGAAAATGGAAAATGGAAAATTGGGGAGGGGTGGATAGGTTAGGGAGAAAATGGGAGGGATTAATGATAAATAGGACATAAGAGAATACTACAAGAAGCAGGGGTATGGTATGTACGCTTGTACCCCTTGGGCAGAAGGGAATGAAGAAAGGTGGCCTCCTGGGATGTACATCTTGGGGGAGGGGGAGAAGAAGAAGATAAGAGAAGACAAAAGAATAACATTGACAGTAATCTGTACAAACGAAATGCTGGCATGATTAAATGGATCTGAACTGTATAATGTTGTATGGATTATGTTCAATGTATATAGATGTATTGATTTGTGGATTGAAATGGATTGAAACCAAAGAATTTAAGTAAATTAATTGCTAAATCTGAGCACCCACACATATTGGTCTGGTGTTTTCTTTTGGAAGGATCTGGGGACAATAAGTATATTCAAACAAAAACAAGCATCCTTTATGATTCTCAGACATATACTACACATCAACCACAAGGGGTGCCAGTCTGCAAACATTCACCTAGTGAAAGTACAGTATTGCAAGCTTATTGTTTGTAAGTAAAGAGACACAGTTAATTCAGAGTGGCAGCCCTGCCGAAGATAGAAAGTTGTGTTCTGTGGAAGGAGGAATTCTGCTGGTGGAAGTCAGGCATAACTGAGGGGTGAATTTGTGTGTTTGTCAAATCCAGACAAATCAACTTTCTTTCTTTCTTCCCAAGGCCAAGCAGCACAATTAAAAGCAATGTATAGTCAGGTAACATCTCTCAGCCAATGACAATTCTACATTTTTTCTTGCCATTTTATAAGTAGTAAGCCATGACAGGTTGCACATTATAGGATTTTAATGCATGCCCCCAGTGTTGTAGTTCAGCCTCATGCTGTTACACCTCTGGAAAGAGCATTAAAATCCTATGGTACACATCCTGAAGGGGCTTATTACACCTATAAAATGGCCTTAAGCAGTTTCTTTGGGGAGGAAAATGAGATTTGGCAGCTGACCGTGTGTTTATACAGATTTAATGCACAATCAGGTGACATCTCTCACTCAATGAAATTTCTAGATTTTTCCTTGTTATTTTATAATACCAGATGAAGGATACATGCTCTCCAAAAGGCTCACTGACAACAATATTGCCTGGGTTCCAATATTAAAGGTGAAGATTTGATAACAAATGACAATCGTCAGCAGAGAATCCCAACATTTCACTTTCATATTCTGTGGCATGAAGGGCTAAGTACACACCTCCCACACTAACTTCTATTGGAGAGTGATATTCAGCACTGTAAGTACTCTTTTATACTATCCATATAAAATAAATTATTTGTAACTGTAAATTGCAAGGCTGTACACTAGTAATTCCATCAAGGGGTTCAGATGACATCATATTCTGTGAGAGAGAAGTAAATGTCACCAGAGCTCAGTGTTGGAACTACAGACCTTACTAGTTAAATTGTTTTGATTAGTACTATAGGTCAGTGTTTATACTGTTTAAAAGAAAAAATATATTTTCAGTTGAATGTGAATTAAGCAGGCAGTGTTGAATCAGAAAGTTCTAGGGTACTGTAAGAGAAACTTTTCAGACAGTTTGATTGACACTGACATTCTAAAAAGAAGAACTTTCTTAATACTTACCATAATTTTCTTTTATGCTAGCTCCAACATTGTCAATGGGTATTCAGAACAAATGGGCATTGTGCTTCCCTACTAAGGGAAATGGCACAGCCATAGGCTATTAACAGTATGGATTCTTGGGCACATAAACATTCTGGACAGCAGCAACTCTCCGTCACTTTTGTCTACATAGTGCCCATATGTATGTGAAAGTAGTTCTGTATAGATTATACTGTGTGTCCTGTCATGAACCAACACATATAAGTTGTCTGCTTAGACAAAGCTCTAACCAAAATAAGGCACAGTAAAAGAGTCCCCTACCTTGCCAGGTGCAAGTACAAAAGGTTTATTAATTGGCAAAAGCCATTACAATGTACTATAAATATGTTATAAATACATACATAAATAATACAAATTTTCATACATTGCACAATTCTTGCTTATAAATGTGCAAAATTAACATCACATAACCCTGCAATGGTTAAAAAGAGTCTTATTTAAAGATATGTATATCTCAAAAAATGTGCCAGTTTCATGAGAACATTACTATCCTTAGAAGTAAAAAAGTATATTAAAATATCATCAGAGGGGAGACTGAGACCACACAAAATATCCCCCAGCCATTTCTTCCTAGTTTTCTCATGTAACGGACACAATAGTACAACATGTTTCAAATGATCAGGTACTTTAAGAATACATTTACAATGGGGTTCAAGTACATGATCACGTTTATGTCTGTATAAAATAAATTCCCCTTTATGCATCTCCACTCTGAATCTCATTAGATGGTGCCTTAGTGCTGGATCCAAGACTTTGGAGAGATACTCTTCATATCCCCATTGTATTTTCATTTGTTTATACCAATTCTGCATTTTCAATTTAGTAAGTTGTGAAAAAATAGTTTGGGCATCCATATCTCTTAGCCTAGACTTGATCTCCAGGACAACCTTAACCCAGGGGAGCAAATAAACTGAATACAATAAATGTCCTAACCCTGATGGGAGAGCAATATTTTTGATTATTTGCATCAGAGGGAATTGAAACCCCATAGCTGAATATCTAGTTTCTTCCTCAAAACACATTCTTAGAAGCCTATCATCAGACAATAGAAGGGACTTTAGTACAAACATAATCTGTCATTCTTTAATTAGAGTCAAAAGAGAATATTGTCCAAGTTCTAGTTTGATAATACTAGTCGGGGTTCCTTGTAGGACCATTTAAATATATCTGTATAATTTATTAAGTACTATTTCTAGGGAGCTTAAGCTTTTAATTCCCCATATCTCTGCTGCATACAATATACAAGCTTTGATTTTTGCATTAATAACTCGTATCATTCCCTTAACCAATGTTTTCCCCATTTTGGCATTACAAATCCTTATTGCATTGGTTTGCTGATTTCATTTTGTTCACTATACTTTTATGTGCATTTACCATAATGTATTTTCTATAAACCTTACTCCAAAATAATCAAAGTAAGGCACTGATTAAAATTTTTCTCCGTTTATCGAAAATCCAGGTTTTTGTCATGAATTATTCACAAATATAACCGTTTGTGTTTTACTAAGATTAATTTTCAGTTGTTTTTCATTGCATAAACTTGAAAAATGTTTCAATTTCCTCCTTGGTCTAATGGCTGAGGTGGAAATAAGGGCAATATCGTCCACATAAGCCAAGCAATCAATACAATGATCGAAAACTTTTGAAGAATGAAAATTCAGACTGGACAAATCGAGAAGAATACTATTTATATACATATTGAACAAGGTTGGTGTAAGAAGGCACTCTTGTCTTACTCCAAGATTTGTTTTAATAGAAGAAGTAGTATAACCATATTGGTAATACTGGATCTTGGCCCAAGTATTCTCATGAAATCAAATCAGTATATCTAACAAACTCGGATCTAAACCCATAGGCCCAGATATTCAAACTGGGCCCAAAAAGTGTGCAACAGCAGGAGAAAGCACAAGTCCATTGCGCCCATGCACACAGTGCGATATTCAAAAACTGCGCAGGCCAAGATGCGCCTGCGGGCGACGACTGAATATTGCACCACCTGCATCGTAGCGCAACTAGGGAGGTGAAGCTGAGCATATCTGATGTGCCATAGCGCAACAAGGGATGTTCAGCTGAGCAGTCCAGATGCACCATAGAGCAACCAGGGATGCCCCCCAGCAGCAGGGCAGCAACGCAACAGCACAACCAGGGATGCAGGGGCCCACCACCACCCATGCCACAGATGGGCAGAGGAACACACAGCAGAACAGGCATTGTACCCCCACACCCCATGCACTGCACAACTGGGGGAGGGCTGTAATAACTACTGGCCCATGGAGACCAGCAACCAACCCACAGCCGGGCCATGGTGCCCCATCACACCCCCTGGCAGGCTGTGACTGGCACACAAGGATGGCCGACCACCCCGTACCACACCATCCCACAAATGCAGAGCACACCCTGCACCATGATCCCCATACACCCTGCCCAGGAGTAGCACCCAACAGTGTAGGACACCCCATGCATGCCACCACCCCCACTGTGACAATGCAACCCTGTGCACCATGGAGCCATGCAAGGCAGCCCCACCATGGACACCCTGCAGTGGGCAGCAGCAGACAGTGATGCAACAGATGCATACACAGTGCCGCCCTGCATGTCCCCCCGAGGTACAGCTGAGAGATCGACCATGTGCCAGCACATGAGGTACCCCACATGCGACAGGGAATGCCCTGGACCCCACCTTCAGTGGCACAGCACCCTGCACACCCTCCCAAGGACACATCCCATCCCAGCACTGGCCACAGCAGCCACCACTGACATGTCAGCAGACCGTACATATCACAGACATGCAAGAGTGTCAGCTGCACAGGCCATGGATGGTCTGACAGGGGTGCCATGCACACAGTGCAGGCCCCATGGACCACTGCACACAGGCATCCAGTACACAGAGTACAACACCCAAACCACAGACAGTGACTGATCCCCCTACCCACACCATAGGCGGTTCACCTCTGCACACACACGTCCATGCGTGCACCACCCCTGATGCCATGCACACCACTGCAGCTGAGCACCTGTAGTCTGCTGCAAATCAGAGACCACCACAATTATTATAACAAAATGTATGTATTAAAATATAACAACTATGTAATATATTTACAAATATATACAAAGGGGGGTTGGGCCACAAACCAGGTGGGGGTGGGCATGGGGCAGGGGTATAGAAATGGGAGAGGGAAGAAGGGCTGTGAGGGTGAGTCCAGGGGGAATGGTTGTCAGGGAGTCATGGAGGGCCTATTCCCTGCCCTGCTCTTGCACTCCTGTGGCATCTCTGGGTTCTCCTCCTCCGGACCCCATGTCTCTCCAAACTCTCCAAGGCTGCCAGGGATGCCCGTGCCAGCTGCAGGATTTCCTGTATTGCCTGTTCCAGGGCCATCTAGCATTGTTCACCTAGGACAAGGGAGCAGAGTCAATATGTGTGACTGTCCAGTCCCCTGCAGCAAACCCATTGTGCATGGCATACAGCCATGTGCCATGCCCCTGTGATGGTGTGCGACCACCCACAGTGCCCGTACCCAAAAGACCTACCTACCCAGGCAGCCACAGCCATGTGGACCACTGCACACACCCACCGCCCATGTCCTGCACAGCACCACCGTGGCCGTACAGTGACTTGGCTATGTGGTGTGAAGGCAGTGGCACAGCCATGTGCCAGGTGCACGCATGGACCACCATTGATGCACTCCCAGACATGCAGTGCCACTGGACAGTGCTGACTGTAACAAGTTGCATGCATGGCAGTGGTGTCAATGGATGGTGGCCATGCCCTGCTGCCTGCCCTGTTACCCAGCATGCAATAGTAATCATGGATGTAAGGCACTCACCATCATCAGGCTGGTCCCTGTGCCTCTGTGGACCTTGGCCCCTCCCGGACTGATGGTCCTCCTGCTGGCGCCTCCTGTCCCTTGCCAGCCTGCGCTAGTCTGGGCCTAAGGTGCAAACTTGGAGAGAGGAACATCAGTACAGTCCTGTAGCAAGGTCCCCCCACTCCCATGTGTGTGTAATCCCACACAGCTAGACCCACCCACCCCAGACCCTGATAACACCACCATGGCCAACACTGGATGGCCCCCCCATGTGCTGGACACATGCAATTGTGATACCCGTATGGAAGATAAAAGTGTATGGATGTTGCACTTACCTGGCCGTGGCACCATGCCCCTCCTGGCATGTGCCTGCAGGTGGGCAAGCAGGTCTGGGTCCCTCCATCTCAGGTCCCCATATCTGTGGCGGCACTGCTCCGCCATCCGCCCCATACCAGTGGCCTCCTCCAGGGCATCGGACACCTCCTGCCACACATGACTCCTGGCCCTGTCCAGGGGGTGCCTCACCAAATAGTGGGCCAACATGTGGCTTCACAATGGCATCCAGGTTTGCCAGCTCCTCCTGGCTTCACTGTACAGCTCTCCTCTGCACCATCTCTACTGCTCAGTTAAGTCAAAATGGTGCTCTGCAGTGTGGTTCCACCATGTGCAGATGCTGCGTGGTACAGCTCTGCCATTCCCTATCTTGCTGTCACCGAACAGTGCGATTCTGGTGCACCCATGCCTGATGCATGGTGCCTAGGGGCAAAGTTTGGGGACAGGGTCAAGGGTCTCTGGCGCACGGACAGCCACAGTGTGATTGGAACCCAATGCATCTAGTGAGATTGGGTGCCTGTGTGCCACCTCCTGTAGCAGCCTACCGCACTGTTGCCCCAGTGCACCTACGATGCCCCAGTGCCACAGCGCCATATAGGTGAACAGTGCTGTAGCGCCACTGGCACAATGGTGGCCGTGCCCTGCATTGCCTCCCGCACACACAGCACATCAGCAGCATGGCATGCGCCTGCGTCATCAACCCGGGCATGCACAGTTAGGTGTGTACTGCGCATGTCACAGAACTGCGCCCTTGGCTCAGCATGTTCAACACAATTGCGCAAAGTGCAACAGCACGATATTCAGCCGTCTTATACAAATCAGCTAATCAGCCATTCAATGGCGCAGTCACTGCATTTGCATCCACTTAAAGATGTGCCTTGCCTCATTTGCATTGGTTACACTATAAAAGTGCGACATTGGGCTGCACTGGCCATAGTCAGTTACTTCAGTCTATTGGTGAGTTGCATGCTGTTTGGGAGTGTGGACTGTGGATTTTGGGACATGCATGGGACTGCATAGTCACAGGTAACACCTGTCATTCTCACAGGCTGAATCATGACTGAGTGAGTTGTGGAGGAAGAGGAACAGAATTGTGGGAGAGGAGGAGCAGGAGGAAGAGGACAAATTTCATGAAGGCCGAGACGGATGCCCTGTTCGAGGCCTACCTAGACCAGGAGCTGCTTCTCAGCAGATGCCAGGGAACACCACAGGCCTGTGCTGCTGCATGGGAGGAGGTGGCACGTGCTGTAAACCTGCATGGCAACCACCAGCACTCTGTGCAGGAGTGCAAGAAGAAGATGGGCACAGACAGGAGGAGGATTAAGGAGAAGGTGGCTGCCATCGGGGCAGCACGGTCTGCGACAGGTGGGGGCCAGCTGGAGGTGCTATGCCTGACCCCACAGGAGGAGAGGGTTGCTTGCAGCAAGCAGTATTGCACCATTGAGGGTGTTCCGGGTGGTGGATTCCAGATGGGTGGTAGCCCATCACTGCATGGTAGGTCCTGGTCTGTCTATTGGGGGGGACAGGGTAGATCAAATGCAGTAACATGACTTTGTTTTCCCTTACAGCTCCTGAATGTCTGCATGGGTCAGCGGTGGTGGGCTTCTCCACTGAGGCTGGTCAGATGGAGATGGAGGAGGGCCCATCCACCTCCAAAGGAATACGTGGCTCAGGGCGACAGTGGGCCCACCTGGACATCCAGACTGATGTTGGAGCAGTTGTGGAGGAGGCCCTGCCTGTGTCCCAGCGTGCCAGCATCCACAGATGCCAGCATGCTGGGACTCGGGCTGGTGCCGGGTCCTTCACCGATGATGATGTAGCTAACGTCATGGGCAGTGACACGTGTGTGCCACAGGATGGCCACATAGCAGGTAACATTGCTGCCATGGCTGTGGGTGGTGCTGCCATGGAGGCCTGTGTGTCATCACAGTCCCAGCCTGTGCCTGTCAGCACCGGTGGGGCAGCACTGGTGTGTGTACAGGACAGTGGGACTGTTGCAGCCACTGTGGTACCATTGAGCCTTGGGGAGTGGCAGCCAGAGGGGCAGCATCAGCAGTCAGCCAATGGGCTTGGGGGTACAGTGTCAGGGGGTGGCATCAGTGCACCACCTGTGGACATGCCCAGGCCTGGCCCTGGTGTGCAGCGCCCACCCTCAAGGGGTGATAAGCATCAGGGCCGTGAAAACCCTGAGGGACAGCATGCTGATCAGGCAGATGACCTCTTGGGATGAGCACACCCGCATACTGCAAGCATCAGTCAATCAGCAGATGTGGCTTGTGACAGCGGTGGATGCACAGAGTTTGGCTCTGCAGCAGGCACAGAAGCGTCGCAGCAGAGAAACTGCTCTGCTCCTGGCAGAGATGGACCAGATGCGGGAGGATGTGACCACTGCCATTGAAAGGTTGACACATACAATCACAGCTGCTGTGACCACAGGGGGCACACAGTTATTTGTTCATGCATCACAGATGCTGCACAGTGCAATATCCACCCCCCCCATTCCCGGCATCATGCGACACCATCCTTGTCAACACCGGGTTCAGCTGTGGGCATCCCGAGCATGCCTGGTGCAGGTATGTTCGGTGTGCTGCAGACCCCTGAGTGAGCACGGTCGTGTTCACACAGTGGAACCCATGGGGGACCATCAGTGCCACCCCATGAGTCCAGTGGTCAGCCTGTCACTGCTGGCGGGTCTCGGCGGGGCCACCCATGCATCCGTGGTGACCAGGGCACTGTGGCGCGTGACTGACCTGTCTCCCAGCGTGGCTACTGTCTGATGCTGCCCTGTGTGCATTGTGTCATTCAGCGGGCAATGCACAGGTGGGTACCCAGCCCTGCACGCGCACACACACAGTCCATCTGCACACCCTCCTGGCTGCTGTCTGCAGTTGTGTGTGCACTATGATGCCTGCATTGTGCTGTACACCAATTTGCAATGGTGCCCAGCGTCTGACACATGCACAATGACAGGCTGTGGGCATGGTGGTCTGTGGACATGTGTGTGGCTAGGGGTGGCGTTCTGGGTCGGCATGCCTCCTACCCTTTGTGCATGTCTGATGAGTTTTGTGTGTGTGTGTGTGTGTGTCTGCCCACATGCCATGTTAGACCTCACCCATCCCTGGCGGTGTGTGTGGTTCCATGCCCAGCCACTTCCCTTGATGGCATGCACCCCTGGTGTGTGTCCATGCGTGTTTGTGGGTTGTGCCTCTGCCACTGGTGGTTGCACATGGCCCCATGACTTACCTGGGTTGGCTGAAGTGCTCCTCCGTGATGGTGTCCCAGTGCAGCTGTGCCAGCTGGAACAGTCAGGGGTCCCATCACCCAAGTGGGGCTGCCCATCACCATTGTCACCAGCGTCCTCATTGTCCCCATCGCTGTCCCCCTCTTTGACCTGTATGGCTATCCCACATTCGTTGGCCATGTTGTGCAGGATGCAACAGGCCAGGAATAGCCCGCAAGCCTTTGAGGGGCTGTACTGTAGGGCACCGCCGGAGGTGTCCAGGCAATCGAAACGTGCCTTCAGCATACCTAACACCCGCTCGATGACATTACGTGTGGTGGCATGTGCCTCATTGTAGCGTTGCTGGGATGGGGTCACGGGCCACTGGTATGGTGTGAGCAGCCAAGGATAGAGTGGGTATCCACTGTTACCTGTGTGTAGAGGGTGGAGGTTAGTTTGGTGATCAGCATCGCCCTGCCCCAGGCCATGTAGGCCACTACCCATGTCACCTCTGACCATGCCCCTCCCAAGCCCTAAGTTTGCCCATGTGGTTTGCATACTCACCCACTAAGTGGCCAGAGGGGATGTTCCCACTCTCAAATCTGTGGCACAGTGCCGACTGGTGCCAGATGAAGGCATCATGTGCTCCCCCAGGGTGCGTGGCACAGACATTGATTATGCACCCCCTGGCATCGCACACTGCCTGGCAGTTGATGCTAGCATAGCCCTTGCGATTAATGTATGCGGCCCCCTCAGGGCCAGGTGGTGTGTGGATGGCCATATGGGTGCAGTCTATTGCCCCTAGCATGCCAGGCATACGTGCTACCCTGTGGAACTCCTGTATGTTTGCTGTGCGCTCCGCCGGTGTGCTGGGGAAACGGATGTACTCTGCAGCATGTGGCAGCAGTGCGCTGAGGAATTGGGTGAGGTGGCATGAAGCGGCCAACTGGGTTATGCCTGTGGTGTCCCCTATTGGTCTCTGGAAGGTACCTATGGCGATCAAGCACATGCAAGCTGTCACTTTAGTCTCCACTGACAGAGCATGGCTCCGTCATGTGGGTGCCTGCATCACATCACTGCACAGCTCACAGAGCCACCTCAGAATTGCCTGATTCAGGTGGTACCGGCCCACAATCTCAGTATCACTGTACAGCTCGAAGCTGGTGTGGGCTCAGTACTGTCTGTTGGGGGCATACCGCCGATGGGCCCTTCCATGGCTGCACCACCCTGTTGCCCACCTTCTCACCCCCCTCATTACTGCCTCCATCTGGATGGTGGCACTGGCCATGTCCCTGGCTTGTGTTCACCCCCCCAGCAGCTGTTTCTGTGTTCCCCCTGCTGTCCTGGCTGCTACTTCCCCTGCACCGGGAACACCTAACTGTGCTGGCCTCAGTGCTGTGTGGCACTTCCTCCTTCTGCACTGTGACTGTGGTTCCCCACACCTTCCCTGAGCCTGTGGGTTCCAGGTGCCCTTTCTCTGTCCTGCCCTGTGTGTGTGTGTTGCCTGTGTGGCTGGCTATAGTTCAGTAACATGTGCCTTCCCTGTAGCATTCTTGTGCCTCTCCCTTGTTCCTTTTTATTTTGGCTCGTTTCCGCTATCGCGCAAGTTCTGCTTGCTCCCCTATTGCGCATGGCGCATATTATTGAATATCACACTGCGCCATTTATGCATGGTTCCTCCCCCTTCAGTTGCGCATACATTCATTATCATTTCGCTATTGCTCAGTGTGATTTGGGGGGCACAACTGCCTCCCGCTGAATATCGCAGAATGGCGCATTTTCTGACTTGCGCTGGCACAACCCTATTGCACATGGTGCAACCCTTTTGAATATCTGGACCATAGTTTCTAAAATTTGCCACAGAATTTTCCTGCTAATGCTATCAAAAGCTGCAGTAAAATCCACAAAACAGCAGTAGATTTTCCCCTTTTTTACCTTAACATACTTCGTGATTAGATGTTGAATAGTCGAGCTCCCTTTTCTAAATCCATTCTAAAACTCACTGATTATGCAATTTGTGTCCAACCAACCAATGAGTCTTTCCAATGTGATTTTAGTAAATATTTTTTGAGACACATCTATCAAGCTTTTTGGTCAATTCATCTTGGGATCTCTAGGGTTTTCCTTTTTAAAACTTGGAAAAATTATTGAGCCCATCCAACTTTCTGGAAATTCTCGTCTTTGGGAAAAAGCATTAAATACTACCTGCAATATTGGAACCCACCAATCTGGAAATGCTTTGAATAAATTGCCTAAAATTTTATCCAGACCTGGTGCTTTATTTGAACGTAATGAGCCCAAGGCAGAACAAATTTCAAGTTGTGAAATAAAGAATGCCAGTGGGAAACAGGCTGGCAAGGGATGAATCACACAAGGTCAGATCTCTTCCTCCAGAGAATAATACAATTCTCTAAAATGTGAAATGCATGCATCCAGTGTAATAAAGGTTTCTACCTTAGGAGACACTTTCTAGTAACCTGCCGCAACTAACTGCCAAAAAATTTTCCCATCTCTTTTATAAATTGACTTACTTAACTTATTCCACAACTGTACTGTATATTTATATTTTTCTTCTTCCAGGACTTCCTTGTATTTAGTTCTTTCTTTAGATAGTATTATTCTCTGTTCTTTTTGAGTAAAATAGGATTTTCTTTTTTTCTAACTATCCTATTTAAGTCCAGTTTTGTCTTTTGGCACTTAAAATTATACCAGGTTTTTGTATTTCTTTTGGTTTTAGTGGTAATATGTTGTGAAGTCTTACAATGAGGTCGTAACAATAATCCTAATTTAGTCCAATTTTCGAGACTGGAAGAAGAGTCTATAATATTCATGAGGGCACGTCTAAGATCAAAAATCTCTCCCTCATTAAACATTATTTTAAATTGTTCAATGGAAGAGTTTCCCCATTTAATTCTGTTTTCATTAATAAACTCTAGACCTTCTTCAATGTGAATATAGCCATATGGAAAATTATTTCTAACCCAGTTTTCACTAGAACTGGACAATGGGCTGATTCATCTCTTTCTAGTATTTGTAAATCTGCTACTTTAGTGGTAGCCTCCATATTAGTGCAAATGAGGACTATGGTTGAACAGCCATTTGTTCCTGTGTATGTAAAATTTCCAGGTCTATCTCCAGGGAGTCTACCACTCAAAACTCAAAAATTGAATTCAGCCAGAAGCCTTGCCATCTCTTTACCTATTGTGTTAGTTTTATTATCCAAACAATGTCTAACTGATTCTATATTAGGATTAATGAACGGAAGAAATGAAAAAAAGGAGACTGATTAAGGAAACTTTGCCTTACTGGAACTTGTGCATTAAAGTCTCTGAAAAGAATAACTGGAGTATTTTCCATACTCCCTGTTATTCTATCAAGTTCAACTTTTAACCCTTTTGTGACTGATTCCTGGTTTTTACCAGATTTCCTCAATGGTGGTAGGTATGTATTAATGATAACAAATCTATTACCAGACAAACCATCAGACAGCTTTATTGTCAGATAGTCCTTAGATAAGTGACTCATCTGAGAACCTTTCAAATTCAAAGAAGTGAGAACAAAAGTTGACAAGCCTCCTTTAAATCTCCCATACTTCTTCCTCTTATCAGCAGATGTCATATAACCAGTATAGCCTGGAATTGAGGGAGTCATTGTTTTGGTACACCATGTTTCCTGGAGATACAGAATATCAATTTTTTCAAGAAAACACCCCAATTCTGGATCTGCAATCTTGAGGTGCAATTCCTCAATATTCCAAGACAGAATGCTGATATGTGAAAGGTCAGTATTCTCAACATCTGTTTCTCCAGGAATATTATGTATTACCAGGAGTCAATTTGTCCCTATCACATGCAATAGTTAATATTTGTTAGAATTCATCAATTCAGCCAATGGGGTCAGAATTTCCCTATTATTATTATCAAGACATCTTGGATGTACAACATGTATCCCCAAGGGATCAAGTTTAGAAGCTGACTGTAAGAGGGAGTTAATTAATTCTGATTTTTTTTTAAACTGAATCAGTTTGAGAGGATGAACAGAAAGTCCCATGGACTTTTATTGAATTTAAAGAATTTCTAATCAGAGTCAGTCTCAGTGCTCATGATAGAAACTGCAATAACTCTGCCTGTATACTCGTAATGGATTCTGTTTTACCTGTGTCCCATCCAAAGATGGAAATTATCTTACATTCCTATGCATCAAACTGCTTCCTTTCAAAGTCCTCTATTACCTCAATTATTTGCTCTCTGTCTTGTTCCTCCTTACCCTTAGCCCTGTCCTGTAGCTTCTGTGCAGCTGCAGAGCCTAAGCACATACTCTTATTTGGGCACAAATTTCAATGAGACAATTTATTCAGTGGCACCAGTTGGGGAGGTTTTATTTTTATCCCTCTGAGCATCAAAATGGATTCCTGTTGTCAGACACTCTTTGCAATCTCTTCAGATTTGCAACACAAAAGAATTGTATTTGAGTAATAAGGGTTCGGAGGTCTCATTACATAAATTTCCTCATGGCATGCCTGTAAGTGCAACAGATAAATTACATATTTGGATAGTTTGTCCTGAGTTTCCTCCTCTAAACTTTCAGTTCCCCAGATTTCAACAAGATATTCAGTTTCTTGCAGTTCCAATGGATTTTTAATATCTGTATCTACTCCCAAGGTATGACACTTGAAACATACGTCTTTCTTATCTAGTATAACACTAAAATCCAACTCTCCATTATCTGATATATCATCCTGTGTATTTAAACTATTATTCAAATGTTGTGCATTCTCCATTACTACAGTGGTCTGGGGAATGATGGTGGTATTGGTCTCCCCCTGCTCATGAGAGCCTAAGATTCCATCTGCTATTTCAGCATAAACTGCAAGTGCCATTACTTCTGTACTGGCATTTGTAGACTTAGGGGCATGCTTTAAAATATATTCCATCTCCATTTCACTATGAAATGTAAAACTACCTTGTTTGTCCTTTTCCTTTTTTCTGTTCTTATTTTGCTTCTGTATAATCTTGTCAAGCCCACAATTCTGGGTTTTCTGTCCTTTCCCAATCTTATTTTTACTTTTGCCTCTCTTTTTTCCATTGTTTTTATTCCTCTTGCTATCATCCAATCTACTTTTATTGTCTCCCTTAACCATAATGGGTAGGGCATACTAATTACAAATACATTCCTTATTTAATGGAGATGGAAGGTTCACCTGGATTGCTTTGTTTTCTCCCATATAAACAGACTGAGCAGCTTCCTCATTATTGCTGGAATTTAATCCTCTCTCCTGCATTCCATTAATCATCTGTTTCAAAAGTACCTGATTATAAAAAAACATCTGATCTCAGATTACTAATCTCATGCTTAATGACATTAAAATTCTCCAGGATAGTCACATCGGCATGATATCTGTTTTCCAAAAGGTTCAGAGTTTGCTTAGAAAGAGTAGCATTCCTAATAAAGTTATCTCTATGGTCTGAGCCCTCATCTTGGGTCATTCCTTTTCTGTCTGACTCCACTTCCAAGATTTCCTCCTCATTTCCCTTGCATTTCTCCTCCTGTGTATCAAACATTTCTTTACAATCCAATTTCCTTAGACTCTGAATTGTAACTTCAATTTCCTGTATAATATTCTTAAGTTCTCTGCTTTAATTTGTTTTGTATAGGAGGTGGTTCTGATATGGGGGAGGCCTTTGAATCAGGCTCAGACACAGACACAGATTTCTGGGTCAGAATCTCTGAAGTAGTTCCAACCACTGGGGATCCAGTCAGATCTATTGTATCTTTAATATTAAAACCCTGGGAATCTGTTCATATGCCAGGGAAGATGGTTAATATGAAGAGTAGGAGGAGAACACTGCCAGTGGGAAGCCATCTAAATCCTCCATACTATCTCCCTGTTTTTTTTGTTTCCCAATCATAGGTATCACAAGATATACCATCTTGTAATTCTGATACTTCCATAGGTGAATTAGTCAGGGCGGGAAGACCATTGACTAACTGTATCTGGGGATCTTCTTTATCTGATCTAGGCATAACAGTTATCTGGTCCTTGATCTTATTTAGCCAGTTTTTTGGTGTGAACAGGTCATGTGGTCCTTCTAAATTCCCCACCCATAAATCTGTTATCATGAGTCGTTTTCCTGTTGTTGTCCTACTCATCAGTAACAGATTAGAAAACTGTTCATTCACCAAGAATTCTCCTCTCATCTGACCAAAGGTAGAGGGAGGTGAATTCTGTTCCAGATTGGGGCCTACTATCCGCTTTAATTTGCACTTATCTTTGGGGGTTCTTTTGGTTTTCGAAGAAAGTTGTTTCTTACATCTACTCATAGTTGGCTGACACCCCTCATTAGGAAATATGGATGATACTGATTGTTCTATCAACGCAGTGCTTCCTCTGTATTGTGTACTAGCTTTTCCACTTCTAGTGTAAGCCATTGTTATATCAGTTTTCAGAATTCTACACCAAAAACTGCTCCTATATCCTTTCTACCAGTATCAGATATGCAAAAAGATACTAAGTGAACAGAACTCTACTGTTTAGGAGGGAAAGCACTATAAAGAAAAATAGAAGTAAAATTCAATATGGCACCACAATATCATTAGTATATAAAATTTAAGTAAAATAAAGTCCAGTGAACGTCCTAGTGTCCCAGGAACTGTTCAATAAATTCCTTGACGGGCCAAGATGACATAAAAATAAATGGAGGTCAAAAAATTCTAATTCTAATCTGATTTATGATGCAATTATCGCTGAAAGTTACTTAGCTCAGTTGTAGCTATCTGGTCTTGCTGATGCCCCCTCTAAGTTCTAAATTCCAGTGATGGCCTGAAAGAGGTCTACTCATCCTACACAGCTCCTTCAGATCGTTAATACTCAAAGCTTGTAAAAGGAGCCAATGTATCCTCAAAGCTTTTTTATGAGAATAGGTTCTAGTTTGTCGAAGGAAAAAGAGAGTATTTCCAGTCCCTTTGCCGGCTGTTATTCAAAATGTCTCTCTCTGGTCTAGTCATTAAAAAATAATAGAAATGCTAATAATAATCATTACAACATTACATTTTAACACCATCTATTTAGTGTGAAAATACCAGTAAGACTATAAACGGATAGGATTTGGTCAAAAAACCTTTAAAATGAGGTTAAAATCTACAAAACTGTAAAGCCTCAAGGTTTATTTTTAAATCAACTACTTTACTTAATGGCACTTAAAACACTTACTCTTGCCCAGGATTCAAAACATTTAAAGGGCTCTAGAGGTCTTTGAGAGCCCAGATGCTTGTCAGAAGCTTGGACAGCTTGAACAATTCTGTTCAACCAAGGCCAGACCACTGAAGCATAAACTGAAATGCAGCCAGTTCAACAAATTCCCAAATTCTTGTTCGTGCAATACTGCACATGGGGCCAAACAAAACAAAGATTCATTTGGTAATGCTCTGTGTACAAACCTCATTTAACTGTGTGCAAAAGCTCATGTAATTGCACAGGGGGATCCCATTTTGTTTTACTTTTATATTGTCCAGGTACTATAAAGATGAGAGCCAGTATAAATACTCAGAGAATGTTCAAAAGATGCTAAAAAAAAACAGCCAGCAAATGCCACTGAACATCAAGCGTAATCAAATAGTCTTGGACAATCAGTTTGAATACTGGCCTTTCAGCTGCCAAAGTTATAACTGCAGCAGTTTCAGCTGTTCAGTCATTCAGCTGTTTGATGAAAAATACTATCTCCCATGCCGGCTTACTCCCCACCCCCCCACCCCAGAACAGCACAGCACATCTCTGCTTTACTCTGCTGTGTTCTAAGTAAAGTGCCTAGAGTACCTGATTCAGAATTATGGGCATGGGCTTTAACTTTGGATGGTCACCTGACCTTATCAACCTTTGACGTTTAAATGCCTCAGTATAATTTCAATTCTTTCAAAATTCTTAGAAACTGGTATTTTCACTACAGAAAAAAATCAGTGTTCTAAATCGATGTTTCTAAAACAGTAGAAATAATATAAAATACAGCAAACTCAAAATTGGCCCATTGATCTTACTAAACTAAGTCCACTGACAGGACAACCCTCATCATAAATTGTACATCTGCTAACCAAAAAACTAAATACAATCGTTACTAAAATCAGTCTCTATAGCCCAATATGGGTGTCTATTGGGAGATCTTTTCTTTACAGTATTTCTAGCAAGGAGGATATCCTCTCTTTAACAATGTGCAGCTCTTTCCTGGTGTTTTTAGCCATTTTGACCAGCCTTCTGTATCACTATGGATCTTGCACTGCTATAGATCTCCTCAGCCCTCCTTGGTCCTCGGGTTACAGGCTACCTTCCACCGTCTCCTGCCTCCCAAACCTGGTCTCCACCGATGAGATTCAGGGCTCCGTTCTCCACCACAAGCAGGCCTTCCTCCAGCTAAAAAAGCAAACAGAAGCACACCGAGGATCACCACATGTCAAGGACTCACAATAAAATTGTCTAGTGAGGGAATTAATATAAGTAGTGGTGGCATACCTTTTATAAATATATTCATAGCTTTTAACTCCTCGGCTTCTGTGCTGTCATACTCAAAGCATAGAGCACATAGCGATGTGCTCGTCTTGCTCTCTCCTCCCCAGACCCCTTGTCAGGTGAGAGGATGGGCCAGCCAAGCCTTGTCATATACTTCTCTGAGGTTATGGAAGTTCTTTGTGGAACTGAGTCAACTAGAAGAGACTTGTCAAAGGAATCAATGGAAAACAGGTAACACTGGAAATGAAGTGCAAACATGGTAAGCATTCAACTATAATGAAGGAGGCACTCTTATTTATCACAAAAGTCAAACTGTTAATTCTGCATGGCAGAAACTAATATTAAAATGTGAAATGTGAAATAATTCAAAAATGCATGGCACAGATAAATTAGAATCTTGGAAGTAAGGCAGGGGATGAAGACTGAGTAGGTTCTGTGGTATAGCTGTAGGTAGGGAAAAATAGGGCAGACTAGATGGACCAAGAGGTCCTTATCTGCAGACAAGAAGGATGTCCAGACAGATTTACAATCAGAATTTTATCAGAAAATAATGAACATCCCCGTGCTGGCATACTGGACAATATTCTCCCACAGGAACAGTGCTCCCGGTCAGGTCCCATTAACAATATTGGAGCTGACAGAAAATGAAACTACAGAAAGTATGAAGAAATTTCTTCTGTTTGTAGAGCTCCACATTGTCAATGAATATTCAGAACAAATGGCTTCTAAGAAGCAGTGCCCATTAAAACAAACTCTGGCCAGAGCCGATATGGCTGTGGAGAGCTTTTGGGATGCTTTTACCCATTGTTTCTAATGAATTTGCACAATGAAGATCTGCTGAGAGGCAGTTTTAATGTGGTCTTACTTTTACATAATTTTACAATGTGTTTTCCTAGAATATGCCTGCTGATTTCTATATGTTTAGCCTGAACAGTTCGCAGAAGACATGGCATCTTATTTTCAGAGGTGCTCTGTATCTATGCAATATTATGCTGCATTGTGTAAACTCAGAACATGCTGAAAACAATAGTTTACATCTGGACTAGACTACCCTGAAAAATACATTACAAAAATGGTAAAATCATGACCCCACTAAAAACAAGATATTGCATCTAATCTGTGACATCTTGAGTAAATATAGTGGAAAAATTTGTAAAACAAAGATCACAATGACAATGAGATGTGGCATTTCCCAAACACTATCCAGGATACAAAATATAGGATAAGAAATATTTAAAGAGCTAGTGGAGCCAAAACAGGCAGACAGGTAAATAATACAAATTTTAAGTAGTAGACAGTTATACATTTTTTATTTCTGAAGTATTTTTCGTTTTCCTTTTGCTCATCAGAAAGTATTCTATGTGATAAAATTGTGATGGATGTGTGGAACAGCTCTTAGCCTGGCAGCTGACATAACTTTTTCTACTGCCCCACACTAAATCATCAGCATTGTGATCTCACTAACAGTGACATCACTGGTGAACGGCCTGTCAGTCACTCACTTGCTTTTCCTAAATAGCAGTGATGTCACAAACATTAAGGTCACAATGCTGATGATATAATGTGAGGTAGTAAAGTAAGATATGTCAGCTGCCAGGCATACATCACACCTACTAACATCAGGTAAACAATCTTCTAATTAAACAAAGGGAAAAGAAAAAGTACCTCAGATATAACAGGTAATGGCTGGCTGCTTTTAAAATCTAATATTAGTTTTAGGTAGTACAGTAGCTCTTTAAAGGAACTGCATGTGTTCTCTGACATAAACCATTTCTTTACTGTTTTATAATATATTAAATTGCAGTATTTATTTTGAATGTTGTGGTCATGAGTGGTGTGTGTGTTTGCAGTAGCTCAATATATTTTTCCCCCCAGAAAGCATAGTAAAAATGCCTGCTGATTGCTATATAATTACTGTAGCTTGGATAGTTCACACAAGACCTGGCATATGTCTAAGACAGTCCTTATCAGATAGTGTCTTAGGAGGTTAAAAAAAAGTGTAACTCTTTGTACATTTGTTCCTGGGAAAAGGTGACATTTATGAGGTATGAATCTTTCTTGAAAGACAGTACTTGCCCAGCTGAAGCTTGTAGCAAGAACATTTTTAAATGCTAAGTATTTAAATGTGCAAGTTGTTGCATTTTGAAGGGGGTAAACAAATCCCCAGTTTAATAGGCAACCAATATTTACCAAGCTGTTTCAGTTTCCTAGTGGCCATCTGATAAGCAGCTTTAGAGCTGTCTCCAACATTCTAAACAGAGAGAAAGGAGCATTTTATTTAATTTAGCATAGTGATTTATAGATGTGGAAGGATATACTGAAATGTCCAAAAAAAGTGTTGCACATTCCTCCATTTTCCCAGCTACAGACAGCAAGATGGCTGTTGGCTCCACCCACATCCATAAAAATGGGTTGGGAGAATATTGTCCCATATGCAAACTGCATAAATGAAAAAGAATATGCCTGCTAAGTGCCACCTGCAGAAGTCTGTGACCAAAGGTTGCATCAGTGGAACTTTGAACATGCAATCTGTAGTGCTTGGTGAATGTGTGGACGAAGGCCATGGTGTTGCCTTGCACAACTCTAAGACAGATTCCTCACCTTTCTCCACCCAAGAGGTGTCCATAATGCCAGTGGAATACACCATGATGAGAGTCAGAGCTGTCTTCTCTACTGCAACACATACCTTGGCAATGCATGCCCTCACCCACCTTACCAAGGTGTCCTTGAAAGCTTTTTGTCCTATTATTGACTGCTCCAAAAAGTACAAACAACCAATCTGATTTCCTGAACTCCACTGCTTGTCTAAGGTATAGCCTAACTGCCAGATGCAAATCCAGCTTCTGCAACTCCTTCTCCTTTGGGTGAGTTGGTTGCAAACTGAAGGATGGAAGGCAAATTTCCTGATTCACATGAAAAGCTGTAGTAACCTTTGGAAGGAAAGACAGAACCATTCTCAGAACCACCTTGTTCTTATGCATGATGAGGTAAGGTTCTTTGTGGGACAAGACCAAGAGGTCACCAATCCTCCTGGTTGAACAGATAGCACTTTAAAGCATACCTTGTAGAACAAAACATCCAAGGGAACTGATGACAGCGGTTCAATAGGTTCTTTACAAAGAGCATTCAATACCAGATTTAGATCCCATGGAAGAATAGAAGATTGGAACAGAGGTTGTGTCAATGCTGACAGTTCACAAAAAATTAATAACCTCATGGTTCACGACTAAGGATGAGCACAAGGAGGCTCCGAAGGCTGACACCTGACCTCTCAAGGTGCTTAAGGCAAAACCATTTTCCACTCCTTCCTACAGAAAGTCCAAAATCTGCAGAACTGTGGTTTTAGAAGGCCGAATACCTTTCTATGTGGCCCAAACTGAAATGATTATCCACACATGAGCATAAGCTGCTAACATGGAATTCTTTCTGCTAGCCATCATGCTGTCCACTACATTTTTAGAGAAATCCTGGTTTAGAAGTTTCCTTCTTTCAGGAGCCAGGCCATAACTTCATCACTCCCAGATTTGGATGAAGAATGAGACCTCGGGAGAGGAGTTTCCCTGTATTGGGAGCTGAATGGAGAGTATTGAGCTAGGTTCACTAGCTCTGAGAATCATTGCCTTTTGGGCCATTCTGGAACTGTCAGAAGAAAGCTTCCTCTTAAGTGTCTTATTTTGTGCATGACCATAGGAAGGAGTGGCAGAGGAGGAAAGACATAGACTCTGTTGAAATTCTGTGCCTGTGAAAGAGCATCCACTGCCTCAGACTGTGTACATTTGCAGCAGCTAAAGAACTGCTGCACTTGCTCATTCTGGTTGGAGGCGAACAGGCTGATCTGTGGATGATTGAATCTTTTGTACTGAAGATTGAACAACTCTGGATTCAGCATCCACTCCCATTGGTGGGCATTCTCGTAGCTTAGCCAATTGGCCTAAAAGTTCAACTCCCTGCCAAGTGAACTGCTGATAGAGAGAGAAGGTTCTCCTATGCCCACAACAGAAGATTGGCTACTTCTTTTAGCATCCTTCTGTTCTTTGTGCCCCCCTGATTGTTTATGTATGCCACTGTGACAGCATTGTCTGACCATATTTTCATGGCTCCTGATTGCACCTGATTTCAAAAATGAAGGAGAGTGAGGCACACAGCCCTCATCTCCAGGACATAGATGTGTAAGTGCTGTTCATGTGCACACCAAGCCCCATGCCCCAGAATGTGGTCCAGCACTGCTCTCCAGCCTGTCAGACTGGCAATGGTTGTCAGGTTCAGCTCTGGAGGGACTTTCAAGGGAGACCCTTTGCTCATATTTTCTAAACTCACCCACTAACTCAGGGACTGCTGCAGCAGTGGAGAAACTGGAATCCTTGGATGATAGTCCTCTGAGGCTGGATCCCAGGCTGACAGCAACTTGGTCTGGAGGGGTCACATGTGCAGGTGAGACCACAGGACTAGCTCTATTGTCAACATCATGAGGCCCAGAATACATAGTAAACTGTGAGCTGAAGCTGATAATTGGCTTCTCAGCCCCTGAATATCTCTCAACATCATCTCTGTTCTGGCTGATAAGAGGAAGACCTTCCCCTTGTCCATTCTGAACACCACTCCCAGGTAATCCAGGGAATGCAATCGCTCAGCAGAGTTTTTCTCCTGATTTACTACTCAGCCATGAGAATCCAAAACATCCAGTGTCCTGGTCACTGATTTTCTCACCTGTTGAGCAGACAAAGTTGTTCAGGTAAGGATATACACACAAAGACACATGCCACAAAGAGCCCAATCAAGCTCTGGAACACAATCAGTGATCTGCTAGGCCACTCCCCAGGAAATTCACTCCCGACCAAGATTACCTCTGGCAACTTGACTATAACCGAAAAGATGGATATACTTGATGCATTCAATAACCACTTTGCTACTGCAGGCATGGCATTTGATAACTCCCCTGCAAACATACTTCGCTCCCAGACTGCCAGCCAACTGCCTGACACTCCGATAGCTTCGCCGCCTTTCTCACTTCAACCTGCCACACTGAAAGAGGTAGAAGATCTCTTGCTTCAGTTGGATACTAGAAAAGTGCTGGGGCCGACTCCCTTGACCCTTACTTCCTAAAATTGCCTACCACGTACTAGCAGGATCACCACACCCACCTTTTAACTTATCCCTGTCTCAGGGCACCTTACCACCTATATGGAAGACAGCACATGTCATACCACTGTTCAAATCAGGTGACCGTGGCGATCTCAATAACTACAGGCCAATTTCCCTCCTTCCGGTTCTGTCCAAGCTCCTAGAAAATTGTAAATGCACAGCTGAGGACTCACCTTGAGTTTAGGAACTGCTAAATCCTATGCAGTCCGGATTCAGAGCTAAACATAGCACTATCTCAGCCCTCGCCAAAGTTACTAACGACTGGCAGCGTAATCTTTGAGAGCAAAAACTTTATTTGTGCTGTTTTCCTGATCTAAGGCTCTCACAATCGGGCTTTAATTATAGTCTGCCCTCCGCCCTTCAAACCATAGGTGTGGACCCTCCTCTCTGCGTTGGTTCACTGACTATCTTACAGGGCACTTTCAACAAGTTAAAGCCAAGGAGGCCTGTCCTCTTAAAACTCTGCAAAGAGGAGTACCTCAGGTTCTATATTAGGCCCTTACTTTTGCAATCTACATTAATAACATCGACTACTGTATAAAAGAAGCCAACATCCATCTGTTTGCAGATGATACAGTTCTCACGTGAGTCGCCAACACCTGAAGCTGCCTGCAATGACCTACAGTCAGAATTCAACCTTTGCAAAGCCAACTCCTCCAAAAAGCTACTCCTTAATGCCCAAAAACAAAGCGATGGTCCTCTCCTTTATCCGCATAGCTAACCCTGTGTCCAGTGGGACAGTTCCCAAATTACCACAGTTCTAGGTGAAAACTAGAATTTGTTACAAAATTCAAGTATCTGGGAGTTTGGATAGACCAAAGACTCTCCTTCATTGAACATATCGAGGACTTGCTAAAACGACTTGGCAAAGGCTTGGACTGTTTTTAGAATCAGCCAATTTTTCACCAGAGATGCCAAGAAACAACTGGTCCAATCCATTTTCCTATCATTGGTTAATTACGCTGACTTCCTCTACAGCCAATGCCCCAACTCTTACATGGCTAAACTGACACACTCTACCATCGAGCACTGAGGTTTATAACGGACTCCTTCGACACACATCACTGCACCCTATATGCGCAGTGGGATGGACATCACTAAAGTTCAGACGCCACAGAAACGCTGCTCTCTGACCTATAGAGCCATCTCTAATAAGCTGCCTTACTATATCTCCTGCTGTCTTCCCTGAGTATAATTGGGATACGCTGCTAAGAAGTTACTCAGCTATTACACTTAAAGTACCCAGCAAAATCCCGCTCGGAGGGCAGCCATAAGCTTCGTTACCTACCTTATGGAATGATCTACAAAAACCTCAAATTAAGCACTTAATCGGTAAAATGCTTTCAAGATGCTTTATTTCCGTGACAATCAGAGAGGTATGTAACTGCTTCACCCACTCAGACCCAGTACTGGTATATAGCCACGCCTAGACCCAATTTAAGTACTGACCCCCAGCTTGCTCCTCACTAGCCTAATTGTTCTCTCTCTTATCCCCCTGTCTTATCAACACTAGGCCCATCCATCCCCTTATTCTTCCTTTCCCAACCTCGGATAGGAGCTCACTACCCTGGGTTGTGACATCCTACCATGCTCCATACTTTATAGCATTCAATCCCGGGGCTCACACATACTCCTTTTCTCCATTCACCTTCTCTACATCCAGCTTTACCAACTCCTTTCTGTTGCACCGTGCCCTCCTAGTCTTTCTCCTACTTCCCTCCCTTCTTCCCTACCTCACCTCTACCTGGTGTATATTTTATTTTTATTTTTTCTTCCTCTTCCTCCTGCAACCTTAGATAACCTGCTTTATCTTCCTATAGACACTTCTATGTATGTAAATACTGTGTAATCTGTATAATATCTGTATAATTCTATGTACATATGATCTTCTTTTTCTTCCTCTCTGTAAAGAGTATTATCTGTATTGCCTTGTAAATACCTGTGTTGACCTGTATATACAATTGTTCATGCTCCACCCAGGTCCATCTTGCAAATGAGCTTCTGCTCAATGATGAACACCTGGTTAAATAAAGACTTGATTGATTGATTGATTGATTGATTGATTGATATACATGATGTCCCTCCCATTGGAACTGAGCCACCAGGGCAATGAGCACCTTTGACAAGACTCTGGGGGCTGTTGCCAGCCCAAATAGGAGTGTTCTGTACTGGAAGTGTTGCTCCAGGACTGTGAACCTGAGGAACTTCTGATGAGACTACCAGATGAGAATGTGTAGATGTGCATCCCTCAGGTCTATGGTGGCTAAAGTTAATCCACCAGCTGTACAACCCAGATGATTGATCATAAGGACACTATCTTGAAGGTCGTGTGGCAAGGAAACTTGTTTAGGTGTTTCAGATCCATGATAGGTCTGACCCCCCCCCAACTTCTTGACAACTACAAAATAAACTGAGTAGAATCACTGGCCTTGTTCAGTAGGAGGAACCGGAACAATCGTCCCAATCTGTGAGAGGTGATCCAGCATCTGCAACACTACTTATCTCTTCATGTGGTTCTTTGATATAGGAGACTGCAGAAAACGTCCCTTTGAAGGAATGGTTAAAGCATCTATTGCATAACCATGGGCCAAAATCTCCAGAATCCAAGCATCTGATGTTATCTGGGTCCTTCTTTTGTAAACACGATGCAGTCTTCCACTGAGGGAAGGAGGCAAGATGGGCCCATGTACCATCATTGTGAAGTGCCACCACTTCACCTGGGGTCACCCTTGCATCATCAGGCCGGAGCCCCTTACCACTATTGCTCTTAAATCCAGAATAGTATCCTTTACTCCTCTGGTTCCCAAAGCTTCAAAAGGGACAAAACCCCAATCAATACTGCCTCTGTCATCAACCTCCTTGACTTTTCAAGGTTGAGCCAGCCTTTTGCTCTTGCTTGGACACCAGAAGGTGGCCCTTGTATCCTGGTTTTCCGTCAAATGTTATCCAGGCCTGAACTAAGCAATGAGACTCCCTCAAAGGCTAAGTTAAACAACTTGCTTTTTGATGTTTGGTCAATGATTCAGTGTCAAAGCCACACCCCTCACATGGTGGGTACAGTATGATAAGCAGATTGAGCTTACATGCATAATTGGAAAGCTACAGCAACCCAGTCCATTGAACTCAGTCCTGCTTCCTGAACTTATACCAAGCAAAAATTGATGCTGTTTTCAGTGCATTGCCTCTCCCTACAGTTCTATGTTCATTCAGATTGCTACCCCTGCAAGCTATAGTTAATTGCTGTTGGATGCTGCTCAATTACTTTTTCATATTGCTTTATTATACTCTGGAGGTCAGACCGGCTACTGCTGTTGCTGTAAACTAGTTTTAAAATCTTCATGTGGGTCACAGTGCTATCCCTTTACTTCCTTGTTTTTCCCATGGTGCAGATATGGGAGTTTTGTTGAAGAGCCATGGCCCCATGTAACCTAATTACCTTATGTTCAGCTACTGTCTCTGCCACTAAACTCCTCCAAGTATACATTACCTTTATTTGGCACTCCTTGATGGACTGGTTGGCTAGTCTTGCACCGCTAAAGGCCCAGGTTCTCTTGCACTGAACCTTGCTTTAAAACATGTTTGACCCATGTATGGTCTCCAACACTCAGCACTTCCATTGTTCCACACGCTTACCATGCTAATCATTGCTGCGTGTACCGTACCTATTGTGTTTATTTTGCTGCTTAGTACCTGATATTCTCTCCAGTTCCCTGTGTGGCCTGCTACCTTGTTACATGAGACTAGCCAACCATGCCCATCAATTTGGCTTGAGCTTGCTTGCAACCAGCGGTCTTGCTCTGCACCCTAGTCCATATCCTGAGTGTGTGATGCCTGGTGTGGGGTCCTTCCTTTCTGGCCCATAGTGGGAATGTCCTCACTCCTGGTGGAACTTTAGCCATTAGGTTTGAAAGTCTATGCACAGCAGCACCTCTTGATTTTGAATTTTGACTAAGTTGTGAAGGTAGGATATATTGCTATCCTTTAGCTGCAGCACCAGCTGCCTAAGGCACCATCTACGCTATTCTCCCCATGACTGCCTCTGGTTTACTTTGTTTTTAGATTGGTAAGCCAGATGAGCACCTCAGCAGTTGTCACTCTCCTCTAGGAGCTGTGCTGCAGAGTTTGCTCTCAACCGTTCATGGCGTTTTCCGTTACAGGGATAGTGTGAGAGACGTCCTCCAAACTGGATTATTTTCCACCTTCTCCTTTGATTGGGTTTTCAAACTGCAGCAGCAGAGCCATCACTAATCAAAAACATCCCTAGCCTGTAGGGTAGGCAACCTAGGCCTTGGATCCCCAGAGATTTCCTCCTTAAAGTATTTTTTTTCTCCCTTCCCTGTGCCACAGGTCATAATATTTAGTTAGCTTTAGGCAATAATCTCCATGTCACTTAGGTAGGTTTTTGCTGCTAGATGGAGCAGGTTGCCATCCCATAAGTGTCCTGTCTCCCCCTTTGGCTGTTCTCTCTCCTTAGGAAGCCAGGCCTCCACACCTTATAGTCAAACCTCCAAGATGGTCACTATTCACCTGTTGTTTCCTGCCTACTCTACTCAATCACACTACTAACTGACCCATGCTACCAACTGAACCTATGCAACCAACTTACCTACATACAGGCCCTTGACTCCAATAAGTGTTCACTACCTTGTTTGCTTTGCTTGACACTCTTTTTGGGCTTCTTCCAAAGGTACCATTAGTCAAGGGAATCACTCCCATGCACCTCAAGGGGTGAAACCTTTCTCTAGGGTTTCTTGTCTTCATACCCATACAGGATTCTATATCCCATGGATAGAGAGGCAAACAGCCAAAGTTTATCTGTGTTACACAAGCATGAAACCAATTGCACAGGCACATTGAATTAGAAGGCTACAGCCTGTAGTTCAAGGGGGCAGTACAACTGGCCACACCCCCTTTTGGCCTATTTAAGGGCTGCTCTCCTCACTCCACACACAAGCATTTTTTCCTTGCCCCTCCATCCACCCCTTCTCCTCCAGTGGCATGCCTCTCTCTCCCATGGGCTTCTTCCTAAGGTACTTTTAGACAAGGTAATCACTCCCATAGCACCTCAAGGAGTGGAACCTTCTGCTAGGTTCCTTGCCATTGTACCCCTACAGGGTGGTATATCCCATGGATAGAGATGCGAACAGCAAAAGTTTATTTATGTTACACAAGCATGAAACCAGTTGCACAGGCACATTAAAGTTCTCCACCATGGTATCTCCCAGAAAGGTGGAGGCCATGGATATGAACTGCAAAGTGCTTTCCCCCTCAGAATCTGGGGGATGAAGCTACCCATCATTGTAACCCACAAGTTTAAAGCTCTGGCAAGAATAAAGGAGGCATAGGAGGTTCAGAGGTTTGGTGCCATTGGAGGCAAAGGGCATTCAGCATGAAGCGTCATCTAACTTGTCATGAATGTCCACTAAGGCCAAAGACCCTTCAATTGGGTTAGTCATGTGCCTTATGGAATTATGTACAGCTTTATCAGCTGGGGAAGGGTTTCCCACTTGCAGATATTTTCCTCCATAATGGGGAAGCACCACACCTTGGGTTTTGGCAGATATTTTCATTGGTCTGCACCTGCCCATTCTTGGTCAGTAATCTGGTCACAGTGAATAAAGTTTGGAAAACACTTTGGAGTGGAGGAGGATGTGGACAGGATAGGGTTCACATCTAAGGCATCTGTGGATTGCACCTCCTTCAGCTGTACATGCCTACAAGCCTCCATTATCAGATCCACTCCCCCTTTCTCCTCCTCCTCAGAGGGTTCATCTACATCATCATCATCATCATCATCATCAAGTAACAGCTTTAGGTCAGGATTTCCCCCAAGATCCCTGACATCCTCATTCTGACCCTCCATATGGTCAAGGACAGGGTTGGCTTGCAAATTCATATTAGCAGATTTGCCCTACTTTGTGTGTGCTACCTGAATGTGCTGTGTGGGCTCCAAACCTGATGGGCCAAGTTTGGGGTCAGGTGTGCCCCAAAGGGATGTCCTGTGGAACATCATGGCTCAAAAGCTCTCCTAAGAGCAGCCACAAAGATTTACTCAATTCTGCTTTGCCACTGCCAGTCAGTACACCAGGCGCACCTCCCCAGTTTGGAATTTTGACTGGGGGAAACTGTAAGAGACATATTAGCTTGAGAAACACAATTGGAACAATAGGAAACCAGTGGAGAGGGTCTCATCACCCTTTTGCAGGTCTTACATTGTTTTAACACTAGAAGTCTCCAGTAAGCTATGGTTCCAAAACACTAGTGCAGCAGAAACTCAAAACAGAATGAAACTAAGGAACTAAGGACACTGTTACCTGAATTATGTGAGGAAAAGAAAGAACACTTCCATGGACACCACCTCATTCTGTGGTTAAAAGCAGCAGCAGAAATAAATGTCCCTATCAGCTTACCAACTCAAAGGTAGTAGTAGGAAAAGATCATGCTCAGAAACAGAGCTGAGCAGTCAGAGAAACAACGCTTGAAAAAGTGCTGGTGCACACATGCTCATGCAAATGTGTGCATACATGACATCAAAACACTGAGCATTATGTCAGTACATCAGGGGGGTGCATGTCCAAGCACAGACCCATGAAAGAATGTGCTTAGGCTCTGAGAAGCCTCTAGCTAAGCAGCACAGTTTGAGCCCAACTGCCAGGGCTCAGAAAAAATGTCAGGAAACCATACGGCTCAGGAGAGTCATTAAGAACTGCCAGAAAAGCCTCGTAAAATGATCCACCACAAAAAAACTGCCTGAGAAGGCTCTGGTTCCCAATCTTCTTTTCCTCTCTTCTCCTTTTCCTTTAAAAAACAAAACCAAAAAAAACAAAAAAACAGTAAGCCAAGCTTTAGCACAGAGAAAGAAAAAACAAAGCCCCCAACTGTGAGCACTCTAGAGAACCAGTGGTTCACTCTCTTCTCAAATAGAAGAAATAAAAGAAATAAGCACATAGAATAGTCACCCTATGGTCTTTGGGGGTGGGGGGGCAACACCAAGCTACATAGTAGGGAAACACAGGGAATGCCCTAAAGCTAGACCCTCACAATAAGATCAAAAGCAAGTACTTACCTGAGGCACCATGACATGAAGGAAAACAGAGACCTACTAAAAATAAACACCTTACATTAGTGGCAGACGTGGCCCCAATCCAAGCAAAACCAGGCAGGGGAAATGGGAAGCAAGGCAGGATATCCAATTTGAAAGCCACAGCTTAACAGGCATGATTTTAAATTTAGGGGTGTTCCCTGTCACCAGGTAGCCCCAAGCTGCTATGCAGAATCACAGCCCCAAAGAGTAAACACCGAAAGGAAAAGTTTCTTCTTCAGAGAAATTTGTATTGTTTCCCCTTCAATGACACAGCAAAGACAAGAATGTTGCTGCTGTCTGGAATGTTCATATGCCCAAGAATCTGTACTGTTAATAGCTTTGGGCTCTGCCATTTCCCCTAGTAGGGATCCACATTACCCATTTCTTCTGCATACCCATTGACAATGTGAAGCGCTACAGAAAAATATAATGTACAACATATTTTTCAGTAACAATATAATATACAGCAGTATAAATTACTTTACAGACAGTGCTTATTATACAGTACTGTACTTTATGTCATTGCAGGATTGATGGGGAACCTTCTGTGTAGAAATCCATGATGTGCAAGGGGTAGCCAGGCTTTTTGTGGGCATCTGCCTCAGAGTTCATAATGGCATCTATCTATCCCCTTTTTATCGCTGTGGGCAGAGCCTACAGCCATCTTGCTTTAGCCAAAAAAATGGCATACTGTGGTATACATTTTTGGACTTTTCAGTGTATCCTTCCATAACTGCAAATCACTATGGCTGTTAAACAAATACTCCCTTCTTTCAGTTTAGAATGTTGGATACAGAACTCCAAGCTGCTATTCTCTGAAAGCAAATGTGCACAAATTCCAAACAAGTCTAAATATCTAGTTAAGTATTCAAAGTGCACAAAAACAACCAGCGTGAAAGTTGTGCAGGACAAAAAGACCTTTCACATGAGGGTGGTCACTAATCTGAATTCCTTATATTTTGTAAACCGTGGTCTTCCAAACAACCTCACTTTTTCTCTCTGAGGGATCACAGTAGGAGTCATGCCAAACAAATGTAAATATCTCAGAAAGTATACAAGTTACTAATACTTGACCAACATGAAAGTTGTTCAGGACAAAATGACCTTTCAAATGAGGGTAGTCACTAACCCGAATTCATTAGATTTTTTAAAATATAGCCATTTGAAAGGTGAAAACAGTGAAGAAAAATGAAAATTCAGGTAATCAGATGGCCATAGTTTAAAACATACAATTAGTGCAGCTTAATGAATAGGGTAATTGATAAGGTCATTTTTTCCTGAACAAGTTTCATATTTTTTTATGTGTAACTCAAATACTTTCAGAGATATTTACATTTGTTTGGCATAATTTACAGTGCACTTCTAAAAAGCATCATTTTAGCAAACCACTAGATGTAGATGTAGTTATGTGCACCTGGATGGTTTTTCTTTGTATGTGCATTTGCATATCTGTATAGTGAAATTAAGTTTAATATAGTTTCTTTTCACTCTAGAGCACTGTCACTTTAAGATGTACTTCAATTAATTTAATGCCAGTATGTATAAATGACATGAACCTACAAGGGTAACACACTTTGACAAAGACCGCTGGGTTGAAACATCAGTCTGTTTTTTTCATCTCCTGCAAGAGGCACACTGCTGTTCTTATGCTCCTTAAATAAACTGCTGCAACTTTAAAATGAATTTTTGTGTGAACAGCAGTCATTCATGATGGGAGGAGTCCCATGATTGTCATTTTTCATATTTTTGTTTTACAAATGACCAAAGTAAAAGTGTGGAGAAATAACAAAAGTATGCACAAGTAACCCCACTGATTATATGGAATGGAGCAAAGTCACATTTTTATAAACAATGTTGTTTCTAAGTGTTTCTGTATTCTCCCTTTTTTTGCTAGCTGCACAATTGCATCTTGTTTGATTAGTTCCTGCATTTATCTTCCACAGAAAAAGACTAATTGATGTCTAACTAGTACCCTTGTATTTAGAAAGCCAAAAAGAATAATATAAAACATTTTTTTGTTCTTTAGAATGGCTGTGTAAACAGTGCTCAATCAAGTGTGCTGTGGTTCACACTATGGCCTCTTGTTTGAAAAGCCAGAATGGGTTGATGGTGCTGGCTCTAGAAGCAAAGAAAGGAAGAGTTGGGTGAGGGGTAGGGGCAGGTTTTAGGGTCTGTTTCAGGAGGGAGGGAGCGGGGACATTTTCTATGTTTCTATGGTTGAAGAAGATTCCTGCAATTCTGCCTTACCATTGTGCTGCCACAGTGCTCCGGCATAGTTTCCAGTGATACTGTTTATGCAGCCCTTCCTGTCCATGGGCTGCATAAACATACCCACTTCCCAGTGCACTACTTTTCCTTTCCACAACTGCAGAATTGAAGGCCACTGTATGCAACATGGTGGTGCTGACTAAAACTGTGCATGCATGACTATCATGCATATGTAGTTATGTCAGCACTGCCATATTGTGCACATCTGACTCTGGGACAAACTGCACATATCTGAGTATCATGCATGTGCTTTTCTGTCATTGGTGTGGTATTACTTACTGCTGACTCTGGTGTAGTGAGGGCACCGGATATTCATTTCAACTCTATTGCCTCTCCTAAAAGCTCTCCACAACCATACTGTCTCTGGCCAGATTTTGTTATCCAGAAGGGGGATATTTCAATAGATGCTTATAGCCAGGAGTGGCTTATTGTTAGCCAACAGCCAAGTCACATAAAGTGTTTAAAATTAAAAATTAAAAAAAGTACATCACTGGACAATGGTGGACAGTAATATTTAGCACAAGAGAGTAATGGATAGTAATGTACAACACTAGACAGTAATAAATATTAATGATGCAGTACTGGACATTAATGGACAGCACTGGCCAGTAAAGTACTGCACTGGACTGTAATAATGCAGTGGTGGATAATAACAGACAGTAATGTACAGCACTGGACAGTAATGGACAGCAGTGTACAGCAATGGACAGTAATGTATTGCACTGGACAGTAATAATGCAGTAGGGGACAATAACGGACAGTAGGGGACCATATTGGACAGCAATGGACAGCAGTGCACAGCACTGAACAGTAATGTATGACACTGGACAGTAATAATGCAGTAGTGGACAATAACAGACAGTAGGGGATAGTACTGGACAGTAACAGACAGTAGTGTACATCACTGGACAGTAGTGGACAGCAATGATGCAGTACTGGACAGTAATGCCCAGAACTGGAGAGTAATGGACAACAATATGCAACACTGGACAATAATGGTGCACTACTGGACAATAACAGAAAATAGTGGACAGCACTGGACTGTAATGGACAGTAATAATGCAGTATTGGACAGCAATGCCTAGCATTGGGCAGTAATGGGCAGCAATGCACAGCACTGGACAATAATTACTTGGTTTCCTTTTTTCCATAGGGAAACCATGGCATAATTTGTTGTAATAAAGGAGTATTTATTATGGCAAACAAGTGCACAAGTTTCCCTCACTCTGCGCATGTGCCCGCTACAGTTCCTTGCTTCCCGACTAGTCTCCACTTACCTTCTTGCCCAAACACAACAGCCTGTGGAACTCAGTGGAAAGTTTGTTTTTTTCAAAACTTTGCACATTTTCAACAATTACCTGGATAAAAAAAAAATTTTTAAACATTTTAAAATGGCAGGGATCACAAATTTTGAAACCGGGTGAAAATGAAATTGAACCACGACCACACCAGAACCACTACTATTTTATATAATTGCTATGGTGAAAAAGAGAAACTCAGCAATTATATAAAATAAAATTTGAGGTGCTGTTTAAACTCAAAGTTTACAAACACCCTGGGGTGAGATGCTTTCACAAACCCCTCGAGCTTCGCTCTCGGGGTTTATGTAGCATATAACCCCTCAGGTATGTATAAACTTCTCATTACACATACCCCACACACACACACTTTATCCTATATGTAATGGACAGTAATGGAAAATGCTGGACAGTAATGGACAATAATGGATAGCACCAGACAGAAATGATACAGTACAGTATCGTAATGGACAGTAATACCCGGTGAGCATTTTTTCCTCATAGATAAAGCTGGGTGTAATTCACCATCATAACCAGCTGGTTATAATGGTGAACATGCACTGCTTTGTTTTTTAAATCCAATCATGTAAAACACTAACATCTGCCAATACAGTACCCCAAACCTCCAAGCTGGCACTGTTTCTCATTCACTAAGTGTCACATTGCATTCTGTTCTTAAAATAGCAGCCACACCTCTCTCCCTTTCCTCTCAGGTTACATGGTGCAGGTTGCTTAGAAAGCCCACAGTCATAGGAAACCAGTTTCAGTGCTTCTTTGAAAAACTGTTATGAAGTTTGGGACATTGAAGTATTGTGTTTCTTTTTACTAGAGAAGTAAAATAGTTTTAAAAAATTAGCAAATATTAGAAGGTTTTCTCACTTTCTATTCTCGAGTGCTGACTCGATATTTACAGTATATTTCACTCACATTTCATGTGAATGGGAAAATGTTAGACAGATGGTTGACCTTATTAATGTTTTTAAGGTATTTGAATTCTTGAATATGTCTTCCCACCCCATCTCTTCTCTCCTTTAACGAATACATTTTCAAGTTCACTTTCTGTTCATACAGGACATCCTGTTTCCTTGGACTATCTTGTAGCCCTTCTCTGTACAGCCTCTAGCTGATTGATGAGTAAAAGGTGAAAAAGGAACAAACTCACTTATTGATGAGCATTTAAAAAGACTTTAATAGATTATAATGGAACCACACGGGAAAATAAGCACCTCATGTGCATTAGCCTTAGAAAAGCCTCATTGGGGCCAGCTGATTTATGGCCTTCTTGAGGTAGGGACTGCACACAGTCCTCCCAGTGGGGATGCACCATGGAACTGTATAGGTGCAGAATGGCCTCCATCTTCCTGCTGGTTTACTCTCTTGATATGCAACCCAGCATCCGGTTCACCTTCACTGCCACCTTTTTACATCATGTTGAAGGTTTCAAGTTCCTTGTGATTGCCATCTCTAGATCCTTCTCCTCCAAGACTGACCATCACTCCCCAAAGTCTGTAATCAGACCTGGGGTTCCTGCTTCCTATGTGTATTATCTTGCCTTTTTTGTTTTGAAACTCAGTTGCCAGATACAAGATATCCTTCCCAAACTTGCCAGATCCTCTCTCAGATTCCCCAATGACCTTCTCAGTGTCCCCCCCACCAGAAAGCTTGGTATTGTTTGCAAAAAGGTATATCTTGCTTTTGATGCTGTCCACAGTGTCATTAATAGATACATTGAACAGGACTGGACCAAGCACTGACCCCTCCTGAACTCCCACTAGTAACTTCTCTCTTCCCTGAGCGCTCTCCCACCACCACGCCCTACATTCTCCCTCCTAACAAGTATGCCACCAACCTGGTCAGTTTCTCCCCGTCCCCATGTCTGCTAACTTTTTGATCAATCTCTTATGGGGGACTGAGTCAAAGGCCTTGCTGAAGCCCAAATACAGTATGTCTACCATCTGGCCACTGTCTACTGCCTTAGTGACCCAATCAAAGAAGCTAATTAAATGGAAACTCCTGTCAAGGTACGGCCACTGGAAGGAGTTTCCTTACCTCTTAGTAGCTTCATTAATGTCTTCTTAGCTTGTTTCTGCCCTCGGTACTGCTCACAAATGGCACAGAAAGTCCACAAAAATAAAGGTACAGTCTGCTCCATTACGCATGGCTCAGGATGCTCCGACTGCACTGAGTATTCAAAATACATTGCGGAGCCTGTTGGAGCATTTACAGCTATCTCAGTGCTCGCGTTGTTCCCCTAGAAATGGTGTCAAAGTTTAAAGCATGGTATCAGCAGGAACGCACATACGCGATGCTGAGACCATGCTGTCTGATCAATGATGCTTTTTTATAAATAAAATATGATTTGATTTTGATGATGTGAGCAGGTTACTGGAAGTTGTAATAACATTTGGGCTGATTCAGTTTATTTTTATGCATGCAACCTATGTTGGAACTGATTCAGTTTATTTTTCTGCATGTAACCTAAATTAGTGTTGTTTTGTCACTGTAGACTAACCCTCATCTGTCTGTGCTGCTTTTCAATAGATAAGACGATGCCCTGTATCTTTTGTGTATGAGTCCTACAGAGACTCTCGATCCTTATGTCACTGTCACCATTACTGAATTCTGTCCTCCGGATGAACTTGTTGAATGTGCGAATGATGTTTCTCCAAGACACAGTATTTGTAATTTCAGCTACTGTCTGTAACTCAAAAAAGTGTGGAGTAGCTGTGATTCATTAGTGGACTGCTGATGTGTGCAACTCAGATAAATGGCTATAACTGCATTAATTGGATGTATGTAATTTCTATCTTTCTGAAGCACCGGATTTTCCCCGGAGGTATTTCTACCCATATCCTTAGATATTGCTAATGTTTTTTTCCCTAATGGAATTATTTTCTTTCATATTTGTTCATTTTAAGTGCTAAACTGTAAATCAGTATTCAACTAGTATTAGTCCTTGCTATCAGAACTGCATCACTTCAACTGTGCCAATAAGGGTGGTTTAATGCACCATCACCTGGCCGCTATGCACCAATCAGCTACGTTCCTCTCGCTACCCTATGTTGTGATTTAGTAATGCTGAATCTATAGATGGATGGATAAGGGCTTACTGTACTTACTGGTGCTGTGTTCATTGACCTCACCAAAGCACTTGACTTGGTAAATCACCCTTTGCTACTAAGTAAACTTCAAACTCTTGATGCCGCTGGCTCTACCTTATCCTGGATTGGCAGTTATCTTGACAGTCACTCAAAATCAGTCTCCTACTGCAAAGTTCTTTCTTCCCCTGCCCCTATCTACTGTGGGATCCCCCAGGGCTTAATTTTTGACCCTTGCTCTTTTCCCTTTTCATTAATGTTATTCCTACCAATTTCCCTCATTGTAGCTCCTTAATGTATAACGATGACTTGGTGCTCTATGCCTCCTCTAGGTCAATTGATGACCTCAACAAGCACCTATCTTCTGCATTTCAGCTTCTTTATTCATGGCTCACCTCTAACTACCAAATCCTCAACTTATCCAAGACTCAAGCCATGCTCTTTGAGTCCTCTAGAAAGGTCTGTGCCAAGTACCCTAAGTTACGTGTTCTCGGTAGTGATGGTTCTGCCATCTTGAATACTGAATTCTTCAGCTACCTCGGCATGATGCTTGACCCTGTGTTAGTCTTCTTCTTGCACATTAACAAGGTATGTAGATCTGTCAACTTGAAGACTGGTGCTGCCTATAGGGTACATCACTCCCTCAGTATTGCTGCCATGATCTCAGTTGCTAGGGGTGTCCTGCTCCCCAGACTCTCATATGCCCTCTCTGTACTGTTCCAGGCCAATGCCTGTGTACTATGTAAGTGGGACATCACATATAACAACATCTGCAGGATTGCCATGTCTGCTTCTTGCTTAACTCACCATTGCCTGCTATACTCTTTATTGAAATGGCTGCCCCCAATGCCCTTTGCTCCTATACACTGTGGTGTTTTATTGATTCATTGACCAGATATCCTCACCCCAACTATCTGGGTGCTATGCTAAACCCTGTTCTTTGCTCTCGCTCTCTTAGATCTTCAACATCTCCACTGCTGACAGTCCTGCACTGCTCTACTAAAATGGGTGAGCAAGCTTTCTCCCATTTCACCCCAAATTCTGGAATTCCCTTCCTCTCCATATAAAGAGTTCCCAATCTCACTCTACCTTCAAGAAGGCTCTGTTCTCTCACCTATTCGCACTTGGCACTTGTTGGCACTTGTGACTGCTCCTAACTGTTTGGTCTTCTGTTTTGCTTTAGCCCACCTTGATTACTTGTTGTTCTGCTATGTATGTGCAATATTTGCAATGTTTTTTGTTTTCCTTATTGCATCTCCTGCATCCCTGCATTGATGGATTGTGCCTGTCTTGTCTATTCCCTGTATATCCCTGCATGGATAATTGATGCACTTTGTTTACAAACTGTGATTGTCCAGTTACCTTGTCTAGATGTATCTTGTATTTTGTACTTTCCAAGGTCATGCCTGAAAATAGGCAGGGTTATTGCTTTATTCACTTACCTGGTCACCAAAAGCTAATAAATAAATAGTAGACAGTAACAGCAGTTGTGTTTCTGGATAGTGGTCTTCAGAGGGAGAAGTGTGTCATCACATTGGTGGTGAGACACACTGTGTCATAGTGAAATCAGGCACAGATAGAGCACTATTGGATATCACAGGAATAGGAAGTTTGTCTGTACGATTGAAACAGCATACAGTGCCACAGTAGACATTGCAGGCACAGACTGACAGCACTGCTCTATGTGTTAGGATGCTTGACACCCAGTACTGTTCCACTGGCCACCATGTTGCTGCACAACAGTGCTGAACCAGTACCTTGCCTCAGTAGTCTACTCCTGTGTGTGGGTGCAGAGTGTTTAGAATACATAGGAGTCTCATCGTCATGTGGTGGAGACATCAATGCTGTGCTAATGCAGCTGAGTTTATGGGGGTCGTGTTCCATACATTTCAAGTCATCAGGCCCAACTTGCTGGAGCATTACTAGTCATCTGCAGTTGGCAAATATAGGGAACCTGGTAGAGCTCAACTATGAACCAGTATTACTGGATATAGAGTTAGACTTAGAAAGATGGGGGGGAAACTCAGTCTATCACTTTGGGATAAAATACATGCAATTAAAATTATTCTGGCAAGTCTATCACTTTGGGATAAAATACATGCAATTAAAATTATTCTGGCACCAATTTTTTTTTATTTATTTCAGAATCTACCAATTGTTCTAGGTATTAATTATTTCAAACACCTAAAGAAATGGCCCGGTGGTGCTGAGGGTTGAGGCGCTGGACGCCACACCTCGCGCCACGCCGGTGACCCGTGTTCAGGAATGGGCATGGGTTGCCGGGGGTCGGCAGGGCAGAGATAGATCGAGCATCCGGAGGACTGCCTCCATCCTCGGGTGGGATTTGTCGGCTCGGTGCTTGTCTGACCCCAGCAGAGGCTGGGGATCAACAGCACATAGCCGTAAGACAAGGGAGGCAGGACATGGCAGATGCTTGACTAGTGCACGCACGGGAGCGTGCGCGCACTCAGTCACTGGCGTCATTGCACGCCATGGCCCGTCGGGAGAAAAATAAGAAAAATGGGTGTCCGGCTGCACTGCGTCATTCCCTGGTGCCATTCCTGGAGGACACCTCCCTGGCATGGATCCGTTGTGGTGGGTCGAGTCGCTCCTCACCAACCTGCCACGAAGGGTAAGTCGCGGGGTGCAGAAGGGAGGGGGTCTCATGTCCGGGGATGGTGCCGGGGGAATGACGCAGTGCGAGGGGGGGGTTGTAGCCAGAGCTCGAGGAGAAAATAAACACCCCAAAAAAAGGAAAAAAAACACCTAGAGAAATGATTTAAGCTATTTCTTTGGAGATCTAGCCCCCAAGATTGGGGTTATCTAAATTGAGATGTCCAAAAGAACAAAGAGAATTTGCACTTCCTTGGTGGGAGAAATATCAGCTTGTATTAATTTTTAAATAGGTACTAAAGCATGTGACCAACCCAGGCAACATGGGCTCAAGACAACCTCTTTGGGTAGATTTGGAAAAAGAATTGCTCGAATCTCATAGTCTTACTGATTTTATATATATGACAATACCCCTGCATGTCAAAGGGAACCCGTGCATACAAGGATCAGTAACAACCCTGAAAAAAGTTATAAACATAGTCAACAAAAGAAAAATACTCCTTACGTACATGCCCATTTGGAATAATACAGAGATCACAAGAAGTAAGAAAGGCCTATTCAATATAGATTGGCTGAAGGTGGGAATCAAAAACCTTGGCTAGCTAATAGATAAGAAGACTAGAGTTCTACTATCCTTTGCAAAGCTAAGGGAGAAGTTTGGCCTGTCCAAATACTAATTTCGCTACTATCTAGGGCTTAGAGGGCTTTTAAAAAACAACTGCCTGATGGAATTCTACAGCTTACCACAAAATGAGGAGTGGGATCAGTTAGTAAAGCTGGATTCACTCAAACGAGGGGCTAGTATCATATATAAACTGCTCTCCACTAACATCTGGTCTTCTTGTTTGACACTTAAGGCCAAGTGTTCCTGGGAAGAGGAGCTTTCAATATCGCTGTCTATGGAAGATTGGGAGTGTACATGGAGGATGGCCAATAAATCTATAAAGGAACTGCAAGGTAGACTCATCCAATTTAGAGTATTGCATCGGTTCTATTTAAGTCCTAAGTGGCTGCTTATAATGGGGGTTAAGGAAAATGCTGATTGTTGGAAATGCAGCAGCAGGGAAGCTGATATACGTCACATGCTGTGGGATTGCATTAAGGTTAGGGGTCTCTGGGAGGAGGTGTTTAAGGTTTGCAAATTAGTTACAGGTGCTGAGATCCCCCTTTCCCATTGATCTTTATTCTGAGGATATTTTCAGAATACCCACATCTGAACAAGTTTCAAAAAATCTGGCTGTGTAATGCGTCCCTTAGTGTAAAAAGACTCATTTTAAAATATTGGAAAGACAAAGAGACTCCCTCATTACAAGAATGGTATAACCAGATGGAATTTGTCTCAAGCAATGAAAGACTATACTACCAGCTTTGGAAGGGATGTAAGATAAGTAAGACTTTATTTTCATATGCTTTTGGCTATTCCTAAGAAAGTTAAATTTGTTAAGAAGTTTGTGCACTACTATACATGGCACATTATAGTATATTAGGAATGATAAATGAAATAAGTTATTAGGATTAGTCTTTTATAATCGAGATTATCAAACAAAATGAATGTAATTGAATGTTGTATGGAATTGTATAACTACATGGTTTTATAAAGTTGTATTGTTTGTTTGGAAAAAAATTAATAAAAGCTATTATGGCAAAAAAAGTAGTTGCAGCCTTTTTCTACAGATTGCTTTCTCCTACCTATATGACCTTCACTGAAACACCTCCCTTTACTATGTCCTTGTATGTTTCACTAATTACTGTTTATGACCCTCCCTCTAACCCCAACTTGTACTATTTCTTGCATGTTTCAAGTGAGTGGTATAGCACATATGGTGTTATAAATAGGGACCTGCAGTGTTCTCATCTCCTAGTAGGGGCACATATGCAATAGTCACTACACTGATAAGTCATAAAATTATGGCATTTCAATTTCAGCACCCAACACATGTCTTGTGAGATGGCTACATCCTTGAATCACATTTCTGGGGACAGCAGCAGTATTACTGACAGTGACACTGAACAGTTTGTGAGGGATGTTCTACAGAGTGCCAGTGCTTCCAGTGGTGAAAATAGACCTGACATGTTTGAGCCTCATCATGTCCATACGGTCTTATTCACCAGTGACACACATCAGAGTCTGACAGCTCAAGTAATGGTGCTCATTCTGTGTTGCCTACCCACTTGGATAACATGGATTCATGTTCCTGTGGCAACTGCATTGTAATGTCTACTGTGAGGGAGTGTCTCTGCTGTGCTGAAGTGGCTCATCAGTTGGGCAAAAAACTAGATGGTGTTCAATGCTTCACTCAGCATCCACAATTTCAAATGGCTTGCTTGGATTCATTTGTTGTCTGTCTTGCCCTTACCACCATCTGTGGTTGCTACAGACACCCTCATCCTCTGGACCCTGCACCAAACAGGTGTACTGTATGCACTGTTCTGTCAAGGTTACATACATCATTGAAATTTACATAGTGCTGTGCTCTCTAGGGCTGTGCAAGGGCAGAATACTATTATTAGAATACCACGAATAATGAGCTATCTGAATATGTGGAAATGAATACCGAATTGCCCACTATTCGAGTGGTATTCATTATTTGGGGGGAAAGATTGTTGTGTTAAAATAAGAAAAGCCTATTCTCCCTCCTGGCCAGCATTAAAATCTAGTTTTGTTATGGGTGTAAAGTGATACCACCCCCTCAGGCCGATCGCCAGCCCAATGACAATCCCTTGCATCTAGTTCCCCCTCCCCCACCAATCGCCACCCCTCATCACGCTTTACAAAAATGAAAATTTTACTGGTGTCTACAGGACACAAACCCCCCCCACTCTGTCAGGTAGTTCTCGCCACCCAGCTCCTACCCCATGAACCTGAGCATGCCACCGGCACAGCCCTCCACACACCACCATGGCCATCAGCCTAACTGAGCTCCAGTGAATGAGCACATGCTTGTACGAGCATGTGCTCATTCATTCAGTCAGCCAGCTCGTGGTCAGAACAAATGATTTGTCAGGGGGCGTAGAGAGGATGGGGGCTGCTCAGTCTGCCGGAGGGAATGGGAAGGGGGGATGGCATTGTGGACCCCTCTGTGGTCGACAATACCGCCCCCCATCCTGTACCCCACACCATGGACCAGAGCAGCCCCCTTCCCCTCTAGGCCACCTGCAAATCCTCTTGTACTGACCGCAAGCTGGTTGCCTGATAGAATGAGAGTGAGTTTATATGAATGCATGTTCATTCATTGAGAGCTCAGTCTGGCTGATGGCCGTGGAAATGTGAGGATGGCATGCTCAGGGTCGTAGGAGAGGGAGTGGGGTGTGAGGAACTACCTCACAAGGTTGGGAGAGGGTCATATCTAGTAGACGCCAGTAAAATTTTTATTTTTGTAAAGTTTGTGGACAGGATGGCAATCAGTGGGGGGTTGGGGGACACTAGACATAGACACCATATATTCTTGTTATTATATAAGTATTACCAGTCATGGCACTTACCCAAGGCATATATATGAGACCAAATAAAGAGTCTAAACTGCTATTGGTTCCAGTGACTTACTTTTTTCATTTATTGAGCTAAACAATAACTGCAAAATCGACCCTCCTGGGTCTGGGGAAAACGCACAAATGATCTAATGTTTCAACTCAGAAGAGTCTTTGACAAAGACTCTTGAGTTGAAACGTTAGATCATTTGTGCATTTTCCCCAGACCCAGAAGGGTCAGTTTTGCTGCTATTTTTTGGCACAATAAATGAAGAAAGAAAGTCACTGGAACAAATAGCAGTTTGGACTCTTCATTTGGTTTCATATATACTGTATGCCCTGGGTAAGTGCAGTGACTGCTAATAACTGTGCACTTTGTGCAGTACTAACATTGCCAATTGGTTTGTGAGCTGTAATAAAGGAGAAAATGCAGCTTAATAATGGTTTGAAGGTGGGTTCCTTACTGCACTTTCCTCCAGAGACACTGTTTGACACAGGCCATACTGGTAACTCCATGTCATGGGGTGTTCCAACTTACTTGTAAACTACTGTAATTAAACTGTGGCATTGGACACCCTTGTGTTCATATTATTGCAGTGTTCATGGTGAGTTATGAGACTGCTTTGCCATTGCATAGCATTGTCTGTAAGTACGTGTAAAAGCATTGTGTTTGGCATTTGCAACACATTTTTACAGCAATCATGTGTCTATCTGGCTTACTGGCAACTAATTTCACTCAGATTGCTGTTTGACATAACCATCAAAGTGAGCCAGGAGAGGGACCTAAGGGTCATTATATCAGAAGACTTGAAAATGGGTAAACAGTTCAAAAAGGTGGCACCAAAGGCAAGTGGCATGATGGGCTTCATTGGGAGTGGACTCATGGGTCACAGGAGGAAAGTGGTGTTACCACTCTACAGGCTGCTGGTGCGACTCCAGTTGGAGTACTGTGTATAGACATCCTCTATCTTGATTTTAGCAAGGCATTTGACTCTGTGCCCCACAAAAGGTTGATTGGTGGTTCTTGGAGTTGGGGGGAAAAGATGGTCAGATGGGTGGAAAACTGGCTGAGGGACAGAGCCCAGAGGGTGGTGGTGGGGGGAGAGTTATCTGGCACCAGAGAGGTAACCAGTGGGGTCCCACAGGGCTCTGTGCTGGAGCCGGTGTTGTTCAATGTCTTCATCAGTGACTTTGGGGATGGCATTAAAGGCAAAATGTGCCTATTCACAGATGGCACCAAGCTCTGTGGGAGAGTGGATACAGCTGAAGGGATACGGGACCTACAGGAAGATCTGGAAATGCTGGAGAGGTGGTCCAGGATCTGGCAGCTTGGCTTCAATGCCAAGAAATGCAAAGTTATGCATATTGCAGCTAAGAATCCCAGGACAGGGCATTACCTGGGTGAAGTCCGAGTATCTGCATCAGAGAAGGAGAAGAAGCTGGGAGTGATGATCACTAGTGACCTGAAGCACTCCACACAGTGCAAGAAAACAGCAGCAAAGGCAAACAAGATGCTGGGATGCATAGCTAGGGGGGATCAGTAGTAGAAGAGAGGAGGTTATACTGCCCTTGTACAGGTCACTGGTAAGGCCGCATCTAGAGTATGGAGTTCAGTACTGGTGCCCACACCTCAAAAAGTACATTAACCTGCTGGAGAAGGTACAGAGGAGGGCAACAAAGATGATAGACTGTCAGCAGGGCAAGGCATATGAAGAGAGGTTGAGGGCACTGAACATGTACTCCCTGGAAGACAGGAGAGAGAGTGGAGACATGATTGGGACATTCAAGTATGTGACAGGGATAAATAAGGTTGATAAGGAGAGTCTTTTTAAGCTGAGTGGCAAATATATCACAAGGGGGCACAGTCTTAATCTGGAGGTTGGAAGGTTTAGGAGGGAGGTCAGGAAGCACTTCTTCACAGAGAGGGTAATGGACACTTGGAATGTGCTGTTGGAAGAGGTCATCTCATTGAAGACAGTGGGCAGCTTTAAGAGGGACTGGGATAGGCATGGGGGAAGGTAAGAATCATGGGAGGATGGGAGGAGTGGGGAGGGAGGGCAGGGACATTAGCTCAAGCTGTGGATCTTGCAATACCAGCAGACTTGATAGACCAAATGGCCTTCTGCTGCTGGCTTCTTCATATGTTCGTTTGTATGTGTACAGTACTGGAGACCACACCTCAAAAGGGACATAGACAGAGTCGAGACAGTGCAGAGGAGGGCCACAAAATTGATTCTGGGACTGCACCACATCGCATGCCAGGAAAGGCTGAGGGAACTCAACATGTAGACCCTGGAACAGAGGAGAGAGAACGAGAGAGGGACGATATGATTTAGACTTTTAAATGTATGAGGGATATAAATAAGGTTTAACATGCAGGAGCTTTTCCAATTGAAAGAGAGTGGGAAAATGAAAGGGCATGACATGAGGCTGAAGGGAGGGATGTTCAGGAGGGAGTAATACAAGGAAGTTCTTCTTTACAGAGAAGGTGGTGAACCCCACCATGGAATAGCCTATCCAAGGAAGTAGTGGGGGCCAAAATGGTAAGCGAGTTCAAGAACACATGGGATAGACATAAAGGTAGCATACAGAAAGGTATAGGAGGGGAGGGGGAGTAGTACCAGGTAGGTTCTTGGGCAGACTAGATGGCTCTTGCTGTCCCCTTCTGCCATCACTTTCTACGTTTCTGTGACTATGAACATTTGATGCCTGGCACCATGAAACATATTTATACGTTTGCTTGCACATGTTGTGTTTCAACAGTTGTTAATGTGTCTGTACTTACAATGGTACGCAATATTCTTCAGACGTGTCCAGCCTGAGTACTCTTAAGGGGTACAGACTACCAAGAGAATGTTCACACAGTTCCCTCTAGATACACCAATAACAAACTTCTGAATGCTGTCTACAGGCACATAACTCACGCAACCACTAACACTATCTACTGTATTATTCATAAACTGTATCTACCTTTCTGGTATGACGGTGGTTTGATACTTAGTTTGCAGTGATGTTTTCTGCTTGTTTGTATACACACCATGTTTTTGGGACTGCATCTATGACATCAGTTGTTTTCATGCATACTTGTGATGCCACTGTCTCTCTCTTTCATAACCTCAACTGCTTGATAGTACACGAGCTGAGTATATACCAGGTATAGGCTAGCAGGATGCTCCAGTGCATATAGCGTAGTATCACCTTTAGGATGAAGGATGCCATATTGCTCTCTATAGATCCCTTGTCAGACCACACCTTGAGTACTGTCTCCACATCTACTGTCCCATCTACCGGAGAGACATACACACAGTGGACGCAGTAGTAAAGAAGGTTAACAACATTTTGTAAGCTATGCATCACAAAAAGAACAAGGAATTAGTCAAGGAACTAAGTATGTGCTATGTAGACCTCATGATGTTAAGAAGCAGCTGATGCCTTCAGGAGATCTTAAGCAAATCATAGTATTGAAACACAGCCCAGCTTGTATTTCACATTAGCTATGTAGTCTACCACTCCATTATTTATTACTGAGGTCATCTGCATGATAACATGATCTTTGCTCCTGATGAGTTTGGTTCCATGTCAAGATATCGAGGGTGTCAACATCAACATCCCTGACAGCGATGGGAAAAATGCAGACAGTCGGCATTGTTCCCGATAGGTAAAAGTGTTTTTCTGCAGGGGGGCTTTGCCTAAACACTCCATCTATAAATAACCATCTCTGAGTCGGAGTTGATTCGGTGTGGGGGCACAACACTAGGAGTTGTGGTATCGGGTCACAGCGGACCACGACAGAGAAAAATCTCGACCTGTTGAGATTTGTCACTGGGGTGGTATTTTGCTGTTGAGGGGTTGTTGTCTTGATATGCTAACAAAGATTTCATCTATCCCTGTTGCTGTCTCCCTACCTAAGGTCATAATGCACTGCTTATAACGTCACAGATACTCCCATGGCAACAGACTGTGATGTCACAATAGATGAGTATTATTTGAAGTTGGGGATCAGCTATAGAGGCTGATGAACACTGAGGGATAAAGATCATATATTCTTGCAAATGTGTATAGCGATTAATACTGGGCCCGATGCATCATTAGAATATGTATCGAATGAAAACCGAATTGTACCTAATTATCATTTTTTCAGAGTTTTTTAAGGCATCAGCAGGTCTTTAAGGGGTGATATGATACAAGGAGTCAAATGACTCAGAGGTATTAGTAAGTCACAAGTGCATATGCTCTGCCTTTGGAAAGGTATCATGTGGAAATACTGGTTATACCATGCAGTTGGAGGGGCCACTTGTGGAGAGGGCAGTGGACGATGTTAACAACCTTCCAGCGTGGGTGGTTGGTGCCAAAATGCATAAAGGAATGAAGCATGTCTGTGACAGACACAAGAGAACATAGGTAGTAAGACAAGGGGAGGAGACGCAGGATGTGGATTATGTTCTGTCAAGGCACTGTAGGCATGAAAGACAGGGGAAGGCAAGTACCTGGGCCTACATGTGTTGCTATGACAACAACTGGAATGTTTAAATGTTTCCTTGCCTACATCATGAGTCAGATTGTGTGTGCAACAGAAATGTATGTAGCAGGTGTACCACTGACTGACATATAGAACACATGTCAGGAAACATCATTATTAACATAGACCTGGACAACGCCATCAGTAATTATACTTCAGTCAACTTGTTGATGCCATAGTTATCCAGTCATGGCCAACACGTGAACATGCTGGTGTTTTTAAACACTGCTCAATAACTCAAGAAGCAATGCACTGCATACCATGTGGTGCCAAGTTTTACATGCACACCAGTAAACGTACTCGTGGTGGTGTTGTGAGGTCAGGGGAAATGATTACTGTGTTATGTACTTCATGAATGACCATTACAATACTGCTTCCTGACTTGAAAACTAATTTTGTGCTGTTATGTACATGACCATGGTATGTAAGTCGGGTGTGGTCAATACCATGTTATACTTGTTAAGAAATCATTATGTGACAGTAACATGCAATTTTATGACCCCTGATTTTCTAATTTCCTTTCTAGAGGAATGCAACTTGCTGCCTACATTCAGTACACCCACTGGGTCCACAACATTTTGGGATGCAAGGTATGAAGAGTTATTCCCTCGTGTGCGGTGACTGCTATAAGGAACAAGTGGCCAGAGCCTAGTGGCATGTACTTGGGGTTCCATGAGGCAGATGAAGAAGTACATGAGGTGTGGACCCAGTCATTTCTGTATAGTTTTCAACAGCAGTAGTCCTTCATGAAAATGATTCAGTTGAGCACAGAATATGGTTTGTCGAGGTTCACAGCTTGTTGTGTCCTTTGAAGACTGTTCATGTTTCTTATCTGTGTAACCTCTTTGCCATTACTCAGTTATCATGACTTACTGCCATTTTTTTTTTCAGTAACAACTATGGTTTACAGGGAAGGTAACTGTCTGCATAACTGCAGAGTTACAAAATGTTGACTTCAATTGTTTATGTATCTCACTCTGGAACTATGTGGTAATGTTTAATGCAGACCATTCAACCCATATTCAGCGTGTTCAAAAGTTGAAAGATACAGTTCTTTATCAACAGTAAATATTGTTGCATTGGAATGTAACTTATTTTATTTTTGTAATATTATGACATTTTTTACATCTGCATAACACTCAAATGCAACTGGGGATGTCTGCATCATGGATGTTCTCATGTGTTTGTATGACTGTACGTCATGGTTATTGATTTAACACAAGTCTCACATCTTAACAAACCATTCCAAAGCACAGGGAAGTATCATCATAACAAGTGAAAAGAACAGTAACATCTATTAACAGTCAAAAGTGATGTGTATATTGAAAGGTACAAATTCATAATTATCAACAATGCGAAAGGAAATGTGACATGCAGCACCATTACTCAAGCAATAAAGGAGAAGATTCAAATACAGTCCTGAGCATTTCACACACTGTCATTTAGTTAGAAGACCATAAAAACGTACAAGACCACATCATGAAAGGCATGTTACCTAGATGTGTTGAACCTCATTGACAGAAACAGAACATTGTCTACTTCTGCACTGCACTCAACAGGCACATCATGAACATGTCTCATATGCAGTGCACCACAGGTAACCACTGGTGTCAGAAATATACAGCTGGTGTGACCATGTATGGTAATGGTACACCTAGTGGGTGTCAGTGGTTGGTTTTGGATGCAAACACATGTTATACAACTGTACTGAACAGCTGGTCCACTTATTCAGAGGTATGATGTGCCATAAGCACATTATACTGCTGTAAACATTGTCAGCACACTTTCTGCTGCACACTGACTGCTATCGTGGGTCGTTCAGGGTGTATGTAGTGAATCTATGCAGAAATGTTGTCCTCACTGTATGTGAGGTGATGGTTTGTGTGTAACGACCTACCGTTAGGCTGTCATGTTGAGGAATCCACATGGGAGTTGCATGCAAGTGCCTTACACTTGTACGTGACCATGTTCACAGCACTAGTGACCTAAGATGGGAATGGATGTTGCTGATGGTGCTCAATAAGCTGCTCATGACAGGTGTTAAATACTAGTGGCTAAAAGGCTTATGAGGTGCATATTACTCCATGCACTGAGCAAGGGTTCCTTATACAGCTGTCCAGGTTACTGGTGGAGAAGGCAATGGGTTCAGATGAAGTCCACCAGCGAGTTGTAGAAGAGGTCATGGTGGAGCTGTTTGCATCACTGTTTATCTCTATTGTAGGAAACTGTTGACTTTCCTGGGCATTGCATGAGTGTGGATGTAGTACCTCTTCACAAGACTGATAGTACAGAACAGTCATTTAATTACAGACCAGTTGGACAGACCACCATGTCATGTAATATCATGTGCAGTGGTTGTGGAGCAGCAGTATTATGAGACTAATTATGGGATCACAGGTGCTGTCCAATCAGGGAAAAGGTTGGTGGTGTCCATGCATAGATGTCTTCCTTCCAGAAGACCTATTGCCTCACAGCAGTGATACTGAGTCTGCCACTATTGCTTATGCAGCAGAGGGGGGACAATTGGACATTGTGGGGCACATGGAGGGTTGGGGTGGGTGGTGGGATGCACATCCATTAACATGTGCAACCATACAAATGTTTCACCTTTATGGCATTATGTGACAGCCAAGAAGAGGCACCAGGTTTGCAATGGAGAATATGGGTATGCGGGTCTCTGAAGGGAAGGCCTATCAAGGTTGCATGGGGATAACACTAGCACAGTTGACAGCTGATTCTGGTGTGGGACTCAGGTCTGAGGGAGATAGATTTTGCAGCAGGAAAGGGTGGAGAGAGGGGGTGCATAACTACTGCTTTGGCTTGGAAAGATGTTTGGTTAATGGAAGGCATCACAAGAAGGTTGGCATGGCATGGGAGGGAGGTGGATGTCATTGTCCACCTGATGAGTAATGTCTGGGCAATGGATGGTGCCAGTGTATGAGGGGCCTAAAGTGATATCAATAACTGTGGTATTCTTTGAGGTGCTGTTTCTGTATAAGTCAGGGAAGGACAGGGTACTCTGCACCAGGAACTGCAAAAGCTGTTTGAAGGAATGCTGCAGGGAGAAGGTGGTTCAGCTGCACTTCAGCCATCCTGGCAGTGCTGAGGGTCATGGTGCTGTATGCCACACATAGCGGCACGACAGTAAACAGGGTTCAGGAGCAAGCCAGAACCGCTTGTGGTCACCTAGGGAGGAGAAGATTGTATCATCTGATGACAGCTCACCTTCTCGGGGGAAGGAAAGATGAAGGCTCTGGCAATAGTATTCCTCCTGTTGGCAGCTGTTGGTGATTCTAGAAATAGCCCTCTGCGAATGCATGTGTCACTACATACTACTTGATGGCATGGTGTTCACGGGACTGTGAAAGCCCCCTGTACCTAATTGTATGTCCGTGCCCAACATCAAGATGTCAAAACAATGATATCTGAGGGGATGATGTTGCTTCACAGACCCGCACCTACTGCCTTATCCTACCATCCTGTGTCCTTATTCCTCTGATATGCACCTCTGCCAGCCGATCATTGCATTTCAGGTGAGAAGGTACAAAGGAGAAGAAGGCAGCCTCGAAGTGATAGGCACAAGCCAGGTGGGAGCATATTTTAAGGATGTTTTGGAGAGAAGGGCCACCAGGTAGGTGGTCATGGTTGGGGTGGACACAGCTGTGAGTCAACTGACAGTGATGTTTGTGGAGCCACATCTTCAAAGGCAAGAAGTATACAAAAAAAATGTATTGGCTGGAGGCAATGAGGGTAGCTGCACAACGGGATCTTGTTGCCTTAATAGAGACATGATGTCATCAGATCCATGACTTGGAAACCAGCAAACCTCCATGGTTATCGATTGTAGTGACAGTGAATGTAAAGGCTACAGTATTGGCATTCATGAGGTACTAAAAGATGCAGAGGGATGAGGATAGAAATGTAACCGAGGTCAAGCAGAGGGAATCAGAATAAACAGCAAAATAGTACCACTCCAGAGTGAAGGGGGATGAGAGAAACATTTCTGCAACGGTGAACAGGTGGAAGTACTGCTTCCCTGACAGGTTGGAGGAACTCTGGAATACACTCATAGTCACAGGAAGGTGTCAGGTGGTGTGCTTGAAGGATGCTGTGACCATGTTGGCCATGAGATTACAGTTGTTGCATGGAAAATTATGCAGACAGCAAATGACTAGTGGTTATTTTGGAATGATGACTTACATAGCTGTCTAGGAATCCCACTTGGGTGCTGCTAATGTCAACATGGCCAAGTGTGGCTAATGGCAAGGTGTACAAGTTACATGTGCTGGTCATAGTGGACATCTGTCTGTAGTCCTCCTGTGTTTCTTAGAAACATAGAAACAAAGACTTTGATGGCAGATAAGGACCACTTGACCCACCCAGTCTGCCCATTTCCCTACCTATTGGATAAGCTGCAGATTCTAGTTAACCAACAGCCTACTTACTGCAACCCCTCATTATAATTGCCTTATGTCTGTCCCATGCATGTTTGAATTCCTCCACTGTTTTAGACCCCACAACCTCTCCAGGAAGGCGGTTCCATGCATCTACCACTCTCTCCGTGAAAAATAATTTCCTCACATTACCCCTGAGCCATCCCCCCTCTAACTTTAAATTGTGCCCCCTTGTTCTTACACATCTCTTTTTCTGAAAGATGCTACCCTCCTGGACTTTGTTGATTCCCTTGAGGTACTTAAAAGTTTCTGTCATGTCCCCCCATCCCTTCTTTCATCAAAGGTATACATATTAAGCTCTCTCAATCTCTCTTCATATGGTTTCTGATGTAGACCCTGCACCATTTTAGTTGCCCTCCTCTGGACTGCTTCCATCCTGTCTATGTCCTTGCATAGATGAGGTCTCCAAAACTGCATGTAGTACTCCAGATGGGTTCTCACCAACTGTCTGTACAGAGGGATAACCACTTCCCTTTTTCTACTTGTGATGCCCTTCTCTATGCATCCCAGTATCCCCGTGGCTCTCCTTACTGACTTCTCAGTAAGGAGAGGACCAGCTGTGGGCATTCTCTGTGCTGCGTGTCCACCTTCTACTGTCCACTTTGCATGTACTGTAAATTGTGGAATGAGTTTCAGAAAACCAGTACTCACAGCCAAAACTGCAAGTGCTCACAGTGTGGAATGCACAAAGGACATTCAACTTGTGTACCTTGCACCAATACATGATATAGTACTATTTTCTAACAGTTAACAACCACTGTATTTCACCGATTAAAAGCCGCGGCTTTAAATACAATATTTGTTTTTTATATGGGCTTTAATTCGAGGGCGGCGTGTAATTGACAGCGGCTATAATTACAAACAGCTGTTGAGGCTAAGTATTTAACTTTGAAAATCTGACATATTCAAAAGTGACATGACATTCGGGTGCAACAGAGGGCACAGATAGGAAGTAGTTGCAATAGACCCGCAATAGACGCACAATGTGAAAGTGGGAAGCAGTGGTCATCGGTTCCCAAAATACATCGGAAGGGGAAGTGCCGTAGTTGTGAGCGTGTGGACAAAAGTGCCTCACTGTGTACAAAACAGCAATATCGCGAAGTCCTACAATTTTGTGTGTCGTTCCAGAGTGTGTCCGTGTAGCTGTCAGTGTGCTATCGACCAGCGGAACCGAACTGTCTTAACCACAACATAATGTTGTTTGTGGCGGTATGTAAGCGGCATTGAACTATTGTACCAATTAATGTATGAAATGGCATTGGCAAAAGTGTTTAAATAATGTATGTGTGCATCAGTAGTGGTATCATTTGAAAACAGTGTGGAACTTGAAAACTCAATGCAGGAGACGGCATGTCTATATTCAAAGAGTGCAGTATAAGAAGGTGAAAAAAGTAATATAACAGCTTATACTGTAAATGGGGGTGTCTTTAATTACAAACTTTATTTTTAGCCTGGGCTACAAATCGAGGGCAGCTTCAAAATGATGAAATACGGTATGTACTATTCAGAAAATCAAACCTAAGAACACTAACTGAATGGAATTTAAGACTGCAAAAAAAAACAAGGCCTCTCAGTGGCCAGTGGTTAAATGATTTCTACCACAATATATGGCACTGTGTCATCACACTTCAGATTGTGTGTTACCACACAGTGTGTCACTGTCAACAAGTGCATCATAGTAATCTCACATTCAAACAACATATAGAGTCATGCCACTAGTAAGTCGTTACTCTTGGCAACAGCATACAAATGTGACAGTGCAAATTAACAGATCCATGGTTCCATAACAGTATCAGTCATGGACATGCAGTATTTCTATGTTGCACATGTTTCGGAACAACTCTTTCATTATGGAACATCAGTACATTGTAACACCATGGTTCAAGACCATGATCATACTGCTGTACTAACTAGTTCAGGTTTGTGTTGAGAAGCTTACTTGTGATGCATATGCATTTCCCACAGTTTTCTGTGTGTGCCACACACTAGAAGAAACACTGCAAAGAGATGCAAAAAACACTATATTCATTGGCCAGCTTGTGCCACATTAACTGTTAACTGTCAACCATGCACATTGATATTGGTGGTACATATTAAACAGGTTGACATTACTGCAAGTGTGATCACAAACTACTTGCATTGAAATGAGTGTAGTGCTTATTTACCAAGCCTTCTATCACTGGCCATTTAGTCACAGCAATATTTGCAGGTAACATTGGAACTGATAACATTACAGTACCATGTCGGACAATGTTCCCTCATGGAGGGTCATAGCATCTTTCAACAAGTCCGCCACATACTGGTACGTCTTCTGTTCCTTGACCATTTTCACCACCAACTTGCTTTGTTTGTTTTGAGAAGGCAAATCTATGTCATTTCTTACTTTTATGTTTGCCTCTCTTGATGGTGGCTTCTTTGAGATTTCAGTTCACTGAATAGTACAGCATTGCCAGTTGTATCCTGGCTGTCATACCTTGGTAACTAAAGTGTTACTTTTTATGGCAGTATTTTATGTGCAGTGAATTGAAGATTTCCAAGTTAATAGTGTGGCAGACCTTTACTATTTTTTTAATGTTCTTCAATAGTCTAGTGTCCATCACAACACTCTTCAGCTTCTCATGCACTGCTTCACCTCTGTGAAGCCACATTGTTTCCTTTTCTTGCTCTTGTGATAGTGGTCTGTGCTCACAGTGATGATGCACAAGGCCTGTCTCCCACTCATGGATATTAGTTGTGAGGTCTAAAACAGATATCCAATTTTCACGTAGCATGATTGCATTCTCACCACATGTAGACACAGACCACCAAAAGTTATTAAGTATGGAATGGATCCATTCAAGGAGGGGTTTGTATTGCTCTTGTTTGACTTTAGCAGCTAATTTCTTTGCTATTGACTTGGAGACATGCCAGACATAAAACTGATGTTCCAAGCATGGGAACGCCACTCCATTTCCCATCAAGCTTCTGATCTGTGGATGTCTGTCAGTGGCCACGATTCATACAAGTCCTGCATCTAAAATGCTCTTCATACTATGCAGAAATTCCTCTTTTGGCATGACATTGGAGTTGGCGACCTCAGATACCTGAATAAGGGAAGACTCCAATATCTTGTTACTCTCCGTATCCATTACAGTGTATGTGAAACACTTGGCACTGTGGCCAGACAAAACACATCTACCATCGCCTATTACTGGCAGGTCACTGCCAGCAATCACTTCCCAATTCTATCTCTTTTTATTCATCCAACTGTTGTTAAAGCCTGGGAACAGATAGGAATGCTGCATGTCATTGTACTGTGACTCTGCAAATATGTTGAGTCCAAAAAAATGAAACAGATGGGACACATTTGCATATGAATTTCCACTGAAAAGAATGCATGCACTCATCAATAAATTACCGGCACCCATGCAGTTCAACAATAGCTTTGAGTACCATGTGAAGATGTGGCTTTTCCCACAGCGGAAGTTGGCCACCAACAGTGTTGCACAGACACGTTTCAGTGAGCATCAGTGGCAGTTTGCAGACCTGACATACAATCATGCTCATGAGTAACAGAAGTGCACTTCTGAAGACAATGAACTTTGATTGCTCTACCAAGTCCTCATCCGATGTGAATGACATATAACCACTGGTATCATCATCTATGTCGGTATCATCACTTCCTGGAATGAACATTAATGGTTCTTTGCTAGGATTGAGGTTATCATTCGAGGAGAAAGAAAGTTGACCATGTTCTGTCATCACATCAGATGCATTCATTTTTGCTGATGTGGAAGTACACACTGGTGCTTCTAAGTCAATGATGTCAATATCTTCATTTAGTTATTTGAGCGGAGTGGTATTTGCAGTACTGCCAGACAACGGCACCAGATCATGGAGTTACTGATTGTGAACAGGATTTGAAATATGTGTGATCTTTATAAACATTTTCTGGTGTTTCTAGAAACTGATAGCAGAAATCACGTGTCTCTGAGGAACATTAAAGGGACACTGTCAAACATTTTTTTCATTATAATATTTCTAGTTAAAACCCCAACGTTTTATGAGTGCTTACCTACTCTAAAATCCATTGATGTTGCTGTTTTTTGTATCTGCCTTTCTGCTTTGTAGGACAGAAATGCATGCTAAAGTATAATTATAAACAACCTTGTTTTGTTTTGAATCCTGTATCTATTTTTACTGCATGCTTCCTGAACAATAAAAACACCCCAAAACAGTGCAGCCACTCATGATACCATAGTCTCCTCTACTTCCACTGCATAATAGGTGGCTAGACCTTGTCTTGCAACAATGCAGTGGGAGTTGATCAAGGAATGTAAACAAACACGTTTTAGTGTGGTAACACCAGTATGGTGGGCAGTTTGTTTTTCATTGTTTAGAAGAAAAAAGAACCAGAATCAAACAACCAGCTATATCAGCAGTCTCTACAGAATGTGAACAGTCATAAGATGTGTTTTTCAAACCAGGGACACCCAGAGGCCTAAGGGGGTTAACAATATCCCTTTAAATGGTGAAGGATGTTGATGACACAGTCTGCTGTTGTGGTACTGTTTCAGATATACCACACATTCTCTGTGAAAGAAAAAGATGGGAAAGGTTACAATTCAGTAGAAGAATATTGTGTTAACTGTTAAGCTGCAACACAGTACACACATCAAAGAGTATGGCAAGCCATTAGGGACATAATTTATAATCTCTGGCTGTATAGAAAAACACATACACTATATAGTGAAATACATCAATCATATAGTTTCATAAGTAGTTTCAAGCTGAAAGACTTGCGTCCATAATGCTTGCCAATCCCATATTGTTAAAATAAAGTAGTTTTATCACCGCTAAAGCTATTGAGTCTAGCCTTAAACATATCCATATTTGTGCTTTCAACCACAGATGCTGGTAGGCTATTCCAAACAGTAACAACCCTGAGCATAAACCAATGTTTCCTCAAATTCGTATTCCACTTGGGTAGATCCAATTGCATGTTATGTCTTCTACCGCTAGTCCATCTGAACCTGAAAATTATTCCAAGATCTTCCCTTAGTGCGGTATCCTTACCAATTTTGAATATCATGCATAAATCACCTCTAAGTCTTCTATAGTGCAATGAATATAGGTTGAGTTTTTTCAATCTCATATTATAGGAAAAACTTTTCAGCCCATTCACAGATTTGGTGGCCCGGGGCTGTACTCCCTTAGTCTTAACCACATCCTCCCTATTTTGAGGTGACCATACCTGGGCACAGTACTCCAGATGTGGTCTCACCAGAGCTCCAAATAATGGCATGAAGACGTCCTCGCTTCTGCTGGAGATATGCCTTAAAATGCAGCTCAGATTTTGATTAGCTTTTTTACCTGTTTCTTGCAATGTACACTGAACTTTAGATTGGATGTTATTTTTACTCCTAGATCCCTCTCCTCTCCTCTCTAGCTTCAATTAAACTGTTGGTTCCTATGGTATATGTGTACTTATTATTATGAAGGCCCAAGTGCATAATTTTACACTTCAAGATGTTTGGTTCAAGTCTGCTAGAGTTGGTCCACAAATAAATTTCATCTATAGCCTGCTGCAGAGAGAGGGCCTCAGCTGTGTTAGTCACAGTTGTATCTGTTCTGCAGTCATTGGTGAATTTGGAAATCCATATATTAGGATTTTTAAGATTTAATGTAGAGATGTAAATGTTAAAGAGACAGGGCCCCAATACTGATCCCTGCGGCACCCCGCTTGTGACTGATGACCAGTCCGACATCACACCTCTCACCGCAACTATCTGTTTTCTCCCAGTCAACCTTACTATTATCCACCTTAAAATGTTTCTATCTATTCCAACATTTGCTATTATTTCTATCAGTTCAACATGGGGTAATTTATCGAACGCCTTAACATAGTCCATAAAAACCACATCCACTGCATTACCTGCATCCAGCTTAGAGTTAAATTTTTCATAAAAAGTAAATAAATTTGTCTGGCATGACCTAGACTTAGTAAACCCATGCTGAACAGGATCAATCAAATTGTTTTCTGCTAGGTAATCCCAAATCATAGTTTTTAAAATCCCCTCCAAAAGTTTCCCTATTAATGATGCAAGGCTTATAGACCTGAAGTTAGCTGGCTCAGACCTAGAGCCCTTTTTATGGAGTGGGACCACTATAGCAGCCTTCCAATCCTGTGGAACTTCACCCCTATCCAGAGATGATTGGAACAGGTAAGTAAGTGGAAATGTCAAGGGGTCTGCTAATTCGCGTAAAATTCTGGGGAGAATGTTGTCAGGTCCTGGGGATTTATTAGTATCTAATTTATTCAATCTGGTCCTAACCTCCTCTGGTTTTATAATAATTTTCCCTGGGATAGGTTCTAATTCAGCATATATGGGAGGGTTATCACCAGAATTGAAAACTGAGCAAAAATAGCAGTTTTGAATATCAGCAGTCTCTTTTTCAAATGCCAGTTCACCCATAGAGTTTTTATAAGGTCCTAGCTTTGTTGTAGTTACTCTTCATGCCATTTATATATGAAAAAAGGACTTTTTATTATCCTTAACCTTAGTAGCCAGGGTGATTTCTTGCTGTACTCATGCCTTTTTAATAGATGCTTTGACCTCTTTAGTGCATTTTTTATACTTCTGGTAGTTAGTTACTGTTTTGCCCTTTTTGTATTTTTTGAATAGTCTATCTTTTTTATTTATTAAGTGCTTGATGTTTTTATTCAGCCAACATGGGGTTGGTTTTTTGCTGCCCTTATTGTTGTGGAGTCTTGGGATATGTGTACTAATTAGTTGATTACGTTTTGCAAGGAGTATGTTCCACATCGCCTCTTTATTGTTTCCATTTAGGTCCTTAATCCAATTCCATAAGGCTAAATCCTTCTTGAGTTGAGCAAAGTTTGCACTGGCTAGGTTGAGCTTAGTAATCCCCCCCCCCCACCAAGATTTGAAGGTAATTCCAAACCTTTTAGCCTAAATAAAACTGTGAAATTATCGCTATTACCCAAGGGGGGGGAGAGATCTCTACCCTATCAACTAAGTCCCCCATGTTGGTTAGTAAAATATCAAGAATATTATTGCCTCTGGTATTATCATGTACCTTTTGATCCAGTCCAATCTGGTCAAATACGTCTATGTACATGTCTTCAGTTTTGTTTCCCCCTTTTGTTAATTTCCAGTCAGTATTGGGGAGGTTGAAATCTCCCAGCACTAATAGCTTGTCAGCAGGGTTTAGGTTGCTAAGTTGCTTGAGGAAGGCTAAGTCTTTACCTGAGGTAATGGAGGATGGTCTATAAAATAGCTAAGTTATTATTTTGGGGCCAGACAGTGGTAGTAACTTAATCCAAATAACTTCAAGGTCAAAGTCTTCCTGGAGTATTTGAACACTTTTTATAGAATTGTGAACATATCTTGAATGTAAATTATCTGCCTTTGCAGATGACCTGCTTATACACACAGAGAACAGCAGAGAATCCTTACCGCGGGTTTTGCAAATTGTTTCCGATTTCGGCTTTTTTTCTGGTTATAAACTTAATAAGAATAAAACCAAGGTGTATACGTTATCCCCTCTTTTGTCAAGGGACTGGTGCTCATCCTTGGGCTTACAATGGGAGCAGGATCACCTGGTTTACTTGGGTATTAGAATTTCGAAGGATCTTACTAACTTAGTGAACCTCAACCTATCCCCTGTGATCAAGACTATCAAAGAAGATTTGGAAAGATGGAACAGGTTACCCCATCTCTCTCTGGGGCAGAGCTAATACAATAAAAATGGCTGTTTTGCCTAAAATTTTTTACACCCTCTTTAATCTTAATACATACCTGCCCAAGTCTTTCTTTAGGCCTTTGCAGAGAATCTGTTCAGATTTTCTGTGGAAAGGTAAAACCCCTCGCCGGGCTTATGCCAAGCTTACCCACCCAAGAAAACTAGGGGGTCTTCAGTTGCCTGATTTTTTATGTTTATTACCTGGCTATTCACGCCACTAGACTTGCACATTGGGCGTCTGGAGCTGAAGCAGCCCAGGATTTTGCCCCCTGGATAAGCTTGGATCGGTCGTTAACTGATATTTGCAAGGTAGATTTGGAAGCCTTACTATATATCCCTTGGTCTAAAGTTCCCAAGAAGACAAAATACTCCCCATTAGGCTGGGATATGAAGGCCCTACAGCAGCTTTATTCTTTACTCCACAAATCTAATATAAAGGATTTGATGCAACCTTTGCTCAATAACCCTAACTTAAAAATAGGTAACCACCCAATCAGTAAATTGCCAGGTGAATATTGCTCCAAAATTCGACTAACATGTTTGGTTTCGGGTGACTCTTTGCTATCGATATCCACGCTAGCCACTAAATTCAAGGTGAGGCAGACTGATCTATTACGATTGTACCAGATTCACCAGAGTGTAGGTTCCTTTTTAAGGAAAGGGCCATGGCCTGAAGGAGCTGGAGTTATGTTAGAAAAGTTAAGAAAATTAGCAGAGGGCCAGAAAGCAATTTCCAAGATTTATAAGTTTATCTTGTCAGAGACAATGTACATGCGTACTCCTACAGCACACTATTGGGAGGTTAATCTCACTGGAAGATGGCCGGTTAAAATGTGGGAGAAGATTTGGGTTGATATCTATTCTTATATCAAGCAGGATAGACTTAGGAATATTCAATTTAACATCCTGCACAATCTTTACTTTACCCCTGCCAGACTATCTCGAATCAGTAATTCTTTTTCATCTAAATGTGAAAATTGTGGGGACTCATTTGCTACTTTACATCACAAATTGTGGGCTTGTCCCAAAATTGCTAAATTCTGGAATTCAGTCAAACAATGGGTGGCTCCCTTTTTTAATATCTCAGTTTTTTTTTAATGAAAACACATGCTTATTGGGGACGTACGCTCAGATTCCAACTATGTCTCAAAAGATGCAGGTGGCCATGATAGCCTTGGTTACCAAACTGGTAATACTTCGCCACTGGCAGAGCAGATGGGAACCTTCATTCAGGTAGTGGTGGGATGAGCTTTTAAATGCTTTAAATGCTGAAAGATGTGTTACCCATTTCTTTCAGTCTTCGGAAAAGTTTCATAGGTGTTGGGGTGGATTTCTTGTAAATTTGAAGAATAAATATGGTTATTAAAGGAGACTAATCTTGAACCCCACCAACCAAGAGTTCCCTTTGGGGCTATGAGAAGATCAGACTCTCTCCTTCTGGTGTCTGAGTCTCCCCCCTCCTGGATAGGTTGGGAACTTGACTTGGCCTACTAGAGGGGTGTTTCTTCTGCATGTCTTAGTACTCCTCTTTCTCTCCCCCCCTTCTCCCTTTTTTATGTCTAAGGTTGGGTTTCTTCAGTTGTCTCCCCCTCCATCAGTTCAGAATTAAGGTTTGTTTTTGTAATCCGGTTTTAATTTTGCCATAATATAATTCGGGAAGAGTGTAACTCTGTATAATACTTCTCATGTATTGCTGCCAAAGTGGGGGTGGCTGGGGTGGTTTTTCCATTTTTTTGTATGGTAACTCACAAATGCTATCTTCTACCTTTCTGTCAAGGTTTGTTGGGTTTGTTTTTAGTTGTGTTGTCTGAAATAAAAATGAAGTTAATTGAAAAAAAAAAAAAATTGTGAGCATACATTGCTTTCTCCACCCCCCCTTCCTATATACTCATGATTTGTGGTATAGGTTGTAGCCTTGGATAGTTTCTCCCATATATCATTGTGGTCCCACCAGGTTTCAGTAATACAGGCTATGTGTATATTTTGTGATACAAGTATATTTTTAAGTTCGTCAAATTTATTTACTAGACTTCTGGCATTAAGAAGTGCAACCCTCCAATCAGGTTTCTTTGTATTGTCCTCTCCTATAGCTGTTGCTAGGGTAGTATCTAACATGGGCTGCCCCCATGCCAGTTTAAATGAAAGTCAATGACTTTGTTCAGCTTCCTGCCCAGTATCGTAGTACCTGCCAGACTGAGGTGGAGACCATCTGATTTAAAAAGGGACTTATAGTGTATGGTGGAACATTGTATTTAGCAGAAATCCATCATTTACTAGTCTTGTTGTACCATCGTTGTAATGTCAGTAAGCTGTTGTACTATTGTTAGTACATCACAACGATGGTACAACAGCATTGACTGTGTGTGTGCATGCGCAAGTGGCGGTTCTTAGCACATCGGAAAACATCCGTGACAGTTTACTGATCGAACAGGAAGTTTACATCGATCGGTAAGTGACGATTTTGTGTTTTTGAATCTTATGCGGTGCACAGCAGCTCACCAGTCTTTTTGAATGTAAAAAAAAAATGCATTTGGAAGAAGTGAAATATTTTCGCAAACTTTTGAGCGGGGGATCCCTGATATCATGGCATGACCAGAGAAGAAGTGACAAGCAATTTATTTACTAATGCCCATACACTATACAATATAATGGATGGGCATCAGTAAACAAAAACACTGTCTTCACTTCTCGAGGTTATATGACAACCGTAAACCTCTCAAGCTTCTCTCTTGAGGTTTACATGGTTGTCATGACAACCTCTCGAAGTGAACAACAGTGTTGTTGTTCACTGTTGCCCATCCATTATCCTCTATGTTACTGAAAGTAACTGAGTTGTCCATAAACCCTAGATTATCAGACCTACAAAAAGATCTTAACCAATTGTTAATAGATTTAATTGCCCCATCTTTATATTCAACGTACCTGTGTGCTGGTAGTACACCAGAAATAATTATTTCCCCTCCATTTTCTTTAATTCTTTTTTTTATAGCAATTATTTTAGTCTGGAATGCTGTCAAATAATTTTGTTAATGTCGTTGGCATCTATATGCATAGCAATCAGAGGTGTAACCTTATTTTCCACAAGTCCATCTAATAAGTCTGAAACATCACCCACTTTAGCTCCAGGCAAGGTGCAAACAGTAGTACTAGATTTTCTGCCTTCACATACTACAGAGTCAACTCCTTTAATTATAGAATCCCCTATGACTACTGTAGTATGTCATTAGTCGGCGTCTCATTGACTGATGATGTAACCTGGTCAGTTAAAGGATCTGGCTTAGTATGACTACTGTGCGGTTTGTGCATGGAACTGCCCTCAGGATCTGTGTGATCAGTGAAACACTCAAATTTATTTTGAAGTGGTAGGGGTAATTTCCCACTTTGACTGTTGCATTGTGTTTTTTTGTGACTCTTTGGTTGTTCCCACAATATCTCATTAGAAGCCTGAATAACCCCTAATACTGTGTTTTCAGACTTTTCCTGCTCCAAGAGCTTCCTATCTGTGCCTACTAGTAGTGGGTCTTCAGCTGTAATAATATCCTGGGCAGCCACATCTATAAACTTTTCCAGTATAGCAATTTCTTATTTGGTTTCTAGTCTCTGCATTAGTATCACAATTTCATTCCTTAATGTGCTAATCAGTGTGCAATTATCACACACAAACTCCTTGCACACTGGTTCATCAGTAAATATTTTACATTTAATGCATACCCTTTTTGTTTTGCTGCCCCTCTTTCCCTTGGCTTGTGCCATAATGATGCCTTCAAATACTAAACAACAGTCTATTGGGTGTGCTGATTGGACTTACATTTTGTGTAACATTTTTCTTCTTTGCTAATAAGCAGAAGGCTGTGCCCTGGTACCCTGCGTAACCAGGGGACACAGCTGACATGCGCCAATGAGCATGTCTCTGTACACATCTCCGTAAGTGTCAACGTGCGCACCCTGCCCACACTAGCTCTGCTCACCTCAGAGCAGAGCAATAAGTACAAATGCACCTGGAAGTATACTGCAAGGGGTCACTGGACCCTTGCAACTAAAGTTGCAAACATAAAGGTTTTCATTTCTCAACTTGCCGTGTGTCTCCCACTCATATGTGGATAAGGCACATAAAGCACTAAAAGCTCAATAAAGTATTGTTTTTAAAAAAATATATAGCAATATGCGTAGTTCTCCCAACTCTTGTGTACTACAGTGCTCTCTTCCTGGTCAGGTGACAGGGCTCCAAGACATACAATGCTTTACACTGCTGTTAATAAAAATGTGAAATATATATATACAGTACATCATATAGTGAAATGCATACACAATGTAGTGAACCACATACAATGTCTACTGAAATATATACATCATGTAGTGAAATACATAGTGGGTGGAATATTCAGACTGTGCCAGGCTGTGGTGCAAGCTGGGGCGCAGCGCAACTTGGATGCACAGGGGCGTTGGCAGGGTGATAGTCAATGGAGCTGCACCATGGAACAACATCACTGAATATCGCTCCTTGGCCACCTGCAGTGCACACAGCGCAGTGGCACTGCACCAGCGCAAGTGGCCAGAGTGGAGCAGGGGGATGCACAAGTGCCATTGCGATAGGCACAACCACCGCAATATTCAAAAGTGCACATGCAAATGGGGCCTTAATGTATGCAAGGCACAAATGGGGCCATTTGCATGTCATTATGACCCCATATGCATGCAGGTGCGCTGATCCCCAACGACTTGCACCCAGCGCCCTGCCAGGCTGCAGCTGTCGGGGACTGACGCCCCCTGCACATCGCGGCAAAGTGCCCCAATGCCCAATCACAGGCATATGTAAATTGAAGAACATGTCCAATATGCCCAGTGGTCCAGTGGACCTCTTGCAGCTTGATCACGGGCATAAGTATGTTTTAAACAGTTAACTCCATCCCTGGTGGTCCAGTGGACCGCTCGCAGCCTGATCGTGGGTGTCAGTAATAAATAATTACACACCAATCCAACCCTGGTGGTCTAGTGGTACCCCCTCCCCACCTGCCCACTAAGCCCCACTGCCCTGCTCCCCCCCGGTCAGTGGTGGGCGGCAGCTCCCCACCCGCTTGCTGCTCTGCCACCTGCTGACTGACTCCATACAGTAGGGCTGTACACCTATTGGTCCACTGCATGAGCCAGTGGGCGTGCAGCCCATACTGTACTACACAGTGCAGATGTGTGAATGGATCCATTCACATATCTGGACTGTGTAGTATGGTACTGGCTGCACACCCATTGGCTCACACTGTAGACCAATGGGCATACAGCCCTACCATATGGAGTCAGTCAGCCGGCGGCAGGGTGGCAAGCGGATGGGGAGCTGCCTCCCACCGCTGACCGGGGGGAGTGGTGTGGTGGGGCTCAGTGGGCAGGTGGGGAGGGGGGTACCACTGGAACTCCAGGGTTGGATTGGTGTGTAATTATTTATTACTGACAACCGTGATCAGGCTGCAAGTGGTCCACTGGACCACCTGGGATATTGGACTAATAATTTCCTACATATGCCCACGATCGGGCTGCAAGCGGTCCACTGGACCACCAGGGATAGTGTTAACTGTTTAAAACATACTTATGCCCGCGATCAGGCTGCAAGTGGTCCACTGGACCACCAGGGATGGAGTTAACTGTTTAAAACATACTTATGCCCGTGATCAGGCTGCAAGCGGTCCACTGGACCACTAGGGATAGAGTTAACTGTTTAGAATATACTTATGCCTGCGATTGGGCTGCGAGCGGTCCACTGGACCACCAGGGATATAGGACTGTTAATTATTTCTACATATGCCCGTGATCGGGCTGCTAGTGGTCCACTGGACCACCAGGGATATGGGACTATTATTTTTTCACGTATGCCCATGATCAGGCATGGGGGGGCGCCACCACGGCTGCGCTGCCATAGTTAGGCCACCCACAGGTGGCAGCTGCCATGTTGCACCCTGCAATATGGCAGCTCACCTGTGGGTGGCCAGTTGTTGCTCCTTTTTTTTTGGCTCACCTGTGTGCAGCATAGGTAGGGGTTGCACATGCATGGGCTCAGTACATCCCGGGCTGAATATCGGGATGTGCGGAGTATGCATGGGCATGCCCCCCACCTGAGCCACATACATTACTGATGCGCTCCAGCACATCGAGATTTGTGCCAAGCTCAATCCCCCTTTGAATATCGTGCCGGGGTGCATCAGTGGATTGCCCATGGTGCAACTGTGTTGCGCCATGTGCAGCCCTTCTGAATATCCCTCCCAGAGTGTATACTGAAATACATATATCATATAGTGAAACACATATATTATATAGTGAAATGCTTACATTATATAGTGAAATACATACACTATCTACTGAAATCCAGATACTGCGTACTGAAAATCCACATACACTATATACTGACACAAATGTACTATGTACTGAAACATATACACTACCTATTGAGATACATACACTACAGACTGAAACATTTACATAAACTATCTACCGAAACAAATATTCTATACATTGTAACACACGCACTATATGTTGAAAACAAATCTGCATACACTATATACTGAAACAAATGCACTATATATTGAAATACATACACTATCTATTGAAATGCAGACACTACACATTGGAAAAAAGCACATACACTGTCTACTGAAACAAATATACTATACATTGAAACATCTACACTTTATATTGAAGTACATACACTATATATTGACATAAATACACTATGCATTGAAAAATCTGCATACACTAAATACTGAAACAAATACACTATATGTTAAAACACTTACCCTACCTATTGAAACATTTTGCATACTCTATATACTTAGAGAAATATATTATATACTGAAACACATACACAGTATATTTAAAAAAAAATCTATGTACTGATACAAATACACTACATGGTGAAACACACACACTATGTATTGAAATACATACACTGCAGACTGAAAGATTTACATACACTATATACTGAAACAAATAAACTATATACTGAAATGGACTACATTCTGAAACTACCCAGCCCCCCCCTTGAATGGCCTGCCACTGCACTCCTTGCCTGTTACATTCAGTTAGCTGCTGGCTTGATGAGAGGATGTCTAAAACTGCAGAGCAGAAGGTCTACAAAACAGGGTTATCTCTTATTATACTTCTTTATGGAGTTTTACAACTAGTTTTGCTTGCACACCTTTAATCAAATTTCAAAACATTGTGATGTGACAAGAAACATTTAGAACTAATTTAAAATGCTGTAGTTTATTCTTTTAAATAAGTGCTGCCTTCATTTACTGTTAGACACATCTGTATAGGAAGCTAATACTTAGGATATTCCTAAAATGCCAGTCTTATACCACATAAACATAGGGAACTGCATGCATTTTTCTAAGTTAAAGTTTTGTTCAGATTTATGTGTAATTAATTACTGTGTTGGTCCGGCAATTTATCTGAGCTGAATGCTTGGGAAGTGTACTGCAGAAGCTGTGAAAGTGTAAGCTAAATACTTTCCTACTTTGCACTCTACTGAGTTAGTTTTGATTAAGTTTTTGTTTTTATTTTTATTTGAATGTTTTGTTTAATAAAGGTTCTTGGTTAAGAAAAAATATGTGTATTTTGCAGCAATCGTTCAAGGCCCAATTATCGTCAGGAGCTCAGCTGGCATTTGCATAATTTGCACTTTTTGTTCTGAATAACTTCACTGTGATGCCTCACTGGTGGCTCTCACAACTCCTAACCTCCCATTATATTTCTGCGGAACATTGCAAGGTGGACAGAGCTTTGCCAAGACTTGGTCTTCACTAATAAACCTGCCCTGGTCTAGCCTCATAGTGCATAGTTACACTGTTTATATGGTATGACTGTGTTATTGAGTTTGAGATTCCCAAACTGTGTTTCATTTCTTTTTCCATTGAGATGTTTATCTTTTAGGTTATCCACTGACCCCCTCGCACATTGGCCTGTCAATTCACATTACCCAAAATCACCAGGACTTACCTGTTCTGAGATCTCCCATGGCCCCCCCCGTGGTGGGGCCAGGATGGAGAGGGCCATTCACAAGGAGACGCATATTCAGACAGCAGCAGAGCCTGGTTAGTAGTGCAAAGCCTGTTGCAGGTTGGTGGATTATTTTGCCATTGGAGGTTTTCTACCTTTGGTTTATCCCTGGGCAGTCAAGTATGCAAGGATGCCAATCCAATTAAAGGCAAGTACTGCTTTGTGCCTACCTGAACCCTGCCCATTATGCTACTCTGATGCCCTGCCAGCATTCCTCCTAGGTGGCTGTTAAAAAGCAGGGTGGTCAGACTCCCCCTCCCTGAGAGGAAAGCAGTCCCTGAGATGCTCAATCATCTCTCCCGCCAGCTAACTCCTGTTTGACCTAGGTCCTCCCCCAAAACTGGGCCACTGGCATGGGAGGCAGTACAGCTACCACCAAGCCACTAAGCCAGCCCACCAGACTGTATTTTTATAAGTAAATAAAAACAGCACTTGGATGAAAGAAGAAATTGTATTTTAGCTACAGTTGAGGCACATCACACTGTTCTGAAATTGGATAAAAGTTTTCCAAGGAAAATAACATAAAATAATATATAAAGATGCAGAATAAGATAATCCATTTTTGTTTACTTTCTGCATCTTAAGAGGCATCGGCAGGGGATTTTTTAGTCAATTAGGGCCCCATTTTCAGAAGGTTAGCAGAGTGCTAAACATCTAAGCACTGTGCCATGTGGGAGAACAGAATGGTTGAACAGGTGCCATATATTTAGCAGCCCTTGATGCTAACCTGATCATGTGCATGTGCATATGTACTACTAAAGCCTTGCAAATGAGGGATCCCCTCCTGTATACAGAGCACAGTGCTACATAAAATGTTTTGAAAGTGCTTAACAACTGAAATTGCAATACTGTTTACTGCTTCCAAAAATCTTGCCCTCTTTTGAGCACACAGTGGTGCATAATGTCACCCTACCCCTTGTCACCATTCTGATGCTCCCAAGTAGTATACCAAAATGATCCTTGGCATATAAAGGTTCTACACCCCTGATCGCAGTTTAAATGGCTCCAGTTATTATGGTAAAATGATCCTTGGTGTCTAGTGCCCCACCCCCAGGCATTCTAAGCTGGGAACTCAGTTCCAGATGCATCCTGGAGAAGAAGACCTTGTACAAGTGGGGCTTAGGTAGCACAAAAGTTCAAAATACATAACATACATGGAGCAGAGTGGTACATAACTGCAAATTACATTGGGAATAATACATGCAAGATGTGAGAACTTGAGTGACAAGCAAACAATCGACAATGCATATCCAGTGCAGTCAGGCACTACAAATATATGTTAGCAATCAAATACAGAGCAGTTTAAATCAACACTAGCTGTAAACATTTGTGCATAATGCCTAGTGTGGAAGCATAAGTGCCAAATAATAGCTGTATCTACATTGGAAAAAAGTCATAGGAGAGCAAGAGGAAAAATTAGAGCAAGTGCAGGAAGGAGAGGCAAGACCTCTGAAGTGGTTTAAAAGAATCCATGGGAGGGAGGAAGATTGGTGAATTGCTGGGGTGAGGGAGTTCCAGATTTTAGGGAAGTGGTGGCTGAACGTGGCTTTGCTGATGGTTGTGGAAACTGAAGGGACTGCTAGGGTTCGAATATTTCAGCTTCTGATGATATGGCTGTGCTGGGGGAATGGAGAGATAGGAGGCTAGGGGAAACAAACCATATTTGCCAACAAAGCTGGCACAGTGGGCATTGTGTCTGTCCACAAGAGAAGAAAAGGAAAGATATTTATATATAGAACAGTGATGAATCCAAGAAGGATAGTCGAGAGTGTAATGGCAGAAATAGTTGAAGAGTGTGTCCAGTCTGGCAAGGGTAGTGACTGGGGCTATGCTGTAGACCACATCACCATAGTCAGAAATTGGGAGGATCATTCTCTCAATAATAGCAAGGTGTGCTGGAGGTGGGATACAGTCACAGTTCCTATAAAGTTCACCAAATTGGGGTGCAGCTTTTTGACTATAGCATCCACTTGTTCAGAAAAGTTTAGGTGCAGGTCTATCCAGATACTAAGATAACTAAAGGTGGTAACATCCTGCACAGGGGAGCCATCCAGGGTATGGATAGTAGGAAGGGGAGGGAGCCTAGCTAGTATGTGCCTTGTGCCAAAGGACATGGAGACAGTCTTCTTGGCATTGAGGAAAAGCTGATTTGTGTGCAGTCAGGGCTGAACTTGATCAAAGTCCAGCTGGAGTCTGTGGGCCTGCTGTGAAGAGGACTGTGTCATCCATGAATATGTGAATGGATGCAGACAAGTATAAGAAGGGGAGATCATTAAGAAAAAGGGAGAAAAGTAGAGGGTCTAACACAGATCCTTGTAGGACCCAAGTGGATACAGGCAGGGAGGAGAGAGAGAGGGTCACTAATTTTGACTGCTTGGGACCTACCCATGCAGTCAGAGTGGAACAGCCAATGGCTGAGTTAGAGAGGCCTGCAGCCTGGAGTTTGGCTAATAATTGGGGTGGGAGACAGGGTTGAATGCTTTGGCTAGATCAACGAAGATAGCAGAGGTGAATAGGCTGTGATCCATATCATTGTGGATGGAATTGGTGAGCCTGAGCAAGGAGATGGTGGTGGAGTGATTTTTGCGGAAGCCGGACTTGTATTGGGTGAAGAAGGAAGAGGAGTCCAGAAAGGGAGAGAGTTGTGACAAGATAATTTGTTCCTATATTTTGGAGGGAGGAGAGAAATGGGTCAGTAGCTGTTAGTACCAGATGGGTCACAACCCTTTGGAGGAGGAGTAATAGTGACAGTCTTCCAGTCAGCAGGGATGAAGGAACAGCAGAAAGAGAGGTGAGGGAAGTCAGCCAATGGGGAAGAGATTGCAGCAGCAGACAGATGGAGGAGCTTGCTATCCAGACCATCTGGGCTCCTGCCCTTGGGAGGATTAAGAGTGGGAAGGGTGTTGGTGATGGAGGATGGAGTTACTGGAGGAAAAAAAAACATTGGGGGAAGGAAAGAGATGACAATCATGCAGGCTGGCAGGGATGAGACGGAGGTGAGGAAGGGAAGAGGGAGGAGAGGAGAAAGGAGGTGCAGGTGATAAAAAGGAATTACACGTATGTGGTGATGAAGGTGGGGTTAGAGATAGGGATGTCACCCACTTTGAGGACAGGCAAAGGAGATTGAGTGGGAGGGAAGAAGAGATTGCAGCAGCCTTCCAAAATTTAGACAGGTAATGAATGTTGGTACTGAAGGTAGACCTAAAATATTCACTTTTAGCAAGCCTTATTGCCCTGGTACAGGTGTTGAGGAGGTGATGATACCTCTGGAAGCCATGGGGAATGGGTTACGTTTATTTTCTGACCAGGCCAAATCATGCATTTGCAAGCAAGCTATGAGCTCGACCATGATCTAGGGGAGGTGGGGTGCCTTTTCTCATGTCCTACTCTGGGGGGAGTGGCAGTCCCATATTTTGAGGAATTTTCTTTTGAAATATGTAAGCATGGAGTCAGTGGAGCAGACCAATGAGAAAGGGGACTAATCAGAGTGGCTTGGCTCACGGCGCAAGGGGGTGAGGTCCAGGGATTTGAAGGAAAATATAAGCAGTGTTTTGGTGGGGGGTAAGTGGGCTTTAGTTGAATGAGAGGCAGCAGAGGGTTGTGATTATGGTGTCGAATCAGAAGTGAGGGAAGTCAAGAGTGGAATGCCACAGGGATCCATCCTGACACTTGCTCTCTTCAATATGCTCATTAACAATGTTTGAGAATGAATCTGGGTCTGTGTCTCTTTGAAGATGGCACCAAGCTCATGGGATGGTAGATAGTGATGGGGGAAGTAAGGAAACTGCAGACTGACATGTAAAGATCAGAGAGGTGGCCTAAGGTTTGGCAGTTGAAATTCAATGCCAAAAAGTGCAAGGTGATTCACTTAGGGAATAAGAATCCCAGGACAGGGTACTGGATAGGAGGGGTAGAGCTGAGTACTACAGCTGAGGAAAGAGACCTAGTAGTCATCATTAGTGACTCCCTTAAACAATCAAGCTAGTACAGTGAGGCATCTAGTAAGGCAAATAGGATACTAGGATGTGCCAGAAGGGGTTCTGATAGTAGAAGAAAAGAGGTTTGCTGCCTCTTTATTGATTGTTGGTGAGGCTGTGCCTGGTATACTGTTCAGAGTTCTGAACTTCTGAAGACCTCACCTCAGGAAAGATAAGGACAAAGGGTGATCAGGATGATTCAGAGCTGACAGGACAGATCATAAGAGGATCTGCTTAAGGCACTGAACATGTCTACACTGAGACCAGACAAAAGAGGAATGATATGATAGAGACCTTCAAGCTCCTGTAAGGAATAAACAAGGTGAATGGAGAAGAACTGCTTAGCATGAGTAACAGTTCAAGAGCATGGGGGTACAAGTAGAATCTGATGGAAGGGAGGTTCAAGAGGGATATTGGAAAGTTTTATTTTTCCAGAAATACTGGTGGAAATGTGGAATAGTCTGCCAACTGAGATGGCAGGCACCAAAACCATAAATGGTTTCAAGCATGGTTGTGACAAAGTGAAGGGTATAATGGTTACTCAGGCTGATAGTAATAGGGAGGGGGACAGGAGAGTGGATAGTGAAGGCTAGTACCCTGTATGAACAGTAGGTTCTGAGGTTTAATAGGGGAAATAGAGGCAGACAGGATGTACCATTTTTTTCTGCCATCATTGTCTATGTTTCTGTGTTTCTATTTTTCCATGATCCCTGACATCTAGTAGCCCCACCTGCTAGTTGCTAATCTGAGCCCCCTCCCACATCCATCCAGCCAGTTCTTTCCACCCCTTCCCTATTGGTCCCCCATTTACTCAAGATTACAGCCACTTCCCTGTGACTGTGATCGGTACAGCGTCTTAGCTCATTACCTTGGCTGATCACTGTCTGAGTGAAAGGGAGTGAGTGCACACCTACTGTAGAACATCTGTTTCTATAGTAGGTGTGTGCTCACTCCCTGTCACTCAGAAAGTGGCTAGTCAATGTGGCAAGCAGAGGGGCTGGGCCTGGCACTGTTGCAGTGGGAGGGACTGGCAGCTGTGGTAATTTATGAGCCACCATGGGGAGAGGGGTGGAAGGTCCTTAATGGGTGAAATTGGGAGGACGCTCAGACTTGCAATCAAGGTGATCTAGATGCCAGGGATCCTCTTAATATATTAATCAGAAGCATCTGAATGGTGATTGGGGGTGAGGAAATTCTAGATGCCAGGGACCATTTTACTAATTGGGGTTATCTGAAAGTGACCGGGGGAACTACTAGATGCCAGGGATAATTTTATTATATTATCAGGGGCATCTGAATTGCAATGAGGAGGTGGGGCTGGCACTGCTCTGTATACTTCCTCCATGAAGTCATGCACAGAGGCATTGTGCAGAGATGTTAGTTAGCCCATATGGACTGGCAAATGTCCCAGTAGCACCTTTCCTGCCCTATGGACTTAGCATGCTGAGAGTTGAAAAATGACTTATGGGGTAAAGGTGCTATCCTGTTTGGGACATGCTTTCTCCCTTTGTTCCTCTGAATCCCTGTCCTACTGGAGGCTGTGATAGTGCCTAGTCAAGTCACAGTGGGCTATCCAATGGGATCCTGTGATCACTGTATAGTGTGGTTGAATATTATGATGGGTGCAAAGGCAAGCCATAAAAAGACGATGGTCCTGGACTTTAGTAGGTTGGATTTTAAAGAAATGGGAGACTTTTTCAGAAGCAGCCTAACAGGGGAGGATTGTCAGAGAAGGGTAGAGGAATGGTGCAGAAAATTAAGTAAAGGCATAGGGAAGGCAACCAGCATTTTCATGAAGGAAGTGAGCAAAAGCAGGAGGAAACAAGCATTTGTCAGTGCTGAATGTTGTCTTGCTGGCATTGGTATTGGTAGTGCAGGAGTTAGAGAGATGCATAATAGGAATGGCAGTGAAGTATGGAGGTGATGCCAACGCCACGTCACACTGCAGAGACTGACAGGCATTGAGGTGTGCTTTTGGGTTGTCAGCCATAATGCTCATGCCATTTTACCTCACCCTACCCTGCAGACTCGACAAGTGTTGCATTGTGCCTTGGGGCCATCGGGACTTACACTCACCCCATTCCATAAGGAAATATGTTGAGATGGGTGCACTATAAGAGAATGGGGTGAACTTTTGGGCCAAAGAGTCCAAGGTACACCTTGATGCATGTCACAGGCTGCAGGGTGGGGGTGGGGTGGAATGGCATGACCACTACAGCCAACAATCCAAAGTCACCCCACTGATACCAGTCAGTCTCTACAGGATGGGATATTATGGTTAGAAACCTTAATGCCCCAGGCGTTTGTTGGTATTTGCACTCCAAATTTTCAACATGGGCTTTTTGTGACTGCATCTCATGAAAGCATTTGGGACCTTCGTTCATGAACAGTGGCACTGTGATTTTGTTAATGTGTCCTGAATGTTGACTTCCCACAGCAACTGTGGCATTCTGTGCCAGATGTGCGGAAACACATTTTGGGTAGGATGTGAAAAATGACAGCTCTACTATTCATAAGGACATGTGAAGAAATGGCAATGTTGGAAATCTGGAGTGAAAATATTAAAAATTCTTGAAGTTACAAGTCTGCATGGAAACTGCATGATGCACACTGATAACACAGTCATTTTGTGGAATTTGTTCACCACATTTTCAACACAGGCATTTTTTGAACCCATCTTATGAACAGTGACAATGTTGTTTCGTTAATTGGTTCCAAAAGGTGATTCTGCGCAGTGACTGTGAAATCACCTTTCAGGACCCGATAATGAAATGAAAGTGACTGAGTTCATGAAGTAGGTGCCCAAGAACCCCATGTTGAAAATTTGGAGCCAAAAGTCACAAAAATGGATGAGATATCCACCTAAGTTCAACCCCCCCATTGATGCCATTATACAGCTTGCCAGCATTTCTTCAGTTCGTGGTCAGCTTTGAAGAGTGCAGACGTGTTCCTTCTCCACCAAAGACCACAGAGTTGGACTCTGGAGGTAGGTATGGGCTGAGGGTGTGTGGGGAGGTGGGGTGCGCAGAGGGTGGGTGCAGGTTGGGGGAAGGGACCCAATGGCAAAGGACCATTTTCTTTGTAATAACACCGCAGACCATTTTCTTTTTTTTTTACAGGTGTAAGGAAAATGTTGGGCACACTGGGTTGGGTTTCCAGTGTGTCCCATGAGTTTATGGTATGATGTTAGCCACACTGCGGTGGGCAGGGGGAGGAAAATGACAACATGATTGGCTTTTGGACACGGAGGCACACTGGGGTGGGTTCCCAGTGTGCCACACAATCTTGGGGGTTAACTATGCTGACAGGGGGATTGGGCACCCCTGAAGTTGGTTTGCTGGGGATTGTGAGAGGCAGACGGCGACAGCTGCAACCATGTTTATTGAAATGTTACACCAGGCAAGGCACACCCTACAATGACAGGGAGCACCCTCACTGCAGTGGTGGAATTGTTTCAAGGTGGTGGCATGCTTTTGCAGTGCTGTCATAGACAGCGTGCTATTTAATTCATGCCACAGAGCCCAGTAGTGGCGCCATTGGCCACAACACGACCACACCACCAAAACCTGCCACCACAATATGTTTTCTGCACTGTGCGCACAAGACAACATAAAAAGGACCATTATGGTACTGTAGGGAAGATGCCATGAAGGTGTCTGAAGCACATCCCCCAACTAGTCTGGTTAAGCAACTCCTACAATGTTTTGGAGGAGTGAGATCACCTCACAATGGCACCCACAGATGAGACCAAGGTGGATGGGCAGATCCTCAGGGATGCAGCACCAGGAAAGGGGGAAAGAAAACCCCAGATAAGGAGGAAGCTTCTCCTGGTGGGGGACTCAGTTGTCTGAGGAGTGAAGTTAAGGGAACCTAGCAGGAAGGACATGGAGGTAAAGTGCATTTCAGAAGGCACTGCATGGTGTGATGAGAAGCGCATCTATAGGATCACAAGGGTAATGGCAAGGAGGGAGGAACTGGATGTTATCGTCCACCTGGGTATGAATGACCTGGCAGGAGACAAAGTGGAAGTAGCTAGAATCCAAAAGTATTTCAGGAAATTGGGGGGAGCCAGAAGCAAGTAGAACACTTCAAGGAGGCAGCATAGTGCAGTGGTTTAAGGCTCTAAGCTGCAAACCTGGAGACCTGGGTTTGAATCCCACAGCTCCCACTTGCATACTGTGTGACCCTGAGCAAGTCACTTAACTTCCTTGTGCTCCCTGGTCACACCTGTAAACATTCATCAGCTAAGTGTGTCTCTCCAGGTAAAAAAAAAACCAAAATAAAACACACCGTCTCCTTCTCAGAGGTGACACCTGTCCATGGCAGGGGAAAGGCTAGGGCACTCCACATCCAGTAATTCAACTCCTGCTTGAAGGAATGGTGTAGAAAAGAGGGTTATGGCTTCATGGAGGACTGGGGCCCCACCTGGATGGATGCAAGCCTGTACAAAGATAATGGCCTGCATCCATCAGGGAAGGTGACCTGAGTAAGAAGTGTGAGTGCAATAGTGACAAGCATTTAAAATGGCCGGGGGAGGAGGGGAGTCAGGAAGGTCAGATGACTTAGTATCACCCTCCCCTGGGCACATGAAGGAAAATGAGTTGAAGTCTGGGACAGGAGAGTGGGAAGCAGTGAATTCTAGGCCACACGAGAAAGACAACTGGAGAGTGGGGACAAAGCAGAGCAGGGGGAAGGAAGCAGGTGAGCAGCAGCAAGAGAAGGAAGGAGATAGGATACAAAACATGGACTGCATGGTAACAAATGCCCGCAGCCTGGGAAATAAAATCCCAGACCTGGAGGCATTGATAGTAGAGGCAGACCTGGATATAGCAGCAATAACTGAGACATGGTACACTGTTAATCATGGGACATTGGTGTACCAGGTTATGCTCTGTTCAGGAGGGATGGTGGGTAAAAAAGGAGGGAGTGTGGCCCTGTATGTCAGAGAGGCTAGAAAGATGACAGAGGTGCAGGGTAGACAGGGGAAGGCTGAGGCACTGTGGGTCACCCTTGAACCTGGCAAAGGCTCAGCAATATGAACAGGGGTGATCTTCAGGCCTTCAGCACAGAGGGAAGAAGTGGACAGGGAGCTTGTGGATGGAATACACAATATGGCAACAAAAGGTGATGTTCTGCTGCTTGGGGATTTCAGTATGCCAGACATGGATTGGTCTATCCAGGCAGCTGCTTCAGCCAGAAGCAGAAGCATCCTGGATCCTACAGGGGGCAGGTCTAAGGCAGCCTGTGCTTGATCCAGAGAAAATGCCATTCTTGTCTATAGATATAATCTTAAAAAGTTCAGTGCAAACCCTTTTGTTTATATTTGTTTCTCTATTGCAGTTAAAGAATGCTCAGTAATAACTATAAATGTTTTTCTTCCTTTTGTCTTTTTCCAGTTAGGTCTTTCTGGGGCATAGATGGCCAAAGAATTATTCCCATTAATGATAGTGCTTGGGGTCTGGAAATTTTTCCATCGAGTTATGCTATTTAGTTTGTGAAGTGTTCTTTTGAGAAAATTGTAAAGCTGTTTGTCTATTCTTATTTCTGATTGCTATTAAATGGTGTTTTCGATGAAAGGTATCTAAGGTGGATCCCATTTTTTGGAGATCCCTTGATATAGAGAAATTATGTTAGATAACACTGTTTTCTGTATAGTCAATCATTTGAATCTTTTGTAATTTGCCTTTTTTATGGTTTGTTGGCCACAGCTATTTCCTGTTGCTGCAATGTGGATTACCTGGTTAAATTAAAGTAAACTAAATGTTACACTAAGACATGATATTTTAATGTCATTATGTGAAAATATATAAATTTATAAGGTTTAAATGTAGTAGGAATACCTAACAAATATAAAATTTATAAAGAACCGTTTTTTGGTAACTTTTTACATATTCTTGTTAGTATAACTTTGATGCTTTTCTATTGGACTAACACTGTGATGTCATGTTTTTTTTGCATATTTAAGTGAGACACATATCCTGTATAGTTTTCGCCCCCTTTGAAGGCTTGTAGCTGAGGTGCTAGGGGCTCTCATCATGGTGTTAATAAACCAACAATTCAGTTGGAATTTAAGGTTATCTGTGTTTTTTTCTGGAGCGCTGCTGTGTAGATTTCTGTTGTGTATTGGGCTGGCTGCCCATTGCAGTGAACTGACTCACAATTGAGTGCAGGAACTTTCATTTTGTAACTTCATACTAAAAGAGAGATTGTTAGAGTATCTTGAATCCAGTGGGCTGCAAAATAACAAGCAGCACAGATTCACAGGGGAAAGGTCATGCCAAATGAATCTGGTAGATTTCTTTGACAGGATGACCAGGGAACTAGATAAGGGGAAAGCAGTGGACATGATTGATCTGGAGTTTAGCTAGGCCTTCAGCACTGTGCCACACAAGAGGCTGATAAAGAAAGTGAACAGCCTAGGGGTGGGATCCAAAATGGTCAATTGGGTGTGTCTGTGCAACTGGTTTTGTGCTTGTGTAATGTAGATAATCTTTAACTGATTGCCTCTCTATACATGGGATCTACCACCCAGTATGGGTATGAAGGGAAGTAATCCTAGAGGAGGGTTACACCCCTTGAGGTGCCACAGGGGTGATTCCCTTGTCTAATGGTACCTTAGGAAGAAGCCCATGGGAAAGAAAGGTGTGCCCCTGGAGGAGGAGGGGTGGATGGAGGGGCAAGGAAAAAACACTTGTCTGTGGAGTGAGGAGAGCAGCCCTTAAATGGGCTGAATGGGAGTTTGTCCCATTGCACTGCCCCTTTGAACTACAGACTATAGCCTTCCAATTAGTACAGTAGCTAGTTAATGGATAAGAGACAGAGGGTAGTGGTTAACGGCACTCACTCTAATGATGGGAGAGTGACCAGTGGGGTACCACAGGGCTCAGTACTGGGACAGGTCCTTCTGAACATAAGGGACACTGCAGAAGAACTGAAGGGAAGGTACAGTATGCCTTTTTTGCAGATGATATCAGCATTTGCAATAGGGTGGACACCCAAGGGTGGTGCAGAGAATGATCAGGGATCTTCTGAATTTTGAGGAGTGTTATTGACAGTCAATAAACAGGACAGGGATCTTGGGGTTATTATGTCTGAGGACCTCAAGGCAGCACTGTGACAAAGCAGTGAGTAGGGCTAGTGGGATGCTGGGGTGTGCAGGGAGGGTATCTCCATCAGAAGGATAGAGGTGGTGTTGCCAGACCCCACCTGGAGTGCAAAGTAATTTTGGAGAACAAACCTCAGAAAGAACATAACAGGGTGGAGGCAGTCCACAGGAGGGCAACTAAAATGGTGCAGGATTTACATGAGAAGCCCTAAGAGGAGAGCCAAAGGGATCTCAGCATGTACACCCTAGAGGAGAGGAAAGAGAAAAGTGACATGATACAGGCCTATAAGTATCTTACAGGAGTGAACAGGGTCCAGGGGAGGCTCTTTCAAATATGAAAGAACACCAGGACCAGGGGGAATACAATGAAGGCAGAGATACTAAACAAATATTTTTGCTCAGTATTTACAAAGGAAGAGGGGGAGGTACATAAAACAAACAGTAGTAACACTCTGGATACAGAAGTTGATACCAGCCCATTTACAGAAGAAAGGGTTCTGAAAGAACTCTTAAAACTGAAGGTGGACAAAGCAATGGGGCCTGATGGGATTCATCCCAGAATTCTAAAAGAACTAAGGGTAGAACTAGTGACACCACTGACTACCCTTTTTAACAAATCATGGGAGGATGGTGGTACCCGAGGACTGGAGGAGGGCAGATGTGATTCCCTCTACAAAAGTGGGAGCAAGGCAGAAGCAGGAAACTATAGACCTGTTAGTTTAGCCTCAGTGATAGGAAAATGATGGAATCACTTCTAAAGGAAAGAATTGTCGAGTATCTAGAGGCCAGAGGGCACAGGACCCTAGGCAGCATAGATTCACAGCGGAAGGTCATGCCAGACGAATCTGATAGATTTCTTTGACTGGGTGACCAAAGTAGTAGATCAGGGAGGGCTGTGACATGGCCTACCTAGACTTTAGCAAGGCATTTGACACAGTCCCACACAAAAGATTAATATACAAGTTAGCCAGCCTGGGAGTGGGTCCCAAGATGACAGCCTGGGTAAGAATTGGCTGGAGAATAGGACACAGAGAGTAATAGTAAATGGAGTCCACCAGAAGAAAGGAGGGTTACTAGCGAGGTACACAGGGTTCAGTAATAGGACCAGTGGTCTTCAATGTTTTATAGCGACATTGCAGAAGGACTGGAAGGAAAAGTATGTCTCTTTGCAGATGACACTAAGATCTGCAACAGAGTTGATTCACAGGGTGGGGTGGAAAGGATGAGAAGGGACTTGGCAAGGTTAGAGGAATGGTCAAATGTATGGCAGCTTAGATTTAATGCTAAGAAGTGCAAGGTAATGCACCTGGGAAACAAAAACCCAGTGGAAGAGTACACAATGGGAGGTGAGATACTAACAACAACAAAAATGGAAAGGGACCTGGGGGTAGTCATATTAGATGACCTAAAGGTGGGCAAGCAATGTGAGAAGGCCGCAAGAAGGGCTTGGAGGATACTGGGATGCATAGGGAGAGGCATCACCAGTAGAAAACAGGAAGTTATTATCCCTCTGTACAGACAGCTGGTGAGACCCCATCTGGAGTACTGTGTGCAGTTGTGGAGACCCAACCTCCACAAAGACATAGACAGGATGGAAGCTGTCCAGAGGAGGGCAACTAAAATGGTGCAGGGTCTGCACCGGAGGACATATGAAGAGAGACTTAAGGAGCTTAATATGTATAGCCTTGAGGAAAGGAGGGAGAGGGGGGACATGATAGAAACTTTCAAGTACCTCAAGGGAATCAACAAAGTCCAAGAGGGTAGCATCTTTCAAAAAAAGAGGTGTGCAAGAACAAGAGGGCACAATTTGAAGATAGAGGGGGCAGCTCAGAGGTAATTTAAGGAAGTATTTTTTCACAGAGAGGGTTGTGGATGCATGGAATGGCCTTCCGAGGAGGTTGTGGAGTCAAAATCTGTGGTGGAATTCAAGCATGCATGGGATAGTCATAAGGCAATTCTGGGGAGTGGGGGTAGGAAGAAGTAGGCTGCTGGTTAACTAGGATCTGCAGCTTATCCAGTAGGTAGGGAAATGGGCAGACTGGGTGGGCCAAGCGGTCCTTATCTGCCATCAAATTCTATGTTTCTATGTTTCTATGAAGCTGGGGTGTCAAGAGAGATGTGAGAAAATATTGGTAGATGCCTGGAACAGATTACTAGCAGAAGTAGTGAAGGGTAAAACAGTAGGGGCCTTCAAGCATGTGTGGCGTAGACATAGCAGTATATTAGAGAAGAGCTGGGGAGGTGGGAGGGTCAATGGAGATCAGATAGCATGTGAGGAGGATGATGAGGCAGGAAACATCTAGGCAGACTAGGTAGGCCAAGTGGTCCTTTCCTGATGACAAATTCAGTGTTTCTATGTTTATGATCGCACACCTACTGTAGAAACAGCTTTTACTACAGTAGGCGTCTGGTTGTGAACTGTCATTCAGTCAGGGGCGGAGGAATAGCCGGTGCAGCCGGTGCAGTGGCACAGGGGCCCGACACACAATAGGGGCCCATAGTAAGAATCAATCAGCAATCCGGATCACGACTCGCATTTATTCATGTTGTCTTTTTTGACAGGTCTGTCTGTGTGACTCTCTCACTCAGCTTGCTGCCACCACCACCCCCCGACTGCAGATGGCAGCACTGACCACAGAGAGAGTTGTGGGAGTTAACTGGAGGAACGTGTTGCCGTCACGCACTGTGCACGCAGCAGCAGCACCCCCTGCCCCCCCACACAAACAATAATATGTAACAAAGAAAAGTATGTTAAAAAAAAAAGGTGGACCAACCATGTTGGCAGCTGGCAGCCAGCGATCGCGAATCAATGCTGTCAGACAGTGAGTGTTAGTGTTGCTGTATAGAGGCTGGGACTGTCTGGGACTAGTCTGGGAGCTGGCTGGAGCCACTGGAGCCTGGAGGCGAGGAGGAGGTAGGATAATGGATCAGGTTCACTGCTTAGCCTGCCGCAAGTTTAAATTGCTAAGGCTTGTTGTTCTTTTCTTGCTCTGGTGCCTCTCTTTCCCTAATATAATGCCTGGCCTTAGTGGCTATTGTGTTTACTGTTTTTATCTTTAGTCTGGTGATGGTCTCCCGTCTATGTCTCTCCGGAGACTGAGTGAGTGAGTTACTGCTAGCTTCAGTAAAGTTCTTCTGGCTGCCTGGCTGAGTTGACCCGGTCCCTCCCGACTCCCCTCAGCAGCACTTGTGAGTGACTTGAGACGAGTGACTTGTCTGTACTCCTAGCACGCAGGCTAGCTGCGCTGCTGCAGCATTAGTTGATGAATGGGAATTGGGATTGGGACCCTCACCCTTAGGGATTATTTTTTAATTTGTTTATTCATGTTCCGCTTCTGCTTTCTGGCTGTGGGGGAGTTAAAATCGAACGGAAGGATTCAGGAAATAGGAATCACCACCATCATGACCGATATTTGAGAGAGGTGGGTGAAGGGTGCGTAAGTAAGTAAACAGGTAAAAAAAAAAATCGGGGGCCCAGCTGGAGTTGAGGTGCCATTATGGGTGGGGCCCAAAATTGCAACCTGCACTGGGGCCCATCTTTTCTTCTCCTCGGCCACTGCATTCAGTTGGTGGCTGCTATGGATGTGAGTGAAGGGTCTGTGCTGGTTGTGGTACACCATAGGTTCGGGGCAAGTGGGGGCAGTTGTAGTGGTACTGGGTGGGCCGGTTGGAGGGGTAAATATTATATTTATGGGGCAGGGGAATCACTCAACACCAAGGACGTGGTATGGAAGAATTACAGCTCTTGCCAGACTACTAATTGTAACACGTGGGGAACCCTGGTCTGGATATCAGGCAAATGGTACAGAGGAATTACTGATCTTATCAAGTGTCTGATTGGAGCCCAGTTGATCAGTGGTGGGGGCTCTGCTGTCTGCTGGACACATGGGACAGATGTTTTATTACACAGGCATGCAATTTGGGGGGTGGGGCACTGGACACCTGGACAGTTATGCCATGTACCAGTGGAGGGACCAGGGCTAGTGGTAGCCTGACATGGCTAGGTGTTTGGAGTGTAGGAAAGCGCAATCCATAACACCTGGTTTGGGGAACCAGTAACTAGTGTTGCACTAATGGATAGCTACACTTCCCCAAACCTCCCAGCATGCCAATGTGCCTGTGTGCAAGGTGCTGTCAGCAGCTTTACATAGGTGCACAAGGATGGATTAGGGCCACTTACAAATGGGCTAGTGACTTGGTAACCAAGCAATCATATGACCCTGTGCAGTACTAGCCTACTTTAGAGGTGCAAATTGGGATTAGTAAGTTGATAATATGTCTAACACTCACAAAAAAGCTTGAATATTTTGCCTTAGGGCTTTTTAAAACCATTGTAACTCTGTTAAATGAACAAGGAAACACCCTGGAGTTGTGGTTGGCGACAGTGCATGTTGGCCCCATGCCCACTGCTGGACCCCGCCCACCTGGGTCCCAATCCACTGCGTGCCTTCTCTGCCTGGATGATACTGGATGTCTTGGGCACCAGAAGGAGTGGCAGCCCTGCCCTATGGGTAAGCCAGGGAGGTCTCTCACCAGGTGGAGGTAGGCATTAACGGAGCATCGGGAGGGGACCCAGAGTGGGGGGGGCAGGTTGGGCAAGAGAGAACTGGGGATGATGCCTGAGAGAGGCCACATCCCCAGTAATCAGAGGAAAAAATGTTGGTAAAAAAAAAAAAATTTCCAAACAGCATTCCCACTTTTGATTTTAACCCAGTTCACCTTTCGATAAGGCAGCCACCAAACTACCTGACTATCTAAACTGCTGCAGATATTACCAAACCCAAACCTACTGGAATCAGTTCAGAAAGACACCGTGAATTTTTCCCCTTGGTACCTAAATGCCAAGCTGCAGGCCTGAGATACAGCTGGTTGGCCGGCACTGGCACACCCACCTGAACCAAACAACCCCCTACATGTTCCCCATGTTCCCCTTGATTGCTTTAAATCTTGAACTGGCTTTCAGCACCAGTGGACTTGAACACAAATAACTATATATATATATAAAAATATAAATATATATATTCCCCAGGTGCAGGGCAATTTTTGCCCTCACTCAGCTCTGCTAAATTAGTCCTAGGATGGCACACATGACTGAAGTCCTGGGGAAGATGGATCAGCAGATGCAGAATTAGGCCTGATGCTCAACACTTGAAGGTGTAGAAGATGCAGCTTGGATCTTCAGTGCGAACCAAGGTCTTATAGCCCCCCACCGGCCCACAGAGGCCCACTGCAGGGCATCACACAGGACTCACCAGCCACAAGGGATCCACACATGGGAGTGTCCCCACAGTCCGGCTCCCCCACAGGTCAGAGCACCCCAGCACCCCCCACAATCCCTTGCCGACAGCAGCCCCACTTAATGGGGGTCAGCAAGCTCCCCACCTGTCACATTTAGGATGGATTCTTCAGATAATTTCCTTTCTTTCCTCAATTACCTGCTACTCTGTGTAGTCAAGCAGTCTCAGCTACCTTCTCAAATATCAGGCTCTGGGGGGACTGTGCAGAGTCTGAAAATCCAGGGTTAAACACAACAGTCTCCTGTCTTGCTGCATTTCAGGAGCAGACAGCAGGCACCCACCCAGGCAGCACCCACTCATCCCCCTGCCCCCACAGTATTTAAACTCCAACACAGTGGCCACTCTTGTGCTCTGGCTGACACACAAATTCAGCAACTCTTTTTCAGAAATACATCAAGAAAGTCCCCTTTCTCACTGTGCAGGTGCTAGTCGACTCCGGACAGAAGAGGCTCTCTTGTCAGCTTCTTAAAACCTGGGTTCAAATCCAGTTTTCATGTCCATTTTCTGCAATCCAGTTTTCTCTGCCAAAAAACAGTCCTTTAACCTTGTCTTTCCATTTTCCTGTTGATGTCTTGTCATTGTCATTGCCAGGGTCTGGCAGAACCTTTTACACTTTTTTTTACTTCTCTCATCAAAAATCTTTGATCATCCATGTCTCACCGATGTGGCGCAGATAAAACTGAAGAGGCTTTCTCCCCATTGTCTTGACACAAATCCATTTTCTTAATCCTTTTTCTCAATCCATTTAACCTTTACTCTGAACAATTTTACCTCCGTGTTGCAATTTCTCTGGCAGCAACAGAATATTGCATATCTCTCTCTCTGCAGAGCTGCAGCAAAATCCTTTCTTTTCTCTCTAGATGGGAAAAGGCACGACCAACTCTGGGGGACAGATGGCTGGCAGCCCCAAGGCAGCCCCCCCCACAGTCCCACAACCCCACCTTCTCCCTAGGAGCTGCAGACCCCCTCCCTGTGGAGGGGCTCCCACAAAACTGAACTTAGAAACCAAAGAACTTTCCCTTTGGGAGCTTTCTGGAAGCTCCCCATTGGCAGAAGCAACTGTCAACTAAATTAACATGTACTAGGTTCCCGTGACACCTCACTGGTTGCTGAAAAGGTGCCCAGATTGTCCCTGGTATTTTTTCCCCAAGAGTCTTCACTGAAGTTCTACTCTTTAGCAGCCTCTTCCCTCTGATGGCCCAATACAAAATTTAACATTTTTAGTTATTTTCCAGCCAGTCGCTAATGCTGAAACTTGTTTTCCCCAGCACCAGATGGACTGAGAAATAGGTGTTGTATAACAGTAGCAGGAATGAGGAATAAATGTTCTAGCTCTAGGTAATGGAGATCATACTTAAGGAAAGGCTGGGAGGTTTCTTGGAGGAGATGGTTTACCTGGATGACAGGCAGCATGGGTTTGTGCCAGGTAGATCATGTCACTCAAACCTTGTAGAGTTCTATGAGTGGGTGACACCAGCACTCAACAGGAGGAGACCAGTGGATGTATTGTTCCTGGACTTCAGCAAGGCATTTGATTCGGTCCCTCACATTGGCCTAAGGGAGAAGCTGGGGGGGGATGGGAGTAGGCCCATTGACAGTTGGGGGATTGGAAATTGGCTTTCAGGTCACACTCAGCAGGTAGTGGTCAGAGGGGAGGTCTCATCTCCTAGGGAGGTCATAAGTCTTTCGGATGAGACGTTAAACCGAGATCCCATCTGCCTGCATTGGTGGTAGTTCAGGTGGATGTTAAAGATCCCATGGCACTTACCGAAAAGAGTTGGGAATTTCCCCGGTGTCCTGGCCAAACTTTCTTCATTCACTAAAAATACCACCAACAGCTTAATCTGGTTCAAGGTCAGTTGGCATTCATTTGTATCCCCCTTCCCCGGGTCGTGCCTGAAAATAGGCAGGATTTGTCTAGTGCACTTACCCGGTCAACAAAATCTAAATAAAATAAATAAAAGTGGGGTCCCACAGGGATCAGTCCTGGGGCCACTTCTGTTTAATGCCTACATCTCTGATATCAGGGAAGCTATCAGGTGTGAAATGAATCTCTTTGTGGATGATTTTAAGCTGGGGGTGGTGGTGGAGGGGGAGGAGGGGGATTGGCCCTGCAAGAGGACCTGGATACTCTGGATGAGTGGTCCTGCACCTGGAAATTGAAATGTAACTCTTCCAAGCGCAAGGTTCTACATCTAGGGTGGGAAGCCCCCAACTATGTGTACACCTGGGGAGGGATGGGTTGCCGGTCACGGCAGGGGAAAGAGACCTAGGAGTCTTGGTGGATGTTAACATGAATAATTCAGAGCAGCGCAGGAGGGCTGCGGTTAGGGCAAATAGGATGCTGGGATGCATCTCTAGGGGGATTACCTCAAGGAACAGAGAGGTGATTTTTCCACTGTACAACAGCCTGGTTAGACCACGTTTTGAGTACTGTGTGCAGTTCTGGAGGCCACACCTAAGGAGGGACATCCAACTCCTGGAGAAGGTTCAGAGAAGAGCAACCAGAATGACCTGGGGCCTGGGGGATATGACATATGAGAAATGACTAGGGGAGCTCAACTTGTTCTCACTGGAGGAGAGGAGGGACGGGGGGACATGATTGCGGTCTTCAAGTACCTCAGGAGAGCAAATAAGGTAAGCTGAGATAGGATATTTTGACTAAAAGAGGGTGGTATCACTAGAGGACACAGTTGGAAGATTGAAGGTGGTAGGATTGGGGGGAAAGGAGGAGGAGGTACTTCACTGAGAGATCAGTGGAACCATGGAATGCGCTTCCCAAGGAGCTGGCACAGGCAACTACAGTGGAGGGATTCAAGAGATGGTGGTACAGGTATAGGCAAGGGGTGAAGCAGAGGCTGGTTTGCCTGGGGAGGCAGGACTCGGGGATGGAGTAACAGTGGAAGGAGGCAGGTAGAGTGCTACAGTACCCAATCAGAGTGCTGAAGCATGAACAGACTTGATAGACCAATAGGCCTAGTCTGCTGGCATCTAGTATGTTAGTATGTTAGCTCTACCTGGATTAGGTGAGTGGGGGACCACCAGACTACCAAAGAATTTTTTTTTTTATTGTCTCCAGGACTGACAGTGTGTGTGTGTGTGGGGAGGGGGGTTGCTGGCAGGCTGCGTGTGTTCAGTTAAATCACAATTCCCAGAATCATTAACTAGCACTAACCACACAGTGTGTTAGCACTTCCAGAAAGGATTTAATATATCTGTACACCTTATATGCATTAGAGTAACCCCCCAGTTGCATGGGCACCTGGTTACAATTAGTAATTCTGTGCAACAAAAAAAAATAGTGCCACGTTTACAGGTTAGCACTGCACAGAAGAATGCTTTTTAAAATAGTATCAGCCATGTTAGTCACAATGCAGTGCTAATTATGTTACAGCAGTATGTGGGCCCCCATTTTCTGATTAGTGTTGTGCACTCCTAAGTGCTGCACCTGAGCTAGCACACAGCCGCAGGAGGTGGTGGTAAATGGCATTCACTCCAATGAGGAGAGAGTGACCAGTAGGGTGCTGGAGGGATCAGTAACGGGACACGTCCTCTTCAGTGTCTTTATAAGTGGCATAGCAGAAGAACTGGAAGGGAAGATGTGTCTTTTTTGCAGATGATACCACAATCTGTAATAGCGTTGATAGGTACAGAAGGAGAGAATGAGTAGGGACCTTAGAAAACTTGAAGAGTGGTATGGGACATGGCAGCTCGGGTTCAAAGCCAAAAAGTGCAAAATCAAGCATCTAGAGAATAGAAACTAGAGGCTGAGTATAGAATGTAGAGGAGGTACTGATGGTCACTAAGAAGGAAACCTTTTACATATCACTGTGCTCTGTATACAGGACAGGATTACTCATTTGCATGGCCGTAGTAGTACATATGCACATGCACATGATCAGGTTAGCATCTGGGGATGAGGAATAAGACACCCATCTGATAATGCTGTTCCCACATAGTGTAATGTTTAACTCTGCACGCTAACCTTCTGAAAATGGGTCCCTAATTGACTAAAAATCCTGGTTGATGCCACTTAAGATGCAGAAGGTAAACATGAAAGGGTTATCTTATCTATCACTTTATGTATTGTTTTATCGTATTTTGCTTGCAAAACCTTTATCTGATTTCAAAACACTGTGATGTGACTTAAAACGTTTATAACAAACTAGTTAAAATAAGATTTTTTCTTCTTTTATCTAAATGCTTTCTTTATTTACTTATAAAAACACGGTCTGGTTGGCTGGACTAGCAGCTTGGTGGTGATTGCACTGTCTCCCATGCCAGTGGCCCAGCTTTGGGGGTGGACCTGGGCTGCACAGGGGTTAGCTGGGGGGAGATATGATTGAGCATCTCAGGGAATGCTCTCCTCTCAGTGAGGGGAAGTCTGACCTCCCCACTCTTCAACATCCACCTAGCTGAGGAGGGCTGGCAGGAAAGTGGAGTTGCATAAGTGGGAGGGCTCAGGCATGCACAAAGCAAGCATGTGCCTTTTTATGTAATTGCATCATTGCATGCTTGGCTACCCAGGGGATGAAACCAAAGGTAGAAACCCCCCAATGTCAGAATGATCCAACAATCTGCTGCATATTTTGCACTACTAACCAGGCTCTGTTCCTGTTTGAATATGTGTCTCCTTGTCAATGGCCCTCCCCCTCCTGACCCCAACACGGGGGATATGTGTATGTGTGTGGGGGGGTGAGAATCTCAGAACAAGTGTCCTGAGGATGGTGGGTGATTGGGCTGGAGATGTCAGAGGACAAAGGGATCACAGGTGACTAAGGAGTTAAAAATCTATATGGAGGAAAAAAAAGAAATAAAACACAGTTTAAGAAGCTCAAACCCCAAAACAGACTGTGAATGTCTCCAGTGAGGCATCACAGTAATTTAGTATAGAAACAATGCTAATTATATGCACATGCCAGATAAACTCCTGATGAGACTTGGATACTGAGGGGTTGCAGCAAAAATATATATTTTTGTTTCTTAACCAAGAAACTTTTATTAAACAAAACATTAAAATAAAAACCAAAACTTAATCAAAACTTAGTCCATAGAGTACAAACTAGCAAAGTGTTTGGCTTATACTATCACAGTTTCTGAAGTGCTTCCCAAGCATTCAACTCAGATAAGTTGCTGGGCTAACACAGTAATTAATTACACATAAATCTAATCAAAAATGTAACTTGGAAAAATGCATGCAGCCCCCTATGTATATGATAGGAATATCCTGTTTTAACTTTCTATGCAAATGTGTTGTCTAACAGTAAATGAAGGAAGCGCATATTTAAAAGAATAAACTACAGCATTTCAAATTAGTTCTAAAAGTTTCTTGTCACATCACAATGTTCTGAAATTTGATTAAAGGTGTGCAAGCAAAACAAGATGTAAAACCCCATAAAGTAGTAAAATAAGAGATAGCCATGTTTTATTTACCTCCTGCTCTGCAGTTTTAGACATCCTCTCATCAAGCTAGCAACTAACTGAATGCAACAGGCAAGGAGTACAGTGGCAGGCCATTCAAGGGGGAGGGACTAGGTATTTTCAGAATATAGTCCATTTGAGTATATAGTTTATTTATTTCAGTATATAGTGTATACAAATCTTTCAGTATGCAGTGTATGTTTTTCAATACATAGTGTATGTGTTTCACCATGTAGTGTATTTGTTTCGGTATATAGTGTATGTGGTTTTTAAAATATACTGTGTATGTATTTCAGTATGTAATATATTTCTTTCAGTATATAGGGTATGCAAAATGTTTCAATAGAGAGGGGCCCAGATATTCAAACTGCGCCATTCTGAGGCGCAAGCCACTGCGCTGCTCAAAATAGTTGCGCAGGGGTATGGCCGGGGCGATATTCAAAGGAGTTGCGCTATTGAGCAGCTCCTTTGAATATCACCCCCCAGCCACAGCCACTGCACATGGCGCAGTGGAACTTGCGCCACCGCAAGTTGCCAGAGTTGAGCATTAAACTTGCGGTGGCACAAGTACCATTGCGCCACGTGCAAATTTCCGATATTCAAAAGGTGACATGCAAATGGGGCCATAATTTATGCAAGGTGCAGAGGGCCATTTGCATCTATTTATGGTCCCATTTGCATGCCATTAGCATGTAGGTGCGCCGATCCCTGAGGACTTGCGCCTGGCCGCCCTGCCAGGCAGCAGACGTCGGGGACCGACGCACCCTGCAACCAGATCGCGGGCAGTATCAGTATACACATTCCCCCCACATCTCCCGAATGCGATCGCGGGCATACGGTAACATGATCCCGCCCACATCTCGAAGCCCGATCGGGCATACAATGCTAACAAGCCCCCCACATCTCCCAAAGCCCGATCACGGGCAAAGCGATATCAACCCCAGTGCCCGATCCGGGCAGAGATGTAAAAAAGCCCCCAACGAATATCTCCCTGGTGGTCCAGTGGACCGTAATGCCCGATCGCGGGCAGAATGTCAAGTGCAACCCCCAAAAAAAGTTCATATTCTGTGAAAGTTCAGGAAACTCCTCCACTGAAATTGTTATGGACACAATGCATTAATATTTTTGTTGACCAGAAATACCCTGCATTGGTAATATTGGTTAATTCATCAAGTAACCCTGTTTTAACCATATTCACAAAATATATTTTCCCTATCTACAAATCAGAGGTACCAACTGTACTGTTGAAATATGCAGTCTCTCAAATCATTCTGCCCCTGCTGCCATTTTGAATCTCTCCTTTGCTACTGAAGAATTTTCAGAGTGTGGAAAACAGTCAAAGTTATTTCTACCTATAAATTTGGTTCTGAGACTGGTACTGGGCATTATCACCAAACTCATTATTACCCATTGTGTCAAAGAAAATAATAAGTATCCAATTGACAATATATCTGGATAAAAACTTTTAAATGGATATCAATAAGGCTTCAGACTGAGACACAGCACTATTTCAGCACTAGTCAGGGTGGATGGGGAAAATACAGGAGGCCATAGGCAGGAGATAATTAGTCAGAGCAATTTTTATCAACTTTCTTAAATGTTTATTGCGCTGGACCACAATAGTCTCCTGTTTGGGTTGGGAGCCTTGGGTTTCTCATTGATGCCCCTAAAATGGTTTGTCAAATACCTTAAAGGGTGATAACAAATGGAAGCAATAAAAATAAAATTGAATCTGACTTTGCACAGATCATGTCAAGTGTGCCATTAGCTCAGTCTTAGGTCAGTTGTAATTCAATATATGCAAGAGTGATCTGTATTTTCATGTCCTTATTGTTAAATAACTTTAAAATGCATATGACACAATCATTTACACCTCAGGTAACTTGTCAGTGCAGATTAAAAGTGAACATTAGAAAACATTTGATTATGATTAGTCTTTCTTTCAAAAAAGCAGACTAACATTACATGCAAAAGAAATCTTAAACTGTATTGCTAGAAGGGGACACTAAACCAAAATCAGCTAATGGGATGCTGGAGTTAGAAACACATAATAACATAGGCCTGAAAATGTACAGTAATTTACATACTTAGAGGTGTAGCATGAAGAAAAATGCAAATGGAATATTCACATAGGACAGTAGCAAACTTGGGACATACTGTAGTTGGACATGTTGTAACAAGTAAAAACATGCCTACTCATGAAAAGTCACAGTTTTATTGGAAACTCCATGATTGTTCCAGTGCTGGACTATGGGGATTTGCTCAGTTGGGGGGCAGGAAGGATCTGGCAAAGCTGGATGTGATTTGAAACAGATTTGCTCACTTCACCTTTTGTTCTCCTGATGAACCCACCACTGCCACTTGAATTCTGGGTTGGGTTGGTTTATGCTGCATGAACAAAATTGAGTTCATGCTCCTAGCTATATGCATAAATGTAATAAAAGTAGGATCACTAGGTAGCTTGGTAAAAAAAAGTCAAGGAGGGATTATGGTCAGCAGCAAGGGTGAGATATGTATTACTACTGTTGGAACAAATGTCAAGCAGGGATTATGCTCATCAGTGGGAGTGAAATATTATTACTACTGTTGGAACAAATGTCAAGCAGTGATTATGCTCATCAGTGGGAGTGAAATATTATTACTACTGTTGGAAAAAACTCAAGGAGGGAGACTGCACAGCAGTGGGAGTGAAATATATATTACTACTATTGGAAAAAATTCAAGAAAGGATTGTGGTCAGCACTGTGAGTGAAATGGCGTATTACTACTGTTGGAAAAAAGTCAAGGAGGAGGGAATATGCTCAGCAGCAAAAGTGAAATATGTATTATACAATGGCAAGAAAGAATGCTGGTCTCTGATTGGTCCATCTTGAACTGGACCTGGAAAGTTATCCCAGCATAACATCCCAGTTCTAGTCCCAGCACAATCATGACTGCATTAAAAGTAAGAGAAAAAAATTAGAATGCACTCTGCAGTGGTCTCTTGCTTCTCGCTGCCCAGAGGACGTGAAAGCCACATTTCCAATCAATTGCTCACATTACTTTCAGAGCCGTCACACTTTCCCCAAACAAACTTGCCATGAACTACTTTAAAAAAAGGAAACAAACCAAAAAAACAAACAAATGGAAGCCATCTTCCCAATCAGCTTCAGACCACTCCTCTGCTCCATGCCCACTGCCCTTGTCGCCAACACCACCATATGATATACTTCCTGCTTCCTCTGTTACCAGGGCTTTTAATCTTGTTCCTTAAAATAAATAAATAAAAGGTAAAACAGCATGCAATCCCACTGAAAAACTAGCTGAGCAAGTGAATGAGCTATGGAGCTTTTCAACAGTGAGCATGTGCCGTTGTAGTAACGCTCACTTGCTACTCAGCTCATCCCCTTTCTCTGTTTTTTTTTTATGTAGAGTACAGCAGAAGCAGAAAGACAGTAAACAAAAAATGTTATAACATGATAGCACTGGGGAAGGGGGACAACTATTAGACAGCCACAACTCAGAGACAGTCAGACAGAATAACACCTCCACCTGCTGGAGAAAGGTTGTAAGGCACTACTTTTCAAATCAGCATCCTTCCACAATAAAAAATACTACACAAATACAATTAAAACACAATTTTTTAACTAGTTTTCTAATCTAAATATAAACAAACTATTGTATAATATGAATAATGCCCTCCAAGGTGGGTGTTATGCTGGGATAACATCCCTTCTCAGGTGTTGGATGCCCCCAGCCTGTGGACCAGACCCAACCACCTGAGGTGGGATATTATCTCAGCGTAACACTCACCCCATTGGGCTTTATTCCTACTGTTGGAAAAAAGTCAAGAAGAGATTATGTCTAGCAGTGGGAGTTAAATATGTATTACTACTGTTGGAAAAAAGTCAAGGAGGAACTATGGTCAGCATCAGGAGAGAAATATGTATTACTACTATCCCAAGGAGGGATTACACTCAGCAGTGGGAGTGAAATATGTATTACTACTGTTGGAAAAAAATGAAGGCAGGATTATGCTTAGTAGCAGGAGTGAAATATGTATGACTACAGTTGGAAAAAAGTCAAGGAGGGATTATGCTCAGCTGTGGGAGTGAACTATGTATTACTACTGTTGGAAAAAATGTCAAGGAGGAATTATGCTCAGCAGCTGCAGTGAAATATTTATTACTACTGTTGGAAAAACATCAAGGTGTGATTATGGTTAGCAGTGAGAGCGAAATATGAATTACTACTGTTGAAAATATCAAGCAGTGATTGTGGCCAGCCATGGGAGTGAAATATGTATGACTACTGTTGGAAAAAAAGTCAACGAGGGATTATTCTTAGCGGCAGGCATGAAATATGTATGACTACTGTTGGGAAAGAAGTCAAGGAAGGATTATGCTCAGCAGTTTAGTGAAATATATATTACTGCTGTCAGAAAAAAGTCAAGGAGGAATTATGCTTAGCAGTGGGAGTAAAATATGTACTACTACTATTGAAAAATGTCAAGGAAGGATTATGGTCAGCAGCAGACATGAAATATGTATTACTACTGTTGGAAAAAAGTCAAAGAGGGACTGTGGGCAGCACTGTGAGTTACACATGTATGACTACTGTTCGAAGTAAGTCAAAGGGATTATGCTCAGCAGCTGCAGTGAAATACTGTACTGTATTTATTACTACTGTTGAAAAAAGTTAAGGGGAGAGATTCTACTCAGCATTTGAACTGAAATATGTATTACTAATGTTGGAAAAAAGTCAAGAAAGGAATATGGTTAGCAGGGGGAGTGAAATATGTATGACAACTTTTGGAAGAAAGTCAAGGAGGAATTATGGTCAGCACTGGGAGAGAAATATGTATTACTACTGTTGGAAAATATGTCAAGGAGGGATTATACTCAGCAGTGGGAGTGAAGTGTGTAGTACTATTGTTGAAAAAAATCAAGGCTGGATTACGGTCAGCAGTGGGAGTGAAATATGTATTACTACTGTTGGAAAAATGTTGAGGGATTACGCTTAGCAGCAGGAGTGAAGTATGTTTTACTACTGTTGGAAAAAAGTCAAGGAGGGATTACGGTCAGCACCAGGAGAAAAATATGTATTACTACTGTTGGAAAAAATGTCAAGGAGGGATTACGCTCACCAGTGGGAGTGAAATAGGTATTACTACTGTTGGAAAAAAGTTAAGGAGGGACTATGGTCAGCAGCAGGAGTGAAATACAATATGTATTACTACTGTTGGAAATAGTTGAGGCAGGATTATGCTTATTAGCAGGAGTGAAATATGTATGACTACTGCTGGAAAGAAGTCAAGGAGGGATTTTGCTCAGCAGTGGGAGTGAAATATGTATTACTACTGTTGGAAAAAAGTCAAGGAGGGTTTATGTTTAGCAGCTGCAGTGAAATATGTATTACTACTGTTGAAAAAGGTCAAGGGATTATGCTGAGAAGTGGGAGTAAAATATGTGTTACTACTGTTGGAAAAAAATCAAGGAGGGATTGCAGTCAGCAGCAGGAGTGAAATATTTATGACTACTGTTGGAAAAGGGACTATGCTCAGCAGCAGGAGCGAAATATGTATGACTACTGCTGAAAAAAGTCAATGACAGATTATGGTCAGCAGCCAGAATGAAATATGCATTACAGCTGTTGGAAAAAGCATCAAGTAGGGATTATTCTCAACAGCAGGAGTGAAATATGTATTACCATTCATAACGTGTAAGCACTGAAACATAGAATTGGGACGGGAATGGCAGGGAGCATTGTTTAACTAAGAGTAGCACACTAAGCCAAATTTTGTTTCCAGATGAGACATGGGACCTCAAGGAAGTTAAATGACTTACTTAGGATCACACAGTATGCACCTAGGCAGCTTTAGGATTCAAGCACAGGTCTCAAGATCTGCAGCATGAGCCTTAACCCACTGCACTATACTGCTTCCTTGTTTTTTTAACATAACTTTTTTGTTGTTAAACTTATATATAGTACAAGATAATGCATCAGCAGGGTGCTTAGAAGAGATACATTGACTGAAAACTGGGGAGAAAAAAAGAGGAGGGAGGGGGACAAAGGGAGGGAAACAAGGAAAGGTTAAACACTAAACAGGTGAACAGTTGAGTAACTGCAGTATGTAGTAGGGTACATGAGAATTGTAGCTAGTTGTAACATCATTCAGCATACACTTTTCAGAGCATCTTAAATGATGTAATATGGGCAGCCCCCTATCCTTAGCCCCTAGAGTGGCTCCCACTCCCTACACTGGACTAATCAGGATTGTAATAATAGGAGGCATACATTACATGTAGTCAGCAAGGAGCATAGGATACTCACAACTCAGGGATGGATGGACCAAACTTGTGACTGAGCGATGTCGCCTTCTTCATGGAGTGTCTGCCACATTCCTCATGGCAATCTGGCAGAACCCAGGTAAAATCATCTTCACTTCCAATGGTCCAGTCAACCACTGCTCCCTGAAACAAAAAAAACATATCCACAAAAGAAATGTGATCTACAAGGATTGCTATCCAGTTCATGCACCTAATATCTGACAAGACCACTGTAATCATTATGCTAATACATACATCTTGGCTAATGTAAAACATGTTGGAGATCTCTCCTAATAGTCTACCTTGAGAATGTCCAACCCCTAGGGAGTGGTAGCTTGCACACCATTTATTCATGCATATTCAGGCTGAGTGACTCTACTGAGAGTTATGTGTGCATTTCAGCAGACCCCAGTTGGGGGGGGTGTTACATATTGGATGTAGGTCCCCCAACACTTCTGAAGCCTGGCCATTTGATAGGTCTTTGGGTGGGAAATCTTATCCAGGGCAGCTAAGGTTGCTAGGGATGCTAATACCTCTCTACAGGTGGGAGAGGAGGTAAAGCACCATTTACAGACTAAGGATCTCTTAGTTAGTTTGAATGGCTAGGAGTGCAAGTCATCTGTATTTATGAGAGGAAAGAGGTGGGAAATACTGTTTTAACCCTAAGTTGATGAATGAGAGGGTTTATGGGATGTTTTTCTGTGGTACTTTGGAGGCTGCTGCCACATGTGCTGGATCTTAGGGCAGGTCTACAGAATATACTGCTGGTCTCCCCCTAGTCCTTGGCAGGACCAGCAATCATCCAATGGGAGGATCTTGTCTTTTTGGAGAATTGCCAGAGTTTTTGGACCAGGAGTGGAAGAACTTATTTTGGATTAGCCTGGTTCATGCACCCTTGTACCAGCTGTGCATGTCTCTCCAGGCCTGTTCCCATTGGGTGTCAGGTACAGTGCATTTCAGCATCTTTTCCCATTTGGTCTTCCCAGAATATGAGGAGAGAGTGTCCCTTAACCATGTGTAGATGTGACCAGCCAGCCCTTTCAGCCAGTCAAGTCAGTTCCTGAAGTCTGGCTCCAGAGGGGTCTGTCTGGCCTGGGCCAGCAAGGGGTTGAAAGCCACCCGTATCTGCAAGTACCACCAGAAGTCTACTTGTGGGAGTCCCCACCTATCACGTAGTGCTTGAAAGATGTTCACTCTCAAGTCTGGGAGCTCCAAGAGGTCTCCCACTATTTGAATGCCTCTTTTACTCCAGTGGAGCCATGCTACCCTGTTGTTGTCTATGCTAATGTGAGGACTGTATCACACAGAGGAGAGGGTAGGTGGGCACAGGTTCATCCCCAGTCTGGTGAGGGTGGAATGCCAGATTTTTCTGAAGGCTACAATGGTGGGCGACAGTGCCATCAGCTCAGATGAGTCCAGTGACCCTTCAAGAGGGAATAGAAGAGAGGAGGCATCCAGGAGCCCCATCAGATCTGGTTCCATTACCACCCATTATGAATCATCTGACAGGAGAGCTTTAAGCCATTGAATAGTTTGGGGAGTCAGGAAGGCCCACTTGTATCCCTCTATCCAGGGAAGTTTCCAGCCCCCCTGGGACTAGTGTTCCTGGAGTTTGTTGTGACTGTACTGAGGTTTGGTTCCTTCCCAAAGGAGGTTCCCTATCAGCTTATCAATGGGCTGTGACCACATCTTGGTTGAAAAAGAATTTGATGGAAGATAAGGACTGCTCAGCCCGCCCAGTCTGCCCATTTCCCCTACCTATATTATTACCACAGACTGTACTTGATTTATAGCTCATCTCCTCCCTACCCTTCTTTCCATTATGATTCCCTTGTATCTATCCCATGCATTCTTGAACCTCACCACTGTATTCACCCCCACCACCCCACTGGAAGGCTGTTCCAGGAATCCACCACTTTTTCTGTTACAAAGTACTTCCTACAATAAAGCCTTTGGGATTTAATATCGGCCATACCTTTGGTTCACCCAGCTGTTGTTGCTCCTATTTTATTTCATTATTTATGTTTTACTGAATATGTAATTATTTTGATTTACTGCCACTGTCTGTTAGAGCTGTGTGGAATCTAAAATTCTACCCACAGAATATCTGTGGAATGACCATTCTGATTCCGTGGAATTCGACAGCTGCTTGTCCCTGAACAGGGCTGCTCCAGCTCACCCACGGTCGGCCGCCACCCAGCCAGCCAACCACCGACCAAGACCAGGACACCCACCTACAGCTCCTTGGAAGCTGCTTGTCCCTGAACAGGGCTGCTCCAGCTCACCCACGGTTGTCCGGCACCCAGCCAGCCACCGACTAAGACCAGGACACCCACCTGCAGCTCTTTGGAAGTACAGGACAGCGCAGCCAATCAGAACATGGGTGCTTCCAGCAAACCCACTCTGATTGGCAGTTTTCCCCTGCTATAGACACCTGGCACTTTGTTAGATTTTCGATAGAGCTAAGCACATTTCAACTGGTGTTATTAGGAGTTTTTCAACTGTATTAGCTGGATTGTAATTTCTACTACTGTTTTAAAGTGCTTACACCTCTTCTGTCTAACTGCTCTTCCTGCAGCACCCCCCCATCCAAGCACTCTGCCTTGGTGCCTATAAGTCTAACTACCTTTTTTTTTTTTTGTGGCTAGTTTTCCATTAGCAGATTATACAGACCTGCCACTAGAGGGATTCTTGGTCTTCTACATAAATCACTGTATTCATTCATGGGCAATATAGCCTGCATTATCATTCTACTTCTTACCCGGTTCTGCTACAAGGGGACTAGAGTCTGAAGGGTGGATGGCCACTAACTAAGCTGCTCCTGCTCTCCTTGTTCCCCTTTCTGCTGCATTTTCTCATCTAGGTTTTAAGTGAGTACCTAGGTGGGCAAATTTCTTGCCTAGAAAATATTGCACTAATACAAATCACGAGACCACTCAGTCTGGGACCATGGCTCTCCTTATTGTGTTTTTATTGCTCCTACGGTGCAGAGTTTTCAGCAATACAGTGCATTTTGAAGTTCCTCAATGCAATTCAGTTCTCCAAGGTATCTTATCAATACCTAATGTTATAACAGTCTACCGTGCAGACACTATGTCATTCTCCTCTCCCCTTTTAGCCTATTCCCCCCAGTTAGCCTACACCCCCTTGCTACTGTCCTCACCTATGTCCACCAAGCACTTACATTGATCACGATCAACTGTCATTACAGTGGTGCCGCTTTTGCGCAGCACGATATGGGTTGCCACAAGAAATAAAAAGCAGTTCCATTCTTATAAGCTCCTTAAAGAAAGTTATACTTGCTTCTACTCTGCTCAGGAAATGTGGAGCTCAGCCCTGGCCCCCACAACTTACCCTCACCTATCAATTTTGTTGAGGCCACAGGTCTCAAAATGATGATGGTCAACATTTTAAGCCTGCCTAAAAACTGTACAGCTGCAAGCCTGGGCTGTACACGTTAACCCAGACCTTATCATAATTACTGAGTCATGGTTAAAAAGACGTAACACTGATCAACAAATATCACTGCAGGGCTACAATTTATTTAGACCAGATAGAGAGTCTAGAGGCGGGGTGTGGTTATCTATGCCAAATCTAAGTACTTGGTCACCAATATTAGTTGCAAATCTCTAGCCAAGGAATTTGAGTTAGTTTCCCTGAGCCTTCATCTCCCCTCCTTGGAGTGTATCACTATCCTAGGTGGCTATAGACCCCCGTCTGGTGGTGATGAAGTCCTTAATCTTTTAAAATCCATGTTCATAGATGCAAAAACAGAAACAATATTTCTAGGAGATCTAAATATGGACTGGCTGTCACCTAAATCACACGGCCTCAAATCCCTTTGTGACGAGCTAGGTCTTGGGCAATTAGTCAGTGAACCTACTAGGAACAACACTCTAAATAGTGCCAACAGTTCCATTCTAGACGTGGTACTAACCACCCATCCCCACAAAATATCTCATTTAGCAGTGTTTCACAATGACATGAGCTATCATGGAATTGTTGCTTGCATAAGATCTCAAATTAAGGCCCGTCTGCACCCATCTTTTTACAAAAAGATCTTTTCACAAATTCAGTGCAGTAAACTTCCTATCTGACCTAAGCATGGTCAGATGGCAAGATCTTTACCTAGCTAAAGATGTCAACAAGGCAGCTTGCATCCTTAATGACAAACTCACTACAATAACAAATAAGTATGCCCCTTTCATCAAAGTAAGGGTACAGAACAATTCCAACCCCTGGTTCACCTCGGATCTCAAGGCAGCCCTTATAGCTCGAGATAAGCTCTGGGCTAAAGCTATACATTCCAAAAATATTTGGATTGGCAGGCCTTTAGAACAGCCAGGAATAACTGTGTGAAAAACTTTGTTCTGCTAAAGCTAACTATTATATATCTATTCTCGAACAAGCTAAAGGTAACCCTCATAAAATATGGAAGACTATCAAAGCTATAGAAGGATGGCCCATGACCCCCTCTGTCCCAACAAAGATAGTTGCAAGTGGCAAGATTGTGGAAAACAAGTCCCTAATCCTGGAGGAACTTTACTGCCACTTTGCCACAGCTGGATTAGCTTTTGACTCGTCACCTTATGTTGGTGCTGCAGTGAGCCAGCATACCCATCCCGCCACATCTAGTCCTGCACCCAGCCCCTTCCAACTGCCCGAGATAACTTATAAAGAAGTAGAAGATTATCTTCTTAACTTAGACACCAAAAAAAGTGCAGGAGATGATGGCTTGGAACCCTTTTTCCTAAGGTCAGTCTACGCCCATCTCACTGCCCTAATTCTCCACATCTTCAATCTTTCCATTACATCTGCTACTGTGCCGTCCTGCTGGAAATCAGCACATATCCTCCCTATATTTAAATCTGGTGACCCATGCGATGTAAACAACTATAGGCCTATCTCCATATTGCCTGTCCTTACTAAAATTCTCAAAAAACTGATCCATATTCAGTTAAAATCTCACTTGAAACCTTTTCTCTCATTAACCCAGCTCAATCTGGCTTCCGGGCTAATCATAATACAATCACTGCACTAGCAAAAGTAACCAAAGATTGGATCTCTGCTATAGATGCTAAGAAGGTAACTGGAGCAGTCTTTTTGGACCTCAGCAAAGCTTTTGATCCTGTTGATCACAAACTATTAGTCAATTGCCTTGCAAAGTTGGGTGCCACATACCATACCACCCAGTGGTTCTCTAGCTACCTAACTGGACGATTCCAAAAAGTAAAGGCTGAAGGCTTTTTTGCTGCCTTGCCAGTTGCAAGAGAGTCCCCTAAGGACCCATCTTAGGCCCTATCTTGTTTTCTGTACATTAATGACTTAGATGCTAACATATCTACGTCCAATCTGCACCCTTTTGCAGATGATACTGTGTTGTATACTTCTGGCTCATCGTTATCTGAAGTCAAGGGAGTGCTTCAAGCAGACTTCGCACAACTTGAGCATAATCTAATAAAGGCAAAGCTTCTGCTCAATGCTAAGAAGACTAAAGCGATGATATTCTCCCGCAGTGCTGTCTCAGGCCCCCCCAATACCCTTGCCCAAGACTTCATTGTCACCACGCTAAACGAGCCTCTGGAAGTTGTAACCAAATTTAAATATCTAGGTATCTGGATCGACAATAAATTGTCTTTCAGTGACCACGTCAAAGATATCGCTAGAAGGTTAAAAGCAAGGTTAGGTTTCTTCTACAGAAATAGGCACCTTTTCCCCCTTGAAACTCAAAACAAGCTTGTACAGGCCACTTTTCTCCCCCTACTCGACTATGGTGATGTAATCTATTCCTCCACCACTCTTGCAAATCTAAGTAAACTGGACATCCTTTATCACTATGCGTTACGGTTCATTACCAACTCCCCTTACTGTTTGCACCACTGTGACTTATATGCAGCTGTTGGTTTGGACATCCCTTACTATTAGACGCCTGCTCCATGCTGGGCTATGGACTCTTAAACTGCTCCTGCAGAAATTGCCAAGCTATCTCTCTTCCCTTATTAGTATCTCACATAGTGCATACTCGTTAAGAAAATCTGACTTTATTATGCTTGACATACCAAGGACATGGACTTCCTTTGGTAAACATGCTATTGCATATGTCCTTCCCTCCATTTGGAATCAATTACAAACCGTACTGAAACTAACTAACACAGTTTCAATAAACTTCTACAAATCGCTAAGTTCAGCCAAAATAAGACACCTGTAACTGTCATTAAGTCTCTTCCTTCCCCATGTGTGCCATATTTATCCACTGGTAAGGTATAATTGACTTGTCATATTAACTGCTGTCCCTTCCCCTTCTACTCCTGGCTTTATCTTTGCTTATGCTCCACTGCTACTCTATCAAATCACTCCTTCCCCCCATATCAGTTGTAGACTGTTTGTTCTAGCTGCCAAAATACAGTATATGTATTGCACACAGCAGTCATCATGTTTCATTTATCAGTATGCAACCTGTAAGTCGCTTCCCTGTCTCATATCAGTGTTTACCACCTGCAGTCACCCTATGTGGTACCCTTGTATGTATATCCAGCCTGTATCATGTAATGTGCATTTCATGTATATACTGTTATTACCTATCTGTGTTTGTACTTTAAGTGTTTATGTCACAGGACCTCCTTGTGAATGAACTTGCTCAATGGAGTTTTCCTGCAATAAACTTGAACTTGAACTTTTTATGAAAATTAGGTGGAATTTTGCAAAAGATTAAATTTCAGTTATGTCACTATAATTTGAAAAGTACACATCTAAATACCACCACATTTGGAATATAAACAACACCCACAGCTTACAAGAGTATACCAAATTTCAGATCTATAGATTAAAAAAGGCCAGCGTATTGAGTGGCCAAACATTTTAACAACATTTAATTTTAAGACATTTTGAGATAATTTTACAATTTCTTATCCAAATTTCTCCACAATATCGGGATTTAGAGAAGTACCTAGAATGCACCATGTTTTAAGTCTCATGCTTCAATGGGAGCTGAGTTATAGGTAGCTGAATAGTTGCCACAATATGGATTTCTGTAATTTTAGTATAATTGTGATAGTATTCATTGAAATGTTACAAAAATAACAGGTATACAGGTTATCACAGCATTTGTATATGTATATAGTTTCAGATTTCTAGCCTTAAATGGAACAGAGTAATAGCCTGCCAAACACATTGTCAAAATTGAAATTTCCTTTCATGCTAATTTAAAACTACATACCCAAATTTAACCAGAGCTGAAACATTTAAAATACTATACTATATAGTCATTTTTGAAAAAGTTCATATTTTTAGCTTCAAATGGGATTGAATTAAAAGTATTAAAATGTGTAATTTTGCAAGAATGCAAACTTCAAATTTATAACCCCCCAGAACTTTAAAAATAGAGAATGCAGTACTATTAAAATTGACAGGTTCTTAGACATTAAAGGAGACTGTGTGTGACAATTATATTAATTGTTTACTGCAAGAAATTGTAAAATAACATGCACTTCAAGCCAAATCCCATGTGAAGAGTACACAATGGGGGGGGGTACTGACAACAATAAAAATGGAAAGGGACCTGGGGTAGTCATATCAGATGACCTTAAGGTAGTCAAGCAATGTGAGAAGGCAGTAAGGAGAACTGGGGGGGATAATGGGATGCATAGGGAGAGGCATCACTAGTAGAAAACAGGAAGTTGCTATCCCTCTGTACAGACAGTTGGTGAGACCCCATCTGGAGGACTGCATGCAGTTTTGGAGACCCCATCTCTGCAAGGACATAGACAGGATGGAGGCATTCCAGAAGAGGGTAACTAAAATGGTGCAGGGTCTGCATCAGAAGCCATATGAAGAGAGACTAAGAGAGCTTAATATGTATACACTCGAGGAAAGGAGAGAGAGGGGGGACATGATAGAAACTTTCAGGTACCTCAAGGGAATCAACAAACTCCAAGAAGGTAGCATATTTCAGAAAAAGAGATGTGCAAGAACAAAGGCACAATTAAAAGATAAGGGGGGGGGGACAACATCTCAGGGGCAACATGAGGAAATATTTTTTTACAGAGAGATTGGTAGATGCATGGAACCACTTTTCTGAGGAGGTTGTGGTGTCAAAAACAATGGGGGGAATTCAAGAATGCATGGGACAGCCATAAGGCAATTATTGTGGGGGGGGGTAGGAGGAAGTAGGCTGTTAGAAGCTGCAACTTATCCAATAGGTAGGGAAATGGGCAGACTGGGTGGATCAAGTGGTCCTTATCTGCCATCAAATCAAAGTCTATGAGTCTATGAAAATTGTAGAATTTCATGAAAAATTCCATAAAATTGGAATGTTCTAATTTCACTCAGTCTTAGCTGGTGCATTCTAATCAGAGGATAGGGTATAAGAGGCAGGTAGCACAGGGGGTCACCAGATTCTGGAGTTAGATGCACAGTTTCACCAAGATATGGACAGCTGAGCTGGGTAGCACAATAGTGGTAGACCACAAGGTTGGAGCAAGAAAGCACAGAGTGTCAACAATTCCCACCTGAATGCAGGACATTTAAGAATCACATCCAGTAAATTTAAGATCCATGTACATGCAAGTCTAGGATTTCGAGGTACTCAAAAAGATGTAGTGGGGGAAGACAATGTCTTGGGCAGCAAGAAAAAAGAATTCTGGCGGTTCCAACAGGGTAAGTCGATAGGAAAAGCAGTAGGTGACTCGTGTTTTAAGAGAGTTTGTCACTGTAAAGAACAAAAAGGATATCTATGGGATCAGTAGTTCTACTGAGTCACTCTGGCTATGACAAAAGAGAAGGGGGAAGGAATAGTCACCCAGGGAGAAACAACAGCACTGCAAAAAGCTCAGCCCAGTTTATCAAATTAAGTAGTGATGTGTGCTTTGTTAATGATAAATTTCACACAAAAAAAATCAATCTGGATGCTTCATGTACAGTGCTACCATAAATATGTAAGAAAATGTTACAAATATTTTTTTTCTGCAAAATTAGAACTGCTTAACTAATTTATTGAGTTGCGTTAGGCACCAGGATACAGTGACTATGGATATACACATCAAATGTTTCCTCTATGCATGCAATGGCAGATATGTTAAAAAATCCACATTTGTGATAGTTTTCACAAAGTTTTGTAGATATTTGCATGGTAAAGTTTTGAACCACTGTAACTTAAAAAGCTCTCGTGTAAATCTGTCCATATTTAGATCATTATATATGCATTGCAAAAAGGTTATCTGTACTAATTTGCACACACCTAGCTCCAAAGGTGCCTGAATTATTTGCAGATGAAAGAGTTTATGCAATTTCCTGAAAAAATAAAATGACACATTTTGAGTACATACAACTTTGATATGATGCATCATATTATCATGAAATCTTTTTTTTTTTTAATTGGATAATGGGTAAGGCCCACTAGACACACGTGCCTGTTTTCAGAGGAGACCTGGTAGCACTGGGAGTTTAAGTGACTTGCTCAGAGTCACACAGTATGCAAGTGGAGGTTGTGAGAATCAAACACAGGTCTAGTCTGCTGGATGTACCAAGCTCATTCACAGCTCGTTGCTCTAACCTCAAGGCTTTACTGCCAACCAATCTGGCAAATTGTTAGAACACCTGTCATCAAGAAATCATGCCAAATTTATGATCCCTGACCCAATAGATGGTTAAAGTATATGCAGATGAAAAATGTTCATGAAAATTACACAAACAATAAAATGATAATATTTGAGCACCTGTAATTTTGAAACTATCCATTCAAATTTCATGATATTTGGTAGGTTAGTGACCATCAACAACAAAAGTATGGATTCCAAATTTCAGAGTTTGAGTTTTACCAGCAGCTGAGTTATAACCAAATCACTATATTTTAAAAATTCTGCAAACGTTTGATGAGATTAGGTGAAATGTTACTGAATTTTGCGAAGTTTCGTCAAAATTCCAGATTCAGAATGTTCCCATTACACATAGCTCCACTGTCTGTACAATGTACAGCAGCCTGAGCCTCAGAGATAGAGCACTTCATAAATAAAATTTTACTTGGAACTATGCTTGGACTTTAAGTCAGGCAGAAGACTTGATGGCCTATTATGTCTGACTCCCCTAAACAAGGGGTTTATTGCCCTTCCCTTGATAGTAGATATCTATCAAGTTTATTTTTAAAGACACCAATATTATCAGAATTCACAATCTCAAAGGGAAGTGTGTTCCATACATTTATGACTCTATGGCTGAAAACATGTCTACTCTTGTTATTATGTGGATATGTCAATTTGATTTACTTATTATGGCTCCTGAGATTGAATTTATGAACTGAATAACAAATACTCAGTTCCTTCCTCATCTCTGTATCATTTGCAATTTTGAACATTTAAAGTAAATCACCTCTCAGTCATCTCTTCTCCAAAGTATGCAGACTGAGGTGCTGTGATCTACTCTTGTATGGCACACCAGTCATGCCTCTAATCATCCTAGTTGCTCTTCACTGAACTCTCTCAATAGCATTTAAATTCCTTCCTCAAATAAGGACTCCATAAAGGACTACAATAGTCAAGATGTGGTCTAACCAATGCTTTATAGAGTGGCATAATACATGCTCTCTATCTTGATACAAATGATCTTTGAATCATACTAATGATTCTGTTTGTTTTATTTACCATTTCTTTACAATGGGTTGAAAGAAAAATCCTTACTTATTAGAATATCCAGATCCTTCTCTTGGGTAACTGATGTTTACATTTGGTTATTGCAGTAATATTTCACATGCGCATTCTTAGCACCTAGTGTAAAACTAACATTTATCTATATTAAATTGCATTTCATTTTGATCAGCCCATCACTGCAATTGTGTTAAATCATGCTTTAATTTGGCCACCTTATGCGTATCCCCCACATCAGCACATAAGTTTGAGTCATCAGCAAATTTTGCACATTTATTTACTAACGATTTGTTCATACCTGAGATAAATATATTAAACAAAACTGGCCCCAGGACAGATCCCTGGGGCACCTCACTGCCAACAGATCCCTGTTCAGAAAAGTAACCTCTTAGTCTAACTTTCTGTGTCCTATTATGTAACCAATTATTCACCCAATTGGCAAAATATTTATTTATGCCCAAATCTATCCTTTTATTGATTAATATGGAATGTTGGACCTTATCAAATGCTTTCTGGTAGTCCAGAAAGACTATATCCACTGGATTACTATTATTATCCAACATATGACTAACCCTATTATAAGACGTAAGCATGTTTGACAGACAGATCTATTTTTTTTTTAATCCATGCTGGGTATTGTCTGTTATATTTTTGTTTTCTATGTCCTTGTCCAGCCTATCTTTCAATAAGGACTCAAAGATCTTCCCAAAATTGAGGTCAGGCTTATCAGCCTATAGTTACCTAAATTAGCCATGTCACCCTTTTTAAAGATTGGAACCACCTCAGCCTCCTTCCAGTCCTTGGGCACCTCCCCAGATCTCAGAGACATGGAAAACAGTTTGTACAAGGGTTCAAATAACCAAACTTTTATTTCTTTCAATAGTTTCAGATGGAGTTTATCAGGTCCTGCTGATTTTGAAGTGTCAATTTTGCTCAATCTATTTGCTATTTCACTTCTGGACATTATAGCAGGATGGGAACTAACAGTACTTGTGTGGTCATGATGTAATGTAGAAACTGAGGGCTTGTGGTACACACTACAAAAATATTTATTAAATGACCTAGCCATTTGTAGTGGATCTCTAAATGCTTCATCATGCATTCTAATAGGGCCCACCTCTCTATTATTAGCTCTGTTGCTTATATAGGCAAAAATGTTTTACCATTATCCTTTTCATGGGCAAGCTTAAATTCAAGGGCTGCCTTCTTCTTCCTTATTAGCTTTTTTGTATTGTGTAACTGCTTTTTGTAAGTAAGTATATTATACAAACTATTCTTTCTCTCTTCAGAGCCCAACATACTTGCCTTTTCCCAAATATTTGTTTATGAATTTTATTAGTGTACCAGATAGGCAATCTGCCTTGTTTATTATAGAATTTCATTAAAGGGACAAGTTCATTTTCAACTGTTAAAATGTGCTCTTTAATTTTCAACCATAGGGTTTCTACTGTATCATCATCTGAATTCCAATTCCAGATTCTCAATTTATCTCTTATTTTATCAAAATTTGCCTTTTGGTAGTCCCTAACTTCAGTCTTGCCGACTAATTTAGCCGATATATTATAGTACTTGAAAATAATAGTGTTATGGTCAGAAACGATTAATGGTTCCTGAATTTCCAGTGGATGAACACTCTCCATGTTATTTGTTAGTACCAAATCCAGTGTATTGGTTAGCCTGGTTGGACCGTCTACCAATTGTGTTAACCCACTTTCATAACATAAATTTAATAGTTCCTGCTTACTTACATCTCTTCTGAATCTGCCCCGTCTTGCTTAATAGCATGTCCCCTTCTTGAGCACTTTTGTCTAAATAAAATACATTCCTCTTGTATCTTGTTTGCCCCCGTGAGGTATTTAAAGGTCTCTGTCATATCTTCCCTCTACCTTCTCTTTTCCAGGGTATTCATATTAAGGTCATTCAGTCTCTCCTTATATGGCTTTTGATGCAGACTCTGCACCATTTAGTTGCCCTCATGTGAACCACCTCCACTCTGTCTATGTCCTTCAAGAGGTGTGATCTCCAGAACCAGACATAGTACTCTAGGTGGGTCTTACCAGCAATCTATATAGAGGCAATATCATCTCCCTTTTTCTGCTGGTGATACACCCCCATGCACCCCAGCAACCTACTAGCTCTCCCAATGTCTTATGCCTGGCCACCTTTAGGTCATCAAATATGATTATCCAGAGGTCTGTTTCCTTCTTGGTAGTCATCAAAACCACTCTACACATTTTGTACTCTGTCCCTGGGTTTCTGTGCCCTAAATGCAGTATCAGTTGCTCAATAGGTAGCACACTCACCTCTGAAGCTGGGAGATCAGAGGTCTGTGGGTTCAGTTCCCACATCTGGCACTTGGGTTAATATCCCAGTACTGACACTGTAGTGCAGCATGAGAGGGGTGCTGCACTTCTGAGGTGCTGTCTTTTAGATGAGATGTTAAACCAAGGTCCCATCTGCCTTGATTGGTGGTAGTTCAGGTGGATATTAAAGATTCCATGACACTTATCAAAAAAGAGTTGGGAAATTTCCCCGGTGTCCTGCCCAAATTTCCCTCATTCACTAAAAATACCACCAACAGCTTAATCTAGTTCAAAGTCAGTTGGCATTCATCGGTATCCCGTCCCCTGGGTCGTGCCTGAAAATAGGCAGGATTTGTCTAGTGCACTTACCCGGTCAACAAAAATGAACTAAATATGCATTATTTAGAACTTTTTCACATTGAAATACATCTGCTGTACCCTTGCCTACTCCTTTAGTTTTTTCTGGTCTCTGCTCATTCTTTCCACACACCCTGGAGTGTCCACCCTGTTGCAGGTTTTGATGCCATCAACATACTCTAGAGGCAGATCTTCCCTTCAAGCTCCTCTGCAATGTCACTTATAAAAACTTTAATGAAGACCAGTCCAAGCACTGATCCCTGAGGCACACTCTGATCAACCTCCCTTCCTTGGAATGGAGTCCATTTACCACCACCCTCTGTCACCTATCCCCTAACCAATTTCTTATTCAATTTACCACTTTTGGACCCATTCTTAAACTACCCAGTCTGCTTATTAATCTCCTATGTGGAACAGTGTTGAAAGCCTTAGTAAAATCTAGGTATGCCATGTCCTCTGCTTCATTTCCTTGGTCACCCAGTCAAAGAAATCTATCACATTTGATTGATATGACCTCACCACTGTAAACCCAAGTTTCCTTGGGTCTTCTAACCCTCTGGATTCAAGATATTGCCCAATCCTGTCCATTAGCAGTGATTTCATTAACTTCCCCAACACCAGTGTTAGGCTGACTAGCCTATAATTGCTAGCTTCCTCCTGCTACCCCACTTTTGTATAATGGGATTACATCTACCTTTCTCCATTCCATTGGAACCACTCCTGTTTCCAGTGAACTGTTAAATACGACTGTCAGAGGTGCAGCCAGTACCTCCCTGAACTCCTTCAGTACTCTTGGATGTACCCCATCTGGTCCCATTACTTTGTCCACCATCAGATTAGTGAGTCCTTTCAGGGCTCTCTCCTCTGAAAAATGGACAATGGTCCTTATCACTTTCTCCAAAGCTTCTGTTATTTTGTTTTTTTTGTGAACCCCTTCCCTTGTACTTCCTCTGTGACTACTAAACAAAAGTATTTGTTTAGGATGTCTGCCTTTTCCTGGTCCTTATCCTCATAGTCCTCACCCCCTCTTCTTTTTAACCTTGCAATCCTACCTCTAATCTTTTCCCTTTCACTTACATCTCTGTTTGTTACCTCTGAGCTATTCTCTCTTCGGGTTACACCTTTGTGCTCCTTACTGCTTCCCCCACTTACCTCCATTCCCCCTTTTATACCTCCTTATCCTCCCTCTACATCTTCATATACCTTCTGAATGCTACCCTCTAAGCCTTTACCTTTTCAGTCACCTCTTTTGAGAACCAAAGGAGTCTCTTGTTCTTCTTCTTTTTGCTCACTTTTTTGACACAGAGGTTTATTGCCTTAACTAAGCTCTCTTTTTGCTTTTCCTACTGTTTCTCCACCCCAGTCTGACCATATCCCTCCCAGGTCATCCCTGAAACATTCGTCCATCTTGTTCGTAAATCTTTTTATTTTTCAGATAAGAAATACAGCATTGGGATTAAAGTCCCCTATAAGGAGGAAAATGCACAGGTTCATAGTTTGGGGGAAGGAAAGTTCAAGGAAAGGTAGGAGGAAAGAGACAAACTGGGAGGAAATAAGGGAAGAAAGAACAAAAGACAGACAACTTTCTGCACCCAGTTACAATGTGCAAACAAGGGCTGGTGTATAAGGTTACAAACATACTCTACTGCAAGGGGTATAGGCCAAGAGTTCAAATCCTCTTTACTCACTTGGAGAAAGAGAGGATAAAGGGAGAGGAAATAGGGAGAACCAGGGTTACAACAGGTGAAATGTTCAGCAAGTAAATGTAGATTGTACAGTGTTACTCACCCTCAGGGGACTCCCTTCAGTATATGTGTATTGCTGGACAGAGACACATAGATCCTGGAGTTTGTTACATGGTTCTTCAAGGCTTTGGATGTGCACTGGATACTGTGAGTATGTACTGCAAAATCCAGCCATTTATAATCTAAGACAAAAAAGACATATACCCAAATAATCTGCAAATAGGCCTAACATGACATTCATGACATTATTAAATCATCTAGTAGATATTAAGTATGGGGAGTATGTGTTCTGGATTATACAAAGAGAGTACTGCTACAAAGGTTGTATAATAAGGAAAGCAGGATAGAAGAGACACTGATGATCTAAATAGGTATCACATTTCCAAACCCACATTCTCATTCTTTTGGTGTGGAGTAGGTAAGACCTGTATTCCACTGTCAGGGTCTCTATTACTTGATAACCAGGTTGATCCCAGCAAGGGTAGTGGGTAATCAACCTATCACTTCCTGTGGGTTGACAGATCTCAGGTAGAAGGCCCAACAGAGTTTGAATTTGGTCATTTGATAAGTTTGAAGGTGGGAAATCCTATCCAGTTTGCCCAGTGTGGAGAGAAATGCCAGAACCTCATCCAATGTGGGAATCAGAGAGGTTCTCCATTTACAGAGAAGGATTCTCTTGGTCTGAAGAGCCAACAGGGCTAGCAATCTACTCCTCTCTTGAAACTGTCTACTGTGCTGCAGGCTAGGGTTGACCACCCATTACTGAGTCATGTGCAGAGTAGTGTTCAAAAGCAGAAGAAGGCACACGCTTGGCTTGAACTCCCTGAGAGAACCATGCCAACTTTTGGGCTCTGTGACTCAGTAAAGAAATGTATTATTCATAAATTTTAAGTTGTTGCCCACTAAAAATAATGGTAGCTCACCTCAGTTCTGTTTGCAATTTTGTACTGAAGAAGTAGAGCATTGTAGTAAACATATTAGTAATTACTCCATCTCGACCCAGCATTCTCAGTACATCTGAACCCTTTGTACACAAACCGAGAGGAAAGATGGAGGTCTATCTATGGATTTCACAACTGAAGACACCGTACTATATTTCCCATAAAAACAGAGGCTACAGATTAAGTCTCATGGGTCAGATTTTCTACAGCTTTGGAGGTCTGTATATGGGAACAAAATGCCTTCTCGAAGATGCCAAAAGTGGAAAGCTGTGATGAACATTTAACTACCGTATGGTATGAACTTCTACAATTAATGCACTCAAAGCTTGTTTGGAAAAGTTACAAAGAACTAGGGAAAGCATAAAACTTATAGCTCTGTTACAGGCTTTGTAAATTAAATGCTGGTTATTTCATTGAATGGTCTGTGGGCCACTTGTTCTGCTGGATTATTTCTGACCATTAGTAATCTGTATATTTGAACTGAAACTGGGATATCTAAGTAAGTGTTTTACAGGTCATTTAAAAATGTATATTGGTCACTGAAGTTTGTAATAGAGGGAATAACCCATATTTGGGGATGATAAAACATGGAAAGCAAAACTACAAAACATCCCTTTCTATACAGAACATGAGTTTGATATATTCTCACCCAAGTTAAATTGAATATGTCCTCAAGAGGAAAAGATGAAAGAAAAGCAATATAACAGACTTTTCAGGATGAAAACAAGAATTAAATGCATACAGTGACAATAATAAAAGGGACATTTCAAGCAAAACCTCAGCCAGAACAAGATCTATTGAACTTTTTTTGGGAAGTACCTATACTCAACATTACTAATCCCTCGAGCCCAATTGGTTCTCCTTTGGCCTGCCAAACAAAATATAAGGTGGAAAACTCAGAAGGCAAAAGGGAAGAAAACAATGTAAAAGTAATAAATCCTGATTTTCCAAATTTACAAAATTCTAAAATGGATATTGCATCATGTGTATTGCAAACAGAAGGCTCAGCTGCTCATCTGGTGCTTCCAAATAGCCAGGAAAATTAATTTTTATCTGTAGAATCAGATGTAGATTCCCAGCCTGAGGAAAATAAAATGGAAATAGCTAAGAAAGAGCAAAAAGAAATGGTATCACAAAAGGACATCATAGAAGAAGAATTAGCATTAGCAAAGTCACTTATGGCAAAAGAAAGTGGTCTAGATATAGAATATCACATGAACAACCCATAGTGGAGGAAAGTATTCCCACATGGGCTAAAATGTTGATGGGAAGCATTAAAGATATAAAAGAGGATATGAGTTTTCTTAAAGTGAAATCTGAAGGAATGGACAAAATAATCTCAGAAATGGAGGAGATCAAAACTACCATACAACACTTGAATACTTAAGTAAAGCTTATTAATAAAAAAAAACGCCCTAAATGAAACCAGAATATCAGGGGAAAAAGATAAAATATTGCACCCTGAAAGACAATTGAACCATTAGGATAAAATACTCTCTGATTTAACAAACAAAGTAACTGATATGGAATTAAGGGCTAGAAGAAAAAATACATTTTATATGGATTCCAGAATTGTGGGAACAAACCCAAAACCTAAAAGACATTGTTTTGAATATATATGCTGCCTATTTAGATATTTCCAAGGATGAGACTAAAATTGAAAGAGACAGATTTCATTGGGCCTTGAAAGCCAAACCAGAGGATGGACTACCACCTATATTTGTTATTGTTAAGCTATTTAAAACAGAAGATAAAACCCAAATTATGGTGTGGTTTATCAGAAAAGAGAATCACTGTTGATGGGGCAAACATTGCTATCTACCAAGACCTGCCATATGAGATCATTGAAGAGAGAAAGAAATTTGATTTATTGAGAAGAACTTTGTGGCAAAAGGGTTATAAATCTTTCTTGCTAATTCCAACAAAATTACATGTAATTATTAACTTTAAGCCTAATTTTTTTTGACTATCAATCAGGCTGATAAGGAATTATGGGCCTTATATTCAAAACTTTGCCCTGGGGCTAAATTAGCACTGCCCAGCGTGATAAATTAGCCCAGACCCAATAACCCACTCAATTCAAAAGGGATAGCCCCTGTGCTAAACCTGCTGAATATAGCATGCTAAGGAAGTCAGGCAATTTGGGCTGGGAGTGCAGTGCAAACATAGCCAAGGAATAAGACAGCTCTTAATATTGCAATCAGGAAGTGCACAGCACAACAGCAGCCAAGTTCACAGTGACGTGAAGGTGGAGGTGAGCTACATGGCCAATGTGTGTGCCAGCAAATGCATGGATTCAGTGCAGCTGCAAGCAGCAGTGCATGTTTATTTATTTATTTTTATTTAATGAGTTCTTGGATAATACCTGTGAGTGGATGCTCATTGAAAGGTTCCTCGTCAGGTACATTAGACTAGAAGGGACAATACTGTGCACAGATATACAAATACTGAGAAAAATATTCATGGAGGTTACAGAAAACAAACATAAAGCTCTAGCTATGCTGAGGCATTGTACAATGTATGCCCATGTCAAGAAGATAAGCAGACAAGGATGAGGGAAGATATAATGGGAAAGCTAGGTGAGCAGAGCATATAAGACCGGAAGAGGGGAGGGTAGGGTAGGGAGAGGTCCAGATGTAAGGGGCATAGCCAGTGGGGTAGGAAGGTGGTAAAAGTGCTGCTATTTGACTATTCTGTCATGACAGAGGCAAAGATAAGTGCTAGAGGTACAGTGTTGCTGTTTGCTGAGCCTTAGTAGGGGCACATGCAGCTACTCATATCAAACAGGTGCTGCCGCAGTCTGCATTTAAAATAGCCAATCATTGAGAATCCAGAGATGTCAGGAGCAATGCATTTACCCAGAGTGGTGCACGGTGTGAGAAAGCATGCTGTGCCAAGGTAGTGCGGCATCTGGGCACTTGGAAAATTTGAGTGGCAGAGCTTCTAATTTGTCTAGTATTCATAGCCTGTGTTAGCAGGTTCTGCACCCCTGTTGGAAGCAGATTTAATGTGACTTTTTTGGCAAGAAGGCAGGTTTGATACCTGATTCTGTCATTCAGTAGAAGCCAGCCAGTCCAAGCATAAAGTTTACAGGCATGTGCGAGTCTTGGTGCATTTGAGAGTAGGTGGCAGGCTTTGTTTGAAGCAACAGAGATCCGTTGGAGCACCGTGTTGGTAGCTGAACTGTATATGGCCAGCCAATAGTCTATGAGGGAGACAACTGAGCTGCAGATTGCCAGGTTTAATACTTTATAGGTTAGACAATGCCTGTGTAGAGGATTCCAGTTCTGGTATTAATAGCTCTTGCAGTGATATCAATATGCTGGGAGAAGGACAGGGTGGAGTCAATAGTAACCCCCAGGTATTTGAAATGTGAGACAAGCTCCAGTGTGTGTCACCGCTGACATTCCTTATTGCCAGGGGGTAACTTTTTGCTTGCTTTGGGCTGTTGAGTAGAGCATGGTCTTTGTTTTTTTATAGTTCATGACCAGTCTTTGCTCTTTAAAGCAGTTTTCTGCTAATGCAAAGCCATTTTGGAAATCAGTTTCAAGGAGTTCAGAGCACAGGTTGCTGGTAAAAATCACTGCATCATCAGCATATAGGAGCATGTGGCAATGGTAGGAGGCCAGGAGATTATTTAAGAAAACACTGAACAGTAATGGTCCCAGAATAGACCCTTGTGGTACACCAGTTAAGGCAGATAGGCTGTCTGAAAACACTTCCCCAATCCTGGATTGCTGGGATTGACAGCTCAAGTAACTCCTAAACCAGTTCACAATTTCAGATGCGAGCCCAATTTCATATAGCTGCTTGAGGAGGAGCACATGATGAACTGTATCAAATGCCTTTGATAGGTCATGTGAAAAAACATTGTGCAAAAATGTACAATAGTTCCGAAATGTTTGCATGGTGCTAACATGTTTGTGCAGGTTTAGTGTGGAGCCAAGTCATTTGCCCAGTGTAATCATGTTTGCCCAGGGCTAAAGTTTGCTATATTCAAACATGACATGCAAATGAGCCTACTTAGGTAGTCTCTGGGCAAACATCCAGATTGGCATTTCATTATAACCTGATTTGCATGCAGTTTGCTCAGCGTTACTGCAGGGTTCAGCAGCTCCACATGTAGGTCAGTCTGGCAGTACAGGGACTGGCTGGGTCTGCCCACAGCTCCACCTGTAGGTCAGTCTGAGAGTGCATGCTGGTTGCTGCAGGCGACATATATATACAGCACAGCATAGCATAGCATATTGTGCCCCAAGGGACTACTCAGCACAGGTACAGGTGGTGGTGGTGCTGCATGCAACTGTCAAACTGTAGGTTATGCTGCAGTGCACAGCAGACAGTACAGTAGCAAGGGGGCCAGTAGTGTGAGGGACACAGCAATGCCTATGGTGTGCAGGGCAGTGATGGCCACTGCACTGTATACAGTGAAAGGCCCAACCTACAGGTGTTTACTGACAGTGGACATTACTGTTATGCTGTTGTGCAACCCATATATGCTGCACCACTGGCATGGGATGCTCACAGTGACATACACATGGTGGCAGTGTGTGCTGTGGTGTCTGTACAGATTTGCAGTATGTAGCTAGGAGGGCACATATGATCAGACAGGCACACCGATGTTGGCGTATTCCTAACACTGGCCCATATGCACTGTGTGATGTGCCCCAGCCTTGTGGCTGCACCAAGTCTGTGGTGCAGCCTGGCCACTTGTAAACCCTCCCCTCAACACCCTCTATGCCCACAGTTCTGCATGTGTGTGCTGACATTTGTTGGTGTCCACAGAAGGATGGTCTGCAGGTGTGTGCTGTACCTTGGCACTGCCATGGTGTCCACTGGGAGTTGGGTCACCACATACTGCTGGCATGGCTGGGACTGGTAGTAGATGATGGCATCATAGTGATGCCATCAGTGAGCAGCATGTTTCCTCTAAATCTGGCTTATTGCTATGTGTCATACTTATTGGTTAGGGTCACGCAAGCCACACAAAAGTTGTGCAAAAGCCACATAAGGCCACAAAGACATACAAAGCTGGTTTACCTGGGCTTAAGACTACCTATTCCTGGGTGGTAATCTGTACCATGTAATGTGTTGCACTGATGTTGTACAAAACCACTTTGTGCAGCACTAATAGAAACATAAAATTTGAATTTGATGGCAGATAAGGAACACTTGGCCCACCTTGTCTGCCCATTTCCCTACCTGATGGATAAGCTGCAGATTCTAGTTAATCAACAGCTTACTTCCTCCTACCTCCACTAGAATTGCCTTATGTCTGTTCCATGCATTCTTAAATTCTCCCACTGTTCCTGACTGCACAAGTTCCTCAGGAAGGCTGTTCTATGCATCCACAACCCTCTCTGTGAAAAAAATACTTTCTAACATTACCTTTAAGACATCCCCCCTCTGTCTTCAAATTGTGCCCCCTTGTTCTTGCACATCTCTTCTTCTGAAAAATGCTACGCTCTTGTACTTTGTAATTTCTTTGAGATACTTGAAGGTTTCTATCATGTCCTCCCTACTCCTTTCCTCAAGAGTATACATGTTAAGCTGCTTTAGTCTCTCCTTGTTTGTCTTCTGGTGCAGACTGTGCACCATTTTCATTGCCCTCTTCTGAACAGCCTCCACTCTGTCTATGTCTTTGCAGAGATGGGGTCTCCAGAATTGCATGCAGTACTCCAGATCGGGTCTTACCAACTGTCTGTACAGAGGGATAACAACTTCCTGTTTTCTACTGTTGATGCCTCTCCCTATGCATCTCAGTATCCCCCCAGCCCTCCTTACTGCCTCCTCACATTGCTTGCCCACCTTTAGGTCATCTGATATAGAAATATAGCATTGAATATAGCATTACGCTGACATGCCCCCTCAGTTAGCCTCTTGCATACATTATGGGTTTGCCCAGTACTAATGCAGTTTGCACGCACTATTTGACCTTTTGAATATAGCAGACCCATGCTAACCCAGCACTAAATCTGTGCAAATGGTTTGTGCCTAGCACAAAGTTTTGAATACTTGGCCCCACATGTTCTAATCCCAGATCTGTACACTTAACAGGATATACTATAGAAGAAATAGTTAAACGGTGTGGGGGGTGGCTGAATGCACCTTGAAAGTAAGAGAACACTAGGTATCTGAGTAGATCAGGATACCAATTACTTACATTATTTAGAGTTTATAAAGGCTTTCCTTTCCTTTCAGTATATGTTAACGGGATGTGCACTACGAATATTTATTATCTCTGGTTTAAAATAGAATGGATGTTAACGAAGAAATTTATGGGCAAAAGGGCTAAACCTGGCATAAATATTAAGGATGACTACTGTTGGTGAATATATGGACATTGGGATTGCTTCCTTGAATGTCAATGAGTTAAATAGCTATAAAAAAATAAACAAGACTTTACAATATGCTAAACTTATTGGTATTAAAATCTTGTGTTTACAGGAGACACACACTAATTGGAAAAAATTTTAAAAGGTTAAAAAAATCTTGGGTGGGGCAGGTTTTCTATTCCACAGTTACCAGCAATAGTTGAGGAGTGGCAATCCTGATGTCAAAAGATACTAATTTTAAGAGTAGTCAGGTAATTATGGATTTAGAAGGACAATATGTACTGGTTAAAGGAAAATTATTTGGTACAGAAATATAGTGTGGCTCAATTCATGGGCCTTTGTTATGTATAGCACATTTTTACTGCACTTGGAAAAAGATCTTGTTTCTTCAGCTCACCAAGCCATGATTCTCGTAGCAGACTGGTATGTGTTAGGGAAGCCTACGATAGATAAAGCATCAAAAGTGACAAATAATGAGATTTATTGCACAAAACTATTAAAATAATTTACTAATAGAAATTAATTAATTGACATATGGAGGGAAAAAATCAGAAAATAAGGGAAATATACTTATAAGTGTATACCTTTAAAAATGTATAGTAGGTTGGATTTTTTTCTTATTGATAAAAGTTTTGCAAATAAAATTAAATCAGTTTATAGTCATAGCCTTCTGGTCTCTGACCATGCAATGGTGTTCTTGCAATTTTCTCCTACATGGGATAGGTCTTTTGTTAACAAATGTTGTTTTGATAATTCTTTATTGAACAATTCAGACTTTGTGACATTTATAAAGGGCCATTTACAGGAATACTGAAAGTTAAGCAATACACCGGATCTCTCAATGACAGTAAAATGGGATGCATGGAAAGTGACTATAAGGGGTCTTATTGTTTAATTTCAAATTAAACAACAGAAACAAAATGGAAAACCATTTTTGAAAACAGAAGAAGAGATTAAGAACTTAGAATAATCTCTAATAGAATATATATTTGATAAACATATAATATACCTATTTTAGGTGTCGGGCATTGGGCATTCTGAAGAGGCGCGGACGAAGGTGGAAAGCTGGGCCTTGTGGGGGACAGGAGAAGGGAGGGTGGATTGGGGTTTTAGGGTCCAGAAGACATCCTGGGGTGAAATGGGGTCAAGATAGAGGTTGTTCCTATCTTGTCCCCATACCCAAGAGTCCCGAAAATATCGGACAGGTACCGAGGTCTTCCCTGACATCTCATCCTGCCTTGGTGGTGTTGTGCAATGCCAGATCTAAAAAAAATAAGACAGATATTGTAGTTGATCTTGTTGGGTCAGCTGATCTGACTTGCATTACCGAGACTTGGCTGGATGAAATGCTGGCCCTATATTGGCCTTTGGCACCCAGCCGGTTCTCGTGTAATACACCGCCCAAGGCAGGATCAGAGGGGCGGAGGTGTGGCCATTATGTTTAAATCTGAACTGGGCCTTGTGGATGTTCCATTGGGGAACACCAGATCTTTGAATATATCCTGGGTGAGGGTGCAGGTTGTGGATTCTCCTCATCTACCGTCCACCAGGTGACGGTGGCGATTCCTACAGGAGATTGCAGACTTCATTGTCGACTTGTGTTGAGGTTTCCAGATTAATTCTTCTGGGTGACTTCAATGCTTGGGTCGACGATAAACTCTCTCATTTGGTCAAAGTCTCTCCAGTTGATGAGTGCACTGGGCCTGACACAGGTTGTTACCACCTCTACCCATATTGGAGGTCATTCACTAGATCTGGTCTTTCTCTTGGGTATGGAGAGATCACTGATTTGGGGTGAAACCAGTCACTTGTTGGACCATTACACCATAAGGTTCAGTTTCAGGCCCCCTCTAATAGGTCTGCCCCTATGGAGATGGTCCAATGCCGCCCTTTAAGGAGGTGTTGGCCCCAGGACTCCTAGCGGTACTGGACCCTATCGAGTTTGTCGGTGAATGCATGAGTCCAGATGATCTTGTACTCACCTATAATAAGGCTGTGGGAGATGCACTGACAAAATTGCTCCTGTTCGCATTCGGCCTCTCACTATCCGTCCAAGGAGTCCATGGTCTGGATGGCTCGTTAGGAATTAAGGCAAGTAGGTCAAGGCTGAGAAAGCCTGGCAGAAATTAGGCCTTGATGTCGACAGGCTTAGATTGTTAGCCCATTATGATGGCTACCAATCAGAAATCACCAAGAAGGCAGAATTCCTGTCCAGAGAGATTTTGCTGCAAAGAATCGACTGCTCAGCTTTTTCCGGACTGTGGACAGGCTGTGCAATCCAGTCTGTCTTCAGCCTAGAGAAGCTTTTTCTCAACTTAGATGTGAGGAGTTCGCTCGCTTCTTTGCAGATAAGGTTGCCGACATCAGGTCCGGCATTGGTCAGACCTCTCCTTTGGGGGGTCACGGTGGGCAACCAGTTGTACTTAATCCTCGGCCTATCTGGTTGGAGTTTCACCACCCGGAATTCGCAGACATTGTGAAGATCATCCAATCAATGCGTCCAACTAGTTGTAGTTTGGATCCGGGTCCTACACCTCTATTAGTAGGTTGTGTAGAAGTCATCTACCCAATCCTTGCTGACATTGTCTGGAAATCCTTGGGGGTTTCCTAATCCCCCAAGGAGGCAGTTGCTCATCCACTCCTTAAAAATCCTCCTTGACCCAGACTGTCTAGCTAACTACCGGCCTATCTCTAACCTGCCATTTGTTGGTAAGGTTATTGAAAAGGCAGTTGCACTGCAATTGGATGAATATCTCACCTCTCATAATGTCTATGATACTCTCCAATCTGGCTTCAGGAAAAGGCATAGTACTGAGACTGCCCTTGTTCAGGTATTGAGTGACCTCCTAATGGCCAGAGATCAAAAGGCTTATACCATTCTGGTCCTTCTTGATCTTTCTGCTGCATTCGACACTGTAGACCATGAAGTGCTATTGGAGCGGCTGCGGGTTTTTTGTGGACTGTCTGGTACAGTCCATGAATGGTTCCGTTCTTACCTCACTGGTAGGTCTCAGAGAGTCGTCACCGGAATTTATTCCTCTGACACCTTCTCCCCACCATGTGGGGTATCGCAGGGTTCCATTTTAGCTCCCATGCTGTTTGCAGTGTATATGCTGCCATTAGAAGAAATCATCAGGAGATACAGCTTGAGTTTTCACTGCTATGCAGATGATACTCAGCTGTATTTATCCTTTCTCCCCGATCAGAGTGATGCACTCTCTGTACTTAACAACTGTCTGGATGAAATCAGAATTTGGATGAGTTCGAGTTGGTTGAAGCTTCACCTGGATAAGACCGAGGTATTGGTTGTGGGCCCAGGTCATCCTGGGAGGGGTTTGGGTGTGGCACATCCATCAGGCTTATCACTTGGTAGGGTGCCACTCTCTAGCTCTCAACAGGTGCGTAATCTGGGCATTATTTTTGATGACCGTTTGACCCTGAAATCCCAGGTGTCAGCTGTTGTCCAAACCTCTTTTTATCATCTGAGGAATATCACCCATGTGAAACATCTGATTCCCCAGGAGGACCTTCCAACCTTGGTTCATGCCTTTGTTACAACTCGTTTGGACTACTGTAAATCCCTATACCTAGGGCTCCCAGGGATTGATATCCACTGCCTGCAGCTAGTGCAGAATGCTGCAGCCAGGCTTTTGACTGGGACTTCAAGAACCAGTCATATTACGCCTGTGCTTCGTGAACTGCATTGGCCTCCTGTGTGGTAACGTATCACCTTTAAGGTTGGTTTACTAACCTTTAAAGCCCCACACCATCAGGGACCCGTTACCTGGAAAGATCTTCTGATTCAATATCGCCCTCCGCCTCCACTCCGCCAATGAGGGATTGCTAGAGATTCCCAGGGTCCGTTTGAAGTTATCAGGATCTCGTGCTTTTGCCTATTCATCTCCTATCCTGTGGAATTCTCTACCTCATTGGTTGAGAGAATGCCCGACCATTGATAGTTTTAAAACTGCTTTAAAAACTTATCTTTTTAACTTGGCTTTTTCTTTATAGTTTGATTGCTTAATGTCAATTTCTGTTTTATTATTATGTACAGCGCCTTGATTTTGAAAGGCGCTTTATAAATAAACACGAATTGAATTGAATTGAATCAGAATGTAAATATAAAAAGAATGAAATGATCATTTAACAGATGGAAAAGATGTCTGGAACATTAAAAATAAATTGTATTTTCAGGGAGACAAAACAGGTAAACTCCTTGCATATGCACTTAAAAAACAGAGGGACCACAATATTATAACTGCCATAGATAATGGACAAGAAGAAGTATACATGGATAAACTTATTGTTAACGAATTTGTCACATATTTGTCACATATTTCCAATCCATAGATAACATAAATTATGACTATAACAAGGAAAATATGAATGAATATGTTAACAATACAATCAATTTTAAAATTAACGTTAATCAAGAAGGCTTGTCTTTAAAAAAATTGAAACCGCTATAGTACAGCAAAAAAAAAACAGGTTCATCCCCTGGCCCAAATGGATACACATGTGAATTCTACCTTGTGTTTAAAGATTGGCTTAGTCCCTGGCTTAAACTTTTATTGAAGAAATAATAGAAACTGACTGGATGCCAAATTCCATGAATGACTGTGTCATTGTTTTATTGTTAAAAGAAAATAAAGATCCTAAAAGAGTAGAGAATTACTATCCAATATCATTATTAAATCTGGACTATATAATAATTATGAAATTAATAGTTAATCATATACAAAACATGTTGTTACAGTTATAGGAGAGTAAAAGTGGGGATTTATGAAAGGTAGATATATTTTTCAGGGATTGGAACAAATACAATAAATTATTTCTATGCATACTAAAAGTGAAGTAATAAATAAGGAGGAAGAAAAACTTATGATGGCTTTAGATGTGACCAAAGAGTTTGATTTAGTTTCAAGAGAGTTTATGTTTTGCTTACTTGATCAATGGGGTTTCCAGATATAATTTTACAATAATAACTGGGTTAGCCTTTTTCCCTCAGGAAAACTGTGGTATAATTTTCTGTTATAATAGCGCATTTATAACGGCAAACATGTGCACAGTTTTTCTCACTCTGGTAATGCTCCCTGCAGCTCTTTCTCTCACACTGGCCCCATGCTTTCTCATCTCCAGAAAACTAACTGCTACTTGGACTTGGGGCTAAGCAAATTTTTAAATATAAAATCTACCACAATGGGTGAAAATGTATATTTTCACTAAGGAATGAAATAAAACAGTTTTAAAATAAATAGAAAATGGCACCATGGACTGCATACTTAAATCAAGCCAGACTGCCGAGCACTCCAGAATGCAAGGTTCAGTACTGGGACCGGTCCTTTTTAATGTCTTTATAAGTGACATTGCAGAGGGACTGGAAGGAAAAGCATGCCTCTTTGCAGATGACACAAAGATTTGCAACAGAGTTGATACACAAGGAGGCATGGAAAGGATGAGAAGGGACTTGGCAAGGTTGGAGGAATGGTCAGAAGTATGGCAGCTTGGATTCAATGCAAAGAAGTGCAAGGTAATGCACCTGGGAAACAAGAACCCAGGGGAAGATTACACAATGGGGGGGAGGTACTGACAACAACAAAAAAGGAAAGGGACCTGGGGGTAATCATATCAGATGACCTTAAGGTTAGCAAGCAATGTGAGAAGGCAGTAGGGAGGACTGGGGGTATACTGGGATGCATAGGGAGAGGCATCACCTGCAGAAAACAGGAAGTTGTTATCCCTCTGTACAGATAGTTGGTGAGACCCCATCTGGAGTACTGCATCCAGTTCTGGAGACCCCATCTCCACAAGGATATAGATAGGATAGAGGCAGTCCAGAGGAGGGCAACTAAAATGGTGTAGGGTCTGCAAGAGAAGCCATATGAGAAGAGACATGATAGAATTATCCCTCTGTACAGACAGTTCGTGAGACCCCACATAGACAGGATAGAGGCAGTTCAGAGGAAGGCAACAAAAATGGTGCAGGGTCTGCAAAAGAAGCCATATGAGGAGAGACTAAAGGAGCTTAATAAGTATACCCTTGAGGAAAGAAGGGAGAGGGGAGACATGATAGAAACTTTTTAAGTACCTCAGTGGAATCAACAAAGTCCAAGAGGGTAGCATCTTTCAGAAAAGAGACGTAAGAACAAGGGACACAATTTAAAGATAGAGGGTGGTGGTTCCAGGGCAGTGTGAGAAGTATTTCTTCACAGAGAGGGTAGTGGATGCATGGAACAGCCTTCCTGTGGATGTTGTGGGGTCTAAAACTGTGGGAGAATTCAAGAATGCATGGGACAGACATAAGGCGATTCTTTGGGGTAGGAAGAAATAGGCTGCTGGTTAACTAGGATCTGCAGCCTAACCTGTGGTAGGGAAATGGGCAGACTAGGTGGGCCAAGCAATCCTTATCTGCCATCAAAGTCCATGTTTCTATGTTTCTATGTTTTTATTTTATATAATTGCCGTGGCAAAAAGGCAAACCCAGCAATTATTATAAAAAAAAAATTGGGTGTGTAAACTTGAAGTAGTCATAAACCCCTTGAGCTTCACTCTTGGGTTTATGTAGCATCTAACCCCTCGAGTGTATGTAAACGTTTCATTACACACCCCTGACCCATACTTTATTCTCTATGTTACTGTATAAAATGTATTACTGGGCCAATGCAAAATAAAAAAAATAATTATTTTCTTTCAGACTCTATTAAGATATCAAATGGGGTCTGGCAGGGTTGTCCCTTGTACCTCTTGCTGTTTATATTATGATTAGAACCTTTGTTAAATAGTATTCCTGACAATGTGGAAATTAGGGGTATTAATACACAAAAAGGATGATATGCTGTTGATCCTAAAATCCAATTAAATCATGTCCCAAAGTACTCCAAGAAATATATAGATATACATCCTTTTGAGGATATGAATTAAATCAAAATAAATCTTTAGCCCTGCCTATTACAAATCTAAGTACAGAAATAAAAAAAATGAATGGCTCCTGTTAGTATTGTTAGTAATATGAAATATTTAGGATTGATTTTGACTAACGTCACTGAGGAAATTATTAAGATTAACTCTAGTAACATTTACGTATAAGTAAAAAAAGTTATTAGAAGGTGGGAAAATCTCACCTTTTTGTTTTGGGGGAAAATTGAAACTTTAAAAATGGCAGTTATGCCTTATCTGATATTTTTGTTTCAGTCTTTACAGGGAGAGATACTAGAACAACAGTTTTCTAAGATAAAACATTTATTTGTGAAATTGCTGTGGTGTTGATCTTCTCCTAGAGTTGCCTGGTGTAAACTGACAATTTTGAGGAGTAAAGCTGGTATGGGATGCCCAGACCCATTTTTATATTATGTTGCTGCAAAGATCAAAGTTGCTTTTTTCCTGGATGGATAAGTCATTATATAATATAGATCATAAAGGTAAATATATATCACTTATACAAGAATTCCTCAGTAACAGTAACCCTAGGTTGTATATACAAGACATTATGAGGAATTATAAAACTTTTTCCGGAGTGGAGATTAATCCAGTTATTAGAGGGTGGCACAGTCATGTAAAAATGGCTAAAGAAATATAAGGTAAAGAATTATTTTTTACAAAATGGTATTCCGTATGATAATAAAATAGTCTTAACCCTTCCAGGGCCACGGACTGATATATCAGTCCAAAATCCCTATATATTCTAATTCTGTCAGCTGCCTAAGTCTTAAATCCAAAAGTGGAGATACACCCTAATTGAACAAAGGGTTATTAATTGGTTAGATTTATTAGACAACTCAGAGTTTATTCATTATGATTAATTTAAGGAAAAAACATTTATAAATAAATTAAAAGATAGCTGGTGGTTATATTCCATCCTGAAAGTTAAATTTATAGCATTGAAAAACATAGGAAAGAATGGGATTCATTATAACTCTAATATATATTTAAATAATGGACTGAATATAAATGTTAGTATTATTGCACAAGTATATCATTCTTTTTCAGGTACAGATAGGGGAAAAGTCATATATAAAATGAAATATTCTCAGCAAAAGTGGGAACAAGAATTGGACCAGATATTTACATCTCAAAAATTGTTTAAGATTAGATTGGATGTTAATAAACTTTACTCATATGCTAAGAACAAAATTGTACAGTTTAAAATTATAGAGAGAGCATACTTCACTCCCTTTATAATGAACTCTATTCAGGGGGAAAAGGGTAATTTTTGTTGGTATCTTTGCGGCAACAATGGTAGTCTTAGGCACATGCTGTGGATCTGCCCAAAAATAATAACCTGGAAGCAGAAACTGCATATTAAATTGGAAAAGATTTTGGAAAAGAACAATTACTTTTACACCAGGCTTTTACAATTTAAATGAATATGGAAGTTAGAACTTGTCTAAGGAAGAGAAAAAATATGTGCTTTAGCCTCCATGTTACTTAAAACACAAATCCTAGGGAAATGGAATTGGCCAGATGTAGGTGAATAGAATCACAATGCATGGTTCGATAGTTTTAGGGAGAATCTGATGTAAGAAAAAAATATCTGATGTGATTGGTAGAATGAATAATATCTTGGAAGAAAAATACTTAAACTGGAATGAAATAACTTGTATTCTTCCCCCTGTTTATACATTAGACTAATGAATAACTTAAAGTTTTTGTTGTTATTGGCAAAGTCATTTTAAACTAGAATTAGATCTTCACCGGGTGTGATGTATTAGATATTTATATGCAATGAAATCTATATTGTTTTTATGTACTACCTGTATAAATTTAATAAAGACATATATTAAAAAAAAACAGGACCAGCCATCTGCATTCAGGAGGGGTCATTTTTGGAGGTCTACTGGATGCCCAGGAGAAAGAAGAGGAGATTGTGAGGCATCAGTTTGCTGAGTACACTAGAAGCTATGGCACTTACTCCCCTCCAGAGGGACTGTATCTGTGGGAAGGACCAGAATATGTGTAGTAGGTCCCTCTTTCCTCTGGCATCATCAACATTTATCTGAGTCCAGGAGCTTGCTTTAGGGAGGACAGTGGGGGGTTGGGGTGTTGTACCACAAATGGGATATTTTGTTCTGTATCAGATGGGATCAGGCATCGTGGAGCCAGGTTTGTGTATCGTTCCATGCCTGGTCCCATTGGGTAGTGGAGATGTTGCACTGGAACATTTTTTATCATTTTGTCTTTGCATGCTCAGATTGGGAGGGAAAGCAGTCCCTAAGTTTGGCATATATTCTCCCAGCCAGCGCCTTGGGATGTCTAAGTCATGTATGCAAATCTGAGCGATTGAGGTGGGATGTGGGTGGACCCAGAAGGGGCCAAAGTGCTGCTCTGATTTGTAAATACCTCCAGAATTCCTTCTGAGGGAGGCCCCATTTCTGTTGGAGAGATTGAAACAAATGAAGAGCATTGAGATTATGGTCTAGATGGTCTTCCACCTTAGAAATGCCCACTTCTAACCAATATTTCCATGCTACCTATTCCTCTCTATGGTGATGCAGGGTTGTGCCAGAGAGGGGTGGAGAAGAGAGGGAAGGGGACCATTTTCAATCTTTCATGGGTTGAGAACCAGTTGTTTCTAGACTCCTCCACCGTGGCAAGACAAGGCAAACTTATTTGTATGGCGCACAATCCCAGATGCTCTGTGAGCCTCACAGTACAATAAAATAAGCAGTAAAACATACATATAAAATAGTATAAATACAGTTAACACATAAAACAAATAAAAAAACAGATCTATTAGGGACCAGGCATCATAATAGATTTCAGGACTCATTAAACACCAAACCAAAGAGGTGTGCTTTCAGCCTCGCTTAAAAGACTCACCAAGGGGCCTCCCAGACTGTAGATGGTAAAGAGTTCCACAGGGATGGCCTAGAGATACTGGAAAGTATGATCCCCAGAAGTCTTGAGCCGTACCCTGGGAACAGCAGATGGCCCTTGAAGTGCCATGGAGGAACCAGACAGATCTGACTGGTATGAGGAGTGCAGACAAACAGCCAGGACCCAGTCCATTTAGGGTCTTATAGGCGAGAAGCCTCACCTGTAAAGGACCCTCCATTTGATTGGCAGCCAGTGCAGAGTGTGCTGGACAGGGGTCATATGACTAAGCCTAGAAAGGCTAGTCAATAACTGAGCCACCACATTCTGCACTAGCTGCAGCCTGCAAAGGTTCCCTCCCATGATCCCTAAGTTAACAGCATTGCAGTAATCGAGTCTGGAGGAGACAAAGACAAGTACCAGCATCGGTAGGTCCTTGGGTGGAATGAAGGGCTTAATCTGGGCAAAGTTCCTTAAATGCTGAAAACCACTACTGACAACAGATGACACCTGATCTCTTCAAAGGTCAGCCTGCTGTCAAGGACCATGCCCAGATTCCACACTCTTGTGGAAACTGCCAACAGAACAGATCCCAGCACAAGGCTGGAAGCCACCCCAGGCAGCAATCCATCATGCCCATGACCTGGCTCAATTGCCAGCACCTTCGTCTTAGCTGGGTTGAGTCTCAGCCAGCTGAAAGACACCCAGTCAGTGATTTTAGCCAGACAGATGTTGAGCACATCAACAGCTCCTGATTTTCCAGGAGCAAATGACAAATACAGTTGGGCATCATCTGCATAACAGTGAAACTCCACACTGTATTGTCAAATGATCTCACCAAGGGGTAGCATATACACCGCAAACAACATCGGTGACAGGATCAAACCCTGTGGCACTCCACATGACAGAGGCATTGGGGAGGAGGAGAAATTCCCCATCACTACCTGCTGCATCCTGTTCAAGACATAGGACTCAAACCACCTGATGACAGTACCAGTGAGTCCACAAAATTCACAGAGCTGTTCCAGTAAAATAATGTGGTCGACAGTGTCAAAAGCTGAGGAGAGATCAAGGAGTACAAGAATTAACCTGTCTCCTCTATCTCTAGTCCTGAGCAGATCATTATGCACCCTCACTAGAGCTGTTTCTGTGCTGTGTCTGGCCTGAAAACCTGCCTGAAATGGCTCATAAATGTCCGAGGACACCAAGTGATCCTCGAGCTGTTGAGCTGCCAACTTCTCAACAACCTTGCTCAAAAAGGGCAGGTTAGAGATAGGACGATAATTCTCCAGGACATCAGGGTGGAGGGAAGATTTATTCAGGAGAGGCCTAACCAATGCCTCTTTCAAGGCAACTGGGAGAACACCCTCTGCCATCAAGCACCTGACAATCCTAGCAAACACCAGACCGACAACCTCAACACATCCCATTAAGAATCGTGTCAGAGCAGGCTCTAGTCTGCAAAATGTGTGCTTCAGCTCTATGATCACCTTAGTCACTTTGGAGTCCTCAACTAGCCTAAACTCTTCCCAGATAGGTGAAGGGCCTTTATTCCCCCCAGCCCGACCACTGCAAGGCATAAGCCCAGCTGTCAGAATCCCCACCCGGATGGCTAACACTCTGCTGGGGAAGAACAGAGCGAACTCTTCACATTAAGTGGTTGAAACAGTTTTTTCGGCTGTTGGCAGACTGGATATAAAAGCCTGTCTGCAGTTTGAAACAGCTGAGCCAGTCTGTTCTTCCACACAGTAATCTCCCTGGACAGAAATGCTGCCTTCTTACAGAAGATTGCCCCTGGGTACTTCCCATAGTGAGCAAGCAGGGCCAGCTTGTCAGCCTCCAGCCGGGTCTTCCACCAGTGACGTTCCAAGTTCCTACCCCTGATCTTCAACACTGAGATCCCCATCAAACCAAGGGGATCTCATGTGTGAAGATCTGGGTCATAAATGGACTGGTGTGACAGCATCAAGAGCATCTGAAGCCACCCTGTTATAGGTAGCAACTGCCTCCCCGGTGCCAATTCACACATGCCTCGTCAACCCTAGAAAAATCAGCTACTACCAACAATCCCATGGGGGAGGTTCAGGCCTTACTTTGCCTGTTGGTAGGTTGAAGTCTGGCTTTTCGTGGGAGAGGAGGAGACATGAGGTACATCATCCTAATAATGTCTTGCTCAAGCTGGACCCACTGTGGAGATGAAGAAGTAGGTGGGTGCATCTAATGGACTGTTTGGGCCAAACAAAAGGCCTTTCTGTATTCCTCCATCCAAGGGAGATTCCACCCACCCTGTGACCAGTGTGCCCTGAGTTTGGAACAGCTGAATTGTGGTTTGGAACTCTCCCATAAGAAGTCTTTCATTAGTCTGTCTATGGCCACAGGCCACTCTTTTGGGAGAGGAAAAAGAATATGGGCCAGCAGGTAGAAACATTTAGGGGCTGTCACCATTTTTATAGCTGTAGTCTTCCCAGCCAGGGTGAGTTTGAGCAGCTTCCACTGGTCAAACTCTGTTTTGACTGTTTGAAGAAGAAGTTTATATTGGCCTGCCAAAGCATCTCTATAGCAGGGTAAGGACAATACCAGGTAGGTAATCCCTTGGGGCCCCAGAGAGACCAGCGGTCACAGCCATCTGTTGAGTACAGTATCCATTCAGAGGGAGCATCTCAGTTTTGGTTTGATTTAATTTCAAACCTGTGTATCTCAGTAAAGATGTCAAGGAGGTTTAATGGGAGGTAAAGCTAAGCATCGGCCAGTGGGAGGAGAAGGTCATCTGTGTACATAAGGGTTGAATATTTTTGTGTCTACTTTGATGCCCTTAATTTCTGGGTGCAGTCTTATTGCCCTTACAAGCAGTTGAACTGCAAGAACAAACAGGAGAGGGGAGGGGGGGCAACCTTTTTGGGTCCCATGCTCAAGTGGGAGTTGGGGGGAAAGCACGGAGTTAGTGGTGACTGGGGCTGAGGGGTAAGTTGTAGATGGCCTGTACCCTAGACTGGAATGTCTCACCTATTCTGAGATGTGCCTGGACCAGGTACAGGTAGTCCCACTCGATGGAACCAAATCCTTTTTTCAAAGTCTACTGCGATGGCTGCAGCTGGCGTCAGAAGGGGGCGAGCTATATGCAAGAGATTAAACAGGACTCTTTAGTGAACTGAGCTGCATCAGCTAGGGATGAAGCCTACTTGGGAGGGGTGTATAAGGTATGATAGGAAGGGATTCAGCCTAGAGGCAATAATTTTAAGCATAGATCTTGCTATCCAGATTTATGAGTGAAATTGGGCGGGTAGCTTCCAGGCCTCATAGGATCTTTGCCCTTTTTAGGAATAACTATAATGGTGGCCTCTCTGAGAGATGGTGGAAGAGTGCCTTTGAGCTGTACTTTTGGAACATCTCAGTGAGGAGAGGGGTGATCGTTGGAGCTAGAGCCTGATAAAAGTCTACAGTATAGCTATCACTTCCAGGGGACTTATCCTGCAAGGAGATTCTGAATGGTGGAACCCACCTCCTCCGGAGATATGGGAACTTACAGGGTTTGTGATTGTTGTGTGGTAAGTTTGGGTAGTTGGAGACTGTCAAGGAAGGGTTGTGTGTCCTTGACTGGGCCTGAGTGTGTAGAGGAGTAAAGTTTCCTATAGAAAGAGGACATAATCTCATTTATAGGTTCGGGGCTAGTGGCAGTTGCTCCGTGGGTGTCCTTCTGGCCTGGTATATACCTGCTGACTTGCTGTCTATTAAGTTGGTAGGAAAGTACGCTACCCCCTTTGTCTCCTCTTTCCCAAAATGTGTGTCTGAGTCATAAGATGACCACCTCAGCCTTTCTGTTTAGAAGCTGGTTGTTCTCAAATCTGAGGCCTAAGATAGTCCTGCCCATAGGGGATTTGGATGAGAGTGAGGGCATAGCTTTAAAGTCAGCTTCAGCTATAGCTAGCTGATATTCCAGTACTGCCAGATGTTGTTCGCGTTCTCTGTGTTTTGCTGCTGCAAACCCCATAATGCTGCCCTTCATGGTAGCCTTAAATGCTCTCTCAAGTGTTGCCTGCCAAGGTATCTGAGGTAGATTGGCACAGAGAAATAGGGATGCCACATTTTCACTGAGGGATGATGTCTAGGTCCCTCATGAGGAGGGGTCAAGTCTCCAGTTATGCAGGAAATGAGTGATCCCATTGAATTAGGAGCTGGACAGGGCATGAGTCAGAGTTAACCCTGGGTAGAATCATGGCATCTATAGCGCTCTTCAGCAGGGTTGAGGAGGTTAACCAGAAGTCTAGTCTGTTGTGAGAGGAGTTGGGTTTGGAATGAAATGTGTAGTCTCTGACACCTAGGGTGGAATAGCCTCCACACGACAGTAAGTCCCTGGTCTGACATAAGTTGGTGTAGTGCCCTTCACTTCCAGTATGGGATTCCTTCACAGTGTCATTTCTGTCTAGTGAGGAATAAGGTCAGATTAAAATCTCCACCCAAAGAAGGAGGCAGTTAGGTGCTATGAACTCAGTTATCATCTCTGCCAGAGTTTGAAAGAACTGTGGGACATCTTCATTAGGGGCATACACATTACATAGGGTAATGGGACCAGAAGGTGTATCATATGTGGCAATCACTTATTGACCTTCTGGGATTAGTAAAGATTTAGTAAGGGTCCAAGGCAATCATTTGTGGAGGAAGATAAGTGCTCCGTGTTTCCTTGTGGGAGCACTAGCATATGCCTGTTGGCCTTCCTAATCCTTTACCATATGATCATGATCCTTGTTGATTAATTTGGTCTCCTGTAAAAAGAACACCTTGGACTGCAGATATTTCAAATTGGTGAAGACTTTCTTTTGCTTTATTGGGGAATTTAGCCCCCATACATTCCATTTGTGGAATGTCTTGTCTGACATATTCATGTAAGGGGGGTAGGTAGGCAGGAGAGGTTTATCCAGTCAGGCAGCAAAGGGTAACAAGGACTAAGCTAGACCCCAGAAAGATATTCGAAGGGGCTTGATAGCAGTCACAATTGGCCAAAGTCTAGTTACTGTACTGGGGTCTGTAGGGGAGGGAAATAGGCCTACCCAGTTATTGGATACTTTTTTAGAGCAATACAGTCTGGGTAAGATCTGCAGTTACACATACAGCAAAGTGATCAAAACAGTAACATTTTAAACATATACTTGTAAAACTACTAACCTATAAACAGTAAAAGGTAACTATTAACACAAGAACATTGCTGAGGAGCAAAAATTGGACTTAGGTGGCTGGTTCACCAGCCAATGACATCTCAATCATTTCTGTGGGGTGGAAGAAACATGAATGTAGCAGGCAGGAGGGTATGCCTGTACCGACTGCACCCAGTCTAAGTGTTTAGTACAAACAAGCACAGACTATAGAAGGAATTAAGGAAGAAAAAAAACTAAACTATTGGGGTAGCCATTACCCAGAGCCTGCCCAAGCATGCAGAACTTTTGCAAGCCCATGGGAGCTAGGGGAAATGTCTAGTGGTTTTGAATTCCATGGTGTGATATCTCTGGAGCTCTGTCAGTCCTTGGGAGGGTATGTGATAGGCACACAGACAAAAGCTGCAGGACTTCAGTCTAATTGAGAAAGGGGAGAGGTTAGGTATAATGTAGGGAATAGATCCAAGTCAGTTTGCACCCTTAGTAGCCCTCATTGTTGCTGGGTGTGGGAGCTCCACAGTCAAAGTGAGTGCTCTGGCACATCTGGGCCAGTAGTGAGAGGGGTGGAATCTATGGGAAGAGGCTGCCTGTGCATTTCCCAACATCAGTTCCCTAATTAGCTAGCAGTACAACCATGCCCCATGTGTTCTGTGATTCTGCGGTTGCAGCAGTGGCCGCAGAAATCAGGGCTGACCACAGAAATCAGTACTAGCTGCAGAAATCAGGAAAACCAGCTGTATGGCCACAGAAGTGCTAACTATGCTATGCAATGACACAAGGCAAGGACATAGCTACTGATATGTTAAGGCATCCATGGGTTTCTATACTCATTAGAAGGGGCAACAAACAGATGCCACCTGCTACAAAGCGAAAATTAGTGGCCGCATGACATCTTGACTCATGTTGTCTCTTGTTACATAACTCCATCCAGCCAGTATTGTGGGTGGGTGGGGGAGAGACTGACACAAGAGTAGCAGAGCTTGATTATGTCCACTGCAGTTATGGATTTGCTACTGTGTAGGTATGGCTAGCTTAGCCATGTTATTTTTTCATTGTGAGGCTGTTCACTATGTGCTGTATCCCTGGAAGATTAATTTGAAAGGAATAACTGGAGGGCAAGCAGTAATCAAGAAGGGAGCAGATTTAGTGGAACTCTTTAGGTGGAATTGATCCTGGTCTGGTGGCAGGTAATGAAAGAGGAGCTGATTGCAGAAACATGTGGCTGTCCTGGCAGCAGACTGAGCAGAGGACTTGGTCCCCACTGATCAATCACAGTTTTGATTTGTGGGCTGCAGAGCTGTACCTGCAAGTGTGAGAGTAATTTCTTGGCAGATTTGAACCTGCAGCCTAAGTGGTGGCATCAAATTCAATTCTTAAGGAGGGTCAAGTTGCCCAGCTGCAGTAGAGTTGGGGACAAGGGTGTACAAGAACTGGAGTGAGCAGTTAAGGAAAAAAATCAGAATGAAGAGTTGTATTGCTGCTATACACAAGGAAAATGAGGGTCACTAACTGAAGAACATCACTGCCACTGAGTTGCTGGGAGAAGAGCACATGCTAACCAAGGTTACTCCAGCTTAATAGGAATGACTTGCTTGCATTTTTATGTTGCTTACACGCATGTGCAAGAAACATAGTGCCATCATCGGAGATTTCGGAGGAGTGTTGCCTCCTCCTCCAATTCAGTCAGTGTGCTGGCAGGCACGGCCCCTGTAAGCCAATGCATTTTGGAGCTGTCTATGACATGCTCCAAAATGCAGTGGCATACAGTTGAAAGGGGGAGCTACGCTTGAGTGAGCACCGATAAGATATCGGCTGCTCATGCGCAGGTCCCCCCCACACGCTGCCATGCATGCCCTTGCACGCACTGTATAGCCGATGGGGTGCCCAATCCCCATCGGCTGAGCTGTGTCCCTGCCCCCCCAGTAGCAGGTGCCACGATGGGAGCCCACCCCAGCATGGCAAACAGTCCTTTTCCAACAGGGTGCCCAATCCCCGTCGGCTGAATGCCCCCGTCCTGTGCTACGCTGAGAGCCCATCCCAGCGTGGCAATAACTTCCATGGCCAATGGGTGCCCATCCCCGCTGGCTGAACGCCTCCAACGTCCTTGTGCCATGCTGGGAGCCCACCCCAGCGAAGCAAATGGTCCCACAATGTTTTGTTTTTTCCTGAAAATGAAAATGGTCCCGCTGCATGTCTCCTGACCCCTCCCACAACCCAGTGCACCTGGCCTCCCCCACCCCATACTTACCTCTGGACTCCAGCGCGATGATCTTTCGTGGACCGGGAACACGTCTGCACTCTTCAAAGCTGACCGCGAACTGAGGAAATGCGGTAAGCTGTATAAGCAGGGGTGAATGGGGGTTTCAACTTTGTTGCATATCTCAGGCATTTTGGGAATTTGTACACATTTTTAACATGGGATTTTGGGACCCTTCTCATGAACGATGTCACGGTCGCCATGGTATTCAGGCCAAGGGTGATTTGTGGTCAATCGCGATACAGGCTTCATGATGGCGTCATTCATGAAGGGTCTAAAAGCCATGGTGGTAAAATTCCCCAAAATTACTGTTTAGGCGTGTGTTGCGCGGCGGTTCCTTGAGCTCGGCCAGTTTGCAAGAAATTTCAACATTTTCAGGTCAGATTTTCAACATTGCCATTTTATCACACCTTCTTATGAGTAGTACAGCTGTCATTTTTCACATCTCACCCAAAATGTGTTTCCACCCATGTAGCGCTAGAATGGCGCAGTCGGTGTGCTGTAAATCAATGCACGAACAAATTAAGAAAATCACAATGACACTGTTCATGAGCAAAGGTCTAAAATGGCTATGTTGGAAAATTTGGTGAAAAATTCCTGAAAATGACTGTTTTACATAGTGTGCGTTGTACAGTTCCCACGCACGCTCGTAGGTTTGTGAATTTTCAATATTTCCACTACAGATTTTCAACATTGCCATTTTACCACACCTCTTTATTAGAAGTACAGCTGTCATTTTTCACATCCTGCCCAAATCGTGTTTCCACCCATGTAGCGTACAATGGTGCAGTCAGTGTGCAAACTCAATGTATGGGACACATTAACAAAATCACAGTGACACTATTCATGAGCAGAGGTCTTAAAATGGCTATGTTAAAAATTTGGAAAAATTTGAAAAAATTCCTAAAAGTGACTGTTTTATGAGCATGCATTGCGCAGTTCCTACGCCTGTTCGTGAAGTCAGAATTTTCAATATTTGCACTCCAATGACTTCCAAATACCTAAACAGCACATAGAAGCAAGCAACATTCGGCATTGACAAATGCTTGTTTTGTGTGTTCCCCAAAAGAAAATCAGGAGTCAACAAATCCTACAGACACTGCAAGTTACACCTTCCATCACTATTATAGGAAGACAGTCCGGACTCAACAACACACATATTTACACACTGCACTCAACATGTTTGTTGAAAGACAATTGAGGTATTCCTAGTTAAAAAAATTATAATCTAAAAGAACGTTGACCAAAATCAGAAAAAAATAAAATGGCTTTCAAGTTGGAGTTTCTCTTTATGTCTGCTAACTGTAAATGTAAACTAGAAAAAATCCAAGCAGGTTTTGCCTTCTGTGTAGTTTTAGCTGAGTGTTTATGTCCTCCTCCAATTATAACCTAGGAGAACAGCAAAAGCCATCAATTTCCAGAAGAACAGATGAGCCTTCAAATTTGGGGTGGGAGAGAAATGTCATTAAAAAAAGAACACTGATGCCCATGGCTGCACCAGGTTTGGGTTACTGCAGTTTAATATTTGTGATAAGAAGACTACATACTATTAAATGGCCTGTTGTTCCACTTTCAGTGTAGCAGAATGGTTGTACGAGGGCAGTCAAAGGGTAAACTAAGACTTAATCCCCTTGAAGGCATGCTGTTTAACCACAGTTTATCGGTGTAAGAATCAGCAGTTGTTCTGCTGCAGAAAGTATGCGGTCCTGCCACAGAATGTAGGTCCACTTTGCCGCAGTAAACACGGGGCCCTGAGTATAACCTATCCCGCTTTCCCCTGTATTACATCAAAAACAGTAAATGCAGAGAGAGAGATAAAAGGACAGGCAAAAGCAAAATAAGACATTTAGACGTACTTAGGAGGTAGGGTGTCTTGTGGGGAGGACAAAGCTAGCAAGTAACTCTGCCCATCGTGGTTACCCCATGTTATAGGTGAGGCGAGGAGGCCCAGCTTAGTGGCAACAAAGAGACACTGGGCCACTGTACATCCCCACCCAGCTGTTTCACAACAAAGCCCTTACATTTACTCCCTCCTCAGACACAAAACCTTATGCACTTATCTGTATTTATCGCAGTCAGGACAGACTAGGAGCTCATCTTGGGTCATCTTCTTATCTTCTTGTATTTTGGTTGCAAGTGTCTGGCCTAGAGGAACACCTAACTCCACAGCATAGGTTTTGAGATCCCTCAATGGCAGTACAGTGTCTGTGGAGGCTGCCTATGATCCACATACTTCTTTGGGTTCTGTTTCATCGGGGCCAGGGTGTTAGCATCCATCTTGGTGAGAGGATCTTCGCTCTTGGTAGGGGACTGGACAGTAAGGAGGGAGAACCTGTTCTGTGAGAAATAAGGGCTAGTATGCTGTCTTTCTTGTGTCCCTCATCTTGGCTCACTCAGATCAGCCTTGTCTGTGGATCATCCTCAGCCCTGTGGGTGCTGTCATCTAGATTGAGACGCCGATGGAGCTCTCTTTCATACCTTGGGAAACCTTCCTTGGCCCTTGTTGCAAGGCCTTAACTGGAATGTTGGGTGGGTACCACTTCAGTGGGGAGCTGAAGTCCAGATATGGTCTGCTGAATGCATTGGAATAGCCTGAGGTCAAGCTATGGGATGGATTAGGGCTCGAAGGCCAGATTTTAGCAAAATACTCCATGGCAGCCTCCAGTATAGAAAACTGGTGTGAGGTGCCATTATAGGTCAGTTTTAAAATTGCAGGGTATCTGAGAGGGAAAGGCACCTGTAGATCATGGAGCATTCTGCTGACCTCAGTATAGACCTTTCTCCTAGTGGCTAATTCCTTAGATCAGTCTTGAAAGACCATGATGTTGTGGCCCCACCATTCCAGAGCACCCAGCTCTCTAGCCCTGGCTTGGATGGTCTCCTTTTTGGCAAAGTTAAGGATCTGAGTGTATATGGGCCTTGGCCATTCTCCAGTGGCAGATTTAGGCTGATGGGAGAGATGCACTCAATTATTATTCTGGTGGTGGGAGGGCCTTAGAAACTCTGGGAGAGCTTGTCAAAGAAAGATAACATTTTGCCCTCCTCACATCCTTCAGGAAATCCTAGAGTAGCAAATTGTTGTGCCAACTCCTGTTCTTTCAGTTCACCCATTTTATCCTGGAGAGATTTAATCTGAGCCACCTAATCCTCACGGTCACACAGTGTCCCTGAATAATGTCTTCATGGGACAAAGTTTTTGTTTGGTGCAGTTGAGTCTTGCTTCAAGCTACTGGACAGAAGCTGCAGTGGTGTTGGATGCCAGGGTCAGTGCATCTATGCTGAAGATTATGGATGCAAACATTTCTTGAACTGAGGGCTCATCGCCCCCTTTTAAGCTGTGTGCTATGTGGCTTGGTGTGTGGTGCTCGTCTCAGGCTAAGAGTTGAGGTAGCTCTTCAGGCCTAGAAATTAATTTTTCTAAAAATTCATCAGGAGAAAGGTACACACTTTTGATTGTCAAATATTATAATGCATACTCTTGGCTCTCAGCAAAATATGGGTTATTGCAGGGTTCTTGGCTCTGGGTTAGCAATGCAATGTAATTAAGTCACCACCTTGTTTGCTGATTGGCCATGCCCCTCCCATTTATCCATCTTTTTAAAATCTGCCCTCCTGAAGTCCATGACCCTCACCCTTGTGTGGTTCAGTTTCTCAGCCATTCTTATTTTGAACCACACCATATGGTGATCATTGGTCCTCAGGTGGCCTTCCATCTTGATGTCTGCAACACTGTTCCTGTTATACTGTCTCAAAAAGTAAGAAAATACGTTGCAAAAAACTTAATTAATGCTCTAATTATGGTCAAAGTGACAAAAGGTGGGAAATTAGACTTTAGGATTTCCAACCCTAACACCTCACCCTCCCAAACCAGGCAGGAGAGCAGGTGTAGGGTGAGCTTTTGGCTTCTCAAGTCCAACACCCACCCCATTCCATCTGTAAATAAGGTCAGATGTGTTGCTTTTATGAGAATGGTGTGCGTGTGTCGCTACAGATGACAAATAACTGCACAATTCAGTCTTAAACTTAAGTTACCACTTCTTGTTGAACTAATAGACCAGCGAAGCACAGCCTTATTGACAGTTCAAGGTAGGTTTTGTCACCAGCTTATAGGTAGGGCAAGATATTGTAAAGTAGGTCAGCATAAGTATCTCAACACAGATGCAAGTAACACTGCTTAAAAGAAAATGGTATTTTCAAGTCCTTACAAATCTTTTATCAGTCACTGTGACTGAGCCACCCACTCACCCCTATTAAAGAGCAGGCAGGTTCTTCAAATTACAAAATACAAGTTCCTGTGTTAGGAAAGCAGCCAGCCATCATGTGATACACACATGATAAACCTTTCAACCTTTTTTCATTCAAAATATTGTGCACTGTCTGCAAAATGATGAAAATAGACAAAATGTGGGCCCCATCATGACTACAATGAAACAGCTCTGAATAACACTACTGTGAAGAAACAAGATATTTTACACTCATAAAGTTTTTGTTGCTGAAGTTATCATTATGTATGAATAAGATAACAAAAAGTTCATGGGTTCAATTTTCAAAAGTCAGAGAATGATGCAAGGTGCTTATGTCTGAAGGCAAGGAGCAAGCTGTATCAAAACTGCATCAATTCTGATTTTCTACCACTGCTTGCATCAAAATCTCACTCAGAGGCAGAGCTTCATGGCCACCACACTGGCCGCCTCAAGAAACAAGCATCCCATGCCGTCCTCCTGGCCCCCTGCTTGGACTACTGCTGAGGTATACACCGCTAACAATCCTCTGTTTGTTAACTCTTGATTGATGTGGCACCCTGCTGCCCATAGCTGATTAGCCCACCTGTCGTGAATCTGCCTGTTGATTGAGCACCATTTAGCTTTCAATTTCTGCTGTTTTAGATGCCTTTCAGGATGGTGACAGGTCTAACAGCTTCTTGGACTTGTATTTTTAACAAATTGTTCGCTGTTGTGTTGCATCCTACATTGTATAACTGTTCCTTAGATAAATTGGTATATTTGGCCTGCTTTTTGTTTCTGCACAGTACTGATGCCTTTCTCCTTCCTCTACAGTTGATACTCTTACCTTTTCTCCTACTGCTTTCTCAAATCTCACTGCCTACTCTCATTCCCAGCACACTTGCCTTTACTTTATTCCTCCATCTAACATACTTTGAGTGCCTTTACTTGACTACCCCACTTTTCCCAGCATTTTTCTGTTTGACCAAATTGCTATAAAAACCCTGCTCGTAAATTGATAAACAACTCTGCTTGTAATCTTCCTTACCCTCTCTTGGCTCTTTGCCCCCTCTAGGTAATTTTGCTAAATTGTTAATACTAATCCCTCAAAACCCTCCCCTGTCTATCTTTAACTTCTGGCCTTTGTTTTACTGATCGCTTCCACCCCCTGCTGACAGCTTGCTGCCAGCCCCCTGCCCCTTGTCTTTTGTTTTCGCTCTGTATTTTAACCTGCTGACTTCTCTTGCCCCTATGACTTCACACTGGACAGCGGCACCCGCTCCAAGAGGAGCTTCATGGACGCCGCACTGGCTGCTGCCCGATGAAACAAGCATCCCACAGACGTCCTCCTGATCTCCTGCCTGGACTACTGCTGAGATATACACCTCTAACCCACTCCTCTGTTTGCTAACTCATGATTGGTGTAGCACCTTGCTGCCAGTAGCTGATTGGCCTGCCTGTCGTGAATCTCCCTGTTGATTGGAGCACCTTTTCGGCTTTCAATTTCTGCTGTTTCAGGTGCCTTTCAGGATGGCGGCAGGTCAAACAGCTTCTTGGAATTGTATTTTATCTCGCCTCACCACCCAGGCCCCCTTTAAATACACTTTAGCTCCCAGTCCTCATCACACCTCTTCTTCCCCACTGGCCCATTTTTCTACTGCCCTATATAATTACTCACCTAAGTATACTCCCTTGGCTTTCCATTTGGTCTTTCACCACTTTTTAGCTGTACCTGATCCTCAAATTACTTTTCCTCTCACCATCCACACACTGATCCACTCCCCTGCCTTTGTGTTTTTCACTTTACGGTTTCAGGTTACTTACCAATCTCTATCCCTTCTCACACTGTTCTTTCTCCATTTGTATTGAATCCCCTTAGTATTAATCTGTGCTGAGCAGCCTAGTCTGCTGTCAGTCTCCCCACCTTTTTTCCTTGTTCTTGCTTGGTCCACCATTTTTTTTGTCACTTTATCCCCAAAACTACCAATCCACTGGTGACTAAGGTCCATTTCATGCTACTGCCCTCATCTTTCCCTCTTGCTGCTTTCAGCTTTAACTGTTATCCTTTCTGGCCCCATGACAGCTTAACATAATGAACCAGCATATGATACTGTTCATTCTTGCATGCTCTATGCCACTGCTCCATCTATCTGTGCTCTCCTCACCTCAGCCTACATCTATGGGTCCCAGGTTCTGGCCAAACGACTACTTTTTTTCAAAAGATTTACTGCTTCATACCACACACACTGTGATCCCTCACCAGTACTACTTAATAGAACATGGCTCTACCTAGTTACTTATGCCCTAAAGAAGTGTCACCTGCGACAGTATAACCCATGTCCCTTCCTACGTGGCATGCTCTGGTACCACCTCATACTTGCCATTCTGATCTCTGGTGATGTCCAAATAAATCCTGGACCTACAGATCCCTTACCTGACTTGATCAGTAATGCAAAAGGCCTGCTTGTTGTACATCACAATAGCAGGAGCCTCACTCACAATCGAACAGACCTAGAAGCCAGGACCTCTCTCTACAAGCCTAACATCATATGTCTGACCGAAACCTGGCTAAATCTCTCCACTCCAGACTCTCTGTGCTTCCTTTCATCTTATAACCTATCGAGACTTGATAGACCTTCTCCAAAGTGAGGGGGTGGTACTGCTGTCTACTTTTAAAGACCATCTGCACATCACTGCCATTAAATCATCTCACCTAGCCCACTGTGAAGTACTTCATACTCTTTTTATCCTCGGTACCAAAAGCTCCATATCATCTGTGCTTATAACCCACTATCCAACAGTCAAAAGGGATTGGATGAATTGCTGGATCATATCTCCCACCTTGCTGGGAAACACTGAGGTCCTCATACTTGGGGACCTAAATATAAATTGGCTGGGGACCACTCAATCTGTATTGATGACCAGATTGTAGAGTTTTAACCTACACCAACTCATATGCGATCCCACTAGAAAAAAAACCCTCACTCCAATACGAGAATGCTGCTGGACTGGATTCAATTATGACTAACCACACTGAAAACATCTTTGCCTCTGGTGTATTACCTGATGCTATCACTAACCACTCCCCAATCTATTGTATCTGGGTAAAAGCAAGCCTATTCCATCAAAACCTCGTCTCATTACTTTCCAACTATGTGACCTTCAACGAGAGGTTTTTCCTACATGACATTGCTTCTACTGATTGGTCCTCCTTCCTAATATCAAATGATGCTCAGACCTCCCTTAATCTATTCATGACTCACTTCCTTGCTCTTCAAGATAAGCATTGCAAACTATTAACTTGTGGGTAAAACCAGGCAAACTCAATGGCTAACAGCTGACTTCCTTGCTAAGCTAAAACTAAGAGATAAAAGATGGCTCTGATGCAAGAGTTCAGGGCTATCCACTCACCTAAATACCTATAGGGCTCTGCGAAATTGCTGCAAAAAGGACATCAAAAAGGAAAAATGCACTTACCGCAAAGATCTATTAACAAACTCCTTTGGCGACTCTAAACAAATTCTGGTCCCATATAAAATTCTTTAGAAACATAGAATGATAGACTTTGATGGAAGATAAGGACTGCTTGGCCCATCTAGTCTGCCCATTTCCCTACCTACAGGATAGGCCGCAGATCCTAGTTAACCCAACAGCCTATTTCGTCCTACCCCCCACAAGAATTGCCATATGTCTGTCCCATGCATTCTTGAATTCTCCCACAGTTTTAGACCTCACAACCTCCTCAAGAAGGCTGTTCCATCCATTCACTACCCGCTCTGTGAAATAATACTTCCTCACATTGCCCCTGAACCGCCCCCCCATCTTTAAATTGTGTCCTCTTGTTCTTGCACATCTCTTTTTCTGAAAAATGCTACCCTTTTGGACTTTGGCCTCCAGTGAGCAATACTGTAGAACTTGAGGCCCCCACACAACTCATCTTGGTCATGTTTTTCATTGCATACCATATGCACATTTTATTTTCGATTCAATGTATGACTTTTGTTTAGGGGAAAGGTAGCAATGGTAGTCCTTGGGGCCACTGTATCTATCAAATCTATGTCTGTTCATCTACTGTTTGATGGTGAGGCCATACCTTTGAGAACAAGTATGTCAAAGAGCTTGCACTCTATAAACAAACATTATGGACCAAACAATGAAATGTAAATACATTTCAATATTTATTACAAGTCCAAAGCACAAAGGCAGGTGCCTGCTACCCCAGCACTTTGGCATAAAAGTCTTCATCCTGTGGTGTGGTCACAAATGGATAAACACCCCCTTTATACACCCCACTCAGATTGGTATCAGGTGTAACATATATGAATTAACAAAAAAAGATAAGTAAACTGATATAAGGTGACTTTTTCAATATATAGCATAATCCTCAAAGTGACATTGGTATGTACTATTAATTTTACACAAGTAATCAATAAGCTCAATAAAACAGAGACAACTTTAAAGTAAAAAACAAAATAAGATAAAGACAGAGAAGAAAGCCATGTTTAAATGACTGCCTTGTTTCCAAATGTCAGTTTCAGGGATCCACACTTTACAAGGTGAGGTTTCAAAGAGGTAGACTATGGAGAAAGAGATCACTTAGTGATCACCTTTCCATTTTGATATGCATCTCAACTTCCTGGGGATCCACATAAGTTTCTATCCAGAGCATCTGAAAGAAACATAACAGCTAGAGGTTCATTTAAAAGTGTACTCACACTCCAATCTGATATTTAAGTTTAAGTGCATTTTAAATCACTCTTAAATAATCATTTCATTTTAAAAAGGCTTTTAAACCAAGTTCATCACTCAGACACTTGGGTTTCAGATTTTTGTGTTTCTATATCCATGAATTTTCTTTCTGGAGCAGCATGTTGACCCTATCACCACCAAATTTGAGTGTTGGTACATGATCTATTCCCATAAAACATAGTCATTTAGGGTCAGATACATGCTTCTCCAGAAAATGAAGCCCAACAGGTTTGTCAATATGTTTATTAATGATCGATTGAATGTGCTCTTGTATTCAAGATTTCAGTATTCTGATGGTATGACCAATGTAAAGAATTTTACAAGAAACCCACAACACACAATTAACAAATTCTGTGTCATAGATAATAAACTGTCTGATGTTAATAATAATAATAATAATAATAAAAAATATAGTCCAAGGTATCAAATGCTGAAGAGAGATCCAGAAGTACTAGGATGGAGGGACATTTATGGTCATTTGCCATCAGGAGGTCATTGAGCACTCGAACCAGAGCTGTCTCAGTACTATGTCTCTTATGGAAGCCTGACTGGACAGGCTCAAAGATATCATGGATGGTAAGATGGTTCTTCAGTTGTAACACCACCACTTTCTCAATCACCTTCCCAATGAAGGGAAGGTTAGAGATAGGTCTGTAGTTGGCACAATTGTTCAGGTCTGGTTCAATATTAATAGCTATTGTGCATTCTTTTGGGTGTTTGAATTCTTTTCCAGTAGTGCGGTGCTCACAGACATTACATTTTTTACATTTTAACATGCCTGTTGATTTTTGGGTAAGCCAGCAACTGTTTGCTTCACTGGGCAAGCTTGGAAGTCTACTGTGGACTAATTTGTCCCTCAAATTTGCAGCTTGGCTGAAGCTTACCCTATGTTACCTTTGTGAATACTTTTATGATGTTATGACATCACATTACATTTATCACATTTTGATGTTACATCATAAGGCTTTGCCTGGCCAATTGAGATCTTTTACTGCAGACTTACCAAGACAATAATAAAAAAAAAATTAAAATGAATACAGTACATTGGCTCTGGCTCAGGGACCCCCTGGACAGGGTCCCACAGCAACCATATGGTTTACTGGTGCCTAAAACTGGCTACACCTATGTCGGCAAAGACAAAACTGACTTTAGAGTTATTAAATTAGGTATCCATTCTTTTCCCAGCCCTTGGCAACCATATTCAGTTGTTTATTGTATTATGGCATCTTCCTAATCAATGGAAAATGGCAACTATTAAACCTATTCTTAAAGATGGTAGTCCAGTATGTGTCTCAAATTATCATCATCTATGTCACTGTTGGCACCTCTATCAAAAATTCTAGAAAAAATAATTTTTGATGAAATAACTTATTACCTCAAAAAGTTTGGTTTGCTTACCAAGTTTTAGGATGGATTTAAATCCAGGCATAAATCAGAAGCGACTTTAGTGGGGTTCACTGGCTGCATACAGCATACCCTAGATAGGGGAAACTCTGTTGCAGCTGTGTTTTAGTCCTCACCATAGAAACATAGAAACATAGACTTTGATGGCAGATAAGGACTGCTTGGCCCACCTAGTCTGAAAATGTCCCTACTTACTGGATAAGCTGCGGATCCTAGTTAAACAACGGCCTATTTCTTCCTACCATCCACAAGAATTACCTTATGTCTGTCCCATGCATTCTTGAATTCTCCCACAGTTTTCAACCTCACAACCTCCTCAGGAAGGCTGGTCCATGTGTCCACCACCCTCTCCATGAAAAACTACTTCTTCACATTACCCCTGAGCCATCCCCCTTCTTTCTTCAAACTTGTGTCCCCTTGTTCTGGCACATCCCTTCTTCTGAAAGATGCTAACCTTTTGGACTTTGTCGATTCCACTGAGGTACTTAAAAGTTTCTTTCATGTCCTCCCTCTTCCTCCTTTCTTCATGGGTATACATATTAAGCACCTTTAGTCTCTTCTCGTATGGCTTCTCTTGCAGACCCTGCACCATTTTAGTTGCCCTCCTCTGGACTGCCTCCATCCTGTCTATGTCCTTGTGGAGATGGGTTCTCCAGAACTCAATGCAGTACTCCAGATGGGGTCTCACCAACAGTCTGTACAGAGGGATAACAACTTCATGTTTTCTGCTGGTGATGCCTCTCCCTATATTGCCCAGTGTCCCTCCAGCCCTCCTTACCATCTTCTTACATTGCTTGCTAACCTTAAGGTCATCTAATATGATTACCCCAGGTCTCTTTCCATTTTTGTTGTTGTTATTACTACCTCCCCCCACTGTGTAAACTTCTCCTGGGTTTTTGTTTCCCAGGTCCATTACTTTGGACTTCTTTGCATTGAATTCAAGCTGCCATACTTCTGACTATTCCTCCAACCTTGCCAAGTCTCTTCTCATCCTTTCCATGCCTCCTTGTGTATCAACCCTGCTGCAGATCTTTGTGTCATCTGCAAAGAGGCATATATTTCCATCCAGTCCTCTACAGTGTCACTTATAAAGACATTAAAAAGGACTGGACCCAGTACTGAACCCTGTGGTACCCCACTAGTAACCCCCATTTCTTTAGAGTAGACTCCATTTCAATTACCTTCTGTGTCCTGTTGTCCAGCCAATGATTTACCCAGGCTACCACCCTGGGACCCACTCCCAAGCTGGTTAATTTGATTATTAATCTTTGTGTGGACTATTTCAAATGCCTTGCTAAAGTCTAGGTAGGCCATGTCCACAGCTCCACCACTGGTCTACTACTTTGGTCACCCAGTCAAAGAAATCAATTAGATTCATCTGACATGACTTTCCTGCTGTGAAGCCATGCTGCCTTGGTCCGTGCCCCACTGGCCTTTAGGTACTCAGTAATTCTTTCCTTCAGAAGTGATTCCATCACTTTCCCTACCACCGAGTCAAACTGACAGGTCTGTAGTGTCCTGCCTCTGTCTTGTTCCCACTTTTGTGAATGGAAATCACATCCACATTAACATTAGAAGTGCAAGAGTTAGATGCAGAATAGGAATGGCAGTAAGTAATGAGTAATACACCCAAATCCACCCTGCAGAAATGGACAGGCATTGGGATATGCCTTTGGGTTTTCACGCATAGTGATTATGCCATTTCACCTCACCCTATTATGCAGACACCCACAAGTGTTGAGGTATGCCTTGAGCTGTTCTGCTTTATAGTTACCCCATTCCATAAGGACATATTCTGAAATGGATGCAGTAGAGGAGAATGGGGTGAACTCTGGGGCTGAAGAGTTCAAGGCACACTTCGATGCCTGTCACTGGCTGCAGGATGGGGGGTGGAATTGCATGAACATTACAGCCAGCAATAGAAAGGCTGTGTTTGTTGGTATTTACACTACAAATTTTCAACATGGCCTTTTTGTGACCCTCATCTCATGAAAGCATTTGGTACATCTGCTCATGAATAGTGGCAATACAATTTTGTTAATCTGTCTCGAATGTTGATTTTCTACAGTGACTGCACTTTTCTGTGCTAGATGTGTGAAAACACAGTTTGGGCAGGATGTCAAAAATGACTGCTATTCTGTGCATAAGGAGGTGTGAAAAAATGCCAGTGTTGTTAATTTGGAGTGAAAATATTAAAAAGTCTTGAAGTTATGAGCGTGCATGGAAACTGCACAACTCACTCTCATAATACAGTCATTTTGTGAAATGTTCTCTGCAAATTTTAACACAGGCATTTTGGGACCTCCACTCGTGAACAGTGTCACTGTGATTTTGTTAATCTGCTCTGAATGCTGATTTCCCATTGTGCCTCACATGTATGAAACCACATTTTGGGCAGGATGTGAAAAATGACAGCTGCACTGGTCACAAGGAGATGTGAAAAAAGGATACTGCTGGAAATCGGGAATAAAAATATAAAAAATGATCAGAGTTATGAGTGTGCATGGAAAGTGCACAATGCATGCTCATAATACAGTTATTTTGTGAAATGTTCTCACCAAATTTTTAACACAGGCATTTTCTGACTTCTGCTCATGAACACTGTCACTATGATTTTCGTAATCTGTCCCGAACATTGATTTCCCACAGTGACTGTGCCACAGTGTGCCAGATGTGCAAACACACATTTCAGGCAGGATGTGAAAAAAATGATAGCTGTACTGTTCATAAGGAGGTGTGAAAAAATGCCAATGTTGAAAATATAAAAATTTCATGTTAACAGGGTGCGTGGGAACTGCGCAAAGCACCCTCATAACACAGTCAGTTTATGGACTTTTTCACCACATTTTCAAACATACATTTTAGGACCTCTGCTCATGAACAGTGTCACTGTGATTTTCTGAATGTGTCACAAACACTGATTTCCCATAGCGACCAGCCTATTCTGTGCCAGAAGTGTGAAAACACATTTTGGTCAGGATGTAAAAATTGACAGCTGTATTGTTCATAAGGAGGTATCAAAAATGCCAATGTTGAAAATCTGGAGTGAAAATATTACAAATTCGAGAAGTTATGAGCGTGCTTGGAAACTGTGCAATACACGCTTGTAACACAGTTATATTTTTGAATTTGTTCAGCAAATTTGCAGCATAGGCTTTTTGGGAGCTCACCTCATGAACACTGACACTGTCATTTCATTAATCAGTCCCAAAAGGTGATTCTACGCAGTGACCGCAAAATCACCTTTAGGGGACCAAATAATGAAATGACAGTGACTGAATTCATGAAATGGGCTCCCAAGAACCCCATGTTGAAAATTTGGAGCAAAAATTCACAAAAATGGCTGTGATATCTACCTAAGTTGAAATAAATTAATTTATGCCATTATACAGATTATCAACATTTCTTCAGTTCGTGGTTGGCTTTGAAGAGTGCAGATGTGTTTCCAATCCATCGAAGATCATCATACCAGGGTCTGGAGGTAAGTATGGGTATGGGGGTGTGGTGATGTAGAGTATGCAGAGGGTGGATGTGGCTGGGGATGAGACACGATGGCAAGGGACTGTTTCTTTGTTTCAGGTAAAAATATTTTAAAATTCACCACGGATCATTTTCCATTTTTTACAGTTTGTGCCACACTGGGGTGGCACATTTGTTTGAGGGGTCATGTTAACCATTCTGGGGTGGGTTCCCAGTGTGGCACACAATCAGGTGGGGCAGCACCAGGAAAATGGAAGGGATAACATGCTGACAAGAGAATTGGGCACCCACCTCAGCAAGCATGTCTGTGTTTGGAGACATGATGTAGAGGGGTATTGGGCACCCCCTCGGCAGACTACAGCAATAAAGGGGGCACATATGCTAACTGGGACATTGGGCATGCCAAACGTCAGTTTCCTTGGGACTGTGAGTGAGTGGTGGGCAGCAATCCACCACCTGCCATGTTTGTTGAAATGTTACACCAGACAAAGCACGCCCTGCAATGACGGGTCACTCCTTCATTGCAGCGGCCAATTCATTTCAACTTGGTAGCACACTTGCTGAACTAGTGTCAGCAGCAGCATGCCACCACATTGGGAAAACATGGCCAAGTCTCAGAATGCAATGAGGGCATTGGCCACCACAGTGCTACACCTCCAAAACCCCACTTCTCTTCTAAGCTGTCACATAATGTTTCTTTTACATGTGCGTAAGCAAATATAAAATCAGAGTGACTCAGTCATTGAATGGAATGATGTTTGGGGCTTAGATATGCAGGGTTGGTATTTCTTATTTTATGAGGTGGCAGAGTAATGTCTAAGGGGAGATGACTTTACAATACTTTTGAGGCAGGAAGAGGCAGAGGATCACTGTACAGTGTAGGACTGGATAATTACATACATTTAAATCTAAAAGACCACTCAATGGCATTCTCAATGCTTGTTAGGAAAGTGGTGATGTTGAGATGGGCAGTGGTGGATTTTACCCATTCTGAAACCATGAAAGGGTAACGTGCTGCCATGGTGGGGGAGCAATTTCTATCCTTAAGGGGTTTAGAGCACAAAAGGTTGCTGTGGATGGGGCTGTAAGGGTTGCAAACCTGATGGGTCAACTCTGGTGCCTATGGAAGAATAATGTAAATTATAAAATATGCAAGGAAAGGGGCAGCTAAATAAATAAAAAAAATTAAAAAACTGATGGGGCAGGAAAGGAATGAAAGAATGCTAGACAGACTGCAGAAATGATAAAAGATGAAACCAAGGTAAGAAAAGTGACAATCTAAAGATTATTTATGGAAAATGTAGAAACTAAATAATAGGAGTATGACAAATTGCGAAAATAGAGAAAATCGTAATGGCATTGCAGATTAAACATTTTTAAAATTGTTAATCTTTATATGTTGCTCCAGGACAATATACAAAAGTGGGCAAGACAGATTTCAAGCTCACTGCATCACGATTAAAAATGTCACTGAGAGAAAAGTAGATTTACTCAGAGCATCAAGGCAGCTTCTATTTTTTAAGCACAAATAGCTTGCCCATTCAATATAGTGGTCATTTTTTTTTCTGTTCTTTGGTAACCAGGTAAGGTTACCAAAGAATAAATTCAGTTTAGTCCACCTCCGAATTTGAATTAATCCAGTTTTGGCTCTGTTATAACTGGCACCCCATCTCTTCTACTTCTCTAGTCTGACAGACAGCCCCCCAGTGTGTTAACATTCTGTAATAAATTGTTTGGAGAGCACTGCATATACTTTCCTGGGTGGGTGGGTGCTGAGATGGGTGGAGGTGGGGTACACTGGATTTTAAAAACTGGCATCAGGCAATGCTTTTAGGGAGGCTTGAATTAGGATCATGTTATGAAGAGGAGAAAATATCTTGCTGCCATTAGGTCTAGGGTGGGGGGCAGGTTTCAGAGAGCACTACTACTATTATGGGGAGGGTGGAGGACAGAGAGCATTGCAGCATTTAGATTGGGGAAGAGATGAGAGAAGAGATTCTTGCTGCTATTATGTGGATTGGCAGGGGAGATAGCATTACTGCCATTAGCTAGGTGGGAGGTGGGGGGAGGAGAAATATTTTATTTTATTAGGTTTTAGAGCAGGAAGAAGACAGCAGAGAGCATTGCAGACTTCTGGTCTGAAGTGGAGGTGGGTGCACTGATGCCATTTTATCCTCTGGAGAGGGACTTTGCCTGACTTAGAAACATAGACAATGACTACTGAGACTACTGAGGCAGAAGAAACAAAATCTGGTCAGATCCACCAGAGCTGCATAATGAAGTTGTGTGGAACTGTTAAGGAGTTATGGAGAAACAACACAATGATTGTTATCATTGTCTGACTGGTTGTCATGAAGTTGGAAAAATAAAGTGCTTTCATGGCAGCCAGTGTCAGTTGGAACAGGGCTTGCAGAGTCAGAAAACACATTTAGAGCAGCATTGCTCATTGGCATTTAAATTAACTAACCTGACCTTCTCCTGACTTCACTAGTGTTGCTCCGACATTCCATTTTCAATTCGTTGTGTTCTTCATCAGCTCAGATGCTTTTTAATTTAGTGCTGTGTGGGTATGTGGGATATAAGAAGGACACCAACAATAGCAGGTTTCAGATATTCAAGGTGTTTTATTCCTTGTTCAGGCATAAAAATTAACAGAAACAAACATAACAGGCATACTGAATGGCAAATAAAATAAACAGAAGAGAACAAGAAGGCATAAATAAATAATACAATGCAACAACTCTAGAACACAGCTAGTGTTACCACTGGCAGGATAGAACATGACCTGTCCCTGCAGAACTCTGTACAGAACTGAACTCAACAGAACCCTTTTTTTGGAATGAAGCAGCTCTCCTTGTATACCTTGGTCAAGCATGTAATGCACTTAGCTCCACCCCTTTCATTTCAAACAACAAAATTTATTGTTCCGCTGCTATATTTTATATTTCAAGCCCCTCATTTCCTTAGTGCCTTTATTTATATTCATACAGTAACAACAGAACCTAAAAACAATGCTTATAGCAAAAAATAATGCAAAGTCCTGATGCAGGCTCTGCCCTCTCTGTTACCTGGTCCATAAAGGTAAAGCAACTGGGCCGGCTGGTTCTTTAGAGACAGGAGACAGAACAGGACATCAGACTGCCTCAGGACCTAAGCTCCAGTACTACACCTTTGTTTGGTAAGACCTTTATTAAAACAAGCAATGTGTGCCTAAAGTAAATGAATATGCAGTACTAAGAGGGGTATTTCTTTCATTAGGAAGCTTTGTTAACTTGCAGCCTGAAAGAAAACAACTTGTGTAGCAAGAAGGTGCAGTACAGGAGCTGTGCCTTTTTAAAAGTGAACTGCAAACCTTACTCGCTATTTAAATATTTTATTTTGTTTTTCCTAAGTGCCTAGGTGCAGGAGCATCATATTGCTCAGCACTACACAGTGAGTAGACGAAAAGTGCAACAAGCAGGTTTCTTCTGAAACCTCCATTGCCAGGGAATCTCTCTTTTCAAGCTGCCAGAGCACCACAATGAGAGCAGGAGATAGCACTCGCTGTGTACGTTGGAGCAGCAAGGATCTTTTCAGATACAGTGGGGGGGGGGCTACAAGTCTAAAATGCAGACTACAGACCTTAACTCTTCAACCCACTTCTCACTTATCTATACTTTTAAAAATTATACATAGTTCATTTTTACAGCCACCCTCATCTTCCCAGACATAAAGGCATACATTTAGTGATGGGTGAAGTGGCCCCAATTTGCTCCGAGAAGTGATTCGCAGAGTGAAGGCGAATTCGTGGAGTGCTCTGCAACGTGAAGCAGAGTACTTCCTGTTATAATGGATAATGTGAAGTCCATTGAAAACAATGACTTCGTGTTACTCTGCCTTCCACTTCGCCTCACTTCGCCTTGTTTTTAAGCTCCAAAGGCAAATTTTGCAGTGATTCGAGGGATTTCAGGTCACATGGGCTCTAGATTGTTCTGCACAGCCTCAGTTTGGGGTAGTGTGTGTAGGAAGCTGTAGGAGACAATCTGCTCTGAAAGCTCTCTGCAATTCAAACCTTCAAAAAGCTGTTAAAAAAGCCTTTTTGAGTCATTTTTTTGCTGAAACTTTAGTTCATCGATTATAGGAAACCCTCCTGCGCTCATATCATCGAAAGCTTATTGTTTTGTGTATGGATTTTGAATGTTAATGTACAGTATTCAGTCTGTGTACTGAGAGACAGTGGAAGTGTGTCTTTGGGGAGGAGTGTATCTGTGGTGTAGGTAGATTAACCTAGAAAAAGACAGTGCTTTCTGTTTTGGTGATATTTTGCTTGTACAGTATAACTGTGTTAAAGTACACAGTAAAATTTACAATATTTCTTGCCTTTTTGCTGATTGTTGTGGTGCAGCAGTGCATAATTTTAGTTTGTTTAAAATATGTGGTTATATTACTGAAGTTTTCAATTTGCTATGCATTATTTAGTGTGTGTGTGAGGATGTGTGTGACGTGTGTCATCAAATCAGACACCTTTTATTGTGCCACATAATAATTTCAGCAATGTGAAGCTGCTATCCACTGCAGCTGTGTGATTTTTGTACTTCTTTGTGGTATATTTACTGGTACTAGTACTAGTGACTGTTACTGCAGCAGTACAGTACACTGCCTCCTCCGCGTGGCCCACCCCAACTGGTAAAGGTATTCTTTTCCAGATTTGAATTTCTGATGGTGAGCACTGGTTAGGTGTTGTGCCTTTGTGTCTGCATCTCTTCAGTGCACAGCACAATCTTAATCTGTCTGTACATTTGCATCTCTTTAGGGCCCAATCTCCATCTGCAACTTAAGTCACAGTTGTTTCTTTGGCTTCCCTACAGAGTACTGGACAGGTGTGGTGCTTAATTCTGCATGAACATTGTATTCATTAATATGTGTTTTAAGTCAGGACCATCATCATGAGTCAGTCATGATACAAATCATGTTCTTCATCATCACAGTCACAAATCACGATTCATGATCATTCCGTTACAAATCACAAAATTAATTTTTTTCTAGTTACTTGGAGGCTGTGTTGTAAGCCTATTTTGTAGTATCTCTCAGAGCTTCACCACACCATTATGTACTCATTGATACGTGTTCTCAAGTCTGGGAGTTTTAAGCTACAGCTCATCGGGGCCCAGGGAGGTACAGCCATACGCATTCACGTTTCTTCATCATCACGGTCACAAATGCAGTCGCAAATCACAATTTACGATCATGTCATGAATCACAGCATACATATTTTTTGATGTTACTTGGCTGTATTGTAAGCCTGCTGGTCATGGTGCTGAACAGGGATGGGATCCACACCTGACCCCGGGGGAACAGGCACATCCTGCTCCAGAGGACCAGGTGCTGGACTTGGTGGTGGTGGTGGTGGTTCAACTGCCTCAGAGTCAGGAAAGGAGGTGGTGCTGGTCCTGCTTTGGGGGGCGGCACTCACAAGTTTTGGACGGTCCAACAGGAATGGGCACCCATGCCTTCCACACAAGCACATGGTACGATGCTTACCTCTACCATGCTCTCCCAGTGCTGCCCCATCCCAAACATTCCCTCACTCTGGTCCATCTCTCCTACTGAGCTCCCTCAGTCTGAGCAATCACTACTCACACTGTCACACAACACACACACACACACACACACAGTCACACAGACACAAACAACTACTTAAAAAGGTAAGAAAAATAAAATTTACAGAAAGAACAAATTAAGTAAAAAAGAGTACAGAAAAGACAAAAAAAATGTAGCTTTTAAAAAAGCTGTTGGGTCTAAAACAAAGTTTAAATCTCCTCCTTGCTCTGATCTAAAAGTATCAGCAGTCACAAAACACACTACTCTCTCTCCGTCTGCACAGGAGAAAGTAAAAGTGTCTGCTTGTATGACTCACTATCTTCCTGCCTAGCTAAAGAGCATGTGACTTACAATACTGTAAGCCATGTTATGTGTTGGGGGGGGCTGCCAAATCTGAAACACTGGTGGATCACTAAGAATCATTATGATTAACACAAAGTCCATTAAAACAATGAATTCACCTCACTTTGCATTGCCATTCTGCCTTAACGTGAAGTGGTAATGACAAAAGCGGAGTGAGCACTTTGCATTGCCACCTCCGTGTAGCGGAGTGACAACGTGAAGTGCCACTTCGCGTTCACTTCGCTGGTGGAATTTAAATTCGCTACATCTCTACATACCTTAAAAGATTATTGGGATGAGATACATGGAGATTTACAATGGGAATATGGGGAACATTAACAGCACCAATATTAAACAGCTATTTTATTCTGTTTCACAGGGCACTAGAGTGATAATATAGTGTTCACATACTGAACATGAAAAACACAGGGGATAGCTGAAAGAAGGACCTTGTACAGGCAGTCTACCTGTACAGGTTTAGCAAAAGCATAACAGAGATACACAAGGATGGATAATTGCTGTTGCAACAGACTTTCAGGAAGAGACAGAAAAAGAAATAGTCCTGTATTTGGCACCTATATCACACTCCTTCCTGCCAAAGATGAAAAGTGTGAGAGAGACTACTCACCAGTTTCACAATCAAAATCCTTCATCTACAGTCTAAACCAAGACTCAGATCTCTCATAAGGAGATGGAGCTTAAGCCCTCCCACTCCCAAATCTCCACCCCAGGGTCCCTTAAAGAAAATTCACCTTCAAGCTTGAAGATGCAATGTTTAACAACTTTTATTGATTTACTTCAGTTACTTTATTTAACTCAGTTACTTAATTTTTCTGATTTACCCTGGGGTCTGATGATATCTGCGTAGTGGAATCACTTCCAAAACAAAACATGTAATCAGCATTACAATTTCCACTTCCTGTGCAATGTAATACTGTAAATCGATAGGGTTGGAGAGCAAGATACCACTGCATGATGTGGGGGTTCTTATCTTTCATAACATTAATCTAACATAAAGGATTATGATCTGCAATGACCTCGAATTCCCTTCCCCATAAATAAAACTTTAAGGCTTCCACTGCCCAGTGTATGGCCAGACATTCCTTTTCAATGGTTGAATATTTGGTTTCCCTTTCATGTAGCTTGCGACTGATGAAAATGACTGGGTGTTCTTCCTCACCATCCATTTGAGATAACATTGCCTCAATCCTATGATTTGAAGCATCAGTCTGCACCATGAAAGGACATGCAAAATTGGGACTATGCAATATGGGGTATGAACAGAGTTTAGCCTTTAATGTACAAGATGCCTCTTCACACTCAGATGTCCATGTACTTTCTCTGCTTTTGATTTCTTGGCCAACTCAGTTAAAGGGCTCACAATTTCAGAAGATTTCGAAATAAATCTATAATAGCTGACCAGACCTAGGAAAGCTCTTACATGTCTTTTTGTCTGGGGACTCTCATTCTGAACTACTGCAGCAATTTTACTGACTTCAGGCTTTACCCTTCCATTCCGTATTACAAATCCTAAATACCTTGTTTCCTGCATGGCAAAAGAGCATTTAGCAGGGTTTATGGTTAAGCCAGCATTGGTTATAGCAGTAAGTATTTCCCTTAGGTGTTTTAAATGGTCATTCCAAGAGGGGCTGAAGATGATGACATCATCCAAATATGCTGCAGCATATGCTGTATGAAGTCTTAAAATCTTGTCCATACATCTTTGAAAAGTGGAAGGGGCCCCATGAAGACCACATGGCATTGTGATGAATTGAAAAAGACCAAGAGGAGTATGAAAAGCATTTTTCTCCCCTGATTCTGTATCTAATGGGATTTGCCAGTATCCTTTGGATAACTCTAGGGTACTGATGTACTGCGCATTGCCTAACTGATCGATTATATCATCGATATGAGACATAGGGTGCCATCAAATTTTAATACTGCATTTAGTTTTCGAAAATCAAGACAAACTCGTACTCCACCATCTTTTTTAGTGACCACAACCATGGGAAAACTCCATGCACCGTTGGATAGTTGTATTACCCACAACTGCATCATTTTTTTGATCTCACCCACTTCCCCTTCTGGCACACTTTCAGGCAACCTGTAGGGTTTTTGTCTAATAGGAGATGCTTGCTCGACTTCAATATGATGTTCTACATCGAAAACCTTACCAGGAGTTGCTGTAAAAGAATGGCAAAAGAGTTTAACACACTGTCTAACTCCTTTCTCTAATCAAGGTGCAAATCAGGATTGATTTTGATATCTGCATATCCACTTTACTCTCTAACTGCTCATAAGTACAGTAAGTTCCAGCTAATTTTTGTCTATTTCTGGGTGAGCACACAAAGAAGGCTGGGGTCTCTCATGCCATTTTTTTAACAAGTTAGTATGATAGTTCCTGCTTTTAGTATGTTTGTCAGGGACTGCAATTTCGTAATTAATGGATCCAATTTTTCTGGTGACAGTATATGAACCATGCCATTTCATGAGGAGTTTATTGTCACTACAGGGCAATAACAACAAAACTCTTTCTCCTGGCTGAAATGATTTTTCACCCTTGATCATAACTTTCTTTCTGGTGCTGCTGTTGCTATGTAGCCATGCTGATGTGCTTTTACGCACATACTGTACTGTATCAGTTTCTCTCTTAACTTTGTTACATACTCTAACATGGTTTCAGTTACAGTAGTTTGTTTCCCATCCTTCCAATTTTCTTTCAACACATCCAGTAAACTTCTGGGATTCTTACCATTCAACATCTCGAAAGGGAGAATCAGTGAATGATGGTACCTCTCTATAAGCAAACATGAGATATGGGAGATATTGATCCCAATGTTTGCCTTCATCCTGTGTACATTTCTAAGCACCCATATTAGGGTCTGGTTGAGTTGATCAACCAGTCTGTCTGTTTGTGGATGGTATGGGAGGGAATAAATGGCATGGATTCCTAAGGATTGATACAGCTGCTGTAACAACTGAGAGCAGAAGTTACTACCACGATCTGTCAGTATCTCCCTTGGAATACCCATCCTGCTAAAAATCCTAACAAGCTAATCGGCTATTTTTGTGGCTGTAGTGGTCTGCAAGGGGATCGCTTCAGGGCATTTGGTTATATAGTCACAAATCACTAATATGAAATGATTTAATCTCAAACTTTTGGGAAGAGGATCTACTACATCCATTGCAATGCATTGAAAAGGGCTGGACACCAAGGGTAGGGTTGTAAGGGCATATCTTTTTCTAGTTATAGGTGATACCTTTTGGCAATGTACACAGGACTTGCAATATTCTGTTACATGCTTATGTATCCCTGGCCAGAAAAAGCGATACAATAACCTGTTTAAGGTACGCTCTACCCCTTGATGGTGAGCTAAAGGTATATCATGGGCTATGTATAACAGGTGATTTCTATAGGACTCTGGTACCATCAGTTGTGAAACCACTTCCCCAGTAGTAGGCTTAGTGCATTCCCTATATAACAGCCCTTTCTGTAACACAGTTTTTGGCCCAGTCCCATTGTTATTCCCCACCTGTAGAAAGAAAGGTTTTAATGAAACATCCTTTAACTGCTCTGCCCCAAATCCCCTTTTTGTATGCCCTTCATAACTTTATTGTCCACATGCTTTTGTTCATATGAGTCCATATCAGATTGTTTCCATTCTTCCTTATCCAGATGCTTCTCCCGTTTGGTTTTACATGATTTACCTGGTGATTCACATATGGCATCCTCAAAGGAAACAACTGTTCTATGTCCAGGGTATGTCTGTGTTGTGCCTTAGTGGTAACAGTTCCCAAGTGAGTAGCTTCGGCCAATAATGTCTCAAAGTCTAGATGGTCATGGCCAATTATAACAGGCACAGGCAAATGTGGAACAAGTCCTACTGGCATTTGTTGAACAGTCCTTTGTACTTGTATGTTTAGCTTTTTCAATGGATAGTAATGGGTGTCACCATGTATGCAAGTGACTCCCATTGTTATCTTACTACCTAGGGTATCAGGTATCAAACTGAACTTTACTAGAATTTGATGACTTCAGAGTCAAGGAGACCAGCCATCTCTTGTTCATTCTACAGAAGTTATATATTGTCCCCAGTTGCTCTGACATTCCAGTTTCAATTATTTGTGTTCTTTATCAGCTCCGATGCTTTTTAATTTAGTACAGTGATTTTTTCTAATTTGTGACTTGAGTCAGTAATTGAAGGTGATAGTAATCTATCTTGAGTTTTGCTTGCCCCTGCCCCGCAATACAGGAACCAACCATCATACAGAAGCCTGCCGCATTGCCCCCTAAAAAATACCAAAGCCTGCTGCACCCCCACCTCCCAAGAAATACCGCAACCTGCCATCTGCTCAGATGCTAACAAGCACTGCTGCTTTTTTTACAGTCTCAGAATCAGCTCACTCTCGCTGGTTGGATGGCATGTTTATCTGGGTCACTAGCTCTCTCCCGCTCCATTTTTTCCAGCCAGTTTAAAATGCTTCAGTTTACAGCTGTGGTATGACTTATCAAGAGACCTGGCTATTACAGAGGGGTTACAGCTGTGGTCACGTTTGGCTGCTATATTTAAACAAATGGCTTATCTTACTGAAGGGATGAATCAGTCAAGCAGGGATTAAAAAGAGAAACCAGCTGTGGTATGATTTATCAAGAGACCTGGCTGTGACAGCTGGGGGTGGGGGGTTGCAGCTGCGGTCACTTTTGGCTGCTATATTTAAACAAATGGCAACCCAAATTACAGGAACCAAGTCTTAGCCACTGCTCTTGCACAGCCTTTTGGGTGTAAGGTGACTCAGAGAACTGAACTATAAAGTCAACTTAGAGAAAAACAGCCGCACGCTAATTTCCCCATCAAATACAGCAATGGTCTACCAGCATCCCATACAGTGCAACGCTCAGAATAAAGGGGATGGGGACAGAGGGGTGGGGGCAGTACAGCGCACAGTGAGTGGAAGCAGGAAGGTTGAGAGCTTGGTGGGGAGGAGCTGCAGTAAAAGAACATGGGCACCAGAGAGGGGCTGAGCATCACATACATTGCGGTGCTCAGAATAAAGGGGATGGGGACAGAGGTGTGGGGGTGGTACAGTGCACAGTGGGCAGTAGTGGGAGGGTTTCAAGAGCTTGGTGGGGGGGGAGCTGCACTAAAAGAACATGGGTACCAGAAAGGGGTGGGGTTGTGATGGGCGGAGAGAATCCATTTTTTTTAATTAAAGAAAAAGTGCAGGGTCCTCAAGCTGTTCATAAAAGGACTGCACGCTCTGCCCATGCAGCCCTAGAAATAGGAAAATACAAAAAGCCAGCTGAGCCACCTTACCAGGCCAGTAGTAGTGCATTGAGGTTCCACGAGGGCAATTTACATTTATGTGGTGGAAATCAGGGTTCCTACTCACAGGCAATCCTTACTGGGGTCCCCCAAAACTGTAAAGCTGACTCTGTATTAACATTTATATAAATGTACTGCAGAACTTTAAACCTTGCCACAGTACATGATGTAACAGTGCTGTAGAAGTTCTGAGTCCCTGCAGCAGAAGTTACATAATTTTGCTGCAGAGAACAGAAGGACTTGAGAATACTGATCCTGGTATTAAAGGCTTTGGTCGTAATGCCAATGTGCTGTGTGTAAGACAGAACAGTGTCCAGTGTGATTCCCAGGTACTTGAAGTGGGGGACTAGTTCCAGGATGTTACCAGAGTCATTCTGAATTGCCACAGGATAGCCTTTTAGCTTGTTTTGGGCTGTGGCAAAGAGCATGGCCTTGGTCTTTGCATAGTTCATGAGCAGTTTTTGCTCTTTGATCCATTTTTCAGCTGCTGCATAGCCACTCTGGAGATCATATTCCAGCAGTGTGGGGTGGAGGCTGCTAATAAAGATCACCGCATCATCTGCATAGAAGATCATGCAGTTGTTGCAAGCATCCAGGAGGTTGTTTAAGAAAACACTGAAGAGTAACAGACCGAGTATGGATCCTTGTGGTATCCCTGATCTGACCAGTCGACTTTCTGATACGATGTTCCTGATCTTTAATTGCTGTGATTGCAGGGTAAGAAGAACAAGAAGAATCAGCATTTATATAGTGCTTTTCATACATCCAAAGCACTTTACAAGCAATGCTAGACTGGTAGTGAAGTGACTGAATTTGTGGTGGCGCCATATCGTGCATCATCACCCACACACAGCCTGGATAATTGTATGAACCGGTTTATGGGAAAGGGAATGTTGGCCAGGACACCGGGAATGTTCTCTACTCTTTGCGAAGAGTGCCCTGGGTTCTTTTACTTCCACCTGGACACCCACCAGGATGGGCAGAAGGGACTTCAGTTTAATGTCTCATCCGAAGGACAGCACACCCCAGCAGTACAGCACCCCCCAATACTGCACTCGGATGCCAGTGATTTTTAGGTACAAGTCCAATCCCGGTGTGGGATGAGAACCCACGACCTTCTGGTCCAGAGGCGGATGTGCTACCAACTGAGCCATGCTGACACCAGACACTGGTTTCAGGAGCATTCCTCAGGTAAGGTAGCTACAAAACCATGCTATGGTTTCTAGGGCTAACCCTATATCTGAGAGCTGTTCAAGGAGGAGGGCATGATGGACCATGTCATGCCTTTGATATATACCTGAAGGCATGTTCAGCATCAGCCGTAGCCTCTGTACACTGACAAGTCTTCACTTCACATTATGTGTTCCTTGGAGCATATGTGGGAAAAATTTAAGAGTGGCAAAAGATACCCTGCCAAAGCCAGAGGTGGGATACCATCCCATGCGCTACCCTGTCCTCCTCATAGGCTACCCTATCTTGCTCTGTTGCCTACAGCAGCAGTGACCCAGGCTTGGGTGTATGAAACACAGTAAAAGACATGTCACAAAATATTGCATGACAAAAGGGCATAATTGCTATTGAATTGCACTGTATTTTTTTTTCAGTTCTTTTTCCTCCAGACACTGGTTTCAGGAGCATTCCTCAGACACCCCCCAGGTTCTCTCACTCAGCTTGAGATCCCTGCTACCCCTATGTCCCCCCCTTGAACCCTGACCTAACACCACCAGACTGCTAGGAAACCCTCTGGCTTGTGTCCCCCAGGGTGGGGCTGCCATCCACTTACCATTGGTGCTCTTGAATCCAATGTCCAGCAGGTAGGGTGTAGAAGGAGGATATCAGGATCCAGGGGGGAGGCTTCCAATGGTGGGTGAGATCTGATGGTGGGCATGCAGCTGGTGGTGTGTCATCCTCTCCTTTGACGTTGGGGGATTTTCCTTTGTTTGAGAGTTCCCTGGAGGCATGGACATACAATGACATCCAGAGTGAGATGGATGCACTCCTGTACCAGTCTGGTGGATGCCCACCATCACTTCCACCCCTTTATTTGTGGTCCCCTGATGTTGCTCACCCAATCTCCACTGGGGGTCACTGGTAGCAGGGAAGCCACAACTCACTCTCCCAAGAGGAGATCAGTCCTCGGACACCCAATCCCTCTCTTCCCCCAGCTCCCCCTGGGCAACCCGAGCTCACTCCTATGCCCGGGTCTCCAGCATGGTGTGAGGTGTGGTGTCCGGTGCCTCAAATCTCAGTGCCACTGGGCCGGCCTCTAAATTGCACTGTTTTCTGCAACATATTGCAGCACGTAAGCTTTCTTATTTCATGGTGTCAGCATTTAACAAAGCTCTCCAGCTGCTGTGTCAATTGGCCAGACCAGGCCCTATGTTTTGTAATGCTAGTTGCAGTGGTAGCCATGGCCACCTTGAATAGAAGCATGGACAATGGTGCAGCAGTACCCAATATTGGTCGTAAAAGCAACATTCATTGTAATGCAGCTCTCAGGTATCAGGTGAAATGGTGGTGTGCTGTGGTGTATGTCCTACTGCAGCACTTCCATTTTCCTCCTTTGGAATCTGCCCCCTAACTGACTCATCAGGTATCGTTTGCCAGCTGATGTGGTCGTTACAACCATAAACAGTTTCAAGCATGGCTAGGATATGGTGAAGGGTATAGTTATTTCTCAGGGCAGTAGCAGTAGGGAGGAGGGAACAAGTGGGTTGATAGGGAGGGCTAGTACTCTATATGGACAATGTTTCCCAGGGTTTGGTAAGGAACTACAGGCAGACTGGATGAACCATTCATCTTTTCTGCCATCATTGTCTATATTTCTATGTTTCTAGTGGTGATGGCTATCACTGTATTTTCTTTTTATCCCTGTCTCTTGTTTTTTGTCACATGGGTGGTCTGCTATTAGTTTAGTCCATGACCAGATTCCTGTTCACCAGTGGTCCTATGCTTGATGGCCCATATGCTCATCCTTGTGTACCCCTGGGTCTTTATGCTGATAGAGGGACTACTCTCCAACTCCTTCAGGATTCAGCACAGAGGCAGGGGCCATGTGAGCAAATAGCACCTTGACATGTAAGCATGACTGTAGTGGATGCAATACTGCCACACTTTGCTGAGTGTTTTAACCCCTCTTCCCCACTCACTCACTTCCCATACATGGGATGTTACCAACTATAGAGGGCTTTTGATAGGGGGGAAGATGTTATGTGGTCACCAGTGATGTTTGATGCAGGTCCACCACTCCCAATGATGCAGCAGCTCAAATGCTTAGACAGTCAAGCCTCTCCTCCATGGGTCTGAGTACACTTCCACCAGGTGACAGTGCACCTGAAACTTCATCAGCAATGTCAGGTGTTGTATTCTAAAATGGCAGCCTAGTTCTCCTTTTGTCAGCACAATATGCTTCCCCAGTGTCACTGGGCTAGGCTTTTAGCTGATCTATAAAAAAATAAATGATGAATCAGATGACAACTTTCATGCAGGCAGACATTTTGGGATGCCATTTTAAAACTTGTTCCATCATCAGTTTCTTCTTTTGGTAGGAGCTGGAAGAGCTGTCAAAGATAACATCCATACAAATACAATAATCAATGGAACAGAAAACCAGTCAATCCTCTTGCTTATTTTTGCCTACAAAAGTCATGCACTTATATCAGAATTTCTTGGGAGAAGTCTAGCAAAGAGATTGGATTTGGACATTTTAAGACTGCTCTTTCAGATCTCAAATGATACCTGCAAATGTAGTAAAGAACCATAATCAACAGGAACTACTAAAGGCGAACGGATATTACTCTTAATGGCTCCCTACAGCTTTATAACCTCCAGTTGAATGACATCGGAGAATATATATTTACATGTGAAGTGTCAGATATGAAAAAAATGGGGAATCAAATACTGGCTGTCCATTCTAATACAGGTAGGGAAAACTATCATGGTGTTAGTGAAGCCAGGTTAGCACACATCATCTGTGGTTGAAAAATAGTTGTGTCGGTTTCTGCCACTGACTGTTTTTCATATCAGGGCTCCAGTCTAGTTTTGGGCTACCTTCTCCAATGGTAGTTCACATAATTAACATGTTTGCAAAATAAAATAAAATGACCTAATAATGCCTTTTATTACAGGTTCACTTTTGAAATGCACTAACAGTGACTTCACTGTTGTGCCAGATTGGCAATTTATTATATTTCATATTTACATTTTAAAATAACATCACCATTTATTATTATTGTCTTTTCACAAATTTTTGTTTATAGTGATTATATTTCAATATCAGTTCAACCCATCCTCTTTCTTTAGTTTTTCTTGCCTCCCCAGGTGAAAACCTGGGTGCCTTTCTTCTTCTTCTTCTTTTTCTTGTAGGTAATGGTGTAATGTAGACCGCTTTTTCTCCTTTGTCTGTTTCTTCTTTTCTCTTTATTTTTTATTATTCTCTTTTTCTTCCTTTTTCTTTTGTACTTTGCTATCTACTATTGGTAAAATTACTTTACTTTTGCAGACTACTATTGTCTCTTTAAATCTCTCCTCTATCCTCCTTTCGATGGGGTTGGGAGGCAATAAAAACTTACAGCAAAAGAGAGGCTATATACCTTTTGTGCTGCTCATTATGTACTTTGTATTCTCCTACTGTTTCCTTTTGTCCTATCTCTTGTTCCTTTTTGGTCCTCCTCTTTCCTGCATGCTTGCTTATTGTCCTGTGGTTCTTCCCTACCCCCTTCTGAGCAAACTATATTTGCATCATCAGGGAAGGGGTCCACCAGGACACTTTGGTCTGGCCTCCTTAAAGGGCAAACTTCAATACACCAATATATTCTCTAGCATGTTTTTAGGGTTAAAAAGACTCCTGTGAGAGAATGGCTGTGGGGGTGACAGCATGGACCAGATATTCAAAACTTAGCTCCAGGGCAAAATTAGCACTGCACAGGATGTTAAATTAGCCCTGAGCCAGTAGCAAGCTATATTCAAAGGAATAGCCCCTGGGATAATCCTTCTGAATATAGCGTGCAGAGAAAGCAGTGCAAACAAGGCTGGGAATGAGGTGCTAAAATAGCCTGGGAAATACGACAGCTCTGGATATAGCAACAGGGAAGTGCAAAATGCAATAGCAGCTCAGTGGATACAGAGGTGGAGTAAAGCAGAGCTGAAGCTGATGGACAATGTGTGTGATAGCAATGAAGTGGTGCACAACAACTATGAACAACAACGCAGGCCACACACTGCTTGAACTGTGTAATGCTTTTTGACAGGTTTGCTTGGGGCTAACCAGATTGCAAAGTACTAACACATTAGCCTGGTGCAAACAGGTTAGCCTGGGGCAAATGTTTGCTATATTCAAAGATCCTATGCAAATGTGCCTACTCAGGCAATCTGTGGGCAAACAGTCACATTTGCATCTCATTATGGCCTGATTTTCATGCACTCCCATGTACTTTGCCTGGAGCTATTAAAAGGAGCTCCAGCAAACCCATGTTGGTCAAAATGGAAGTATAGGCTGGAAGCTGCAGGTCAGGATGTGCTCACAGCAATCCCCTGTTGGTCAGAATGGAAGTACAGGATGGATGCTGCAGGAAATGGGTGTTTGCAGGCACGTTCAGTGCATACCACTTGGCCATGCAGCACTTCAGTGAGGGACACAGCTGTGCTGACTGAGGGCAGTGAGGGACACAGCTCCCAAGAACATACCTCTCAGGCCCTTGCCTCTAAAATCAGGGATGAGGTGTAAAAAATCAGGAACTGCAGGCCAAACTCAGGGACACATCCTATGCAGTGGTAATATCCACTCAAACAGCTGATAGAATAAGGGGGACAATGTAAGATGCAGTGTCCAAGGAACAACAGCCCTGTATCGTTAATGTCTGACAGTATTTGGAGCATACAATCCCCACTGTTCAGTTACAAAACCACATAGTGCATAAGGCACTGGCTGAACATCTGAGGCAAACACAGGGAAATCCCGTAAATCCACTGACAGTTCAGAGGTATGCCCCAGATGGTGGGACACATCCTCACACCTGAGATGCCCATAGAACAAGAATGATACTATTTACCCTGGTAGTCTGGTAGTGGTCCCCCCACCCCCATCACAATCCCTGACTCCTGTATCATCTAGAAAAAAAAATTCCCTGGTAGTCTAGTGGTACCCCCACCCCCCATCATGATCCCCAACCCCCATATTGTACAGAAATAAAAACCTTTCTCCTGGTAGTCTAGTGATCCCCCACCCATCACAATCCCTGACACAACCAACATCCAAAATAACTATTTATCCCTAGTAGTCCAGTGGCACCCCTACTCCCCCATGTGGCAGTGCAGACCCCTGCCCTGCAGCCATCCCTGAATGGAGCCAGTGACTGACTCAACCCACCGCCTCAAGCTTACCTAATGAGTAATGAATGAGTGCTCTTTCATCACCCAGAGAGTAATGAATGAGTGCTCATAAATCACAAAGAGTCCCTATCAGTTGAGTGCACTGTTTTTGTTTTCTTTTACTTGGTTGTTATACAGCAGCACCTTAATGAGTGTTGAGTGCATCGCCTCGTCTCTTTCCTCACATGTTGCAACACTGCACTGAATTTGTGTGCCTGTGGCATCATGTGTCCTCATCCAGTTCCTATTCCAAACATATCCTGGAGTCTGTCAGCACCCCTTACCCACCCTCATCTAGTTCAAAGTAAGTTTCATTGTTTAGTGGCATCAGATCACCTGTTCCAGGTCCCTGATCACATGGTGCCATCTCTTTCCTAATGTTGTAACCCTCCCAGCATCCCGCAATCCTCTTATATCATTGGCAATGTCATATGTATAGTAATATAGTAAAGCTTTTCCCCTCTGATTCATGTGCAGGGGTTGTCAGACCTGTCCCTTTCTCCCTGCCATAATTTGCTCCCCTCATATTTACCAGATGTGTCCTCCATGGATTGCAACCCTTAGTGGAACCTGGGGGGAGGGAGGGCACACTCGCTACACACATATCCAACATTTTCTGATGACTCAGATAGTGGCAGTGGCCTGGGAGAAGTGGGCAGGGTTTCATTAAACCTGCAGGGTTCGCTTTTCCTTTTTTCCCTTCTGCCCCTAGCCATGGCTGGACAGCAACACAAATGTATGTGGAGTGTGAAGGCATGCACACACTACAGGACAATGTGGCACACCTTTCTCTTCACTGGCACCTGCACCTGGTGGCAGTCAGACCCAGAGACTGAGACAGTATACTTTCCATCCTGGGAGAGGAGAGGAGTCCATATTATGCTCATTGCTCAGTTCTTCATCCCTGGCCAACCCCCTGAGATTCTTGTTTGCTCCGACTCTGGGTTGATGCATGATGGCAGGTAAGGCATTTAGCACTTCAGCCCTTTGCGTCTGTGGACTGGCCCAGTAACATAGTAATTTAAAGGAAAATGTCCACATACCATATCTAACTGTAGGGCTGCTACAATGTGCACTCTGTAGGAAAAAATATTCATCATATACCTCTATTATTAAGTTTTATCTGGGTGAACTAGACATTTCCCATGACTAATGCAGGGTTAATAACAAATAATTTCCACTGTAGCTCAATGACACACTGGGCATAAAAAGTAGGGCTAAATGAAATAAATGAGTCAGATTGTTCAGCAAAGCCCAGCTTTTTAAAGCAAAAATCGATTGTCCCCAGTGAAGGAGAAAAGATTTGGGAAAATATACTGATGCAAGTTTGGTTTGATCATTCTGTCTCAATAGTCAGCCCCCAGTGTTCTTGGCAGGTCACTGTGCATGAACAAAAGGTCACATTTGAAAATGTTGGTTTACATGGTTTGCATTGATTTGAATAAGAAAACAAACAAAAATGACCCTTTCTTCTCGACAACCACTTATGCTCTGGTCTCCAAGGAAGACATGTGGTTGCGACTCACAAGTTGCTCACCCACCCCAACAGACACAACCACCTCCAATATCTCATTACTGCTCATCCTCACTGGAGGTGACTCTGCAGACTGGAAGGTGATTGGCTGCTGAATGGTGATGTTGACTAAGAGATGATCTGTTATTGGTCAGGGTGACAGAAAATCATGTGGCTACTAACTCATGTAGCTGGTGTGTGTGTGTGTGTGTCACTGTGCATGTTGTGAGCAAGAAGAGTGGTCTCTCTCTCTCTCTCTCTCTCTTGCTGTCTCTCTCCCTTTAACTCACCGAGTGTAGCAAGGTTCCCACCAAACATTTTTTTTAATTACCTGATTAAATCAAAGAATGAGAATAGTATTAGAGAGCAAACAAGATGTAAAACTTGACAGTAGTACCCTTGTACCATCTGTGACAGGGATTGTGGAATTTGTTCAGACATGGGAAGGAAGGAAAATAAACGGACAAGAAGATGGTGTGTTTTGGGTGGGTGGTCTGACTGGTGACTCTCATTCATCATAATCTCATCCTCCTCGTTGTGGCACAGGTGATATAGTCAGCAGAAACAATGAAAAGAAATTGCATTTCTTGGCTAAATGTAAAAAAAATTTAACTAAAAGGAAAAACAGCAAATAGCAGTGTGTGTGTGTGTTTGTGTCTAACAAGTCAACCACATTCCCACAACAGCTGCTTGTTCTTCAGTTCTAATATACAGCCTGCCTGGCCTAAAGTAAAATAAAACACAAAACGCAAGCATTCATAAACAGCATGCCTGATTGTATATTTTATTTAGGCTCTCTGTAGTCTACTCAGCTGCTACCCAGGCAGGAAAAGCAGGTAGGTAGGTAGGTAGGTAGGTAGGAAGGGGGAGAGGGAGAGAGAGAGAGAGACAGAGAGAGAGAGAGATTTTGTGGCTTGTTTGGGAATACATTTTTCTTATTCTAGTTTATTGTCCAGATTTGGGTTATTGTCCTCTGTTTTCACACACAAGACATATCCAGTAGGTGCTTTACTGAACTGTTTAGAATTAACTTTCCCTGTATTTACACTGCTTAACCCAATGCACTAATTAGTGCTTTACTGACCTGTCTGGGAATGCCTTTCCCATATTCTAGTTTATTGTCCAATTTGGGATTGTTCTCCTCCTGTGTTCACACTCAACACAGCTGACAGTGCTTTGCTGACCTATTTGGGAATAAATTTCTGTGGGGTCCCAGCTACTCCATGTAATCGCTAGTGCTTCATTGACCTATTTGTGAATAAATCTCCCTATGTTTTTATTACTTAACTCAACACAGCCAGCAGTGTTTTCCTGTTCTATTTGGGAATAAATCTCTCTGTGATTTCATTACTTTACTCCATGAAGCCAGCAGTGCTTTACTGAACCCTCTTGCCCAAATATCTACTTTTATACCAAGACCTCATAGTGTACTACACACTTATGTTGCATTGTGTTACTAAGATTCTTTCCTGCTGTTTATTGTGGGGTTTTTTCCTGATGAAATGTTTACTCAACTATGTATACTCACTCAAAAACATGTATTTAATGTTTTGTATATTTTAATCATGGTCCTATGCCTGTTTATCACTGGTCACTTGCTATGTTGAACATTCCTTGTTCTTGTATATGCCAGCGCTGCGTCAGCATGTGGTCTAAAAGCAAAACAAAATGATTATATTTAATGCATGCTGAAAATAGAAAATAGAGTTAAAAATCTATGTTTCGACCTTAGGTCTTCTTCAGGAAATATCTAAAAGAGAAAAAAAAGGGGAGTCACGTGATGCAGAGTGACTGGTAGCAGCTTTCTACTGTGCTCCCACCCTCTACCCTAATAAATCATATATATTTGCTGGAATATAGCATCCCTTCAGGAAATTTCACAGCCTAAAGGTATTATTGATCATTCCTGATACCTCCGAGCTGATTTGTGTGGTGGATCGCAAGGTTTTTAGGCAGCTTGAGGCAATGGATTCGAGATGAAAGCAGCCGGGGGTGAAGTATACCCCACCAAGATCGCCAGAGAAAGCACCCAAGAAAGCCAGAAAGTCCAACCTGGGGCAGTTATTAAAACAATCGCCCCCTGGCACATCAAGTAATTTGCTAACAGAAGATCGTTTCCTCCAGAAACTTGTGCCTTTCAAGGAAACGTTTCAAGAAATCTCGAGCGAGATTAAATCAATAAGAGGCGACTTTACTGAACTATCGAGAAGGGTGGGAGACATGGAGGCAAAAACATCCTCTTTAGAACACTGGAGAAACAAAACAGATCCAGAAATGATCAAACTAAGGCAGCAAATCCAAAAATTGCAGACCAAGACTGAAGACCTAGAGGGCAGAAGCAGGAGGAACAACACGTTTTAATACTGGGCTTGCCGAATCGGAAGAAAAGGTGGAGACACCATCAGATTTATTCAACAGTTTCTCAACAAAATCGTTGGCCCTTCTCCCATTAACCAACAATACCACATTGAGAGGGCACACAGATCCTTAAGGCCTAAACCTGCTCTGGGGCTCCCCAGACCAATAATCATTAGGTTCCTTAGCTATATTGAAAGACAACACGCTTTGGCCAAAGTTAAGGAGCTAGAATCAATTCAGTGGAGACACACCAAAATTAGAATCACCCAGGACCTCCCATATGAGATCCGACAAAAAAGAGCAGCATTCCACCCAATCGTTAAGAAGCTAATTGCAGCAGACAAAAAATTCAAAATGAACTATCCGGCAAAACTTCTGGTCTCCCTGGCTGGCACCTGGCATGCATACGAAAACCCAGAGCAAGCTTTATCCAATCTCACCACGAGGCTTCCAAACCTCTTCAAAGGAGACTGACTCTATTTAGAGACTACCCATTAAGTTTAAGGACTAAGCTGTAACGTGTTTAAAAGTTTTATCACAGTCGGGATTGTATCTTCCTTGAATAGGATATCTTTTGAGCAGCTTTGTGCGATGGCTTACCTGGTTCCTGGGGGGATATAGTGTTGTTTCTGGTGGGAGTTACGAGGAGGATGGGAAGGCCACGAAGCCTATGAGGCCTAGAAATTGGATAGCGCCATAAGCGACAGTCTCCACTATAGCCCGGGTATTAAAGAGAGGGTAAAGGTTTCCGGTGGGGCCCTTTAGCGGTCGGACCGTTTTGGTCCGTCAGCATGCCTTCCGACCGGAACTTCCCCTGTCCTTTGCTTTCCGGTTGAAGATGCCTGGGTCCTTTCCATTGATCCTCAATTTCAGGGCTGCCTTTAAAAATCGGGTCTGGAACAATCCAGTATTTACCCTCTTCTTTTATATCAGGATTATGACGGTTTACAGGTTTAGTATGTTAGAGTTAATCGGGTAGCCACTGCTAGGTTTACCATTGTGTCTTGAGTCGAGCTAAATAGTACTGTTCAACGAGTCCACAGTACAGTTAACCGGGGGGGGTTGGAGGGTGGGGGTCGCGGGTAGGAGTGTAGCTCCGGAAATCTGTCTCGCGGCCGTGTTTGGGGTAATAGGGCACCTTGGTCACTTCAAGATAGGAGGACCAGGTGTTTTTTCAGCAGGCCCAGCATCGGCTACAGTGGGGCCTTTAGGCCTGGACACGACTCTACCTTCAAGAAGATTTGTGGCAGACCAAGGCACCCTGGGGGAGGGGTCCCGTTTGTATGGAAGAACTGGTTGACTTTTTGGTTTAGATCATTGGAGGGACTATTTGTAAATAGTTTTGGGGCAGGGGGAAGGGAGGGTTAATGGAGGAGAGGGGTGGGATGGGGGATTCACTTCCTTCAAACTAGTTGTATTACTGATTCTGGCTTTATCCGAGAGCTGTTTAGCCTCAGTAGATGGAGGGCTATTTACTTTTGTAATGTCTGGTTTGTTCAAGGGGGGGTCATAACGGGGGTGAAGGGGTGGAAGGTGTCACCACTAAGGAGATCGGAAGGCAATGCCATGGGGTACATTTTGAACAAGTTTATTTCACCTACTGCTATAAATGGCTCTAGGGCACATTAAAATTGCCACTTGGAACATCAGGGGCATTAGGGAGGTAACTAAAAAAGACAAATACTTTTAAATTGTTCCTTGGTTGGTGCAGATATTCTTCTTTTGCAAGAAACACACATTACTGTCTCGGAAGCTAATCTTTTGCGGATTAATGGTTTCTCGCAAGTCTTTGTGTCTGGAGGGTCTACAGGTAGTAAAGGAGTAGCTATCATGATTAAGCAAAATGTGCCTTTTGTACTGGAGAAATGTATTCAAGATCCAGAAGGTAGATTTGTTTTAGCGAAGGGGCTGCTCTGCAATACAGATGTGGTTCTGGGAGCTATATACGGTCCTGTTGGGGGGGATCCTGATTTCCTTATGCGGTTAGCAGATAGACTGAGTGTATTTTTGCCAGCGGCATTTATTTTAGGAGGGGATTGGAACATTGCCCACTCATAGATCCTAGACAGAACCTATAGGCCCCTGAAACCCCCCACATCTGCTCAATTGGCACTTAATGATTTATGCAATTTATTAGGCCTAGGGGATCCTTGGAGACTATTGAACCCTTCTACTCTAAGTTACACTTACTACTCCTCAATTCATAATTCCTGGTCAAGGCTGGACTACATCTTGGTGAGCACTACATTTTTAGCCAATATCTTCCTTACTGGTATTGAGCCCATTGTTATCTTGGATCATTCAATGGCGTGGATCAAGCTTTCACCTATCCCTCCAGAGCAAAGAGATACCTCTTGGAAGCTCAATACCCAGCTTTTGAAAGATGAGCAGACAACTTCTCACTTCAAGTCGTTGATCTCGTCCTTTCTTGAAATCAATCAAGGTTCAATTTCCAGAAATGATTTAGTCTGGTGCTCACTGAAATGTTTCCTCAGGGGAGAATTTATAAAGGTGGCTTCCAGAAGAAAGAGGATGAGGGAGGGGAAAATTAGTTCTTTGGCTAACCAGATTTAAATGGCTGAAAATGCTCTTTCCTCTACCAACTCCCAAACTGCCCTAGAGAATTTGTATAAACTTAGGAATGAATATGAAGACTTGATCAAAGAAAAACAGAATATGCCATCTTGAAGTCTAAGACAAAGTACCTCGATCAGGAAAGAAACCGGAGACTATTGGTTCTCAGATTAAGGAAGTAGAGAGTTCCAGATTAATCCCTGCCTTAAAAGTGAGGGACGGATCTATCAAAACTGCCCTAAGGGATATAGCTAGAGGTTTTGAAGCTTTTATCTGGATCTGTATGGTAACAAGGCTTTCGCCTTCAACTTCAGAGGTAACAGTTTTTCTGGATAATGCCCCCCTTCCTAGACTGCAGTCCAAATCAATGTGACTCACTCTCAACTCCCATAACTTTAAGAGAAGTGGAGGAAGCCACAAAAGCCTAACCCTGGACAAAACCCCTGGACCTGACAGCCTACCCCTAACTTGTATAAAACTTTCTGCAAAGAAATCGACCTGCCCTCCTTAACTTGTTCAACTCATATTCTTGTTTCTGAACCACTGAACCCTTCCTTGCTAGAAGCTACTATAATCTTAATTCCTAACCCAGATAAACCTATCCTAGACCCAGCCAGCTATAGAACAATTTTACTACTTAACTATGATATTAAAATTCTGACTAAGATTCTTTTCCCTGTGAATTAAACAGGTCTGGCAATCTCTTCTGAGTTCTAGAGCAGGTAGGTTTTGTCCAAGGGAGGTCAGCAACAGATCACATGCGTGCCCTCTCCCATATCTTTCAGACAACCCAGGAGTCCCAGGTCCCCATGGCTTTAGTCACCTTGGATGCAGAAAAGGCCTTTGATCAGGTCAGCTGGGAGTTCCTGTGGGCCACTTTAAATAAAATGGGTTTCCCAGAGAAGTTTATTCACTGGATTAAGGCAGTATATGGTTCACCTTCGGCCAGAGTCTATTGTAATGGGGTGTTCTATCCCAATTTCCTTGTATTCTGGAACTTGCCAAGGTTGTCCATTGTCACTGTATCTATTCAACCTATACCTAGAACCTCTGTTGATGCATATCAAATCTTCACCTAGTATCTCAGAATGTGTCATCGCCCAACAAACGCTGGACCCTATTGAGTTTTCCAGAGATGACATCCTCTTGCATCTTGCCAACCCAGAAAATCTTTACAAGAAGGTATTGCAAATAGTGAGTCAGTTTGGTAAAGTATCAACTATAGATTGAATTGATCTAAATCAGAGATATTCCCACCAATTCACTCCTGTTCCACTCCAGTGTAGCCTCGCTTTGGTATGAAATGGGCCCCGAATCATCTTAAATACCTGGGTATCCATCTGGCCCGGATGAGGATACTATCAGAAACTTAATCTGGAGGATTTGGTGGACAAAATCAAAAAGATCTTAACAGATGGGACAACCTTCCATAGCTATTGAGGGAGGATCAGCATAATCAAAATGAATGTACTTCAACGCATTTTTTTACCCCTGAACCTTCTCAACATATGGCTTCCCAAATCCTTTTTCCAAAAGATTCACTCAATACATTTTTCACATATTGATCATCTAATTTGAGATCTAGTGATCTCCCTATTACTTCTCCTCTCAGGCATGGTTGATTCCGGTTTATATAACTCTCAGAAATTTCTTCTAAGCTTTTGATTTTTCTTAACAATGGGTGCATAGATATCTGAGACTCTTGGGAATCAGACCCTACTGGGGATGAAGCCAGTTTAGGAGCAAAAGTTTTTATTATTTTATTATTTCTTAACTCTATCTGATTAATTGGAGATTTAAAAAATGGTGTTATTCTTTTATTTAGCCCCTTCGGGACCTTCTCCACTAGTTTCAATCCCTTTACCCTTTTATTCGGCCCCTTTTTACCATAAGTTTTCAGCACCTTCTTCATTTTAACTTTGGCCCTTTTAAACTTTCAACAGCAACTAACAAACCTTCTGTAGAAAAAAAAAGTCTAAAAGTCTAAATATACTAAACATGAACAAAAACAGGAGTAATCATAAATCATAAATCATAAATCATAAGTCATAATCATAAGAACAGATCTTCTTGTTCTTCACAGTCTTATAAACTTTCAAAACTTCATTCATTCTCAATCTTCAGAGGGATATCAACAATGACAGATGTAAAATCCAAAGATCCGAGGAGTATAGACCATAGACCAAAGTAACCATATAGTCAACCAAATGGTCAACTAAATAGTCAAATAATAGTTAAATAATAATCAGCTAGTCAAGTAATCAGGTAGTCAGGTAGTCAGGTAATTGGGTGATCGACAAGTTCAAATAAGGACCAATCAGGGAAACACAGCAGAGATGGCATCCAATTATCCACTTAGCACTGCAGTTCACAAGATTGCTTACTTGATAGTTGTTTTTCCCAAGTGTTAAGCACACTAGAACAAAAGGAAAAAAAACTTATAAAATGATGGAGTACTGCCCTAATAGACTAAAACCAAAATCAATCAGATGACAATCAGATGAAAACGAACAAGATTATATACAGAGAACCACAAAGAACCACAGAGTCACAACAATAAGATGTGTGCAATAGCGCAATAGCAGAATAATAAAATAATATAATAATACAATAAAATATTAGTTGGATTTAAAATGACCCTCTAATGACCCTCTAAACCTGTAAACCCACTCTAAAATTAAGGGCGGAGGGAAGTAAAGCAATAAGCAATAAATAATAACAATAGCACTTTGCACTGAGATTGTTAGCAATGGGGTAAATGGAGTAAATATTAAATATAAAAACACTTACTCTTAGATGTACACTTTCTTCCCTACGTAAAAAACACCTTCAGGTGTACGCTCCCTATTTCCTTAGTAAAATGGAAACTTGGTCCCAACAGAAACACAAAAGCGGCACAAAACAGCACGCTCAGCTTAGGTGGCACAATTACGCTCACGATTTTAACGGTGTAGGATCCCAAAGCATTTTGAAGTGAAGCAGGAAGCAACAGAGCAGCACAAAACTGCACGGAATACGAAGCACACACACACACACCTCAGTGTGGGCAGGTGAATGAATGAATGATTACTGCAAGATGTGCATGCTCTTTTATACCTCTATAGAACCCCCCTCATTAGCATATGGCGGGAGGTACAAACAGGTAAAAATAAAAGAAATTATATATATAAATCAAAGCCCTAAAACTTTAAAACTTTAGGATTTTCTGAGAGTTTTCTAAAAACATAATCTACAGCCTAAAAAGCTTTTTTTTTAAAACGAAGATGTAAAAGCTAGTAAAATTTCAAAACTGCATCAACTTGTATACAAAATCACATAACTTTGTCAGGTTTAAAATGCAAATATAGGCAATTGTAGGTTTCATGAAAGATGGACTCCACTAAACATAAAGGTGTGGGTGTATATCTTTCTTCTTCTCGCCGATCTGACTGGCTGCTGTGTAAAAATAACTGGGCCGGACTCTCGCTCTCCTCTCCCCACAGTTCAGTATAGTTCAACACACTATTTGCCAAAGGGCGACTGATAGCTGGCAACTGACAATCGGGGACCAGCCGCCTCTCCTCTCCTCTCCGGACTATACGGACCAGGGCTGGGCGGTGGTGGAGACACTTACCGGTCCTGAAAAACTAAAACACAGCAGAGAAGAGAAAACACCACACCAGCAGCATTACACAATAAGATAGACTGGAAAGGAAGCAGACTCAGGCAATGACATCATACCTTTACTAAATAAATTATAAGCACTGCTCCTCAAAACTGACAGCGCGTAGTGAAATAGCTGCCACTTCTCCGTCTGATCTCCTGGCCTCCGAGACGAGTGTGCTACCTACTGAGCCACTGACACTGCAATCAGAATCAGAGGTCTGAAGGACTTTAAGACTAAACAAGTTAGGCAGCCTCAATAATTTATTGTGGTTAATAGTAATTGTCCTGCCATAGCAATGTATGTATGGTTTATTTTTTTAGTATATCTGCTTCCTTTATTAGTCTGTACTTTGTTGGCTGGAGAACTTTGTTTCAATTAAAACAGTAGTTTCAACTCTGCCCAGCAGCGGAGCCTGAACCTGGGGATTGCAAGAGCCTTTAAGAGGTAAAGCCTCCTGCACTACAGCCTGCCTGTTGTGTAGCGCTTCCCACCCACCCAGGGGCGGCGCTTCATTTATTGCTGCTGGCAGGTCACGTGTCATATCACGTGACCTACCCTTCATTCATTTTACTAAGTGTCCACTTTCCCATTTGCAGCTTATACACTCCAACCACTAGGGGTTGCTGCACTTTTTCACTCTGGCACCTCTATCCACTCTCTACTCCTTCCTAGCAACCATTGCAATCCCTGTCCACTACAGGTCTCTGCAGTTCCCTCCTATTCCCTTCTACTATCCTCTTTCCACACTCCTTCCCATCAGCCCACCACTAGGCCTCTTGCAAGCCTCAAACCTTGCACCCCTTACTCCAAAGTCTGCAGCCTAACCACCAAGCCAATATCTTCCTCTACTTTCAAGCTCTTAACCCTACCTTCTTCCTTCTTACAAACAAAAATTTCTGTCCTCTGTCCCATAGCTGTTCTCAGACCCAGTACCCTTGCTATCAGAGTCAGCAGCTCTACCTCTTAACCTTTGTATCTGGCTGTCTTATTCTTACTTTTTAAGACTTTCATAGTCTCTTACTCCCCCCCAGTCTGCCAAAATATTTCACCATTTCTCTCTTCCTGCCACTGCAGGCATTGAACCCTGCACTCTCACCATTTCACTCAGCAGCTCCACCACTCAGCTATCACATCTGACTATTGTTTGTAATAGGTTTTAAGACTCTAAAAGCCTCTATACCTGCAGGCTTTATTAATGACCACTTTTATTTTACTGATGGCTGTGGCATCAGCAGCGGCATAGACAAGCAGCCCATAGTTAATAAGGGACATGACTGAGGAGGTGAGGGCTAGTCTGAGGGCTTCTAGTGGAAGACAATCCTAGTGGCGATACAGGAGGCCAGTACGTGTATTGGTAGCAGAAGTGAGGGTATTGATCTGCCCGTGGAATGTGAGGGCAGTGTCAAAGGTAAATCCAAACTATTTGTAGGATGTGACCTGCTCCAGGGTGTATAGTGACTTCAACTGGATCTGCAGCTGGGTATTTCTAAGCTTAATCTGGTGATGGGGCAAATAGGAGGGTCTTTGTTTTTTTTAGATTCAAGATTAACCTGTGTTCAGTGAACCAGTGTTCCACTTAAGTGAAAGCATTCTGCAGGGCATCCTGCAGTTCAGCGAGGTTGGTGTGGGAGGCACAGATGACAGAATCATCTGCGTATAGGAGACGTTTCTTGGTGCATGCGATGCAGACTCCGTTTATGAATAGGTTAAACAGCAGGGGCCCTAAGATGGACCCCTGAGGAACCAAGGAGTTGATGGGGTGCAGGCAGGAGACTGTATTGTTTATTCATACACACTGAGCCCTGTCTGCCAGGTAACTGACAAACCAATTCAGAGGTCCTTGGGAGAGCCCAAGGTGGTGGTGGGATTTTAGCAGAATGGGGTGACTGACCGTGCAAAGGCCTTGGATAGGTCTATGAACACGGCCCCTGCAACATGGCCATTGTCAAGAGCAGAATGTAAGTGGTTCAAAAATTCAAGAAAAGCCATGGTGGTGCTGTGCCCAGCACGGAACCCATGCTGCTCTTTGCAGAGAACGTTGTGGGTTCCCAGGTATTCTGTCAGCTGATCAGCCATGATTCTTTCCAGTGCTTTTGGCAGTGGGGGAAGGATGGAGATTGCTTGATAGATTCTGGGTGTTAGGGGGCCCCTCCTTTGTGGATGGGTGTGATGACCACATTCTTCCAGGCCATTAGGAACCAACCTAGGCAGAGGGAGCAGTTCGGGAGACCAGACAGTGGGGCAAGGAGGATGTCCAGGGCCAGACGGAGGTGTTTGACATCAAATGAGTCATTTAGGGGGCTGGTTCCATTCAGGGCCTTGGAGGGATAGGGCTTAGCTTCAATACTGGAGATAGTTCAGAGATAAAAAGGAGGCTGTGGTAGCTAAGGGGGATTAGCATTGGGTACAGGGTCAAAAAAGTTGGAAGGGAGAACCGAGCTAAGGTTGGTAAAGCTATTATTGAGTGTATTGGCAATTTTCTTTGGGTCTATGGTGACTGAGCCCTCAGTTGCTATCTGGAAGGGGGGTGGAACATGTGATTTGCCACTTAAGGTGGGGGATACCACAGTGTAGTAGCAGGGGGTGGAGCTGGTAGCTGACCTGACCATGAGCAGATCACTGGGGAGTGGTCACTGAGGGAGTTTGGAAGAACTTCAATGTCTGTTATTTTATGGGACCTGTTTGTGAGAATAATGCCCAAGAGGGTGTGTTTGCCGGTGGCCAGGTTGCAGCTGGTTGGCTTCTTACCAACTGATGCAGGTCAAGGGCTGCAAGTGCATCAAAGGAAGAGGTGGCTGTGGTGTCCAGCCAGTTTAGGTTGAGGTCACCAAGAAGCATCTGTTCAGACTAATGGGAGAGGATGGCAAAATACTCCATTAGGGAGTTGAGGGCTTGTGTTTGCTTGCGGGGTGAGATGTAGGCAACCGTGATCGTAAGGGGGGCCTTGGATGGGTCTGGGGTGATTTTCAGTGACAGCGCTTGAGCACCGTGATCTAAGGTTGGTGGGGGAGAGCTTGGGTCAGCAGGGTGTGTTTGACATAAAAGGCACAGCCGCCATCCTGCTTCCTCACTCTGTCCAGCCTAAATAGTGAGTATTCAGGAAGGGAGATGGCGGAGTCGAGGGTGAACTTAGGCAACCATGTTTTGACCAGGGCTAGTACGTCTGGTTGGTGCCTGGTGATCTAGCATTGGAGGGCAGCTCTTTTTTTCAGGATGATACAAATGTCCATGGACCCTATGCGAAGGCCAGTGGTTGGTGGCTGTTGCTGCGAGCAGGCGGTCCTGGGGCCAGGGTTGGGGTGGATGTTTCCAGACAGGAATAGGAGCAGGGAGATAATTCTGATGAGGGGCCTGTGCTTATTTACTTGACTGAAGGTGATGTGCGAGGGTCTGCATATATGCACTGTACATGGAATTGCGAGGGACCTCAGGGCTGGGATAGCAGGGCTGATCATGGACAAGGCTGAATTAGTGTCCTGGGAGGGGAGGGGAGGGGAAAAAACAGGAGGGGCAGTGATAATGTTGGTTAGGTTAGAGAGCAATAGAGTACGGGGGAGCTAGAGTGCTGACAGAGTATTGGGTGGAGTGCAGAGAAGAGGCCTTTGGCAGAAGGAGGAAGAGAAGCCCTCTAGTAGCTGATCCATATAACCTGCAGGTGGGAAGGTAAGGACTTAGTTTCTAGGCAGCAGGAAATCACATGACCAAAAGTACCTATAAATGGAGAAGTGGGCAGGGTAGTCGACACACAGCATCGACGGGCTAACACCCCCAGCAAGGAGGGGACTGTGTATTACCTCTTGTGCCCCTCTGATGCTGTTCCAGGCCGTTGGAGATGGCCGCTTCTGTGAGTGTCCTGTTGTGCCTGTATTAGGGCATTAGTGGCATACTGGTTTTGAATTAGCAGAATTGAAACATCTGGTGTTTTGACTAGAGGGTTCTGTTTAGCTGGAGGATCCATTCTGGAATTCACTTTGGCTGGTAGAGTGAACTCTTGAGAAGGATCACTGGACTTCTCATTGCTGCCCATCAAATCTGATGCTTCACTGTATGGATAGAAATTAAATCTTACATTGAACTCAACAGAGCATAGAAAACCTTGTGGTAGGAAGGTGGCACTGATTAAAGGTCAAAAATGGAGGATAACATTGGGGGGGGGGACAATGGGGAGCTCCTGTTATTTCCAGTAAAACAGTGTACAGAAAGTTAGATGTGCACCCCCCATTTTTCCCATTCACTCTTTCCTATTTCCTTTTTTTTTTCTGTTATTCCCTTTTTCTTTCATATCAGGGTGGCCAACCTGACATTCTCTTTGCTTTTCTGTCCCCTGTTTTTCTTGAAACCCCCCTGCTTGCACATTAAGTGCTAAAAAGCACTTCTCCATTATCTCGCAATTTGGAGATAATGAATAGCGCCCATTGCACTTTAGGTTTAAAAGCAGCTGGTGCTCCTGAGAAATAAATATTAGCTGTGTGCCTGATTTAGAGGCGCTGAGCACCAAAGTTGTGGCTGCATGTTGCAGCTCTTATTTCCAGAAGGCAGCTCTGGTGTCTGGAAATGCTCCCGGTCACAATATGTGACCCAGGAGCACGTGTTAAAGTAGAGTAGGATGCTCCGGTTACAATTGCTGCACCAAGCTGCTGAAGATAAGCTCCTTGTTCAGAGCTGGAAATAGGAAAATTGTTAAGAGCAAAAGCATGCTTTGAAGCATTAGGAGAAATCGCAAGTGTGGTTAAAGAAATACCACTTGCAGTTTAGCAGGACACTATGGGTAGATGTATAAAAAGCCCAGTAGTGTCCTATAATTAAATGAAATAAGAAAATGAGTTTCTGCAGCCCCAGAGATGTTGTAACTGGGGCTGCCTGTAGAAATAAAGCATATTTGGGCAAAAAGGGACAAATAAAAAGCCCCTGCATGTTAAAGCATGGGATAATATGGAAACTCAAACAATTATGTAATGTCACGGCCAATGAGAATTCCCCCGCAAAGTGTGATGTAATTCCGAGGGTATAAATAGGGCTCACCACTAGGGGAATGTTAGATAGTCAGGTCAGTCTGGCACTGACGGTGAGAGGAGAAGGGTCTTCTTTGGAGTGTGCTGATTTTCACACAGACGATTGAAGTGTAAGAGGTATTACACTGGGCTATCTAGGTTGTAATGATGCCATGGGCTCTGCTGGGGAAAGCAGAGTCCTGAAGTTATTTTGTTGTGTAGGACTAACAAATTTCTTCTCTTCTATGATTTTCTATGATTTCTGTATATATTTATTGATTTTTCTACAAAATAAATTGACAAACGCATACATGCGTTTTTTATGCACTTGATCCCTGCTTGATTGTGTCAGTTATTTATCCCACACATTCACATACCTGTTAAAAGTATGTGGACAATGGACTATGCTGACTGAATCTAGCTGACTCCAGTGGTGGAAATGTAGGGGAACCTGAGGGAACTCAGTTCCTGGAGTGACATTGAAAGTCTGACTTAGTTTAAGAGCAAATTGGGGAAGAACTGTTCCTATGGTACCCCTCTAAAGGTAAAACCCTGACTATGTAAAGCATACAAATGCAACATATCATGAGGAAATGTTTCCACAGATCTCTATCCGGTATGTTCTATCCTACATCCTGAAGACGACACTAAAAGCTGTAATATAGTAGACACTCCAGAAGGGTGGAAAGAATATGCACAGACCTGAGGAATGCTGAGGAGTGGTCACGGGCATGGCAGCTGGGTTTCAATATGAAAAGTGCAAAATTATTCACTTAGGGCACAGAAACCCAGAGGCTGAGTGCAAAATGTGAAATGAGCTATTGATGGTCACCAAACAGGAAAGACACCTTGGGGTAGTCATATCTGATAAAACTCAAGGTGGCAAGACAGTGGCAACAAGGCAGTGTGCAGGGTCAGTGGGATGCTGGGGTGCACAGGGAAGGGTATCACTAGCAGAAAGAGAAATGTAGTATTGGCACTGTGTAGATCATTGTTGAGGTCCCACCTGGAGTACTGTGTCCAGTTCTGGAGATCACATCTCAGGAAGGACACAGACAGCTTGGAGGTTGTCCAAACAAGGGCAACTAAAATGGTGCAGGGACTGCACCTGAAGCTCTATAAGGAGAGAGTAATGGACCTGAACGCGTACACTCTGGAAGAGAGAAGGGGAGGGCATGGCAGAGACCAAGAAATACCTCACAGGGTTAAACAAGGCACAAGAGGGTAGGATTTTTCAAAGGAAAAGATGCACAAAAACAAGAGGATATGCAATGAAGCTGGAAGGGGTAACATTTTGGAGAGCTGTGAGGAAATACTTCTTAACTGAAAGTGTGGTGGGTGCCTGAAACAGTCATCCAGCAGAGGCGGGGAGGGGTTCATAGGTGGGCTTCAAGCATGCATGGGATAGGCACAAGGGAACCTCAGTTGGGAAGCAAGAGGGAGAGAGAGCTGGAGATCAAGTAGGATCTGTAGTGACAGGAGAGGACAGGCAGGGGAAAAATGAGCAGACAGGGCAATCCAGTTGGTGCTTATCTGCTGTCAAACTCAATGTTTTCTTTTTTACATCAAAAGTGATGGGTTCCCCAACGAACTGTTTCCATTCCCAACACTATCTGAATCCTCAGTTACAAAAAAGCAGCCTCTGATCACTCGTTCAACTGAATCAAGAAACAGAAGAAACAGAACTGCCACATCATTATAACTCACTAACGATCACCCTCTACTGGGACTCCAGAAGACAATCCAAGCATCTTAAAAAGTACAAGCAGAAACTCACTCCAACCTATTATGAACTACGAATGGCATCGCTGAAACTCCTGCTCCTCCTACTTTTAATATCTGGTGGGATACACCCAAACCCTGGTCCTGTTGCACTGAAGCCGACAAAAACAGGGAAAGTTGGTAGTGGTCTCTCCATTATCACTCTAAATATCTGCAGCCTCCTTCCCAAATTGGCATCTCTTCAAACTCTCGCTGGACAAAAAAACCCTGATATACTAGCCATTGTGGAAACCTGGTATCTCCCAGCACCCCGGATCATGTGGTCTCGCTTGAAGGCTACAATCTTTTCAGACTCGACCGGGCAAGCAAGAAAGGTGGGGGCTGTGCTATCTACATAAAGGACAACCTCTCCTGTCAACGCGGCAGCTTCACCCCCACAAATACGCAGATGCAACTCCTCCCTATCAAACTGCTTCTTGGTGCACAAAACAAAGTTCTCACAGTGGCCGCAGTCTATATCCCTCCAAAAGACCACCGTGCCAGTATTAAGTCTGTACTTGAATTTGTTAGTCTGCAGCCCTCTGAAAATGAGCTCCTCCTCCTCGGGATTTCAACATAAACTGGCTCGCCTCTGACACTGGCTCTTACAAAGATGACATCCTAGCAGCAAACTGACTCTAGATGGTAACCTCCCCCACCGGAAAAATTACAAAACTGGTACAAGCACCCTTATTGACTGGTTCTCACAAATCACCCTGACCGGATAAAAAACATTAAAGTCCTCCCTGACTCCCTCAGTGACCACTCCCCAGTGTCCTGTACCTGGTCTAATAAATTTCTCAAGCCACCCCCAAAGTTATAACAAGCAGAGTATTGCCTTATGGGAATCTTATCAAGTTGAAAACCCATCTCCTACAACAGGACTGGACGCCAATCCTTGAATCAACTGATATTAATACCGCACTAGAATACTTCATTAAATCTTTCAACTCTGCATGCGACTTATACGCCCAGTAAAAAAAGCGTAAAATCAAAGCTATCAAATCCATGGATTACTGCCAAACTACTTGCCGAGCTCAAGGTTGGACCACCTCTGGGCAGTTGCCAGAGACACAGGCTCACCTCATGATACCCTAAAATACAAGCAGGCACGAAATAGATGTACCTCACAAATTAGGCAAATGAAGAGCGCCTATTTCAAAAATGCCCTTGAATCCACCTGGGGTGATGGAAGAGCTTTTTGGGACAACATCCAAACATAATGGGTAAACAATCAAAATCGTCACCTACCATTATGAAAGTTGATGGATCCACCACTCTTGACCCAAAGTCTATTGCAGATGTGCTTAATAAGACATTCACAGACCTTAGTGGGTCCTCCCCAGATTTCTTCTCGGACTTACCTGTACCTAGCCTAGTATCACAAAACACCCTCATGACAAACCACAATTTTACTTCAAGAAAATCAAAGTGCACAAGCACAAGTACATAAGAAAGGCCTGCTCCAAATCCAGAACAAGTAGTGACACGCTAGATCTAAAAATCCTGTCTCTCACCCTGGATGAAGTAATTCACCCCTTGCAAAAATTCTTAATCTGTCACTTTGCCAAAGTCAATTTCCCAACAAATGGAAATCTGCCATAGTTACGCCAGTGCACAAAGGGGGACAAAACCTCAACAGGAAACTATCACCAATATCAATATCCTCCCTCTCCAAAGCACTTGAACGAATAGTGGCAGACCAACTCTCTGATTACCTGGACAAATACAAGCTACTCTGTAATCAACAGCACGGCTTTAGGAAAGGACATAGTACAACAACAGCCTTACTTGATTTCTCTGGAGAAGTCCACTCAGCCCTGGACAAAGGGTGCCAAACAGGTGCAGTCTTTGTCGATCTTACAAAAGCTTCGACACAGTCCATCATGGCTCTACTTACCTCCCTACTTTCTAGCCTAGGCCTGGTCAAGGTCCTTGTGCTTGGGTAAAAGTTACCTGTCCAATCGGTCACAGGCTGTAAAAATCTCTAATGAACTCTCCGACTTCAAACCAGTTCTCTCGGGTGTACCACAGGGATCAATTCTTGGACCGCTCCTCTTTAGCCTGTTCCTTAACTCCCTCCCAGATATCTGCCAGGAGAAAATAATCTTATACGCTGATGATGCTGTAATTCTCTCTTCCCACAAGGATCCAAACTCCCTACGAAAAAGCCTGCAACTTGCTTTCTCTAGTATTGAAAGGTGGTTCCTGGATAGTAAACTTGTGCTAAACCACAATAAAACAAAAGCCATGCTCTTCTCCAATCACCAAAACAAAAATAGGCATACTCCACTCACCATACAAACCTCTGCTGGAATTACACTGGACCAAGTAAATACTTTCAAATACCTTGGCATCACTTTTGACCAAGGGCTCACCTTTGCAACCCACATTGACAACACTGCAAAACAGTGAACCAACGCTTTGAATACTATTCCGTAACCGTCAATTTCTAAATCAAGTGGCATTGAGAATAGTTATACAGAGTTCCATAATCTCAATCATTGACTATGGCCTTATTATTTATGGCTCAGCTACCTCCACTGCTCTAAGGCGTATCTCAATCACCTAAATAAGGCCTGCCGGCTCCTCCGCGAGGGCTCAAAGACTGACTCACACGTGGATCTGTACTATGAATCAGGCTGGTTGAACCTATCAAATCGCTTATTTATCTCACCTGCACAATGGCAAAAAATCTATCTTGGGACTGACTCCATTATGTATTCAAAACCTACTCCGACTGAATCCTGGCTCACGACCCTCCACCAGATCTGAACGCCAACCTTCCTGGTTCCGAGATGCCGGACTGCACAGGGACAAAGATCTTCGTGATACAGGGCCCCGACATGGTTAATGCGCTTAGTCCACCTACTCTATCCTCAACCTCGCTTGAAGCTTTCAAATCCATGCTCTATGCCCACCTCACCACCACTAGCAACTGTGATTGCGCTAGATAAAGACTACTACTCCTCATGTCCATCCTCACATCTGAGGCCCTTCCTCCCTGACTAATGAACCCTCTGGTACCTCTACTACTTCCTGTCTCCCACCCAAACTCACTCCCACCCTTTTTCCTGTCCCTCTCACTTACTCTCCGCTCACCACCTTTCCCTCCTCTCTAGCCTCCTTTTGGCGCTTAATGATCACCCTCTCCTGGAAGTTTCTTAACCTCGAAAATTGTCTACTCACTTGAACCTGTTATAGCTTGTTTTTCTATGAAACTTAAAAACGTTACTGCCTTAAACTGTTAATAGCAAATTTATGATGTAACTTTCCTGTCTGGTTTTACCTGTAATGTGTATCGTGCTTTGTTAAATGTTCTTTGTGACGTGGAACCTTTGTAAAAGAGCCCTGGCTCAAAGGTATTAATTCCTAGACTAATAAACTAAACTAAACTAAACTAAGAATGTGCAGTCACAGCACACAGATCTTTACAGTTCACATGAAACAGCAGTTTTTCACATGAAGTATATTCACAAAGGTGGAGTAGGTAACAGTGGTTAGAGCACAGAGCTGTGAACAAAGATATCACAGGTTTGCATCCGGCCTCAGCCATGTGCTGCAGTGTGATAGTAAATAAGCTGCTTCACCTCCTCATGCTTTGACACTGTCAGCTATAACAGTACCTGAAAATAGGCACTTGGATGTCTAGTGTGACTTACCCGGTAAACAAAAGCAAATAAATAAATATCAGGACCCTACTAAAGATTAGATTGTTTCCTTCATTGGGATATTCTTAGTAAATAAAGGATCAGAAAGTTAGCAAGATGCAGAGATGTACAGGTAGTGTATCATGTGCTCCATTCATGACCCACAACATGCTTGTTTCTTTGTAGGTTAAACTTGTGTTACAGTGGGATAGCAGGGGACACTCAGTCTGCTCACACTGAACTTGATTTAAAGAGCATTCTTCAGAATATTTGTACCTCTACTTGCATACTGTGCGACTCCGAGCAAGTCACTTAACCTCCCAGTGCTCCCAGGTCGCCCCTGAAAACAGGCACTTGTGCCTAGTGGGCCTTACCCGTTACCAAAGACTAAAATAACTAAATGTTCATTTTCCATGCTGCCCTTGTTTCACTGCTGTGGCTTCCTCCCAATCTCCTGCTGTAATTCTAGTTTGTCTTTATTTTTCTTTTTTCTTGGAGTGGGGATTCCTGGCACATTTAATCTGCACCATAGCTAGCCTTGCATATGTCTGATATTACTTTTATTTTCTTAATTTCTTTACTGTGCTTCACTATATTGGCAGTATAGACCCAACATGAATGCAGTTGCATAGCACTTTCCCATATCCTGTCCTGACATCTAGTAAACAATAACTCATAACTTTTATGAAACCTCTGAAGGCATTGGGGGGCAGGGGGTGGAGCCAGCAGCCTAGCCAGTAGCAACAATTTTCTGGAGCTCCCTAGACTGAACTTAAATTCCTTTATTAAAAACATTATTTTGCTACTGGAATTATTATCATTTGCCAGAGACTGATAGTAGAAGTGATACTGCACCTGAGGAATCATATTAATATCTAAAAATGGGCCATATGAAGACAACAAAGCAGGACTTTTTTCTCTGTGTTCCTCTACCACTAAACCACCTGAGAAACCACCAGGCCCTACTCCACCCATGAGCTCGGTCTCCACAGAAGCAACTCTCTCAACCTTGCAAATAGTGGTAAATGCCCTGACGAAAACAGTCCAACAAATGGACCAAAAACTGGATGGGTTCTCCGAGAAATTTCTCTCGATGGAGAACAGACTTGATGCGTTGGGGGAACTCACAAAGTCTGCAGAGGCCACTGCAGGAAAGGCCCTGGCCACTACAGCCACATCTTTGAAAGAGCAGGCCACTGTGAGAAGCCACGTGGAGCAGCTAGAAATCTCTATTCAAACTGCCAATGTCGGATCCTTGACTTCCCGAGGAATCAGAAGGCGTCTTGCTGCTACCCTACTTGCAATCCTGGCTGGGGGGTTTAACTGACTGCCTGGACTTTAAAATAATGAAAGCTTATTGGATCTCTTCTAGATGACCCTCCGGTGGATTCACTAACACATGAACAGCCTCGTTCACTTTGAGATCTCCTTGAGAAAGGGACATGTTACTTGGAGCATTGAGGAACAGGGGTCTGGTGCACCTGGAGGAGAATCGCATCTTGTTTTTCCGGACATCTCATATGCCACCCAGATGAGAAGGAAGGCGTTTGATGGAGTAAAAAAATCACCTCCATGAGCTAGACATTTCCTTTTCTTTAGCCTTCCTGGCCTGTCTTTGTTTCACTGTTGACCGGTGTCAGGACCGCTTTACTGACCTGAAAGAAGTGGGTGCTTGCATTGAACGTATAGCAGCTAAACGGCAGTGAGAGAAGTGCTCCTCGGAGGACGAGGAGTCTGATGGGGTCTGACAGTGTCTGGGACTGATAATTGTCTGGTAAAATATCTTGCTTTGCATTTTGCAGTCGTGTGAGTTCCTTCTCATTACAGCTGTACCACAGTTTCTTCTCTCAAAAGTTTTATAAGACAGACAGTTTTGAACCCCTTGGGCTGAAGGAACTTTACAGAGACTGCATAGTGTTTTGGGTTTGAGTCATAACAGACTGCCTGACTCCTGAGTCACGTTTGCTGTATGTTTACTTCATGTGTGTAACCCCCAGATGGCTCTATCCCAAGGGCTACTACCTCTGCCTGCTTGGCTAGTAGCAGATTAAGGGGCCTGGGTAATGAAACAGGTGCCTCCACCCGGAGGTCAGGGTTGTTAGTGGTCAAGCTAACCTGGGCACAGCCCTCCGGGACACTGTAACCCCACTCTTTCCCTTCTAGTCGCCTGAACAATATACAATAATTACTTTCACAATGACCCTTATTCATCAGGCAATTACTCACACTGTTTGCACTTACCACCAGGGCTGGTTCCTCTAGCTTGACCCTGGGGACCCCCTGTAAAACAAGGTTAAGCACAGCAAATAACAGTACAGTACTCTTGGCAAAAACTGGAACTACAGTCAGGTTAAATGCAAACAAAGTTAAATCTGATTTATTCAGGGGACTTGAACAAGGGAGGGGCATAATCAGGTTAATTTGCTTAAAAGCTGTATTAATCAGACAGTTATGCATGCAGTTCAGAGTCCCTACACAGTCACACATTCTGGGTGCACAGGTAGGAAAATGGTGGGCTGTCCAGGAATGTTGCAGCTGGTTCAGGCCCTGTGATGGAAGAAAGTAACATGCACAACACACACTATTTGTAATCCGGAGCTGGAGGGCTCAGTTTGTGAAAGAAAAGGCAACAAGACAATCAGATGACAACACTTTTAGATTTAGCTGTTGTTGCAGGGAGCTACCCTGATGTTTACTCATGATACCCAATACTGGACACAGGCAGGACAAAATTGAGTCTGCAGGCTGTTGAGCTGGAGTGTCCGGAGAAGCAGGGCCCACACGAATCACTGAGGCATCGTTCCTGTTCAAGGTGTTGAGCAGGGGGCTGATCCCCAGGCCGGTCTCTCGTCGATGACTTTCTCTGCGTAGCAGGTATTCTGGCTGGGCCAGTGTAGCAGGGCCCAGGCAAATGGAAATGGATACGGATTCAGTTTGTGGAGCTGGATACAGCCTCCAGCAAGCAAAACACAGTTCAGACACAGTGGGGAACCAAATCACGACCCACTATAAGCACACAGCACATTCACATGTAAGGAAATTCCACTGTACCAAGCATATGGCTCTCCGTTCGCAATTACAGCATCTCTGTACAATCCATGAGTTCAGAGGTAGCTGGAAGTCCTGAAAGGCTGATCGCATTCAGCAAATCTTCGGTCTTCTTCAGGTTAAAGCCTGGTCACAATTCAGTGGCTTAATTTGCTCTCCAAGTTTGGATTCAGTCCAAAAAAAGCACAAGTTCCCTCTCAGGAACAGCAGGCAGGCATACAGACCAAACTCAGGCCTTTCCACAGTTCTCCTGCGCGAATCCACTATGGATTGCTGCTCAAATTATCTCGAGCTGTTACTTCTTCACTTCTCAACTCAGATCTAACTGAAACTGCAAGCAGTGTGGGACTTTCCCCAATATCCAAAAGGTTCGGCTGGCTGATCTGTCAGTCACAACAAGGGCTCCCCCTCCAGGTTATTTTAGGTGCCAAAAGCCCAAAACTACAATTCCTATAAGTTTTGATCCCACCAAGCCCCTGTAGGCAGGCTCCATTTTAGAGTCCCAAATGTACTGGTTGTTTCATTCTACAGTCCAGGACAAAGATGATGGAAACAAACAGAACTGTTCATGCTGCAAATAAGGCAGGTTAGAACAAACTGAAATATTATTACTACTCTAACAAATGATCAGCAAACAAGTATGTCTTCTAACAGAGCTCCCTCTCAGATTAATTATGACTGCAATCCAGGCAGCTCTTAAGGAGACAGTACACAGAAGCTATACAGGCACTCTCTGGCAATCACATTTAAATTGCTAAAACACAGGACACCAGCCTGGCAGTGAGTATTTAGGCAAGCTCAAGGAAGACTTTTCAGGAACCCCCATTTGTAGGGGGGTTACACCCGTCCCTGCCTGGAGAAAACTTGGTGTTCTCGTCAAGTCTGTACCATCATGCATCAGTTAACATAAACTTATTACTTTACTATACATATTCACTATACTTCTTGATACTATATCCGTAAGGACAATACTTATGCATGTTTCATACAGGTAATACTGATTCCACTGTGATTAACATACTTGTGACATCACAATACTGATTCGTGTTATAACTTCCTGTAAAGTAAACAATGTAGGAGGGGTTCCTTCCCTATCAGCTAACTTGGGGATAAATGGGGCAGGGACACCTTACTGAGAAGGAAGAACAATCAACTTGGAATTGTCCATTAAGCTCAGTTTGGGTAGTGAGCTCTGAGAAATATAAACACCTTTGTGAACCACATTGACAGGCAAATCCACTGGCCTCCCAGGGGAATCATAACTAAAACACAGTACTGGCTTGACAGCTTGGCAAGTCTTCCTGGGAGGGAGCAGCCACAGTATCTGTACTTTCAGCACTAACTTTGGTGCTTTTGTCACTTGTGAGGGGTACCTCTGCATGGATGAGAATGTCCAAACTGGGAGCACTGTCAGCTCCTTGGTCTGTAGGTTCTGGTTCCACAATACTTTGCTCATTACTATCTTCTGACGAGGGCCCAGCTGGCTCATTTTGTGAAGGTTTAGGCACAATTAGGCTTTGTGGCACTGAAATGGGGCTGTCAGCACTCTCATACTATTCTTCAAGTTCTGGTGTGTCACCAGGGAGACTCAGACCATCAGCCACTTCTTCGGGTAATTTACACAGTTCCACAAAACACAGAGAGTCCGCAACCTCAGATGTGATGCTTTGCACCTCACTTTCAGGGAGCATTGACTCCAAGGACAAAGCTGGGGGGTTAGGCAGTCCAGAAGGCCCAGCTTCATCCCCACAATTCTGCATAGGATTTCCATGAAACAACTGACTCAGTTCATAGGAGGGATAATAGGCATTACCATAGTCACTTTCATCAGAGGTGGACTGACAGTCACATTCATTCTGAGCCTGCAGCAGGAGAAACCTTAAATCTGTAACTATTGGGGTAGGTTGACTCCGTCTCTTTTTTGCAGGAGCATGAGTCACCAGCCCAGGGGAGGCAATGTCTGCTGGCTCAGCTTCAATAATAACTTGGCCGATAGGCAGCAAGTGGTTACGGTGCATGGTCTTGACAGCTTTGGAGTTATTCTCTGGGCGTATCTTGTATACTGGTAGATCATCCAACTTTCCAACTACTACATGAAGAAGATGGTGCCACCTATCAGCAATTTTGTGCTTGCCATGTAGTCCCAAATTGCGTAACAACACATGGTCTCCGGGCCGTAGCTCTTGAGCATTCACTTTCTTGTCATGCCTCTCTTTGTTGGTGAGATGTCTTTTAACAGCCATTGTCTGGGCCAGTTGATATGCATGGTTCAATTGAGCTTTCAGTTTCTGTACATACTGCAGGTAGTTTTCAGCTCAGACCCCATCTGGAGAGACCCCAAAACAGACATCAACTGGCAGGCGGGCCTCCCTCCCAAACATGAGGCAGTAGGGGGAGAACCCAGTAGCGTCATTTTTGGTGCAATTGTACGCATGTACGAAGCTGCTAATCTTCTGGCTCCACTTATGCTCGTCTTTTGGGTGGAGGGTGCCCAGCATGTCTAGAAGGGTGCAGTTAAAATGTTCTGGTTGAGGGTCAACCTGCAGGTGATAAGGGGTGGTTCTTGACTTCTGCACCCCCCCCACAGAGAAAGCATTCATTTGATTATCCTACTTTCAAAGTCTCTGCCTTGGTCAGAGTGGATCTGCTGGGGGGCACCATAGTGGACAAAGAATTTTTCCACTAGCACCTTGGCCACGGTAGAGGCTTTTTGATCTTTAGTTGGAAAAGCTTGTGCATACTGTGTGAAATGATCTGTAACCACTAACACATTGCCAATATTCCATTGATCAGGTGCTAAACACAAAAAATCTATGCAAACCAGTTCCATGGGGGCACTGGTAGTGATATTGACAAGGGGGCAGCCCTCTGAGGCAGGGCTTTTCTTTGGAGGCAACAACTACAGGGCTTTACATGGTGCTCAACATTGGCCCCCATCTTGGGGCAGTAGAATTGAGATTGTACCAGGTCGAGAGTCCTGTCAATACCTAGGTGCCCCATGTGATTGTGGAGGGACCTCAGTACCAAGTGTTTAAAGGCCGTGGGTAGGAACAATTGTTGCTTGTCTACTTGACCACTACGATCCACTATCTCTCTGTATATCAACTGATTGAATAACTTCAACCTGGGGCCTTCTTTAAACAATAGGGCAGTTCGCAAGTCAGGGGAAATGCAACTTAGACACATCTTTCCCTGCACGCAGGGCATCAAGTATGGGTTGAATCATAGGATATTGGGATTGAGCCCACTGAATACTGTCATTGTCAAGTTGAGGTAGTGCACTAATATCTAAAGCAGAGAAATGGCAATAGGTAGCCAGTATGCAGGTATCAGAAGGGCCCACTAGGCATTACAGCAAGTTCATATCATGTTTCAACAGTCGCTGAAAGGTGGCCGGGGCACCAGAAATCCCCTGTGGCATTCTCAGGAATTCGTAGAACCCCAAAGGACAGATGAAGGCGGTTTTCTCACGGTCCTCCGTGTCATCGGAATCAGGTAATATCTGTTGCGAAGATCCAATACTGAGAACCATTTGCTCCCATTTAAGCAATCCAGGGCATCTTATATACAGGGCATGGTGTAGTGATCTGGGACAGTCTGCCGGTTCAGGGTTCGATAATCAACACACATCCTCACTGACCCATTCTTCTTATGCACAACCACAATGGAAGAGGCATACGGACTCCTTGATTCCTGTATCACGCCAGCAGTGAGCATTTCCTGCAGGTGTCTCCTCACATCAGCTATGTCCATTGGGGCAAGACGTTGGGATCTTTCTCGAAATGGCCAGTCTTCATGCAGGCGTATATGATGCTCTGCACCCTGGACACACCCCACGTCCTATTCCTTTAACGAAAACACTTGGTCTCTCCGGGCGAGTTTCTTGCTAATCCTAGCCTTCCAGCTGGCAGTGGGGAATCACCAAAGTCAAATAAGTCTGGGGTCACTCTCTCCTTTTGGCCAGAGTACTTGTTATTGGGTAATACTGCAGTGTCTGCACAGTGTATTGTAGCTAGTGTGCACCCTCTGTTCACCCGGACCTCCTGATCTGACACATTTCGAATTTGGACCATCACTCGTCATGCATAGGCATGGGCAGGCATGATGCTGGGTTTAACCAATAATCCTTCTAGCTACTTTCCATCACCTGGTGTATCCAACATTAATATTTTGTTCTTTACATTTCTCTTTAGGCAGACTTCTCCATGGATTGTGCAGTGGGCGTTGGGGGCCAATACCAAGGAGTCAGGTTCCTTTTTCCACACTATCCCCACTGGCTCATCTGGGTCCTCTTCTTTGGGTTTCTGTTGTAAGTCATATGCCCTTTTTACTAAGGCTGGAATTCTTAGGGCCCATCCAGTCAGTTGCCCTTGCTTCTCATGGCAGAGTGTGCTAGTCTCCCAAACATGTGGGCGTTTGTTCCAATTAACAGGGGAACCCCATCATACAGTCTGGTGGGGGGCACACTAGGGCCAGTGTTTCTACTTGCTGCTTTACACCAGTTACAGTTGCAGGAAAAGACAACCAGAGGTGAACATATCCTAGAAATATAGAAACATAGATGTTGACGGCAGATAAGGGCCACAAGGCCCACCCAGTCTGCCCATTTCTTTTCCTGCCTTATGAATGTGCCATCGGCCTTTGCTCTGCCAATGGCCTATCTATTCATACTCATCTGTATTGCTCCCTTACACCTATCCCATGCCTGTTTGAAGCCCTGCACTGTATTCATATCCACCACTTCCTGAGGCAGGCTGCTCCATGCATCCACCACCCCTTCTGTGAAAAGAACTTCCTCACATTACCCTTAATCGGCCTTCCTCTAATCTCATGCTGTGTCCTCTTGTCTTGCTATTTTTCTTATACTGAAACATGTTAGACTCTTTCACCTTGTTAATGCCCTTAAGGTGTTTGAATGTTTCGATCATATCCCTCTCTCCCTCCTTTGCTCTAGGGTATACACATTGAGCTCCGTTAATCTGTCCTCATATTTTTTCTGATGCAGTCCCTGCACCATTTTGGTTGCCCTTCTCTGGACTGCCTCAATTTGGTTAATGTCCTTGTGAAGGTATGGCCTCCAGTACTATATGCAGTACTCCAGATGGGGACTAACCAGTGTCTTGTAAAGAGGGATTATTACCTCCCTCTTCCGACTTGTGATACCACTACTAATACACCCCAACATCCCCCGAGCCTTACCTACTGCTTTAGTGGTGTGCTTGAATGATTTTAGGTCATTGGTGATGATGATGCCAAGTCTCTTTCTTCCCTTGTGACTGCCAGCAACTCCCCTACCAGCCTATAGGTGGCTTCAGAGTTTCTCTTCCCTATGTGCATGATCTTGCACTTCTTTGCGTTAAACTCCAGTTGCCACTTTTCCAACCATTTTGCTTGTTTATCCAGATCTCTTCTCATTCTGCCCACCCCATCTGGATCATCTACTCTGTTGCAGATCTTGGCGTCATCTGCAAACAGACAAACCTTACCTTCCAGTCTATCTGCAATGTCACTGATGAAGATATTGAAGAGGACTGGTCCCAGGTCTGATCCCTGAGGTATCCCACTTGTGACTTGCATCTCTTCTGACTGTGTACCATTTACCACCACTCTCTGTTTTCTGCTTGTCAACCAGTTTGCCGCCCAGTTGATCAACTTCTGACCCACTTCTGAGCCTACCCAGCTTAATAATCAATCTTCTATGTGGAACAGTATCGAACGCTTTGCTGAAGTCAAGGTAGGCGACATCAACTGCTCCCACTTGGTCCACCACTCTGGTTACCCAGTCAAAGGAATCTATGAGATTAGTTTGACAGGACCTTCCTTTTGTAAACCCATGCTGTCTTGGATCCTGTGCTCCTATGGATTCCAGGTGTTGCACTATCCTTTCCTTAAGGAGTGCCTCTCCATAATCTTGCCCACTACTGAGGTAAGACTGACTGGTCTATAGTTCCCTGTCTCCTCCCTGATACCACTCTTGTGGAGCGGGATCACATGAGCCCTTCTCCAGTCTTCTGGGACCTCTCCTGTACTCAAAGACTCACTAAACAGTTCTGATAATGGCTCTGCTAGTTCCACCCTTAGTTCCTTTAGTACCCTGGGATGTATGCCATCAGGTCCCATTGCCTTGTCCACCCTGAGCTTATCAAGCTCTTGTAGGACCTTTTCTTTTGTGAAGGGACTAGTGCACACCTCCCTTCCCCCTGTGTCCATGGTGCTGAGCTGTGGACCCTGCCCTACCTTCAACAGCTAGATAGGGATAAGACATGTCACTCTGCCCCTACACATGTAGGCCTTCCAGGGATTGTAATGGCACATCAGAAAAGTGTTTGTCATACCAGTCCTGAAATACAGTGGTCACTTGCGACCCACTGTGTAACCCTACGAATTGCCAGCCGGTGGGCGGTAGGTTACGTGATGTTTGGACCGGGTACCTAGAGGATAAAGACATCAAAAAGTAACAGACCAGAGAACTCTCCTTGCAGACAAAAGGCATTTTATTAAGAGTGACGCAGCGCTCTGCGCAGATTGGTTACAGGTTCTTACAAGTTCTCCCAAAGCTTTTGGCAGTGGGGTTTATATACAGGGTAACAAATAACTTCAGGAAATTACATATAAGGTAATGCTTTAGCTACATGATATTTGTCAGTCTCTGATTGGCCATGTTGGTATGGCCTAATATTGTACATGAGTTGTGACACTGGTGATTGTTTTTGCTTGGCATTGCTTTTATAACAGTTTATCCATATTTGGTCATACTACTTCCCTTAGTTTAGAATACATTGCATTGTAATTTAGCTAACTGTCATCACCAGATGGCATCATTGCTCCATTGGGATTATACTGAGACACTGTCAGACCAATGAGTCAATATTTTCCTTTTAAATTAAGTGTAGGCATGCGCTATTATGCAGTATGACGTGTACTTTCATGCGTTGTGTTTATGATCAAGGAAGCAACAGTTTGTTCTCTCTTAAAACTACGTAACAACCTTGACATTGGAACTGGTTGTGTTTGGTTTATTTATTAAGCATGCTTCCAAAGAGACCTATTTTAGTCACATGCATTATGTTAATATACTAGAGTACAAATAACTTGTTACAATCCCCCTTGGGACTAAAATAAGGTATATACCATTTACAATTATGTAGTGAAAATAGAATTATGATTTTGATTGCATAGAAACGAATATGTAAACAAAAGTTATATAAGAATTAATGTCGGACTGAGTTTAATTTAATACTGCAGCACATTTTACTACATGCTGGGGCCCTTTGGATACATAGATACATAGACAGTGTCGGCAGATAAGGGCCTATGTCAGCCCACCCAGTCTGCCCATTTGAGCTTGTAAGTTCAGTTTGTTTTCCTAGAAGTCTGTTGCCCCTTACCCCTGACCTCCAGAATTCCTTTATGTCTATCCCATGCATTCTTAAATCCTGTGATTGTTTGAGCCCCCACCACTTCCTCTGGCAGGGTGTTCCACTTGTCCACCACCCGTTCTGTGAAGAAATTCTTTCTCATGTTTCCTCTGAATCGTCCTCCCTCCAACTTCATCCCATGCCCTCTAGTCCTGGAACATCTTTTTCGCTTAAAAATAGTGTTTCCTGCACCCTGTTCCTCCCTGTAAGATACTTGTATGTCTCTATCATATCCCCTCTCTCCTCTCTCTCCTCCAGGGAGTACATGTTCAGTTCCTTCAACCTGTCTTTATAGGACTTGTGACGCAATCCATGCACCATCTTTGTTGCCCTCCTCTGAACCTTCTCTACCCTGTCATGTCCTTACGTGAGTATGGTCTCCAGAACTGTACACTGTACTCCAGGTGGGGCCTCACTAGTGTCTTGTATGCGGAATTATGACCTCCTTTTCCTGCTGGTGATGCCCGCCTATACATCCCAGCATCCTATTTGCTTTACCTGCTGCCTTGTCACACTGTTTCCTACCTTTGGGTCATCAGAGATGACAACCCAAAATCCTTTTCCTGCTTGGTGCATGCTATATCCTCACCCCACAACTGATATATTGTGCCAGGGTTTTGTGCCCCATATGCATTATCTTGCACTTCTTTGCATTGAATTTCAACTGCCAAACCCCTGACCATTCTTCAAGTTTCTGCAGATCGCTTCTCATTCTGTCTACACCCTCTGGTGTGTCTACTCTGTTACAGAGCTTTGTTTCATCAGCGAACAGTGAAATTCTGCCTTCTAGGTCCTAGTAATGTCACTGATGAAGATGTTGAATAGGACCAGTCCCAGCACTGATCCCTGTGGTACCCCACTGGTCACTCTTCCCTCTGTGGAGTGACAGCCATTTACCACCACCCTCTGTGTCCTGCCACCCAGCCAGTTACCTACCCACCACACTACTGTCCTGCCCACACCCAGCCCAGGACCAGCTTAAGGAGACTAGGGACTCCAGGTGTGTCATGTTTTATTAACCCTAGACCACAAACACATGAAAGTGCAACTGGGGGTGACTAGCCCTACATTTTGGGCTCCAGGTACGCCCATATAGGTGGTGTTATTGGTGGCCACTTATAGAGGGTGGGGTTGACCCTCTCTACAGTTGCCTCCCACAAACCCAGACGTCCCATATTTTCTCTACTCCCAGAAGAGGCTGCTTTGCTTGACCTGTATTGTGGCCTAAATGGTAGGTTGTTTAGGCTTTATGACACACCAAGCCCCCAGAACCTCTCCCCATCCTGCTTTGTTTCAGCACTAACCCTGGCGGGTGTTGCAGCATAGCTCAGGTCAAGCCGGCACCCATGATTAGAAACATTTCATTTTTACATTTCTTACTAAACATCGAAGATAGCAAATGCTTATAAAAGAATGACAACTAACATCAATTGTAACACAAGTAACACCTTAAACGATAGAACTTCTTAACTGCCACCAAGGGTAGAATATTCTGAGTCTGCGTCATTTAGCAGCTCACGTATGTTTTTTTGCACTTTGGTGGCTGAATTTTGTATTTGAATGAGGTGGGCGTTTTTACGGTCTAATAGCCTTTGCACATTTAATGTAACTGGGGGAGTGGGTACTTGGAATACCGCAACATACTCTTTGATTGTCATACCTTGCCAGGGAGTTGTGGCATTAACGTATGACGTCTTATAGGTATGGGTGGTAATAGGGTGGAAAACTCGGTTTCCCAGTTGAGTGTCTCCTAGGGGCACAAAACAGAAATTTTACTATTTTACCCCAAAGACAGTAAAATATTGTTAACATATATACATCATTGTCTTTTGGTAGTGCTTTTTATAACCTGAGACCTGTTTCCATGTTTTCAGTCCATATAGCTTCGCTGTGACCAAGTCTGGAATTTTAAGGCACAGCTGGACCATGTATTGAGTATAACCACGCACCAGTCCTTGGATATTAAGGTTTAATTATTTTTGGTCCAGGTGGCTCTCCACGCCGCTTGTGTAAATGGTGGTGTCAACAGGATCCCAGCCCCAGCTGGTTGCCAGTGTAATCAACTGTTTATACCCCAACGTAATGTTAGTCTGTTTAGTGTTAATGTGTAGGCTGATGATCATGGAGAGTCTTATGGCTGTCAGAGTGCCAGTGAGGATAATGCTTTGGGTCTTCGTGGCTGTATCTGAAAATAAAACATCAAGTGCAGTATCAATGTTTACTCAGTGCAATCTGACACTTTCTTTTTGCATTGATCCACATGCACCATACATTGGGGCCTTGTTCCTTTTCCCACTCTTTCAACATACACAGTAGTGTCACCCAATTTTCGAGTCACCTTGTATAGACCCAGCCAATTGGCATCCCTCAACTTATTTTTGTGGTCAAAATTTTTAATCATAACGGTATTTCCAATTTCCAGTGGTGGGGCCCACCCCCCTTTGGGCTCTTTGTAGTTTAGGATTTTTTTAGTGGGCCCAAGCCATGTTTTTAGCAGCAAACGGGAGGTACTGTTGCAGCTGGGTCTGCACCTGTGTCAGAAAGGTCTCCTGTGAGGCCTTATCCAGGGTGGTAGTGGGTGGCACGTCTGCAGGGTGTGTTAACCTCATGTCCCTCCCTGTTATTAATTGATATGGGATGAGGCCAGTACTGTTTTGTGTGGTGCCTCTAACCACCATTAGAATACCTGGTAGGTGAGTAACCCAATGTTTACGCCGATTAAGGACTGCCTTTTTAAGTGCATTTTTTAGGGTTTTGTTCATTCGCTCTACCAGGCCTGATGACTGTGGGTGGTATGGTAGGTGGCATCGTTGCTGGATACCCAGCATGGTGCACATGTTGGTGACAATGTCATTTACAAAGCGGGTCCCTCTGTCTGATGTAATTATGTAAGGGAAGCCCCACCTCAAGAATACTTCCCTGTACACAGCTTTGGCAGTGTTTGCTGCCATTGCTACAGTGAGGGGAAATGCTTCTACCCACTTAGAGAATATGTCTACAATAACCAATAAGTATTGGTACCCCCCCCTTGGCAGTGGGCAGGGGACCTACATAATCAATTTGAATGGCGTTTCATGGCCCTTCTGCCACTGGGATTCTTTGCAGTTTGGACTTGCGCCCTGGGGTTGCTGGATTTATTTGTGCACACACAATGCACTCCTGCACTGTGTGTTCTACTTGAGGTTGTAATTTTGGCCACCAATATTTGGCGGCCACCAATTCTGTGGTCTTATGGACTCCTGCATGTCCACTAAGTTTGTGATTTTTCATGATTATCTTTTTCCTAAGCTCCGCAGGTGGGACCCACTTGTACTGGTCATGCTTGTTGTCTTGCTATACCAGGAGGTCATGTTGCAATGTCAGCTGTGGTTTTTCTGGTTTACCTCCCTTTTGTATTATTTCTATTTGTTTGCACGGCCAGGGGTCTTTTCTTTGGAGTATTGTCAAATCAAAGGCCTGTGGTGGTTTTGTCTGTGTGGCTCCCACTGAAGGGTTTTGTGTTGGGTCTTTCCAGTTTTTATGTTGGCTTGCCGCGCTTGCATAGGTCAACATATTAGAAGGAAGTGGAGATTTGGGTAGCGCTGCTGTTGGTGAATGCAGGCACGCACTGCAGGCGCGCCCTCATTCCCCGATAAGCCAGCATGCTAGCGCTGACACCAACATTATGTAAGTGGACAAAAGTTGTAAACAAACTGCCACTGCAATCAGAGACAAGCTTGTCATGCAGCGGCATAAAAGACACGCCTCCATATGTGCCTTTCCAACGCAAACATTTCGATAAACATGGCGCGGCCACTGCATGGCGGGTGAAGCTCGTCTCCCCCTTGTGTGACACGCTGACGGGGAGCCCACCTCCATCGGCATCACCCCAACTGTTGAATGCCAAGGGTGGTGCTCAATCCCCTCGCTCAGCGCTCCCCACTTTGTTTGCGGTGGGGGTGCCCAATCCCAGTGACATTACCCCCCATTTGTGTACCGATGAGGGTGCCCAATCCCCGATCGCTAGTGACCCCCAAACCCACTTAGGTGGTACTGGGAGCCCACCCAAGCGTGCCTAAACAGTTCAGCCCTTTGTTTGCCAGTGGGGTGCCAAGTCCCAGGCATTAACCCCGTGTTGTGCCAGCGAGGTGCCCAATCCCAAGTCAGGCTACTATCCTCAAACCCACTTAGGTGGCACGCTGGAGCCCACCCAGCGTGCAAAACTGTCCTCATGACGCTTTCTGTACCTAGAATACGAAAACGTCCTCGAGTCTAGGTCCACCCTCCCCTCCCACCTGCACCCACCACTCGCACCCTGCCTCCCTCACCCCTACCCCATACTTACTCTGGAGCCTGGGCGATGATCTTCAGTGGACCGGGAACACGTCTGCACTCTTCAAAGCCGACCTTGAACTGAGGAAATGCCGGTAAGCTGTATAATGGAGTGAATAGGGTTTTTCAACTTTGTTGCATATCTTGGGCATTTCTTGGACTTTTTACCACATTTTCAACATGGGGTTTTGGGGCCCCTCCTCATGAATTCTGTCACTGTCATGGCATTTTTCGGCCTTGAAAGGTGATTTCGCATTCACTGCGTGAAATCACCTTTTGGGGCCCATTAACGAAATGGCAGTGGTGGTGTTCATGAGGTGCCCTCTTAAAAAGCCTAAGTTCCAACTTTGGTAGAAAAAAATCCAACAAATGCCTGATTTTCGAGCGTGCATTGTGCAGTTGCTACGCAGGCTCATAACTTCGCGCATTCACAATATTTTACTGCCGGATTTTCAGCATTGTCATTTTTGTACACCTCCTTGTGAACAGTACAGCTGTCATTTTCCACATCCTGCCTGAAATGTGTTTCCGCACTCCGCGCACAATAGTGCAGTGCTGTGGAAATCAGTGTTTGGCCAGATTATGAAAATGACAATGACACAGTTCATGAGCAGTGGACCTAAAATGCCTATGTTGAAATTTGGTGATGATACTCCATAAAATAACTGTGTTACGAGCATGCATTGGCAGATTCACTACGCTGTGCCATCGTGCATTGTGATATTTTCAGTCTGGATTTTCACCATTGCCATTTTTCCACACTCTTGATGAACAGTACAGCCGTCATTTGACATATCATGCCCAAAATGTGTTTTCGCACTTCCGGCGCAGAATAGCATGGTTGCTTAAGTAAATCACTTCTTGGGACACTTTGAAATAACAGTAACACTGTACATGAGCAGAGGTGCTAAAATGCCGTGTTGAAAATTTGGTGCCCAACGCCCATAAATGGCAGTGTTGCAAGCGTGCATTGCATATTTCCCACGTACCCTAGTAGCTTCACAAATTTGGTATATTTACATGCCACATTTTCAACACTGGCATTTTTTTCCACCTCCTTATGAACTGTGCAGCTGTCATTTCTCACATCCTGCCCGACATGTTTTCCTGCACTGCACTACCAAACACCCAAAAGGACACCCTAATGCTTGTTACTCTCTGCAGGGTGGGGGTGGGCTGGCATCAGTTCAATACTTCAGTGCCATTCCTATGATGCATCTGTCTAACTCCTGCACTACCAATGCCAATGCCAGCAAGCCAACATTCGGCATTGACAAATGCAGGTTTCCTGATGTAGCCGCCTGTTTGGCAAAGGAATCCACCATTTGATTGTGGGTTTTATGAATACTGGGATTTTTTTGTTACATGTGCCTTTACCTTTTTTAGAGCAATTTTTCTTGGGCATTTGTTTGCCTCTGCTAACTTGTTATTTTTTCTTTTTTGTGCATGTTTTAGTTTTTTATATAATAATTTGACCTTATTTTTAAAAGCACCATTTTTGTTCTTCCTTTTGCTGTCTTGCTGACTGGCTCAATATATAGCCTGATTGTCCCTGTTCAGGGGACCGAGTGGTAATTGGGGCTGCCTTTTTTAAAATCTTTTCCTTTACCACTGATTGTTTTGTTTGTTCTTGCCCCTCTTCACTATTCTCAAGTGCTAAGAGTATCCTATCGACCCGGCTTTCTTGGAGTCGACCGTGACGCTCCTGGACCAGTTGCCTCAATTTCTCATTTTTTCCCTTCTCTATTTGTAACTCATATCTTAGTCTGTTTATTTCTGCGGCTGTTTCCTGACTTTGGTGTTCTAGTTTTATTTTTTCAAAGGACAAATCTCTATCTAGACTTGTTACTTTCATCTGGAGACCCTGTTTTTCCTGCTCTGTCTCTTTTGCCTTGACTTCGAACTGATGTCTCTCAAAGTCTAACTGATTTTGCAATTGATCCAATTTCTGGTTTAGTTCATTTACCTTTGCTTCTTGTTTGTCCGATTGCTGGTTGAATTTTTTGTTAATTACAACTAGTCTGTGGCTTATTTTTTGACTTAATTGCCACAGCCCTTGTACTGCATTACTTAGTATTTCTTTTTCATTCTTGGTACTGGCATTCCTACCTAGTACTGCTTTATTAAAATATTTCCTAGCAGAAACATTTTATCAGGGGCTTCATAGTCCCCTAATTTGGAGTATTTTCTCCACCTTAACTACTTAGGGACACCCTTTTGTGTCCCTGCCTGCCTGCCTGCCTGCTGGATTTAACTTGTACCTTATGTGCACTTTAGACACAAATAATTACTAGTCTTGTGGCTACACAGGCACCTCTCCTGCAGTGACGGTCTGCTGGAAAATTCTTGAGCTCACTTTACAACAGTTTAACTGTCTTTACCTCTAGCCTGTCTTTAGATTAAAAGCCTGTTATAACAACACAAACAATAACAACATAAACATTTTCACCTATTGATGGTTTGAAAATAGTGGTTGACTCTCGGTCCACTCGAGGTGATCAGTCTTGGGTACTCCGGAGGTCCACTACAGGTGGGCTTGTCTTGCAGGAGTGGTCTGGACTCCTCGGTGATCTTCCTCCTCTTGATCCCTATATACCTTTTTAAAATACTGTTAAATATTACCGGCTACAAACGGATGTTCAAACCCATGATACGTATGTTTTGTTTAGCGAGCCGAGTCATGGCACCAATTGTAACTCTGCAATTGGCAGTGTGGTGGTAGGTTACGTGATGTTTGGACCAGGTACCTGGGATAAAAACATCAAAGAGTAACAGACCGGAGAACTCTCCTTGCATACAAAAGGCATTTTATTAAGAACGATGCAGCACTCTGCGCAGATTGGTTACAGATTCTTACAAGTTCTCCCAAAGCATTAGGCAGTGGGATTTATATACAGGGTAACAAATAACTTCAGGAAATTACATAGAAGGTAATGCTTTAGCTACATGATATTTGTCAGTCTCTGATTGCTATGTTGGTATGGCTAATATTGTACATGAGTTGTGACACTGGTGATTGTTTTTGCTTGGCATTGCTTTTATAACAGTTTATCCATATGGTCATACTACTTCCCTTAGTTTAGAATGCATTGCATTGTAATTTAGCTAACTGTCACCACCAGATGGCATCATTGCTCCATTGGGATTATACTGAAACACTGTCAGACCAATGAGTCAATATTTTCCTTTTAAATTAAGTGTAGGCATGTGCTGATTATGCAGCATGACGTGTACTTTCATGCGTTGTGTTTATGATCAAGGAAGCAACAGTTTGTTCTCTCTCAAAACTACGTAACAACCTTGACATTGGAACTGGTTGTGTTTGGTTTATTTATTAAGCATGCTTCCAAAGAGACCTATTTTAGTCACATGTATTATGTTAATACACTAGAGTACAAATAACTTGTTACACACTGTCAAGCACAGCCAGTAGGAATACCATTCACAGCCACAGTAGTCTTGAAGGGCCCACTATTTTGGACCAGTCTGGACGGACAACAGCAGGGGCCTGGACAGACTATTTGTCCACAGAGGGGTTTGAGTTAGGATGGCCGAAGCCTTCACTGCAGTCATTTCGTGCACCCCTTGACTACTGACGCATTTTCTGAAGCTCTCCTTGAAGCCGGTTCACCACTTTGTCGAAGTCCTTCTGAGACTGGCATTGCCTTTTCATATGGCCATCCTTACCGCAACTGTGACAAATGACAGGCTCTTGGAGCATCCTTGGGGAGAACATAGCAGGGGATGCTGGAGCATCGACGGGAGATGTGATCTGACTTCTGTGGATAGTATACCATGTCTCAAAAGTTCCTTTATGGTGGCAGTCAATTCCTTGAGCTCAGCCGAGAAGCCACGTTGCAGCTGGTTCAGGCCCTGTGATGGAAGAGAGCAACATGCACAACACACACTTTTTTGTAATCCGGAGCCGGAATGCTCAGTTCATGAAAGAAAAGACAACAAGACAATCTGATGACAACACTTTTAGATTTAGCTGTTGTTGCAGGGAGCTACCCTGATGTTTACTTATGATACCCAATACTAGACACAAGCAGGACGAAATCAAGACTGCAGGCTGTTGAGCTGGAGTGCCCGGAGAAGCAGGGCCACATGATTCACTGAGGCAACGTTCCTGTTCAAGGCGTTGAGCAGGGGGCTAATCCCCCAGGCCGGTCTCTCATCAATGACTTTCTCTGAGCAGCAGATATTCTGGCTGGGCCAGTGTAGCAGGGCCAGGCAAATGGAAATGGATATGGATTCAGTCCGTGGGCTGGATACAGCCTCCAGCAAGCAAAACACAGTTCAGACACACAGTGGGGAACCAACTCACGACCCACTATAAGCACACAGCACATTCACATGTAAGGAAATTCCACTGTACCAGGCAAATGGCTCTCCGGTCGCAATTACAGAGTCTCTGCGCAATCTGGGAGTTAAGTGGTAACTGGAAGTCCTGACAGGCCAATCGCATTCGGCAAATCTTCGGTCTTCTTCAGGTTAAAGCCTGGTCACAATTCAGTGGCTTAATTTGTTTCAAGTTCGGATTCAGTCCGAAAAGCACAAGTTCCCTCTCAGGAACAGCAGGCAGGCATACAGGCCAAACTCGGGTTTTTCCACAGTTCTCCATGCAAATCCACTATGGATTGCTGCTCGAACTATCTTGAGCTGTTACTTCTTCACTTCCCAACTTAGATCTAACTGAAAATGCAAGCAGTGTAGGACTTTCCCAAGATCCAAAAGGTTCAGTTGGCCGATCTGTCTGTCATTCACAACAAGGGCCCCTTCAGGTTATTTTAGGTGCCAAAGCCCAAAACTACAATTCCTACAAGTTTTGTCCCCACCAAGCCCTGTAGGTAGGCTCCATTTTAGATTCCAATGTACTGATTGGCCCATTCTGCAGTCAGGACCAAAATGATGGAAACAAGCAGAACTGTCCATGCTGCAAAGAAGGCAGGTTAGAACAAACTGCAATATTATTACTACTCTAACAAATGATCAGCAAACAAGTACATCTTCTAACAGAGCTCACTCTCAGATTAATTATGACTGTAATCCAGGCAGCTCTTAAAGAGACAGTCCACAGAAGCTATACAGACACTCTCTGGCAATCACATTTAAATTGTTAAAACACAGGACACCAGCCTGGCAGTGAGCATTTAGGCAAACTCAAGGAAGACTTTTCGGGAATCCCCATTTGTATGGGGGGTTACATGTATAATACTCGAATGGTAAAATCTATGCTTTTTCAGCTATCTCTACTTGATTAAGAAACATTGATAATTTTGTTGTATGCAAATCTGATGGTTATTTTAATAAGTTTAAACAACAGTGCACTGTTTGCTGTACAGAACGTGATAGGGGAAGAGGTGCATTTTGCCTTAGTTTTCAATGCAGTTATCGAGGAGAGCCCTGATAGACTAGATTTGTCCAAACCTGGTGCCTTTCATATACCTAGCAGTGGCACAAGCTGGTCTTGGTATGGGGGATTTAACTCTTCTTAAAGCACCAAACATATTTCTTGTTTTAGTATGTTGCTTCTCCAGAGGGCTAATTTCTCCTGAATACTGCAGGCAGCACCATCTATCCCCAGCACATTTATGTGGGAGCCCTGGAATGGAGATATCTTTATTCTACCACAGTTGTTATTGAACACAGTAGACCTTATCGGTCGATTTATAAATGCTGTTTTTTTGAAGATTCTTTAAGAATACATTTAAGGCATTGGCTGCATCATAGTTCCTGAACTGAAAATATAGATTATTATTTGGAAGTTGTTGAAGTTACCCTCAATGCTGTACCAACCGAATGGATAGTCATAATCCTATGTAATGCATTTCAGAGGCTGTATGGTGTATACCCATTCAGAATGTATATATTCGGTATGTATATGTATTAAATGCTACAAATAAAAGTAGAAAACCTCTGAATGCATTATATCCCACAAGCTCCAATAGAGCTGTTTGCATAGTTATTACAAACTAAAGGAAAGGAAGAAGTTATTGTTTTCATGTGCATGTACCATTTGAGTTATATGTTGAACTAAATTTATACTTAAGCCTTTCCCTTGGCAGTATGGATTTTCCTCCTGGCCAAATCTAGCATTCCAGAACAGAGGAACTGCTCAAAGAAGTTAAAATCTAGTTGCTTTTGTGTCTGTAGAGTTATCTTAACAAGTTCATATAAACGTAGAAACATAAGCCACACGGAAAACACCTGTATTCAAGTTACATCTTCATCACAACAGTGTAAGGCTATGGCAATGCAATATAAGCAGTATGTAAGGTAGGGCTAAATATAGAGGGATACTTGAGTGGAGAAGCTTGTTTGCGATTATTTAAAAAAAAAGTTTACCTGACTTTCTTGTGTTACTCTCGTGGCTCCTCTCACTCAGTTTCAGTGTTCTGAGGGAGCACTGGGGAATGAAGGAGACTCCTATAATAGCGCTTACTCATTGGCATCAGTGAATGGCCCTTTCTGGCCTAGGCTTTCATATTGTCCCAGAAGAGATTATTCCCAAGTCCCTTTCTTCCCTTGATTACTCCATGTCCACATCGTTCACTCAGTGCTCTGTTTTTGATTCCTTTTGCCAGTGTGCAGGACCTCACACTGCTCGGCACTGAAGTTCAACTACCATGTGTCAGACCATATTTCTTACCATTATGCATCCCCTTTCATATTCATTATACCCTTGAGACTATCCACTAAAGTTTGGTGTTTTCTACAAAAGAGGCACTTTACCCTGTTCTCTTTCATGTATGTCACTGATGTACATGTTAAAAATGGTAGAGTCTGGAACAGACCGCTGTGGTATGCCACTAGTAACCTCCTTTACCCCAGAAAACTTTCCATTTAGAACCATTTTCTGGGTCCTGCCATTCAATTAGTTCCCTGTCCACCTACTTAGTTTATCTCTTAGCCCCATATTGCTTATATTCTTTACCAATTTTTATCGTGAAACTAAACTAAAGGCCTTACTGCAATCGAGAGTAAGATATTTACTGGCTGGCCCCTGTCCAGATCATTGTTTGTGTCACTGAATTGAAGAAATCAATTTGATTCATCTGACAGGATCTTCCTCTCACAAACTCATGCTGCCACCTGTCCTGCAGTCCTTTTGCTTCCAAGTAATTAACTGTGTGCTCCTTGATAATACTTTTCAATGACTTTCCCATTGTCGAAGTTAGGCTCACTGGTGGTTTGCAATTCCCTGGTAATCCCTGTCATTAATGTTTTGGATGCCAGTCTAAGGGTAGATTACAGCAGAGTTCAGACCAGAGGGTGCAGAAAGCCAACAGCAACTAATACACTTTTGAGGGCAGACAGTGCTCATCCTAAATCCCACAAAGACTTAGTTCTACACAGAAACTGTTCTAGAAGTTGAGGAGTTATTTATTTTTTACAAATTTTGTAGATTATCTTTGAACATAGGTGTTCATTTACAAAGATTCCATGTCAAATACGCAGTCAGAAAAAAAAAAACAGTACAGTGAACAGTTTCAGTGAAAATGCAGTTGAGTTAATCTCAGAGCACTTAAGACAGATCGATTACATCCAGTTTTGAATGATCTATACAGATCACTGCACAAAAAGTTACAGGATATGTACAGAGAGAAACAAAATAAAACAGTTTAATGGTTACAATTGTATTGGACTGCATGGGCAGATCACAAAGGTCTCTTTAAACTGATTACTCTTGGGGAGATTCAGGAGAGTATCAGGCAGTTCATTTAACCAGTTAGTGACCCTGACAGCAAATGACTGCTTGCCAGCAAGGTACACCAAAAATAGGGCTTAACAGATTTCCTGGCTATATTTCTGGAGTTGAATTGACTGGAAATGGTACAGAAGCAGTTTGCTAAAGCAGGGAGTGTTAGGCCTAGGATCATCTTTTTGGCTAACAAACAGGTCTGGAGCTTTATTCTGCAGGGTGAATGTATCCAGTTAGTGAGTGCATAAAGGGTACAACTGAGTGTGGTTATCTGCACCAAGTACAAAGCAGCACACCTTATTACAGATCATCTTTACTCTGTTTAGCAATGTGTCACAGGCAGCTGTGTAGACAGGGAGGCCATAATTTATAAGTGACAGAATGGAGCTGGCCACACTATGGCATCTAGCATCCTCAGTGAGACTGTTTCAGTTATAGTACAGGGCACCCAGTCTTCTGTTAACTATGGCCACCAGATTGTCCATGTGGGGAGCAAAGAATAAGGTGTCATGAGCTACTCAAAGTATTTGAAGGTCTCCAACTGTTCAAGGTTTTGGCCCTGGCCATTTCAAAAGACAAAGGGAGGAACTTTCCTCTTCTGTGGGAGGCTAAAGAAGAGGATGGTCTTTGTGTTTTGGTAATGAAGGACCAGTTTCTTATTGGAGAACCAGCTTTCTAGTGACACAAAGTTACTTTGGAGAGCAGTGGTGAGGCTGTCAAGGCAGGGTTTTTGGAATAGATGACAGCAACATCAACAAATAGGAGTACATTGGCTGTCTGATGGACATTGGGCAATTGATTTATGAAGAGGCCAAATAGGAGTGGGCACAAGATTAAGCCCTGGGGTACACTAAAAGATACTCAGCTAGTGTCGGGCAAAGATTTATTGATCTTCACACACTGGGAGTGGTTGGTGAGATAGCTATAAAACCAGTCAACTGTGTTCTGTGACAAGCCCAGGCCAAGTAGTTTGCTAAGTAGGAGCTTATGGTTGACCATGTTGAAGACCTTAGTAAGACTGATATATAAGCAGCTCCTACAAGGTCACCATTGTCAAGGACCTCATGAACATAATTCCTGCATTCCAACAGTGCTGTCTTTGTGCTGTGTAGCTTCCAGAAGCCATGCTGCTGTACACACTAGACACTGTAGTTTTTGAGAATGTGACAACTTGCTCAGAGACTATTCTCTCGAGGGCCTTGGTCCGTGGGGGGGGGGGGAGAGAAATGGATCTGTAATTGGTCACCGATTTTGAAAACTGGTGTAGCCAGGGCAAATTTCCACTTCTCAGGGAACTGTGAGAAGCACAGGGAAAAGTAAAAAATTCTAGCAAAGGGGTGGAAAAGTGCCTCTACTGCCACAGCAAAAAGTGTTATATCAACCAAGTCATTCCCACACCAAGTTTTGTCAAGTACCCTACTGATGTATTTTGAGGTGTCTTTAACTGAAACAACCGTAAAGTAGAATTTAGGTTACCATGGTTCAGAGCCCACCATTTGGGAGACTTCAGGATCGGGTTCCCTGCAGGATGTATGGACAGGCTCAAGAGGATGACAGAGGGGGTCTTTCCCGATGTCTTGAAGGAGACATTGGTGAGACCCCTTCTGAAAAAACCATTGTTGGACCCTGACGTCAGGGCAAATTACTGTCCTATCTCCAATCTCCCATTTTTGGGTAAGATTGTCGAGAAGGTGGTGGCGCTTCAGTTTGAGAGCATCGTGGCCCATGATTTGTATGAGCCGTTCCAGTCTGGGTTTTGTGTGAGGCATAGCACAGAAACTGTGCTAGTTAGGGTGCATAATGACCTCCTTAGGGCTAGAGATTGAGGGGAGGGAACAATTCTTGTTCTCCTCAATCTCTCTTCAGCATTTGACACGGTGGACAATCGAGTCTTACTTGACTACCTAAGGAAATTCTGTGGACTTGCCAGCACCATTATCTGCTGGTTTGAGTCTTTTTTATCTAACAGGAGGCAGAGGGTAGTGATGGGGAATTTCTCCTCCTCCCCTGTCAACCTGTTGTGCGGAGTTCCCCAGGGTTCGGTCCTGTCACCGATGTTGTTTGCCGTGTACATGCTACCCCTGGGAGAGATCATTAGGAAGCACAGTCTGGGTTTTCACTACTATGCTAATGATACCCAGCTGTACCTTTCCTTTGCCCCTGGAACATCTTGCGCAGTATAAGTGCTTAACAGCTGCCAAGCTGAAATCAATGACTGGATGGCCTCCAGCTGGTTGCAACTGAACCCCAGGAAGACGGAGGTACTGGTGGTGGAGTCGAACAGAGGTTGTGATAAGGGTGGCCTCTGGTGCAGAGACAGGACATTGTCTTGGCTCTGTACCATTGAAGACCTCCTCTAGGGTGCATGATCTTGGTGTTATTCTTGACAGCGGTTTGAAACTTGAGCTTCAGGTGGTGTCCGTTGCCCATACCAGTTTCTATCATTTGAGGAATATCGCCAGGATAAAGCCTCTAGTTCCGCCACTGGACCTCCCCACTCTGGTGCATGCCTTTGTGATGTCCAGGCTTGACTACTGTAATGCACTCTATCTCGGGGTCTCTGGGGGGTACCCTGCACCGACTGCAGCTAGTGCAGAAAGCAGCAGCAAGGCTGTTGACAGGACAGTCTAAATATTGTCATATTACTCCGATGCTGCGCCAACTGCACTGGCTGCCAGTTAGGTGGAGGGTCCTCTTTAAAGTGGGTTTGCTCAACTTTAAGGCCCTACACGTCCTGGGCCCTGGCTACCTGAAGGACCTTCTTGCACCTGCTGTCTCGGTCCGCTCCCTCCGCTTCTCCTCTAGGGGCCTCTTAGTGATTCCCAGGATGAGGCTAAGAACTCCTGGTGACAGAGCATTTAGTGTTGCTGCCCGTCCCTGTGGAATTCGCCCCTCCAGCTGTTAGGGAGGCCCTGTCTGTCGAGTTTTAAGGCCTGCCTCAAGGCCTTTTGTACAATCAGATCTTTCCGGACTATGTTTTATAGCTTTTACATGTCTTTTTATAAAAATACATTTGTTGTTAATTTAGTTTAGAGACTTTAAATGCAGCTGAAGTTGAGGTAGTTAATTATATAGCAAATCTTGTTTTATTTGTTCAGAGTATTGTATTTAATTGATTATTACTTGGATGTGTTGTATTTAATTGATGTACGGTGCCCAGAGCCTCCGGGATGGGTGTCTTTTAAATAAAATGTGCCTTGCCTTGCCTTGCCCTACTGAGGAAAGTGAAGGCTGTATTGAAGTAGTTGGCAATTTCGGTGGGATCAAGGACCTCTTGACCCTGCACCATGAGCATTTGAAGAGTGATTCAAATCCCTTGCCAAGGAGCTCCGAGACATTGTCCCAGAATCTTTTACCAGTGCTTCAGTTCTGGGTCTGCTGATTCTTATAGAAGTCAGAGCTGGCCTTTCTAATCCTTCTAATGCACTCATTGTGGGCTTCTTTGCACCTTTGCAAGCGGACAGGGGACCCTGTATCACTGGTCAGTGCCCAAAGATTGCACCTATCCCTCCTGTAGGCAAGCAGTTCATGGGTGATCCATCCTGACAATGTTCCTCTTGCCTTACATTTTTTAAAAGGTGAAAATATATTACAGGCATGTGTGAAGTCAGAAAGAATTCTTGGGCCAAGTCATTTTCATTTTCATTTCATTTTCATTATGTTTGCTTGCACGCATGTGCAAGAAACATAGTGCCATGAACGGAGATTTCGGAGGTGTGTCACCTCCTCCTCCAATTCAGGCACTGGGCTGGCAGGCACGGCCCCTGTAGGCCAATGCATTTTGGAGCTGTCTATGATCGCTCCAAAATGCAGTAGGCATCAGTTGAAAGGACTACGCTTGGTGAGCACCAATAAGATATCGGCTGCTCGCGCGCTCCCCCCACACACAAACAGACGGCGCACTTCATACTGAATAGCCGACGGGTGCTCAATCTCCGTGGCTGAACGCCTCCCCAGCCTTTGTGCCACGCTGAGCCCACCCCAGCGTGGGCAAACGTGCCGAGGTTTTTTTTTATTTGCCAATAGGGTGCCCAATCCCCGCCGGCTGAACGCCTCCAAGTCCTTGTGCCACACCGAGCCCACCCAGCGTGGCAAACCGTGCAGCAGTTTTTGTTTTATTTTGCTGGACGGGGTGCCCAACTTCCGCCGGCTGAACGGCTTCCCCAGTCTTCGTACACACTGGGAGCCCACCCCAGTGTGGCAAACGTCCATGACATCTTTTTTTATTTTAAGACCTGTAAAATAAAACTGTCCATGTGCATCTCCCAACGCCCTCCACAACCCGTACCCAACCACTGCGCACCCAGCCTCCCGCACCCCCACCCCATACTTACCTGCGGACTCCGCGCGACGATCTTCGGTGGACCGGGAACACGTCTGCACTCTTCAAAGCCGACCGCGAACTGAGGAAATGCCGGTAAGCTGTATAATGGGTTACATAGGGGGGTTTCAACTTTATTGCATATCTCGGGCATTTTTGGGAATTTTTGCACCAAATTTTCAACATGGGGTTTTTGGGACCCCTTCTCATGAATTATGTCACTGTCATGGCGGTATTCATGCCCGAAGGGTGATTTCGTGCAGTGACTGCGCAGTGACTTGAAATCACCCTTCAGGCCCAGATACTGCCATGACAGTGACATCATTCAAGGAGAAGGTCCCAAAACACCACATGTTGAAAATTGTGCCAAAATTCCAAAAATGACTGTTTTACGAGGGTGTGTTGCACAGTTCCTACGCAGGCTCGTAAGTTCGTGAAATTTCAATATTTTCACTCCAGATTTTCAACATTGCCATTTTACCACACCTTCTTATAAGTAGTACAGCTGTCATTTTTCACATCTCACCCAAAATGTGTTTCCACCCATGTAGCGCAGAATGGCGCAGTCGGTGTGCGAAATCAATGTATGGGACAAATTAAGAAAATCACAGTGATACTGTTCATGAGCAGAGGTCTTAAAATGGCTATGTTGAAATTGGTAAAAAATTTAAAATGACTGTTTTACTGAAGGTGCATTTGCAGTTCCTATGCACACTCGAAGGTCGCGAATTTTCAATATTTTCACCCAGATTTCCAACATTGCCATTTTATCACACCTTCTTATGAGCAAGTACAGCTGTCATTTTTCACGTCACCCAAAAGCGTGTTTCTGCCCATGTAGCACACAATGGCGCAGTAGGTGTGGAGATCAATGTATCGGGACAAATTAAGAAAATCACAGTGACACTGTTCATGAGTCAGGTGTTAAAATGGCTATGTTGAAATTTGTGAAAAATTCTAAAATGACTGTTTTACTGAGCCGTTACACAGCTCCTATGCACGCCGTCAGTTCATGAATTTTCAATATTTTCACTCCAGATTTCCAACATTGCCATTTTACCACACCTTCTTATGAGTAGTATAGCTGTCATTTTCACATCTCACCCAAAACGTACTCGCCCATGTAGGCACAATGGCACAGTCAAAAGCAAATCAATGTACGGGACAAATTAAGAAAGTCACAGTGACACTGTTCATGAACAAAGGTCTTAAAATGGCTATGTTGAAAATTTGGTGAAAAAATTCCTAAAAATGACTGTTTTACGAGGGTGCATTACGCAGTTCCTACGCACACTCGTAAGTTCATGAATTTTCAATATTTTCACTCCAGATTTTCAACATTGCCATTTTACCACACCTCCTTATGAGCAGTATAGCTGTCATTTTTCACATCTTGCCCAAAATGTGTTCCCACCCATGTAGTGCACAATGGCGCAGTATGTGCAAAATCAATGTATGGGACACATTAAGAAAATCACAATGACACTGTTCATGAGCAGAGGTCTTAAAATGGCCTGATGACCCAAATGCACACCCCAATGCCTGTCAAACTCTGCAGGGTGGTGGTGGGGTTGGCTTCAGTTCAGTACTTCACTGCCATTCCTATTATGCAGCTCTGTAACTTCTGCACTACCAATGCCAATGCCAGCAAGCAAACATTCGGCATTGACAAATGCTTGTTTTTATTAGTTATACTGGAAAGGCACGTGAGCACTGCTGCCCATTTACGCAAGTGTCCAGTTACATACAACAATCATGAAACATGACATAGGGTAAAACATTCAACTTACAGTAAGGATTACTACAATGGTACATAAAATCAAGATACTATAGACTAAAGGGCAAACCATAAACTAGCCTTGGTGAACTAACAAATACAGGATGACATTAAGCATTCAGTGAGGGTTTAACAATAATATAATATAACAGTGGGAAACAAAAAAGGTAAGTGCAATCTAAAAACTAGCCTAGGTGGATTAACAATACTACAAGTGCTAGAAAGAGATGGTAAGTGCTTAAGGTGGATTACCAGAGGGTGAGAGGAAAAGAGTGCAGAAGGGGAGCCAGATTAGGGATGCAAGCAGGTGCAGGTGAGAGAGAAATGTCTTCTGATATTGTGTTTGAAGGCATTTGTGGAGGGACAGAGTTTTAGTTCTGGAGGGGAGAGAGTTGATGAGCTTGGGTCCCATAAAACTTTGGGGCAGTGTTCCTTTACCCACATTTGAACATCCTGCGGGAGCACTCTAATAAACTGTTCCAAGATGATGGTCTCTAATATTTGTTCTACAGTTCTGGTAGCAGGCTGTAACCACTTAGTGCAGAGATCTTTAACTGAGTATATATGTCTTGTACGGAGTCTGCTGTATGAAATCTATAAGACCGAAACCTCTGTCTATATGTTTCAGTATTTATGTCATACCATTTCAAGATTGCCGCTTTTACCACATCTTAATTGTTTGCTTGGACTATCTCGACATGGCTGTAGGCAAACTGTGCCTTTCCTGTTAAGTAGGGGGCTAACCTTACCACCCACTGATCCCTTGGCCAGGCACATGCGGCTGCTACCCTCTCAAATGTCATTAGATAAGCTTCTATGTCATCAGTCTCAGCCAGCTTTACCAATTTGATATCCTTTTGTCCGTCTCCAGGGGGGCACTGGAGGTCTTGCCATGCCTAAGGCTTGGATAGCCCTTAGGGTGTCTGTCCATCTGCCTCACTTTCTCTCCTAGCAATCTCCCGTTGCTTTTCCAGCTCCATTTGTCAGACACACAGCCATCACAACCGTTCATTTGAATCTACTGGCAGACTTTCCTCAGTCTCTCCTCCAATAGCCTGATCCTGTTCCTTCTTCCTGTTACCTTCCATCTTCAGTCAAGGTCCTTTCACCTTTCCCTCCTTCCTTCTTACCACCAGGTCGCTACCAGGAACCAGAGGTATCTGGAACTGCTTGGACCTATACCTTGTGACAATACCAAGCACTGTGATGTCCGCTGTCTGGTCCTGCTGCATCTAGTCCACCCAGCCTAGGTCAGACCATCTAAAAATGAATCCCTGCTAACACCACGTGTCACAGGCTGTGGGTAAGTGATGGACTAACAGGCAGTGTGGCAGAGTAAAGTCCAAAAATTATGTTTATTTCCTTTCTTTTGTTCAGCAGGAATATCAGCAATAAAACAAAATACTGAACTAGCAATGACAAAATCAAAAGGAGGAAATCAAAACATCAAAAGATTCAATAGTCCAAAATAAGCATAACAACTAGTAAAAGCTAGCTGTTCTAGGTGTTCTTCCTTCAACACCCTACTATGATCTGATTTGAATCTAGAACAGGAATTCCTTTATGCAGGTTACAGAACATATGACCACCATAGCTCCGCCCACATCTTCTCAGAGCAGAGAAATAGTCATAATACATAACATTATTACATTTCCTATATTTATTCAGACATGCTTCTTATATAAGAATGTGTACACCTCCTTAAAAGATCATTAAAGGCTTCAGTGCAGTTTATAGCAGGCAAAGACCTCCAAAACACGCCCCCAACAGAAGTGCATCATAAAATAGACAGAATAGTGGCCAGCCGGCGCTATAGATGTATTCTGTGGTGAAGTGCAAGTAGAGCATCTGGCTGCAAATGGAGACTTGAGTTCCTTCATTACCTAACAGCTATAAGCAGGTAAAATAAACTCCTTCTCTGAAATTGTCTGCTATCTGCAGGAACTAATTCGTTAGGGCTCTACTACACAAAAGAACTGCAGCCTAAAGTTTATTTGAAGAGCAAGACTTACAGGTCTGCATGAATGTGTGCACAGCCACGCTGTAGAGAGCAGGAACAGGGAATGCAGCCTGAGAAGTGCACCGATGAGGAGGAAAGCTATAACTACTCTCTGCTTTCTCCGAGTGGCGGCTTCTTGCTGCTCCTCAGGGGCGGCTAAACTGGAGGGACCAGACCGGACACTGCCCCCACACTTTCTGTTCCTGGGTGGGCCATTTATGTATATTGGCCCCCCCACACACACTTTTTTGACACTGTATTTTTTTAATTAATGTATTTTATTAATGCATACATGGCCTGTGTATATTACTCTCAATCAATATATGCAGCACAGAAATTGAAATTTGAGTTGTGTGGTACCATCAGCTGCTTATGCACACTAATTGTATATGGATATTATGACGGTAATACAATCCATGCAGTTTATCTGCCTGCCAGGTTACTATGTAAGTCTGAATATAGAATTTGTTTATTGCTTCTCCCAGAATTATTATGGCGACAGCTGCAATCTTAAAGTAATGGTGGGGAACCAATAAATGAGTTCTTCATTCAAGTCAAAGAAATATCAGCACACAGCAGCCACTAGTTAGAGCAGGAACACAGCATACTGGTAGTGAAACTGAGTTGTTTGGCAAGTAATAGAAGTGTTAGACCTTGAGTGACTGAAGTAATCGATTCCTGCCATTTTCCACAATAGTACATTTTGTACTGCCACTGCTGCCTATTGAGTCAGAGTGGTTCGGATTAGCTTTGCTGGCATGAATACTGACCAGAGTTTTCTACCGTCATTGTGCATATATCTGTGAGTTTCCTGTTTCCACTGTGGTGTACTTCAAAAAAAAATCTGACATGAAGACAGTTTGCAACTTTTATTTCCTAATGTCATTGTCCATTTTCTTGTCTCTTCAGTGCCCTTGTGCTCTCTACCCTTTCCCCCTTCCACTGATTAGTTTGTGTTGGTCAAGCCCACTAACCACTTAGAAACACAGAAACATAGAATTTGATGGATGGCAGATAAGGACCACTTGGTCCACCCAGTCTGCCCATTTCCCTACCTAACAGATAAGCTGAAGATCCTAGTTAACCAACAGCCTACTTCCTCCTACCCCGCACTAGAATTGCCTTATGTCTGTCCCATGCATTCTTTAATTCCCCCATGTTTTTGACTCTACGACCTCCTCAGAAAGGCTGTTCATTGCATCTACAACCCTCTCTGTGAAGAAATACTTCCTCACATTACCTCTGAGCTGCCCCCTCTCTATTTTCAAATTGTGCCCCCTTGTTCTTGCACATCTCTTTAACTGAAAGATGCTACCCTCTTGGACTTTATTGATTCCCTTGAGGTATTTGAAAGTTTCTATCATGTTCCCCCTCTCCCTCCTTTCCTTAAGGCTATACATCTTAAACTCCTTTAGTCTTTCTTCACATGTCTTCTGGTGCAAACCCTGCACCATTTTGTTCGTCCTCCTCTGGACAACCTCCACTCTATCTATGTCTTTGCAAAGATGGGGTCTCAGAACAGTACACAGTACTTCAGATGTGGTCTTACCAACTGTCTGTACAGAGAGCCAACAACTTCCTGTTTTGTATGCATCCCAATGTCCCCCAGCCCTCCTTACTGCCTTCCTACATTGCTGGCCAATGCTTAGGTCATCTGATGACTACCCCAGGTCCCTTTCCATTTTGTTGTTGTCAGTATCTCACCCCCACTGTGTACTCTTCCCTGGTTTTTGTTTCCCAGGTGCATTACTTTGCACTACTTTGCATTGAATCTAAGCTGCCATACATTTGACCATTCCTCAAACCTTGCCAAGTCCCTTTTCATCCTTTCCACCCCCACCCCCCATATCAAACCTGTTGCAGATCTTTGTGTCATCTGCAAAGAGACATACTTCCCGTCAGTCCCTCTGCAATGTCACTTATAAAGACATTAAAACGAGACTGGCCTAGTATGAACCCTAGGTACCCCACTAGTAACTCCCCTTTCTTCACTGTGGACTCCATTTACTATTACCCGCTGTGTCCTGTTGTCCAGCCAGTGTTTTACCCAGGCCACCACCCTGGGACCCACTCCCAGGCTGGCTAATTTGTTTATTAATCTTTTGTGCGGGACTGTGTCAAATGCCTTGCTAAAGTCTAGGTAGGCCATGTCCACAGCCCGTCCCTGGTCTACTACTTTGGTCACCCAGTTAAAGAAATCAATTAGATTTGTCTGACATGACCTTCCTGCTGAGAATCCATGCTACATTGGGTCCTGTGCCCCACTGGCCTCTAGGTACTCAACAATTCTTTCCTTCGAAGTGATGCCATCATTTTCCCTACCACTGAGGTCAAACTGACAGGTCTCTAGTTTCCTGCCTCTGTCTTGCTCCCACTTTTGTCACATCCACCATCCTCCAGTCCTCAGGTACCACCCCATCCTCCCACTATTTATTAAAAGGGTAGTCAGTGGTGTTACTAGATCTTCCCTTAGTTCTTTTAGAATTCTGGTGTAGAATCCATCAGGCCCCATTGCTTTATCTACCTTCCATTTTAAGAGTTCTTTCAGAACCCTTTCTTCTGTGAAAATTAATATCAACCTCCCTATCCAGAGTGCTTCTATTGACTGGATTAGGTATCCCCTGGTTTCCATTGTGAATACTGATCAAGTATTCATTCAGTATCCCTGGTTTTCACTGTCGCTCTCTGCCCAACCACCTTCCTCTTTATTCAGCCTCAGTATCCCTACCTTAGTCTTTCTTTGCTCCTAATGTATCTATAAAGGTTTATCCCCTTCTTAACGAGTTGGCTATTTTTTCCTCAGTTTGGGCCTTTGCTATTCTGACCGCCCTCCCTGCTTCCTTCGGCTTTAACTGGTACAGTTCTCTGTCCTACTCCTTCTGTGTTTCTTTATACTTCCTGAATGCTATCTTTTCTCCCTAACCTTCCCCACCACTTCTTTTGAGAACCATAGTATTTTTCTTTCATTTTGATTTGTTTATTTGCTTCACACAAAGGCTTGTTGCCTCTGTGATGGAGGTTTTGATGTTTCCCCACTGTTGCTCCACCCCACCTTCTTACCTGTTTGCTAGTGCCTTTCTGAGGCACTCTCCCATTTTGACAAAATCAGCCCCCCTGAAGTCCAATACCTTCACTTTTGTATGGCTAGACTCTACAGCTAAGTTTATTGTGAACCACACTGTTTGGTGGTCACTTCTTCCCAGATTGCTACCCACTTCAAGATCAGAGATCCTCTCTCTGTTCCCATTTGAGAGTACTAGATCTAAGATTGCTCCCTCCCGAGTGGGTTCCAAAACTAGCTGTCTGAGGCATGCCCCCTGTAGGGCATCGAGAATGGCCCTGCTCTTGGATGTGGCTGCAGCAAAGGTGCTCCAGTTAACATCTGGCATATTTAGGTCCCCCATCAGCAATATCTCCCCTTTCTCTGCCATCCTAAGGATGCCTTCTATCATTTCCTTGTCCACTTCCTCACCCTGAGATGGGGGGTCTGTATACAACCCCTGGGCAGATTGTGGTGCCATCTCCAGTCTACAGGGTGACCCACAGTGCCTCCTCTCCTCCCTGTTTACCTGTTAGTTCTTGCTCCCAATCTGGTCTGTGATCTGGTCTCTGAATTTAGGTACTGCATCTTTAAATTGCTCCCAATCTGGTCTGTGATCTGGTCTCAGAATTTAGGTACTGTATCTTTAAATTAAAAGACAGGGAAGGAGTGTGTGTTAAGAAATGCATTGGATCTGAGACATTGTAGAAGCTTGGCAGTTCGTCTTCTGCGCACCTGCTATAAAAACACTCTACCTGGCTTGGCTGGCATTGCTGGTTTCTCCTGGTACAAGAGTAATGTGAACAATATCCGTTAATTGTTGCAGGGGATCATATGAAACAACATTTGTGCATGCCGGTTATAAGAAGGAATGTACTACAGAGCACCATTCAGGAATATGAGTCTAATTAGATTATTTAAGAACAAATTCTTGACATGACATAGTTTATTTTTATGAAGTAAACACTGTGAAAGATGAAACAAGCATTTATCAATGCCGAATGTTTGCTTGCTGTCATTGACATTGGTAGTGTAAGAGTTAGAGAGCTGCATGATAGGAATGGCAGTGAAATATTGAACTGAAGCCAACCCCACCACCACCCTGCAGAGACTGACAGGCATTGGGGTGTGTCTTTGGGTCGTCAGGCATAACCGCCACACCATTTCACCACATCCTACCCTGCAGACACCGACAAGTGTCACGGTGTGCCTTGGGGTCTTTGGCCCTTATGCTCACCCCATTCCATCAGGAAATAGAGTGAGATGGGTGCTGTATAGGAGAATGGGGTGAACTTTGGGGCCGAAGAGTCCAAGGCACACCTCGATGCCTTTCACTGGCTGCAGGGTGTGGAATGGTATGAGCATTACAGGCGAGAATCCCAAGTCACACCCCTGATGCCTGTCAATCTCTACAGGGTGGGGCATTATGGTCAGAAACCCTAATGCCTCAGGCGTTCGTTGGCATTTTCACTCCAAATTTTCAACATGGGTTTTTTGTGACCCCCACCTTATGAACAGTGGCAATATCAGTTTGTTAGCGAAAGCTGATTTTGCACAGCGACTATGCCATTTGGCACCACAGGTGCGAAAACACATTTCGAACAAGATGTGAAAAATGACAGCTTTACTGTTCATGGGAAAGTGCAAAAAATGGCAATGTTGAAAATCTGCAGTGAAAATATTAAAAAAAACTGGTGAAGTCATGAGTATGCATAGAAACTGCGCAATGCACACCCGTAATGCAATTAGTATGTGGATTTTTTACAGCAGATTGTCAACACAGGCATTTTGGAACCTCCGCTCATGAACAGTGTCACTGTGATTTTCTTAATCTGTCCCAAACAGTGATTTCCCACAGTGACCATACATTTCTGCGCTGGAAGTGCGAAAACACATTTCAGCCATGGTATGAAAAATGACAGCTTTACTGTTCATAAGGAAGTGTGGAAAAATGCCAGTGGTGAAAATCTGGACTGAAAATATTAGAAATCCATGAACTTATGTGGGTGCGTGGAAACTGCGCAATGGTTGCTCGTAACACAAAACACAAAAACCCTGGCACACTATATCAGTTGGGGGGTGAGGATATAGCATGCACCAAGCAGGAAAGGGATCTTGGGGTTATCATCTCTGATGACCTCAAGGTAGGGAAACAGTGTAACAAGGCAGCAGGTAAAGCAAATAGGATGCTGGGATGTATAGGTAGGGGCATCACCAGCAGGAAAAGGGTGGTCATAATTCCGCTATACAAGACACTAGTGAGGGCCCCACCTGGAGTACAGTGTACAGTTCTGGAGACCATACCTACGTAAGGACATAGACAGGGTAGAGAAGGTTCAGAGGAGGGCAACAAAAGATGGTGCATGGATTGCATCACAAGTCCTATGAAGACAGGTTGAAGGAACTAAACATGTACTCCCTGGAGGAGAGGAGAGAGAGGGATATGATAGAGACATACAAGTATCTTACAGGGAGGAACAGGGTGCAGGAATACACTATTTTTAAGCGAAAAGATGTTCCAGGACTAGAGGGCATGGGATGAAGTTGGAGGAGGGCGATTCAGAGGAAACATGAGGAAGAATTTCTTCACAGAACAGGTGGTGGACAAGTGGAACACCCTGCCAGAGGAAGTGGTGGGGGCTCAAACAATCACGGGATTTAAGAATGCATGGGATAGACATAAAGGAATTCTGGAGGTCAGGGGTAAGGGGCAACAGACTTCTAGGAAAACATAAACTGAACTTACGAGCTCAAATGGGCAGACTGGGTGGGCCATAGGCTCTTATCTGCCGACACTGTCTATGTATCTATGTATCTATATAACACAGTCATTTTATGGACTTTTTCACCAAATTTTCACTAGCCATTTAACACCTCTGCTCATGAACAGTGTCACTGTGATTTTTTAATCTATTCTGAACATTGATTTCGCACCAACTGCGCCAGTGTGTGCTACATGCGTGGAAACATGTTTTGGACAAGATGTGAAAAATGACAGCTATACTGCTCATAAGGAGGTGTGGTAAAATGGCAATGTTGAAAATCTGGAGTGAAAATATTGAAAATTTGCGAACTTACGAGCGTACATAGGAACAGCGCAACGCATGCTCGTAAAATAGTCATTTTTGCAGAATTTTTCACCAAATTTTCAACACAGGGTTTTGGAGGCTTACCTCATGAACTGTGACACTGTTGTTTAGTAAATCAGTCCTGAAAGGTCGTTCTGCACAGTGACCGTAGAAATCACCTTTTAGGGCGATTAACAAAATGACAGTGACAGAATTCATGAAGTGGGGTCTAAAAACCCATGTTGGTGATGGCGAAATCCCAAAATCTGAGATATGCATCAAAGTTGTATTTATTCCATTATACAGCTTACGGCATTTCCTCAGTTCGGTTGGCTTTGAAGAGTGCAGATGTGTTCCCGGTCCACTGAAGATCATCGTGCTGGACTCTGGAGGTAAGTATGGGGTGAGGTTGAGGTGTGGGAGGCAGGCAGGCTGCGCAGAGGGTGGCGTGGGTGGGGAGGGTTGTCAGGACAGTCAGCGAGGGAAGTTTTTTTCTTGCAGGTTTTTTTTTTCTTTAGATGACGTGGGACTTGTGCCACGCTGGGTGGGCTCCCAATGTGGCAGCTGGAAGGCTGTTTGGGGGGCAGTGGAGCCGATGGGGGATTGGGCACCTCCGTTGGCCATATGGACTGTTGCCATGCTGGGGTGGGCTCCCAACGTGGCACCTGTTTGTCTGTTGGGGGAGGGAGGAACAGTAGAGCTGATGGGGGATTGAGCAGCCCCGTCGGCCATATGTACTGTTGCCATGCTGTGGTGGGCTCCCAGCGTGGTACCTGGAACTCTGTTGGGGAGTGCAGCAGAGCCGACGGGAGATTAGGTGGGTGCTTGGGTGGGGGACGCATGAGCACGCAATATGCATGTGTGTGGGAGGGGGTGCTTCCATGAGCATATACTATCTTATCGCTGCTCACTGAAGCAGAGCTCTCCTTTCAACTGTAAGGCACTGCATTTTCAACTGCTGTCATAGACAGCTGCAGCATTCATTGGTGAATAGTGGCTGTGCCTGCAAACACACTGACTGAACTGGAAGACAGCTGCCAAAAAACTCAGATAATGGCACTATGTTTCTTGCACATGCATGCCAGCAAACATAAAAACTGACACTAAAACACTTTACAAGGCGAAAAATTTTCTGGGAGCCTAGGCGGCCCCAAGACCCCCTGCCATTTCAATGAAGATTCTTTGGCTCCCCCCACATTGACCCTAGTTGAACTGCCCCTGCTGCTCCTCATACATTATACTCGCAATCGGAGTATTTCAACAGGAACATTCATTCATTAACACACATTTGTTTTCTGCAGTTGCAGAAAGGGAGGAAGTATTTTACTCTTTCTTTTGTGCTTTTTACAGCATGGTTTCTGATCCTTGCACTTCCTAGGCTATTATATTCGGGCCAAGGAGTGTACTCTCTCTCTTAGGGGTTATCTCGGCATAGTGCTACCAATTTTAGAATGTTTGTGCCAAAGTATTTTGTCTTTTAACGTATGTTGCCTATTTACAGACCTACCCAGCACTTCTGTATTTCTGTATAAAGAGGGTTTAGCAGTTTTCTAAACAATGCGAGTAAACAAAGGCTGAGAAACGCAGAACAAGGACGAACAGACGAACAACAAAGTGGGTGGCCAGCCCAACAAACTTAAAAAACAAACAAATTACATCATAACGGGACATTCACAACCCAAGCTTAATACTGCCTTGTTTTCATCAGCACTAGGACAAGCGCCAGACAGCAGTAAACAACAAGGAGGGGCACCATCTCACAAGCAGTACACTGCAGGGCCCCCTGTACAATGATCAGTCGGACACAGCTAAATAGTAACAAGGTTTACACAAACATTTAATAGGTGCATATACGGTTAAAAACACCTCTCACCAGAGGTTCGCACACTCCAGCTGTAATAGCTGGTGGTCCATGGTGCAGCTACAGAAACGGAACTTAAGTAGGTAGTTTTTGCTCTTAACAAGGCATGTAGGCTTACCCTTGCTGCTGACCGTTATACACACACCTGCACACCGTATGAACAAACAAACTGGCTATCCCCTGGGAACAGAATTAAGTTTCAAACTTGTCTCCTTTGACAGAAGGCTCTGCTTTGCAAAACTCCCCCCTGCATCACTGACATTTTCTGAGTAGCCAGTATTAAATATGATACCAGAGGTAGAGTGCAGATCCTGCTGCCTGTTCCATTTGGAAGAACAGCACTTGGACAATGATAATTCTCCTACAGGACCCTCCTGGCTTAATGAGGTCACAACAGTTTCACACAATTCTGTAATTCCTCAGGCCTTTAAGTCTGAGCTCAAACAATACCTCATCAGCAGAAGTGTGTGTGACTGTCTGATGGGCACCTGATGTCTTCCCTCTGTTGCTCCTTGACCCCCTTTCTCTGTGAACCACTTTGTTTTCTTACCCAGACTTCTCTCTAAACCCTTGACCTCACTGTACCAAGCTACCCCATCTAGGTGCTCCCTCTGGTGCTCCTTGACCCCCCTTCTGTGTGAACTATTCTGATTCCTTACTCGGACTCCTCCCTAAACCATTGACCTTCCTGTACCAAGCCATCCCATCAAGGCACTTCTTCTTTTCCCCACCCCTTGGAGACCTCCATACTACCATTGCCCACTGACTCCCTTCATCCCAGCTCCCTCCTGTCTCAGCCCTGCTCTCTTCCCACTAACTTCTTGATAGTCAACTCCTTGTGTCTCATACCTGCTAGTGCTGGGGCCCCTGCCTTTCTCTATCACTTGCTGTTTTCTCTTGTTTTTTGCTCTACCCTCCTTTTCTAATGACAAGGTCTTTTGTATGAGGTTGCTCCTTAATTTCTTACTGGATTCCTCCTTGTCAAGCTTGTTTACAAAAAACATAGCTGTTAAAAATCTGCTTTTAATTTTTGTTTGCTGCCAATCAAAGTGGTTTGCTGTAATTAAGTCTGGTGTATCTGGTGTGATTCTATGTACAGGAGCATAGGAGAAACTGCACTGAAGCATAAAAGTAGTACTGCTCCCCAAATAAATGGCTAAATGCAGTTGGTCGGTTGTGTGTGTGTGTGTGTAGAGTAGGGCTGTGCATGGGGTGAATATTATTTCCCGAATACCATGAATAGTAGGGCTCCCAAATATTCAGAGGTCCTTCTCAAATAGGGAACTATTTATATTTGGGAAAGAGTCCTCAGCCAGCCACAAAATAAAAAAAAAAAAATAAAACTCTCCCCTCCTCATTTCAGCCCAGAAAACTGAGTAAAATATAACCACTGTCCTCTACCCTCAGTCAGCAGTCCAGTCCCCCCCTAAAACTCACAATTTATTACATATTTATTGCAAAATGTTAAATAAATCCCTCGGTGGATGAACACCAGCCTTCATGGCCGGCTACCATTTTTCTTATCATATAGCTCGTTTTGAAAAAAAAATCAGTTATGTCTCCCCACCCTCCCTCCTGGCAGAACCACATTCCCATCTTCTACCCCCACCAGCACCCAGTTCTTGATAAGAGAAGGCAACCGGCACAAACCCACCCTCCTCCATGGCTGACCGCCTCTCATGAATGAAATCACTTGCTGTCATTTTGTAAAAAATAAAATCAGTTATGTCCCTCCATCCCCACCCTGGTAGCACCCTACTCCCAATCTCTCACCCTCCCAACACCCAATTCTTGATAGGAGAAGGTGACCGGCACAAACCTGCACTCGTCCGCAGCCGGCTGCCTCTCATGAATGAAAGTGCTTGTGCTTGTTTTGTAAAAAAAAACAAAAAAACAGTTATGTCCCTGCACCCCCCTCTGGCAGCACCCTACTTCCACCCTCCACCCCCCCAACACCCAGTTCTTGATAGGAGAAGGTGACCAGCACAAACCCATTCTCCTTCATGGCCAGCCACCATTCATGAATGAAAGCACTCACATTTGTGCTCTCTCTGTGTAGTCAAACCAGCTGACTTGTAGTGACTGTACTAAAATGTGAGGGGAGGCCATGACCACCATTTTGTTGCAGTCCTGTAGATTGCAAAACCTGTGTAACATGGCAAGGTAAGCTGCTCTCACAGATGTTCATGGTGAATAGGTATTTAGTGATGCCTGGATACTGCTTCTGAATGTCCTAAAGGGATCTTACAGCACATCCATCTATCTCTGGATCCAAGAACCTGTCTGGCTTCTTTCAAATTTTGGATCAAGGGTCAGGTAGTAGGATCAGAGGTCAAATAATAGCATCCAGTGGTAATCTGAGCAACACTAGTACCCTGATGGTATGGAAGTTCAACTTTCAAACTGAGATGGCCAGTACGTGTTCTGTATATTCATCTTAGATTAAAATTTTTTGAGGTGCAGATAACAAAAGTGAAAGTGTCACAGTATTACAGAACATTAGGGTGGGCACACAACATCTGGTCACATCTGTCAGAGCAAATGCAGCATTTTCAGCCCTTTTCATGTATTCCATTCTTACACAGTGGAAGCAATAGTGTCAGCGCAGACAACTGTCCAGGGCTCATATCAAGAAGATCAAGAGTGTGCAATTGCAGGAGATGCAAAAGAATGCCCAAAGCCATGTTCAGTTTTAGTGACTTTGTTTTCCTCATAAGACAATTACTGTACACTGAGATGCACAATGAACATGTTGTGGAGACATAATGTTTTATACTGTTTTCGTTTCCATATATGGAAGTATGAATGTAGTTGCCTGTTGTGTAGTTCTATGTGTGATATCTCCATATAAACTTAGCATGGTCATTTTATTTCCCATAAAGGATGCCATTGCCACTCTGAAGAATATGTAATTTCTTAACTATAGATTACTGTTTGTATTTCTATATGCATTGTTTTCACATCCCGTTACTAATAATACAATATTTGTGTCCTGCCGTAGGAGAAATGCTGTGGATAAAGTAGCAGAGCCATCGACATCATTTGAAGAACCAAGGTAGGCTGTAGTCAAGGAGTTGCATGACAGGGTGAGACAGGATGCAGCAGCACAGGCAGTTCCAGTTGTGGGTATGGAGACGGTGAGGTAGGATGTAGAGCCATTCTGGATGGAGGTATGAATATTCCATTTGCAGGTTTGGAGAAACTGAGACAGGAGGAAGCGGGAGAAGTGACTGAAAGTGTGGTTGCTGAGACACCATCACAGACAGTGAGGCAGGAGGATGTGGCAGAAAAGTGGAGAATCTAGTTGCTGAGATACCATCTCAAATGGTGAGGCAGGATGATTTGGCAGAGGCAGAGTATGATGGCGGCGGGAGTATGTTGTAGAAGAGACCACAGTTGAGAGATCAGAGAAAGACTTACAGTGCAAGTCACATTAAACTGTTCCTCAATGAGTTGTTTTAGCAATTCTGATTGAGTTGCATAAGTGTTGCTGGATCCAGCACAAAGCCCTGCACAAACTGTTTCCTAAAGTTAAAACTCTTTAACTGCCTTGATGTGGGTCCCAAGGTGATAGCCTGGATAAAAATTGGCTAGACAACAGGACATAAAGGTAGTAGTAAATGGAGTCCACAGTGAAGAAAGGAGGGTTACTAGCGGGGTACTGCAGGGTTCAGTGCTGGGACAGGTCCTTTTTAATGTCTTTATAAGTGACATTGCAGAGGAACTGGAAGGAAAAGTATGTCTCTTTGCAGACGACACAAAGATCTGCAACAGGGTTGATACACCATATGGAGTGGAAAGGATGAGAAGGACTTGGAAAGTTGGAGGAATGATCAAATGTATGGCAGCTCAGATTCAATGCAAAGAAGTGCAAGGTAATGCACCTGGGAAACAAAACCCAGGGAAGAGTACACAATGGGGGTGAGATACTGACAGCAGTAAAATGGAAAGGGACCTGGGGTAATTATATCAGATGACCTTAAGGTGGGCAAGCAATGTGAGAAGGCAGTAAGAAGGCTGGGGGATACTGGGATGCATGGGAGAGGCATCAATAGTAGAAAACAGGAAGTTGTTATCCCTCTGTACAGACAGTTGGTGAGACCCCATCTGGAGTACTGTGTGCAGTTCTAGAGACCCCATCTCCGCAAAGACATAGACAGAGTGGAGGCTGTCCAGAGGAGGAGCAACCAAAATGGTGCAGGGTCTGCACCAGAAGACATCTGAAAGAAAGACTAAAGGAGCTTAATATACCCTTGAGCAAAGGAGGGTGAGAGGGACATGATAAAACGTTCAAGTACCTCAAGGGAATCAACAAAGTCCAAGAAGGTGGCATCTTTCAGAAAAAGAGATGTGCAAGAACAAGGGGGCACAATTTGAAGTTAGAGGGGGGATGGCTCAGAGGTATTGTGAGGAAGTATTTTTTCACAGAGAGGGTTGTGGATGCATGGAACAGCCTCCCTGAGGAGGTCGTGGAGTCAAGAACAGTGGGGGAATTCAAGAATGCATGGGACAGACATAAGGCAGTCCTAGTGGGGGGTAGGAGGAAGTAAGCTGTTAGTTAACTAGGATCTGCAGCTTATCTGTTAGGTAGGAAAATGGGTAGACTAGGTGGGCCAAGCGGTCCTTATCTGCCGTCAAATTCTATGTTTCTATCATAACTGGACTGCAGATGCAGTCCAAATGAGTTGAAAAAACATTTTACAAACATTGCTCCTGAGCTGGTTAAGCACTGCAAAATAATACAATATCAGTTGCCAGTGCATTGCCAACTGTAAAAAACAATGCTAAACCAACTCATTGGTGGAACAGTTTATTGTGACTGGTACTGTACAGGATGACACTGACATCAGCTTTTACAATTGCAACTGCTTGAGTGACAAGGAAAAGATGGACATACTTCCCAAGCAATGAATACTACCACATGGATTTGCATTCCCAAAATGAAATATGCAAGCTGAAGGAAGGCAGGTGTCATGCCAGTTCAGTGCAAAGCTTCTGGTGGAATACAAATTTGTGAGATACTCTGAAAGTGTGGATGTTGTGTTCTGTGGAGCTTGCTGTCTTCAACACTTCAGACAAGGCATCTATACTGGTATCCATCCGATGACTGATTGGTTCAACTGCCATAAGATTCTGAAGAGACATACAAATTCAAAGGAACATATTGACACTGTGACCAAAGGAGAAGCTTTTGTTGTGCTACGATGGCCTGGGAAGGTGGCATATAAGGCACTATGTGACTCTGACAGAAAGTACAAGACTGAGCACACCATGCATCAAGCAAATTATTACTGTCATCATGATGTGTGGAAGACAGGACATTGCGTTAAGAGGACAAACAAGCAGCAATGCTAATTTTAATACAATTTTTCAGCACTTTGCAGCACTTTATCAGTAGTTTAAATTACATAAAATACATAAATATGGGAACATATGTCAATAGCTACCAACAAACAATGATACATAAATACAAGCATCTGTTTCAATCAACAGTTCAGCAGTCTGCTCCATCAGGAATGCAGAGGCAGTTCCCAAAGGCCTCTCTAAAAAAAGATGCACCTTCAGACCCCGCTTAAACACCTCCACCAATGGGGCCACCATCAAAGATCTTGGAAGTAAGTTCCACAGGGCAGGACCTGGCACCTCAAGTGACTGATTTCCTGAGGTCTTCCGCCATGCCCTGGGAACCACTAGGAGGCCTTCAGTAGAGAAGCAGAGTGCATGCACGGGGCAGACAGGAGTCAGAAGGTCTCTCAGGTTGCCAGGGCCCAGTCTGTATAGGGCCTTACAGGTGAGCAAGCCCACCTTGAAGATAATTCTCCATCTCACTGGCAGCCAATGCAGATCATGCAGGACTGGGGTCTGTCACATGACAAGACCTCAGAAGGCCCATCAGTAACCTGGCCACTGCATTCTGCACCAGCTGCAGGCGATGAAGAACTCCTCCACTAACCCCGAAGTAAAGAGTGTTGCAGTAGTCGAGCCTAGACATCACAAAGGCATGTACCAGTGAAGGCAAGTCATCAGGTGGAATTAAGGCTTTAATGATGACAATGATACCAGCAGGACAGATCAACATCCATTTCTGTGGCAAGAAATACATGATGGATGAGTCAGGAATACTGCTTGTCTCAGCTCAAGGGTAAGTTTATAGTACCCTGGAGAAGACTGCAGAATTTGACAATGAAGCACACTGGTGACTGACTGTAATCATCAGATTTGAATTGATTGCAACACCTGTAGCTGTTGAACACATCTTAGCATTTACAAGGCCACTGCACATTTACTTACAGAGTGTCAACATCAATTTAATTCAGGCTGCAGATGAGGACAGCCTTCTTGTTTGGACTATGACATGGATAAGGGAAAATGTTGAGGGCACCTTCCATAAATTGTATGTGGAGGCTTAATGCATTGCTGATTCTGTTGGAGTCAAGGAGGATGTCCCACAAATGTGTGGATGCCAAACACAGTGCAGTAACATTGATGCTGTAAATCCAGAAGAGCATTACAGGAGGAATGTTTTTATTTCATTCATCAATCATGCCCTATCCCAGATAAAAGGATAGTTTATGGACTGTCGACCCCATTTCAAGGCTCAGCACTTGATTCCAAGTAATCTGTAACTTCTTGACAATGAAGAGAAGGTACTAGAGATTTATTCAGCATACAAGACAGACATGTCCAGCCTTGAAGTCTTCTGAAAGGAAATGGCAAGAAGGATTGAAAAATGGACGGAGATCTGAATTGAGAGATGCCCAAATACAATTGTGGATGCTCTACAGCATTTGAGCCCCATGCTGTTTCCAAATATAAATGCTGCATGACCCATCTTGTCAACCATGCCAGTTCGTGCTGCCACAGCTGAGCGTTCATTCAGCATGCTAAGAAGACTTTAGGGAGGTCTTTATGAAGCCGAATCTAATGGCCCCTCGGCAGCACTATTGCACTGCCGTGCTGATAAACTGGGTTAGGAAGCAAGCCTGGGAAGTCACATCAGGAGAAAAGCCATGATGGAGACAGCTGCCACTTGGCAGTGTGTCTCAGTTGGAGAGGGTTGGCAGTAGACTCCACCACCATAGTGACCTCTGCGGCTGGGTCAGGGAGCTTACTTCTGTTCCACAGTGGACACTGTGGCTGTGCATGGCCATTACAAGCATTCATCCCTGCCAAGGATGAAGGAAGACATTAAAAAAGGGGGCAGAAAAACCCAGTAGCTGTCTGAATGATGGCCTGCTTCAGCATGGCCAGGGTGAATCCCTGATAGTATAGTACATCCCTGCACTGATGAGCTACCAACTGGACAGCAAAATCTCTATGGAAAAAAAAAGATTTGGATTCAGAACAGCCTGGCAGAGGACTGATGTACTTGTCTGGCACTACTAAGGGTTCACAAAGACATTCCAGTAGATATTGAGCAGGTTATTTCAGACTTTGATCCATGTCAGGATTGCAGAGTGTGGTTTTCTGCAAAGGTAAGATCCAAAGTTTGATTTAATTTGGGTGGTTTTGGACTACTTGGTGTGGGGGGAGGTTAGGTGGTTTTATACCATAACTATGCCCAAACCTGAGCACCATTTAGCCCACACCAGCACTTTGATTTTTTGTTAAAATAATGTGAAATGCAAATTGTATCAGTGTTGTAACTATAATTGTTTTTGGTGTAATTAAGTATTCATTCTTGTTCATCCCATGTTCTTTCTGGGTCATGTGTTCTGTATGTAATTCCCCCAGGGTCACTCTGTCCTGAAAAGGGGACATCTTGTCAGTGTTCTACCAGTTACAAAATCAATAATTAATGTGTAATAAGTCTTACTCTAGTGGTGTCCTTTGGTTTGGGTGACTTTGCACTACTTGGTGTGGGGGGGGGGGGTAGGTGGTTATGCCATAACCATACACATACTTGAGAGCCATTTAGTTCCCCTCCAGCCATTCCAGTTTTGTTAAAATGTTAATGTGCAATAGTCTGTTATTCTAGTGTTCTCTAGTTTGGGTGGCTTTGGACTACTTGGTGCAGGAGAGCTTAGGTGATTGTGCCATAAAAATGCCTGAAGCAGAGCACCATTAGTCCCCCCTCCTGCCCTTTGAGTTTGTTAAAATGTTAATGTACACTAGCCTGTAATTCTGGTGTTCTTTGGTTTGGGTGGCTTTGGATTACTTGGTGCATGAGATTTTAGGAGTTTGTGCCATAACCATAGACGCTGAAATCTGTTAACGAAAAGGACCACTGGCCCATCTAGTCTTCCCTTTTTCCTCCTCCTCATGGCTTTTTTGCCATCATGACTTTATTCCCTTCTTTCTTTTGTACCCTTGCTTCTCGTGTTCAGCCCCATATTGGTATCCCATGCCCTCTTGAATTCTCCCCACTGATTTCACTCCCACCACCCACTACAGTAGCCTATTCCAGGAATTCACCACCCTCTCAGTGAAGTATTGTCCCCTCACATTCCCTCTGAAATTGCCTCCCTCCAGTTTTAAGCTGTGCCCCCTTTTTGCTGTTATCACTCATTTTGAAAATGCTCCCTTCCCTTACCCTGTTTATTCCCTTCAAATATTTAAAAGTTTCTATCATGTCCCCCTCTAGTCTCATTTTCCAGTGTAGTACAGACAGCCTCTTCTAGCTGTTCCTCATATGATCTCTTGTGTAGGCCCTGCACCATTTTGGTAGCTTTCTCTGGACCTGCTCCACCCTATCTTTGTCCCCTTGCAGGTGTGGTCTCTGGAACTATACCCCATACTCCAGGTGTGGCTAACCATGGACCTGTACAGTGGCATGATCACCTCCCTCCTCCAGCTCGTTGATACCCCTCCCTGTGCATGCCAGCATTTCGTTTGCCTTCCCACTGCCTTCTTGCACTGATTTGCCACCTTTAAGTTATCTGAAATAGATGATCTCCAGATCTCTTTCCTGCTTTGTTGTTTCAATTCTCTCCTCACAGCCTGTAGCTTAAACTTTGGATTTTGTGCCATATGTGCATAATAACAGTGTCAGTGGCTCAGCAGGTTGCACACTCACCTCTGAGGCTGGAAGATCAGAAGGCTGTGGTTTCTATCCTCACACAGGCACTTGGGTTAAATCCTAATACTGACACTGTTGTGCAGCATGAGGAGGGTGCTGCACTCCTGAGGTGCTGTCTTTTGGATGAGATGTTAAACCGAGGTCCCATCTGCCTGTTCTGGTGGTAGTTCAGGTGGATGTTAAAGATCCCATGACACTTCTTGAAAAAAGTGGGGGAATTTTTATTGCAAACAAAAGAAATGCAATCAGGTACAAAAAAATTCACATATCATATAAACCAAATACAGTACATGCTACACAAAGGAAATCACATGACACAAAAACTCAAAGCCAGACTATAAACATAACCTGAGCACCGGTGGTCCCCCATCTCCAACCCCACAATGGGTGCTCACATCAATTGAGAGCTGTGAAACTGAAACTTGTACAAAGTCCATCTACAGGCAACCACTCTCAGACCATGTTATGCAATGGAACCCCTTCCACCTCTTTTTCCATTGTTCCTAGGACAGTTTTGTTTGTCAAAATGTGCCTATTGTTTAATTTCCTTTTCAATAATGCTGACCAATACTCAGGCGTCACCTCCTTTTTTTCAAAACATATTTACAGCATGCTTGCCACATGACAAATTTATACAAATAAACAAAAATCATACTGTTCCTCCTCCATCTCCTGTAATTGTAGCATTTCTCCCATAATTAAATTTTCAGAGGCCACATGTGCCTACACGAATTTCCCAGTTATGCTCAATGACTTTCCAGACCTCTGTAACACATAAACACTGGATAAAGAAATGTTCTACTGCTTCTACCTGTTGTCCACATTGTGCCAGTGGACAATATCATTCTGTAATGCTCTTATGCTTTACATTGCCCTTCACCTCCAGTCTCCCATGCACACTCAACCACACTACGTCCCACATATGGGGGGGTCCTTTGGTCTATTAAATAGCATTCCAATTTAGTATGTGCTCCTGGTCCAACGCCTTTATACAAAATGGGAGTCATGTAAGCATTGGCCTTTATGGAACAATACAGTGCTTTCCGATTCACCACTGATGATTGTGCCAAAGTAAGCTTCCATTTCCGAAGCTTCTCAATAGAATACCGCATACTGTTTCCATAACCCTTGTGTCCACACCTTCATTGGCCCTTGCCTCCATTTGTGTAACATGGGCGTTATCCAACTGGCAGCAGCCATTCTCCATTCAGCTATCCCAGGCATCAAAAAGGCCGAAATGCTATTAAACAAGAAGAGCTATGAAAATAGCTGATCGGATTAATCATGTTTAAACCACAAAACCTATATTGTCTGTATAATACTTCTCATTTAATCGGATTTAGCCTGCTTCCTCACACTAACTGGAATGTCTGACTCAATAGTGAGACATCTAAAGACCCGGGAGGGGGGAAAATTGCTCTTAAATATGTGACATGGGGAGACAGAAAGGTTGTAATCACAGCAACCTATTTTTTTTTTCAGTTGCCATTGTTTCCAGTTTTATACTTGCACGTTACTCTGTTCCAACTTGGCCTTCCAATTCACCAGTTCCATATCCATTTTCCAAAAGTAACACCTAACACTTTAATAGAAGAGCCTGACATCTGAATACCCTGAATGTCTGTCACCTGTTCAGTCTGTTCACTTAAAATATATCCTGCACTTCTGGATATTTAAAGTGGATCCGTAAGTAGGGAATATTGTTGAATCAAATTCAGTGCATTAATTGCAAACACCTTATCTGCTATCAACAGGCAGACATCATCCGTATAGGCCACTGTTTTGGAAATACTCACCCCACCCTATAGTCTAAGCCCATGATTCCTGGCATCTTGCTGTAGAAGTTTTAAAAGGGGTCAAACAAAGATGTACAATATGGGTCTCATCGGGCCCCCCTGCCTCACCCCTCTAGAAATGTGGACTGCCCTGCCCAGGTGACCATTAATCAATGGCATCATGGACGCTATGTTATACAGCTTCATAATCCATGAGATAAAAACCTCTGGGATGCCACACTTCACTAATACTACCTTCAAGTAGACATGGGATACCTTGTCAAAAGCTTGTTCTTGGTCCAAGCTTAAACATAGCCATGCATATTACCCTGGTTCCCCTGCTCCACCACCTCCTACACTAAGAGCAGGTTGTCCTGTATGTGTCTACCCTGGACAGTACATGCCTGGCTTGAGGCAATCACATACAGTGCCACCTTTTCCAACCTCTTTGCCAAAATTTTCATCAGAAGTTTTAACTCTGTGTTCATTAGGCTCAGGGGTCACCAATTCCTGAGCTCTCATCTATCATCCTTCTTATGGATGAAGAGTTGTGCCGCCTGTCTAAGTGTGGGGCTATATCATCTTGAATCAACAGTTTATTAAACACTGGCATTAAAACATCCACTAATTCTGGCTCCAACGTTTTATAAAATTGATAGTCAGACCATCCGGTCCCGGAGTAGTGTTTTATTCGGGGACCGAATGACTTTCCTAATTTCTACCTCTGGACTGGCACCACCAGTTAATCTGTCACTACCTCTGGTGTCTTGGGTACCCTACAGTTCTGTAAAACCTCTATCACCATTTCAGTTGTTATATGTGGGTCTGCATATAGGTCTGTCATATAGCGAACAACCACATCCATAATCTCAGTGTTAGTGATAACAGTCTTCCCGTCCTGCGACATGCGTATCCATTGTTCTCTGTTGAACTCTAATACTACAACTTTCATAAATGCCCTCATTGTAGCTTTTCTGGGGTGCCTATCCCATGTTCGTACAGCAAAGAGTCCACCCTTTTTATACTGATAGCCTTCCATTTGTCTCTTAATATGGTGTACTTGAGTAAGATATTCCCCATAATCCTCATTAATCAAAGAGATCAATCTTGTAAATTGATTTCATAAGGTCAAGTATTTGAAATATGTATCAGTGTGCTTCCTATATGAGTGGGATTGCAAAGCCTGCTTAATGTCAACCTTAGTCTGGACCCACCATCTACTGAGGTTCTCCTACAAACAGACAACAGACTTCCTGGCATTTAGTATGTATCTTACCATTTCCAAACCCTCCTGTTCACACAATAAATTATTATTCATTTTCCACAACCCCTTCCCCTACTAATGCCGTTCCCCAAAGTCAGACATACTTTAACCATTAAATGGTCCAAGTTCTCCACCGGGACCATGCAGGCCTGTAAACACCGCAGTGTAGGGGAGGAATAGACATAATCTATTCTGGTAACCACATTAGATTTATAAAATGTGTAACCACCCAAAAGATGAACTGCCCTATACATGTCCACCAAACCTGATTGTCCAATAACCCCATTTAAGGCAATGTAGTCACAAAATTGTTTGTTTGTTTAACCCCCCCATCCTCCCTCGTACTAACACAATTAAAATCCCTAGCCCAAATCATGTCTTGTTGTATATAAATAAGGTTTGATTACCTGAAGTAAGTCTACCCTCTCTTTTTTTATGGTGCATACAAGTTAATAATCCTTCAGACCATATCCTGATGTTTAAAATCAATCAACATCACCCTCCCAGGGCTCAGGTCCAAAACCTTGGTGACCAGATAATCATACCCCAAAAAAAGAATCCCCCCCCCACCTCTCCAAGATCAGGGAAAAAAAGGATGGGCCCCAATACCACAATTTTCTTGCATTCTCAAGATCATGATTAGTATGCAGTCCAATGTCCTGTATGCAAGAAATATAAATTTTATGATCTTTGAAATGGTGAAAAGTTTGAAATGAAAATTGAAAAGGTGAGCAAGCGTCACCTGCAGTTCTTTATACTATTCACATTTAATGTGGCTACAGTAAAGGCATGCAAGGCAGACATAATAGTTAGGCAGGGTAGAAAAAAAGTCACTTTAACAGAATTCCACCTCTTCCCAGGTATATTGTGGACTTAACATCAGGTTCCTGCCTGTTTTCCCAATCTACTATTTTGTCTGAGTGCAGGGCCCAAGTTCTTGTGTCTGGTCCTCACCTTTTGCACTTGTGCTACTAAGAGTTCCTCATCACAGTTAGAGGAAATGCCTCTCTGCCAAGAGAAGGTGGAGGACAACTCTGAGTCTTCTCTCAGGTCTGAGTCAAGTGGATGTAGCACCTCATAAGAATTCGACAGGGGTACTGATCCCTGCATACCTCCCAGTTTTTGGACCTTAGCTTTTGGGTTACTTTTCTTCAAAGGCCTCTTCTACATGGCTACTACTGTGGTATCAGGTGGTGGCATCTTCTGCAGCTCTGTAGCCAATTCAGGCTGTGTCATACCTCCCGATGTAGAAGCCTGTACCAGGTCTGGTTCAGTCTCTGCCATATCCATCAGGTCCTCATGGGTGTCACTCTGGGCAGGCTCAGCAATGGCATCTTCAGCCAGTGAAGTCTGTGGGGGGGGGTGGAACACAAATTGCAGTGCACTCGGCAATGGTGGGGGAGGGATCTGCTCCTGGGTCTCCTGTCTTAGTTGTTCTGTCTCCCTGTTTTGTTCCCTAACTCTCCTTTGAATCTCCATACTCTTTCTTTGTGCTCTTTCAACCAAAGTTTCTTGGTTCAGGTGGTCTTGTCTATTATGAGTGGCCCACTTGCAATTATGGTACATATGTCCAGTTTGATCATACAGGTTACATCTCTGTTCATTTGGACATGCACTGATGTTGTACCCACATTCCACACATAGAGTGCATTTAATTCTATCGCATGCACTATTCAAGTTCAGGTGAGAGCTGCACCGAAAGCAGTTTTTTGGCTGTCCTGGGTAAAAGCAGTGGCCTCTTTCGTTTCCCAGAAAGATGGTGCTAGGAAGATGCTGTGGGCCTTGTGGGCCAGTGCACAACCAAACCCTGAATGTCCAGCCTCCCATTCAAATATGTTCCTTGTCTAAGATAAGGGAAGGGTCACCCAACAAATCACATTTTTGCTGAAGCCAGTATTGTACATCATGCACCATCACCCTTCATTCCTGAAGAGGATGGTCACCAGTTTAATCACCGGTTTCATAAGTGGCATGGCCCTGAATGGTAGCCACAGGCTGAGTGATGCCTCTTCTTATAGGATGCCAAAATCTATCCAAACCTGCCAGGGTTTGAAGCTGACATCGCACACGTGTCCCCCGAGGCATGGATGAGAGCATATACTGTATTTCATTTGAGAAAAACACAAGGATTCTTTAATTAACATTTTTCCAACATAACTCCTTTCCGTGGATGGGACAGGCCTACCAGGTACTGAATGAAAACTGCATTCTTACTGTGCTGGGGTATTGGAGGTAAAAACAGTGTCTCCCTTTCTGAATTATGTCCATAAACGTGAAGCCTGCAGGTCCTTGCTGTTTCCTAGCCTCATCGTGTTCCATTCTATCCCCCCATGTTCCAGCCTCCTGGGGAGTGCTAGCATCAAGCATTACAGGATCTCACTGCTCTTGAACTGGTGGGGTCCACTGCCAGTCCCTCCATGATTGGTTCAGTTAATTGTAGAGGGACCACCACATGTGCCCCATTCTGGAAAATGACAGGAGGACTACATGATAAGGCTCCAGGTTTAGAGTTATCTTCTGGGTTTGGCATCCACCTTCCCCCCCGTATGTTTCCAGCCTGCTCATGACAAGGTAGGATCCCACTGTTCATTGTTCAGTAACATGTAAGTCTTGCACCACCTTCCCTCCTCTCGTCTGCCACGAACATAAACCCCAAATCTGTTACAGTCTGCCACCCATCCCCTGTGGTTGTACTGTTGGCTGTTCAAGTATGATCCCAGGCATTTAGTGCACTCTAATACAGCTAGTGGTCAAACAGGAATTCAGGCGTGTTTGCCGTTCATTTGCATCATACCAGGTAAGAAAAAGGTTTGTCTCCCCATACGATGCACAGGGTAATGCCAAACTTCACCCAACAACTAACACACCAAAATCTGGCCAATGGAAAATCATGTACAGATGCTCACAGCCTGGGAAATAACATCCCAGACCTGCAGGCAATAATGTCAGAGGCTAAACTGGACATAGTAGCAATTAGTGAGACGTGGTTTACCAGTAACCACACTTGGGAGACTTCAGTACCTGGCTATGTATTGTTCAGAAGAGACCGAGGTGCAAAAGGGGGAGGAGTGGCCTGTATGTTAATGAAAATATCAAAGCTACAGAAATTCAGAATACACATAAGGAGCCAGAAGAACTGTGGGTCACCCTGGAAACAGAAAATGGGACAGCCATAAGAACTGGGGTTGTCTACAGGCCCCAGACCAGGGGAGGACATAGACACATTACTGTTAGAAGATATACAAAACATGACATCTAAAGGGAGGTTCTGATAATGGGAGACTTCAACATGCCAGATACAGATTGGTCAATACCAGCAGGAACATCTGCCAGAACTAGACTCATAGTGGATTCCCTGCAGGGGGAGGGCCTCAAACAACTGGTACAGCAACCCACAAGAGACAGGGCTATCCTAGATCTAGTACTGACTAACAAGGAAGGGATCACAGATCTCCAGGTAGAAGGTCACCTGGGGCCAGTGACCATCACATGGTATGGTTCAATTTGGCTACTACATCTAAATCATCCCATTCCAAGGCAAAATATGGGACTTCAGGAGGAGCTGACTTTGATAAGATGGCCAACAGAGTTAAGCTAGCCCTGGCAAAAGAAACACAGGTGAGGAGGTACAGGCAAAGTGGGCAAGCATTAAGGATGCAATACTTGAAGCAACATCCCATTGTGTTAGACAGAAAAGGAAGTGCAAAGAAGAAGGAAACCACTTTGGTTCTCAAATACAGTAGCAGAAAAGGTCAGAGCCAAAAGGCTGGCCTTCAGGAAATATAAGGGAACACAGCGGGATGAAGATAGGAGGCATACCAAACTGCCCTAAGGGAAGCAGGTAAGGCAGTAAGGCAGGCAAAGTCCCAAACTGAGGAAACACTAGCACTAACAGTAAAAGAAGGTGACAAGACTTTCTATAGATACATTAGTGAAAGGAGAAAGTCCAGAGGGGTATTGCTAAGCTTAATGGAGAAAAGGGAGCAAGTGAGGAGGAGGACCCTGTAAGGCATCTATCCTAAATAGATACTTTTGCTCAGTATTTACTGAAGAGAAGGTAGGGCAGGGCCCACAGCTCAGCATCATGGACACAGGGGGAGGGAGGTGAGCACTATTCCCTTCACAAAAGAAAGGGTCCTACAAGAGCTTGCTAAGCTCAGGGTGGATAAGGCAATGGGACCTGATGGCATACATCCCAGGGTACTTAAGGAGCTAAAGGAGGAACTAGCAGAGCCATTAGCAGAATTGTTTAGTGAGTCTCTGAGCACAGGAGAGGTCCCAGAAGACTGGAGAAGGGCTCATGTGATCCCCTCCACAAGAGTGGTAGCAGGGAGGAGGCGGGAACTACAGACCGGTCAGTCTTACCTCCAGTAGTGGGCAAGATTATGGAGGCACTCCTTAAGGAAAGGATAGTGCAACACCTGGAATCCATAGGGGCACAGGATCCAAGACAGCATGGGTTTATAAAAGGAAGGTCCTGTCAAACTAATCTCATAGATTTCTTTGACTGGGTAACCAGAGTGGTGGACCAAGGGGGAGCAGTTGATGTCGCCTACCTTGACTTCAGCAAAGCTTTTGACACTGTTCCACATAGAAGATTGATAAATAAGCTAGGTGGGCTGGGGGTGGGTCAGAAGTTGGTCAACTGGGTGGCAAACTGGTTGACTGGCAGAAAACAGAGAGTGGTGGTAAATGATATACAGTCAGAAGAGATGCAAGTCACAAGTGGGGTACCTCAGGGATCAGTCCTGGGGCCAGTCCTATTCAACATCTTCATTAGTGACCTCGCAGATGGACTAGAGGGTAAGGCTTGTCTGTTTGTAGATTACACCAAGATCTGCAACAGAGTAGATGATCCAGATGGGGTGGGCAGAATGAGAAGAGATCTGTATAAACTAGCAGAATGGTCAGAAGAGTGGCAACTGGGATTTAATGCAAAGAAGTGCAAAATCATGCACATAGGGAAGAGAAACCCTGAAGCCACTTATAGGCTGGGAGGGAATTCAGTGAGCAGTCGCAAAGGAAGAAAGAGACTTTGGCATCATCATCACTGATGACCTGAAATCATCCAAGCAGACTCTAAAGCAGTAGGTAAGGCTAGGGGGGTGTTAGTGCATTAGTAGGGGTATCACAAGTCGTAAGAGGGAGGTAATAATCTCTCGTTACAAGACACTGGTTAGGCCCCATCTGGAGTACTGCATGCAGTATTGGAGGCCACACCTTCACAAGGACATTAACCAAATTGAGGCAGTCCAGAGAAGGGCAACCAAAATGGTGCAGGGACTGCATCAGAAGACATATGAGGACAGATTAACGGAGCTCAATATGCATACCCTTGAGCAAAGGAGGGAGGAGAGAGGTGATATGATCGAGGCATTCAAACACCTTAAGGGCATAAACAAGGTGAAAGAGTCTAACATGTTTAAATATAAGAAAATAGCAGGACAAGAGGACACAGCATGAGATTAGAGGAGGCCAATTAAGAGGGAATGTGAAGAAATTCTTTTCACAGAAAGGTGGTAGATGCATGGAATGGCTTACACAAGAAGTGGTGGCTATGAATACAGTGCAGGGCTTCAAACAGGCATGGATAGGCATAAGGAGCAATTCAAATGACTATGAATAGATAGGTCACTGACAAAGGCCAATCACATTTATAAGGTAGAAAAAGAAATGGGCAGACTGGATGGGCCTTGCGGTCCTTATCTGCCGTCAACTTCTATGTTTCTATGTTTCTATGATGTTTGCAATAATATCACTGCTCTATGTGTTCACTGTGTTAGCCTCCTGTGGAAAGATTGCTTGCACTGATACAGGTGCCGCATGTTCTATAGTCTGAATACCATCCACCGCCCCCAGTATCTGGGGCATTGCTCACTTGTTTCTCTGTTCCTTGACTGTTCCTATGTCACAGGAGTTGACACTTGCCGCAGTGTCAGTGCTGACAGGGACACCAGGATATCACGCTCACTCTGGAGTTTTTGCTTGGTGATAAACCTCTACCAGGGTTGATAATACCTGTAACAGCTGCTGCTGCAGTTCAGAGCTTAAATCCTGTACAAAATCCACTTCTTGTTGTAATCCCACATTGCATAAATCCCGAACTACTGTAATCAGGGCTGTCTTCACCCTCACAATTCATTTCCTCATTCTCCGCTGATGTTTCACAAATCTCAGCCACAATCTCCAATGCTGGACCTGCAGGGAGGGAGATCTGCTCCCCTGCAGGTTTGCCAGCCAGTTGAACTGGCTCCAGTTCATTGTCCATTGCTCACCAATGAGTAGGGGAGTTTATTGAAGGAAGAAATCATACAAAAATGCAAATCACAAAATTCACAAAAAGTAAAACATAAATCATTCAACGCAAGGGGAAAAAAGCAAATTAGGAAATACAAGGCAGTCATAAACACGTCAAGTGGAGTCTAAAAAGTTCATGATACAAAATCAAACTGAGGTATCTACTATAGTAAAAAACAAACCCAAAAATGGAAAACCAAAAGAGCTACACCAGTGCATGGGAAAAAATGTAAGACATTTAACAGGACCCCAGAATGGTACTATCCCCAAAACTACAAGAAAACACAAGGAGGCACTACTCACCACCCATAATACATCAAGTCACAGGCACATCAGAATCTGTGACCCAGGGCAGATTCCTCCAAACCCTAAGTAAAGATTTGGAGTGCAATTCCTAGCATCCTCATTTTATTGAGCCTGTAATTCCCCCATAATTTTATGAATGATTTCTTCATGAGACAGTATTTTCTGTTGTAAGGCAAATAAACATCTACTATTCCAGATAAACCACTTAATAACCAATAAAACCCTGTATAAGGTTTCAATATGCAAGTGAATCCTTACCCTTGGGTATATACCCCACATTAGAGCATCCATGATAATAGACTGAAACCAAAAGGAATTCCAGGAGGTTGCTAACAGAGACCAAAAGGTTTTAATATATATGCAGGTGAAAAAAAAGGTGTTCTGTGGTTTCCAGTGGCTGACTACATCCAGGTCTAATACAAAAATGCTCCTCTACTTGCTTATGTTTTTGATTAGCCTTGATATTAATCCTATCATGACAACTCAACCAGTGAAAGTCCTTCAACTTATCCGGTATCCTGGGAGTGTTTAACAAGGCAAGAAGTACCTCCCTATGCTGACTTGGGCACCTCGGAAAAGTTTCAGGTTCCTTAAACTGAGTCAACAACACCAGTTATATAAATCCTTTCTCCATTTAGTCATTAACATTTGACTGGTTATCTTCCAACATTTAAAATAAGCAAAGGTTTCCCTTATATAGGTTGGCACATTGAGAGCTCTGTGCAATATAACCAACTCCCCTCGTCCCATTTTCTAAACCAGGTTCCACAATTCATTAGAAACATTGACACCCAACTCTGATCCCCAAAAATTAGCAAGGGCCTAAAGTTAGCATACATAAAGATGCTACAATAAAATAAGATGGATTCACCATCCCCAACCCACCCTGATTAATTGGGAGATACACCTATATTCCTTTTAGCAGGTTCAATCTGCTGCCCCAGACTGCTTGAAAAAAGACTGTAAATGGTAGTTTCCAATTGGTGAGGTGGAGGAAAAACATAACTAATATAAAGGAACACAGGGATAAGAAATGTTTTAATTAAGTGTATCCTTTTTACTTTGCTTAATTTTCATTTGCCCCATTGAACAACTAAGGCTTTGCCATGAAGCAGTCGAGGTACCCAATTCAGTAGACTCATGTCCCCTGTCCAAAAATAACCCCAAGAACCTTCAATTGGGTATCCAAAAATGAATTCTGTCACTTCTATAACAGATGGAGTGAGGAGCCCATCTTAGTACCAACACACACAGCCAAATCCAAGCTTGTGCCTGAACAGGAATTGTAAGTGTTTCAAATACACAAAGATTCATTAATTGAGGCTTCATCTGCCACCAGAATACAAAGATCATCAGCATAAATCAAAGCTCTATCTCTGAGAGGGACTGAGCTGACAACTAGATGTCTCAGAAGTGCAAAATTATTAAGAAGTCACAATAAAGGGTCTATACAAAAAGAGTATAGCCCTGACGACCCCCCTACCGTACCGCTAACATGGGCCCCTTCCAGTCTTTAACTATAGGGGCAACTGTGGCTGTTTTATAAAGACACTGAATCCAGCTAATAAATTGTAAAGGTATACCATACTTCTTTAAAACTTTCCATCAGAAAGTGTGACTAATGGAATCTAAAGCCTCTTTTTGATCTAAAGAAAGTACAAAACCAGTAGCAGAATGTTTGACACTCTGTTCAAAAATTTCTCATAAAAGTATAAGATGTTCTGTGACACTTCTTCCAGGAATGGCACAGGTCTGTGCCTGTGAAATAACATGTTTTGCTACCAGTAATAACCGACTATTCCATATTATAGCCAAAATCTTAAAATCTGTATTCAACAATGAAATCGGCCTCCAATTTCCATACACCACCTATCCTTTTTTAAAAATGTGGATTAGGGACTTCCGGTTCCACCCTCCGAGTAATGGCAGCCTAGAAAGAGAACTGCGTCTACCTCGAACTAAAAAAACTACACTTCGACTGTAATTCTGCATATTTCTTAAATAGATTTTGCATTACAAAATCAGAGGAAAGTGTAGAGAACTGGAGAGATTGAATTTAGTAATGAAACACAACATGATGGAGGAGATAGCCGATGGAACTGAATTGGAGGCCTCAGTCGCATCAGATAACCGCGACTTTGCAGATCTTAAAAGGGGCCTGGTTAAATCTCAGTGGAAACAACCAAAAGCCAAAGCAAAGAAGGCAAAACTTGACCTAATTTACCAAGAGATACTTACTTTTCATGCAGAAATCAAAGAAATGTACAGTGAGTTACAAAGAGGTGTGATACAATTGGAGCAGAGAGTGAGCGAACAAGACAGAACAGTTTACTGGCTCCTCAAAGGCCCCTAACAACAATGTTAAGGGATTCCCTTCACTTTTAGGGAGAGTTCAAATACTCCAGGAGCAGCTTCTACTGGAAATTTGAAGTTTTTATTTTCTCCCACATTTGGAAGTCCTAAAGCTTCTACAGCATAGAATAATACTAAAAGCTTTACTTATATGTATATATGTTTTGATTTATTGTCAATCATTATTGGACAGCTATCCTTCCAGATTACTGGATACACTACTAACATTATTATTTTACAGTGGCTAGTTACAGCTATATATGTGATAATAAGTTATTTTTGGTTGATAAGGGACAGTAAGAAAACTTTAGTTAGATTACATGGCACTGGTCAGATGACAGGATATCTAAGACAAGATAGGATATTTTTTCTGGAACTATTGTTAGGACATCCCAAGACTTTGTGGATCCTTGTGGAGATTGGAGGGAGTGTTGGAAGGGAGAAATTGCAATAATCAGTAACGCTTTCTCAAATGAAAACATAATATGGTATTAGAAACAACTAAGATATTATCATTAAATATTAATGGCATTAATCATCCCATAAAAAGAGCTAGACTACAACAGTATCAGCGGAAGCAGAATGCAGACTACATTTATTTACAGGATACACATTTGTCACAAGGGGAACATGCTAAGCTTTCTGCAGGTGGCAGATACACTGTTTTTTCTTCATCTAGTAAGTCGGAAAAAGACGTGGAGTGGCTATTTTGATTCCTACTACTACTCCATTCACTAAAGGGAGGTCTATTCAGATAATAATGGGCATTTTGTCATAGTACAAGGGCAGTTGTATGAGACTGACGTGACAATGGTGAGTGTTTATCTGCCACCAGAGACATCTCCCTCACTACTGAGGCAGTTCTTTAATAGACTTCGATAAGCAAAAGGGGTAATGCTGATAGGAGGTGACTTCAACTTAATAATGTCTTCTGAGAAAGACTCCACTTTCCCTAAACAACGAGGGTTTACTCCCACTCAAAACTTTTAAAACCCAGATGCTTAAGATGGGTCTTACAGATATATGGTGCCATTTCTACCCTCGGTGGAGGACACACTTTTGTCTCCACTAGATTTCACACATCAGCTTGAATAGATTATTTTCTACTTCACAGAGCACTTAGATATGATCCAAGATATACCCCTGGAAGCTCGCCTCCTCTCAGACCATATATCTCTCTCTTAATTAAGGTGGGATTAAACAAAACTCATAAAACAACTTTATAGAGACTGAATCTTTCTCTTTTGAAGGATCCAGTGTTTAAGACCAGAATTGTAGATAGCATCACACAAATCTTAGAGGAGAATGCAGACCCTTCTATTTCAGTTACTATCCTCTGTGATACTCTGAAGGTTGTGATTAGAGGAGAGATTATCTCTTATTCCTCCAGACTAAATAAACAGAGAATCCAGATACAAAATATTACAAGATAAGCTACAAGAATTACAGCAGAAGAGACAGAGGGCAGGTTTCACAACTGAGCTTAGACAAATTCAATCAGAATTACAATCCATTTTAGATTATAAACATAAATGTCTTTATTATATCTTAAAAGATATTATTATGAGGAGGTCCTAAAGGTGCCAGAAATTTAACTAGGCGTACTAGAGGATTTAAGCAGACTGCCACTATTACAAAGATTAGATACCCCTTGACAGGAGATATTCTTAATAACACCCCTGCAGTTCTGAAAGCATTCCAACAATATTATGCAGATTTGTACTCTGATCCTACACCCCCCTCCCCGGAGGGTATAAAAAATTTATTGTTCCCCTTAACTTCCCACACTTGTCTGAATCCCAGCAGGCTTCACTTATATGCCCTATCTCCACTATAGAGATCCAAAAAGCAGTTAAAAATTCCAAAACATTAAAAAGCCCAGGCCCAGATGGCTTTGGAGCCGAATGGTATCAAACATGTCTTTCAAAATTGATCCAGCCGATGCAAAAACTTTTTAGAGGTGCAGGATGGAGGTGCCCCCCCCATCCTCATAGTCATAAGCAGCCATCTCAGCTATACTGAAACTAGGTAAAGATCCATTAAATTTAGAGTCATACAGACTCATTTCGGTTTTAAATAATAATTATAAGATATACATGGCAATATGGGCCCATAGGTTAGAGACTATATTGCCTACCCTGATACATCCAGATCAGGCTGGATTTCTGTGCCTGCGTCAGACTGCAGATAATGAACAAAGAACAATCCACTTGATGGATTATATGGCTAACTCAGCTACCTCCTTGGCTTTAGTCAGTTTAGATGCCTGTAAGGCTTTCGACAGGGTGTCCTGGAGATTTTTATGGGGAACACTAATGTCATTTGGGTTTCCGAAGGAATTTGTGAATTGGCTGGAGCAAAATATTCTGAACCAAGGGCTTATATAAAACTTAATGGCGGTATCACACCTCATATCAAGTTACAGTGATGCACAAGACAGGGATGCCCCCCTATCGCCTTTGTTATTCGCCATCTATATTGAACCCTTGGCTATGATGCTTAGAAAATCAGAAAAAATTGAGGGCATTCAGCTGGGCAATCAATCGTGGAAGTTGGCTTTATATGCGGATGATATTTTACTGTCAGTATCGAATCCAGAGTCCTCTATTCCAGCAATATGGGAGGTACTTTAGTAGTTTGCTCAATTCTCTGGATATAAAATAAATTCTTCTAAAACAGAAGTTCTCCCCTTTCATTTCTACCACTCACAGATGCTGAAGGGTAGTTTGCCTTTGTGCTGGAACAACATCAAGATAAAATATCTAGGCATACAGTTACCAAACCAGTTAATACATCTCACTATGGTAAACTGTGAACCTCTAACACAAAAAAATAGAGCCTGATCTACATCAGTGGTCCCAACTTCATTTATCATTATATTCTAAGGTGGATCTTACTAGGATGAATATTCTTCCAAGGCTGCTATATCTTTCTCAGACCACACCGATGATGCCAGATAGAATATACTTTCCTTCCTGGAATAAGTCTTTGGTGAGATTTGTCTGGGCTGGGAAAAATCTTGAATCAAGGGGTCCACAGTAATGTTACCAAAATAAGAGAGTCTTAAATTTGCCTGATCTACAGGTGTATGGATACACCACGTGATAGCTCAAGTTTTCAATTGGAATAATCCAATGTATGACATACCCTGGACGAATTTGGAATTCACCCTTAATGGGGTGAGGGAGGGGAGTGAACTTTTACAATTGCTATATGCCCCAGTAAATAAAAGACCTAGACTTACAGTATTTATAGTACAAATTCTACTATGGAGACTTGGATGAGACTCATCCATTTAAGAAAGCTAGAACCAATAGGTCCCTATCTTAATCTATTAAATTTCAGAACCTAGTCTCTTACTTTGGAACAGGAGGGTACTTTGGCTCAATGGAGACAAAAGGTTTTAAATTTATGTTCCATTGAGTGGACGGCAGTCCTCTCATTTATTAAACTTCAAGAAACTTACAATCTTCCACAGCAAGACTTTTCAATTTATACAAGCTTAAGAGAAGGGCGTTGAATGTAAAGGACCAGCCTTTAGTAGGCTCCCAGATTCCCCCCTTCATTGCTTACTTTAGCTATGACCACGGGGAGAGGGCAGATGTGGCCCCACTTTGTGGGACTAATATATAGGGGTTGAGGGAATTATCAAAAAATTCAACTCAGGGAATTCTGAATGCCTGGAATAAAGAGCTTCCACTCCAGGTATCAAAGGAGGATTGGGAAAAGTATACTAAATTCTCAATGGGACTTTTGGGAGCCCCTATTGGTGAGAATTTGCCTGGAAAGCTAGAAATAGATTTTTCTATACACTGGCAAGACTGGCCAAGTTCTCATCAGGGACACCAAGCAATTGGTGGAGAGGTTGTGGAGAAATATCTGTGGATCAGTTCCATGTTTTTTGGGCCTGCCCACAGTTAGCAGGTTACTGGAGAGATATTTTAGAGGCATTAAAAGAATTGGTAATTGCGGAAGCTGTGTTGACCCCTGAGCTAGTATTACTCTCAATTCCACCAGAGGGTCTCCCAATACCCAGAGGATCACTGTTAATCACTTATATGCTGGCAGCTAAAAAAGCAATTACTAGAAACTGGGGAAAGAAGATGTCTCCAAACATACAGAGCTGGCGGGGAATAATGGGAGAAATTTATGTATTGGAGAGATTAATAGCTAAAAGCACAGATAAATGGTTTGCATTTGAGCTTAAATGGAGGAAATGGATTCTATATATTTCATCTTTAGATCCTACTTTTGTACCTTAGAAATACAGTATATCAACCTCGATGATGGTTTCTGTAAATGTCTTAGTGCTCATAATATGAATTGCTTTGTAAAATATGTAAGTCGTCCTGAGACCTTTGACTAATGTATTGCTACGTATCTGACTGATGTAATTATGTGCTGTCTTAACTTATACACTGTAAAAACTGCCCTATGATTTTGCAAATGAAAATATAATAAATATAAAGTATAAAAAAAAATAAATGTGGATTAGGATGTCCCCCGTCAAGCGTAGAGATGGAGACCCAGATCGAACAAATTGCAGTAAAAGCCATGGCTAGTTCTGACGAAATGTGGGGACCTAACAATTTAAATAATTCTCCGGTCAACCCATCCCCACCCGGTGCTTTATTATTTTCCAAAGCCCTGATTGCCCGCTCTACCTCTTGAGATGAAATATCTGCTGTTAAGGGTGTAGTCTGAGTACTAGGGAGATCTAAGGTGGGAACTGAATCAATGTATGCCTCCAAAGTGTCAGACTGCAGGTGAGGGGGAATGAAGGATTGATCCACATAATGAGATACAATATCAAGCAATTGTCTAGGGTCAGTACATATCTTCTGATCCTTGTCAAACAGGTTGTCCATATTTTTATTAAGATTCCTAGAGGTACTCCCCTCATAAGGGCAGATCAGGCCCTTCCTACCTTGAACAGAAAGTCTGCTGGTACTGTAAATGTTTTCTTGTTGCAAGTGAAAGTCCACCATTCGTTGTTTCACACTTTGAATTTGTGCGGTAAAATCATGTTTTACTATGGCTGACAATGATAGCAATTTTTGTAACTGTAATCTGTCTGCAAGGTAAACCTCATAAGTACTATCTCGGATCACCTTGCCATGTGAACGTTAAACAGCAATGAGATCCTGCATCGTATCTTCCCACCAATCACTAGGATCCTCATACAGATCCAAGACTGATTTCCTGGCCTGAACAAGATACAACAAATTCTGACATGATCATATCCAAAGCAAAGCATTCAACTTCAATACCCTGGGCCATTAGGGGGCACTCAAAGCCTGTCCAGTACAAGGTGTAACATATTATGATCAGAAAATTCTGCAAATAATATCTGTACCTTGGCAATGTGTAAGTGCGATGAAGTGAAAAAGTAATCTATTCTGGTGGCAGAGGTACCCCTATGAAAAATGGGGTCAACCTTCTCAACTGTCTCCAAATAAGCATCTCTCAAATTTGCATTCCGAATCATGGTGGATAAAAAGGTCATATCACAAAATATTTTGTTGGTAACAGTGTGTTTACCCCTGTCCCTAAGTTTTAACCCACAATTAAAATCATCACCTAAAACAACATGGTGTGCAGAATATAAATAGGTTGTATGGCCTGAAACAACTCAATCCTAGCAACCTTAGTTTGACCTGCATATATATTAATGAAACGAAACAATGCATTTTGTATTCTCACATCAAGGATCAGAGCTCGACCAGGTACTAGAGCCACCAATTTGATAATATGAACCTCAGCCCCTTTAAACAATATGGCTACCCCAGAACAAATATCATCCCCAAGGGACCAGTAAGAGGGACCTGAATACCAAAATTTAATAGCTTGCTTCAGTTCAGATAGTGTGTGACCTGGTGTCCTGTAGAAAAAAAATACCAGAGGAAAATGATCGTAAGTGTGAATATATGGCTTGTCTCTTCCGTAAGCTCTTAATACTATTCACATTAATGGAAAGCAAAGAAAGGAGAACATCATGAACACAAGGAAAGTAGCAACAGTGCCAAAACAGAGCATTACTCATTCAAGGAAGATTCTTAGAAGAAGCTCTTGTAGTTCTAACTTGTTTAAGTTTCCCAGTTTTTTTTCCTGATGCCACAGGAGGGCATACTTTGTCCAGCAGAGGGTCTCTAACTCTGAACCAAGGTCCAGTAAAGAGGAAAACACAGAACAACCATCCGACTCATCCCCTGACCCCTCCTTCCACTGGTAAAGGAGAAACCTGTTTTAGTGGTGGTCTCCAAGTTTTAGACATCTTGGCAGCAGGTTGAATCCAGTTTTGTCAGCGTCTAGATGACCGTGTCTGTCTCTAGAGGGTAACAAGAAGATTCAGGAGGGGGCTCTAGAGAGGCAAACCTACCTCAATGTGAAGTGTCTCTACCAAAACCTGTGTGCCAATGGCTTTTCAGGAGCCACCGTGAGGGGTTCCTCAACAGGTAAATCAGTACCGGTGTTGCCGGCAGTAGCACCACTTCAGGTTCAGTACCTCTTGATACAGAGACAGTAGCATCTGACCTATCAGAAGGCAAATCCCTAGGCTTAGAGGCCAGACACTGGGCATTAACATGCTGTGCCAGAGCAATTGTGACTCTCTGCTCATCCCAAACTGCCTGCTCCCCTGATTATGCGCTGCTGAAGGACAGAGTGAACGAATGACCTTTCTCCTGGCATAAGTTACAGACTTGATCATTTCTACACAGTCCTGCACTATGGCCCAGCTCATTACAGTTAGTACATTTCAATCTATCACACATGCTACTCAGATGCCCTATGGCCCCACAACGATAGCATGCTTTAGGCTGACCAGCATAAAATAAAACCCTCTGTCTTTACCCCCCAAAAACTATTGGGTAAATGAATCAGCCCTGTATCAGATGTGTTTAAAATCACCTGAATTCTCCAGCACCCCCGTCCATATATGGTCACTATCAAAAATAAGCTCTGGATTACCCTGAACCACACATCTTTGCTTGAGCCAATACACCAAATCAGTAACACTCACACCCTCATTCCTGAATAGAACAGTTATCATATGATGAGCTGGTTTGGTCAGATGAACAACCTCAAATGGAGACCATAATGGAGAACATTTTAACAAGCGATATAAAGACCACAATTTCTGTAACCCACTCTCCTGTTTAATGCTAATATTGAACATTGGTTCCCCAGAATCATGAATCAATGCATACATTTCTACTGGGGTAAAATGCATAGAACCTTTAAATAAAACTCTAGCTACATGGTTATGGTCAGAAAAAGCAGCTAAACCCCCTTTATAAATTTATCTGATGGTATTATGCCACTTAGCAGGGAAAACTGGAGCTCTAAATAAAGAAGCATAAGATTTAACAGGATCTAAGTGTTCAACTTCAATACCGTCCATTTGCTGCCCAGTGGGTAATGCTGTGGGTATTGTAGCATGATCTGAACCCTGGGGCTGAGATAGCGAGGTGTGCATCGGGGCAGGACTGGATTTTGCGTTGGCTCCAGACCCTCTGGAACATGTAGGGGAGATGAAATATCCATTACAGAGCCCCAGTCCTTTGGTCTATCAGTCTCTTCTGACAGACACAATCCATATTATCAGGGGGAGAAGTCTGAAGAGCTGGCATAGAAAGTTTTGAGGGTCCAGAGACCCAGGACCCAGTCACAGATTTTTTTCTAACCAGCCACAGATAGAACCTTATCTACCGACCACGTTGTCTGGTCTGCAGGCGGGTTCAGGATTCCACGGTATCTTAGTCATGGAACCTCATCTTAGGCCAGACACTGTAGTACCTGAAACTGCCATTCCCGAAGAGGCTTCCTCAGAGTTATTAAACAAGATCCCCACAGAAACAAACAAGGACGACTGTCCTGTACTGGGGATAAGGAGAGCAGGCGCTGAGACTCACATTGATCTGCTCGTTCGGTACACACCCCGCTGCAATAGCAGCCAACCACAAAGATGTTGACCGAGGAGCTGCCATGTCAGCATCTGGAGCAGGAGGGATCACTTCTGGCATTTCAGTCCATACCAGGAGAGAACACTGTTGTGCTGCTGCAGTCGCAGCCTGTAATTCGCATTGCCTTGCCTTAAAGCGGGTCTCCTCGTCTAAAAGCTGCTTCTGCAAGGCAGTCGACATCTTCGTATCTTCGGTCAGTGGGGAAGGTACCACACACTCATTAGCAGTTGAAAGAACACCATCCTGTTGTCGCATCAAGCTTGAGGATTCAGGTAAACTTCCATCCATCTTCGAGCTGTGAATTAGCTCAGATTCAAGACTAGGTGCATCATAAAAACTGGATCCACTCATTTGATTCGTGCAGAAACAGCCTGCTCTGTCATTTCAGGTACCTCCATCCTCTCAGCTTGCACAACACAAGTGGCCATCACACAGGCCAGTGGTTCCCCTACAGAAGAGTAGGGTTTCCCTAGTGTCCTGGCCAAATTCCCCATTCACTAAAAATATCACCAACAGCTTAATCTGGTTCAGTAGCAGTTGGCATCCATCTGTGTCCTTCTCCCCGGACGAGGCTGAAAGAGGCAGAATTATCTAGTCCTCCTTTTCTGGTCAACAAAACTAAATGAATAAATACATTTTGCACTTCTTTCCATTAAATTGCAATTGCCACTTCTCTGACCAATCTTCCAGCCTGCCCAGATCTTCCCTCATTTTTCTACCCCCAAGGTGTATCCATCTTATTACAGCTCTTTCTGTCCGCCTGCAAATAGACACACTTTCCCATGCAGACCTTCCATTATCCCAGATGAAGATGCTGAACAGTAGTGGACCCGATACTGACCCCTGGGGCACCCTACTTGTCACTTCTTCCTCCCATGAGTTGTCCATTGACAACCACCCTTTGAATTCTGCCTTCCAGCCAGTTTTTCACTCAATTTGTTAATTTCCTCCCTGCCCCTAGACTGCCCAGTTTGTTTAATAGCCTCATGTAGGGGACAGTGTCGAAGGCCTTACTGAAGTCCAGATAGGCCATGTCCACCACCTCTCACTGATTGCAGACCTCTGTCACTTCATCAAAGAACTCTATCAGGTTTGTTTGGCATGATCTGTCTCCTGTAAACCCATGCTGGCTGTCATCCAAAAGCCCTCCCTTCTCCAGATATTTCACCAATCTTTCCTTTAGGAGTGCCTCCATTAACTTACCTACCACAGAGGTAAGACTGGCCAGGCAATAGTTTCCTGGATTCTCTATCCTTCCACTGTTGTATAACAGCACCACATCTGCCTTTCTCCAGTTTCCTAGGACTTTCCCCTTTTCTAGGGACAGATTGAACAGCCTTGTGAGTGGTGCTGCGAGTTCCTCCTTCAACTCCCTGAGCACCCTGGGATGTATTGCATCAGGGCTCAATCCCATTGCTTTGTAGATAGATAGATATTTATTTATTGAAATGTTTCACCAGGAAGGCACACTGAACAACAAGTTGCTCGTCTCCTGGTGCGACCTGGGGAGGGGTGGTTGCAGTAAGATGTGGAATTAGACATTAAATTTACATAAATCAGAACTCAAAAAACACATACATTAACTTTTAAGCTGATTCTCACAGTATACATTGATAGAGTGGATTACAGGATTAATATTTAACATGAATGAGAATTATACATACAGTAACATGCAGTGCCCAGGCTAGGTGGTAAGTACAAGAACTGTACAGGTTTAAGTAAACTAAAACCAATATAAGTGCAAGAAGAAAGCTGGGGGGATGGGGAAGTGGGCATGGAGGAACAGGAATTGTTTAGTGGAATTAGGAGGTCAGGGGATGATGGAAGTGGACCAGGAGGACAGGAAACAGTTCAAAGTAGCCCCTCCAGGATGTAAGAACCCTGCCAGGAGCTGAGCTTGGGGCATGGGGGTAAAAAAGGGAAGGTGGTAATGTTTGAGAGGGACTGAAGAAAATTTGCCTAAATACTGGCCACTCCAGGATGCTGCGAACCCTCCCAGAGGTCAGGTTGAAGAGGGGGGGGCCGAATAGGATGAGGAGCAGAGTGGGAATAGAGGAGTGTGGGAAGAGGCAAAATAGTTCTGTACTAGTCCTTCCAGGGTGTAGAGAACCCTGCCAGGGATGGGACATGTACAGACAGGCATAGCATGGGGAATAGAAGGGGCAGGGGTGGGAGCAGGGGAGGAGAAAGTAGAAGGTGGGGAACTGGGTAGGAAGGCTCTGGGGAGGAGGGAGGCTACAGGAGCAACTGAGTGAGTAGCAGAGCAGACATGAATGGGACTTAGGTAGTGAGGGTAAAACAGGAGCAGTTGACAGCAAGAAAGTTATGTGAGGCAGAGGCCAAGGAATGGAGGGAGGAGGAATGTCATATTTGGTGGGGAGGAGTTCCAGATTTTAGGGAAGTGATGGGAAAAGCCTGATTGACTGATAAAGGTGGTGCTCCTGAGGGTCAGCAGAGTACAGTGTCAGTGGATCTTGGGGGAGAGGAGAGTGAGCATGAGAGGTAGGAAGGAAGTTCACCTAGCCAGAATTTGGAAGTGAGTTTGGACCAATGAGTGACATGTCTCTTTGCAAGTGGGGGAAAAGACAAGGCATGGTATAGGTCACAATGGTGAGTGGGTGATGGAACATAAAGGGCAAATCGGCAGAAGGAGTTAAAGAGAAAGTCCAATCTGGTTAAGGAGGATTTGGGAGCAGCACCATAGACTACATCACAGTAGTCAAAAATGGGGAGGATCATCTTCTGGACAAGTTCATGCTGTGCCATAGGAGGGATGCAGCTACAGTTTCTAAATCAGGCACCAAGCTTGGGGCGCAGTGTTTTCAGAATAGCATCGATATGGCCAGAGAAGCTGAGGTGTTGGTCCAGCTAGACCCCAAAGTATCTGAAAGCGGAGGTGTCCTCTAGAATTTTACCATCAAGGGTATGGAAAGAGGGTAGGGATGGAGCCTAGAGAGCCACTGGCTAGTGCTAAAGGATATAGAGACTGTCTTTTTGTCATTTAGGAATGACTGATGTGAGGCAAACCATAGTTGAACCTGGTGGAAGTAATGCTGAAGGGTGGTTGCTACATCAGTAGAGGATTTGCCAGCAGTGAACAGGACAGTGTCATCGGCATACATATGCATAGAGGATGAGGGGAGCAGGCTGAGGGAAGGTCAATCAATCAATCAATATTTTATTTATATAGCACCCATCTCCATTCGGACTCTGGGTACTGCCAATAAGAAAAATTCAACACATTAAAATACAACAAACAAATTTAAAATAACAATAAAATAATAAGAACTTAGACTTCTTTTCTACTTAAAATGCTCACCACTATAACATAAAATTCAGTTAAAAGCCTGAACAAATAAATATGATTTGAGACCCTTCTTAAAGGCTTCTACCGAGGGGGCCTCCCTCAGATAACCAGGCAAGGAGTTCCACAGGGTAGGAAGGTCATTGAGGAAGATGGAGAAAAGAATAGGCCCAAGCACTGAGCCCTGAGGGATTCCTGTTGAGATGGGGGGTAGGAACTGAATACTGGATCTTGACTGATTGCGTTTGGTCCATGAGGTAGGCTCTAAACCAGTTATGGGCAGGAGCTGATAGTCCAGCAACCATAAGGAGTCAAGAAGTAGAGCATGAGAGCTGTATCAAAAGCCTTGGCTAGGTCGACGACAAAATATCAGAGGTGATGAGGCCGTTGTCCATCCTGGTAAGGTTGGTGTCAGTGAGCCTAAGCAGGGAGGTGGTAGTGGACTGCTTCTTACGAAAACCAGACTGGAATGGAGTGAAGGAGGAGGAGGAGTCAGCAAGAAAGGAGGTTAGTTGAGAGAGGACCAGTTGTTCTTGAAGCTTGGCAAAGATAGAGAGGAGGGAGATTGGGCGATAGTCGGCAGGGTAGGAAGGGCCCCCACCCTTTGGGAGAGGGAGGTCCACCGCATGTTTCCAGGGTGAAGGGATGGTGGAGGACTTAAAGAGATTTAGGATTAAAGAGAGGATAGGCAATAGCAGAGTCTGAGAGATATAGGAGTTTAGGGTCAAGGTCATCTGGTGAGGAGCCTTTAAAGGGTTGAGAGAGAGGAGGAGACGTTAGCATCTCTTCAGGAGAAACAGGAGTGAAGGAAAAGGAAGGATGGGTGATATCGGAGGGAGAATAAGGGAAGAGAGGGTTGAGGAGGGACTTTAGGAGGGTACACAAAATAAGTAAGTAAATGGGAGTCAGCAATCAACAATCTAACTATACTGTAAAACATTTAAATTAATTAAAACTTGCTGAATAAATGGGATTTGAGACCTCTTTTAAATGCATCTGCCAAGAGTGCCTACCTAAGATGCCTTGGAAGTGAGGTTCCACAGGAAGGCATGGCCACTGAAAATGCAGGTCTCCTGAGTGCCACAGGCTAGCCCTGGAAACTTCTAGGAGGCAAGAACAGAGTACCCAGGATGGGCGGTAGGTAACAAGGAAATCTTGCAGATAGACTGTCCCCTTTTCTTTAGAGTCTTGTAGGTCAAAGACCTACTTGAAGAACAATCCTTCATCTAGCTGGCAACCAGTGCAGTTCTCAGAGAACAGGGTATCATGGTAATTTCTTCTTGTTCCAGTAAGCAGTCTTGCTGTAGCATTCTGCACCACTGCAGCCGATGGAGTTGCCTCCTGACAACCCCAGGTACAGTATAGGACATTACAGTAGTCCAGCCTGGATGTAATGAAAGCATGCACCAGAGTAGGCAAGTCCTCAGGCAGAATCAGGTTCCGGATCCGGGCAACGCTCATAAGATGGTAGAAATCACTTTTCACGATGGCGACACCTCCTTCAAGTTTCAGACTGTTGTTAGGATCACAGACAGATCCCTTACCCAGCTGGAAGGCACAGGGAGCCCTCAGCATAAGGCGGAGGGGTCTCCCAGCCCCCCCCTTCTGCCCCAATTAACCGGATCCACTACTAGCACCTCAGTCTTGTCAGGGTTGAGTCTAAGCCAGATTTGGGACATCCAGGACTGGATTTCCTCTAGGCAGTTGTTAAATACAGATACTGTCATCTGGGAATTGGGTGCACAAGACAGGTTTGTCTACCCTTAATTTGCCTAGTTCTTCCAATACCCTACCTACCGTAAAAGGACTTGTGTCTACCTCCCTGCCCTCCTTCCCCTATTCCACAGTACTGGTCCCCTTCCCTCCTCCTCGGTCATGAAGACTGAGCTAAAGTATCTGTTTGACATGTCCACCTTTTCTTCATCCTTCTTGATCAACATTCCCAGCCCTTTTAGTCTCATTATTCCTTGTTGGCGTTTTCTTTTCTCACTAATGTACCTAAAAAACGGTTTGTCCTGTCTCCTGGCCTCCTTTGCTATTCTCTCTTCTATCTCTGATTTTACTCTCCTGACAGTTTGCCCTGCCACCCGAAGCTTTTCCCTACATACATCCCATTCCTCCTTTCCTTGAGTTCCTTTGTATGCCCTGAAGGCTTTCTTTTCTTCCCCTATTGTTCCTGCTATCTCTTTAGTGAACCAAAGCGGCCTTCTTCCACATTATTTCTTACCCACTTTCCTTATGCATTGCTCTGTTGCCCTCAAGATTCTCTCTTTTTTTACCTCCCACAGTTTCTATGTGTCTTCTAGGTTCTTCTTCCCTGCCATCTCCCTCTTGAAAATTCTCTTCATTGTCTTAAAATCTGCCCTCTTGAAGTCCATTACCCTGGTGGTGGTTTGACCTGCTTCTGTCCCCATCCTAATACTAAACCGTGCTCAGACTTAGTACCATTTAATACACCAGCCTTATACCTACTGTACTGTGTGTTAAGCAATATACCATGACAGGAGTGGGTATATTGGTGGATTTACCACACCTAGCGTTGTTTGGTCATGAGGCGCAGTCAGTGACTTAACCACACCAGAAGTGGTAACCACCCATATACCAACTCCCCTGTCATGGTATATTGCTATTATAAAATGTTCAACTTTTTTTGTTTTTATAGTGTTATAAAACTTTTACAGTGAGTATACTGGAGGATTTATCACAGTCATGTGATGTGTTTTGACCAATGAGGTTACAGAATTTTCATACCCGATTGTATAATTTCTAATAAAGTACAATAATTGTTGTGAACTTACCATTCAGCCCTCACCAGTGCTATGTTTTTTTGTTAATGTCAGTGTGCAGTAAGTCTTACTCTGGTGGCTTTCAACTATTTGATGCTGGGGCTAGGGTTTAGGTGGTTATGCCATAACCATAACCATACAACAAACACCATTTACCCAATACAGCCCTTTTGTGTTAGCTTGCGTGCATGTGCAAGGAGCGTTGTGGGACAGTATTACGTTTAGGGCGTGTGTGAGTGTCCTTTCAATGCAGTGCTTGGTGTAGCGGGCACAATCATACAGCGTCAATGGATGTGTGAGCTGCCTATGACAGCAGTTTGGCTGCAGTGTTCTTCAGCTGAAAGAAAAGCACCGATGCAATCACTGGTGGTAATGTGCGTGGATTTAGCATATTGATATCAGCCTTTTGGCCCTCCTGCACATCTGTAGTCCTGAAAGCCGACATTAGGGGTGCCCAATTCTCCTGTTGGCATGCCCTTCCCCAGTTCATTTGCAGATGGGGGAGCCCAATCCCTATTGGCATAATGTCCCCCATATAATTTTTGTGTGCTGAGGTGGTGCCCAATCTACCTCAGCATCATGCCCCTTCCCAAACACAGACCCTTTATGTTTTCTGATAGGGTATCCAATCCCCGTTGGCTCCAGCCCCCCCAAACACCAGGTGGCACACTGGAAGTGCACCACAGTATGCCAGATGTACCTGCAAAAGGAAAACTTTCCAGCAAAGTTTTTTTTGTCGCGTTTAACCTGTAAACAAGAAAATGGTCCCTCACTGTCTGCGGTGCTCCCCTCCCCATTGAGATGCACTCTCTGCACACCCCAGCTCCCCACCCCTCACCCCATACTTACCTCCAGAGCTGGCGACTATCTTCAGTGGGAGCGAGGACACATCTGTACTCTTCAAAGCCATCCTAAAATGAAGAAATGCGGTAAGCTGTATAATGGCATAAATGGGGGGTGTTCAACTAGGTGGATATCTATGCCATTGTTGTGACTTTTGGCTCCAAATTTTCAACATGGGGTTCTTGGGACCCCGCCTCATGAACTCAGTCACTGTCATTTCATTATTCAGTCCCAAAAGGTGATTTTGCGGCCACTGCCTTGGAATCACCTTTTGGGACTGATAAAATGACAGTGTCACTATTCATGGTGGGCTCTAAAAACCTATGTTGCAAATCTGGTGAAAAATTGAAATAAATGACTACATTACAAGCGTACTGCGCAGTTCCTACACATGCTTCGTAACTTTGAGAATTGTTAATATTTTCACTCCAGATTTTCAGCATTGCCATTTTGTTACACCTCCTTATGAACAGTATAGCTGTCATTTTTCACATCCTGCCCAAAATGTGTTTTCACACATGTGGCACACAATCGCACAATCGCTGTGGGAAATCAATGTTTGGGACAGACTAAGAAAATTACATTGACACTGTGCATAGTGGAGGTCTAAAATGCCTATGTTGAAAATTTGGTGAGAAAATTCCACAAAATGACTGTGTTACGAGCATGCGTTGTGCAGTTTCCATGTACAATTGTAACTTCGAGAATTTTTTGTATTTTCACTCCAGATTTACAACATTGCCATTTTTCACACCTCCTTATAAGCAGTATAGCTGTCATTTTTCACATCCTGCCTGAAATGTGTTTTCACACCTGTGGCAAACAATGGCATGATTGCTGTGGGAAATCAACATTCGGTACAGATTAATGCGACACTGTCAGCTTTGCCCCTTCATTTTTTGGCAATAGCATGCAGTGTTCCTATTGCTCACACAACACTCATTACTGTACTCAGAACAACCCAATATATTTAAAAGATTAGTATTTTACCTGCTTTCCCCGTTTTTTACATGTATATACTTTCAGTGGTCCCGATGCCAAGTCCCTGCAAACCGGGAGCACATCAAGGTCGGGACCAAGCGTCTGCCACAAGCACGGTCCCGAAATATGATTTCTTCATAAACAGCCCTTGGAGTCATATTGCCCCTGTTCCTTATGTTATTTCAATAGGTTGCAGCTATCTGCCATCACAAAGCAAGCACTAGAAGTTGTATTATTCATATTTGCATGCCCCGGCTGAAATCCCACGCATGTCTAAAAGATCCATGAACAAAATATCTTGCGCCTGCATAAAAGCATGCCACTGATGCGCATGTACGGGATTTCAGCCGTGGCTTACAAATATAAATAATGTCACTTCTAGTGCTCGTTTTAGATGGCAGAAAGCTGACCTATTAAAACGCATAGGAACGGGCAACTAAACTCAAAGCTGTTTCTGAAAATCATACTGAGACCGTGCCTGTGGCGGGCGCATGATCCCAATCTGGATGTGCTTCCGGTTTGTGATGCACAAATATCAGAGACCACTGAAATATATATGTAAAACACAGGGAAAGCAGGCATCAATGTTTAAATATATTGAAAGTGTTCTGATGCAATAATAATGTTAATTGCTGACAATAACACTACATACTATTGCAAACTATGAAGAAGCAAAACATTTAATCAGTCACTAAGAAAATTACAGTGACATTGTTCATGAGGCGAGGTTCATAAGATGCGCTGCTGCTGGGAATGAAAGTCAATGGTGCTGTGGTAATTTACTGTTTTCACATGCTTGCCCCCGTCTAAATAACTGTTGTTTCTTTTGGCCCAGCCCTACAGCCTTTTCAGTCTGTTATTTATAAATGTTGTTCTGCTGATTTTTTTTTGGGGGGGGGGAGGTGCTGTTTTCACATGTCTGGTCTAAATATGGTTGTTTCCTTTGACCTGCCCTGTGCAGCCTTATGAACTGCATGTCATTATTTTATCCAGTATTATAATGAAAAGTGCTGAACATAAAAGTACCCAAAGTGTCAAACACCACTGCAAATACCTAGAAGTGAACATTTGCCATTGACAAATGCTTGTTGTTACTGTGTTAGCTAAGCTTTCTACTTCCCTGACTGATAAAATTTATGGTGTCACTTGTCAGAGGTGTGGGCTGTTGTGTTTGGGAACAGGGTGAAAGTACATGAGAGCCTTTTGGGAGGTGGGTTTATGTAAATGGTTGCTTGGGTACGTATGGAAAGGTTGGTTGATTTCACCAGTAGGGTCTTCTGAGAGCTCCATATGGACTCATCTTTCTCTATCCTTTATGTGTGGGTGTGTATCTGTGGTGTGTGAGGTGTATCTCAAGTGTGTGGGTGTGCATCTGGGATGTGTTGTGTGTGTGTGGGGTGGGTGTAGTTCAGAGGCCAGCATGATCAGATTAAGTATGCATGCATGAGTGCTAGTGTGAATGGACCTCCGTAAGGCTAGCTACCTTGATGTGGTACAGAGGCTTATCAAAATGCCTCTGTCTGTTTGTGTGTGTTAGATAAAATAAAATATTGTAAATCTATTAGAATTATTGGCTTACTGCATATTTGACTGAAATGGGGGATGGACCTATCATTTGTTTGGTGTTGCACCACACCTTTTAGCTTGTGCTTATGTGAGGGGCAACAGCACTGTCCCCTCTCTAGTACAAGTTTAAAATTCCTGGCTACACTTCTGACTGAGGGAAGGTGCTTAAAACAGATAGCCTGCACCATTGGTGATGCACAAGTAGGAGGGTGGTGTGTATTCCAGGGATGATGTTAGTGTGGGTGTGCCCAATGATTAGTCAGCTTGTGCAGGGGTAGAGGGAAGCTTCATGGTACTCAATCATCTAGGAAAAAGCTAACTAGCTGTAGAGGAGGTGTGCAAGATGTTTAGGGCAGTGATGAGGATCTGTAGGGGAGTGGCTAGATAGGTAGCCTTCTCTAAAGTTCTACTGGCGCCCAGAGCATGAAGAGGAGGACTGAGGAATTCAATTGCTGGCTATAATAATGGTGCAGTGGGAGGGCTGTGGTTGAACACTTGGGGGAGGAGGGAGGGAGCCAGACTTTCCTGACACAAAATGTTATGCAGTGGTCACTGAATGTGTTTGGCAATATACCTACTGCAACAGTGTGGTGGGTGTATGAGGCAAGAACCCAGCCCAGGAGGGCATGGATTGATGAATTAGGACTGAGACACACTTACCATCAGGGTTCCAGCTTCTGGTGATGCCCCTTGAGTACCTGCAAAGAACAATTACCAGCAATAACAGTACACCTCTTGGCTGACGCAATAACTTGAAGCTGAGTAATAATATGCTCATAGGCCAGATTAAACGTCAAACAGTAAATCTGATTTATTCAGGGGATTGAAAAAAGGAGGGGGTGTGAGTTTAGATGAACAATTAGATATACTGATGTTATAGCAGTATGCAAACATTCCATCTAACCCTGTATAAGACAGTCTTTAGCTGCTGGATACCCAGTTTGGAATTAGGTGCTGGCCTAAAGTGTTGCTGTTGGTAGGCTGGTGTTGCAGCCATTTAAGTATATAAATAAAATGTGCTATGGTTAGAAGAAATACTTTAAACAGTAAGGCAACTGTAATCCACAGCCCGATGGCAGGCAACCAAGGTTAGAAACCAAAGTGATCTTAGAAGGCAAATCAGATGACAACAAACACTTTAACTTGTGTTGCAGGGTTAAGACTCTGAGATTACTCACTATACCAGGACCAACATAACTGATGGCTGTAGTCAGGCTGGATTCTTTCTTTTCAGAAACAGGAACATGTGGACCAAGGCTGACATGACTCACCTCCACTTCATGGCCTTTCCCACCAAGTTGGCCACAATCTGTGATTCTTCTTTCCACAAGGGCTGACTCCTCGAGCTGGTCTTTAGCCAGGATGGATGGCAACTAACAGCAACAATCTCTGGAGTCTTCTGTGATGCAGGCCCAGCACATGCAGTTCAGTTTCTTGCACAGTCCAAATGGTACACACAGTTTAGCCACTCTTGTACTGAAAATCCTTACTGCAGAAGGCAGAAAATAACTCGAACAGGTCTCCCCTTTTGGATCATGGCAGAAGACAATTTCAGGATTTGTTTGCTCCACTGTAGGCACAGGAGACCCTGAGGCAATCTCCTCACAGCCTGCTCTCACACTTTGAGACAGCTCAACAAAGGGCATTTTCCCAAACAAACATTATGCTCATCAGCCTTGGTAGCTTAGAAGACATTCCGCTTTCTGCTTTGAAGTAGTCCAAGATAGCGATTCACAGAGATCTGATATGGTGCCCAGAAGGTGGTAAGAAGAGGTGTTAACGTGTGCTGGGTTTCCACATCAATATAAAAGGGTAAAAAAGCAACTGTGTCACTGACACCAATAACTTGCACACAGATTACTAACACAGGTTCCAAAGGTGGATGGTGGTACCGGACAAAGAGATGTGAGAGTCAGAAATAGGTTCCAAATACTTCTCAGGATTTTTATTTCTACCAAACCAGGGAGGAAACATGGTCACAGGGACACTTATTATCCCTACTCTCCTATATGAGGAGAACTCTAAATGTAACGACTGTAACAGCTCCACTTTATGAGTGGTCTATATTCTATAATCACATAGTCTTGCAGGCATTTAACCATATGAAATTACATTTAACCTTTTAGATCCCGTAGGTATTAATCAATTTGCACAATAATCCAGCATATACTTCCACTAATCCCTTTGATTCTGTAAGGGTGACCCCTAGGATATTGTGTGGAGGTTTTGATTTTTATTTTAGAAGATGCAGTGAACACTATTTTGGACAGAGAGTTGGCTGTGACATACACTCCCTTATGAGCAGCGTTCATAGGCAGGTCAACAGGATTCTTGATGTGTCATATGTGACCCAAACCACAGGTTTTGCAGTTCTTTCTGATCATTGAGGCATAGGGGGCATTGGCACTTGTATTTCAACATTAGCATTTGGATTCACGAGAAGGCAGCTTCTGAAGAAAGGTACCACTGCACTCTCTTGTGGATCAGAACTTGTTGTAGGTCCATCATTTTGCACATCAACATTGCTCTCTGATTCGTTAGGCTCATCTTCATCAGAAAGGTATTTCCACAAAGTTGGCATCATCCAAAACACAGCTGGCAGTTTCAGGAACAGCAATACTCTATTTGTAATGAAACAGTTCACTCAGCCCACTTAGTTAAGTAACACTTTAGGTTTACTTGCAGGTTCACTACAGATTTCTTCTGGTTCAGATACATTGAGTTCAATTAACTCCACTATACAAGGAATCTGCCTTTTCAGAGTTTACACTGTGGGCATCACTCTCTGGAGGTTCAGGATTAATTGATAGATTAGGGTTGCCAGAAACCCCAGAGCTATTGGAATCATTAATAGAAGTAGAAGGGAGAGTTCCCTGGAACAATTAAGCAAGTTCAAGCGACCGATAGTAAGCAGCACCAAACTCACTTTCATCATCTTCAAAATTATCATCATCAATACAAGCAGCATTATTGGATGAAGGTGCTGAGTTGTGAGCAGCAGGAGGCAGACTAAGTTGTTTGTTACAAGTAGCCGATCTGGTTACAGGACTTGTTGGAGCTGCAGCTTGTGGCACTGTGTCCAAAACTATTTGTACAATAGGCAAAGATGATTTCTGTGAATGGTTTTGACAGCATGATGGTCCCTTATGGACGCACTTAATGCACAGGTAACTCATTTAGCTTACTGATTCCAGTATGACTCCACGATCCAGTAATTTATGCTTGCCTTGAAATCCTAAATTGCACATCAGCACACGGTCTCCTGCTTTGCACTTTTGGGCCTTGACATGTTTGTCATGACAAGCTTTATTGGCCAAATTTCTTTTAGCAGCCATGGTATTAGCAAGCTAGTATGCATGGTTTAACTGTTCTTTTAACTTCTTAACGTACTGAAGGTAGTTTTCACATTGGGCACCATCAGGAAAGACATCAAAGCATACATCCACAGGGAGACAAGCTTCTGTACCAAACATAAGGTGGTACACTGAAAAACCAGTAGCTTCATTTTTGCACAATTGTAAGCATGTAACAAAGCATGTATTTGTTGGCTTCATCTAGGCTTGTCTTTTGGGTTTAGGGTTCCAAGCATATCTAATAAGGTATGGTTAAATCTCTCCAGTTGCAGATCTTGTGAGTGATGGGGGTAGTTCAGGATTTTCTGACTCCCCAGATAGATAACAGTTCTTTTATGAGTCTGCTCTCAAAATCTCTGCCTTGATCTGAATGAGTGCACTGAAGGGCGACATAGTGCACAAAAAACTTTTCTATGAGAACTTTTGCCACTATAGAGGCTTTCTGGTCCTTAATCAGGTAGACCTGTGCGTGTCTTGTGAAATGATCATTTACTACCAGTACATTAGCAATGTTCTTTGAATCTGGCTCTTTTCTAAGAAAATCAATGCAGACACGTTCCATTGGGGCACTTGTAGTTATACTGACCAGTGGTGCTGTTCTTTAAGGCAGGGCCTTTCTTTGAATACATCGGCTGCAGGTCTTGCAGTATTGTTCAATGTCCATGCCCATTTTAGGCTAATAAAAATGTGACCGGAGTTCTTTCACTGTCCAAATGTCCCATGTTATCTTGCAAAGCCTTTAGCACAACAGTCTTAAACTTGGTTGGCAACACTAGATGTCTTTTAAAGAAGATCTCCTTGGTGGTCAGTCAGTTCTCTATATAATAACTGCTTGCGCAACTGAGTTTAGGCCCTTCTCTTAATAACAAAGCGGTGGTTGGGTCCGTAAGTCACAATTTAGAGACAACCTCTCCCCTTTTTAAGACATTAATGACTTTTGTCATCATTGGATCATAGTTCTGTTCTCTTTGAATGTCAGCTGGGGTTAGCTGTGGTAGAGAGCCGAAGTCTAGAGCTGCAAAATTACGGTATGCCACTGGTATGCAAGTATTTGGGAGTCCCAAGCAACCTGCTAAGCAGCTAACAGTTTCTGAGGATGAAGATTCATGTCTATCAAATTTGTGGCACAGAGCATTTACTGATTGTTCAGGAATATGCACTCATTGCTGATTGGAGGCAGGTCTGTGAGAAAAAGCATCAGCATCGATGTGATTAAAATCTGGACAATACTCTACTGCATAATTATATGTTAAGAGAGCAGAGAGCCATCTGTGTCTGGTAGCATCCAATTTGGCAGAGGTCTGGACATATGTCAATGGGTTATTGTCGGTCTTGACCAGGATCTTTGTGCCGTACAGATATTCATGAAACTGCTCCACTGTTGCCAACTTGAGAGTGAGAAATTCTACTCTGTGGACAGGATAATTATTTTCTGGAAGTGTCAAGACTCCTACTAGCAAAAGCTACTGGGTGTAACCCCTCTGTGTACTCCTGTTAAAGTACGGTCGCTAGGCCACTAGACTGGTGTCTGTATGTAACATATAAGGCTTGAAAAGAGCAGCATAAGCAAGTACAGGAGCATGAGTCAACTGGTAGATGATTTCTTTGAAAGCAGTGTCGCAATCAGAGTCCATCTCTGACCAAATGGTTCATGGGGTCTGAAGTACATCTTTTCAGTCTCTTCGCCGGTACCTTTCTTGAATTTGTTATAAGTAGGTGGGTACCCTTGAGTTAAGTTCAGCAATGGATGTACTGCCTTGGTGTAGTCTTTAACAAAGCAGCAATAATAACTGCAAAATCTGTATGCAGAATATCTATGCGGTACAAATATCTTGATTTCAGCAAAGCCTTTGACTCTGTGTCCCACAACAGGTTTATCAGGAAGCTGGTGGATCTCAAGGTTGGGAAAAAAGATGGCCAGATGGGTGGAAAACTGGTTGAAGGACAGAACCCAGAGGGTCGTTGTCGGGAGAGTTATCTGGCACAAGATAGGTAACCAGTGGGTCCCTGAGGACTCAGTGCTGGGCTGGTGTTGCTCAATGTCTTCATCAATGACATTGGAGATGGAATTAAAGGCAAAATGTGCATATTCACAGATGTCACCAAGCTCTGTGGGAGACTGGACACAGCTGAAGGGATACAGGACCTACAGGAAGATCTGGAAAAGCTAGAGAGGTGGTTCTGGATCTGACAACTTGGCTTCAATGCCAAGAAATGCAAAGTTATGCATATTGGAGCCAAGAATCCTAGGACAGAGTATTACCTGGGTGGAGTCTGAGTATCTGCATCAGAGGAGGAGAAAGAGCTGGGAGTGATGCTCACTAGTGACCTGAGGCACTCCAGACAGTACAAGAAAGGAGCAGCAAAGGCAAACAAGATGCTGGGATACATAACTAGGGGGACTGGTAGTGGGAAAGAGGAGGTTATACTGCCCTTGTACAGGTTATTGGTAAGACCGCATCTAGAGTATGGAGTTCAGTACTGGTGTCCACACCTCAAAAAGGACATTAACCTGCTGGAGAAGGTCCAGAGGAGGGCTACAAAGATGATAGCTGGTCAGCAGGGTAAGGCATACAAGGAGAGGTTGAGGGCACTGAACATGTACTCCCTGGAAGACAGGAGAGAGAGAGAGAGAGAGAGAGAGAGAGAGAGGACATGACTGGGACCTTCAAGTACTTAAAAGGGACAAATAAGGTTGATAAGGAGCGTCTTTTTAAGCTGAGTGGCAACCATAACATGAGGTGGCACAGTCTTAAGCTGGAGGGTGGGAGGTTTAGGAGGGAGGTCAGGAAGCACTTCTTCACAGAAGACACTGGACACTTGAAATGCGTTGTAAGAAGAGGTAATCTCATTGAAGACAGTGGGCAGTTTTAAGAGAGGCTGGGACAGATATAGGGGAGGGTAAGGGTCATGGGTAGGGAGGATGGGAGGAGTGGGGAGAGGGGGCAGAGACTGGGACAGTAGCTCAAACTGTGGACCCTGCAACACAAGCAGACTTGATAGACCAAATGGCCTTCTTCTGCTGTCTTCTTTGTATGATCGTATGTTCGTAAATCCAAGAAACCTCTGAAGCTTTTAGATTGTTGGGCTTTGACACTTTCGCCTTTCTGGGGTCTGTTTGTATACCCTGGGACGGCACAATGTGACCTACATATTTCACAGAACTCTGAAAGAATTGGCATTTGTCTATGGATAGCTTTAAGCCAAATTCCTCAAGTCTGTCAAGCACTTTAAACAGTCGGGTTTCATGTTCTTCAAGGGTCTTCCCAAAGACAATAACATCGAGGTACACCAGGCATTCAAAGAGGTCCATGTCGCCTACTGCACGCTCCGCAAGTCTCTGGAATGTGGCAGATGCAACCAAAATTCATTGTAGCATGCAGAGAAATTCATAGAATCCCAGGGGACAGATACATGCTGTTTTCTCCCTGTCTTCTGATGTCATTGGGATTTGATAATATCTACTGTGCAGATAGAGGACAGAACACCACTTACTCCCATTTAAACAATCCAACATATCCTGTATGTGTGGCATAGTATTGGTCAGGGACAGTTCTTCTATTGAGTGCTCTGTACACCTCGCACTTTCTGACTGAGCCATTTTTCTTTTGCACTACAACAATTGGAGAGGCATATTGGCTCAAGACTCTTGTATTATGCGGCTGCTAGCATCTCTTGCCGATGGAACCTCTCATCATCTGTGTCACAAGAACTAGGTGTCTGGATCTTATGTGGAAGGGTCCCTCATTATGCAGTTGTATATAGTGTTCAGCACCAGTAACACATCCAACAACCCATTCCTTAAGGAGAATACCTTAGTTTCCTGAGCCAGCTTTTACTAATTCTGTTTCTCCAGCTACTCGGATGGGTGAGTCTCCAAAGTCAAGCACGTCAGATGATACCTCACATTCTTCTTCAGATGGCAATGCAGCAGTGTCAGCACAATAGACTTTTGCCAAAGTGCAGCCTTGGTACACCTTGATATCTCATTCTGTGATATTTTAAATTTGGACCACCACTCTTCAGGCGTAAGTGTGAGCATGGACAGAAAGTACACTGGGCTTAACCAGCAGTCCATCAGGCAATTGTCCCTCTTCTGAGGCATCCAGCATCAGTATTTTGTTGGTCACATCTTTCCACAACCGCACTTTTTCCACTGACACTGCACTCAGTGGGAGAGAGTATGATAGCAGAGGAATCCTTCTTCTACATGATACCAATAGGTCCATTCTTGTCACTCTCCTGGGGGTGCATTTGCAACTCATAAGCTCTTTGGATCATGGCATGAACATGCAGGGCTCTTCAAATCTTCTTTTGCTGTCTTTCTCGACATAGTTGGGAAAGGCAGCTGACCATATGCGTATTGGTACCAATTAAAACAGGCATACCATTGTACAGTCCAGAGGGAGGACATAACAGGGCTAGTGTCACCACAGGGCCTCCCACACCTGCCACAGAGGATGGAAAAGAAAGCCACACTCTCAGATAACCAAGATATGGATACGACCTATCATGCTACCCCCATACATGGAGTCCATCGAGGGGTTGTAGTAGATGGTCAGATAAGTGCTGATCATACCAGTTTTTGAAGATTATTGTAACTTGGGACCTGCTGTCCAGAACAGCCTGTACAGGGATTCTATCCAGATGCACAGTAGTTTCCATAGAATGACCTATCAATTCTGACTGGTCAGGAGAAGTATTATTTGCAGGATGCGTGACAGCAGACTCGGTTATATAAGGCTTGTATGGAGACTTAGAAGAAGGCTTTGTATTGCTTTGTCTGACCTGGTTGAGCAGTTTTATTGTTACCCTTCACAAATCTTCAGGAGACTGGTCTACTCTTTTTGTGTGTCCATCCTCACCACAACAGTAGTAGAAAACCTTTGATCTGGGGTTATGGGCTTGAGCGAGTTCTTTAAGCAATTTATTACTACTGTAAAGACCAGGTTTATAATCATCTTTGAGTCTCTACTCACTTTTGGCCCCACTAGGCCTTCTCCAAGATAAATGCTGATTAGACAGCCGTACAAGATCACTTACTAATGCTCTTCACTCTCTCATCACTTCCAGCATGTCACTGTTTGTTTCCAACTAGGGACCTGAGCACTTGCACCCTTCACAGTGGGTGGAGTTTCTCTGTCAGTCTCAGTAGCATGGATGCGGGCATTCTGGCCATTGACCAGTTCCACAGCACTTTGCTCACTAGTCTTTAGCTCTTTTAACACTTTTAGCAAGTCTTTGAGTTGTTGTGCATCAATAGCAGTCTTTTTTTCAGTAGGCTTTTTTCAGGGGTCAGAGCCGCTCAAACCACACCTGCCTAGGAATCACAAAACTCTTCCTAATTTTCAGCTTCTCTGATCTCCTTCATGAGCCATCAATAAGCAGGGGGATCATCTCTTCAATCCTGGAACTTTAACTTAAGCACTAGAACACTGGAAAATCTGTCAGATTTGAGAATATGGTCTAGCCTCATTCAATTCACTTTTCCAATGTTTGGCAGATTTGAATTTCTACATCAAGTCCTCTCCAGAGTCAGTGATGCCAAGGACACCTTCTAAAACAGACAACTAGTACTGGGCTGAAACATCAGAGTTATTAGACTACAACAGTCTCATTGCTTCAAGTGCACTACCCTTAAACTTTCCATGAGCCTTGCCATGTTTCTGCTTCTCACATTGCTGCTCTTGGACCAGGGATGCATAGTCAATCCAATTTCTAGGTCATCTTTCCTCTGGGGTGAGGGAAGAGTGCCACAGAGAGCACAAGGATTGTTGGGAAGTTTATAAAAATGCAGTCAAAGAATCAAAGAAATTAATTAAGAATGCTAAAAAAACACACAAATTTAAGTTAGTCACTAGAGAAAAGGACAACTATAGATCCTTTTACTCGTATGTCAACAAGAAAAAAGGTAATAGCAAGGAACAAGGACCTCTTAAGAACAGGGACAAGTCTCTCATCACAGATAATAAGGGCATGACAGAACATTTTAACATATACTTTTCTTCTATTTTCAACACAAGAACAAAAAGTACTAATAAGCATCTAGTCAACTACAATGAGAACAGCATACATTTAGATGAATCTGACATAAGAGTTAGAGGTTGATCAGAATAAGTCTCCAGGCCCAGAAGGACTACAGCCTGGAGTTACAAAGACTAAGCGATAACCCTAGCACCCCCTTAACTTTTTATTCCAAGAATCTATTAACTGGTTGAAATTGTACAGGCTTGGAGGCAAATTGAAGACTTCCCAATTCACAAAAAGGGTTCAAGACAGGAGGTGGTAATTAAAGGCCAGTGAGTTTGACTACCATACTAGGTAAAGTTCTGGAAGGTGTTATAAAGGACCAAATTATGGATCAGTTTCACAGAACAGGCATTACTGATCATTCACAGCATGGGTTTACTAAGGGACATTCATGTCAGACAAACCTCTTAGATTTCTACAGTAGGGTTAATAAGGCTTTGGACAATACATACTAGGTGGATGTGATCTTTCTGGACTTTGCTAAGGCCTTCAGCAAAGTACCTCATGGAGAACTTGTGGATGCAATAATAGATCAAGGGATACCAAGGAACCTCTCGTGATGGATTGAGGCATGGCTGTTTAAAAGGATCCACAGGGTCTGCATTAAAGGGGAATATTTGGATGGGGTGGAAGTGACCAGCAGGGTTCTCTAGGGTTCTGTACTGGGCCCTTGCTTGTTTAATCTATGTATATCTTCAATGGACTCAAAAACAGGGCTTGTCTCTAAATTTGCTGATGACACTAAACTGGGTCTGGTGGTTAATAACAACAAATTATGATGCAGTAACCTTTGCAGGCAGCACTGTGGGACCTGAAAACTGGACAATAAAAAAGGCTGACTCTTTACAAGAAGACAAGTGCATGGTAATGCACCTGGGAAAGAGTAACCAGTTGTTTAAGTATAAACTGGGAGGGACTAAATTAAAATCACTTTTGAATAAGATGGATCTGGGCATCAGAGTAAGCAATGACTTTGATTTCAGACTTCATTGCAATCAAGTGGTTAAAAAAAACAGTGTCATTTTACACTGTATTAATAGGCATATTAAAAGCACAACTAGGGAAGTACTGCTCCCACTGTACACAGTGTTGGTTATATCCCACGTTGAGTACTGTTCACAATTTTGGGATCCAGGGACAAAAGGGGTATAAGTACCTTTGAAAAGATCCAGAAAGGCAAGCAACATCTGTATAAAGGAAGCATCAGACAAATCATATCAGGGTAGATTACAGACACTAGGCTTATACTCACTGGAATATCGGAAACTCAGGGGTGATATGTGTTCATCTTTAGGCACTAACAGATGCCCTACTATAGGAACAATTAGGTCTGGCCTTAAGGGATATGCCATGGATCAATGATGAACATTTGCAGTTTGACAACACTTCCTCAAATTAATGACATCTTGGGTCTCACACAAGTGGTTACTTCTGCCATGCATAACAGTGGTCACTTCTTGGACTTAGTTTTCCTCCTGGGGATTGAGGCCACTGACATGGGGGTGGAACCCATCAGTTGGTTGGATCACTACACTGTGAGCTTCAGTTTTTGCACCCCCCCCCCTTGTAGGTCTACCCCTGTGGAGATGGTTAAGTACTGCTCTTTACGAGATATTAGCTCTACAGGCCTGGCAGCAGTGTTTAACCTATCAAAGTTTTCTGAAGTGAGCAATGATCCAGATGCTCTGGTGCTGGCCTATAATAGGGCCATCTCCTCGGATCTTGATCAAATTGTTCCCGTCCGTGTTCATCCTCTCCCCCTTTGACCTCGATCTCCATGGTTTGATGGGACCTTGAGGGAGATCCGGCAACAAGGATGAAGATTAGAGCGTTGTTGGTGGAGAACTGCCCTTGATGCCAACCATCTTAGATTGATGGAACATTACCAACTCTATCACTCCACAATCTCTCGTAAGAAGGCAGAATTCCTGTCCAGGGAGATTGCAGCTGCTCAGAACCGACCAGCTCAGCTTTTTCAAACTGTTGACAGACTGTGCAACCCAGCCTGTCTCCAGGTTCAAAAAGCTTTTTCACAAATAGTGTGTGATGAGCTCGCTCACTTCTATGCAGATAAGGTGGTCAACATCAGGGCAGCGCTCCAACCTGCTCCCTCTATGGGAGAAGCCTTTGATCGGTGTTTGGTGACTCCCTCCGGTCACTCCTGGAGTTTCTTTGACCGGCTGGAGTTCATCGATGTCATGAGGATTGTCCATAGTATGCGCCCTACATGCTGCAGTTTAGATCCGGGTCAGACTTCCCTGATAAAGGGTTGTCTTGATACTATCAGCCTGGTTCTAACATGGATAGTCTGGTGCTCTTTGGATATGGGTGAGTTTCCTAGCTCCCTGAAGGAGGCGGTGGTGACACCCCTCCTGAAGAAATCTTCCTTGGACCCCAACTGCCATGCTAACTACAGGCAGATCTCTAATCTTCCCTTTGTTGGGAAGATTATTGACAAAGTGGTGGCTGCACAACTGGAGAACCATCTAACCATCCATGACATCTATGAACCCCTCTAGTCTGGTTTTTGAAAGAGGTATGGTACCAAGACAGCACTGGTTCAGGTGCTCAATGATCTCCTGATGGCTAGAGATCAGAAGAATCATTCCATTCTCATTCTTCTTGATCTCTCATCAGCCAACCAGGATAGAGCTCTCTCAGTCATTAATAGCTGCCTCACCAAAATCCAAGGCTGGATGAGATCAAGCTTGCTGAAGTTGAACTCGGAGAAGACGGAGGTAATGGTTGTGGACCCAGGTCATAGAGTAGAGGGGATAGGAGCTGATTTATCCTCAGGTTTATTTCTGGGAGGTATCCAGCTCCCTACCTCTGAATGGGTGCGGAACCTGGGGATGATTTTTGACAATGAACTGACACTGTATTCGCAGGTGTCGGCAGTTGTCAAACTTTCCTTTTACCATCTTAGGAACATCGCCAGGATTAAGCACCTAGTTCCACCTGCTGACCTCCCTACATTGGTCCATGCTTTTGTGACTTCATGCCTTGATTATTGCAACTCCATTTATCTAGGGCTTCCTGGGGTTGATATCCGCCACTTGGCTGGTGCAGAGCGCTGCGGCCCGTTATTGATGGAGTGCGTCCCTGCCTTTCATATTTTGCCGGTACTACGCGATCTGCACTGGCTGCCGATTCAGTGGCGGGTCACCTTTAAAATTGGTCATTTGACCTACAAAGCCCTACAATGACTGAGTCTGGACTACTTGAATGATCTCTCCGCTCGGCAGATGAGGGGTTGTTAGAGATTCCGAGGGTCTCTTTAAAATCAGGTGCTCGTGCTTTTATGTTTTCTGCTCTGACCCTCTGGAATTCTCTACCCCATCTGCTTCATCAGTGTGTGACTGTGGATGAGTTTAAAAAGGCCCTAAAGACCTATTTATGGTCAAAGACTAATTTTAATTAATGATTGTGAGTTGAGCTCAGATTTATAGATTATTTATGAACTTGTACTTATTTATTGTTTTTAAATTATTGTGAGGCGCCACATAAAGTTTCATTTTGTTTCATTTCATATTGTACAAGGCTCACCTGTTATAAGTACACAGAGAAATATAACACCAATAGAAGGGAAGCACTGGTTCTCTGTTAGGTTGTCAGCATGGCTCGTTGGTAGCACATCCGCCTCTGGGCCAGAATATCATGGGTTCTCGTCCCACACCGGGATGGACCTGCACCCAATAATCACTGGCATCCGAGTGCAGCATTGGGGGGTGCTGCACTGCTTGGGTGTGTCATCCTTTGGATGAGACGCCAAACCAAGGTCCCCTCTGCCCATCCTGGTGTTGTCCTGGTTGGTGTCCAGGTGGAAGCAAAAGAACCCGGGGTACTTTTCGTAAAGAGCAGGGAACATTCCCGGTGTCCTGGCCAACATTCCCCTTCCCATAAACCAGTTTATGTAATTATCCAGGCTGTGTGTGGGTGATGATGTGCAATATGGCTGCCACCACACATTCAGTAACTTCACTACCAGTCTAGTATTGCTTGTAAAGTGCTTTGGGATACTGTGTATGAAAAGCGCTCTATAAATGCTGATTCTTCTTCTTCAAGTTTGGAATAAATTACCGGTGAATGTGCTAGCAAACAAAAATATGACTGAATTCAAAATAAAACTAGATAACCATCTAATTCAGAGGAACATAACAGTATAATTAGATAACTTTCCTTTTTGGCAAGCTGTAATGGACCTTTCAGTCTTCACAGAGCCTGTACACTTCTATGTAATCTATGTAACCTGCGGTAGGAGTCAAGGTTCACTGAGGGTATTGATACTGATAAAGGCACAGGCACAGGTGCAGACGAGGGTGCTGGTGAGGAAGCTGTTGAGGGGTCTGAAGGAGCTGTACCCCCATGGGACTCTAAGGCTCTTTTTAAATTCTCAAAAGTATGTCCCTTGGCTAGCAACAACCTCCCCAGTTTTTCCTTCAATCCCTCTAATCTGGGTGACCCCTTAGGCATAGGTGCCACACATGGTGACTACCTTCCACCCCACCTGGGACTCATCAGTGATAATAACACTGGGTACCCTATCACTACTGACAGGGTTACTGCATTCTACTAGGGCCATTAAATTCTGAGCAATCAAATCAGCAATTGGCCCTTTAACAGTAGCTTTACCCAGGCATTTGAATTTACCTAAGGCTCCCTCAACTGTGCCCTTGTCAGTGCCCAATGAAATATCTAGCAACAACAAAGCCTTTTGGGGGTCAATATCCTCAGCTTCACACCACCCCAATAAATGATGCACAGCCTTTTTATTAGCAGGAATTCCAGGCCAGAGACATTTTTGTGCCAGCATCCATTTGTAACCCAACTGTAATTTTGTGTTTTAGTCACCATGGGGAAGTAAACTCAGTGGTACCTCCATGGATGTAACCTAGGTACCACCCCCAATGGGCTACTACCCCTGCTGCTTCCCTAACTGCAGGTTGAGGGGCCTGGGCTCTAACAGTAATAATTTGACATGGTGCCTCCACCTAGAGTAATATTTAAGTGGGTTAGATCTTAAGCTAGTACAACCCTCTGGGAAGTTGTACTTATCCACAGCCCCTGCTAGTGACCTCACACATAAAGTTTCACAAAACACTCTATCTGGCATTCAAAGTACAGTTATTCGTGAGCACTAATAATATGCTCACAGACACCACACTTACCATAAGGGTTCTAGCTTCTGGTGATACACCCTGAGTACCTGCAAGGAACAATTACTAGCAATATCAGTATACCTCTGGTCGAGTCAATAACTTGGAAGCTGAGTAATAATATGCTTATAGGTCAGATTAAACTTCAAACAGTAAATCTGATTTATTCAGGGATTAAACAAAGGAGGGGCATGAATTTAGATGAAAGATCAGATATCCTTATGTAATAGCAGTACGCAAACATTCCATTTGACCCTGTATAAGATAATCTTTAGCTACTGGGTACCCAGTTTGGAATTAAGTGCTGGCTTGAAGCATTGATACTGGGTAGGCTGGCACTGCAGCTGTTTGGGGCCATTAAACAAATAAAATGTTCTCTGGTTAGAAGAAATACTTTTAAACAGTAAGGCAATTGTAATCCACAGCTCGATGGTTGGCATCCAAAATTAGAAACCAAAGTGAGTTTAGAAGGCAACTCAGATGACAACGAACACTTTAATTTGTGTTGCAGGGTTAAGACCCTGAGATTACTCACTGCACCAGGACCAACATAACTTGTGGTTGTAGTCAGGCTGGATTCTTTCTTGTCAGAAACAGAAATATGGGGACCAGGACTGACACGACTCACCTCCACTTCATGGCCTTTCCCACCAAGGTGGCTGCAACCTGCGATTCTTCTCTCCACAGGGACTGACTCCACAAGTTGGTCTTTAGCCAGGATGAAAGGCAACTAACAGCAACAGTCTCTGGGGCCTTCTGTGATATAGACCCAGCACATGCAGTTCAGTGACTGCCATAGTGCAAATGGCACACACAGTTTAGCCACTCTAGTACTGAAAATCCTTTTTGCAGAAGGCAGAAAATAACTGAAACTGGTCTCCGCCTTTTGGATCATGGCAGGAGACAATTTCAGATTTGCAATCTCCACTGTAGGCAATCCTCACACCAAGCTCTCACACAATGAGACAGCTTAGCAAAAGGGCACTTTTCCCAAACAAATGTTATACTCATCAGCCTTGTTAGCTTAGAAGATGTTCTGCTTTCTGCTTTGGGGTACTCAGGATAATGATTCACAGCATACCAAGTCACTCACAGGGAGGCAAAGCAGGCCTTTCCCCTGTGACTCTCAGCTAGCCCACAGGCTCCCACCAGTCCAAGAGCCCAAGCTGATCTCCTCCTGTTCAAAACTGTCCCAGAACTGAAGACCGCTTTGTATTCTGGTTGGCTGCTTAGCCTGTCACTCACATTTCTGGAGTCCCAATTGGTCAAAATAGGTGCCAAGAGTAAAGTTCACAGATTCTCCCAGAAGTCACTGTAATGAAGACCCCTAAGGACCCTTAGAGTCTGATTGGTCCAAAGGCAGAGTCCCGTCCAAACATGGCGGTTCTTTACAAAAGCAGTAAACAGTCCCATGTATAGTTCGCTTTAAAATGCAGCAGTACTGTTTTAGGAATAAACATTTACAGATTGCAACAGTGCTCCTTCTGCTTTCTCAAGTGACTACAGAGTGGATGCTCTCAGTGTTCTACCTGGCTGATTGTGAGCTTTGTTTCACTCAGATCCAGCCCAGGCTATGTACACTATGCACACAGGCTGGCTTCTTAAAGGGACAGCGTGGCGTCATGGATTGCACATTCACGCAGATCAGCAGCCCAACAACACTGCACATGGATCCACCTTCCCCCACTGGACACCAGCCAGGCAGTGGGCATTATAAGAGCCCAAGGAGACATGTAAAGTAAGCCCCCTCATTTTTTTTTTGAGGGGGGTTACAGAAAAAACTAACTACAAAACTAGCAATGAGGCTGTATCCAGATAGTGTAATGGTGAAAGCAGCTGAATAAGATGTGCAGTGCAGAATTATTGAAGCAAAAATAGAATAAGGCTACACCCAGATAGGGTGTAGCTATGATACCTCTGTTAGCAAGGTAGCAAACAGTCACTTTTGTGGGTGAGAAAGTCTTTTGTGTAGTAAGCTAGTGCAGTTTATGAAGTAAGCCCAAAGCACTGGGGAGAACTTTACAGTTCTAAGAGTCACAGCATGATATGCTTGCAAAATGTAAGCTGATCACTTGACCTTCCATGGCACCAAGCAATATGAAGTTAGACAGTGGCCAGGTTGTTGGTGGTGGTGGTTGTGGGGCTCTTCTTTAATTTCTGCTGTCCTCAGTATCCCACTGTTGGAAGTCCAGGATGGAAAGTCTAGTCCAAAAGAACCAGTGTACTAAAAACTGAAAAAGGGTGCTGCACTGAGAAGAGAGATAGAGAAGCACACCAGTACTAGTATTCAGTACCAGTCAACCCTAAGGTGTCTCAAACGGTGGGTAATGGATGTGTAAAGTCCAATCCACAGGCATATAGATATGTTACCTGCATGAAGGAGGATACAGTTATACTATCTCAAAAGTATGGAAATTCATTGCAAAAAACTTTGTTAATGCACCAGTTAGAGTTAAAACAACAAAAGTAGACCTGGGTGAAAGCTGCAAATTCCGCTTTCACAGAACTTTCATGAAATGTTATACATTTTGCACAATTTATTTGCTCTTCTACTATTGTTGCCATTGGAATCTTCCAGATGTGTTTGGCAAATGTTCACCCTTTTGTACAAAATGTTTAGATTGAACTGCAGAATGTCAGTTCTGACTAACTTTATTCTGCAGTTTAATGAATTATTCCACAATATATGTGATTATTCTGCAGTTCAGTGATCAGTTCTGCGAATTTCTTTCTGCAGTATAATTCATTAATCCCCAATTCATACATTCACTAAACTGTGGAATAAATGTATGAGTTGTAATTAATGTATTAAACTGCAGGGAAAAAATTCCATAGAACTGACCATGGACAGTGATCCAGTTCTGCTGATTTTTTTCAGCAGTTTAATATGATAATCCACAATTCATATATTTATTCCACCATTTTAAGTTGGAAGTTCCGTGAAAGTTGCTAAGTGCATTTTGAAATTCTGCAAAAGCAAAATTCTGACTTTCACCAAAATTCCCATGGACAACCAAAGTTTAATTTTGCAGCACAGCCCTAGAAATGTGGTGTTAGGGTTCCAACCCTAACACCCTATCCTACCCTGCAGGCAGCAACAGGAAAAATGTGTGGTTTCACCTCTCCTCAGTCTTTAGCAAATCAGGTGTGGGATGTGCTTTGGGGTTATCCCAACCCTAGACTCACCCCATTCTTGTATACTCTACACATAACAGCTTATTGACTGATGGAATGGGGTGACGTTAGGGTTGACAACCAAATACCACAGGATTTGCAAAGACTTCATATGAAACCTTAGTGGTTTTCCTGTACTTGCGTGCAGGATGGAGTGTTAAGTTACATATTTTTCTTATTATTTTCTTTTGCCTGGGTACTGCCTCGCGTTTACTCTATTTTGCATTTCTGCTTTCTTGTTGCACAGCACTTTCAGTGATTAAGCACTGTAAACATTTATTAATATGCACTTGCTCACTTTATGATCTTGCCACTTTAATGGGTGAGTATTTTAGACTTGCAATAGTATCAGGTTCAAGTCCTGAGAAAGCGCTTTTGTGCGAAAATGTTTGACTACTAATTCTCATGAGACTTCACTGGGGAGCGGGTCAGTCATCCACCGCGGTGGCATCCTGCTTGCTTTTATCGTTCCTTGGATTTACAATAAATGTTTTTTACCTCTCATCTGCTGACAATGATCGGTTCTTTTTGTATGGACCTACTTTTTGTATGGACCTACAGTATGTGGGAAGTTACTGAGTGCAGACTGCTGCTGTAAATACTCTTTAGCTTTTTTTGTTGGCACCAGCCTGCTTTGTGAGCCGCCTCCTCTGCTAATTTGTACTAGTCAAATAGGTAACAACCATTTCATTTTTAATTACGTTTCCAACAAAAAGCACATTGGTACATCAATTACATGTATCTGGTATCCCATTCTAAAGAAAATTCACAGGTGAACAAAAGAAAAGTCATACTCAATGGTCTCACACGTTCCCTATTGGGTCCCAATATGTACCTTTCATTACTTAGTATATAGACTTCTAAGGGGAACCCTGATAAACAAAATCAAAAATATGGCTCAGAGAACTGTTCTAAAGCATATGTGTGTATATATATATATATATATATATATATATATATTATATATATATATGGCAAAACGATTCCATTAATGCATCAGTTAGGGTTGTCATTACAGTGACAAAAGTTTGGAAATTCGATATTAGGGTTACCAACCCTACCACCCCCAACCCTCCATCCTCCACACACTTACAGGCATCGGGGTGTGCCTTGGAGTTGTTGGCCCTAACTCTTATTCCATTCCATTTGTAAGGAAACTGAGATGGTACAGCATAGGAGAATGGGGTCAGAGTGAGGCCCGACGACCCCAAGGCATACCTGACACCTGTTGATGTATGAATGGTGGAGTGGGTGGGGTGATGGTAGGGTTGGTAACTCTAACATCAAATTTCCAAACTTTTGTTGCTGTAGTGACAACCCTAACTGATGCATTAACAGAGTTGTTTGCAGTGAATTTCCTTCTTTTAAGAAAGTGTAATGTTACTCATATGTGGTTGTGGGGCTCTGCACCCCATTGTGCCTAAATTTTGTAATTATCTCTGATTTTCATGTGGGCCCTGAGCTCCCATCTACACATAAGTGTAGAGCTATTTTAATTATCTTGTATCTCCTGCTCCCATGACTGCATAATGGGACTTATATGTGATAAAGCATAGAGACACAGCACAGGCCTGGAGCCATTCCAGGTAACCGTTGTGCTGCAGATGTGGCAATATCTCAGTAACCATAGGAAGCTCAAAACAAATTCTACCACAGATGTAATCATGACCTAGCAACCTCCACGCATGCTTAAAAATCCGTATCTCAGACCATTTTGAGATATAGTTGCCGATAGGTGGTGGTATATGCCACAGTGTTATCCTATGGGAAATTTCAAAATGGCAGAATTGTATAACTATGGAACCATTTTAAATTTGTTCACCAAACCAGCAAAAGGCACATCTGTGGTACAAGCCCTTGCTGCCCTGTAAGTTTCAGCCCAAAAGTTCTAACCATACTTTTCTTATGAAGTGGCAAAGAAATTGAACTTTTTTCATCTATTTTACTGTGGAACTTTTCAAAAAATTTCACAGAACGTTCATGAAAGTTCCATAGTAAAATGGCAGAAAAAGTTCAGAAAACACATATCCAGTCATTATTTTGAAAAAATAATGCCAGGAGCGTGTTCCTCGGGCCCCAGTTAGGTAAACACAATTGTTGGTGTTTACCAAGGGGCAGTATTTTTTGAATTACAGCATTTTTTGCCGCTGTTAACTGTAAACAACATGGTGGCAGCACAAAAGTAAAAAAAACAAACATTTGTGACAGTAAAATGGGCTTTCTTTAAAGTTTTCGTGCTGCACATATATTTTCCCGTAAGCTATAATGGGAAATGTAAAAGTTTAATATCTTTTGAATGGATTAATATTTTTTCACCAAACCTTCAAAAGGTACTTCGGTGACCTGGTTCCCATATACTCTGGAAATGTCAGACACAATATAGCAGAACCACAGACTATTCGGGCTGTAGAGATGCGCAAAAATTTGCCAAAAAGTGAGGATATTTCAAACTTTTGGGCACTGCACAGCTCCACAACCTCACATTCAACCAGACTGAAACTTGCCAGATCCAGAGAGCTATGATACCAGAATGCACATGCAAAATTTCAGACAAATCAGTCACACAGTTGCAAAGTTATTAAAGTGCAAAATATTGGGTTTAACATAGAAGTGGCCATGCAACCCTAACTATAGTGGCACTACCGTGTCACTATGACACATGATACATATGATAGGCAGGAGTGGGATATGGAAATGTTCTCACTCCTGCAGAGTGTCTGTATTCTCACGAGTGCTGAAGGCACGCGAGAGAATGCAGCCTCACTCTGCAGGAGTGACAATATTTTTCCATGTCCCACAGATTCCGCTCTTCATGTGTGCAATTTATACCAGGGTGAGAGCTTTAGAAACATTTTTTTGATTCTGTGCATTTTCTGCTCATTGTGTGTGTGGTGTGTGTGTGTGTGTGTGTGTGTGTGTGTGTGTGTGTGTGTGTGTGTGTTCTGAATGGAGTGTGTTTTGCAAAGCTAATTGAGTGAGTCAGAGGCTCAGTGAGAAGGACAAAGTGCTGCAGTAGCACTGAGAAACAGAAACTGCTTTGTAAGAGAGTTTCATTTAGAATTCAGGTTGTTTTGAAGCTGAGATCAGCACAGTAATGGGCTAGGAATGTTAGAAACTCAGTGGGATGCAGGTGAGTCTTTTGTAAAGCTAATTAAGTCGCAGCTTCAGTGAGAAAGAGAAACTGTTTTCTGAAGCTGTTTCCTTTAGAATGCAAGCAGCAGTGCAGTTATCCTCACTCTGATGACATCAGCAGAGTGTGGATTAATGTTGTCTTCAGGATTTATTCTCACTGCAGTGGAAATAACACAGGATATCCTACTGAGAAACCCTCTCACCCTGTGGTTTAAATATATATATATATATATATATATATATATATATATATATATATTTATAAAATGGTGTGGTAAAATCATAAAAATCTAGTGATACAATTGGCCAAAACACATCACATGACCGTGGCATTATTTCCCAGCGACCGTTCACCTTCCACTATGACCGCACGCCGGAACTATTTTCACTTTCCAGTCCTCAAAAACCTTTCACCTGCAGCAAGACCCACTCCACACCTGGTGCAGCTAGACACTCCACACTCAACACAGATGTGTAACTGACACCCCACATCCATAAGTAAATATACCAGTAGTAGCCCCACACTGCAGAAACAGATCTCTTCATCCTACTCATTAATGTTTACTGAAAATTTAATGTAAAATCAAATCCTGCCTGCCATGTTCACTGTGTCACAGTGTACAACCACTTTTATTACTGTAACCACTGTGACCACTTGATTAACATAAACCTATAGTGTGCGGAAAAGTATTTGCCCCTTCCTGATTTTTCTATTATTGCATATTTGTCACACTGGATGTTTTCAGGTCTTTAGAGAAATGTAATATTAGATAAAGGGAACCTGAGTGAACAAATAACACTTGTTTTTTTTTTTTATTTCACTTATTTAATGAAAAAAGTTAACTAACACCAACTGGCACTTCGTGTGAAAAAGTAATTGCCCCTTTACGCTTAATAACTGGTTATGCTACATTTTGCTGCAATGACTGCAACCAAACACTTCCTATAATTCAATATCAGTCTTCACATCGCTGTGGAGGAATTTTAACCCAATCTTCCTCGCAGAACTGCTTTAATTCAGTAACATTTGGTAGGTTTTCAGCATGAACTGCCTGCTTCTGGTGTCCTGCCACAGCATCTCTATTGGGTTTAAGTCTGGACTTTGACTTTGGCCACCCAAAACTTTAATTTTACTTCTTTTTAGCCATTCTGATGTGGGACTTGCTTTTGTGTTTTGGATCATTGTCTTGCTGCATGACCCAACTACGCTTCAGCTTCAGCTGACGGAAGGATGACTGAACATTCTCCTTAAGAATTTTCTGGTACAGAGCAGAATTCATGGTTCCTTTAATTATGGCAAGTCATCCAGGTCCTTAGGGCAGCAGTAAGCATCCCCACACCATCACACTATCACCACCATGTTTGACTGTTGGTATGGTGTTCTTACTGTGGAATGTTGTGTTTGCTTTACGCTTAGACATTATGGGATCCATGTTGTCCAAAAGTTCCACTTTGACTCATCTGTCCATAGAACATTTTCCCAAAAGGCTTGTGGATCATCCAGGTGCTTTGGCAAATGAGAGATGAGCATTTATGTTCTTCTTGGTTAGCAGTGGTTTCCGCCTTGCTACTCTCACATGAAGCCCATTTTTGCCCAGTCTCTTTCTGATTGTGGAGTCATGAACACTGACCTTAGCTGAGGCAAGAGAAGCCTGCAGTTCTTTGAATGTTGTTTTAGGATCCTTTGAGACTTCTTGGATGATTTTACACTGCTCCTTTGGAGTAATTTTGGCAGGCTCACCTCCTGGAAGGTTCACTACTGTTCCAAGTGTTCTCCATTTGGAGATTATGGCTCTCACTGTGGTTCAATGGAGTCCCAGAGCCTTAGAAATAGCTTTGTAACCCTTTCCAGACTGATAGAGGGCAAAATTTTTTTCTGATCTTTTCAGGAACTTCCTTTGATCATGGCATAATGTGCTTGTTGAATCTTTGTGCTGGCAGCGTGACTCTGATGGTAAGGGCCAAAATAAGTGAGGTTTATATTGAGCAGGGCTGCTTTAATCAAGCCTGGCTGTGTTCAATCAGCTGACTCTAATTATCCCTTTAATTGGGTTGATTTAACTAGGGGCAATTACTTTTCACACAGTGCCAGTTGGTGTTGGTTAACTTTTTCATTAAATAAATCAAATAAGAAAAAAAAAAGTGTTATTTGTTCACTCAGGTTCCCTTTATCTAATATTATATTTTGTCTAAAGACCTGAAAACATCCAGTGTGACAAATATGCAATAATAGAGAAAATCAGGAAGGGGGCAAATACTTTTTCACGCCACTGTAACTGTATATATAAAACTATAACATACATTGTTTTGTAGTCTTCTCTTCATTTCTTTAAAAAACATGCCTTTCCAGTGACAATACCGCGATCCTGCAGACAGTACTTTCATTTTCAATACCGAAATGTAGCGTGACTGAGCGGTGCTCATTTTAGAAAGTCAAGCTGTTACATGAGTGAAAGTAAGATGCTGTGTTTAAAAAATTAGAAAAGTGAGTGCCTTTTATTAGATTCTGTCGGTTTTCCATAATAGTAGCTCCATGTCGATGCGGAGCGAATTGACAATAAGCGGCGAGGCAACAGCTGCTCTCGCCTCGGCTTCACGCTTCTAAAATTACCGACTCACTCATCTATCCTCGCTGCTTCCGCACACAATATGGAAGTACTATTAAAGAAAACCAACAGAAACTAATAAAAGGCACTCACTTTTCTAATTTTTAAACACAGTACGCCTTACTTTCACCACGTAACAGCTTCTCACTTTCTAAAATGAGCACCGCTCAGTCATGCTACATTTGGGCAATTAAAGTGACAGTCCTTACACACATACTTTTTGACACCAAAAGGACTACTAAAAGTTAAATTCATTTAAAATACAGTTTTTCACCAAAAAGTGTCACCTCTGCCAACATAACATTTAATTACCAACTACACAGAAGGACTACTCCCCAAAAAAAAATCTATAGCTATTTTATAAGATAGATATATTACTCTGAGGGTGAGTGCGCTTGATATACGCACGCCTTGTGGTTGACGCACTCGGCCTGCGCGCCTCGCAGGCACAACGCACACCAAGGCATATATCAGAGCGCCGCTCAACACTCAGAGTGGTATTTTAATACATATATACACACACACACGCACACACACACATAGACATACACTATGGTTGTAGGATAGCAGAAGGCAGAAGTGCCCATTTTTAGCTATCCCACTTCTCTGTGGTTGCAACTACATAGAAACATAGACTTTGACAGCAGGTAAGGACGGCTTGGCCCACCTAGTCTGCCTATTAACTATATAAGTAACTCTCATTAATGAATATATGTATACGTGTGTGTGTATGTATGTATATATGTGTGTATATATACACACACACACACACACACACACACACACACACACACACACATACACACTGTATATTATGGTAGCACGGTAGTGCTACCATAGTTAGGGTTGAGGAGCCATTTACATGTTAAACCCAAACTTTTGCACCTTAATAACTTTGCAACCATTTGACGGTTTTGCCTGAAATTTGGAATACACAATCAACACCTATACACCTTGGGATCTGCCAAGTTTCGTACCAGTCAGCTATGTGGCTGTGGAATTATTAAGCATGATCTTCGCATGCGTTTACGCTTTTTTGGGGGGAATTCTATGGTCGAGCCTACAGGTCGCATGGTTTGCGTGACCAGTCCAAAATCTTCAGGGAACGTGCAGCCAGGGTCCCCAATGTGCCTTTTGAAGATTTCTTGAAAAAATATTAAACGGTTCAAAAGTTATTCAAAAAAAAGTTCCCATTATAAGTCAATGGGAAAAGTTAACAAAAAGTTCGACGGTGTTGCAAATGCAGTTTTTACTTTCGCAAATGGCCCTTTTACTGTCTCAAATCTTCCATTTTGTTTTCAGTTGGTGATCAGAAAAATGCTTGGCATTTAAATTTGGGACCCTCTAGCAAACTAATTCTTTTTGTATTCACCTAGTCGGACCCTGAGGATGCTAGCCATGTCTTTGTTTTGGGGTAAAACACCCCAGAAATATGTTTTTCACATTTCTGGAAAAAGTACTTTCGCAGAAATACTTTACGCGCTGCGACACTATCGAATAAATTTGCAAAGCTTTCGTAAATTGCGACAGAACTTTTCTAGACTGTGGGAAAATGACAGCAATTCTTTGGCACCCCGCTGCAAAAGAACGGTTATGTGTTTTGGGCTGAAATTTGGAGGGAACACAGCTGACATCTCACAGATGTGCCTGTCAGTATTTCATTGAAAAAACAGTACACAGCAGCAAAGTTACGCCACTTCAAAGTTGACACTTTTTCCCATAGGATAACATTACAGCATCCGATGCATTGCAGCAATCCTTTGGCGCCCTACTGCAAAATAACGGTTCGGTCTTTTGGGCTGAAATTTGGAGGGAAGACAGCCAACATCCCACAGATGTGCCTTTTAGTGGTTTGGTGAAAAAATATTACAGGGAGCCAAAGTTATGGCACTCTGAACTTCTCTTTTTTTCCCATAGGATAACATTACGGCGTTCGCCGCGCCTTTCAGGGCCCGTATCTCGGAAACGGTGGAGATAGACCTTTTGTCAGAAATTCTTAGCCCCTAATGGGAGCTAAATACAAAACTAGCCAGGAAAGTCATAAATCATGTGGCTTTTAAATTTTTTTCTCGTCCCCACCCCAATGCGCACCCCAATGCTGGTTGGGGGGTAGGCTGGGGTCCGAGGGGGGTTTTCAACCCTAACACCGAATTTCTCACTTTTGTCACTGTGAAACAACCCTAACTGATGCACTGAATGGAGTTTTTGCCTCTAACGTGTGTGTGTGTGTGTGTGTATATGTATATATATATATATATATATATATATATATATATATATATATACTATATATATATATACAGTATGTGTGTGTGTGTGTGTATATATAATATATATATATATATATATATATATATATATATTATTCAACTTATGTGCTGGGATAAATGCCAGTGTAAAAGTAATATCTCTAGAAACCAGTGAAGATAACACTGATATTTTCATGTTTCTATACATCATCATATCTTAATACTCTATCGTCATCCTGTTATCTTTTAAACTCATCTACGTAATCTAAGAAATTCTATTGGTCCCCACAGGAAACTCAGCTGTTCTAAAGCTCTGCCTCTTAATTACCTGAACCCTCCTCTCCTACCAGCACGCCTCTTATATCTTGTTCAACCTGCCATCAATTTAAAGCAATCATTCATTTATCCTGTCATTTCTCTCTCCTCTCACTGAAAGAGTTTCATTCCCCATGTCCCAGATTTGTACCATCATTGAGTGCTTTCGATACATGACAGTAAGTAGCTCAGAAACATTTAAAATAATGCTCTGTCAGTGCAAAAGTTTAAAAATTCACTCTATTTTTATTAATTTTCCTGAGCTTTGTAAAAAACAATCTGCCAAGTACAAACACAAGAGAGAGAATGACTTGGCATGTTGACAGCTTCAGACAAGTGAAAGTGAGCACGAGTGAGTGTTACTATAGCAACACTCGCTCACGGTCACTTTCACTTCTCTCAAGCTGCCGACATGGTCTCTCTTTCTACTGTCACCGGCTTCTTCATAACACACCCAACAAGATTACTAAAAATGCAGTGGATTCGCAACAGGTTTGCACGGACACTGTCTTATTTTAAATGTTTGTAACCTACTCAATGTAATCTATTGAAACCGCTGTCACGCTTCTAATCTAGTAAATCAGTAATAAAAGTCAGTGAGACAAGGAAGAAATCACAGGACCAACCACCAGATAAGTTGCTTTAATAGCTTAATACATTTGTAAAACCCAGAGATTTTTCTCAGTGTACAAGAAGAGTCCCATCTTTTATATGTCTCCTGGTCCTCAGTGAAAACCCTTCCTTGTGCTACAGATTTATACCATTAAAACTTATACTCCCAGTGATCCCGGGGCAAAAGGCAATATCAACCAGATAACTTTAATAACTATGTTTTCACTAGTTATAGCAGGCCACAGTGGAGTGGGGAGGAGGATGGGAGTTAAAGCTACTGGTCCTGCCTGATAACTTCTGTGGAATATTGTTTTAAATACTGTAAGTGGTGGGTTGTCATGGGGAGGCAGGGCAAAACTTATGTGGGGGTCGTGTTGGGGGCCCAGCACATAAGTTGTATAAACAGAACATGACATGGCCTGACTGAAGATATCATATTTATCTTCACTCGAGGCCAATGACATCAAGATGTCTCATTTGTGGCTTCGCCACTCGTGAGATATCATTATATCATTGGCCTGTCATGAAGATAAATATATCTTCAGTCAGGCCATGTCATATCTATATATATATATATATATGTATATATATATATATATATGTATATATATATATATATATATATATATATATATATATATATATATATATGTATATATATGTAATATAAAATTATGTATTTCAATTATTTATGTTACCAGGCAACACATCGTTGAGCGAGCTCATATACAAGATGGTCCTGGGAGGACAGATACGTGCATAAGTACAATAGGCAGTGTAGAAACATAGAATAGCAACTAACGTGTTATACAATAGAGCATAAATGCAATGAAACAGTAGCATAGGATATGAGCAGACCTAAAAAGAACATTTGAGCATCATAGACTAAACTATATAGGATATAAGCAAACATAAAAGATACATCTGAGCATCATACACTAAACTGCAACCTTATCTGAGGTACCATCGGGTATTCTAGGCAACTAAAAAAGACAAGAAAAAAAGTATTTTTTGTAACTAAGAGTAAGTGCTTGGAGGGTATACGTAGGAAGTAGAGAAGAGGATAGATGGACGGGGGTAAGGAAAAAATGGTGGTGGGAAAGGTAAAAAGGATGTGGGGTAAGGATTGGACATAGAAGTAGCTAGTAGATACAGATGGAAGGATGGGGAAGACATAGAGGTGGGTAGCAAAACAATGCAGGAGGGAGGGAGAGTTAAAGGGTTAAGCATTTTCCAAGGAATGTAGAAGTAGAATGGGGGGGGTATGCTGTGGGTAGGTAAAATGATCAGGCGGTGTTGGTTATTCTGTCCAGATTGTTAGACATTTGGGAATAGCATTTGCATGTTTCGCATAACACACTGTGTAGCAGAGATTTAAAGGTATGCCGACCCAATGGCGACACCAACACAGCAATCTACCAACCAGTCGACAAAACTGACAGGTTGCTGAGAGGTCACTGTGTTGGTGCGCCCGACACAGGGGCACACTGTCTCCTGGCCCTGCCCCCCCTTCACGAATCAACTCCAATTTGAGTTGAAATCCTAATTATGAAGTGCCCGAGCCGGGCCCTCATGAAATGTGGGGGCAAGCCCTGATGAAAAGGACGGAGATAAACGGGACTTATGTCAACACCAACTTGCGGTCGACATAAATCCTGTCGATAAGATGTCAGTCGACAAAAGTGATGTTGAACTGGCATCACAGAGCCAGATTTAAACATGGAAATTCCAGGTATTTGGGTAAGTCTGAGTGACTTCTGGAGAGAGTTCCATAAAGAGAGGAGAGCAAATCTGACAGATGAGGTGCTATGGTGTGTTCTAGCCTTCGGTACGTCAAAGGTGACAAGGGAAGCACGCCTCAGACAATAGGACCCTTGTATCCATTGAAAGAGTTCAGTAATATATAAAGGCAGTTTATTTGAAATGGCGGTATGGATCCAGAGAGAAGCATTTCTTAGCCTCCTGTCACTGAGGGAGGGCCAGCCTAACATTGTATACAATGAACAATGATGTATGTTGAAGGGAGCATTTGTGATAAAACAAAGTACCTGGCACAGTAATAGAAGGTATCCAGTTTGGCTAGTGCAGCTTTTGTGCAATGACTTTAGATAATGTCCCCATAGCCTAATGATGGAAGAAATGAAGCTTGGACCAACTTTATTTTGGTTTCATGATTAAGGAGGTCTTTGATAGGATAGAATAAGCCCAACTTCTGTCATAATTTTTTGGAAAGCTCATCGATGTGATATAAGAAACTGAGCTTCCTGTCGATCCAAAAGCCCAAATACTTGAACTTATCTGCTTTTCCAAGGGCTCACTGAGGAGAGTTCGAATCTTCAGCACCTGAATACTAAGCACAGATTTCGTTGAAAGTGTAAATGCAGAAATGAACACAACTTCGGTCTTTTTTGCATTCAAAAGAAACTTCAACCGTGGAAGATTTTGCTGAAGGATATCGAAATCACTGTATAGCTCTGCACAAACAAGCTCAAGTGTAGGCTTACCTGTATAGAGTACCGTGTTATCTGCGAAAAGATGTACATTTCCCATATTGATTTTCATGTCTGTCTTATTTCTGTAAATGGCAAAAAGAAGTGGTCCCAAGATAGACCCTTGTGGCACTCCTCTTGGAAGAAATTTTAGAGATGAGAGGTTTGTGCCTTAACTTATTCTTTCCTGATGATCAGATAGGAGGTAAACCATGTCATGGCAAAGTTGTTTTTATATATGTATGTATGTATGTATATATATATCCCTCTACAAATGTGGGTTCCCAAAAAGTCTTCCTTGAGCTTGCCTAAATGCTCACTGCCAAGCTGGTGTCCTGCGTTTTTAGCAGTTTAAATGTGATTGCCAGAGAGTGCCTGTATAGCCTCTGTGTACTGTCTCTTTAAGAGCTGCCTAGATTGCAGTCATAAGTAATCTGAGAGGGAGCACTGTTAGGGAGAAGAGAATCAGTTTGGACTGAATCAGAGTTTGTGAGAACAAAGTAAGCCAGAGTTGTGACCAGGATCAACCTGAAGAAGACCGAAGATTTTGCTGAATGCGATTGGCCTGTCAGGATTTGCAGCTGCTTTTGAATCCCCAGTTTATGCAGAGACTTTGCAATCGTGACCGGAAAGTGGTTCGCCTGGTACAGTAGAATTTCTTTACATATAAATGTGCTGTGTGTTGTTAGTGGGTTGTGATTTGGTTCCCCGTTGCGTGAACTGTGTTCTGCTTGCTGGAAGCTGTATCTAGCCCAAAATGGACTGTATCCGAATCTGTCTCCATTTGGCCGGGGCCTTGCCACACTGGCCCAGCCAGACTATCCGCTGCACAGAGAAAGCCATCGACGAGAGACTTGCCTGGGGATCAGCCCACTGCTCCACACTTGAACAGGAACGATGCCTCGGCGAATCGTGTGGGTCCTGCTTCTCCTGGCACTCCAGATCAACCACCTGCAGTCTCAATTTTCGTCCAGCCTGTGTCCAGTCTTGGGTATCGTGAGTAATCATCAGGGTAGCTCCCTGCAACAACAGCCTAATCTAAAAGTGTGTCATCTGATTGTCTTGTTGTTTCTTTTCACGGACTGAGCCCTCCGGTTCCAGATTACAATTAATGTGTGTGTTGCATATTGTTTTCTTCCATCACAGGGCCCCAACCAGCTGCAATGTTCCTGGCTAGCCCACCGTTCTCCATCTGGGTACCCAGGGTGTGTGACTATTTATGGACCTTATAGTGCATGCATAACTGTTTGATTAATACAGCCTTTAAGCAAATTAACCTGATTACGCCCCTCCCTTGTTCAAGTCCCCTAAATGAATCAGATCTAACTCTTTTTTTGCATTTACCCTGACTGTGGTTCCAGTTTGTGCAAGAGTACTGTACTGCTGTTATTTGCTGTGTTTAACCTTGTTTTACAGGGGGTCCCCAGGGCCGAGCCAGAGGAAAGCCCTTGTGGTAAGTGCAAACAGTGTGGGTACTTGTGTGATGTATTGGGGTATTGTGAAAGTGATTATTGTGTATTGTTCCAGCCACTAGTAAAGAATGAGGGGGATTACAGTGTCCCAGAGGGATGTGCCCAGGTTAGCTTGACCACTACCAACCTTGACCTCTGGGTGGAGGCACCCGTTTCAGAACTCAGGCCCCTTAACCTGCTACTAGCTAAGCAGGCAGGGGTAGTAGCCCTTGGGATAGCGCCACCTAGGGGTTACATCTTGTAGGCTCACTGCTGGGATTTTGTGTCTTCTAGTGGCTGCAAATTATGAATTATTGTTAAAGATTAATGGCTACCCCAGTAGAAATGGCTGTACACCAGTTGGTGGGGTGGTGTACTGGGCAGAAGAGCGACCCCAAAATGCTCTACTTATACTGGATATTCCCTGGGTACCAGTAAGGACACTGTACAGGAGCACTCTCCAAAGTTGAATGTTTAAAAAACCCTGTGGTGGTGGGTCGACAGGCTGATTTGATCGCCAAACTTTCATAGCCTTGTTAGAGTGTAGTGACCTCGTGGACAGCTCTAAAGTTCCACAGACTGCTACCCCAGAAGGGTTCCAGCTGCCTGAGAGTGATAACAAAAGACAGTAAAGACCCCAGGAGGATGAGCTCACCATTATCTGAGACTTTTGAGGAGAAATTTGCTAGTTGTTGCTGGGGGAAGGGAAAACCATAGAAAACTTTAAGAAACTATTCCTGCCACCTGGGGGTGTTCCTTCCCCAACACCCCCTCCCACTCCAGCACCTGTTACTGCCCTGCCTTCTGTGCCCATGCCAATGCTGGCCCCTATATCTGTACCTGCCATTAGTCACGACTCCTACCGAAGGCTGAGAATCTTCTTGGGCACCCTCCCCACCCCCCAAGGGGAGGATGACTGGGAGACAGGGATAGACTATGTTGCCCCCTTGGTCCCAGTGGCAGTGTGCAGAGATAAGAAGTGGAAAGGAATCATAGAAAGTTTGAGGGGTCCCACCCTCAAAGCCATTCAATTTTTGAGGTCCACAAACCCTGATGCATCTGCTCAGAAGTACCTATCTGCACTCAAAGGCAATTTTGGGAGCATTGAGTCAGGGAAGAATTTGATGTGGAAATTCTGAGGTACCAAACAATGGAAAGGGGAAAGTTTGTCTGCGTATGTTACTCGACTAGAAAGAGCTTTGCAGAAAGCTTACTGGAAAGGTGGGGTAGCCGTCAGTGACTTGAACCATGTGAGATTGGGGCACATACTGCAACATGCAAAGCATTCTAAATTGCAGATCCTCCAGTTAAGGCTCCAGGATAGGAGAGGTAACCCACCTGACTACTGTAACTTGATAAAAACTCCAGGAGGTTGAAGGAGAAGAGGGAGATTGCAATTATGGGGTGACTGCAGCTCAAGTGATCATGGCACGGAAGGCCTTCGAAATGGAGACCACTAAAGGTGTCTCCGTGGGCTAAGCGGTGGGGAGTGGAGTTGCTGAAGGAAGTCAGAAAGGTACAACTGGATGTTCTCACTGAGGTATCCCCTGTTGACAAAGACCCTGGCCCCTGTCAGGATGTGACTGCCATGGGGGTGGTGGTGCATCCTCAGGCATCCGCTACTGAGGGTGGCTTTTCGGCAGAGCTCAATGAATTGACTGCCACCCTAAAGGAACTTTTGAGACATGGCACACTATCAGCAGGAGCCAGATCACAATCTCCCATCGGTGCTCTAGCATCCCCTGCAATGCTGTCTCCAAGGATGCCCCGAGATCCTGTCATTTGTCACAGTTGTGGCAAGGATGGTCACATGAAGAGGGAATGCCGTTCTCAGAGGGACTTAGAGAGAGTGGTGAACCAGCTTCATGGAGAGCTTCGGAAAACGAGTCAGTGGTCAAGGGGTGCATGAAATGACCACAATAAAAGCTTTGGCCATCCTAACTCAAACCCCTCTGTGGCTAAATCGTCTGTCCAGGCCCCTACTGTTGTCCCTCCAGACTGGTCCAAGATAGTGGGCCCTTCAATGGAGACTAATGTGGCTGTGAATGGTATTCCTACTTGGGCTGTGCTTGACAGTGGGTCACAAGTGACCATTGTGTTTCAGGACTGGTATGACAAACACTTACTGTATCTGATGTGCCCTTACAATCCTTGGAGGGCCTACATGTGTGGGGCTGAGCGACAAGTCTTATCCATATCTAGGATATGCCCGCCTCAGGTTGTCTCTTCCTGCAACTGTCACTGGTGTAGAGGAGCAAGTAGAGACACTGGCCTTAGTGTGTCCCCCACTGGACTGTATGATGGGGTCTCCTGTTAATTGGGACAAGCGCCTATATGTTTGGGAGACTGGCACAACCCTGTCATGAGAAACAAGGGTGACAGACTGGGAGGGCCTTGAGAATTCCATCTCTGATCAAGAGGGCCTATGATTTGCAACAGAAACCCATGAAAGTAGACCAGGATGAAGCTGTGGGGATTGTGTGGAAGAAGGGCCCGATTCAATGGTATTGGCCCTAATGCCCAGTATACCATTCAAGGAGAGGTCCGCCTCCGGAAAGATGTCAAGAACAAAATACTGATGTTGGATCGCAGGCGATGGAAAATTGCCAGAAGGATTATTGGTCAAGCCTAGCATCTTGCCTGCTCATGCCCATGCCTATGCATGATGAGTGATGGTCCAGATTCACAATATGTGAGATCGGGAGATCTGGGTGAACAGAGGGTGCACCCTAGGTATGGTACACTGTGCAGACACTACAGTATTGCCCAGCAACAAGCACCCTGGTGAGAAGGAGAGAGTGGCCCCAGACTTGTTCGACTTTGGTGACTCCCCATTGCCAGCTGAATGGAAGGCTAGAATTAGCAAGAGACTTGCCCAGAGAGACCAAGTGTTTTCATTGAAGGAATGGGATGTGGGATGTGTCCAGGGTGCAGAGCATCACATATGCCTGCACGATGAATGGCAATTTTGAGAGAGGTCCCGACGCCTAGCCCCAGCAGACATAGAGGATGTGAGAAGACACCTGGAGGAAATGCTCGCTGCTGGCGTGATACAAGAATCCAGGAGCCCATACACCTCTCCCATTGTGGTTGTGCATAAGAAGAATGGGTCTATGAGGATGTGTGTTGATTATCAAACTCTGAACCAGCGGACCATCCCAGACCAATACACTATGCCTTGTATACATGATGCCCTGGACTGCTTGAATGGGAGCAAATGGTTCTCGGTGTTGGATCTTCGCAGTGGATACTACCAGATCCCAATGGCCCCAGAAGACTGTGAGAAAACAGCCTTCATCTGTCCATTGGGGTTCTATGAGTTTCTGAGGATGCCACAGGGGATATTGGGTGCCCCGGTCACCTTTCAGCGACTGATGGAACGTGCGGTGGGAGATATGAATTTGCTGGAATGCCTTGTGTACTTGGACGATGTCATTGTGTTTGGGAGCACCTTAGAGGAGCATGAGAACTGAATGTTTAAAGTCCTAGACTGACTGGAAGACTTTGGCCTCAAGCTGACCATTGACAAGTGCCAGTTTTTTCCAAACCTCCGTGAAGTATGTGGGGCACATAGTATCTACAAAAGGGATAGAGACCGATCCCAGTAAGGTTGAAGCACTGACTACTTGGCCCCAGCCACATAATCTGAAAGAACTACAACATTTCCTGGGGTTCTGTGGCTACTACTGCAGGTTCATAAAAGACTATTCCAAGGTGATACGCCCACTCTTGAACCTTACCCAGGGTTACCCTCCTACCAATCGTAAATACAAAAAAGGGGCTGTTGAAGAACCAGAAAAAGTATACTTCCACCCAGGTGAACTCTTCGGGCCCCGCTGGATGCCCGACTGTGAAGCAGCCTTCCATGAGATCAGATACCAGCTCACCCATGCCCCCATCCTCGCCTATGCTGACCCCACCAAACCCTATGTGCTGCATACGGACGCTAGTCTGCAGGGTCTAGGAGCGGTGCTGTATCAAGACTATGAGGATGGCCTGAGACCAGTAGCTTTCACCAGTAGGAGCTTGACTCCGTCTGAACTAAACTATCCTGTGCATAAGTTGGAGTTCCTTGCACTAAAATGGGCCATCATTGACCAGTTTCATGAATACCTCTATGGGGCAAAGATACTGGTGAAGACTGACAATAACCCGTTGACCTATGTACAGACTTCAGCTAAGTTAGACGCCACTGGGCACTGTTGGCTTTCTGCATTATCAACCTATGATTATGCTGTCAAATACAGACCAGGCCTGAACCATATTGATGCTGACACCCTATCACGAAGGCCCACTTCCAAGAGTGATTGGGTCAGGCTGTCTGAACCTGACATTCGAGCATTGTGCCAAAAGTTTGATAGAGATGAACAGATGTCTGTGGACAAAGTAGACTGTTTAGTACCTTGCTTGGGCCCTTCTGACACCTGCATACCAGCTGCTTATTGCCAGTTTTCTGCTCTAGATATTAGCACTACCTCAGTTTGACAGTGACAGCATTCAGTGGGCTCCATCCCAAGAGCCTATGATTCAGACAGAACTTGATGCCCTTCGTGCAGAGAAAGATGTGTCCAAGTTGCGCTCCTCTGACTTGTGAACTGCTTTATTGTTTAAAGAAGGCCCCAGGTTGAAGCTGCTTAATCGGCTGTTGTATAGAGAGACAATAGATTGGGGTGGCCAAGTAGACAAGCAACAATTGGTCATACCCGAAGCCTTCAAAGATTTGGTTCTGAGGTCCCTCCACAATCATATGGGCCACCTCAGTATCGACCGGACCCTTGACCTAGTATGATCTCTATTCTACTGGCCCAAGATGGGGGACAATGTTGAGCACCATCTAAGGACTTGTAGTCACTGCCTACAGAGAAAAGCCCTGCCTCAGAGGGCTATCCCCCCTTGTCAACATTAATACCAGCACCCCAATGGAACTAGTCTGCGTAGACTTCTTGAGTTTAGAGCCTGATCAGTGAAATATTGGCAATGCATTAGTGGTTATGGATCATTTCACATGGTATGCACAAGCTTTTCCCACCAAAGATCAAAATGTGTCCACCATGGCCAAGGTGTTGGTGGAAAATCTCTTCGTCCACTATGGTGCTCTCCAGCGGATTCATTCTGATCAAGACAGAGACTTTGAGAGTCGGCTAATCAAAGAAATGCTCTCTCTATGGGGGATGCGAAAGTCAAGAACCACCCCCTGTTACCTGCAGGGAGACCCTCAACCAGAACGTTTTAACCACACCCTTCCAGACATGCTGAGCACCCCCCACCCAAAAGACAAGCATAAATGGAGCCAGCAGATTAGCACCTTGGTACACGCATACAATTGCATGGAAAATGATGCTACTGGGTTCTCCCTCTGCTGCCTCATGTTAGGGAGAGAGGCCCGGCTGCCAGTTGATGTGTGTTTTGGGGTCTCTCTCCAGATGGGGTCCGAGCTGAAAACTACTTGCAATATATACAAAAACTGAAAGCTCAATTGAACCATGCCTATCAACTGGTCCAGACAATGGCTGCCAAGAGAAATCTAGCCAACAAAGAGAGGCATGATAAAGTAAAGGCTCAAGAGCTTCGACCTGGAGACTGTGTGTTGTTACGCAATTTGGGACTGCATGGTAAACACAAAATTGCTGATCGGTGGCACCATCTTCCCCATGTAGTAGTGGGAAAGTTGATTCACCTGTGTACAAGGTGCACCCAGAGAACAACTCCAGAGCTGTCAAGACCATGCACCGTAACCACGTGCTACCTATTGGCCAAGTCATGAGTGAGGCTGAACCCTCAGAAATTGAGCCCCCTGGGTCAGTGACTCATGCTGCTGCAAGAAAGAGACAGTCAGCCTACCCCAGTGGTCACAGAATTAAGGTTTCCTCCGCAGCAGGTCCAGAATGATAGACTATCAGTCCACTTCTGATGAAAGTGAATGCGACTGTGCCTATTAACCCTCTTATGAACTGAGTCAGCTGTTTCGAGTTAACCCCATCATTAATTGTGGGGATGAAGCTGGGCCTTCTGGACTGCCTAACCCCCCAGCTTTGTCCTTGGAGCCAGTGCTCCCTGAAAATGAAGTGCAAAGTATCATGTCTGAAGATGCTGAGTCTCTGTGTATTGTGGAACTGTATGATTTTCCTGAGGGAGGGGCTGACGGAATGAGTCTTTCTTGTGACATACCAGAATTTAAAGAACACCATGAGAGTGCTGACAACCCCTTTAGTGCCTCAAAGTTTGATTGTGACTGAGCCTTCTGAAATGAGTCAAGTGTTGTAGAAACAGAGCCTGCAGAGCAAGGAACTGACAGTGCCCCAAGTTTGGACATTCCTATCCAGGCAGAGGCACTCCTCACAAGTGACGAGAGTCCCCAGACCAGTGCTGAGAGTACAGAGACTGTAGTTGTCCCCTCAGAAAGACTGGCCGAGCTGTCAGCCAGTAGTATACTTCAGTTATGATTCTCCTGGGAGGCCAGTGGTTGCCTCTCAATGTGGTGCACAAAGGTGTTTATGTCTTATGAAGCTCACTGCCCAAATTGAGCCTGACAGCCAATTCAGGTTACTTGTCTTTCCCTCTCGCCATGGTGCCCCCACCCACTCTAGCCCCAAGTTAGCTGATAGGAAGGGCCCCTCTTGCATTGTTTAAGGTACAAGAAGTTATTACCTGATTCAGTATAGTAATGTTCAATTTACCTGTGTGAAATATGCACAATGTGTTGTCAGAATGGTTATAGTATCATAAGGTGTAGTGAATATTTATAGTAAAGTAATAAGTTTATGTTAACTTATGCATGATGGTACAGACTTGATGTGGACACCAAGTTTTCTCCAGGCAGGGAAGGGTGTAGCCCCACTACAAATGGGGGTTCCTGAAAAGTCTTCCTTGAGCTTGCCTAAATGTTCACTTCCAGGCTGGTGTCCTGCGTTTTTAGCAGTTTAAATGTGATTGCCAGAGAGTGCCTGTATAGCCTCTGTGTCCTGTCTCTTTAAGAGCTGCCTGGATTGCAGTCATAAGTAATCTGAGAGGGAGCTCTGCTGAAAGATGTAACTATATGCTGAAAATCATTTAGAGTGATAATGATAATGTAGTTTGTCTAACCTGCCTTCTTTGCAGCAAGGACTCATAGGTACAGTAGGTACAGAGCTTTAATAGACAAAAGTCCTTTTGCTGCCATATCAAGAATATTCCACTATTTTATGCTCAATGAGATAGTTGTCCAGTCTGCTCTTAAATGTGTTCATGCTATCATTAGCCACTACCTCCAAGGGGAGCATGTTCCAAATATTAGTTATTCTCAAGTTAGCCAGGATTTCCTTTTCCTTAATCTTGGACATTCCACTTCTAGTTGAAGGGGATGGGCCCTTGTGCTGTATGTTAATTTCCTAAAGTTTAGCCCCAGTAGTTCCCATAACCCAGGGTCTATAAGGGATTTAAAAATCAAGCACATATCATCCCTTAGTTGCCTATATTCCAATGAATAAAGGCCCAAAATATTTAATTTAGTTTTGTAGTCCTGTCCTTTTGCCTCCACTATATTACGAGTAGCCCTACACTGTACTCTCTCAAGTGCGTCTATTTCAGTTTTCCCATCAGGAGACCAAAACTTGGTGCAATACTCCAAATGTGGTGTCACCAAGGAGGTGTACAGGGGCGACATCGCATCCCTATTTCTACATTTTATATGTTTAATAATACAGTGTAGAATACCACTGGATTTCTTAATGACCCGGTTTACAATGTATCTTAAAAGGTAAGTCTTTTGTTATCATGATACCCAGCTCGCTTTGTTGCTCCACTATGTTTAGTGTCTGTCCACCAAGTGCATATGTCATGTTACCATTTGATCTCCCAAAATGCATAACACAACATTTATCATTATTAAAAGTCAGTTTTTTATCCAGTGCCCACTTTTCCAGATCACCCAAGGCTTCCTGAAGATTTGCTACATCTTCCAGGCTATCAACTATACTATCTACTCTGGTGTCATCCGCGAATTTGGATACCCGTACTCCAGTGTCTGTTTTCATTGAGGCAATATACACATTAAATAAACAAGGCCCCAAAACGGAGCCCTGTGGCACCCCCGCTAGTCACCTCTGCCCAAGTGGAACATGTACCACTTACACAGTTACAATCAGTTAGTTTATCGAGCCATGCTTCTATCCATTTAGTTACGTTGCCCCCCAATCTGTGATCAATTAAAGCATCAATTAGTTCTCATGAGATACCTTATCAAAAGCTTTGGAAAAATCCAGATATATCACATCCACTGAGTGCTTTTGGTCTAATGCTTTACTGACCCCTCCGTAAAACTCAAGGAGGTTTGTCTGACATGATCTTCCCCCTTATAAAACCATGCTGCACTGGGTCGGTTTGTTCTGTTTCATCAAGGTACTGAATAATATGATCTTTAATAATACCTTCTTGGATTTTACCCAAAACTGAAGTCGGGCTAATAGGCCTGTAATTTGCCACCTCATGCCTCCTCCCCTTTTTATGGATAGGCACCATCAGTGCCTGTTTCCATGCACCCAGGACCAACCCCTCATCCAAAGATCTTTGGTAAATAGCCGTAACTGGACCAGCCAAAATCTCTGCCATCTCCTTGAGTATTCTCGGATGCAGCCCATCTGTGCCCTGAGATTTATTTTGATAGATTTTCAGGAGCCTATTTAGAACCTCTTCCCTTGTGATCTGTAGGTCAATATCATGTACTGAGTCCAGATGTGCTAATTTAGGGTAAGTTTTGTTGTTGAATCCGGATGTAAAAAAGCTATTATAATACTGAGCCATTTGAAGCTGGTCAGTAACCATATTGCCATCATTTCCTTGTAATGGTCTGAAAGATCGACTTGTACCCCTCTTGTTATTGATGTAAGCATAGAAGGATTTATAATTATCCTGGACCTTCTTTACAACACTCAGTTCGTATGTTCGTTTTGCATTAGAAATACACCTTTTTGTTTGTTAAAGCGGCAGTTTATAAGAATCCCAGCATATACTACTGCCAGATTCCTTTGCCCTTTTAAATGCTTTGATTTTCTTATTAATCAATTTCCGCACAGATGGAGTCATCCACTCAGGCGCATTTTTGTTGTTACCTACCTGGCTGTTAACTAACGGGGTTAAGGTTTTTGTTAGGGAAGACACCTTATCCACTAGGAGGTCCCACATAAGATGTAATGGTTTATCCCAAAATTCCTCTTCTCACTTCCATGTTTTTAGGGAACACTTCATACTATCATAATCAGCTTTATTATAATTATATTTAATTGTCTTTCCTTTTATATTACCCAACCTTGTTCCAAAGGAAAAGTAAACCATGGAGTGGTCGCTAGACCCAAGTGGGGGGGGGGGAAGGGGACCTTACAATCATTTATATTTTCTGTTAAATTACTTAGAACCAGATCTAGAATATGGTTATCCCTTGTATTAGATGTCACCAACTGATTCATTCCTGCTAACAAAAAAGTTTCTAAATAACGTGACTCGGTTTTGGTCTTGGGCTGGAGTGTATCCCAGTTTATGCCAGGGCGATTTAAGTCTCCAATAAGGACATTGCTTTTGGTATCACCAATTGTATTAATAAAATCTAGCAATTGAGCTTCTTCGTCCACGGGGACTGAGGGAGATCTATATATCAAACCTATGTTAATAATTTCTGAGTGTGGGGGGGATATTGTCTTGTTTATCCCCACCATTTGGCTTGGGACTGCGAACTGGACCAATCAGTTCTGGTACGACCTAAAATGGAGCTGGACTACAGGAGCTGTCTGGAGTCAAAATCTGTAGGAATTGTAGTTTTGGGTTTTTTTGAGCCTTTTTGCACCTATGGGGGAGCCTTTGTTGTGACTGACAGGAGGGTCAGCCAACCGAACCTTTGGATCTTGGGGAAATTCCCAGGCTTGCTGCAGTTTGAGTCAGATCTAAGCTGGGAGCTGAAGAAGCAACAGCTCAAGACAGTCTCTGTGGAAAGACCTCAGTTTTGGCCTGCATGCCTGCCTGCTGCCCCTGAGAGGGAGAAGATAACCAGTTCGACTGCATCCAAGTTTGTGAGAACGAAGTAAGCCACTGAGTTGTGACCAAGATCAACCTGAAGAAGACCGAAGATTTTGCTGAATGTGATCAACCTGTCAGGATTTCCAGTTGCTTTTGAATCCCCGGTTTGTGCAGAGACTTTGCGATCGTGACTGAAGAGCGGCTCGCCTGGTGCAGTAGAATTTTCTTACATGTGAATGTGCTGTGAGTTGTTAGTCAGTTGTGATTTGGTTCCCACTGTGTGAACTGTGTTCTGCTTGCTGGAAACTGTATGCAGCCCAAAACGGACTGTATCTGAATTTGTCTCCATTTGGCCGGGGCTTTGCCACACTGGCCCAGCCAGACTACCTGCTGCACAGAGAAAGCCATCGATGAGAGACATGCCTGGGGATCAGCCTCCTGCTCCACGCTTGAACAGGAATGATGCCTCGGCGAATCGTGTGGACTCTGCTTCTCCTGGCACTCTAGATCAACTACCTGCAGTCTCAATTTTTCCAGCCTGTGTCCAGTCTTGGGTATCATGAGTAATCATCAGGGTAGCTCCCTGCAACACCCTATTCTAAAAGTGTGTTATCTTCATGAACTGAGCCCTCTGGCTCTGGATTATAATTAGTGTGTGTGGTGCATGTTGTTTTCTTCCATCACAGGGCCCCAACCAGCTGCAACGTTCCTGGCTAGCCCACTGTTCTCCATCTGGGTACCCAGGGCATGTGACTGTTTATGGACCCTGAAGTGCATACATAACTGTTTGATTAATACAGCCTTTAAGCAAATTAACCTGATTACGCCCCTCCCTTGTTCAAGTCCCTTAAATAAATCAGATCTAACTCTTTTTTGCATTTACCCTGACTGTGGTTCCAGTTTGTGCATGAGTACTGTACTGCTGTTATTTGCTATGTATAACCTTGTTTTACAGGGGGTCCCCATGACCGACCCAGAGGAAAGCCCTTGTAGTAAGTGCAAACAGTGTGGGTACTTGTGTGGTGTATCAGAGGTATTGTGAAAGTGATTATTGTGTATTGTTCCGGCCACTAGTAAGGAAAGGGGGTTACAGTGTCCCAGAGGGCTGTGGCCAGGTTAGCTTGACCACTACCAATGCTGACCTCTGGTTGGAGGCACCCGTTTCCAAACTCATCCCCTTAAACCTGCTACTAGCCAAGCAGGGAGGGGTAGTAGCCCTTGGGATAGCGCCACCTAGGGGTTACACATATATGCCATAGGTGTAGACAATATATCCATTACATAAATCCTGATATTTGAGCTACTGTGCACATAAGTAAGGCTTAAGCCATGAGAAAGGATGGGTCTACTGAGGAATGAATCCATGGGGGGGGGTTGGGGCACGACCCAACCATGGATTAATTCCACAGTAGACCCATCCTTTCAAGTGGTTTAATTCTCTTGAACATGGCAATGATTATATGACTGATAGTCTCTGAATAAATGAGAACAGACAGAGTGATTTAGTTTCAGAATGCTATATGCTGAGCTGTTAAACATGGTGTACATACAGTACAAAACAATTAGAACACATCTATTAAAAATATCCACTATTTAAGTTTTGCAAAAATAGTTTTCATTACAAGCTTTAAACTTTCTAACAGCAAAACATATTTTAAAACTTTTCAAAATCTTGCAGTTCACTTTCTACGCTAGGTTCTTCAATTTTCATCTGTGTGTATTACAAGATGTGGGTTGCACTGCATGATTGGAGTGTGCTAGGGTAGAGCTTCATGTTTTGTTCCTACAGTTCCTTGGCAGACCAGTAGGTGGCTGTGAAACAATGCCAGTAGCACAACACTCTTTTTCTAAATGTACTGAATTGAGCTAATCTGAAAAACTTTCATAGACCAGTGCTATTTTTCTGAGTATTAACTACACTTTGTTTTCCTCTCTACCATATTAATTTTCATGTGAAGTGCTCAGACACATAATGTTATTCAGTGGGCCCAGAATGCATTGCACCAAAGTTGCTTACATAGCAGTGAATTACGTGTGATTTTAACAGTATGTAAATGTTCAGTTCTGAAAAAGTATTGTCACAGCATAATTAACAGTGTATGTCAAGCTGAACTGTAGTATGTTTAGTAAGTCATACAGATATGTACCAGTGACAAAATAAAACGATGTTGAAAAGTGAAAACCCTGTGCCAGAAATAAAAAAAAAGTGATCAGAAGAAACATGTTTCTCTTTATCTTCTGTTATGCATTAATGCTTACTTGTATACTGTTTTTGTCTATGGTGGATTGCCAAGGTACTACATCACAAACATGGTCTACTTGGGAATTAGACCATGGTTGATGTAGTACCACCTGTTATATTTAGGCCAATGGAAATTCAATATTTCAGTCTGCAGATTTATGCCATGTTACAAATTTCATTTATGTACATAGTTACTATGTTACTTTGTCAAACTATTCCAGAGGAATAGAGATAAAGGGAAGGCGGCGGCAGGCGGGGGTTTGCCATTTATGTAAGGGTAGGGATCAGATGTAATAGGGAGGAAGGGGAGGAGAGCAGGTCGGATGTAATCCATCTGCAACTATACAGCCAGAAAGGACCAGATCTGTCTGGGGATTTATAGACCTCCGCCCAGAAGGAGGACATTGACAGGGAACTGGGGAGCAGATAAGAGGCATAGTGGCCAAGGGAGCACAGTGGTGGTGGAGATTTTAATCTACCAGGGTGGATTGGGCATTCCAGCAACCACTTGCACCAGGGAGCAGATCCTCCTGAAGTGTTCCAGGATGGCTTCCTTATCCAGAGGGTAATGGAGCCAATGAGGGAGGGGAATATACTAGACCTGGTACTGGAGGATGGTGAACAGGTCGGGGATATATGGGTGGAGGAACCTCTACCAAGCAGTGACCACTGCACAGTGTGGTTCTCAATCAGTCTGGGTAGGGAAGTAGCCACTACAAAAACTAGGTCCTAGACTTCAAAAGGGCGGACTTTGGCAGGATGGGACACAAATTGGAAAGTCATACGGCAAGCATCCACCCAGAAATAGACATGGAACAAAAATGGTCAGTCATCAAGGCAGGACTGACTGAAGCCACTAAAACTTGTGTCAAGAGCCAGAGCAAGAAAGCCAGGACCAAGAAACCAAGTTGGATGAGTAGAGGTGGTGGAGAAGGTGCGGGAGAAATGCATTTAGGATCTACAAGAGATCCAACAGGGCAGAAGACAGAAGTATGTGAAGAAATCCAGAGAAGTGAGCAGAGTGGTAAGGGCAGCAAAGGTGGCTAGGGAACGGTGGTTAGCGCAGGGGATCAAAGAAGGAGAAAAGGATTTCTTCAGCTATATCAGAGAGAAGAGGAAGAGCAAGGATCACATTGTTAGGATCAGGAGGGGAAGTAGGTGGGTAGAAAAGGGGGCTGAGCAGGCAGAAGTACTTAATGAATACTTCTGTTTGGTCTTCAATAAGGAGAGGGATAGGCCCATACCTGAGAAGAAGGGCAAGGTGGGAGAGGGTGGAAGAGACGCAACCATGGAGAACTCATGGTGGAAATGGTGAGGGAGGGCCTAAAGTCCCTGAAGGTGGACAAGGCACCTGGTGCAGATGGAGTCCTCCCCAGGGTGCTGAGAGAGTTGGCAGAGGTCCTGGCAAGGCCATTGGCAGATGTTCAATACCCTCTCTGGACTCAGGGTGCATGCCCAGGGACTGGAGGGAAGCACATGTGGTATCTCTCCATAAGAGTGGACCCAGGGCTAACCGGGAATTACATACCAGTAAACCTTACTGCAATTGTGGGAAAACTGATGGAGACAATCCTCAAGGAAAGACTGATGCAATTTCTTGGAGATAAAAATCTTCAGGATAGCAGGCAGAATGGGTTTGTCTCAGGCAGATCCTGTCAGATGAACTTGGTTAATTTTTACGATTGGGTTACGAGGGCACTGGACAGGGGACATGTGGTGGATGTCCTCTACTTGAATTTCAGCAAGGTCTTTGACTCGGTGCCAAACGGTAGGATGATCTGCAAGTTGAAGAGTCTGGGAGCGGGGAAGAAACTGGTAAGATGGGTCAGGAATTGGCTGCAGGGTAGACAGCAGAAGGTAATAGTGGGGGCATCTGAACCCAGGGCAGTAACAAATGGTGTACCACAGGGCTCAGTGCTGGGACCGGTTCTGTTTAACATTTTCGTAGCAGACATTGCAGTGGGGATTAAGAGCAAGATCAGTCTCTTCGCAGATGATACAAAGATTTGTGCCACGGTAGATGGGGGAGGGAGCAAAAGTACTTCAGGAGGATTTGATAAAATTGGAGGAATGATCTCACACTTGGCAGCTTGGTTTCAATGCCAAGAAGTGCAAAGTGATGCATTTAGGAAGCAAGAACCCAGGACACAATTACTGGCTGGAGGGTGTCCCGTTAACAAACTCCAAGGTGGAGAAAGATCTGGGAGTGCTGGTAACTGGGGAGATGAACCACTCTGCTCAGTGCAGAAAGGCAGCAGCGAAGGCAAACAGGATACTAGGGTGCATAGCAAGGGGAATTACTTCTAGGAGTGGGGAGGTCATCTTGCCCCTGTACAGGTCCCTGGTGAGACTGCACCTAGAGTACTGCGTGCAGGTCTGGCATCCCTACTTGAAAAGGGACATCAAACTACCGGAGGGGGTACAGCACAGGGCAACAAAAATGATCCTGGGGCGGGGGGACGGATCATATGAGGAGAGACTGAGAGTACTCAATATGTATTCCTGGAGGAAAGAAGGAGAGAGAGGGGATATGATTGAGACTCAAATACCTAAAGGGTTTGATTAAAGTAGACACCAGGTGTATGTTCAATCTGAAAGGCAAGGGAAACCAGGGGACACTTTATGAAGCTGGAAGAGGGCAGGTTCAAGATGGAAATGAGGAGGCACTATTTCACAGAAAGGGTGGTGGCAGGGTGGCACGCTCTACCAGAGGAAGTTGTATCATTGCAGACTGTTGGGGGCTTCAAGAGGGGGTGGGACATATTCAAGGGGAGGGTATAAATCAGGAAGGGGTGGGAGATGGGGGGAGGACATATGAGGGAAGAAGGCAGCTGCAATCTAATGGACTGCAGTGCTGCATACTCGGGCAGACTAGATAGACAGAATGGCCTGTATCTGCTGGCAATTTTGTATGTTCATATGTCATCACTCATTTATGTACATAGTTGCTGTGTCATCAACCGATTTAGAATGTTCAGCCTCAGTAGCAGTACTAATCATATTCAAATACAAATAACTTTAAAATGAAAATTGATAGCATTGCACTTTGAGCACAAAACTTGTTCAGCACAAAAATATCTACAAAATGAGAGGTGTTTCATTTATAGATGCCTGTTAGATTTTTTATAATCTTCAAACAGTGGCAGAAAACTCAATTTTTATTCACTTTTTTGATGAAGAAATCCCCCCCCCAAAAAAAACTAAAAAAACAAAATAATTGTGCATCAAACTTTCTCATTATGTACTGTCCATAATTGTAAAGTTGGAGTATCCATAGCAACTGCTTAGCAACCACTATGGTAAGCGGTGCTACCCTGGGAAAACCACAAAAAGTCCATGTAAGTTGACATTAAAAATTAAATAAACAATTTAAAACAAAACTCCTTGCACAATCCTAAAGATTCCCTATTGCATAAATAAACAAGCATTTGTCAATGCCGAATGTTGCTTGCTTGTATGTGCTGTTTAGGTATTTGGAAGTGATAGTTCCATGCCTTCCTCCCAAGACATCCACTGTGTCTTTCCATTCAGTATTCACAGAAGAGCGGGAGGGGCAAGGGCCACAGCAGTACAGCAGTTGCCATGGGGGTGAAGAGGTGGACAGTAGTCCATTCAAAGGCAAAACAGTCCTGCAGGAGGTCACTAAATTGAAGGTGGACAAAGCGATGGAACCAGATGGCATACACCCAAGGATATTAAGAGAACTGCGAAGGGAGATAACGGTACCTCTGGCAGCCATGTTCACTGAGTCATTCAACATGAGTAAATTGGAGGAGGGCACATGTGGTCCCTCTACACAAGTCCGCAGCAGGGAGGAGGCAGGGGAACAATAGGCGTTCAGCCTTACCTCAGTAGTGGGGAAGATCATGGAGACATTGCTTAAAGAAAGGGTAGTGAGCATCTAAGCCATTGGAGCCCAGGACCATAGACAACATGGATTCACAGTGGGGACATCATGTCAGACAAATCTGGTTGATTTTGGCTGGGTGACAGAAGGATGTGAACTGGGTGGGCAGTGGACAACGCTTTTACCTTGATTTCAGCAAAGCCTTTGACACCATCCCATATAGGAGGCTGATAAACTAGCTGGGTAGGCTGGGCATGGGGGAAAGGGTGGTAAACTGGGTTAGAAACTGGCTATCAGACAGGAGGCAGAGAGTGGTGGTAAATGGTGTGCAGTCTAGGGAGAGGGGGTGACCAGTGGGGTGCTGCAGGGATCGGTCCTGGGGCCAGTCCTGTTCAATGTCTTCATTAGTAACATTGCAGAACGTCTGAAGGAATTTTTCACAAATTTTCAACATAGCCATTTAAGACCTCTGCTCATGAACAATGTCACTGTGATTTTCTTAATCTGTCCCAAACATTGATTAGCAACACCAAATGCGCCATTGTGCGCTACATGCACGGAAACACATTTTGAGCACATGTGAAAAATTACAGCTGTACTTTCATAAAGAGGTGTGGTAAAATGGCAATGTTGAAAATCTAAATGATAATATTAAAAATTTGCAAGCGTCACGAGTATGCGTAAGAACTGCGCAACGCTTACGTTATAAACATTCTTTTAGGAATTTTTCACCAAATTTTCAAAATAGCCACTTTAAGACCTTTGCTCATGAACAGTGTCACTGTGATTTTCTTAATGTGTCCTGTTCATTGATTTTCAAGATAATCGACTGCTTCCATTGTGCTTACATGGGAGAAAACATGTTTTGGGTGAGATGTGAAAAATGACAGCCATACTGCTCATAAGGAGGTGTGGTAAAATGGCAATGTTGAAAATCTGGAGTGAAAATATTGAAAATTAATTGAACTACGAGTCGTAGGATCAACACAATGAATGCTTCATTAAAACAGTCATTTTTGGGAATTTTTTCACCAAATTTTAATATAGCCATTTTAACACTTCTGCTCATGAACAGTGTGACTGTGATTTTCTTTAATCTGTCAAAATTGATTTCCGCACACACCGACTGTGCCATTGTGTACCATATGCCGAAACACATTTTGGACAAGATGTGAAAATGACAGCTGTACTGCTCATAAGGAGGTGTGGTAAAATGGCAATGTTGAAATTCTGGAGAGAAAATATTGAAATTCGCAAACTTGCAGTGTGTAGGAACTGCACAATGTCGTTCATAAAAGTCATGTAAGAATTTTTCACCAAATTTCCTACATAAGCTTTTGAGAGCCACCTTATGAACACTGGCACTGTCATTTCGTTGATCTGTCCCGAAAGGTGATTTTGCGCAGTGACCGTGAAATCACCCTTCGTGCCCGATTAATGCCATGACAGTGACAGAATTCATGAGGAGGGGTCCCAAAAACCCCATGTTGAAAATTTGGTGCCAAAATTCCAAAAAATGCCTGAGATATGCAACAAAGTTGAAAAAACTCTATCGATCCCATTATACAGCTTACCGGCATTTCCTCAGTTCGCGGTCAGCTTTGAAGAGTGCAGACGTGTTCCTGGTCCACCGAAGATCATCATGCCGAGGTTCGGAGGTAAGTATGGGGTGAGGGGGTGTGGGGAGGCAGGGTGCACAGTGGGTGGGTGCGGGTTGTGGGAGGGGGCAGGGAGAAGCGCTGAGGACAGTTTTATATTTACAGGTTTTTTTTTTTATAAGATGACAGGGACATTTGCCATGCTGGGGTAGGCTCCCAGCATAGCACCCTGGGCTCTTTGCGGGCGTGGAGCCGACGAGGATTGGGCACCCTGTCGACCATAAAAATTTGCCACGCTGGGGTTGAGGAGCCCTTTTAAGGTTAAAGGGTCAAATTTTGCACCTTAATAACTTTGCCACCATTTAATGGATATACCTGAAATTTGGCATGCACGATGGGGCATGGTAAATCTTGGGATCTGCCAAGTTTTGTACCGGTCGGATATAAGGCTACGGAGTTATTAGGCAACAATGAAATGAGTATTTACACTTTTTTGCAAATTCTTTGCTCTTGCCTACAGGTTGCAGTTTGCACGACCGGTCCGAAAACTTCAGGAAACATACAGCCGGGGTCCCCGATGTGCCTTTTGAAGATTTCATGAAAAAATATTGAACGGTTCAAAAGTTATTCAAAAAACAAGTTCCCATTATAATTCAATGGGAAATGTTAACAAAAAGTTTGACACTTTTGCAAATGCACATTTTAGTGTACGCAAATGGCCCTAGTAGTGTTGCAAATCCACTATTTTATTTTCAGTTGGTGATCAAAAAAATGCTTGGCATTTAAATTTGGGACCCTCTAGGGACACCATTCTTTTGTGTTTACCTAGTTGGACCCTGAGGATGCTAGCCATGTCTTTATTTTGGGGTAAAACACCCCAGAAATATGTTTTCAAATTTCTGGAACCAGTAGTGTCATAAAGTACTTGCCATATGCGACACTTTGCATAAATGTTTCTGAAAAGTGTCACAAATACGATACTACTTTTCAGACTATGGCCAAAATGACAGGGATTCTTTTGCCACTCTCTGCAAAAGAACGGTTTGGTCTTTTGGGCTGAAATTTGGAGAGAAGGCAGCCAACATCTCACAGATATGTATTTTTGTGGTTTGTTCAAAATTATTGCATGGCGGCAAAGTTACGGTACTCCGAAGTTGGCATTTTTTCCCATAGACTAACACGGTGGCGTATGCCTTCTACTGGGTTCGGGATCTCGAGACCGATAGATACAGATTTTGTTGTGAATTGGCTGCAGTCTATGGGCTATATATTAACAAAATCCTAGCCAGGAAAATCATGATTTTTGTCAAATTTTAATTTTTTGATGTCGTCGGTTGCTGAGATATTAGCAATTAAGTACTTCCAATGCTCGTTTTCAGCTTTGATCCCTGTTACAATGCATACATTCTTTGTACACTGTGTTTCTGTATGCACCTGTTTGGCAAAAACAGGGTATGCACTTCCATTACTGTTACAGTTACTGTTTCCACTTGCGTTTGTCCCCATTTGCGTTACCGTTCCCATGTACGCCACCATGTGCGTTACCCTTTGCGTTGTCATTCGCGCTTCCATTTGCATCATTTTTCGCTTCAGTGCCCCTTTGTGCTTGGGTTTCTGTTTCCTTTATCATTTATGTTTGCATTTCCGTGTGCCCCACTCTTCGCTCTTCTGTTTGCACTGCTGTTCCTGTTGGGCCCCGCGCTCCCGCTGCCGCATTACATTCATTATTTCTTGTCATCATTCTCAAAAAGAAGGGAAATTAGAGGCCAAAAACTCCATGTAATGCATTAGTTAGGATTGTTCCACAGTGACGAAAGCGAGGAAATTCGGTGTTAGGGTTGAAAGCCCCTTAGCACCCCACCCCAACCGGCATCGGGTGCACGTTGGAGTCATCGGTCCTAACTCTCACCCCATTCTCCTATACCTCTGCTTCTTTACACATGTTATGGGGTGAGAGTTAGGCAGGCGACTTCAGCGCACCCGATGCCGGAAAGTGCAAGCGACTTTCCAGCCTAACACTGAATTTCCTCGCTTTGTCACTGTGGAATCAATCCTAACTAATGCATTAAACAGAGTTTTTGCCTCTATATATATATATATATATATATATATATATATATATATATATATATATATATACACACACACACACACACACACACACACACACACATAGGCCCAGATATTCAAAAGGTTGCGCCATGCACAACAGGGTTGCATGTGCAAGTCAAAAATCGCCATTCTGCGATATTCAGCAGGAGGCAGTTATGCCACTGGCAACAGGTTGCCGAAAGAGCAGTGCAAATGAATGCATGCTCAACAGGAGGGAGGAACCATGCATAACCTCGCAACCCGATATTCAGTCGGGTTGCTTGAGTAGCTCATCGCAACCCCAACCTGTGCCTGCACAACCTTGAGCCAAAAAAAGGCGTAGAGTTGAGGGCCACCCACAGGTGAGCTGCTGTATTGCAGGGTGCAACACAGCAGCTGCCACCCTTGGCTGGCCCCCAACTCGATCCCTGTGCCCCCACCAGCCCGATGCGGGCATAGAGTAACATAGAACCCCCGCCCACATCTCCCACAGCCCGATCGCGGGCATCACAGTTAGAAACCCCCACACATCTCCCGAAGCCCGATCGCGGGCAGTACATATACATGAAACCCCCACATCTCCCAGGCCAATCTCGGGCAGAGCGATGTATGAACCCCCGTGCCCGTGCGGGCAGAATGTAACCCTCCCCAACCCGAATATCTCCCTGGTGGTCCAGTGGACGTAAAACCCGATCGCGGGCAGAATGTCACATCACAGCCCCCAAACATCTCCCTGGTGTCTAGTGTCCCCCCACCCACCCACAGCCCCTCCACCCGCTCCCCGCGGCGGTGGGCGACAGCATCCCACCCGCCTGCCGCCCGCCGCCCGCCGACTGACTGTCGGTGGGGCTACTTCACGTGGTGCAGAGCTACAGCCAATGGGCGTGCAGCTGCCACCTACAGCAGTACTTTTGAGCTTTACCATATAGTTAAACCAAAACATGTTATAACTGTTTAACTGTTCCAAGTAGCTTTTGGTAATGTTACTAGACTTCTAAAACCTCAGAGAATAAAACCTAACTACTCTGTGGTTGTGACCATGTTTACCTGCTTTTCAAGGTGTTTGTTGAAACTGTTTGAACTGTTTGGGCCTCCTCACAGAGCACCACTACAAAAGTAACCAATTATTTTATTTTATTTATTTATTTTAATTTTTTTATTTATTCATGTATAGGATTATTACCTTTGAGCTCAGAGCTCATTTACAATTGTTCCACATCAGGTAAACAAATCACAGGTAACACAAATTACATATGCCATTACAAAGAGGGTATCATATAACAGTAGCTGAAAAGGAATACAAGAGTTGTGAGAAGAAGGAGTAAAGCGAGGTGGGTGGGGTGGTAAGGGTTTTGACAGGCACGGGAGAGGTCAATGAGTCTAGGAGGTTGAGATAAGTGGTTGGTAGAGTGAGTAGTGGGGGTTCATACTCCATAACTGGGGAGGAAGTGAGATAGGGAGCAGGGGTAGTAGTTAGTATGGAAAGGATTGAGAGAGATGTGGAGGGGAGGAAGAGGAGGACAACTATTAAGAAGGCTAGGGAAGGAGTAGAGAAGTGCAGAATATGAGGGAGTGGTGAAGAGAGGGGAGGCTGAGGAATAGGGATGGTGGTAGAAGGCAGTGGGGGGAAGAAAGAGTGGACAAGGGAGGGAGAGTTGAGTGTTTGAGGAGGAGGAGGAAAAAGGGAGGGAGGACAATGGGGATGAGTGCTAGAGTGAAGTGGTACCAGGAGGCAAATAAGTGCTGGTAGTAACTGTTTCAGGTCATGCCGCAAGTGCACATCAAGAGAAGCAGGAGCACCTCTGTTGACTGAAAATGAGGGAGCATAATTTTGATTTGAAGGGCCTGAGTTTTAGGTCTGCAAGGAGGTCACTTGAAGGGTGTTGAGCAGGTAAGGAGCACTGTAACCGAAGGATCGCTGTCCTTTGGAGGTGCGGCAGAATGGGACCTTGAAAGGGTTGTTATGCGAGCCTCGGGTCTGCCTAGCAGGAGCAGCCACTGATCTTAGTATGGTTTGGATCCCAAGGTGGGGTAAGGTCAAGGGTAGCCTTCTTGGCAAGAAGGAAGAGCTGATAACTTACATGGTTCTTCAAGTTCAACCATACTGGAGGGAGTAGAGGTCACATTTGTGGGTAAAGCACAGTGCCTCCAGGAGTAGTCTACATGCCTTATTCAGAGTTATGGCTATTCTGTTTAAGGACATGTCAGTACTACACTATAAAGGACAAGGCCATAATCTATGGTCGAGAAGACAGAACTGTTAATGGCTAGTTTGAGGGCTTCCTCAGTGAGGCAATGTCTGTGTCTATACAGCAGACCAATCTTTCTGTTTGCTGCTTTGGATACCTGGTCAATGTGCAGCTAGTAAGAGAGGGAGGTGTTAAGTCTTCCCTCGAGGTATTTGAACGCATGGACCATCTCGAGTGTTTCTTGTAGCTTGTTGTGGATGGATAATTTGAAAGCTCTATGCTTGCTTTGAGTGGTGGTGAGCAACATTGTCTTAGTTTTCTCATAGTTTAATAGCAAGCAGGATTTAGAGAACCAATCTTCAACTAGATTGAAGTTCCTCTGCATACGTTGTTGGAGGACAACTGTGTCTGGATATCTTCAATAGAGGATGGCATCATCTGCGTATAGGAGTATGTTGTCCTGACATGCTTGAGGGAGGTGGTTTAAGGGAGGTGGTTTAAAAAGAGACTAAACAGCATTAGGCCCAGGATGGACCCTTGAGGAACACCGGTACTTACATTTTGGTAGGTGGACAGAGTACTGCCAGTCTTAACCTGCTGGACCCTCCTGGAGAGGTAGTTCCAGAACCAGTTTAGTGAGTTTGAGGACACGGAGGATTCCCCAAGTTGATTTAGTAGGAGTTAATGATTGACCGTGTCGAAGGCCTTGGAGAGGTCGATGAAGGTAGCCCACCAAGTCAAGGGTGTCATGTATAAACTTGTAAATTCTACCAGGTCTGTTGTTGTACTGTGACACTTTCAAAGCTGTGATGCTTATTTTAGGTGAACCTTCGTAGCTATTGTGTTTTTACAACTTTCATTCCCTAGGAAAACCACATAAAGCTCTCACTGTAGTGTAACTTGTATTTCAAACATTTAAGGAGACAGTAACACCACATACTTTAAATAATACAAACTGAAAGCAAAGACTAGCTTCTGTATTCCTATTCAGACACTAAACCTGGTGCACAACAGGCTAGTGCACAGGAGAGAACACCATTGTTTTACATTTTTAATGGCGCACAAACACACATAACAAACACAAACCCACAAATCCACAGATGGCCAGTCTGTATGTGTGGGGGGGGGATGAAAAAGAACAGACAAATACTGGAACAGTTGCTGCACAGCAAGACACAAACACAAACTGCAGCATTTAACATAAAACATTTAACCTGGCAGGTTTACCTAATGATAGCATCTTTACTTAACTATACACATAACCAAGGACATTCTTATCCAGTTCTTTATAGATGAACAAACATTATCCCCATCACAAGGTTTTATTCATTTTCTTTGTATTTAAGAACAAAACCCCATTCTTTTCCAATGAAGATTTTATTGATTTTAGTTTTGATTTTCATTTGCATACATTTTTACATATAATTGTTATCCAGAACATCTTAGGTTCTAATACATTGGTAACAAATTCACATACAAAAACTATTTGTTAGAATATTTCAACATTCCCTAAATATCAGACAATTCAAAAATGAATTAACCAAAGGTGGTTTAAAACATAGACTAAAATAGATTGTAACAAACTAGCATAACATATTCCATCCAATTTCCTACTTTCTCTATCTCCCCTGTTTCCAGAACCTTATGCGATTAACTAGAGATTAATGAGTATGGACCTTCCTACCAATCATATTTCTTTAGTTTGGTTGAAATACGCCCATTATGCTTCCCCATGTCCCTATTGCTAGACTGTGCACCTTTCCTGCAACATATCTAAATCAAATCAAATCAATTTTATTTATATGGTGGCTTTCAAATTATGAAGGCGCCTCATAGAACAGTTAAAACAGCTGCAGAGTAGATCACATACAGTATGAATACAGTATTCAGTATAGTTGAAATTTGGTTCTCTAAAACCCGCTTGCTATTAAACTATGAGAAAACTAAGACAATGTTGCTTGCCACCACTCAAAGCAAGCATAGAGCTTTCAAATTATCCATCCACAACAAGCTATAAGAAACACTTGAGATGGTCCACTCATTCAAATACCTCGGGGTAAGACTTGACACCTCCCTCTCTTACTCGCTGCACATTGACCAGGTATCCAAAGCAGCAAACAGAAAGATTGGTCTGCTGTACAGGCACAGACATTGCCTCGCTGAGCAAGCCCTCGAACTAGCCATTGGCAGTTCTGTCTTCTCGACCATAGATTACGGCCTTGTCCTTTATATTGTGGACACTGACATGTTCTTAAACAGAATAACCCTAACTTTGAATAAGGCATGTAGACTACTCCTGGGGGCACTGTGCTTTACCCACAAATGTGACCTCTACTCCCTCACAGGATGGTTCAACTTGAAGAACCATATACGTTATCAGCTCCTCCTTCTTGCCAAGAAGGCTACCCTTGGCCTTAACCCCCTTGGGATCCAAACCATACTAAGCTCAGTGCCTGCTCCTGCTAGGCAGACCCGAGGCTCGCATAACAACTCTTTCAAGGTCCCATTCTGCCACACCTCCAAAGGACAGCAATCCTTCGGTTACAGTGCTCCTTACCTGCTCAACACCCTTCCAAGTGACCTCCTTGCAGACCTAAAACACAGGCCCTTCTAATCTAAATTATGCTTAATAGAGGTGCTCCTGCTTCTCTTGATGTGCGTTTGCGGCATGACCTGAAACAGTTACTACCAGCATTTATTTGCCTCCTGGTACTTGCCCCTACTCAAGCACTCACCCCAATTGTCCTCCCCTCCCTATTTTTCCTCCTCCTCAAACACTCGCTGTCCCTCACTTGTCCACTCTTTCTTCCCCCACCACCCTTCTACCTCCATCCCCTATTCCTCAGCCTCCTCCTCTCTTCACCACTCCCTCATATTCCGCACTTTTCTACTTCTTCCCCTAGCCTTCTTAATAGTTGTCCTCCTCCTCCTCCTCCCCTCCACATCCCTCTCAATCCTTTCCATACTAACTACTACCCCTGCTCCCTATCTCACTTCCTCCCCAGTTATGGAGTATGAACCCCCTCTACTCACTCTTCCACCCACTTATCTCAACCTCCTAGACTCATTGACCTCTCCCGTGCCTGTCAAAACCCTTGCCACCCCACCCACCTCACTTTACTCCTTTTTCTCACAACTCTTGTATTCCTTTTTAGCTACTATTATACGATACACTGTTTGTAATGTCATATGTAATTTGTGTTACCTGTGATTTGTTTACCTGACGTGGAACAATTGTAAATGAGCTCTGAGCTCAAAGGTAATAATCCTAGACATGAATAAATAAAAAAAATTAAAATAAATAAATAAAATAAAACAATTGGTTACTTTTGTAGTGGTGCTCTGTGAGGAGGCCCAAACAGTTCAAACAGTTCCAACAAACACCTTGAAAAGCAGGTAAACACAGTCACAACACAGAGTAGTTAGGTTTTACTCTATGAGGTTTTAGAAGTCTGGTAGCATTACCTAAAAGCTACTTGGAACAGTTAAACAGTTATAACATGTTTTTGGTTTAACTATATGGTAAAAGCTCAAAAGTACTGCTATAGGTTCTTACCTGGCCTGCTGAGTTCTTTCTAAGGGCACAGCTGGCCCCACCCTGCCCCTTTTTATGTTTGCTTGTGTGCGCAGTGCACAAGAAACATATTGAGATAGTAGAGCATTGCAGAGGTGTGGCAGTGTTGTGTCCAGTGCAGCAGATGCTTTAATGGGCATGTCCGGCCACCAATTAATGCTGGAAGCTACCGATGATGGCAATTTCAGAGCAAACACTGCATAAAAGAAATCTGCCAATGCAATCAGAGGCAGTTTGACATTGCAGCAGCAGTTCCCTTCCTTCCAACCAGACACAGAGCAGGGCAACAAATTTAAATGTTAGTTCCCTCCCTCCACTGCTGCTGTCCTCCCCACACCTCTGTATTGCATCCCTGTCAACATCCGGTACTCAATCCCTGTTTCAACAGTGTCCCCTACCCTCCATTAATGTGGCTTACTGGGAGCCCACCCCAGTGTGCCCAAAAATACTTTTTTGATGTTTCCGACAGTGGGATGCCCACTCCAGGTGTCGGATGTGCCACCCCCCCCACACCCCTCTGTTCTAAGCCGACCCCAGGGTGCCCAATCCCTGGATTGGCATTGATCCACCACCAATACCCTGACACAGTAGAAGCCTACCCTAGTGTGTTGAAATCTGTTTTATTAATATTTCACCTGTAAAAAAAGGAAATAGTAGCACGTCTTTTTTTCTTTAAACCTGAAAAAAAAAAGAAAATGGTCCCTCATCATTTCCACCGGCCTCCCTCCCTCAACCTGCACCCTTCCTCTGTACAATCCACCTCCCTGCACCCCCTCACCAATACTTACCTACAGAGGTCAGGAGCAGCGATCTTCTGTGGACCAGGAACACATTTGCACTCTTCAAAGACCAACCAGGAACTGAAGAAATGATGGTAAGCCCTATGATGGAAATCAATGAGGGGGTTTTCAACTTAGGTTGATATCTCAGCCAATTTTTTTCAGTTTTGGTCCCAGATTTTCAACATGGGGTTCTTGGTTCCCCACCTCATGAACACGGTACTGTCATTTCATTTCATTTCTCAGTCTCATAAGGTGATTTTGTGGTCACTCCAGAAAATGACTCCATTATGAGCATCCGTTGTGCAGTGCCTATGCAGGCTTGTACCTTCATCAATTTTTAATGTTTTCACTCCAAATTTCCAACATTGTCATTTTTTTTTACATCCCCTTATGAACTGTATAGCTGTCAATTTTTGCATCCTTCTCAAAATGTGTTTTTGTACCTGTGGCACAGAATGGCATAGTCACTGCATGAAATCAACTTTTGGAACTGATTAATGAAATCACAGTGCCACTGTTCTTGAGGGGAGGTCCCAAAAAGGCCATAGTGAAAATTTGGTGAAAACATTTAAAAAAATGACTGCTTTATGAACTTGTGTTGCACAGTTTCTATGCATACTCATAACTTCACCACTTTTTCATATTTTCACCCCAGATTTTCCACATTGTTATTTATTCACACCTCCTCATGAACAGTACAGCTGTAATATTTCACATCCTGCCCGAAATGTGTTTTCACACCTGTGTCACTGATTGGCACACTCGCTGTGCAAAATCACCTTTTGGGATTGAGTAATGAAATGATACTGCCATTGTTCATGAGGTGGGGTCCCAGAAATACCATGTTCAAAATTTGGAGCAAAAATACTAACAAATGCTTGGGGCATTAGGGTTTCCAACCATAACACCCACCCTGTACAGACTGACAGGTGTCGGGGGGTGACTTGGAGTCATCGGCTGTAGTGCTCACACCATTCCACCCCACCCCCACCCTGCAGCCACTGACAGGCATCGAGGTGTGCCTTGGGGTCTTTGGTCCTAACATTCACCCCATTCTCCTATACTGCACCCATCTCAGCTTATTTCCTTATGGAATGGGGAAAGCGTAAGGGCCAAAGACCAAGGCACACTCAATAATACCTGCTGGTGTCTGCAGGGTGGGGTGAGGTGGAATGGCATGAGTGTTATGGCCGATGACCCAAAGGCACACCCCAACATCTGTCAGTTTGTTACAAATAGAAAGATATACTGCATGCTGTCAGTTTAACCTATTTACAGTGCATGAATACTATAGAATACAAACAGATAAGATAGTTCATGCTGCTAGATAGTACATAGCTAGAGGACATCACAATAACCTTAGTTTAAAGATCACTTTCTATTCTTTAGTGTTTTTTGTCTTTCGGAAAACAGGGGATGTTCAGGGACTTACAGGTTAAAGACAGTAGCCTTGAGAGGCTTCATTTCCAGATGCAGGAATCTGACACTGCCAGGCTCCAGCAGGGCAGTGAAAGGGGAGAGACCATGCAAGGAGAATGCTGTTTGAAATGTCTGATGTTACATACCTAATCCTTAATACAATAAACATCACTGCTGATTATGTTAAATCAGTGTGCCAACCCTTATAGGTGTCCCAACACTACAGGAACTGGCAGAGTGGAGAGAACTCCAACAGTTACCCTATGCTTTCCCACTTCTATTTCCATTTCTATCTGGGCAGTCCCATAGAATATTTTGTCTCAATGGACACATATCACACCAGTGCAAAGCCCTTTTGTACTGCTCTTGTCTGTTAGTAAATTAGCTTTTACCAGAGTCTGATTGGGGCTGGGGGGACCTCTATATACCAGGGACTTTTGGCATTTTATTTAAAAGGAGATCGGGCTGGGGGGAGCACTAGCCACAAGGTACATGCAGTATTTTATTTAAAAATGGATCGGGGCTGGGAGGGGGGAGATCATGGCACATTGGTGCAAGTGTTTAAATCCTCCCAGGGGACATACTTCTATGTACTCTTACTACGTACTTAGAACTTTGCCCTCTGGGAGGGTTTTGTGAATACCAGCTATGGGGATATGGCAGCCTGCATCTGCCACAAGCCCCCTAGAACCATTCCACAGCCCATTTTGTGCTACAAGAATGGCACAAGCCACCTTTGGTGACAGCCTGTATTTGCCACAGGCTGCTTTTGTGAATAGCTCCCAGAACATTTTCAGTGCAAGGGCACTTTGCACCATTCCTTGTGGCACAATCCTTGTGCCATTCTGGGAGCTCTGAGAATCAGGCCCAGTGTCTTTATTGCCCATTGTTGCAATGAAACAGCTACTTCCATAGCAAGTGTGAGATTCCAAACTGGGGGTGCAGAGGAGTTAATAATTTCTAGCAACAGTGTCCACTTGTGGTGAGTAATCATCCCTTTCTGCACCTTTATTTGCTTTTTTTTTCTCATAACATTTAGGGGATGAGCATGTTGTCATACAGTGTTACTTGTGTGGATGTTCTCTTTAATGGTTTGGTATTTCTGTCTTGTTTGAATTACAGGTACCTACCTCATTTGTAAGCCCTCCACTCTCTCCCCTTTAGTGCCTTTCTTATACTGTATATGAGATAATGACAGATGTCAAACTCTAGTCGACTGCCATAGATGACTATGCTTCTGTACTCCAAAGTATGGGGAACCAGGCTAAAGTTTGTTTTCATTCTAGTTTAGAACTGCTCTTGCAGTGCCTGGTTCTCCCTCCTTACTATAAGGATAGCAAAGGGGAGGGAGCGCAGGTGCCTATTTTATCATATAATGTCTCTAAAAACATGCTCATACTCCCCATTTGGAATAAGTACTTGAGACTGCTCTTCCCCCATAAGCCCAACCCCCCCCACCAGTTGAACTGCCATATATCAGATATAGTAGCATTCTACGGGACTCCAATATATTAACCCATATCATACTTGCATGAACTTATAAAAGACTTCAACATAAATTGTACAAATCAACTTATTGCATCATGCATGTGATAAATTTCCATCTTTTGGATGAGATGTTAAACCGAGATCCCATCTGCCTGGGTTGGTGGTAGTTCAGGTGGATGTTAAAGATCCCATGGCACTTATCGAAAAGAGTAGGGGAAGTTTATTGAGCAAAATAAACATAACATCACAAAAAATCTGAACTTTCCATCAAGAAAATTACTCATATAAGGTACGATAACATCAAATATTTACAAAAAAGAAAATTGTGTAATGACAAAATAAATCATAGACAATGATTAACATTTAAAAGGGAAAATATTTCCAAAAGTGGACAACTTTATCCTGAGAAAACTTACGAGTATCTGTTTCTTTAAACTGTAGCATCCTTGTCTCAGTTTGTGAAATGATTGTAGAATATAAAATGTGTTGTTGTTGTAATACATATTGACACCTAGCTTGCCACAAAAAATATTGAATATGTGCACAAAAAAAAAATTCAGAGTACTTTTATGATATTTTTTCCAAACCCCCGTTTAACCCCCCCAAATTAAAGTATCATATGTAATTAAAGTCAGGAAAGGCATATTCCATTTAGTAGCTGCCTCACTCCAAAATAACTTACTATCAGCATCATTCAAGATAAAAGTATGACTGGCTTTCCTTAATATTAATATATGAGAGCCTAGGACAATACCTATCGGACTGTGGTTTATACTTAAGATTTCCCCTGAACTCCTAATCTCTCTTGGGCAGAAATCCATACAATATTCCAAATCTGTACTGGTAATCTAAAGTCTATCAGTTTATGTAGTTTAGCAGTGTCAATGGCTCAGTAGGTAGCACACTCGCCTCTGAGGCCGGGAGATCAGAGGGCTATGGGTTCAGTTCCCACATCTGGCACTTGGGTTAATATCCCAGTACTGACACTGTAGTGCAGCTTGAGAGGGGTGCTGCATTTCTGAGGTGCCGTCTTTCAGATGAGATGTTAAACCGAGGTCCCATCTGCCTGGATTGGTGGTAGTTCAGGTGGATGTTAAAGATCCCATGGCACTTATCGAAAAAGAGCAGGGAATTTCCAGTGTCCTGGCCACATTTCCCATTCACTAGAAATACCACCAACAGCTTAATCTGGTTTAAGGTCAGCTGGCATTCATCTGTATCCCTCCCCGGTCGTGCCTGAAAATAGGCAGGATTTGTCTAGTGCACTTACCGGGTCAACAAAACTAAATAAATAAATACAATGTAAAGCAAATGTCATTCTAGTAGGAATACATTCAGGAAAAATAAGCAATACTTGTTGTACTTCATAAACTATATGGGAATAAAAGGATTTCCTATCTAACGAAAGTAATTTTTTAAACAGCACTTTCCATTGTTATAATTTTTTTAGAGAGGAAATCCCATAACTTGGAAGGTCATCTGAAGCCAATATCTTAGGGGGCAAAATAATCCATTTCAAGAAATATTGTTACCATAGAAATTGTGTCCAGATTTGCCATGTCATAGTGGCTGATCTCCATAAAAAACTAAAGTAAGTAAATAAAAAAATCGAGTGATAGAATACCTAAGGATTCACCATGTGTAACCCCCCCTTTTTAACTGGAAGGTATGTAATATCCCTCTTGACCGGGTTCAGTCTATTTCCCCATACCATTTGGAAAAATAAACTGTATAGTCTCATTTCTAAATTGACTGGAGGTGGATAAAGGTAACTTAAATAAAGGAAAACTGGCAATAAGATTTTTTTAATTATCATAATATGTTTCTTTTTCCCAAATTTCCACTGTTTTCATACATTAATTTTACTTTCACCAGTACCAACTGCTGTTCCCAATTATAAACAGCCATATTCTCCATGCCCAAACCAAATACCTAACATTTTTGGGGAGATTGTTAGTGAAATTCTAACAATCCATAATGCCAGTCTGTAGGATCCAAGAGAAAATAAACTCTTCTCCATATTGATTTGTGCACCAGAAATTGCCCATAACAATTAAAAACCTCTAGTGCCTTTTTAAAGAGGTAACATCCTTCATCAATAAAGTAACATCATCATGAGTATAATCATAATTTTTTCAGTTTCTAACATAAGTGCGGAGAAAGACCAGTTATATGTTGATCCCATTTAATTTGTCGAATAACTGGATCTAATGCAAAGGCATAGAGCAGAGGGCTTAAAGGGCATCCTTGTCTAACCCTCTACAAAGTTTAACTTCTGTTCCAAAAGGCCATTAACTATCAGAATTATTGCAGCCTTAGTGTAAAGTAGAGCAACCCACTGCACAAACTGTTTAGGTATACCTTATTTTAACAGTATATTCAAAGATACTGATGCCTAACCTTATCAAAAGCTTTGGCCTGGTCTAAGGCTACCACCAAACCTGAGCAGTGCCCCATTTTGCTAGCCTCAAAAAGTTTGCTTTATAGGTATAAATTATGTTCAATTTTCCTATGGGGAATAGCACAGGTCTGAGCTGGGTGAATTAAAGTATCAGCAACCTGCAATAGGGGATTATTCAAAATTTTAGCCAGAATTTTGTAATCATTGTTGAGGAGACTAATAGATCTCCAATTAGATAACTATCCCCTTTTTTATGTATATAAGTCAGAAGAGAGGTATTAAAAGCTTCAAAGCTGGAAAGTGGAAGTCAACATGTAATTAAATACAAAAGGTAAGAAACAGCTCATAAATGACACACATTTTTTATAGAAATCGTTGGGAATGCCATTTAATCCTGGAGACGTTCCCATTTTAATTTTTTAATCACTTCCTCAACTTCTTGTGAAGAAATGGGTTTCGTCAAAAATTGTTTCATGGACTCTTCCACTTGAGGTAGTGGTGCAGTAAAATTATCTGGCAAACTGTCTGCATTCCTTACTATATCTTCAAACATATCTGTGACATATTGTTGCACTACCAGCAATATTTCTGGATCTGTAGCTACTATTACTCCATCAGGTTTACATAAACTAGTCATTAGAGTTTTGTCTAATCGCGCTTTACATGCTTTATAGGGTCTGAAGCAGGTTGTTTCTGTGTTCCAAATCTAAATTCCATTTCTAAGATTTAGCCCTGTTATATTGGTAAATTTTCATCTGTCATTTTATTTCAGAAATTTGCAATTTAAATTTTAGTGATCATGTGGGGAAAGGACATGAGTTTATATAACTGGTTACTATAAGTTATATATTTTAAATAATGAGAATTAGCCTTTGCTTTCCCAACTAACAAATAATGCCTTCAACTCTGTTATAATATCTAACCACCAATCACATATATTATCATACATACACATGGTAGAGTGTCTGGCTACAAAAAAACCTCTAAACCATGAAAATAGTCTGGTAAATCTACAAAATATGAATTTAATCTCCTCCTATGTATAGTGGAGAAAATTCTAGGAGGGATATCAAATAGACTAAAATCATAGAATAGAGTCTGATAATCTGAAAATTCTGTAGGTTTAGCACCACTAAATATTGTCTTAATATATTTTGAGACAAAAAACATATCTATACGCGTAGCGTATACATACCTATGATATGTAGCCCATAATGACAGTATAAAGATCTATATGCATCCGACAAGCCGGCATCTACAATAATTTGTTTTAAAGCACGCGAATCACAATACATGTTTTGTTTTGAAACCCCAGAATATTTAGTGTCAATATCGCAATTAAAATCCCCACCCCACACTATATGCTGTCTAGTATATAAAAAAGGTTTTAATTCCTCAAATAAGTCAATTCTAGCTGATTTTGTTTGGGGGGCATATAAATTAATAAAGCAAAAAGAAAAATCTCCCAAAGAACAATCTAAGACTAAAGCTCGCCCAGGCCTCACATCTACTAGTTTGGAAATTCGAAATTTAGTATTTTTAAATAAAATTCCTATCCCATCAGTGGAATCCATACCAAATGTCCAAAAGGAAGGACCCCAAATCCATCTCTTTTTTTAGCTGATCTATCTCAAAAATAGATGACATAGATACATAGATACATAGACAGTGTCGGCAGATAAGGGCCTATGGCCCACCCAGTCTGCCCATTTGAGCTTGTAAGTTCAGTTTATGTTTTCCTAGAAGTCTGTTGCCCCTTACCCCTGACCTCCAGAATTCCTTTATGTCTATCCCATGCATTCTTAAATCCCATGATTGTTTCAGCCCCCACCTCTTCCTCTGGCAGGGTGTTCCTCTTGTCCACCACCCGTTCTGTGAAGAAATTCTTTCTCATGTTTCCTCTGAATCGTCCTCCCTCCAACTTCATCCCATGCCCTCTAGTCCTGGAACATCTTTTTCACTTAAAATTAGTGTATTCCTCCACCCTGTTCCTCCCTGTGAGATACCTGTATGTCTCTATCATATCCCCTCTCTCCCTCCTCTCCTCCAGGGAGTACATGTTCAGTTCCTTCAGCCTGTCTTCATAGGACTTGTGATGCAATCCATGCACCATCTTTGTTGCCCTCCTCTGAACCTTCTCTACCCTGTCTATGTCCTTATGTAGGTATGGTCTCCAGAACTGTACACCGTACTCAGGTGGGGCCTCACTAGTGTCTTGTATAGCAGAATTATGACCTCCTTTTCCTGCTGGTGATGCCCCTGCCTATACATCCCAGCATCCTATTTGCTTTACCTGCTGCTTTGTCACACTGTTTCTACCTTGAGGTCATCAGAGATGATAACCCCAAGATCCCTTTCCTGCTTGTATGCTATATCCTCACCCCCAACTGATATATTGTGCCAGGGTTTTTGTGCCCTATATGCATTATCTTGCACTTCTTTGCATTGAATTTCAACTGCCAAACCCTGACCATTCTTCAAGTTTCTGCAGGTCCTTCTCATTCTGTCTACACCCTCTGGTGTGTCTACTGTGTTATAGAGCTTTGTGTCATCAGCGAACAGTGAAATTCTGCCTTCTATGTCCTCTGCAATGTCACTGATGAAGATGTTGAATAGGACCGGTCCCAGCACTGATCCCTGTGGTACCCCACTGGTCACTCTTCCCTCTGTGGAGTGATAGCCATTTGCCACCACCCTCTGTGTCCTGCCACCCAGCCAGTTACCTACCCACCACACTACTATCCTGCCCACACCCATATTCCCCAGTTTCTGTAATAGCTTCTATGTGTACAGTGTCAGCGCCTTGCTGAAGTCCAGATAGGCCATGTCCACTGCCTCCTGATCCACCTCCCTAGTCACCCAGTCAAAAATTCAATGAGGTTGGTCTGACATGACCTCCCTGGTGAAGCCATGTTGCCTTGGGTCCTGTAGTCCATTGACAACCAGATGTTCCACCAATCTCCTTCAGTAGTGCTTCCATGATCTTCCCTACTACCGAGGTGGAGGCTGACTGGTCTGTAGTTCCCTGCTTCTTCTTTGTTCCCACTTTTGTATAAGGGACTACATCTGCTGTCCTCCAGTCTTTGGGTACCTCCCTGTTTCCAGTGATCGGCTAAACAGGATAGCCAGAGGTTCAAGCCACCTCTCTTAGTTCTTTAAGGACCATGGTTACCCATCTGGCCCCATTGCTTTATCAACTCTTATTACTTCCAGTTCCTTCAGGACCTTTTCTCGTAAAGGGACTTGTGTCCATTTCTGCACCATTCTCACCCCTTGTACTCCTTCAGACCCATTACCTCCTCTTCCTCGAGTAAAGACTGAGCAGAAATACCTGTTCAATATATCAGCTTTACTGTTGTCATCCTCCACGTGGGCCCCATCCTCCCCTTCAGTCTCACTATCTCTCCTTTGTCTTTCTTTTTCACTTATGTACCTGTAAAGGTTTTGTCCCCTCTACCCACTGATTTTGCAATGTTTTCTTCTGTCTGAGCTTTGGCTTCCCTTACTGACCTCCTGCCTCCCTTTGCTTCTCCTGGTACCTCTCCTATCCCTTCTGTCTGTGTCTTTTGTATTGCCTGAATGCAACTTTTAACTTTCACTTTCTTTTACCTTTGGAAACCATAATGGTCTCCTCTTCCTTTTCCTTTTGCTAACCTGCTTAATGCATAATTCTGTTGCTCTTATAATCCTCATTTTAAATACAGCCCACTGTTCCTCAACCCCTGATTCCTGTCCCATTCCCCTTAATGCCTCTTTCAAGTATCTCCCCATTTTCCCAAAGTCTGACCCCCTCAAATCCAGGATACGTGTTTTGTGTGGTTTGGTTCTGCTCTTTCTGGATTTCAAACCACAGTGACTGGTGGTCACTGTTTCCCAGGTGCTCCCCCACTGTTACCCCCATCACACTGTCCCTGTTTGTGAGCACAAGGTCCAGTATTGCCTTCTGCCGAGTTGGTTCCATGACCAGTTGCTTGAGGAAGGCACCCTGAAGGGAGTCCAGGAGAAATCTGCTCTCTAGTTGATGCTGCTGCTGGGATGCTCCAGTCCACGCTGGAATATTGAAGTCTCCAACCAGTACTACCTCACACTTGTCTGCCATCCTTTGGATGGCTAGCATCACCCTATCTGTTTCTTCCTCCTGGGCTGGTGGTCTATAGACCACACCTGTGTGGTGGCTGTCCCATTTTCCTTTCCAGCTTAACCCACAGTATCTCCCCCATTTTGTTCCTCCTGGATCTCTGTGGCCCTTATGTCATTTTCACATACAGTGCCACTCCTCCTCCCTTCCTGCCTGCTCTGTCTCTTCTGAATATGTTGTAGCCAGGTATGGCCATCTCCCAGTAGTGGTTATCATTACACCAGGTTTCAGTGATGGCCGCAATGTCCAAGTCTGACTGCACCATGACAGCATCCAGATCTTCCATCTTGTTGCTAAGGCTCCTGGCATTTGCACACATGGCTTTCATGACAATCTTGCTTCTTGTATAAAGATGACATCCACTTTAAGTAGATTCAAATAGGCCAAAATTGAAATTTGTTTTTTGTAGGCTTTAAGACTAAGACTAGGAAGCTAGTTGTAAAGTAGCCATAAAAACTTAGTAAAGTTAAGACCCTCCTTTGTGACTGAGACTAGCTTTCTTTTTTTTTTCCGTTTTTCCCCTTTTTTTTCTTTTGCCAGCTCAGTAGTCTTACTGTCCTCATACTCAGTAACCATTTCCGACCTATGGGAAGTGTCAGATTCCAAATCAGAATCCCCTAAATCATCTTGCAAAGGTGCAAAAATATTCTCAGTGGGGATAGGGCCTACAACAGTTTGTCGAAGAGAGGCCCTAGTAAACCTTCTGCCTTTCACAGTTTCAAAGGGAGGCAGCAGGGATTTAGTAGTGGAGTATTTTAAAATAACAGGGGTCATTTTACTTTTAGAAATAATGTCAGTAGAATCATCATTAGTGTGCTGTAAACTAGATGTAGGTTCATCTACCAAAGGTAATTCCCCATCTTCCGGAGGCCCAGATGCAGCTAAGGGATTTCTGCTCTGTGTCATCCCCCTGTATGTCAGTAGGAGAACTAAAAGTAGAATATCTCCTTTTATCTTGAGCCCTGTTTAACAAATCATCCTGATCCCACCCTTCAGAACGATTCCATTTTGCCCATGGGCATTGATGAAAGGCGTAACCTTTTTCATCACAAAGATTACATTGAAAAATGTTATCACATAAGTCCACCGAGTGCCCATATCCCCCACATAATGAATGTTTTACATGTCACAAGAACTACTAATATGGGTTTACACCCCACATTTATAACAGGCTCTAGGCTGTCCCCCATAGAAGCAAACTCCCTATCTTTTCCTAAAAAAAAACTATTAGGAAGATGAATGATATCAGAATTAACTTGAAATAGTTTCACCTTAAACTTCCAACCTCCAGTCCATATCCCTTCCAGATCAAAGATAGCCTCAGGGGGACCTAAAATATCAAAAACGGTTCTGGAGCCAGTGATAAATGTCACTGACATTAACTCCCTCATTCCTGAACATAATGGTAAAATATCTAATCTGAGGACATGTAAGGGGAATTGCATAAAATGGGGGTCCATAAAGGAGTAGATTTTAAGGTGGAATATTTCTCCCAAAATTTCTCCAAATTAACATTACTCTTAAAGCTGATATCAAAAGAGTCCTCACCAGAAACACGAATTAAGGCATAAATATCAGAAGGAAAAAATCGCATTGAATCCCTTAGAAACTGTTTTGCAACATAGTACCTATCAGGATGTTCTGTAAGTCCCCCCTTATAATGCAGTCTGACTGCATTCCTTCTTGGAGCCTGTTCTAATTTATTTTTAAACAATTCCATCATAGGCACCCGTTTGGTATGCTGCGTGTTATCGTTCCCAAAACCTGCCTGATTAAAACCTGCCTGACCTCATCTAGAGTCCTGCTTTCCTTCTCTGAATGTGCTCAGCCTAGGCAAGGCTGCAGCCCGATCCCCTACAAACTGCACAGTATTATCAGATAGGGCCCTTTTGGAAGTAAAAGGATCATTACCTGAGCTCAGGATTTCGTCCTTGGTGGCATGCTTTGTTGCGGCCGTGTTGCCGGATGAATCTTTCCCCCAGTCCAAATCAGGAGTCCATTGTCCCAAATCTGTGTGTTTCCACCCGGAATCACTGAGCACTTTATCGGCCGACCAGTTGCCACCCAAATAATCCTTGTCAGCAGGAGATAGTCAAAATTGCTGTTGCACAGCTTGCGACATAGAATAAATCGCTTGTGGTAAAGGAGCCACTTCCTCACTATGCCGTTTACCCGCTGCAGCATCTGAATCACACGTCAAAATATGGTTGGCTCCAGCCAACTTTGAGCTTTCTTTCACAGACTCAGAAGAAATGATACGCATTCCTGAACATGCAGTACCTGGCACATGAACTGTAACAGAACAAGTAGTTTCTGACAAAAACTCAGATACTGGATCAAAGCCAGTAGTCTCCTACAAATCCCTCACAATTTCAGGCAAAACATTTATAGTCACAGTTTCTTCCACTGCTAAAGGCAGAGAATTCTCAGTCAAAATGGCAATATCCATACTGGTTCCTTCTGAAGTCAACATAACATCCTTCTCTGTGTGAGGCTGTGTACAGTCTGCCATCCTGCAGACTAACGCCAGCAGTTCCCCCTGTTGACAGCAATGCAGTAGGGGAATTTCCCCGGTGTCTTGGCCAAATTTCCCTCATTCACTAAAAATACCACCAACAGTTTAATCTGGTTCAAGGTCAGTTGGCATTCATCTGTATCCGCCTCCTCCGGGTGGTGCCTGAAAATAGGCAGGACTTGTCTAGTGCACTTACCCGGTCAACAAAAACTAAATGAAAATAAAAATAAAATTTAATTTCACTCAAAGACAAATGAGAATTTGAAATGTTAGTGCATATTACTTGGTGCTCAACCTATACTGGGATTTACTGAGAGCACTGTTATCATTTACAGAACTACTGTAACAATGGCCACTGCTATAACTTACAGGTGACATAAAAGGGATCTGGCTGGGACCTTGTGACTGTTGTAGAGATGCTGGCCTTGAACAATAATGGATTTTGCCCTGTCTGATGGCAGGAAGGCTTTGCCTTGAGCAGTGTATCAGACTGCATATATGTATTGCAGCAGTTGGCAAGGTGTTATGATTGACTTTGGAATATTGACTGTGACTCCCAAGTCCTCAAAGAGCTGTCTCATAAAAAACAGGGTCTGCAGAAGACTGTTCCTGGATCTAGCCTTTAGATGCCAGTCATGTAGGTATGAGAAAACATATAGACCATCCCTATGAAGGACTGCTGCCACCACAGATAAGCAGTGGTAAAGATCCATGGCACAAAGGATAAGCCAAAGGGCAGCACATTTAATTGGTAATACTCACCCTCCAGCATAAAGCGTAGATATTGACTATGTTTCTTTCTGATATTGATATGAAAATAAGCATTCTTCGTATCCAGGGAACCACTACAGAGGATGTAAAAGGGGAATGAATTCATGAAGTTTCATATGAAACTTATATTCTAGAAGACGCTGAGCCCCCTGAGATCTAGTACAAGCCTCAGATCTCAGGTCCAAATTGGAACTAGGAAGTACCTGCAATGCAAACTTTTGTTCTCCTGAATTGGAGGAACAGGTTCTATGGCACGTTTTGTATCGGTGATTGTATTTCCTCTTTCAACAACAATATATGTTCTGGGAAATAGCTAGAAGGAGATGGAAGATGCACTGAAGGAATGTGTGAAAGCTCCAGAACATGCCCGTTTGCAGCTATCTCCAGTACCCATTTATCTGTGGTGATCTGCCTCCATTTTAGTAAATGAACAGAGATACAATCTCCTACAGCCACCCCTGGAGGTAAAAGTGGCTGGGGTGTATGAGGAATGGGGACAGACTGAACCAGTAGTGGCAGGGCCACTGGTTCCCATGGTCTTTGGTGCTTTGGAGTGTGCACCTTGGGAAGGGAACCTGACAAAGCACCAGTACTCCTGGTTCTTCTGGCATGATGGAAGGAGACAGTAGTGTTGCAAAAAGACCTTCAATGTCTACCTTTTTCAGATGTGGGACAGTAGGACTTAACTGACCTGAGAGTCATTTAGGATAACTGAAGACTTTTTAAATTTTTGTCAACATCATAAACATAGTTGCTTGCATTTGAACAGTGCATTTAACACTGCGTGCTGGACATCAGTGGCAAATTCAGCCACTCTTATCCATGAATATTGTCTCATGCAGATGCCAGAAGTAGCAGCCCTACCAGAGGCATCCGAGACATACGCTGAGCATAATAGGTACTTACCTACCTCAGCACCAGCATTTAACTGTTTCAGTAACTGCTTTTGCAGAACCATCTGATAAGGTCTGTGCAGTTGCCTTGGGATTCTTCCAGATGGAATTTTGATATTTAATTATATGGACTTGATAGTTAGGCTTTCTAAGGCTCCATGAGGCTCAGGCTTAAGTTCTTTTGTCCATGAAATCAAGCTGCCTAGATTTCTTATCATGTGGCAGAAAACCAAGATGCTTGGGTGCTTTAGATCTGTTATGAGCAGCCATAGCCACCACACAATCTGTTTCTGGTTGCGTGGCATAATATGGTTTAATAGCAGTAGGTACAGGATACTGCTTGTCAGCTGGGATTTTATTTGTCCTGTGCCAGGCAGCAAACGTAGCATCCTCCAAGGCTGAATAAATAGGAGATATGAGGTTGGGGAAATGTATGGCACTTCTATAAACTCTTAAATTATTTTTAGTGTTGACTTCTTCCTCCACTGCAAATCTATGCTCGGTTTGAATTTGCTGTGTTAAAGACTGAAAGAGAAGGAGGAAACCTTAGAGTATATACTACAGAGTCATCACTAAAGGATGACACAATAGAACTGGAATGGGGATGATATGTATTTTCCAATATTCTTCCACCTTATCATATCTTCCTCCATCATGAGGTCTAGATTATACTCCACATCATTGTCAGTAAGTCTGTCAACAAGACGGATAGATGACAGGGTCAGTAACAGTGGCAGCTGTTTTCTGGAAGGAATAGGCATGAATCAGTGGTATCAGTTGACCGGGCTTAACTAGTCAGCAGTCCCACCAACTGGAACACAGGCTGTGATGGTAGGCCTGGCAAAAGGCATTGAATCATCTCTGAAAAAGGTGCCAATACTGCCTGCAAGTCAAGGGCACCCCGGGGGCTATGCTCAGAATGGTGTACGACTGGCTGAGACCAGACAGTGTCATAGTAGTTGGCCTGTAGCACCAAAGCCAGACCCCAACCTTGGTGACTGATTGATGGTTGAAGGGTGCTGTAGGCACAATCACCAAAACAGATGGAAACAAAGGTCTACCTGAAGGCCATAATGTTGACAGGGATCTTACAAGGGGAAGGTGTATTTTCCTTTTTCCTGTGTTTGTGTTTATGAGTTGATGAAGACTTCTGTGTTTGACAATCTTTCTTCTTTAATGACTCTGAGCTCATGGAAGAAGTGGGCGATGCCAGTTTTCCACCTTGGCTGAGTTTCTCCATTGTGGAGCTACCATTTTCTTAAGTAAAAGCATCTCTAGATCTTTCCAATTGTGTTGCCGAGTGGATTGGTGAAAGCCCTGGCAAATCTCAAAGGTCCAGACATTGTGAGAAAGGTCAAGGCAGCAGACACGCATGTTGTGGGTATCATTCCTAAATATCTTCTCTCTGCACGCACAATATTGGAAGAGCATCAATGGCTTGGAATTCTTGCAGAGGCAACAAGAAAATCTTTTCTGTATAGAAAAAGTTATGTTGAATGTGTTTCTGCAAGAGGTCCAATGAGGCTAATCAATGGCAGGAAAAGAACTAAGGAGAGGTAAGGCCACCCCCACCGTGTATACACACTGATACATAATGTCGACATGGGTGGCCCCAGCTTGGCAAAAGTTTCTGTGTGGTCCTAGTGCCACAGGATTGCAGACCAATGGTACAAGGGTAAGAAGGAGGAAATGAATCAAATTCTCATTGAAAGCTCATCACTTCTGGTTGGCATGAGGCTGGGGAATGCAAGACCTTGACCCAGATGGGAGTTGTAGTCTTACCTCATCAGGATTATTCCTCAGGTACAGTGGTGCCAGACAAGGGCTGCTGCAAGGGTGTTTTTCCATAAGACTTTACCCGCTCCGGTCAGAGGGGTCTCAACTCAGAGGTATATCAGTCATCAGGCCTGCACTAGAGTGGCCCAAGAATTGGGGGCAACAGTGTGGGAGACCTACATGTAGGCTGCATATCCTCCTGGCAGCACACGCTGCTCCTAAAAAGGTGGTGATTTGTGTTACAACAGAAACAAACTCTGGCCAAAGCCAAAAGGGCTGCAGGTGAGGAATTTGGTGTAAAAATATTGAAAATTACTAAAGTTTCAAGCCTTCATTAATAGAGAGATGATGTGTCTGCAGTCCAGAGAGGATTACACTGTTGGACCTCCGATCATGTGGAAAGGAGCAAGTGGGAGCAGGAAGGTCGGAGACACAAAGTAATATACTGTAAATGGCTAAAATGCAATGCTGAGTACAAGTCCAAAAAATGACTGCACATTGTAGTAAGCTGTAATGGAACTGTGGCATGGTAAGGGCCTAACAGAGGAACAGGAGTTAGAAAATTATGACCAGTTGATAAGAGCGGTTCCAGTCTGGAACATTGTGGTTAAAAACATCGGGGACATAAAATCACAGGCATCACATTGCCACCTGCAATATCGTGCTGTAAAAACAGCGGTCAACATAACCACATAGGTGGGCAGCATTCAGTACAATGTACATCAGCCCTGGTTTCCAGTGGGTCACACACCCACCCACCGATGGCTCCAGTAATAGGAACTGTACCACCCCCCAAAACCGCCAACCCACTGCTGCCATCACCAGCACCATTGCCACAGACTGTATATTATGGCGCAATAGCTGTGGGATCTAGTGGACCTCCCCTCCTGCAGGTAGCTCCCCACCACCCTGCTGCTGGTTGCCCACACAGGGTGGGGTGGGAGCAGTGTGGTGGGGGAGCTACCAGCTGGGGGGGTCGACTAGACACCACAGCTGTTGTGCCATAATATACAGTCTGCGGCAATGGTGCTGGCGATGGCAGCAGTGGTTGGCGGTTGGGGGTGGTACAGTCCCCATAACTGGAGCCATCATCAGGTGGGGTGGGTGGGGTGGGTGACCGTTGGACACCAGGGCTGATGGATGTTGTACTGCCGGCAGCCCGCCTATGCGGTTGTGTCCGTGAATGTTTTTGCAGCATTATATTGCAGGTAGCGATGTGATGCCTGCGATGTTATGTCCCCAATGTTTTTCACTGTGATGTTTCAGACCAGAACCGATGAGAACAATGGAGGGGGGAAGGGAATGGTGAGAAAGATGGAGGGTAAGGGGAAGAGGATAGGGGAATGGCAAAGATATAGTAAAAACTGGAAAAAGGTAACAAGAAAAGGAGGAAGGGTGGGAAGGTAAAGAGATACAAGTAGCATAAAAAACATAACCACAGTACAGAAAAGGTTGTATAATTGGAAATTAATACAAGAGACCAAAACATTTATATTACAAGGATAGTCAAAAGGCAACCATCCAGGCATTCAATACAGAGGCAGACTATAACTAATACAAGATACAGCCTAAGGTCAGTCCCGGCACAATACATGTACAGTAAAAGAAAAATGAAATGTAAAATATACAACTATATAAATAAATGCCAGAAATTGAAGAGCACCATGTATTACAAGGGTGTGGAGAAGGCAGATCCAGGAATATTATCATGGTAAAGAATACACACATAACTGGACATAATCAGAACATTTTACAGTAGTCAGTGAAAATGGGCATACTCGACAGGCCTAGCAGTGCTTATCTGCCATCAGTTTCTATGTATATTTTTATGTGGGAGCCCATGCAAGATGTATCAGACACAGCTGCAACAGCTGAACAATCGACAAAACAATGTTGTGAATACCACCACTATTATTAGCCGGCTGCCTGTGGGGAGAGCGGCCCCTCTGACCCTTGAAAAATATGTCCTGTACAATTAATTGTACTGCAATAAATGTTTGATTTTTCAGTGATCCAAGCACCTACCCCTGTTTTCATGCATGTTGCTATTTATTAACCAGGTGCGTCCAGCGCTCCCAGATTTGGCACTTTTCCATTAACTCCAGTTATTTTCCAGTAGAGTACATGAATTCCTTTGTAAGCCAAATTACTCTGTTTTCCTCTATAAGAAATACAAGCCTATGGGAAGACTTTACCTGTAGATGTCTCTAATCTCTGTAAAATACAGGAATCCCTGTAGATCTGTGAGGCTTTGGTGTGTCAAAGGTGCCAGCATGCAGCTCTGAAACACAACACACTCCTCTGCCCTGCTAGCATTTCTGCAAAGTGAAATGCCAGACTGGGCTTTGAACCCCACTCCGTTCATAGCTAGTTATTTGACAGTAGTGAGGAGACCTTATCAAACATTGCTACAGATGTTACCAATTTATAGAGTATTGTAATATTTTAAACAGCTAGCAGAACCGCAAATAGCACAAAAATATAGAAACAAAGACTTTGATGGCAGATAAGGACAGCTTGGCCCACCTAGTCTGCGCATTTCCCTACCTATTGGATAAGCTGCAAATTCTAGTTACCCAACAGCCTACTTCCTCCTACCCACCTCCACTATAATTGCCTTATGTCTGTCCCATGCATTCTTGAATTCCCCCACTGTTTTTGATCCCACAACCTCCTCAGGAATGCGGTTCCATGTGTCCACCACCCTCTCTTGTTCTTGCACATCTCTTTTTCTAAAATATGCTCCCCTCTTGGACTTTGTTTATTCCCTTGAGGTACTTGAAAGTTTCTATCATACCACCCCCCCCACACACACACACATACACACACACACTCCTTTCCACAAGGGTATACATATTAAGCTCTTTTAGCCTCTTTTCATATGACTTCTATTGCAGACCCTGCACCATTTTAGTTGACCTGCTCTGGACTGCCTCCATCCTGTCTATGTCCATGCTGAGATGGGGTCCCCAGAATTGCATGCAGTACTCCAGATGGGGTCTCACCAACTGTCTGAACAGAGGGATAACAACTTCCTATTTTCTGTCGGTGATGCCTCTCCCTATGCATCCCAGCATCCCCCCAGCCCTACTTACTGCCTTCTCACATTGCTTGCCTACTTTAAGGTCATCTGATATAACAACCCTCAGGTCCCTTTCCATTTCTGTTGTTGTTAGTACTCCCCCCACCCATTGTGTACTCTTAACCTGGGTTTCTGTTTCCCAGGTACATTACTTTGCACTTTTTTGCATTGAATCTAAGCTGCCATACTTTCGATGATTCCTCCAACCTTGCCATGTCCCTTCTCATCCTTTTCACCCCCCCCCATGTATCAACCCTGTTGCAAATTTTTGTGTCATCTGCAAAGAGGAATACTTTTCCTTCCAGACCCCTGCAATGTCTCCTATAAAGACATTAAAAAGGACCAGTCCCAGTACTTAACTCTGCGATACCCAACTAGTAACCACCCTTTTTTCAGCATGTACTCTGTTTACTATTACCCTCTGCATCCTGTTGTCCAGGCAATTTGCAATGTAGGCTTCCACCCTGAGACCCACTCCCAGGCTCGCTAACTTGTTTATTACTCTTTTGTGTGGGACTGTGTCAAATGCCTTGCTAAAGTCTTGGTAGACCATATCCACAGCCCCTCCCTGGTCTACTACTTTGGTTACTCAGCCAAAGAAATCTATTAGATTCTTCTGACATGACCTTTCCACTGTGAATCTATGCTGCCTTGGGGCTTGTGCCCAGCTGGCCTCTGGATACTCAACAATTCTTCCTTTTAGAAGTGATTCCATCATTTTCCTTATCACTGAGGTCAAACTAAAAGGTCTGTAGTTTCCTGCCTCTGCCTTGCTCCCACTTTTGTGAAGGGGAATCACATCTGCCCTCCTCCAGTCTTCAGATACCACACTATCCTTCCATGATTTGTTAAAAATTGCAGTCAGTGGTGTCACTAGGTCTCCCCTTAGTTCTTTTAGAATTCTTGGGTGAATCCCATCAGGCCCCATTGCTTTGTCCACCTTGAGTTTTAGGAATATTTTCAGGACCCCTTCTTCTGTGAATGGACTGGTATTAACCATCCCCCTGCCCAGAGTGCTTCTATTGTTTTGTTTAGGTACTTCCCCTAACAGACAAACATTTCAAACTTTAAAAAGTAGTCATAACTTCATATTTCTGAAGTAATTTCCTTTCTCTTTTTCACTGAGTGGAAAATTTTGCATGTGATAGCATTATGCATCAGCAATGTAAGCTCTGGGACAGTGACATCACAGGTGACTGACCTGCAGCTGAAGAGTGACTCTTCCTGAGTAGCTGTGATGTCAGCCAGTGAAGTCATAATACTGCTCATGCAATGGGAGGAACACAGCTAGATATGCCAGCTGCTAGGCAAAGTGTTATACCACATCATAGCTACTAATATTAGATTTAGAAAAAAACTTCCACTTAACCAACAGGAAAAGAAAAAGTACCTTAGATATAAAGGTAATAGTTTACTGCTTTTAAAATGTAATATTCGTTTTATTCTTATTTTGGTAACCGGGTAAGGTCCACTAGGCAAAAGTGCCTGTTTTCTGCAGCAACTGTGGAGCAATTGAGTAGTTAAGTGACTTGTTCAGAGTCATGCAGTATTTAAGTGGAGTTTGTAGGAATCAAACCAGGATCTGCTGGTTGGTATCAAGCTAATTTCATGGCTTGTTACTCTAACCACTAGGCTATACTGCCAACCACAGTACATTAACTGTTTAGTATGTGTACTGGCCCTGTTCCAACTATAAAGAGAATAACGGATAGGTCACTGGGCATTACCAGTGAGAAATACCATCAAGAGGTTCTGGACACATAGGAACCTCAAGAGCAAAGCTCAAGAGGTTATTGTGTCCAGAACTTCTCAAAGCTAGGCCACTGGTAATGCCCAGTGATGTATCCATTATTTTCGTTAACATATGGATCAGACTTTTTTGTATTTTTTAGCCGCTTAAGGACTGTCTCAATCCTGTCCGAGCACCACACTGTATCGTGCTCTCATGCATTCTCTTCAGGCTACTCAACCACCAGCACACTCACTCAATTCACTCACAGCACCACAGAGGAAAAACTGGTAGGCAGCCCTACCTTTTCTTGTTGTTGGGAAATGGGGAATGCAGGATCAACCAGATATCTCCATTTTTTAAATAAAAAACAAGGAAAGTTTCTCGACGATAACTAGTCTCGCTAAGCGAGAAACTGGTCACCATGTTTTTTAAACTATTATGCCCGCCCCACACAGAAAGAGTGGCCAATTGGAAGGCCCACTTTGGAAGACATTGGGAGGAAAACTAGAGCATGCGCTGATGTCTTTTGCTGATAATACTATTGTTCAGGTCAGAACAATAGTATTATCACTTTAAAATGATGGTATTACCACCGATGAACTGTGGTATTATCACTTGCTGGGCAATGTTATTATGGAGGTTTTTTTTTTTGCTTTAGTGTAGTACTAAAAACAGAATCCATATATTAAAACACAGTAATTTACCATGTTTTTAACAAACTCTGTTCAGAGTCGATAGAGCTGCGGAAAGCTTTTAAGAGTGGCATGAGCACTGAAAAGAATATGTGGTGCTCTCTCTGCACCAGAGTCAGTTGTAAGTAATACTGCAGCAATTACAGTACTGTGCATGCGTGATATCTGCACATGTGCGGTTTGCCCTGGAGTCAGCCGTGCACCACATTGCAGTGCTGACATAAATACGTATGCACAATAGTCATGCATGTACAGTTTAAGTCAGTGCCACCATGTTGCACATGGCCACTTTCACTTCTGCAGTTGTGGTAAGAAAAAGTAGTGCATTTTGGAAGTAGGTATGTTTATGTGACTCATGGAATGGAGGGGCTGCATAAACAGAATCAGTGGAGACTGCAGCATGGTGGCAGCAAAATGGTAAGACAGAAACACAGGCAACTTCTTTGATCATAGAAACATAGAAAATGCCCCCTTCCCTTCTCCCTCCCTCCCTCCTGAAACAGACTCTAAAACCTGCCCCTCCCCCTCACCCAACTCTTCCTTTCTTTGCTTCCAGAGCCAGCACCCTCCATCACTGTCAACCCATTTCGGCTTTGTGAACAAGAGGCCATATTGTGAACCTCAGCACAGTTGACTGAACACCATTTACATAGCCATTCTAAAGAAAAAAAACATTTTTTAAATTATTCTTTTTGGCTTTCTAAATACAAGGGTACTAGTTAGAAATCAATTAGCCAATTTATGTGGAAGGTAAATGCAGGAACCAATCAAACAAGGGGCAATTGGGCAGCTATCAAAAGAAAGGGGGGATACAGAAACACTAAGAAACAACATAATTTATAAAAATTTGAATTTTCCCAATCTGAAGTAATCAGTAAGGTTACTTGTTAAGAGTGGCATGAGCACTGAAAAGAATCTGTGGTGCTCTCTCTGCACCAGAGTCAGATGTAAGTAATACTGACTCTTTACTTGTTACTTTGTTACCAAAATATATGTATTGCACACACTAGTCATCATGTTTCATTTATCAGTATGCAACCTGTAAGTCACTTCCCTGTCTCATATTAATGTTTACCACCTGCGGTCACCCTATGTGGTACCCGTGTATGTATATCCAGCCTGTATCATGTAACGGTATTTCATGTATATACTGTTATTACCTATCTATGTTTGTACTTTCAGTGTTTATGTCACAGGACCTCCTTGTGAATGAGCTTGCTCAATGGAGTTTTCCTGCAATAAACTTGAACTTGAACTTGTGCATACTTTTGTATTTCTCCACACTTTTACTTTGGAAATTTGTAAAAAAAAAAAATAATGAAAAAATGACACTTGACCTTTTGCACAGGTCTTGATCTCCCATAAAGTGAATGGCTTAAAACTTATTTGTGAATCATTCAAGAGTTATTCCAAAGTTAAGACTTAGTAAACTATACATTTAATGCATTGTAATAATAGAAGTTGCCAAAGAGGACATAATAAAAGAAAAATCATTGCTGCAGCATAGATGCATAAACATTTCACATATAGCTTTGTTTGTGCACCAGGTTTTCCTTCTGTGTGTGAAGTGAAGTACAAAAGAACTCCAAAGCAAATGCACTGGGGCATGGGTTATCCCAGAAGATGTTGGCCTTACAGCCTAACATTATTGTGGAATGTGCAATTTGTGTTTTCTGTGTGTGAGCATTGTTTTCTTCTCTGTGTTGCTTCTTCCTCCTCTCTGGTCAGTGTCAGAATCTGCTGTTAAATTAGGCATGACAAGAGATAAACAACATGGTATAGTATTTCACTTAAGTGGTGTAGCTATTTGCAAACATGAGACTTTATAAAAGTGTAATAGGAGTTGTACCAAACATTTGTAAATATCTCTAAAAGTATATGAGTTAAACATAAAAAACAGTATAAAAGTTGTTCAGGACAAAAAGACATTGCCAATGAGCCTATTCATTAAGCTACATTAATTATATATTTTTTTAAACTATGGCCATCTGATTACTTGAATTTTCATTTTTTTCACAGTTTTCACCTTTTGGATTGCTATGTTTAAAAAAATGTTTTGAATTCAGATTAGCGACTACCCTCATTTGAAAGGTCATTTTGTCCTGAACAGATTTCATGTTTGTCATGTATTGGTAACGTGTATACTTTCCAAGATATTTACATTTGTTTGGCATGACTCCTACTGTGTTCTCTCAGAGAGAGAAAAAATGAGGTTGCTTGGAAGACCATATTTTACAAAATATATAGAATTCAGATTAGTGACTGTCCTCATGTGAAAGGTCTTTTTGTCCTGAACAACTTTCATGCTGATTGTTTTTGTGTGCTTTGAATACTTTTAAAGATATTTAGATTTGTTTGGAATGTGTGTGCATTTGCTGTCAGAAAAAAAGCAGCTTGGAGTTCTGTGTTCAATATTCTAAACAGAAAAGAAGGGAGTATTTCTTTAACTTTTCTACTGAGGTGGCTGTACTGGAACTTCTTCTCTTTCATATTTCATGGGCATTTTGGCATATGTTCTTTCCAGGGGACCATTGAATTGGAGAACAGTACAATCAGCTAAGGAACTTGAAGCTTGCCTTTTTTTAAGGATTTGGACTATCCAGGATCAAACATTGGGACTCTGTGTGGTTTCACACTGGACCTATTTGTTCATTACATCTGAAGAATATTAGAAGAGTGAAGAATGATTCATTTTGATGAGCCGGATAGATTAACAGATAATAGGTCATTACCACTGACAATTACCGACCATGAGGAACAAAGAATTATACAAGGTTTTAAATCAAATAGGGATTTTGGGGGGACAACCCCAGTCAGATCTGTTTCTAATAATTATGAGTACATGAGACAGAAACAAGTTGAGCTAAAGTGGCATACTCTTACCCTATCTCAGTATTTAAAGCAAAAATGCATTCCAAGAGGCCTTAGAATTTTTATTTAAGCCAATTTAGGATGCAGTGGTCAGGAACTGGATATGAAATGGGATGGGGTAAGAAATCAACATTCACATGATTTCATGTTACTGATTATAGAATCTATAACAAAAGAACTGGTAAGAATGGATCCTGATACTCATTCTAGTGGTGCAGAAATAAATAAAATACAATATTGATGAATATAAACAATATCTGGGCAAGGTTACTGCACACATGAATGAATTCAAGGAATAATTAAGAGCTGTAAAATTAAGGAAATTCAAACATGATCTTAATGATTATAGAGATAATAAAGTGTATTCATATAAAACATTTGACAGAGTTTGTTAACTCTTTTCAGTATAATTTAGATTCTGAGTCATCAGATCAGTCATCAGGCAATGATACAGATGCTGGCGCACAAGGTTTTAGAGGTGGTAGAAAACAAGAACCTTTTTTGGGGGAGGAGTACCATGGGCAGACAACCTTACCAATTCAGGGACGATGTGGTTACCAATATACAAGCAGGAACCAACCCATATAATGCATCATAGAACCTACTGCAGGCCCATGAGATACAGAAGATGTAGAAGGAATTATAGAAACAGAAGGAAGCAGAGGAAAAGACAAAAGGCCACAAGGAGGTGCAACAGAGAAAAAAGTGTTGAGATCACAGACACACAGAATAAATTGATTTATAATATCTCAAAAGGAGTTTTGACAGACTTAGAATGTGAAGTATTATCTAAAGGATTATCATTTTGTCCACACAATCAAGTGAATGAGTGTGAACTTATATTAGATTTAAATAGATTTTATAGGAAGTTGAAATGAAGACTTTTTTTGACACACAAGAAGAAGTTCAGATGATAAACAGGCAGATACAAACTAAGAAAGTAGAACTAAGTAAGAGATTGAACTTAAAATCTAAATTTGTACCTCAGATAGTACCTCATAATATTGAGACTTACATCTCATTGATAAATAGAGATATATCATCCTTACTTAACAAAAACATGATTTAGACAGATGTTCAAAATAAAATTTAACAGCAGCCCAATATGGAGCTTTACGTAGTTTAGAAAATGATGTAAATATTATCATTAAAAAAAGCAGAGAAGGGTGGGGGTGTAGTAGTGATGGATTATGAGTATTACAAATCAGTGTGTTTAAACTTATCACAGGGTCAAAGAAATTATGTCAAATTGGAGAAGGATCCAACTGAAAAAATCAAGAATCTGGTGAAATCATTATTAGAGCTAGCTTTTGAAAATGAATGGATAACTGAGTGGGAGAAGAATACATTGTTTAGGAACACTCCTTTGGTTCCATTGTTCTACATTTTGCCCAAAATACGTAAGGACCTACAGAAACTACCAGGCAGACTTGTAGTGTCAGGCATTAATCCACTACTTGAACCACTGTCTGTATATATAGATTACCATATGAGACCATTTATAGAAAAAACTAGAACATACATAAAAGATTTGACAGATGTTATAAGACTTGTTGAAAATGAGAATGAGAATGAGAATGAGACAGACTTGGACATTGCACAATGTATTTTGGGTTACATGGGATCTTAAAGACTGTCCTGGTACCTGGTCAGGATAGTGACTCTACTGCTACCTTCAAGATTACTAAATCCCTAATTTCCTCTGGGTCTGTCAAGGTACGTGGCTGGGCTAGTGACTGTGCTGCTACCTCTGAATGCACTTTACAGGTGCAGGTCCTGGACTAGATGGGCTCACCTGCCTGAACTTGATCTGGTCATCAATGGAAGCTTTGGACTCCACCATGTGAACCACTCCAGTGGGAAAAGCCCTGAGCAAAGAAGGCTGGTGTTAATTCACTATGGACATCCGGCATGACAACACTGTGGCTTACTTTGATACACACAAGGAGGTGTAGAAAGGATGACAAGTGACTGGGGAAGTTTGGAAGACTAGTCAGAAGTATGGCAGCTTGGATTCAATGCAAATAGGTGCTAAATAGGGGTAGAGACACTCACGAGCTTGCACACAATAAACCAAAATCAAAATACAACAAAAGAAAACCATTTGTAATGGGAAGTGACACAGACATGTGGAGAGTGATGCAATGTACTGGTTGTGTAGCAGTAGTCTTCCATCAGACATTATGGTGACTGCATTGCTGCACAATTTCAAGCGCCGATCTGGTCTGAGGGAGGAGGTTGTTCCTCCATGCAGACCTGGCTAGGATTTGGAAAACCAGCTCCCCCACCAAGAGACCACCGAGGCCACCTCAAGTACCTCAGAAGTTGCCAAGAAAGAAGAGTGTTTGGACCACGGTGTGCTCAGGGAGGGTGAGGGTTGTGGAACAGAGGCACATCCCTCCAGTTGTGCCTCTCCAAAATTAATTCACCACTCTGGCAGAGCATGGTTCTTCTATAGAGGCACCCACAGTTCAGAACAATTAGGAGGATACTGGGAACCTCCAAAATGGAGACACACAGGAGGGTGGCACAGGACCCCACAGGGAAAGGAAGCAACTCTTGGTGGGAGACTCAATTGTTTGGGTGGTAGAACTGGGTGAAGGAGGGGAAAGGGAGGTAAGGTGCTTGCCTGGAGTCATGTCTTGGCGGGACAAGAAACAAATCCTCATGGCCATGGGATCAGCTGCAAGGGGGAGGGAGCTGGATGTCATTATCCACCTAGGAATGAATGACAAGGCTGAGAATGGGATGAGAGTAGTGCAACCAGAGTTTGTGGAGTTGGGGAGGGGCCTTAGACAAGAAGTACACACTGTAACTTTCTCGGAAGTGCTACCTGTCTACGGCATGGATGATCCTAGGATACTCAGCACCATGTGATTCAATCACTGGTTGAATAACTGGTGCAGAGCTCCTGGATTTGGTTTCACTGGGGACTGGTGCTCCACCTGGAGGGATGCAGGCATGTACAGGGCCATTACAGGAGTGATGGTTTGCATCTATCCAGGAGTGGAACCAGGATCCTAAGTGATAGGTTTCAATGCTTCCTTGGCATGCATTTAAACTTGCCATGGGGTGAGTCACTGAAAAAGAGAAGGGAAATCCAAGCCCCCCAAAACATCAGGGTAGTTAGTGAGGTAAATACAAAGACAGAGCAGTCAATTGGGAGAAGGCCAGGGGTAAATGCAGAAAAAGGCAAAGGCAGTAATGACATGGATGGGGCAAAAAGAAATGAAGCCATAAAAAAATGGTGGGTTAGGAGTACCATTGCCTGCAGTTAAGGTAAACAGCTCCCCGAAATGGTGACCTTGATGGACAAGGGATGCCTGGATATTGTGGCAGTCACAGAAACATGTTACACAGAAAACTTTGACGGGGATGTCCACAAACCAGGGTACACAATCTACAGGCGGGACAGGGAGGGAAGAAGAGGAGGAGGAATAGCTCTCTATGTAAGGGAAGGGATCGAAGCAACAGAACTAAAGGGTACACATGGAGGAGAGGAGGCACTGTGAGTCACCGTGGAGACTAGAAATGGCTCCACAACAAGCACAAGTGTTGTATACAGACCCACACCTCAGGGGGAGGAAATAGACAGGGAAATGATAGAAGGCATCCTTGGGATAGCAGAGAAAGGGGAGGTATTGCTGATGGGGGAACCTGATCAGTCAGACATTCACTGGAGCACCTTTCCTGCAGGAACATCCAAGAGCAGGGTCATTCTTGATGCCCTACAAGGGGCATGCCTCAGACAGCTAGTATTGGAACCCACTCAGGAGGAAGCAAACTTAGACCTTGTACTATCAAATGGGGATGGAGAGATGATCTCTGATCTTGAATTGTTTAGCCATCTGGGAACAAGCAACCACCAAACAGTGTGGTTCATGATACACTTAGCTGTAGAGGCAAGCCATACAAAAGAGAAGGTACTGGACTTCAGGAGTGCTGATTTTGTCAAAATGGGAGAGTGCCTCAGAAAAGCACTAGCAAACAGGCAAGAAGGTGGGGTGGAGCAGCAATAGGAAAAAATCAAAACAGCCATTGCAGAGGCAACCAGCCTAAGTGTGAAGCAAATCAACAAATCAAAATGAAAGAAAAAACCTCTATGGTTCTTAAAAGAAGTAGTAGGAAAGGTAAGGGAGAAAGAGATAGCATTCAGGAAGTATAAGGAAACAGAGAAGGAGCAGGACAGAGAACTGTACCAGTTAAAGCAGAAGGAAGCGGGGAAGGCACTCATAATAGAAAGGACTAAACCAAGGAAAAGATAGCCAACTCAGCTGAGAAGGGTGACAAAACCTTTTATAGATACATTATGGAGCAAAGAAAGACTAAGGCAGGGATGCTAAGGCTGAAGAAAGAGGAAGGTGGTTGGGCAGAGAGCGACAGTGAAAAAGCAAGGATACAGAATGAATACTTCTGCTCAGTATTCACAATGGAAATGCAGGGAGAGATACTGAATCCGGTCAATTGAAGCACTCTGGCTAGGGGGGGGTTGATAGTAGTCCTTTGACAGAAGAATGGGTTCTGAAAGAACTCTTTAAACTGAAGGTGGATAAAGACATGGGGCCAGATGGGATTCACCCCAGAATTCTAAAAGAACTAAGGGACGAAGTAGTAAAACCACTGACTACCCTTTTTAATAATTCATGGGAGGAGGGTGTGGTACCTGAGGACTGGAGGAGGGCGGATGTGATTCCCCTTCACAAAAGTGGGAGCAAGACAGCAGCAGAAAACTACAGACCAGTCAGATCGACCTCAGTGATAGGAAAATTATGGAATCACTGCTGAAGGAAAGAATTGTTGAGTACCTAGAGGCCAGTGGGGCACAGGACCCAAGGCTGCATGGATTCACAGCAGAAGGTCATGTCAGACAAATCAAATTGATTTCTTTGACTGGGTCACCAAAGTAGTAGACCAGGAAGGGGTGGTGGAGATGGCATACCTAGACTTTATCAAGGCATTTGACACAATCACACACAAAATAGTAATAACCACAGTAGCCAGCTTGGTAATGGGTCCCAAGTTGTTATCTTATGTGAAACACTGACTGGACAACAGGATACAGCGGCTAATAGTTAATGGCATCCACAGTGAAGAAAGGAGGGTTACCAGTGGGGTACCGCAGTGTTCAGTACTGGGGCCAGTCCTTTTTACTGTCTTTATCAGTGACATTACAGAGGGACCACGAGGGAAAGTATGTGTCTTTGCTAATGATACTAAGATCTGTAACAGGGTTGATATGCAAGGTGGTCTGGAAAGGATCAAAAGGGACTTGGCAAGGTTGGAGGAATGTTCAAATGTATGACAGCTTATATTCAATGCAAAGAAGTGCAAAGTAATGCACCTGGGAAACATAAATTTAGCGGAAGAGTACTCAGAGGGGAGGTGAGATACTGACAGCAACAAAAATGGAAAGGGACCTGGGGGGTAGTCATATCAGACAATGTAAAGGTGGGACAGCAATGTGAGAAGCAGTAAGTAGGGCTGGGAAGATACTGGGATGCATAGGGAGAGGCATCACCAGTAGAAAACCAGAAGTTGTTGGCCCTCTGTACAGACAGTTGGTAAGACCACATCTGGAGTACTGTGTACAGTTCTGGAGGCCACATCTCTGCAAAGACATAAACTGGATGGAGGCATTACAGAGGAGGTAAACTGAAATGGTGCAGGGTCTGCACCAGGAGACGTATCAAAAAAGACTACCGGAGTGTAAGATGTATAGCCTCAAGGAAAGGAGGGAGAGGGAGGACATGATAGAAACTTTCAAACACATCAAGGGAATCAACAAAGTCCAAGAGGGTAGCATCTTTCAGATAAAGAGTTGATAAAGAACAAGGGGACACCATTTGAAGAGAGAGTGAGGAAGGCTCAGAGGTAATGTGTACAAGAATTTCTACACAGAGAGGGTTGTAGATGCATTGGACCAGCCTTCCTGAGGAGGTCGTAGAGTCACAAACAGTCTGTGAATTCAAGAATGCAAGGGACAGACATAAGGCAATTTAAGTAGGGGGTAGGAGGAACGAGGCTGTTGATTAACTAGGATCTGCAGTGTCTCTGTTACGTATGGAAGTGGGCAGACTCGGTAGGCCATGTGGTCCTTTGCTGCCATCAAATTCTGTTTCTATGTCTCTAAATAATGCACCTGTCAAACCAAAACCCATGGGCATATTACAAAATGTGACTGGCAGTAATAGCGACAAAAATGTAAAAGGACGTGGGGGTAATCATATCAGATGACCTTAAGGTAAGCACCCAATGTGAGAAGGCAGTAGGTAGGGCTATGGGTATACACTGGGGTGTATAGTTAGAGTCAGCACTATCAGAAAACAGACAGTTGTTATTCTTCTGTACATAGAGTTGATGAGACCCCATCTTGAGTACTGCGTCCAGTTCTGGAGACCCCATCTCCACAAGGACATAGAAGGGATAGAGGCAGTCCAGAGGAGGGCAATTAAAATGGAGCAGTGTCTGCAAGAACATCCATATGAGGATATACAAAATGACTTTAGTATGTATACCCTCGAGCAAAGGAGGGAGAGGGGGGACATGATAGAAACTTTTCTATTCCTCAGTGGTATCAACAAAGTTCAAGACGGTAGCATCTTTCAGAAAAAGAGATGTGCAAGAACAAAAGGGCACAATTTGAAGATGGGGGTGGGATTCTGGGGTAATGTGATGAAGTATTTCTTCACAGAAAGGGTGGTGAATGCATGGAGAAGCCTTCCTGAGGAGGATGTGAGGTCTAAATCTGTGGGAGAATTTGAGAATGCATGGGACAGACATGTGTCAAATATTGCAGGGAGTAAGAAGAAATAGGCTATTGGTTAACTAGGATCTGCAGCTTATCCCGTTAGTAAGGAAATGGGCAGACTAAGTGGGCCAAGCGGTCCATATCTGATGTCAAAAGTCTATGTTTCTGTTTTCCCTTCTGAATGAGGGATGAGTGGGTGGCACAGAAATAGATTAACAGAAAAGCCAGCACACGGTATGTGGACACAGGCCATCACACCACCCATAGGTTTGTACACCTTTCTACTGCTTTTCCATAGTTTGAGTCATATGTGACATTGCAGAACTATTTATGTGAAAAATGGCCACTAGGAAAGGCACAATCTTTCCATGTGTCACCGGGTGAAGGGAAGCAGGGTTAAACAGTACATCAGTATAATCAATAAAATGGCAAAAAAATAAAGACAAGTTCATCAATATGGTAATGGTACATAGAGACAGCAGGAATATAGTCGAAATGGTACCTAAATGATGGAACTGCATCAAGAAAGGAGTCATCCAGTATAGAGAAGACCTGAAGCCTCAAGAGTCTGGCCAGTTTTTGCTTGGTTCCAAAGGTCACATACACTGTCTTTTTAGCTTTAGCCTGATAAATGAAAATAGAAGCTGTGATATACACCAATCAATCACAGAGAGGATGTAGTCATGGACATGTAGCTGGGAGGAGATGGTGGTGTTATTTTTACAAACGCCAGACTAAAAAGGAGAGAGGATACTGGCAGCACAAGGGATAGGTATACAGTGGAGGGTGTGGGAGGAGATATTCACACATTGAACCACGGGCAAGGCCACCCATTCTAAAATGATGGAATTGTCAATAATGTGAATAACGTTAGGGTCCCAGGTGCAATGCGAATGTATATATGGCATGATGATGTTATGGATTTCGATGTCATACATGTAATCTATGACAATCTACCTATAGAAACTTTGACTGTTTGATTCATTAATTATGGTGTGGGCATGGTTTATTTTATGGATAATGCAGTGACAAAAGCTGTTACCCTACTACAGGACAGCACAGATTGTCAGTGGTCTCCCTGGGAGCAGCTGCAAGGAAACAGGAACTGGCAGTTGGTGGGGGGGACAGGCCAAAGTCAAGCACAATTAGTAGTTTGGGGTACTTGAGGTAGGGTGAAATCACAGGGTGTCGCGTTGTGGTCATGAAAGGTGGGCCAGACAAGCATGCTAAGGGGGATGAATGACAGCCCACCTGAGTAGGTAAAGGGGTGATCTAGGGGAGGTTCATTAGATGCGTAGAAAAGGTGCTGCAGAGAGAGAGAAAATTATTGTCTCTATTGCAGTTGCTTACCATAGCAATGTCATGCTCCCTTGCACAAAACTGAAAACTTTAAGGTGGAAGAGCTGTGCAAGAATTAAGGTTAGCGGAACAAGGTTTGCCAGTTGACGGCAACAGAGACACTTTAGTTACATGGTGTTGCTGGTTGAGAGCAACAGTGGAAGAATGCATATTTAGGAAATCAATGATCAGTTCATCACAATGTTAAGCTTTATTGTAACATAAAATATAATAAAGAATATACAATGTCAGCCATGATTTTCGTGGAAAGGAACACTATCTATGATGATACTGCATTTAGTCAAAGCCAAACTTTAGGAAATGGAATCTTTAATTCTATTCACTATAATAATTTACATGAATAACGTCATGCGAGACAGATTGTAAGCTCAGAGTATGATCACAGTATTAGACTGTTATCAATATGCGTGTTTTAATAACAAACTTTAAGCTATCATGTTTTTATAACAATCTGTCAGTTCTGTAGCCCATGTATTGTCCAGAAGGATCCGGATACACATCACGAATGCGCCACACACAGCAGCTTGGGATGGGGGTACGAACATGACTGCCTAGGCATCTCAATCTCCATAGTATGTATTGTCTGTATGCGGCATATCAGGGTCTGGTGGGAAGGCGAAAATGTCTTGCCTATAGGCCGCCTGTAAAGACAGTACTGACGGGTCAAGTACTAGCTGGTTCATCATCTGTAAAGGAAAAACATAAATACTCATTGTCAGTTGGCATCTATCAAAACATTCAGACATGATTTATTATAGCCACTACCTCATTATAGAAGCGTCTGGACATCAAGCTACTTGTTATAGCATTTGAAAATATGCACTGTTCATCATATAGTTACACATATGATGGACCAGACATTAAGATTGCAACAGGCAGTAGCACAAGAGTGTGCTGCACTACTGGTATGCTCTGGTGCCAGGGCCTGGTGATATTTAATGGTTTATCTTGGTGGAGCGGCAATGTTACACATTGGACAGAGATTGCATGCACTGTTCATGGTGCAGTTTCACTGCAATGTCACAAGCAACAGATAAGGAGCATGGTGATGCACCAGCACAAATACAGTTGTTCCTGCCACATTTCACAAGATAGTCAGCAGATGACATGCAAATGAGGACATAATATATGCAGGGCATGACTCGTGCTGTTAGCAGGTTACTATGTCCAAATTGGCATGACTTTCACTTGGACCCAGGCCAATATGCAAATTACACATTTAACCAATTGCCATGTACTGCATGTATATCAGGGCATCCCCACGCACATGAATGCAATCAACATGAATTACAGTAGCAGTATTCAATGGTACAGTATAGTGGCCCCTACCTATGTCACGTTTCCCAAATTGCTGTAATATACAGTAGACTGCTTCCCTGGTAGTCTCATCCTCACCACCACCACCACCCCCACTATGTATGAGCGAGGAAGATACACTATTTTCATGTCTCCATTTGGTATGACAATGTGCTGACTCAGTCGGGCAAATTGAACTTACCTGCCGTCAAATGATATGTCAATGTTTCATGCTAATGATTCAACAGCAATTGCATGAAAACATAGTTGGACTTCATATGGTGAAAGTAAAGTATTGTAACATATATTAAACTTTCTTAGTAAATTCATAACTGTGGAACTGCTATGAAGTATACAGATTTTGCAAGCATAGTCAGATCCATCAGTGCCACTTCCAGCATGAATACATACATACTTGCTGTTTTCACTCATGACATAATGTCAACCAATGTCTGAGACATGCATCATCCGTAAGCTTTCACACATGCATACCAATGCATCCGAAGAGGAAATGGCCCACACTGGTTGGTATTTCCATGGAATGCCATTAATAGTGTACTTTGAATGCACATATTACACTGCAGTTGGATGGGTTCAGTCAGTATGCCATCCGAGTGACTGAGAAGCAAGTATGGCATTAGGTTACATAGAACCAATAACACAGTGGCTGTGGTTTGCTGTGCTGACAGAACTATAAACATGCCATGTGAGTGGGTGACTGTCTGAATTGCAATATACTACAAGTTGTTAACTGCAGAATCTGAATACTGGTCAGGAAGTAAGGTCATTGTCAAATGCAGTGAATGACTGAGTAAGTCATCCAGTCATCACTGTAAATATAAAAGAGATGTTGGATCAGCACGCTGTATCCTGGAGACCTGCATGCATATTTTGATAGTCAAAAGAAAACATGAAAGTTTATTGTACTATAACTGCTTTTCCATGTGCTAATCCTGGTTATAGTTCTGGTTGATCTAAAATATCCCAGGTTTCTACCGGAACTAAGGTGGTGATTGCACCATGTGTTAATGTGCACTGTCCACCAAGGCAGTAACAAGAACATCTTGTACTAATTAGCATGCATGTTAATAATGATAACAAATGCTAGACGCAAACATCATTTTCCACAGTGCATTTTAAGTTGACTGAAGAACACGGTACATACCTCCATGCTAGATATGCAGTGATATGGGTGATAGCCACAGCATAAGTGCTTCAGTTCTGTCGGCATTTCATGACACTGATTACATACACACCAATCGGGTGCCATGCTGTTCTCATGGGTTGGCATCTGGTTCAACTCTGGTAGCCATTCAGAAAGAATGTTGAAAACCATTCCAGGATTTTGAAGTGCACATTGATGGCATAAGTCATGCAGTGCAGGTATTCCCATGTTGTCAATTTTTGACTGAAAGGAAATGCAGAAAAGTATTAGATTACATACGCAGATGTAGTGGCACAGCATTATGAAGACATGTTACAGACAGTTTTCCTTTGGTCAAACAAAGTACCAAGTCACGGTAGTGGAACATCAGTGAAAAACAAGTACAGCTAGTAGTTCTTTAGCTGGATGGAGGGACATATGTTTAAAGAGGTACATATATGGATCGATGAAAACTTCCAGTGTTTCTCAAGCCTATTAAGAACACCTTTGTTTGGCTGCAGGAGAGTGGCATGAAACATGAGTAACCTAGAGTAGTCTATATTCAATAAGTAATTACTAGGAGCAAATGTGACGCAGTCCTTCGAAGTTATTGGCATCAAGAACATGAACTCATAATAGTTTATCAGAAAACAGCAGTTATAGTACAGGATACAGCTTCAAAGGATTTCGCACCCTTAATACGTATTTCTATACATCTTGAAAAAAGAAGGATCATTAGCCAATTGCAGCTTGATTGACTGTAATTATCCAGTTTTGTGATTACTAGGTTTGGTGCAATGTAAATAAGAGTGATGTCACAAACAGTGTACTATGAGATTGAATAATGACGGAGAAATTGGAGCTAGTTAACTGTCAATACCAGGCACCCTGTATTCATAGGAACATACTACAATGAGGACAGAAGGGGACCGCCAGGCGATTCAAGGCATCATGTCTTCAATCTTATATGACCTCAGTACTACATAATGAAAATGAGAACAGCTCAGTTACTAAACAATAGTAGCCTAGTGTGCTAAACGATTATATTTCTACTAGCTGACCTCATCTTTGTTTTTACTTTGCACTACCGCTAATCAGGACATAGCATCTAAACTGTGGTTGTTCAGTTCAAAAAGTAATTATTTATATTTCCCAAGGACAGTTTTTGTCCTTCACAACCACTCCCTTCTAACCCAGTGGCCTTGTTGCGTGCTCTAAGGAGTTTTCCTGCAAACACTCTCAACCGCATCTTGGAGCAGTTACTGACCCATGGAAATTTGTTTGTGGCTTTAGAAACACCTGGCAACAATACTGAACTGTACATCCCCAGTGCATTACTACGTGAGGTTACGTAAGTCTGGGAGCCGAAGGGACACATAGACAACATTGAATACAACATGTAATTAAGATAAAAATTACCTGCTATACACCGTCCTGACTACGTAAGGCTGACTTACCTACATTTGTTAAAACAATTAACCTGATGATAAACCCGGCAGAGATTGCAGTCTGTATTGTTGACTGCTTTCCTTTTATTGAGATAAACCATCAGTGATTACCTTACCATTAACTCTTGTGATTGCCGGTTCATCCATTCCAGTGGGTAGGAAAGTGGCACAGCTGACAAAATAGCATGGCCAACTGTGCGTCTGCGTCCATGCCTTGTGCCTCTGCCTCTTGCTCGCCCCCTGCCTCTGGCAACACCACCTCGACCACAAGTTGCTGTTGGGATGACTTGGCATCCACTAACAAATCCATATCCTGATGTGGCAACCGCTCAGAATCACTACCTTCTGATGTAGAGTCATGTGATAATGAAGAAATAGCCTGGAAGTAAAATTGAAAAGTGTTTAGCATTACAACACAGCACGTATACATTCCAATGTACACAGTAAAGTAGAACTGAACCTTCCACAACCACTAAAACTGCACACACACACACACATACACACACAGAAACATGTTACAAGACAGAGACACAAGAACACACATAAATGACATGATGCACAGGCCAACACAGTGATGTTCGCTCATAAGGTGCACACAAACACTCATAGAAACACACACATGAAGCTAGAAAAACACATAGTGAAAAGTAGTCACTCACAATAGAATCCATAGATACAAATCATAGGACTGCTCTCCAAGCACATGGAAGGGAAGGGGTAATTGAAGAGTGAATGACTGTTCGTGCATGGTTCCTCAATGCTGGCACACAGTCACCAATGACTGGGTGATGAGACAGAGCTGATGGAAGTCAGGATGTATGCTGAAGTGTGCGTTGCACTGACATGCTCATCGCAGGAATGCGTGGTCACGCTCGTGGCAAGAACAAAAAGGAGTTGATAAAGTATAAAAGCATCCATGGGAACATACAAGTCACTGTCAGGCACAATGGCATGACTATTAGCACCACATCTTGCCGATAAGTCATTTGCAGTGCTATCATTACTTAATGTGCAGCATAGTGGTTGGGGCATTGTTAGTAGGCAAGCTGATGTTGCCAAGAACTACAAGAAACTGCAAAAGAAAGTAAAAATGAGGTACTATGACGGCTGACAAGTGTTATAGAAAGAAACAAGAGTCCACACAGTAATAGCTCAGGGCTCTGATCTGAATTGGGCATTTAATTTTTGCCACTGTTTTACCCATTATACAGGTTGGTCATCACTGACACTGTTTGTCATAAGACATGCACATGTAACATGTATATGACTATGATAGCATACTTATTGTCTGCCCCATTTCAGGAATATGTTCATGTATGAGTGTCTGTGTTCATGTCTTGAAGAGACATTCACTGACCTATGCAGCCAGTATAGTGTTATGCTTGTGTAACTGTGTTAGTTTTGGTTGTGGCCGTTCGTACTTTCTATGTCAGAAGAATTACCACCCTGAAGGGGCATGAAGCAAGGAACTCTCAGAAAGGGTTCTGCCCCTAGAGGTGCCACGGACGGTTCCCATGGCTAAAGGTACCTTAGGAATCCCACTAAGGAGAGAGCGCTGCCGCTGGAGGAGGAGGGGAGGATGGTGGGGCAAAGACAAAATGCTTCACAGTGAGGCGGAGAGGAAATGCTTATATAGCTCAGGAAGTGGGAGTGGCTGGCTGCTTGGCCACTGAATTACAGGCCAAGCCTTTCAATTCACTGACCTACGCAGCCAGTATAGTGTTATGCTTGTGTAACTGTGTTAGTTTTGGTTGTGGCTGTTCGCACTCTCTGTTCCAGAGGCATTACCACCCTGTTGGGGCATGAAGCAAGGAACTCTTGGAGAGGGTTCTGCCCCTAGAGGTGCTATCGGGATGGTTCCCATGGCTTAAAGGTACCTTAGGACTCCCCAAAAGAAATGTAGTATCATCCCGAAAGGAGGCAACATGATGCGTATGAGCAAGCAATAACAGTGACATAGAAGCAGTAACTGGAACATAGTAGTAGAGAAGAATAGAGATGGCTTGCATTGAGAGAAGGGGATCCCCTAAGGAGAGATGGAATGGCAGGACACCCCCCTCCTCCATCCAACAACGGAACCTACCTAAGGAAACTAGGGGAAACAACTATGTTAACTAAGTGTTATGACCTGAGGCAACGGAAGAGAGAAAAAACCCCTATGAGGAGGAAATCTCTGGGGATCCAAGGCCTAGGTCGCCTTCCCTCCAGGCTTGGGAAAATGTATTTAGTGATGGCTCTGCAGCTGCAATTTGGAAAACCCAATTAAAGGGAGGTGGAAAATATTCCAATTTGGAAGAAGGTTCTCACTCAAACCCTCTAGCGGGAACGTCTTGGAAGGTTGCGAGAAAACTCTGCAACAATACGAGCATCCAAGGCGCAGGAGGAGAGCAACAACTGCTGAGGCACTCACCTGGCCTACCTGCCCTAAATCAAACCAGGTGAACCAGAGGCAGTCATGGGGAGAATGCGGTGAAGATGCCTTGCTAGAGAAACCACTAAAGTCAATGGCCCACCGTTATAGTGGAACACTAGAGCCAAAGGAGATCGTCGTAACCACCCTTCACCGCTAGTCTTAAATTCTACACCAAGAGCTGCTGTCACATAGCAGGCAGCTAAAGGCAAGCCCGGGTGAGGACATTCCCAGCTATGGGCCAGGTGAGAAGGATCCCGGCCCAAGTTGGACATGCTCGATGATGCGGACTAATGCAGAGCGAGACCATCAGCTGCAGGAGCTTGCACCAGATTAGAATGACTGGCATGCCCCAGAATTTATTGAGAGCTGTAAATCTGGTGAGCTGAATGAGCACAGCATGCCGAGATCATAAGAAGCATTGAGTGCTGAGACCTTGCAAGGTCTGATGCAGATTGAGAGCAGTAGAATCCCAGGCGAAGCCAAGGGGATGGCACTAGGCATAAAGCAACGGTTTGCGTATGCAAGGAACAATGGTTGCATAAGCAGGTGGGGACCTGATAGGTCAGTAAGCAGTAGTAGTAGTAATAGGTGGACTGCATAACAACTGTATAGCAAGTAAACAGCACTGAGTTAGGGGCAAGCCAGCCAGACATGAATAGCCAAATCAACGTGACAAACTCTGAGGATTTTCAGCGGTGAAGACAGGATTTAGAACAATTAACCACATAGGCCACAACCCCCCAAAACACCTCCCAGTCCCCACCATAGGACAAACAAGGAAGCAATGAAAGGCTGAGAACCACATGCAGATATAAAAGTTAGTTTAATAGCCTCAGCAGGAGCTTCAGCTAACCTCAGAGTAAACAAGGTAGAATAGGAATGGGTGTAAACAATGCAGTAGCAGGAAGCAAGTGGGCCTGTACAGCACTAGTTAAATGAGTACAGTGTTAAAACACAGGAAATGGGTACAATAGTAATTAAAGTAAACAGTCAGCAGCAGTGGCTGAAGTTGTAGGTAACGGAAAGCAGTAGCATGAGCTCTGAGTAGGTTTGCAGTTGCAGTGCAGTAAATTAAGAGTTGTAACTGAAAGCAAGCAGAATGAGCTCTATATTAGCAGTATGCTAGGAGTTTTAAAAATAAACGCCCCCCCAAAAGAGGAAACCAAAACACAGCAAAACAGAAAACAGGGAAGGCCCCAGAAAAACAAGAAACAAAACACAGGAAAGCATACAGCCGGAGGAAAGATACCAACCAGAAGCAGGAAAACAAACACTGAAGTCCAGCAGAGACACACAGAAACAGCAGGCTTTTTTTTTGGGGGTTAGGCCCCAGCCAGCTCAGAAGACAAACCAATGTAGCCTCCAGCTGCAAAGACAAAATGCTTCACAGTGAGGCTAAGAGGAACTGCTTATATAGCTCAGGAAGTGGGAGTGGCTGGCTGTTTGGCCACTGAATTACAGGCAAGCCTTTCAATTATGAAGCCTACACCCTTAGCTCTGCTTGTCTCATTTACATTCATATTTCCTCCCACTAAACACTAAATGGCATGAGTGTCTGGAGGTTGTAATAAAGGGTGTGAATGTTGATTCCAATGATAATGAAGAAGGATGAAGCAAGTAAGGAAGGAAGCATGGAGGTAATAAAAGAATAACAAATGAGGGTCTATTGTGAAAAGTGATGCAAGACAAGAAAAATAATTGGAGAGTAGAACTGTGTCTGCTTTGATACACTCAATGAGGTGTTAACAAGGGTCTAGGAATACAGACTTTGAAATAAGATCAAAGTGAGATGCAGGGTTGGAAGACAGTTTTCTGTCACTGAAGCGACTATGAAAGAGCTGTTTGAAGTCGTGTAAAAGAAGTGATGTAAATGGATGGATAACATGGAACAATAGTGTGATCTTTGATAAAAACTGAGCCACAAAACATTCACAGGCTGTCAAATAAGTGGTAGCGCACAATTGGAAGCTGTCTTTGGAAAATGTTATGTTGTGTTTTTACATGCTTTGTTTTTAATTATATTTAACTTTTGGAGGGCTGTGTAAATCCTACTGAGAGGAGCTGCCAAGTACCTAAGTAAAGAAAGAATAGTAACAGAGTACCTAACAGAGCACAGGGTCCATAAATGGATGTGAAAATATATAAAGAACAACCAGTAGTATTCAGAGTGCAAAGCAATAGAAGGAAACAGAGTAATCAATCACAAGAGTTGTGTAAAATTCATTGCTGTAGCAGTGATGTCAGTACCACAGCAGAACAAAGGGGAATTATGCAGCATAGTTTCTTTCCAGTATTTGGTTATTCAGGAAATATTGTTTTCTCGTTATTGAACTTGCAGTAATATCAGCAGCAGTAAGTCAGAGAAACACAATTGTAACATTCGAAATGTGTATTGTTTTTTCTGTGTGATTGTCCATGCTGTGACAGCCCATACACTGAAAAAGACTGTGAATGAGCAGTCATTCACTACATGGATATAATTGAATCTTTGGTTTCCGTTGCTTGTCTAGCATCACTTCAGCGGAACTGTTGAGGTCATTTGTTACAAAAGTCAACGTGGAAATCTCAAAATACAGGAATATCACAGCAGTGTATGCCTGTGCATACACAGTCCTCTTTATTCAGCTACAGTTGCGGCATGCAAATGTTCTTCTGCTGCAGTGCTGATGTCACTTCGTAGCAAGTTAGGCCATGGCACCCAGAACTGCATCACCACACTACAGGGGGTGGTGTGGGTAACCTAGGGAAAAACTGATGGAATGCTTCTTCACTGATAGAGTGGTGGAAGCTGCGGATAAGCTGTCCAAGGAGGTAGTACTGGATGAAAGGGGGACATGCATTAAAAAACATGGAACAGGAGGATTAACACAATCACATGGAAGTTAAATTTCAATACAACACAGTGTAAGGTGTTACATCTTGGATGGGGAAACCGCAAACACAGATACACCATGGGAATGGTGCTGCTGCAAACCTTATGTGGGGAAAAAGACCTAGGGGTCATGGTGGATGTGTGTATTAATAAAACTAAGCAGTGCAGAACAGTGGCTAGCAAAGCAAACAGGATGTTGGGATGCATTGTATGTGTAATTGCCTCTAGGAGCAGGGAAGCGATTCTGCCATTGTACAATGGGCTGGTGAGGACTCTCCCTGAGTACTGTGCACAGTACTGGAGACCACACTTAATGAGGGGCATACATCTCCAGGACAGAGTACAGAGGAGGGCAACCAGGATGAGCCGAAGACTGTGGGAGTCGACATACAAGTAAAAACTTGAGGAGCACGGATTGTTTACTTTGGAAGAGAGTAGAGGCAGGGAGAAGATGATGATTAAGGTCTTCTAGTACCTCAAGAGAAAAAATAGAATAATCAGGGAAGGGATCTTTAAAGTAAAGGAGGGAGGTATCCCCAGGAGACATGGTTAGAAGTGTAAAGGAGGAAGGATTGGGGGGAAGAGGAGGAGATGTTTTACGGAGAGGGTGGTGAATCCTTGGAACATACAGCTAGGCGAGCTGGTCCAGATTTACAATGTGGAAGACTTCAAGAGATGGTGGGAGGGCCTTGGTTCAGAACAGGGGATCAGAGGATCATGCAGATTTGCTGGACCATAAGGCATAATTGGCTGGCATATACTATGTTAGTATGTTAGTGCCTCCTTGTTTCACCAGATAGCCTTCCCCCCATCCTTCTTCATGTGGGTTTCACTGATGGCACCAGGGAAAATCAGCTAAAGGATCACTCAACGCTTACTCCAATAAACACCTGGTCATACTTGAACACCAATATCATATACCCACTGGATACTCTGTACTCAGATGACTATAGGCAGAGCTCCCACAGTTGCTCTCCATATGGCCATTATCCTATCCACATTACCATCCTGGTTGCTCTCCTCTGTACACTGTCCTATAGTGCAATGTTACTTATAATATTTTCCAGGACATACCACCCTGGCATATCATCCTGGTGAGCATCTATATGGCATCTGAAAGGTGGGCATACTCCGCCTTGCATTCCTGCAGAAATGTCCTCGGCACTGAACCAGGCAGCACACACCTAGTAACTATATTTGTGCCTGAATCCGATTACTGTTTCCCTGTAATTCTTGTTTTACAACACATGCCTAAAGAACACTGCCACTCGGGGACCCACTGCTGGGAAGACAGACTTGATTAGTATAGTTTTATGCCATTTTGTCAAATGCTCTGATCGATTATATGTAGGCAATCTCACCAACAACGTTATGAGCTTCAACTTTGGATTGCCACGCACAGAAATCAAGTTTGTTTGTCTGGCATTAACTAATCTTGGCGAATCTTTGATGCCTTGCGCATGGTGCACCGGTGGCCTCTCAGAACAGAGAAATTAAAAAAACCTTTGTGAAAGGGCATGACGTCCTCCAGACTCAAATTATTAGGTAAAACACCATTGTGCCATGATGTGGTCAAATCTGTACTCAGTGTTGTCACTATTACAGAGCGTTCTCCCATTAGAAATGTGGGGAATTGGCATAACACATTGCTTGGCATCGCTGTACTCCGGAAATCCATCACTTTGTAATTGTTGTGCATGCGCCATTGTCAAGGACCAACTCAAACTGTCCCATAGATGGGGCATCACCAGCCAATTATCCAAGCCAAAGGAATCTAACAATTACATATTTGCTTAGGCTGCACAGATGTCCTGTGGCCGACCATATAACCGTTTTGTTCAGCATGCACATATTTAGTTAATCAGAAATAGAAACATACCAGTGTCATTGTTGGTGAAAGTAGAAGAGGAAAATTAAATATTCATTAGCTACGTCCTTGAGGCCAAGATCATCCTCCCATTAATTATAATGCCATGATGGTATTGTCATCACTAATTCTACATATTTTTTGGTCCACAATGATGACTAAATCAGGTCCTACAGTCTTGCTATGACACTAATTCATCTCAGCAATTATGAAAGCACCCCTTCTCTGAAAATTGACTAATTTTGATAACCACTCACGAGAATGTGACTATCGATAGACCTTGTAACCTGCTGTTACTCTTTATTTTGTGAGTACATTGTGACATGATTTAGTCGGTATCTTTGCCATGAAGATATGAACAAAGTGTTGCCCAGAGCTCAACAGTGGTGTCAACCCAAAATGGATTGATAGTTGGGGGGGCACAAAAGTTATACATGCAATCGGGATGTATTAGGCACCAATGCTGTACAAAACCTTGCGTTCCCCAAATTTGCACATTCAGTGTTGGAGCATCAAATGTATTTTTTTTTTCATGTGTCATTAGTACGCACTGCTAGTCATTGCTCCACAATACAGTGTACCTGAATAGGTCATATGTACAGGGTACATGGCTATCAGATAGCTTGCAGAGGTCAGTGAGGTGAGTGACCCATTAAGGGGGAGTAGTGGTCAGTGCCTCCTATCCTGGATCGATGGTAAAGGAGGGGAAGAAATTGAGTGCTCTGGATAACAACTTGCTCTGCATCCTGCTTGTCCTAAGATCCCTACCTAAATCCATCTCTCCCTCTGGCTTCAACCCAGTGTCCCAGTATTTCATAATATTAGTGTAAAGTGGTGCTCACCCATCCGAGTATATCGCAGAATGGAGGAGGAGGTGGGGGAACACTGAGAAAATGCTGCACATGTTGATGAGGGGTTTATGTTACTGGACTTCATGATGTGTGTTTTAGCATGTGTGATAGGGGAGGCAAGATGCATTTCATGTACCCACTTTCATTATCTCAACAGTTTGCGCTCCACTGAATGGCAATGTGTGGTGGATCTATTTTATCAGCGGTGTACATGTTCTGCATGAAAAGAAAACTGAGAAAGTTCATATTAGCACCACCACCCCCCGCCACACCACATGCACACACACACACATCAAGGTAAGTCACAGTAGCAGACATGGGAAAAGTAAGTGATTAAAAAAAGAATGTAGCAGTGGCACTATAAATATCACAGTTTCCCAGTTGTCAAGTGACACCCCTCCAGTGATCACCTGCACATGTAAAAATTCCCTTAATCCGTGGTGTCTAGTTACCTTCCCCCCCCCCACAAACCCATCGGCAGCTGAATGTAAAAATCCTGAGTGTCTAGTGGCCTGTCCCAGCGGTCATTGCTGGCCTGCAGCAATCTAAAATTACATTTATGTGCTGTGTAGTGCCTCCCATCACTGACATGATTCTAGAAAAAAATCTGTCACTGGTGTCTAGTGGACCACCTCCCTATCCCAAATACCATATAACATAAAATTAATAAATTGCATACCTATTACCCCGACTGCGTCCACAGCAAGTTCATGGATTCCCAGTATCTAGTGTGCCCTACTCCCTATGATTGATCTATTATAAAAAAAATTGTAGTCCATCAATTTATTCCATCAAATTGTTGGTGCCTAGTTGACCTCCTTCCCTATCCCTGAGCCCCCCATAACATTTTCTACCCTACTATTTGGCAGTGGGCACCAAGGAGGAGGCATGTTAATTTTCTACTGTGTTTCTGTTCATCTCACATTTTGGTTTTTGGAGATTCCCCTTCAATTGCATGCTTTGGTCAATATTGCCTTTCTCCATTTAATTTTTTTTAGCACAGTAGTCCCATATTGGCAGATTAGATGCTCATGTTCCCTTTCTGTTGTGACTAGTAATTCATATTCTTCTGCCTCCGTGTAATCCTGTGAATTACCACAACTATATACACTCCCAGGAAGGTGTATCACCCTGCGTCCATACTTGCCTGCATTTCCTCTCACATGTAGAGATGTGAAGTTTTAATTAGCATCAAGGATTGCACTTGAGACACCCTGATATCTTGACTTACACATTCACCCATTAGGTGAGCCACCTATTGGGTGTCAACTGATTACAGTAGGTAGGGACACGTTTATTTGTTCCCAGTTTCATGAGTGCATCCATTGGTGGATGGGCATGAGCAGAATTGCACATTTGAGCATGTGCTGTGTGTGTGTGTGTATATGGGTGGTGGGGGGAATATGACAGGGGAGAAGGAAAAAGTACCACTGAGACAGATCATAAATAGATAAAAAAAGACCAAGGGTGCAAACTCCAGGGTTCACCAAGAAACCAAGCCACCACCCCACCAGGAAAGGTGTACTAGCAGATCAGCAGACTGCAGACAGTTTTGACAGGGTCTAAGAATACACTGACATTGGTGCTAAGCAAAACCACAGCATCTGTTCACAATGTGTGTGCATTGAGCAATTGAATCATTTGTTGGCATGACAGTATGCGACGCCCACACACACACACACACACACACACACTTTGATGATGTCCATACTGCTCACTGTGGGACAGTACAAAAAAGCTTTTGATACACAGTTGTGACCAGGGACCCACCCAAAAAGACTAACATATGACAAGTAGAGCATGCCTAGCCATTTCAGTGTGCAAAGACCTGCACGAAAAGATGAATATTGTTAAAATGTGACAGAAGCGAGTGTATTGGTGCTCCATGGTCTGGCCAGCTTGAATAGCAAGGGTGCGGTGTTGCAGGTGTGCGGGGGTTGTTGATGTTACTTAAATATGATGGTATTTACATATTGGGGCAGCATAGAATCTTGACATATTAAATAGTGGCATTCAACAATTAATGGCAGCTACACTCTGGGTCCTCTTACAGTGAATGAACATGCATCAGGACTGCAGGTTCAATAACGCACACACCAAATGGCGGATCTCCTTTATTAATCTTCATTATTCCTCCCTTAACCTTTCTATGCTCTGTAATGTACCTATAGAAGGTTTTATCCCCCTTTTTAACTGAGTTGGCTATTTTTTTTTCAGTTTGGGCCTTTGCTACTCTGACTGCCTTCCCCACTTCTTTTTGCTTTAATTGATACAGTTCCCTGTCGTGATCCTTCTGTGATTCCTTATACTTTTTGAATGCAGTCTTTTTCTCCTTAACCTTCCCTGCCGCCTCTTTTGAGAACCATAGTGTTTTTTTACTCCACTTTGTCTTCTTTATTTGTTTCACACAAAGGCTTGTTGTCTCTATGATAGCAGTTTTGATTTTTCTCCGTTGTTCCTCCACTCCCTCTTTTTTGGCCATTTGCTAGTGCATTCCTCAGGTATTCACCCATTTTGCTAAAGTCGGCCCTTCTAAAGTCCAGTATCCTTGTTTTGTATGGCTTGTCTCCATGGTTGTACTTATTGTGAAGCACACTGTACAGTGGTCATTTGTTCCCAGATGTCTTCTGACTTCTAAATTTGTGATCCTCTCTCCATTTGAGAGTACCAGGTCTAGTATTGCTCCCTCCCAAGTGGGTTCCAACACTAGCTGTCTAAGGCCTTCCCTCTGCAGGGCATCGAGAATGACCCTGCTCTTGGATGTGGCTGCAGTACATGTCATCCAGTTAACATCTGGCATATTCAGGTCCCCCATCAACAGTATCTCTCCCTTTTCAGCCATTTTGAGAATGTCCTCTATCATTTTGTTGTCCATTTCCTCCCCTTGAGACGGTGGTCTGTATACAACGCCTGTGCAGATTGTGATGACACTCCCTGTCTCCAAGGTGACCCAGAGTGCCTCTTGTCCTTCCTCTTTACTTTTTAGTTCTGTAGCTTTGATCCCTTCCCTTATGTATAGAGCTACTCCACCTCCTCTTTTACCCTCCCTGTCCCTTCTGTAGACTGTGTACCCCGGTATGTTAACATCCCACTCATGGTTCTCCTTGTACCATGTTTCTGTGACTGCCACAATATCCAATTTTTCATCTTCCATCAGGGCTACTAGCTCAGGAAGCCTGTTTCTCAGACTATGGGCATTGGTACTCATTGCCCTCCATTTAATGTTGGCTTTATCCTTTTTTCCCCCATCCCTGCTCTTATTGCCCTTGTCTATTTTTCCATTTACCCCTGTCCTGCCCTCTGTTGAGCTCTGTACCTCAGTGTTTACCTTACTACCTGCCATGTTTTGTGGGGGGAGGCTTAAAATGTTCTGTCTCTTATCATCACCTCCCCCGTTGGCTATTTTAAAAGCTTGCCAAGGAAGCATTTAAACCTGTCACTTAGGAGCTTGGTTTCCTTCATGGACAGATGCAGACGATCGTGCCAGTATAGACCTTCATCTCTCCAGGTGTACTCCCAGTCCCCAATGAAGCCAAAGCCCTGTGCTCTGCACCTGTTTTGCAACCATTCATTAAACTGTACAGTGTGCTGTACCCTAGCCTCACTCCTGCCATGGACTGGCAGCACCTCTGAGAAGGTAATTGTGCTTGCTACCTGTCTGAGGCCCCTTCCTAACTCCACAAATTCATCCTGCACTGCACTGATTCCATGCCTAGCTAGGTCATTTGTCCCAAGGTGGACAATGATATCTAGTTCCCTCTCCTGTGATGCTGCTTCTGCAATTGTTAGGATTCGCTTCTTGTCCCTCCAAGCCATGGCACCAGGCAGGCACCTTACTTCCCTCTCTTCTCCCTTCCCAGTTCTACCCCCTCTAACAATTGAGTCCCCTATCAGAAGCTGTTTTCTTCCCATGTGGTGTCCCTTGCCACCCTTTTGTGGGTCTCACTTTTGTATGTCCTCAGCATTCTTCTTGGTCTCCACTGAGAGTGCCATCATAGAGGAACCTTGCTCTGCCAGACTGGCGTATGATTTGTGTAGAGGTACAACCAGGGGGCTTCACCTCTGTTCCATCACCCACACCCTCCCAGAACCCACCGTGGTCCAACTGCTCTTCATACTTGGCAACCTCTGAGGCAGTGGTTGTGGCACTGGTGCTCTTTGGGTGGGGGAGACCTCCTTAGTCTTTGCCAGTTCAGCCTGGAGGTGGGCAATCTTCTCCCTAAGAGCTGACAGTTGCCTGCAAATAGGACAGCAGTGCAGTTTCCAGAATGTCTCCCAGAAAACTGCTGCCCACAGCATTGCATTGCACCACTCCCCACATGTCCCTCGTCCTTATAATATGCAATATAATATATATATATATATATATATATATATATATATATATATTTTGGTGGTGTGTACTTACCCTTTATGCACTGTAATGGGTTATTAAGAATATGACAGTTCTGCCCCAAGATCTGTTGAGAAAGTGATATCAGAACTTTGACTATAAAGGAAATGCCATGCCTGGGAAGCACCCATTATAGAGAGAGTCCACACAAACAATGGTTTAAAATCTTACTGTTTATTCATAGAAGCGCAAAGTGCATCCAAACTGCCAGCAGCAGATAAAAACATCAACACACCTTGGTGATGTCACAAGTGATCCAACCCCATAGATTGATACTTCATCAGAATCTTGTTATCCCTCTACTATAGGTAAGCTGATGAAGTCACTGGTCAAAGAGGACCTCATAGACATCTTGCAGACCAACAGTCTCCTGCATAGTAAATAGTACAGACTGTCAGACTAACCTGATAGTTTTCTTTGACTAGGTGATGAGGGAATTAGATAAGGGCATTGTCGTGGATTTGCCACACTTCAACTTCAGCAAGGCTTTCAACTACTTGGTGCCTCACAGACACTGAAGAAGATGGAGGATCTGGGTATGGCTAAGGTTCTAGTAAATTGGGTAGTTAACTGGCCAAAAGGGAGGTAGCAGATGGTTGTTATCAATGGGATTAAATCAGAAGAGAGGGGATCATGAACTGGGTACCAAAGGTATCTGTCCTTGGTCTGGCACTCTATAACATGTTCATCAACAACACTGATGAGGGAATCCAGGGAAGGTTGTGTCTTTTTGCAGAGACTTCCAAAAGCTAGAGCAGTAGTCTAGGGTTTGGCAGTTGAAATTCAATGCCAAAAACTGCACAGTAATATACCTAGGGAACAAGAATCCCAGGATGGAGTACTGTATGGGAGGAGTGAGACTCAGTACTGCAGCTGAGGACTGAGCCCTTGGAGTTATCATTAGTGACTCCATAAAACAATAGTCAGAGAAGCAAGGCATATAGCAAGGCAAGTAGGATGCTGGGATGCATTGGAAGGGGTACTGATAGCAGAAGGAGTGAGGTAACACTTCCCCTATAAAAACCCTTGGTGAGGTCACACCTAGAGTACTGCACACAATTCTGGAGTCCTCACCTCAGGAAGGACAGAGATTGGCTGGAGATAGTGCAGCACAGGGTAACAAAAAACATTCAGGGCAGGTCATTTCAGGAGCGACTCAAGGCAGTGAACATGTATTCGCTGGAAACCAGCATGGAGAGTGTAGATATGATAAGCAACCTTCAGGGTCCTAACAGGAATTAACAAGGTGAACTGTGAAGAACTATTTCACTTGAACACTAGTTCAGTCATGTAGACATAACTAGAAACTAACAGAAGGGAGGTTCACATAAGATGTGAAGAAGTACTGGTTCACAGAGAGGGGGGTGGAGCCATGGAACAATCTGACAGGTGGTTGGTGCAAAACACTGATTTTAAACATGGTTAGGACAGAATGAAGGGTATAGTGGTTACTCAGAGCAGCAAAATCAGAGTGGAGAATTGGGGAGGATGGGAAGGGCTGAGACCCTGGAGGGACAGAAAGTCCCATGGCTAAATAGGGAATTTCAGAAGACTGGATGGCCATTGATCTTGTTATCATTATTTGCCCACTCAATCAAATAGTTTTATTGTATGGTTATAAACCTTCACAATCACATCCACAATTTAAAATGTCATTTACACATATATCTAAAAAGGGATAAAATAACCCCATTAACAGTAATTCCTTTATACAGTATATTCATATCAGAAAAATCAATTTATACAGTACACACTAAATAGCAGCAATTTTAACAATCTTATAAAGTGCATAGTGTCAAGCAGAGAGGTAGAAGATTAAAGGCATGCAATCCAAATAATCTGTTGCACATCTTTTGTACTTTGCTTCATATATAAATTCACCCATCTAACAATCATTAATATCTCTAATAGTATTTCAAGTATACATAACACATCCATGCTTTCAGGTGATTCTAATTCTGCTTCTAATTTTCTTGATACTCAATAGATAATTATCTAGCATTTCCACTGCCCAGCTATCCTCTGTATGAAACAGTATACAAATAAGATCTTTTTTATCAACATTATATCTGTTATTTAGATATGGGCCTAACCAAAACATACGTTGGCTATTATACCATCTACAGGCCCATAAAACATGGAATAAATCCTCCTTATCCCCACTGCCACAATAGCATTCCTCGGAATAAATTCCCATTTTTGTATATCTATAGTCCAGCACTTTACTAGGGAACTGTTCGAACTTATAGATCATAAAGTTGGAGTGTACTAGGGGAAGAGTCAGTATATCCAAGTATTTTTTATAACCATGTGTATAATTATTGGCTGCTAACCATTTGGAATAGCGGGACTGTTTTATTTCCTCTAAGTCTTTCAATTTCCATTGGTTACTAATTTTCTTTGTAATATATTTTTTGTATTTAGCATGAATGTGAATACATTTTGCTACAGAATTTTTTAAGTGTACTAAGTTTTATTTTCCTAAAATGGAAAAAACAGTATCCAACCAAAAATCAGAATGGAGTCCCCATTTGTGCCAATCCTTTTTTTCATCCAGACATTTATTTGCAATTATATTTTCATTAAGTCCAGTTAATCTAATCCAATAATTTACCTTTTTGGATTCAATTGCTGCATTAATATCTATAATACCCAGTTCTGCACGTATATAAGAAGATGGGCAGGAATAACTAACCTTAGCATAGATCTTAAGGATTTATAAACAGGACTCATAAATTTATTAACTGTATTTACTTTCCAAATTTCACATCCATTATAACAACTGAAGTTCTACCTTAGATTTTATACTCTTAACAATGGCCTTATTGTTAATCGCCCAAATTTACAGTTAAACCTATATAATCCTCCCACAGTTTTTTTAATTTCTCTTTAGCCTATTCCAAGTGGGAAGTCCACTTACAGTTTTGGTGAATTACTATTCCAAGATATACGTAATTAGAGACTATTTCCACCTTGTCTTGGCTAATATACCAACTACCATTGATACTTTTATTTTTCTTCTTTTCACCCATTACCATAATTTTTGTTTTACCCATATTAATCTTTAATTTTAGTTTCTCTGATTCCTTTAAAAGAAAGTTTAGTTTATTTTGTAGACCAAATTTTGTTAAAGACAAGACCAAAATATCATCGGCATATGCTAGTAAAGGAACAGGAAATTTCTAATTTTTGGGAATCCATATCTATATCCACACTCTGTTTTAACATATTATCCAGATATAATGTAAACGACAGAGGGGCCAGAATACAGCCTTGCGTCACTCCACAGTTGCATTCACAAATATTTGATAATTGGCCCCTAAGGCCCAGTCTAATTTTAGCTCAGGTTTTAGTATATAAATGTACTATTGTATTTATTAGGTTGGGGTCAATACCTCTATCTAATAAAATCTGCCATAATAAGCTTCTAGAGACACTCTCAAAAGCATTACTATAGTCAATAAAACATAAATATATTCTTTGACCCCTAATTTTCACATATTTTTCCTTTAGATGATTCAAAACAAAAATATTATCCAATGTGGACATTCCATGCCTAAATCCAGTTTGATAGAGGGAAATACTCCCTATTTTTTCAACCTCCTGTTGTAACCGACCCAATATTATCTTAGAAAAAATTTTAAGATTCACATCCAAAAGACTTATAGGTCGATACATTTTTGGATCATCTAATGAACCTTTTTGTGTAGTGGAATAATATTAGCCCCTTGCCAAGAATCAGGGAATCTTTTAAAGGAAATACATTTATTATAAAATACTGTTAAATATTTGCACTATAAATGGGACTCTGTTAAGAAAACTTCAGCTAGGATTCCATCCGGCTTTAAGCTTTTTAAAGTATACAATGCCAGATAAGTTTCATCCAGTGTAATTGGACGCACATAAAAACACCCAGGACCATTTATTGGGGAGTTGTCAGCCTCAATATCAAAATAAATCCCTTTGAAATAAGTTACCCATCTTTCCTTAGTAATAAAAGTATCAATATTGACTTTCTGCTGATCAAAACCCTTAGCCACTAATGACCAAAATGCTCTATTATCTTTACCTTGAATTGCCAAAAGCATTTTCTCCCACTTAGATGCAAAAAAGCCTCTTTTTTTGTTAACAGTAAGTTCCTTATACGCTTTCTTTTTATGGTTCAATAATTTAAGATTCGCCTGAGTCTTTTTTTATTATACAGTCTACATAATTTCCTGATGTCAGCCTTTGCTTTTTTACAATCCCTATCAAACCAGGTATCCATAACTGTGATTCTTCCTGTTTTACTTGGTACTTCTAGTAGTGATTTGATTTTTTTTAAAGAACATCTAGCTCTTCTGCAAGGTAAATAAGATCACATTTACTAACATCTTCATAAGGGTGACTTAATATTGAGCCATAAAAAATTGGTAATAGGTCATTATATGAATTTTGTTTCCATATAACCTTACTTGAGGCTCTAATTTCCGTAAATTCAAATGGCTGATGAACCAATCTATTCATCTGATCTAACTGAAATTCTATACCCAATGGATAATGATCACTTTCTGCTCTAATCAGTATCTCACATTTAATCCAATGATACATATCTCCAGACCAGAGAGCAAGGTCAATTACTGAGGCGCCCCTCTGGGAGACGTATGTAAAGTTCCCCTCTTTATCTCCTTCTATCCTCCCATTTAGAGGGTACATATTATTTTCTTTCACTAGCTCTATAACAGCTTTCCCATTATGGTTTACCACTTTATCTTTGGATTGTCTATGGGGTAATTTATCTAAGTAATTACATAAAAAAAATGTGTGATCTACTAGGCCATCAAACAGGCCAATGCACGCATTTAAATCATCTAGTAAAGTACTTCTGCCTGTGGAAATATTTGCTGAACTTCTTTTAGCAGAGTGGATATTTCTTGTCATATGCCCACTGGAAAATAATCAGAATTCTCTGGTGGTACATAACAATTCAATACAATCAGTTCCCTTGCTCTACATTTAACTGAAATGATCACATAATTTTCTGCAAGTTTCCAACGTACAACCTTATCAAATACACCTATTTTAATTAAAGTGATAATTCCACCTGAAAATCTCCCTGCTTTTTTTACTTTTCCTACCAGGAGTATGCAAGGCCTCATATCCATTAATAGCAATTTCTACATTTTTAGAGTGCCAAGTCTCCTGTAAGCAGATTAGCTCATAGTCCATTAGAAATGTAATACATTCAGCATCCACCTATAAAGAGTTCCAGCTGGCTATATTCCAAGTAATAAGACTGATTTTATAACGTAGCTCAGCTGACCCAGGAATGTTCTTATTTACCTTAGGAGATAGTCACTCATCATACCCTGCCAGTATTTTAAATCTGTTTTCCAATGGGAGGACAGAAACTTCCTCATGTTCCCTCCCTCCATTAGAGTCTGCACCAAGCACTGTACAGTCTACCAGATGTAGACCTAAATAATCCAACTTCCTAGCTTGGCACAAGATTAAATCTGCTAACCTTTCATTTGGAACACAGGTGTCAATCTGGCTTCCTACATTTCTATGTTCAGCTTGTATACTACCAGAATATTCTATTGGGATCATCATAAAATTTTCCAACAAGTTCTCAATTGCTACAGGCAACCCTAAATCTGTTTCTTGAAACATATGGTTCATCCCCAAAAGAGTTAAAATTCTTCCACTTACATCCTTTACATTTGGTTGGTTACATTTACCTGTATTAAATTTTTCTCTGTTGGGGAAGAACATAGATACTTCCTTATTACTTAACAAACCTCTGTTTATCCAGACATAGTTCGCTGTTCTTGGTGCATCAAAATAAATATCAATAATGGTAGCCTCCTCTAATGTTAACCTCTTGATCTCAACTATATCAGCTTCTGTAAGTTCAATATCCAATTCTTTATTCAGAAATGTAAGAATATGTAAGTCTAACATAGCCTCCCCAAGGGTATCCCAGTTATATGGTCCATATAATCTAATTAAGGGCTTCTTCTCCACTAAAGCATGTGTAACTGGGTTCCCCTTAACATCTTGGGAATGTATTTCATTTCTATCCTTAATAATTTGTGTTTTCCCTACATCTCCAGTATTTTCCTTGTCATTATCCTTACCCAGATGACCATTTAATTTTATATCACACCTTAACCCTTCCACGTCTTGTTCTAATTTTGCTGTTGAAACTGGAGAGTGTAGCTTCCTGCAATTATATCCTCTCTTGCGTTACTATGCTTCCTTTATTTTTTCCCCTATTTATTTTTCCTTCTCCTTCGAGTTTTATTTCTAGAGGTTTCCTTAGCTGATAGTTCAGGAAAATCAATTATACTAAAATCAGGTCTCAATCCTAATAGTCCTGAAGCTTCAATATCATCAGAGCACACTTCCAGATCAGATGCAGTTTCCAACTTCTCTGGATTTAATATTATCTTCTCAACTTTTCCGGACAAATCATCAACTCTATCCATAATCTGTCTTAATTTACCATCGTTATCAACTAACTGCGCTTTTAGTTCTTCCAATAAGTCCTTATTAAGAACTAATTGCTCCATCAGGATCACAAAGGAATTCATTGGATTCCTTAGAAAGGTAATTAATTTATCACTCAACCTGGCAGGTATAAATACCTAATTTTCTAACGAGCAATTATTACCTTTTTGAGACTGATTTACACTATTATATTGACATCTAGAGCTAAACAGGTCTTTTTCTACTTCTTTAAGTTCATCTATTGTTTGTTGTAACTCTTCCATTACCTCTTTTAGTTCATGGGTCTTATATATTGTCAACGACTCTTTTTCCTTTGCCACATCCACCATATCATCAGAAACCTCCAGGGATATATCTGCCACCAATGACACCTCAGGTCTCCACCATGGAGGAGAACTTCCCAGACCATCAGGAGCAGAAGAACCCTCCAAGGATTTTCTGTCTGAATGAGATAATCTTTCAGAAAACAGGTGATCCTGGCTAGCCACCAATGAGCCAGCCATAAGGCTACAATCATTTGACCCCCATAACTCCAGCCCTTTATCTGCCCCTATATCTTTTTACATAAACAGATGGAACAATAGAAGCATCTATTTATTGATGCTTGCCTTTTAATTTACTTGATTTACCTAAGGTCTCAACTTGGGTTATATTACCATTAGGGGTAGAGGTATTATTTTCCCAATTCTTTTTTTTAAGATGTTCAGTAATCTTAGTCTACCTTCCACCACATTTAATATTAACTTTCTGTGTAGAAAGCTCCTGTAATGGGGAAAGTTTAGAAGCATGCATTGTCTGCATTCTTTGATTTCTAGTAATAACCATTCCCAGAAATAACATTTGTAATAATGCACAAAATGAAACAATCTCCACAAAGATGATACAGTGATAAAAAAAATGGTTTCTCCAATAGCTGTCCAGGCACTTAAACAGAATTGGAACAGCAATCAGCAACAGTCATCAGGTCAAACAGCAGATCATGCAATCCAGATACTTCAATTTGTTCAATTAGATTGACTCGGCTCAGTTCAGCTCAATTCAGTTCAGTTCAATTTAAGTTCAGTTTGAGTTTACTGGAAAAACCTGGATTTCGGCACTTGCTCTTTTCAGAAGTTCTGCATTTTCCACTTCATTTTAGTGAATAAGATAAAAAATAGAATAAATATCCTTCGAAATCAATCAAGACCATAACTGCTGCGTTGATTACGATGTTGTTCAAAAACAGCTTCCTTAGATTTGCCAAATTTCCTTGTTTCCAAGTTTCAAGGTTACTTAAACCTTCTATCAGGCAACGGCAACCATTTATCCACTGATCCTCAGTAATTATTAAACTTTGAGAAAAGAAAACAAAAACAAATTAAAAACTCAAAAAGGAAACAATTCAGCAACACTCAGAACACAAAAAATGTGCTAATCCATCTACCTATAAACCCATAAACCTTTATAGTTGAATTAAAAAGAATGAGAAGCGCTTACTTCTTATATAGTCCCCTGGTGTTTTCCATTCCTTCGCAGTCTCAGATGTCTAAATAGCTTAGAGTAACTTAAAAAAGCTTACACAAAAACAGTGACGAGTCTCGTGAAAAGGACTAGTGAAATAGTTTCAACAGTCTAAGCGCTTGGGCATGAATCTTACCAGTTACCTCTGCTGCTCACAACGTTAGAATGGAGTATCTAATCTGAAGCTCTTACAGTCGCACATGCGTATTTATGCGCCGCTCGAGGGGAAGGTGCAAATGCTTAACTCTTTAACTACCACTAAAGTTCTAATACTCTCCCTATAAGTTAAGATAGATTTAGTCTATCAAATCTGTACCCAATATTTTTATAGAAAACACAGCAAAACACAAAATAATACCATCAAACATATATAGGACAATCATCAAGGATTAAAACTTAATAAATAAAACCTTCTCCCTTAAAAACATAAAAGGGTAAACAGTCTCTACTGTTTGCTCAACAGGTCATCAAAATAAAAAGAGGAACTTCCCGGGATAATATTCCGAAGCTTCTCTTCAGATTGTTGCTTCTTTCCCACAGTCACACACCACCTGAGGCTTGGGTTCCTCATTTGCAGCTCTGCAGCTCTTTTCCTCACTGCCTCACCTCAGGCGGGCTGCACCGTCTACTACATTCTGGCCTATGGGTGAGACAGAGAGACAGCAACAAAGAGACCACAAGAAAACTGAGCTGCACAAGGCGGTCTGGAAAATCCCGATGTATCTTAGACAGGTATGAAATTTAGCATAGACGGCATACCTTTTCTAAATAAAAAAAGTGCTTTACTCAGGACCTGCTGTAACAACTCCTCCACAGTCGAACAGCATGCAGCAGCTCACCCAGAAGTGCAGTCTTACTTCATTTATCATTATTGTCAATGTTTCTTAATTTCAAATCAGGATGTCTATTGATCATATTCATTTGGCTTGCACTGCAGGCAGGTAAACAACATTACCTGCACTAGAACCGTGATAGTAATACACAGCATCACGCTCCATCATGGCTAAAGATAGCCAAATACTTCTGCCAAAGTGGCCTCAGTTACAACTAATTGTAATGCTTGGCATCACTGATGACACTATTTATTTATTTATTTATTCATTCTTGGATTACAAATACCTTGAGCAGAGGACTACTAATTTACAAAGGTTCCACGTCAGTAACAGGGAGGGGTAACAAAGACAGACAAAGGGAAGTAAAATAACTTTACAGTTTGCAGCAAGCATCATAATACAGGTTATTGACAGTCTCTGAAACATTTGCAATACAGAGGTGGTGGTATAAACTAAGAGCAATGAGGAGGTAAAAATAAAGGTTGGTCAGAAATAGGGGTGGGAAAGTTGCAGTCAGGTAGCCTTGTCTTGAGGAGTAGTAAGGTAGGTCAAAATTAAATGGGGTAAGTAGGGAGAAATGGGATAGGTGTAAACAGGGGGGAAAGAGGGAAGGAGAAAAGGGGAGGAAAGAAAAGGAAGGAGGAGGGAAGAAGAAAGTGCAGATCGGTCCACAGTAGCCCATGGTCTAACATGGCTAATGTGGTGACTGGAAAGGTATTTGGGAGAGAAAATTAAAAGGCAGGCATGAGGAGGGGTGAGAGAGCGGTGCAAAACCGAGGCAGGGGAGGCTCAGTCGATCTGCAGTGGTCATACTAGGTGCACAGGAGGGCACATACAGGAATTAGTCAGGGCAATCACAAGTGCTTCCATTCATAATGTGCTGATGCAGGAGACATTTAAATAGGACCATATGAGGTAGGCTAATTAGTTCATGGCCCAGGCAATTTAGCCAGCTTGGGGCTCTGTAGAGGAAAGATCACTGGTCTTGGGTAGTCCAGAACCTTGGTACCAGTAAGTGTTCAGTTACATAGGCCCAAGTATGATGAGCCTTTTGAGATATGGGCAGAAGGCAGGAAATCCCTGTTGGTAGATCCCCAAGGAGCACCCTTTTGGCAAGTATGCATGACTGGTACTTGGAGATTAAGCCATCCAGTTTGTGCATATAGATCACGCTTGTGGGTGAGGCAGTCAGCATGTGTGATGAGCCTACAGGCTTTGTTTAGGGTAACATTTAATCTTTTTAGGGATGTGGAGGAGGTGACTCCATAGACTACCAAACTATAATCAATGGTGGATAGTACCAAACTGTAGACAGCAAGTTTAAGTACTCCTGGTGTTAGATTTATTCTATGCCTGAATAACAAGCCTAATTTTGCATTCACAGACTTGGCAACAATTTTAATGTGAGAGATGTAGGAAAAGTGGTTGTCCAAGCTTACACAAGATATTTGAATTGTTTAACTTGCTCGAGGGAGGCTCCATGTCCATTTCTGACTGTTAAAGCATGAGACCTATACTTGTGGCAGAAAGAAGAGAACAGCAGGAGTTTAGTTTTTTTGTAGTTCAGGACAAGTTTGTGTGATTGGAACCATTTTTTTTTTACTTTGAGGAAACTAAGTTGGAGGTTGTCTTCAAACGCAGAGGGATCAGAGTTGCTCGCAAAGACAACAGCATCGTCAGCGTATAGGAGTGTTCTTAGTTGACAGGCATGTGGCAAGTTATTTAGGAAGATACTAAACAGGAGAGGACCAAGAATAGACCCCTTGTGGGACACCAGATCAGACATTTTGTAGTTCCAAGGTGACTGTTTTTAAATGCTAAACATATACATTGATATCTGCAAGTTTCTTAAAGATTCAGCAGGTGGCGTGGGACAGAAGTAATTCTGTGCATGTAAGTGCTTCCAAAAATTATTTAGTCAGCAAGCTCTAGTGGTTAGCTGATAGATTGAAAGGAGACAGGCTAGTGCACAGTGATGTCCATGCTATTCTTCATGGTTCTTCACTAAAGATACTGACCTGATGCTTGGCACTGCTTTACTCATACTGTGGAGCCTCTTATGAAAGCTACTTTATTGCCACTCTACCCAGCTTTGTCAACCCTCTATAAAGCAGTTCAAGTGTGTGACTGGGCAAAATGTGTAGGTGTGGCTTTGACAGAGGTTTTACAAAATTCCACAGATTTCATACACGCTCATGAAATTTAACAATAATTACTGATGTCATTTTGCAGTCTTTACCTGTTTAACTTCTACTTTGAGAAAGAGATAAACAGCTGACACACAGCCTCATTCTTGAGGTCCATGAACATAACCAAACTGGAGATGTTCCATTCTTAAAGTGATTTAGTGAGCTTTGCCATAGCAAATGGGAGTTGTGATTCAATCTTCTACCACTCAAACTGCCAAAAAGTGTTGTTCTCCATGAAATAAAAGTTTTTATTTCCATGCTCTGCTTCATTTGCATTTCCTCAGTGCTGCAACCTCCAAGCATGACATCATGCAAGGGAAACAACGTTATCAAGCACTGTTTTAAAATAGAGACCTCTGTTGGTTAGTCTTTGTATTGCAGACATCTACACTACCAACATAGGAGATTACATCTCTCAGTAAAGAAAGTTTGTCAGCTAAATACTATATGCACAGTGCCTTGTTTTGAAAATAAATGTATGAGAGCTTTTATTGTCGAAGCCACTACAGAAATATGAGACTGCACTCCACAGTAAGGACATTGGAAAACAACTTCTTATTGTACCCACAATGCTTTTCTATGTACATCTACATATTAGGTGCTGTCAACACCACCAAAATAAGGGGCTGCTCCTCTAAGTAACTAAGCTTTACATCAACATTATAATTTATCCAGAATTACTTGGTGCTGTATGTAAAACATTGACATTTCCCTTGCATAACATCATTCTGGTAGTGTGACTGCATGCAGAAATCTGGAGAACACAGTGCTGATAAAACAGAAATAAAAGTGACTATGACAAGTTTTTTACAAAACAAATTGCAACTTTAACAACTGAAGCATGGGCAGCAATGGCATACTATGTGAAAAAGGCATCTGTGAAACCTTGCAAAATCGTTTTAAGCTTTAAAGTCATAGGGGCTTAAAATTCTAGTTTACATACTTAAGAAATGGCTTTTCCTTTTCCTTGGAGCAGCTGTTTCTTTTTTTGTTTTACACTTAGGAAATATAATTTTTAAAATCCCAAATGTCTGGAGACTTATCATTCAGTCACCTTTAGAGACAGAGATCTGAAACCTGGTACAAGTATCCATGCAAATTGTTAAATTCATCATACCAAATGTGTGGACATTTGAGCAACTACATTATATATAATTAGATGGAAATAAGTGAAATTATAGTTTTGGTGACATTTTGCAACATTTTGATGGAAACCATGTGAAATGTTGTGGAAGTGAAATCATACATTTGCCAAAATTCCACTGGCAGCAGATAAATTTCACCAACTTATTTCAGACAGAAAATATTGTCAACAGAAAACATGTTCTCTTAATTTATATAGCATCCAAATGTACATGCTTATCTGCTCATTTTTTGATAGGTGTACAAGTAATGGAAGCTCAAGTTTGTAAGATTTTAATGGATTTTGTTTTCTGTTTAGGATATCCCCCTGAAGGTTGGACAATGGATACAAAATATATAATATTGATAATTTCTTCTACTGTGGTTGTCATTGTCATTTCTGTATTTTCAATTCTTGTGAAAAGAAAAAGAAAAGGTAAGCATGTGTTCTGAGCTGTAATTATTTATTGAATATTATAGGAATTGCTCTGGAATTTATTAAGATAAACATACAAGTTTTAACTAGGCAGCATAATAACTGTTAGCAGTCCTATCCAGTGGGTGTCTTGATTTCACAAAGTTATGGCACATAAAATGGATTCAGTAATGTTGTGCAAAAAAATACATCTTTTGCATATCAGGGATAGAATTTAAAAATAAAAATGGTATTCTCAGCAGACAACCAACATACTGATTTTGGTATTCTGCCAAGAAATCTGGTGTTCCATCCAACTCGTTGGTGTAAGTTCTCTGGGAGAGTGTTCCAGTCTCTGACCATACCCCTCAGTTGCCCTCAGTTATTGATTGACTGATTTGAAAATTGGTGACTACGAAAGATACACTGAGCCGAGGCTCATTTCCAGGTGTGACCAGGGTAAGGGAATGGGGATGCAAAATATGTAGTACAACCACAGTTCACAGTTACAATAATGAGCACTCAGAACATGAATACATACACAAGTAAATTCAAAATGAGTAATCAAGAAAGAAGTAACAAAATAAATAATTTCAGCCACCCCTACATCTGGGTAGGAGGTAAATGCAAAGGGAACAGTCAGTAGAAGGAAAACAGGAACAGGAGGAAGGAAGGACTGCATCTATCTCAATTTTTCAAAGGCCTTCAACACTGTGCCACATCTGGCAATAATTCAGAAATTAATCAATCTAAATGTAGACCCTAGAATAGTAAAGTAGATGCAGAGTTGGCTCAGTGATAGGATCCAGAGAGTATGTATTAAAGGATATTATTCTGGCCCCAGGGGGTCACTAGTGGGGTGCTGCAGGGCTCGGTCCTGGGACTGCTGCTATTTCAAATATTCATAGCAGATATGGGGGAATATGTGACTAGCTGGATTAGCAAACATGCAGATAACACAAAAGTAGCTTGCATGGTTAGCACATATTATTAAACAGCATTGCAAAACAGTCTAAATAATATTCTAAAATGGGCAACAACATAGTGCATGAGCTTTAACAGGGACAAGTGCTGTGTCACTCACCTCGGAAGCCAGCATCATAAGAAAACATTTTTTGAATGGCTCCCCTCTTAGAGAATCATTGGAAGAAAAACACTTGGGAATAATAATAAGTCAAAATTTGACAAGTTCATCTCCTTGCAAGGTATAGCTTGCTAAAGCAAAAAGGTTACTCTGGACAATTAAAAGGAACTACAAGCCTGCCCATCAGCACAGTGGTTGGAGTTCCACTTGTGATGCCAGCAACTTGGGTTCAGGAATGGACTCAGGTGCTGGAGGGCCAGCCAGGGAAAGAAGGCTTGAACATCAGACGATGGCTCGCCTTCTCTCGGGGGGAGGGCAGGGAGGTGACCCAGTGCTTGCTGACCCCTGGCAGAGGCTAGGGGCATGGAAATGCATGGGGTCCCATTAACTAATTGGGCATGGGGTACATCAATGCAAGCCTGATGTTAGTGGCACACCATGCCCCCAGGGAGAAAAACAGAAAAATGCCCCCAGACCGAGCAGATGATGGCCACCAGCTCATGTTGCCACAAGACCTCAGGCAGTGCATGAATCACCCCAGCAGCACCTTGATAAAAGAATTGCACAGGCTGCCCCACCAGTGCCTTCCCATTCAGAGGAGGGGGACCCACCCGGTGAAGGGGTATGTCCAGGGGTTTCCCAGGGGCTACAATGTGGGGTGATGAGGTGGCTGCACTGAGGCAGTGTGGCATGGAGGGCTTAGGATGGCATGAAGGAGAGGCTGGCCAGGAGCTGGAGGGAGCATAAATAGATTTAAAAAAAGGAACTACAAGAGCAGAAGTCAGCACATGATAATGCCATTGTACAGGACATATGTTAGACCAATATTGAACTATAGGAACCCTGTATGGAGCCTCCATCTCCATGGGGGCTATTGACAGGATTAAGAGAGTTCAAAGACAGGCTACAAAAATTATAAAACATTACCCTAGTGTGAATGATTAAGGGAACTGAACCTGATGTCTTTGGAGATTAGAAGAATACAAAGGGAATTACAATACTTCTCTGCTACAATATAATACAAGACGATTACTTGTTTAGTGAACTGCATCTGGAATTTAAAAATTACCAGAAAGATACTAGAGGACACCCCCTACAGATAAGACTGAGATGTTTTCATACTAACAGAAGAAAAGCATTCTATACATAAAGAATAATTAAACCATGGAACAAACTATCTCCGGAGATCATAACTAGTAAAGATAAAACTCAATTTAAAAATAGATTAGACTCTTGTATACCAGATGGAAATAATCTGTCATATTAAGGATAATGGATAGGAGCATTCATAGGCCAACCACCTTCTCAGCTCCTTACACCTTAGTACGAACCTTAGGAAGGAGTTTTGAACTTATACCAGAGGGATCCAGGGAAGGCAGTGAAGTGGAGGGAAGAGGGTACTTGGTTCCAAAGCAATGAGAGACAATAGAAATGGCTAATTGCCCAGCAGAGGGACAGGGATGAGGAATGGCAAAGGTGAAAGCATCCCTACAGCACAGGGAGCACGAGACAGAGGGGGTGAGGGAGAGAAGTGACAAAGGTAAGGGTGAGCATGAAGCCAAAACAGCATTCAGTGAACTGCCACATTTAGGGAGTGCTCCACCCAGCTGAAGCTGGCTCAGAAATGACTGTCTTCACTTTGAATCTTTAGTGGGCACGACACAGCTATATTACTGTAATGGCTAAAATCACAGCCACATTGGGCGCACTGTAATAAACAAAGTGCGTGTGCCCCATCAGTAGCTCTGGACACATTTTTCACTTTATTTATTTATTTATTTATTTATTTAAAAGAAAAAGAGTGATATGAGGGGGTCATGAAGGACTTCCTTTACCTCCCATGACATCATGACTGTAATTTAAAAGTGAAAGTGGGGGCATCCTGTCAGCGGCTGTGGCACTAGCCGCCAACTTTTCTTTTTTATTATTTAAATGTAAAGGGCAGCTAAAGGGGGATGGGAAGGATTGACTTTACCTTCCCCAACCTCCTTATTTGTGGGGCAGACAATGTCATTTAAAAGTGAAAGTGCCGCCCACAGAACTCCAGTTCTAGCAGCTACTGAGGCAGCACATCAAAGACAACAAAGCTGTTAGTGATTTGAACAGCTGAACAGCAGTTACAGCTGTTAGGGTGTGCTTGAGCTGGGCTGACAGCATGAAGGCTGGGAAGCAGCTCTCAGTGCTAATTGGTTGTGCAGTCAAGCCCTTAATTTACATAAACAATCAGCACTGCTCCCTTAGCCTTCCAGTCAGGGAGTCCCCCAGGGTAGCCACATCCCCTAATTTAAGTATAAAAGGAGACTGCCAGAGAGCTTAATGGAATTCAGGAGGGGGGAGTCTGGAAGGGGAGTCCAGAGGAGGAGGAGTCCCAGGAGGAGGATCCTGGGGAACCCCAGGAGGGGTGTCACTGGAGAAGAGCTCCTGGAGAAGGAACTCATGGGAGAAGAGCTCCTGTGAAGAAGAGCTCCTGGAGAAAGAGCTTGCTGGAGAAGGACTCCTAAAGAAAGAGCTCACAGGAGAAGGCCTCTAGGAGAAGGACTTTGCTAAAGAAGAACTCCTCTGAAGGAGCTTGCTGGAGTAGGGACCCTGGAGAAGGAGCTGTCTGGAGAAGGAGCTTTTATGGAGAAGGAGATTGGAAGGAGAAGTGGGGGGATTCAGTAGGACTCAGAAGAGGAATCCCAGGAAAGAGCATCATGGGACCTGCAGGGGTAGCTGGGAGAGCCCTGCCAGCCTAGTAGCCTTACTTTAAAAAGGGGTTTACAAGAGCTGTATCACTCAGGCTTAGCAGCTGACTCTGAAAGCCTTGCAGGTACATGGTGGGAAACTCATTTAGCAAGTTGGCTAGCATTGCAGCACCTTGGGATATTTGGCTAGCAGGGTGGCTAATGGTGGAGCACCTTGGAAGACTCAACTAGCAGGGTAGCTAGTGGTGGAGCACCTTGGGAGACTCGGCTAGCAGGACGGCTAGTGGTGTAGCACCTTGGGAGACTCATCTAGCAGGGTGGCTAGCAGTGAAGCACCCATTGGTAACTCAGTTAGCATGTTGGCTAGAGGTGAAGCACTTGTTGGACACTTAGGTAACAGGGTGGCTAGCAATGCAGCACCTTGGGACACTTAATTAGTGAGGTTGCTGGTACCATATCTCAGGCCTGTATCTTTTGCAATTCTTGCAGCAGGCCTTGGGGGAAGTGTGGCATCCGGGGAGGGAGCCCTGGGGTGGTGGTGTGTTAAAGTTCTGTATTGCTAAAGTTAGAGAAATAAGCCTGTTACAGTGATTTTGTTGTTAAAGTTACAATGATAAGCCATTTCTCATGATTTTGTTAAAGATAGTAAAAGCGTTGCACAGTGGTAACCCTTTTTCTATAGTTAATGTTAGTGATAATCTTGTTAGTAATGAATATTTTGTATAGCTTTGCTGTTTATTTTCTATTAGTAAATGATTTATTTTACTTCATTCTGTCTGAGTGATTATTTTTAGCAGGTCTTGGTGCCCCTTTTTTAGTCTGTTTCTCTTGAAGGTAGCAGTGGTATATTTTCAGGGGAAGCAGTGCCTCCACCTTATTAAGGCACTTTTTCATTCCTGCCAGTGGCTAGCTCCACACCACGTCTTGGTAGTGTCAGCTGGAGAGGCAGCATTAGGGCTGACAGCAGCTCTCAGTGCTGATTGGTTATGCGGTCAAGCCCTTGATTTGCATAAGTAATTGGCACAGCCCCCTTAGCCATCCAGTGAGGGGGTCCACCAGGGTAACCATATCCCCTAATTTAAGCATAAAAGGAGGCTGCCAGGGGGCTTAAAGACAGCTGGTAGGGGGAGTCAGGAAGGGGAGTCCAGAGGAGGATCCCCAGGAGGAGGAGCCTTGAGGGAGAGACTCCAGGAGAGGTGTCACCGAAGAACAGCTCCTAGAGAAGGAGCTCACTGGAAAACAGCTCCAAAAGAAGGAGCTCACCAAAGAAAAGCTTCTGGAGAAGATCTCCTGTGAAGGATCTCACTGGAGAAGAGCTTCTGTGAAGGAGTTCACTGGAGAAGAGCTCCTAGAGGAGATGTTCACTGGAGAAGAGCTGCTGAAAAAGGAGCTCACTGGAGAAGAACTCCTGGAGAAGGAGCTTGCTGGAGAAGAGCTCCTGTGAAGGAACTCACTGGAGAAGGGCTCCTGGAGGAGAAGGTCACTGGAGAAGAGCTCAGAAGGAGATATGAGAGGTTCATGTGGGACCAGAAGAGGAATCCCAGGAAGGAGCATCATGCGACCTGCAATGGTAGCTGGAAGAGGCCTGCCAGTCTAGTAGCCTTACTTTAAAAAAGGGGGTTAAAAGAGCTGTATCACTCAGGCTTGGTAGTTGACTCTGAAAGCCTCGCAGGAACCTGGTGGAAGACTCGGTTAGCAAGTTGGCTAGCATTGCAGCACCTTGAGAGACTTGGCTAGTAGGGCGGCTAGTGGCGGAGCACCTTGGGAGACTCAGCTAGCAGGGCAGCTAGTGGCAGAGCACCTTGGGAGACTCGACTAGCAGGTTGGTTAGTGGCACCACACCTTGGAAGACTTGACTAGCAGGGTAATTAGTGGCACTGTGCATTGGGAGACTCAGCTATCAGTGCGGCTAGCAGCAGACCATGTTGGGAGACTTGGCTAGCAGGGTGGCTAGCAGTGATGCACATACTGATAACTTAACTAGCATGTCAGCTAGCGGTGAAGCACCTGTTGGACACTTGGTTAACAAGGTGGCTAGCAATGCAGCACCTCTGGGAAACTTGGATAGTAGGGTAGCTAGCAGCACAGCATCTTGGGACACTTGGCTAATGAGGTGACTAGCAGTGGACCTTATTTATTTTATTTATTTTTTTTAACCAGGAGAGACACACTAAGCTGAAAGCTTGTTTACAGGTGTGCTCTGGGAGCACAAGGAAGTTAAGTGACTTGCTCAGGGTCACACAGTATGCAAGTGGGGGCTGTGGGATTCAAACCCAGGTCTCCAGGCTTGCAGCTCAGAGCCTTAAACCACTGTGCTATACTGCCTCCCAAAAACTTATTCCAACACTGGGTTTGAACCCAGGACACTTGCCTCCACAGTCTTGCGCCCATTCCTCTACACCATGTAAGAAACCTCAGGCCTGTATCTTTGCAATTCTTGCAGCAGTCCTTGGGGGAGGTGTGATACCTGGGGAGGGAGCCCTGGGGAGGGAGCCCTGGGGTGGTGGTATGTTAAAGTTCTTAATTGCCCTTTTTTGGTCTGTGCCTCTCAGAGGTGGCAGTGGTATATTTTCAGGCTGAACACTGCCACCCCCTTATTAAGTCAGTTTTTCATTCCTGCCAGTGGCTGGCTCCACACCACATCTTGGTGGTGTCAGCAAACATGAATAAAAAAGCAAGTTCATACATTAGTAGAAAATTAATTTGTTACATTTTGATGAGTAGATACAACACTTTCTGGCAGCCATCTGACCTTCGGCAACCAATCAGGGAAACTGAATATTGACAAAGCAGTATTTTGCAATTCTGTGGTATTGCAGCTCTGGTGTCGATGGAAGAAGGAACCTGCTATCGTTCTTTCTCTCTCTCTCTCTCTCTCTCTCTCTCTCTCTCTCTCTCTCTCTCTCTCTCTCTCTCTCTCTCTGTCTTTTTTGTTAGAAAAAGGTTGTCAAATTAATTTTTACATGCCCTAAGAGCAGTTTCTTGGTGTTCAAGCTGCCACTGCTGTTAAGAATCAGATTTATTTAGGCGGAGAAAAGGAAGGAAAAGAAGAACATTGTTTTTTTTATTATTATTATTTATATTTTATTAATTTTGCATACTATTTTGTATACATACAGAGTGTCCCTCGCAAGGAAGAACCAATGTGATACATGCTTACAGAAGAAAATACTTCAAAATAAACAGGAGTCAGTGTTCCTCCCTTTAAAATCCTCTATTGGAGGGCAACCATATGTTTACGTATTGTATTACTGGGCAATTTGTTTCTAAATTTATTTATTTATTTATTGAAATGTTTCACCAGGAAGGCACACTGAACAACAAGTTGCTCATCTCCTGGTGCAACCAGGGGACGGGGAGTACTAGTGGATTAAGAATTAGACCTACAGTTTAACATTTAAAACATACAAGAAATTAAACATTCAATTACATTTGTAACAAGACAGTTAAAAAATATCATAAATAATCATTCAGTCGCATTTGTAACATAACAGACAATTAAATATATCATGCCTGTGAAATATGCATTTAATTACAAGCGATATATCTGAGGAACATAGTACATAGTGGTGAAGGGGGGGAGAGAGTGCTGAGACACAGGCTGGGGGGTGGAATGTTTAATAGATGATGTGAGTCATGGAAAGGAGCAGAGGCATAGGAGGACAGTTAAGGAGAAAACAGCAGGAGCAGTTAGATTAGAGAAAGTTATATAAGGCAGAGGCAAGGGAGTGGGAGGAAGAAGAGGAGTGCCGTATTTGGGGGGAGGGAGTTACATATTTGCAGGAAATGATGGGTAAAGCCTGACTGATGAGAGCGGTATGACAGGGGACCAACAAAGTGTGAGTGACAGAGGATCTGAGGAAATGGGAGGGGGAGGTGGGGAAGACAGCAAACATGACAGGTAGGAGGGAAGTTCTCCTAACCAAAATTCAGAAGTGAGTCTGGCACAATGTGTGAGGTGCCTGTTGGCAAGCGGAGTAAGGGAAATGGTGTGGTAGAGGTCACAGTGATGAGTGTGTGGTAAAGCATCAAGGGCAAATCGACAGAAAGAGTTTTTAATAGAGTGTCCAATCTGGTTAAGGAGGATTTGGGAGGGACACCATAGACTACATCACAGTAGTCGAAAATGGGGAGGATTATTTTCTGGACTAGTTCACGTCGCGCTGTAGGAGGGATGCAACTATGGTTCCTGAATAAGGCACCAAGCTTGGGGCACAATTATTTCAGGGTGGCGTCAATGTGGCCAGAGAAGTTTAAATGTTGGTCCAACCAAAACCCAAGGTATCTTCTAATATTGTCCTATCAAGGGTATGGAAACACGGTAAAGGGTGAAGCTTAGAGAGTATTTGCCTAGTGCCAAAGGTCATGGAGACAGTCTTTTTGGCATTTAGGAATAGTTGATGTGAGGCAAACCATAAGTGAACCTGATGGAAGTTAAACTGAAGGGTGGTTGCAACATCAGCAGGGCATTTGCTAGACGAGAACAGGACAGTGTCGTTGGCATACATATGGATAGAGGTGGAGGGGGAGCATACTGAGGAAAAGTCATTTAGGAAGATGGAGAAGAGGATGGGCCCAAGCACTGAGCCCTGTTGGGCTCCAGTGGAAATAGAGAAGGGGAGAGATTATATCCTGGATCTTGACTGATTGTATTCTGTCTGAGAGGTAAACCAGTTTTGGGCAGAAGTAGACAACCCAGCAGCCATAAGGGATTCAAGAAGTAGGACACGGGAGAGTGTGTCAAATGCCTTGGTGAGGTCAACAGAGATAACAGAGGTAAGGAGGTCATTATCCATCCCAGTGAGGATGGAGTCAGTGAGCTTGAGTAGAGAGGTGGTAGTGGAGTGGTTCTTCCAAAAAACAGATTGGAATAGGGTAAAAAAGGAATAGTCATCGAGGAAGGAGGTTAGCGGAGAGAGGACCAGGTGTTCTTGGAGTTTAACAAGGGCAGGGAGTAGGGAGACTGGGTGTACATTTGCCGAAGAGGAGGGGTCACCATCCTTTGAGAGAGGGAGGATCACAGCATGTTTCCAGGATGAGGGGACAGATGAGGATGAGAAAGAAAGATTTAAGATCAAGGAGAGATGGTAAGCTATAGCAGAAGCTGAAAGGTAGAGGAGTTTAGGATCAAGATCATCCAGCGATGAGCCTTTGGAAGGATTAAGAGAGAGAAGGGCCATTAGTGTTTCTTCTGGGGAGACCACAGAAAAAGAGAAGAAAGGATGGGCATGGAGAGGCTAAGTACTGGGTGTGGAAGGATGAGGAGGGAGAGGTTAGAGGGGAGTGACTTTAGAAGTGCTGTGGTGCAGGAGGTGTAATAGGAGATAAACTCTTGAGCCACTGCACATGGTTCGGAGACCAATGAGTCATTTATTTTAAGCACAGGTGGAGGTGAATGTGAAGGGGGAGGAGAATAGGGCATGGACCACTTTCCAGAATTTGGAGGGGGAATTGATGTTTTTGAGAAAATATTATTTAAAATATTTAGACATGGCAAGTCTGGTAGCTTTTGTGCAGGCATTTAAAATGCGATACCTGGCATGGTCTAGGGGAAGCTGGGGGGCCTTATGTTTCCTCCAAGCTTTGTCCCGTTCCCTGACATAGCTCAGTAACTCAGGGGATACCCAGGGACAATGGCTGCCATGAACTCTAGTGCATTTGAAAGGAGTGTAGGAGTTCCATGTAGTTAGAAATTTATCTTTAAAATAAGTGAGGACTTGGTCAATGGAAGGGGCAAAGGCAATAAGAGACCAGTTGGAGCTGGCCAGTTCATTAAGAAGGGGATTAAGGTCTAAGGAGCTGAAGGAGCAGAGTTGCAGAATTTTGTGAGATGGTTTATGTCTATGGACTTTCCTGACTATGAAGACTGAGTGATGATCACTGAGGGAGTGAGAGGTGAGAACCAAGTCTATTAGGGAGTGGTTAAGAGTTTTATGATTTAGGCGGGTGGGTTCCAGGATGAGTTGGGAGAGGCTGAGGGCCATGATGTCATTTCATGTCTTGGCAGTTGTTGGTGATAGTCAGTTTTGGTTTACATCACCCAGGATGTATAGCTCGCCTTTATGTGAGAGGGAGGTTATGGAGGTAATGAGATCGAAAGTATTGGATGACCTGGAACCAGATCGACAGTAGATGCGAACTATGAAGATAGGTGAGGATAAAGGCAATGCAATGTTTACTAAAAGTGCTTCATAGGTGGAGGGCATTGAGGATGATCGAATGGTTGAGAACTGAAGTGAGGACAGGATACACATGGCTACTCCACGGCACGGGGTCAATACCGTGCACAGCAGAATGTCATACGACATAATCGCGATTCACTGATATTTTTTGTCTGTGGGGGCTCTATCCTCCACACCACCTATTACGGGGGGATGCACCCCTGGGATCCCTCCACTAAGGATTCTAATTCCAGGGCGGTCCAACGTGGAGAGTGCACAGGTCCGGGTTTTGGCATAATGATATGCGCTATTAAGTGTACGACATTATGACCCAGTACGCTACTCCACCACCCCTGCCAGTACTATCCTGCCTGATTATGGAATAACCTGGGATTTTAATGGTGAGATCAGGTATTTTAGCACCAAACCAAGTTTCTGTTAAAAATAGTACATCACGTGTGAGAGAGATTACCATAGGATGTAAAAGGTAGATTTTTGACACAAGACTGCAGATGTTAAAGTGGAGGATTTTCAGGCCCTTGGGGATGGCAGAGGGGGAAGGGGACGTTGGTACATAAGTGGAAGAACTGCAAATGGCAGGGATATGTGTAGCAGGATCTGGATTGGGATGAACATTTCCTGATGGGAACAAGAGGAGTGCTATTATGAGTGAGTGGAGTTTATGGCACTTGTGATAGGCTGAGGATTTTGGAAGTATTTGGGTGGGGTGGAAGCTAGATGAGGTGAAAATAAGACAGTGAAGGAAAGATAGGTAGCTATAGCCAAGACCCCTGGAATTCTGTGATTCTGCAGTTGCAGAATCTTCCACAGAATTTGCATCATGCTGCAGAATTCATATAGTGCTACAGAATTCACTGTTTTTGGTGAATTTTCATTAAAATATATAGTTTTTCCATAGTGCCAGGCTCCTGTACCCATCTTGTTTATCCTGAAGCCCCTCCTCTATGACTGGCATGTGATGTCATCAATGATATTACATCATATTTTAGCCAATGGGAAGACTGTATTCTCTGACAAAAATGAATAAATCATGCTGCAGAAATCAGAAAATGCTGCCGTAGAAGCCTAGAAACCCTGCTGCAGAAAACAGAAAATTCTGCTGCAGAGCACTAGGCACCCTGGGCGGGATATTCAGAGCGGATACGCCATGCGCAACAGGTATGCACCAGTGCAAGTACAGAAATGTGCCATTGTGCAATATTCAGCGTGAGGCAGCTGTGCAGAGCAACAGTAATGAATGCATGCGCAACCATAGGGGGCGGAACCATGAATAACATGCGCAGTGTGATATTCAACAGCATGCGATGTGCATAATAGCAGAGCAAGCGGAAGTTGAACGACAGTGGAAATGAGTCAAAATAAAAGGGAGCAAGAGAAGGGAGGAAGAATGTGCCACAGGGAAGCCACAGGTGGGAGTTTGGAGACAGAGCCAGGGAAGAAAAACAGGAAGCAGTGCGCAGGACTGGGCAGGATTAGGGCAGGGACCACCAGAACTGTGCCAGAGTGAGGGTAGGAGTGGCTGTACCCATGCCAGTGTGCAGAAAAGGGTGTGAGAATGCCACAGTGGACTGAGGGCAGTGGCAAGAGGCAGGACAGCCACAGGCAAACAGCTGGAGATGAACCCAGTGCAGTGGAAGCACCAGGAACAGTCAGCGTGGGGAACAGAACAACAGCCACCGGGGGGGGGACACCAGCCAGGGATATGGCCAGTGCCACCTTCCAGATGGAGGCAGTAATGAGGGGTGTGAGAAGGCAGGCAGCAGGGAGGAGCGGCCATGAAAGGGCCCATCTGTGGTATGCCCAGAACAGACAGTACAGAGCCCACACCAGCTTCGAACAGTACTCTGACACAGAGATTGTGGGCTGGTACCACCTGAACTGGGCGATACTGAGGCAGCTCTGTGAGCTGTGCAGTGATGAGATGCAGGTACCCATACGATGGAGCCATGCTGTGTCAGTGGAGACAAAGGTGATAGCCGTCATGTGCCTGCTATCCACGGGCACCTTCCAGAGACCAACAGGGGACATGACTGGCATAATCCAGTCGGCCACGTCACACCTACTCACACAATTCCTCAGTGCACTGCTGCCACATCCATTTCCCCAGCACACAGGCAGAACGCATCGCACACATACAGGAGCTCCACAGGGTAGCACGGTTGCCTGGCATGCTCAGGGCCATTGACTGCACTCATGTAGGCATCCACATGCCACCTGACCCGGAGGGTGTGGCATACATAAACCACAAGGGATACCCAAGCATAAACTGCCAGGTGGTGTGCGATGCCAGGGGGCACATAACCAATGTCTGTGCCATGCACCCTGGGAGAGCACATGATGCCTTCATCTGGCACCAGTCTGCACTGTGCCACAGGCATGAGAGTGAGGACATCCCCACTGGCCATCTAGTAGGTGAGTATACATATCACACAGGACGACGTAAGTAGACATGGGGGGGTGCATAGTCAGAGGTGCAATGGGTACCGGCCACGTTGGCCCATGGCATAGTGACGCATACCACCATTCTAATGTCCACCCTCTACACACAGGTGACAGTGGTTAACCGCTATGACCCTGGCTGCTCACACCATACCAGCACCCCACGACCCCATCACAGCATTAGTACAATGAGACACATGCCACAACACAGAATGTCATCAAGTGGGTGTTCGGGCTGCTGAAGGCACAGTTCTGGTGTCTGGACACATCAGGTGGTGCCCTACAGTACAACCCCTCGAAGGCCTGTGGGCTATTCCTGGCCTGCTGTATCCTGCACAACATGGCCAACGACTGTGGGATAGCTGTAGAGGTCGAAGAGGGGGACAGCAGTGGGGATGATGAGGACACTGGTCCACCTGGTGAAGGGCAGCCACCCCCTGGATGACGAGACCCCTGGCTGATCTGGATGGCACAGCAGCACTGGGACACCGTTACAGAGGAGCACTTTGGACAACACATGTAGGTCATGGGGCCATGCGCAACCACCATGGGCAAGGGCACAGCCCACAGACAGGCAGGGCAGTACACCAGAGGTGGACGGCGGTAAGGGAATGGGTCTGAGCAGGGCACCGCACACTGTGGCAGGGATGAGCAGAACTGACAATGACACATGCACACACACCACAACACATGCACAAAGGGAAAATGGCACACCCAACCCCACACAGGACCACACATGACCATGCCCAGTGGCCGTCACTGTGCCTGCTTTAGACACTGGGCGCCATTGCACACTGGCAGACAGTGCAATGCAGGCATTGTCATGCACATGCCACAGTGGCTAGCAGCCAGGAGGGTGTGCACAGGGACCGTGTGTGTGCAGGGCCGGGTACCCCAACCATGCATTGCACAATGTACACCATAGTGCACACAAGGCAGTGGCAGACAGTGGCCATGGTGGGAGACAGGTCACAAGGCACAGTACCATGGCCACCACGGATGCGTGGGTGGCCCCCCGAGACCTGCCAGTCATGCCAGGCTGACCAGTAGCCTCTTGGGGTGGCACCGATGGACCCCTGGGGTGATGCTGTGTAAACATGACCATGTTCACGCAGGGGTCTGCAGCCCACTGAACATGCCCCCACCAGGCGTGCTCGGTATGCACACAGCCGAACCCGGTGTCAACATAGCAGGTGTCGCACGGTGCTGGGAATGGTGGGCGGAAATGACACTGTGCGGTGCCTGCGGCAGCTGGGCCCTGAACTGGGTGCCCAGTGTAGCCATGACAGTTGTCATTGCAGTGGTCTGCCTGTCAGTGGCAGTGGTCACATCCACCCGCTGCCAGGCCATCTCTGCCAGGAGCAATCCATGGTCCCTGCTGTGCCGCTCATCTGCCTGACGTAGAACTGCACTGAGTGCATCCACCGCCATCACGAGCCGCATCTGCTGATCTACTGAAGCCTGGAAAAGACGGCTGTGTTCATCCAAAGGGTTGTTCGCTGGTCCAGCATGCTGTCCCTCGTGGTGTTCCTGGCCCTGCTGGCCAGCACCCCTTGATGTTGGGCGCTGCACACCAGAGCCATGCCAGGGCATGTCCACATGTGGTGCACTGCCACTGCCCCCCGACACTGCCCCCCCGTTGCCATTGGCCGACTGCTGGCGCTGCCCCTCTGGCTGCCGATCGCTAGGACTTACCGGCGCTGCCACAGCAGCTGCAACAGCCACACCACCCTGGATGCACACCAGCGCTGCCCAACTGGGGCATACAGGCACAAGCTGGGACTGGGTTGTTATGCAGGCAGCCATGGCAGCATCACCCGTGGTAACACCCGTGCGGTTGCCTGCTGTGGGACCATCCTGTGTCCCACATGTATCACTGTCCGGGATGTGCAGTCCATCATCATCAGTGCTGGATCTGGCCCCAATCTGTGTCCCAGTATGCTGGAGACCGGGGGCAGTGTCATGCTGGGACACAGGCAGGGCTTTGTTCGCACCCACACCACCCACATCAGTCCAGACAGACGTGCAGGTATGCACTTGGCCAGTCCCTCAGACACCTGTGGAGGTGAATGGGCTATCCTCCATGTCCAGGACCTCCCCCTCAGTGGACACACCCACCATCGCTGCCCCATGTAGATGCTCAGGAGCTATAAGGGAACACATTAGCGTTAGTGGCTCCGCTTTGCCCTGTGGCATGCCCTCCACCACACACACACTGACAGCACAGGACCTACCATGCAGTGATGGGCTGCCACCTGTTTGGAAGCCACCACCATAAATGCCCTCAATGGCACTATGCCACATGCTGCTGGCCACCCGCTCCTCCTGTGGCATCAGGCAGGGTACTCCAGCTAGCCCCCACCAGTGGCAACTCATGCAGCCCTGATGGCAGCCACCTTGTCCTTAATCTGCCTCCTGTTTGTGCCTACCTTCTTCTTGCACTCCTGCATGGACCGCTGGTGGCTGCCATGCTGGTTCACGGCACGCGCCACCTCACCCCATGCCGCAGCATGGGCCTGTGGTGTTCCCCACTGTCCGCTAAGCAGCGATTCCTTGTCCAGATATGCCTTGAACAGGGCATCAGATTCAGTCCTGGTGAAGTTGGGCCTCCTCCTTCTCCCCCTTTCCTGTTCCTCCTCTTCCTCACGCTCGGTCATGCTCGCGCCTGTGGGAATGACAGTTATTACCATGGATTGTGCAGTCCCATACAGCCCTCCCAAACCACAGTCCCCACATCCCAATAACATGCAACCCACCACAATGGACTGCAATACTGAATCATGGCCTCTGTAGCCCCAGGCCACACTTATATAGTGCAACACATGCAAATGAGGGCAGGCACAACTGTAAGTGGATGCTAATGCAGTGGATGAGTAGTGGAATAGCTAATGAGCTGATTTGCATAACCTGGCTGAATACCGCACTGTTGCGCCGTGTGCAACGTAGGTGTGTGTGCTCAGGTTATGGTGCAGAACTGTGACATGCGCAATCGGCACCACACGGCGCATGCCCTGGGTGCTGATGCAGATGAGTGCGGTGCTGTCGACTTGCTGTGTGGGAGGCAGTGCAGAGCATGGCCACCACTGTGTCTGTGGTGCTAGTGTGCTGTTTGACCATGTGGCACTCACGCCATGGTGCACCATGAGTGCCATGGTGCCACAGCGTGGTAGGCCACTGCAGGGCATCACACTAAAGCACCCTACCGCACTACACACAGGGCATCCCAATAGTGCCGTGGCACCTCGTGCGCAGACAGACCCTTAACTCTGTGGTCGACCTTTGCCCCCTAGGCACCATGCGTCCACATAGCTGCACCCCTATCACACAGTCCGGTGACAGCGTGATAGTGACTGGCAGCATAGTACTGCACTGCCTCTGCATGTGGGGCACGTGTGCTACAGAGCACCATTTTGTTGGCGTTTGAGACAGCAACATGCTGAGAACCAGAGCGCAGGTCTGGAGTGCCATTGAACTGGCAAACTTGGTGGCCCTGGTGGAGCCACATGCTGGTGCCCTCTTTGGGCAGGAACCCCTCCACAGGCCCCGGACTGCTGTATGGCAGGAGGTCTCAGAGGGTCTGGAGGAGATGACAGGGAGCAGCCAGTCAGCGAAGCAGTGTTTCCACCACTATGGTGACCTCCAGCGGTGGGACCCTGACCACCTGGGACATCTGCAGCCACGTGCCTGGTGAGGCGTCATGCCACGACCAGGTAGGTGCTCCATCCCATCACTGGTAGTGTCCGTCTGTCCGGGTATCATGGTGTGCATAAGGCCATGCTGCAGGGGGGTGGGGGCCATCTAGTGGGGGTGGTGGGTGGGTGCATCATGGCTGGACTGTGTGGGCACACACACACCGGTGCAGACTTTGTTACTGACCTATACTGATGTTTCCCTCTCCATGTTTGCACCCCAGGCCCGGAGGAGCACCGTAGGGCACATTTGGCCCGGGAACAGGGAGAACAGGCCAGAGTGGGTGCAGTGGACATGCAGCAGGGCCATGGACTAGCAGTGCCCTGCTGGCCAGGATGCAGGCGAGTGCCGTGTTTCCCCTTACATCTGTGCATGCTGGGTTGCAGGGGTGGTGGCGGGGTGTGGCCACCCACACTTGGCCCCACTGCCATCCACGCCACACGGTGCACTCAGTACTGTCCTGTGGCACTGCCTGTGTGGGTGAGTGTCGCAGGTGGGCTGTGCGTGCAGTGGGTCCATGGCTGTGCTACTTCCTTCGCACCGCATAGCCATGTCACTGTACGGCTACGTTGGTGCTGTGCAGAACATGGGCGGTGGGTGTGTGCAGCATTCTGCATGGCTATGGGTGCCTGAGTAGGTGGGACTTGTGGGCACGGACACTGTGGGTGGTTGCATGCCATCAGAGGGGTGTGACCCACGGCTGTATGCCATGCACATTGGATGGGCTGCAGGGGTCTGGCCAGTCACACGTACTGACTCTGCTCCCTTGTCCTAGTTGAACAATGCTGGACTGCCCTTGAGCGGAACATTCAAGAGCTAATGCAGCTGTCCTGGGCTACTCTGGGACTGCTCCAGAGGATAGATCAAGGCAACCGTAGGAGGCACAGGAGGTGCCACAGGGACCAAAGTGAGGAAAGGGATTGCTATTAGGCCCTACAGTGCACATCTTGTGCATTCCCCCCAGACTTACTATCACACCCCTTCATCCCACTCCCTGATATACACCCTTGCCCCATGCCCTTCCCCACCTGGTTTATGGCCCTCCCCCCCACTTTGTACATAGTTTTAATTTGTTGTGTTGTTTGTACAGTTTACCCTTTTAATACATACTTGTTTGATATGACACTTGTGGTGGTCTCTGATTTGCAGTGGGCATATGGTGCTTGGCTGCAGTGGTGTGCATGGCGTCAGAGGTGGGGCAGGCCTGGGTGTGTGAGTGTCCGGCAGGGACCTACTTATGGTGAGGGTGGGAGACTCGGTCCCTGTCTGTGGTATGTGTGTTATTCCCTGTGCACTGGATGCCTGTGTGCAGTGGTCCATGGTGCATGCATTGTGACCCTGGCACCCCTGTCAGTATGTCCATGGCCTGTGCAGCTGGCCTCCTTGCATGTCTGTGGTACGCACAGTCTGCTGGCATGTCATTGGTGGCTGTCCATGCCGGCAACCCTCTGGGCATGGCGCAATGGTGGCTTGCCTCCTGTCACCGGTCTGTTGCATGTCTGCCTTGGGTGACACTGTGGGCTATGCTGTTGTAATCCCCCCTCCATGCTGTCACTGGTGTCTGTTGCAGTATCTGTGTTCTAATGTCTGTCACTTGTGCTCTGGCCGCATGCTGGCAGTGGATGGCTTCATGGTGCATGCACAGGATGGCTGGTTCACCTGTGCCATGGTGGGGTGTAGGCCATGGGTACACAGCATCAGTGGACGCATGCCAGCAGCATTTGTTGCCCCGCTATTGTGGCCCTGTGTTGGGGTGCCCTCAGGTCAGGGTGAGTGTTTGTCCATGCCCTGTGTCACATCCTGTGTTGCACGTGCCTCCATGCACCACAGTGGGCAGCTGTGCTGTCTGTAGGGCCAGTGCTGGGACAGGTTGTGTGCATGGGTGGGTGTGCGGGGTGCTGTCCTGCTGGTGGTGGGGTCCAGGGCAGGCCTTGTCACATGCGAGGTCCCTCAGGTACTGATGCAGGGTTGACCTCTCTGCTGTGCTATGGGGGGGCCATGCAGGGTGGCACTGTGACTGCAGTTGTTGCGTCAGTGGCTGGTGCCACCCGCTGTGGGATGCTCACAGTGGAGCTGCCATGCATGGCTTCATGGTGCACAGGGTTGCATTGTCACAGTGGGGGTGGTGACATGCATTTAGTGCCATGCACTGTTGGGCGCTGCTCCTGGTCCAGGTGTCTGGGGATCACTGTACAGGATGTGCTCTGCATTGGTGGGATGGGGTGGCACTGGGTGGCCGGCCCTCCTTGTGTTGCGGTCACTGCTTGCCAGGGTGTGCTGGGGCACCATGCCCCGGCTGTGGATTCGGTGCTGGTGTTCATGGGTTGGTGGTCCATCCAGCTCACCACTGGTTGTGCAGTTCATGGGGTGCCAGGGGTGCGCTGTCTGGCCTGCTGCGTGCTCCTTTGCCCATGGCTTCCATGGCTGGTGCACCCCTGCATCCTGTCCCTGCGCATCCCTGGTTGTGCTACTGCGCATCTACCCTGCTCCACTGCACACTCCTGGTTGTGCTACTGTGCATCGGCCCTGCTCCACTGCGCATCCCTCGTTGTGCTACTGCGCATCAGCCCTGCTCCACTGCACATCCCTGGTAGCACCATGGTGCAGTTGGCACGATATTCAACTGTGCTGCCCAAGCACACCTTGGCCTGTGCTGTGTTTGAATATCGTGCATGTTGCACATAGGCGCACTGCACTTGTGCCTGCTCCTGCTATTGCGCTTCTTTGTGGCGCAGTCTGAATATCCCGCCCCCTGGCTATAGTCTATGAGCACATGACTAGTATCTTTATTTTCACTCCTAACATGCATATCTATACATCCCCTGCCCCTAAGGGCTATTATTGCCATGCATATCCCCATATGTTTTTTAAAACAGGTTCTATATGTACTTAGTCGTTGTGTGCTATTATTGCTAAACTTCTGAGAGTTATAACAATTTAAATTTTAAGTGCCCCAGATTAAGCAAAACTCTTTTAAAGAAGAAAATGCCCTTCTGTTATGGGCAACTCACTATTTTAATTCTGAGGCCCACAGTTTTATATCATCCATCTGGTGGAGTGTGATTCAGGACTCCCTGATCGCTACTGTATATCTAAGGTAGACATTCCCTCAATTACTCTGTTTATTCTTATCAGCTTTGAACAAGAGTCAGAGAGCACATCAGGGCTGTAGAAAAAAAAGATATCACTTAAGCTATGCGGCTATGGCAGAAAGCCCAGGTGAGCACGATTTCAAATTCACAGGAATAGAAAATTGTTCCCCAACCCCAGAGGTAGAAATGATATAAATAAGATTTTAAAGAAAGAAATAGAATGGATCATAACACTGTTGGCCAATAAAATACCAGGGGTGGGATATTCAGAAATGCACCAGAGGTAGGCGCAAGTGCAGCGCAGCCCATGTAAGCTGTGCCGGTGTGCATCCAACGTGATATTCAAAGGCTGAGCACAATGGCAAGTGACAGAGCGAGATGGCTGAATATTTATTTATTTATAAAATTTTGGTGATGGGGTAGGCCCACTGAACCCCGAAGGTCACTTTTTCAGGGGCGACCTGGGATAACAATACATGTTTTGATACAGTGGAAATACATTTGGTTACAAGATTATTCAGGCTTACATGGAGGTTACAGACATGGTTATCATCATGACAGTTTTACTTAGTTACTACATGGCGTAGTTTTATACATGACAAGCGATTTGCAGTTTTCAGGTGGAGAGCTACCTCCAATACAAAAGTTATCTATCATCGCAAGAATGCACCATAGCACAACAAGGGCTGTGCCAGGGAGGAAGTCAGCAGGCACCATCGCGATACCAGGGCTGCGCAATGGAGCAAGGCAGGAAGCACAACAGCACAACATGGGCAGGGCAAGGGACAGAGGTGCATGAGCCATAGCACAGGGCACACAGCAGTGTGGAGCAGGCCACACTGCCACCAGGGTGCAGGGGATGTCCGGAGGGGGCAAGGCAGGTGCACAGCTGCATGCCCTGACCACGAAAACCACTGCAGTGCATGAAGCTGGCATGACACCCATGGTCACTGGCAGGCAGCCACGGGCAACACCCACAGGGCAGCATGGGACATGGCACCGGGACCAAAGCAGTCAACACACAAGCCAACAGCACACAACACACCGGCCACACTGCCCAGCAGGGAACACACACATGCCACAGGGCAGACACACACACAAGCCACTGGGTGCAGATAGACCACCTGACACAAACACCAGGCAACTACAAATGTACCACACAGCCACTGTGCACACCACTGCAGTATGGCACCAAAATCAGCTGCAAAGCAGACACGGACATGGACGGCAACCAAAATAGAATTGTATTAAAAGCAACAACCAACAAAAAAACTATATACAGGTATACAGGGATAGGGGGCAGGTAACAGGGAGGCCACAGTCAGGAACGTAGGCTGGAGAAGGGGGGTGAGGAGACGGGGTCATGGTAGGCAGGGTACAATGGAGGAATGGGAGGGGTGTCAGGGGAAGGGAGGGTGAAGCAGGCCAACGGGCCCCTCGGGAGGTTCCTACTGGTGCCTTGCCCATCTTCACTACTGCGGCTGGAACAGAGCCTGCCAAATGATGTGGGCCACTGCAAGGTTGGCCGTGGTGACCCTCAGGATTCTTTCCAGCAGCCTGGTATGGACATCCACCAGATGGGCACCTAGGACAAAGGAGGGGACATGGATGAGTGCATGCCCACACGACTGTAGCTCACCCACTGTGCACAGCGGTGACATGCACCCTGTAGGGGGCACACAGCCAACCACAGCGTGTGTGCCCACATGAGCCACCATCCCGACCATCCACAGCCATGCACAGCACTACAGACCACCTCCAGCCATGTGCAGCATGCCACAGCCATGGCAGCCAAGTGAATGGCCATTGCGTGAGTCTGGTAGTGGCCTGGCTGGGACCCAGATGCACCCACAGCCCACCCGCAGTGGCCACACACACATGCCCAGGGTGTAGCATGGTGCAACAGACCACACTAGCGATGCATGGCTTGTAATGGCCATGTGCATGGGGGGTATGGCCCACCCCTACCCCACACAACAACATACACTGCCAAAGTGCCCACCTGCAAGCTGCGGCCCGACTGGTGCCCAACCACCTGCATCTCCCACCTGGTCAGCATCCCTCTGCCGTGCACCACCGCTGGCCTGCTTCTGTGTGGCAGTGGCACCCACCATCTGGGCTCTGAGCTGATCTTCAGGGCCTAGTAGGGAAACAGTGAGAGACAGACATCAGCACAGGGTAGCAACATGCAGGACCCCCCCAGCACAGTATACGCCATGACCCTGTGCAGCGGCATTGCCATGGCGGTGTGCTGCCATGGCTGGTGGTGTTCCCAGCCACTGCCCCCTCCCACAGCAACATGGCGTGACACCCGCTGGCAACCCACACAACACAAACATAGCATAGAAGTGGATATGTGCACTCACCTGGGTGTGGCACTGCGCCCCTCCAGACACATGCCTGCAGTGACCTGAGATGGTCCAGATCCCTCCTTCACAGGTCCCCTTACCTGTGGCAGCACTGCTCTCTGCTACAGCATGACCCTGTGGCCTCCTCGCACTCCTCAGCCACCCCCTGCCACTCCTCAGTGCATGGCTGGTCCAGGGGCACCTGTCCATAAAGGGCACCAACTTGTGGCTCCACCAATGCCACCAGGTTGACTAACTCAACCTGGCTCCAATTGGGCACCCTAGGTGTGCTTCTGTGTGGCATGGCTGTATTCAATACCGCACAACCAAAATGGCGCCCAATAGAGCACGAGCCACATGTGCTGTGGGTGCACGACTAAGCTAGTGATGTGTTTGCCATTTCCTGCTCCGACAACCACGGTAGCGCTGATACAGCTGGAGCATCGTTGGCATGTTCCATATGCACCCGGGGTCAGGGCACATGAAGGGGTCAAAGAGCGACACACGACTGTGCATGACAGCACAAAAGGGCATGGGTAGCATGGTGCGCTATAAGGTCCAGTGTGCTCCATGGGCCATGTGCCAATAGCCACATGTGCCAATGGTGTACAGTACATGTGCACCACATGCCCAATAGCAACAGAGTGCCATACCCATGCGACCAAAGGAGGATGCACTACCGCCGTACGCGACATCAGTGCACACATGCGCTGTGCCATGCAGACTGAGCACATTACACAGATGTGCCATGACATGTGCATGAGCAACTCCATTGTGCAATGTGCAATTCTGCAATATTCAGCAAGCATATGCAGATAAGCTGATCAGTATATCTGCAGTGCATCGGAGGCATTTGCATCTCGTTACAGTTGCGCATTCCCTCATTTGCATGTGATGCGCTATAAAGGCGCCACAGCACAGGTACCAGACTGGTATTGCATCCTTCACAGGTAGGATGCCAGGCACTGGGCATGTCAGGACTGTGGGGGGGGCCTCGTGTGTGGCAGCCAGCACTAAGCACATGTCCCCACCCACAGGAATAGTATGTCAGAACATGAGGAGGTTGAGGAGTAGAGGCCTGCATGGAAGCGCAGGCACAATTTCACAAGGGTGGAGTGTGATGCCCTATATGATGCCTACCTGGACCAGGAGCCCCTCCTGAGTGGCTCCACAAGCACCCAGCGGGCCTTGGTGGAAGCATGGAAGGGAGTAGCCAGGGCTGTGAACCTGCAGGGCATCCATCAGAGGTCGGTGCAGGATTGCAAGAAGAAGGTGGGCATGGATAGCAGGTGGATTAAGGAGAAGGTGGCTGCCATCCAGGCCGCACGTGCCACCATGGGCGGTGGACAGCCTAAGGTGCCACAGCTGACACCACAGGAGGAGCTTGTGGTGATGACTATGTGGCGCAGTGCCATTGAGGGCATTCCCGGCAGTAGATTCCAGATGGGGGGCTGGCCCATTAATGCATGGTAGGTACAGCGACTCATGTGGATGTGGGTGACGGGTGAGGGGTGCATTGGGGCAGGGCGCGTGGTGGCGGCACTAACGTGTATGTGTTCCCATACAGATCCTGAACACCTGCGGGCAGATGCAGGGGCAGTGGTGCCCACCCTCAGTGATGTCGGGGACCTGGAGGAGCACCCATCCACCTCCACCAGGGTCCAGGGCCCGGACCGCTGGTGGACCCTCCACACTATCTGCATGGATGCCTCTGGTGTGGGTACAGATGAGGCCCAGGCAGTGTTTCAGCGGGATGCCAGCCATGGCATCCAGTATGCTGAGACAGTGATCAGTGTGGGCTCCGGGTCCGATGATGACTTGACCACTACCCAGAACAGTGGTGATGCCAAACAGGGGAATGCACCCCTACCATGCACCGGACACAGCAGTGCTGATGGTGCACAGGTGGCACTGGCCGGACCACCAGCCACACCGTCCAGTGTTGCATTGGCCACCGTACCTGCGCCACAGTCCAGTCTGTCTGGCAGTGGGGGTGCTTCCTCCTTGGCAACATCACACGCACAGTGGCTGGATGGGCAGCAGTGGCAGCAGGGCGGTGCAGAGTGTGGTCCGGGTGCAGTGTCTACCACCAGTGCACTGCAGACAGTACAGGCCCAAGGGGGCCCCACTGTGCAGCTCCCACCTGCGTGGGGGCCATGCTGTGGTGCTGCACAACCCACGTGGGTCGGCACAATGCCCAAGCCCCCCAGGGCGCTGACCCGTTGGCCAAGCACACCCATCTGCTCAGGGCATCCGTGGAGCAACAGATGCAGGTCATGGCAGGGGTGCGTGCACTCTGCACTGAGCTGCGCCAGTCCACAGGGAGGCCACACGCATGTGGGAGGACATGACTGCAGGCCTGGATTGGCTCACCACTGCAGTCATGGCCGGCCTGGCACCACTTGCCACCTTGGTGCAGGGCCATCCACAGCAGTCACTGCGGAGTGCATTCTCCACCCCTCGGTGCTTGTATCATGCAACCCCTGCATTGTCGTTGCTGGGATCTGTTGTTTGCATCCTGGGCACACCTGGAGTGGGCCTGTTCAGGGGTCAGCAGACACTTGCTAGGGACCGGTCACCTTCTCACAGCAACACACCTGGGGGAGCATCTGTGACACCCCCTGTGGCCGCCATACAGCCTGTGTCTGCTGGGCGGTCTCAGTGGGGCTATCCACGTGTCCATGGTGGCTGTACACCTGTGAGGCAGTCATGATCCACCACCCTCCCAGTACACTGCCTGCCACAGCCCTGTATGCATGGTGCTGTGGTGTGTACATGTGCATACCTGGGCCATGCCATCTGAAGCCACACGTCATGCCCGCCTTGTGCACACCCACTCGGCAGCTGGCCACCATGGCATGTGCTTGATGATGCCATCACAGCAATGGCCGCCACAGTGCACCGGTGTTCCGCATCTGACACACACCCATTGGCGGCCTTGGGGTGTGCATGTGTGTGTGTGATCATGCCTGTGTGTGTGAGGGTGTATGGGGCTGTGTGCATGCGGTCCACTGTTCTGTCAGGGGTGCTTCCACGGTGTTCTTTCCCATGTCTGTTGATGCCCCCCTCCATCCATGTCTGTTGTGTGGCCCTACCAGCCATGCCTGTATACCATGCCCTGGTCCCTGGAATATGTGTGTGGACCAGTTCACCTACCTGCATGCACCATAGTGCTCCTCTGCAATGGTGTCCCTGTGCCGCTGGGCCATCCTGCACAGCCGGGGTTCCCATCATATGGGGGGGCTGCCCACCACTGTCAGGCCCGGCGTCCGCTTTGTCCCCACTGCTGTTCCCCTCTTCGACGTTGACAGCTATCCCAAAGTCGGTGGCCATGTTGTGTAGCACACAGCAGGCCAGGAATAGGCCACAGGCCTTTGAGTGGCTGTACTGTAGGGCACTGCCAGACCTGTGCAGGCAACTGAACCATGCCTTCAGCAGTCCAAACATACAGTCAATGATGTTCCATGTGCTGGCGTGTGCTTCATTGTATCTCTCCTGCTCTGAGGTCAATGGGCACCAGTACGGGGTGTGTAGCCAGGGCCTGAGTTGGTATCCACTGTTACCTGTGGGGGAACATGTTGGGTTAGCACATTGGTCAGTGTGGCTACCCCTCCACCTACACAGCTGAACCCTCTGTGCCCCATGCATAGCATCTCCCCCCCCCACGCCCTGCCCTGTTGCACAGGGAAGTCCATTCCTGCTGCATACTCACCTACTAGGTGGCCGGTGGGGATGTCCCCACTCTCAAACTTGCGGCACAGAGCAGACTGGTGCCAGATGAAGGCATTGTGTGCTCCCCCAGGGTGTGTGGCACAGATATTGATTATGCACCCCTTGGCTTCACACACCACCTTGCAGTTGACACTGGACTAGCCCCTCCTGTAGATGTAGGCTACCCCCTCTGGCCCCAGTGGTGTGCGGATGCCTATGTGGGTGCAGTTAATGGCCCCTAGCACACCAGGCATATGTGCAACCCTGTGGAACTCCTGTATGTTTGCTGCATGCTCCGCCTGAGTGCTGGGGAAGTGGACGTATTCCACAGTATGTGGCAGCAGTGCATTGAGGAGCCATGATGCAGCTGACTGGGTTATGCCTGTAGTGTCTCCTGTTGGTCTCTGAAAGGTGCCCATAGTGAGCAGGCACATTACGGCCATGACCTTTGTCTCCACTGACAAGGCATTGCTCTGTCTTGTGGGTGCCTGCATCTCATCACTGCACAGCTCACAGAGCTGCCTCAGAATCGTCCAGTTCAGGTGGTACTGGCCCACAATCTCAGTGTTTCTGTACTGTTCAAAGGTGGTGTGGGCACAGTACCACCTGTTCTGGGCTTACTGCCGCTGAGCCCTTCCATGGCCACACTGCTCTGCCTCCTGCCTCCTCACACCCCTCATTACCGCCTCTGTCTGGAATATATGCACTGGTCATGGCTCCGCCAGTCCAGTCCCCCCCCACAGCTGTCTCCCTGGGCTACCCCAGCTATGTGCTGCTGCCTGGGCCCCTGCACTGGGCCGGCTTCTGTGTTGGGGACCCACACACACAGTCTGGCCTCCTCCATGGGCACAGTCAGGTTCACACACCCTATCCCACTGCCCATTGCACCTCCTGCCTCTGTGACTGTCCTGCACACCTGCTGCTGTCCTGCCTGGCCACTGGCCTTCACCCTGTCACTGTCTTACACTGTCTGTATCTCTCACTTTCTCTCTCACTCTTTCTCCTTCTGTCACCCCTGCTCCCCTGGGTGCAAGCCGCCATCCCCTGCTTGCTCCATCATTTTATAGGCTCAACTTTGCTCTGCACATGTCCCTGTTGCTCCACACTTGCGCCATCGGCCTGCTGTTGAATATCGCACTGCGCTGTTTATTCATGGCTACGCCCCCTGCACTTGCACTTGTGCTTGCATTCATTAGGGTTGCACATTGGCACACTGCGATTTGCGCTGTGCATTGTCACCCACTGAATATCACTTTTTGGCACATGTCCGCTGTTGCGCTGGTGCATCTCACTTGCGCCTTGCTCAACTGCTTTGAATACCCCACCCCTGATCTGAATGCTGGTATAGTGTTAAAACCCTATTTAAAAGAAAGGTAAATAAAGGGATTCTGTTCTGAAAAGATATATGTGAAACCTATGTATTTATGACTTAGAGTTACTAGGACTTGAATGCCATACAACTTCTGCATTTTGCTATATGATAGAGATTGCACTTTATTTCACGGACGTCGTGAAATTCTGTTTTTAATTCTTTGCACTTTTTATGTCCTGTCTGCACTTTATTATTGTGGGCACTTTAAATAGATGTGTGTGTTTTTGTTTTATACTTAATGGGCTGTTGATACAGACCAATGGTTTTAAAGTTTTTATTAGTGATGTAATGATGATGTCGTAGCTATGGTGTATATAAAGATGTGTGGCTCACTTTTTTATTAGCCTTTGAGAAAGGATAGTATATCCAAAATGTGTCAGGCAATATGTGTCATTTTTATACTTAATAAAAGTTTAAAATTTACTTGAAGAGCCTGTTGGTATTTGAAGATGGGTGAAAGTGCTCCAGTTTTTGATTTGCATCAATGTTAGGAAATAAATACAAGTCGTAAATAAGAAAAATTAAATCAAAGTAATTTTTATCAGAAGAAGTGAATCATTTGGAAATCCCAGAAGAATGCTGGACATTCTAAATAACCTATTAGGCAGAGGAGCCAAAGATTCTGCTGTGTCATTACCTATTAATGGCCAGCTTGTCAATGAACCAACCATAGTTGCTGAAACTTTTAACAAATTCTTTGGTGATCTTGAAAAGTATAGAACAAATTGCCACCAGATGCCCCTGGATAATTGGCTTAATCAATGCAATTTAGGGACCCATCCAAAGTTCTATTTTCCGACAGTTGCATCTCACCAACTTAAAAAATATTTATTAAAATATAATCCCATATTGGTCATAATGGTATCGCTTTTAGGTTAATTAAAATGGCTATTAATACATTGGCTTATCCACTGGCAACCCTTTTTAATTTTTCTTTATGTCATGAGGTGTTTCTGGAGCAGTGGAAAATGTCAATAATTAACCTAATCCCCTAATCCTTAAAAGTGGCAATTCAACAAGCGTTACTAATTATCGGCCAATTTCATTACTGTCCCCTCTTTCAAAGATTCTTGAAAGAATAATATTATGGAAAAATATAATTTGCTATCTAATGGGCAGCATGGTTTTAAGTCAAAGCACAACATGGAAATGACCTTGGTGGGGTTCACCAGCTACATACAGGGTGCCCTTGGTAAGGGGTGTTCTGTTGCAGCTGTATTCATGGACCTCCCCAAGGCCTTAGATTTAGTTAACCACAATTTATTGATGGATTTTTTTCTGCTTTGAATTTTTCAAGGGAGGCTATAGATTGATACTTTAGTTATCTTAACAATATAGCCAACAGAACTAGAATGGATGGAGTTCTCTCTTAAAGCCATACTGTTAAGTATGGGGTACACCAAGTATCAATATTGGTCCCTTTAATATTCTCCAGCTATTTGAATTCTGCCTCAGATACATTCCAGAAATCAACAATGATTTTATATGCAGATGATGCAGTAATCTTTAGTACTGGTGACCAACCCAGGGATGCAGTACATACAGTGCAAGATTTATTTATTTATTTATTTATTGAAAATTTCGGAATTACAACCTTTGAGTCAAGGACTCCTTTGCAAAGGCTCCACATCAGTCATGACAGTACAATTACAACAAGACAGTATGGACAATGTTCTCAAAACAGAGAAATTACATTTCGACAAACGTTTAAAATCATAGCTTAAGTCAAAGGCTACACGTCAGTTGTAATATTGAATTTTACATAGAGACAAGGTTTGTACAGAAAATTGCCAGGACATTACAAGAGTTTAACAATCACAGTATAGGGTATTGCCAAGTCTGAGATAATATCTGTGAGTTGCGAGTGTTCCTAACGATGTGGTGGCCCAGGTGCCTGACAATCTATGAAAAAGATGGAAAACAGCTACAGGTCTCCATGTTGAGCAGATACTTTGCACTCTGTTTTGAATAGTCTTAGACTGGGGCAAGCAAGATGGAAGATGGTAGATTGTTTAGGCCAAAGTGGAGCACGTAGTGAAGATCTTTGCCCCAGAGAGGTTCTGCAGTGAGGAACTGCGTGGGAGGTCCCTGCCAAGCGTCTAAGGGTGCCCCTATTGGGGGCTATTGGTTGATGAGGCGATGCAGACAGATGGGTGCGAGTTCTTACAAGGATCTTTCTGGCTTGGAGGCAGGTATGGTATTTGCCTCCTTCAAAGGTTAGCCAGTCCGCTGATAATAGAGCTGACAGGTATGTGTTTGTCTACTGCTGCCGGTGACCATGCGGCAGGCTTTGTTTAGTGCTATATTGATGCTGTGGGGCTGATTTGTCAGCAGCGCCGTACATAGTTATTCCATAATCGACCAATGAGAGGACCGGCTAGTAACGGCTAAGCGTAGAGCCTGAGGAGGAAGGCAGTGTTTGTGCCTGTAAAGAATGCCAAGTCGGGTATTAACTGAGGAGCAGAGAAGTTTAATGTGCTGGTGGTAGGTAAGGGATGTGTCCAGGGTGATACCTAGATATTTAAAGTGGGTGACCTGTTCAATGTGGTTACCCTGTAGGTTTGAGATTGAGAGCAGGGAGTTATAGAGGGGTTTTGATGATGGCAAACATCATGGATTTTGTCTTGTCATAGTTAAGTATTAGACGGTGGTCAGTGAACCAGTATTCAAGCTCCTAAAACAGCCTTGAAGGGTGTTTGGAGATGTATGAGGTTGGTGTGTTTCCAGTATAGCATTGCATCGTCCGCATATAGTAATAGCTTCCACTACATGCTGAGGGGAGTGAGTTCAGAAAAAGAGGAACAAGAGCGGCCAAGTATTGACCTTGGGGACACCAGCCAGAACTGGTAGTTTGGAGGAGAGTGTGTGACTAATTTTTACTTCCTCGTCTCTGTCAGTCAGATAGTTCTTGAACCAGGAGATAGCTTCAGGAGCAATATGGAGGGCTGCCAGGGTATGAAGAAGAAGCTTCATGATTGACGGTGTCAAATGCTTTGGTCAAATCAATATAGATTGTACCAACTGCTGACCCCTGTTCAAGGGCTTCATGAATGTAAGATGTCAATTCTAGTAGTGCTGTGGTAGTACTGTGCCCTTTTCTGAAACCATGTTGCTCATGGCAGAGGAGACCATACTTGTCAAGGTATTCTGTGAGTTGGTCAGACACAATTTTTTCAAGAGCTTTCGAAAGGGGAGGAAGGATCGTAATGGGCCTATAGTTAGCAGGGGTAGTTGGATCACCCTTTTTCAGGATAGATGTGATAATACCCCTCTTCCATAGTGTAGGGAATTGGCCATGACACAGTGAGTGGTTGAGGAGTTTGGTGAGATGGGAGAGTCTCATTAAGGGTGAGCCGAAGGATTTTAAGGTTGAGGAGTCACTGCTGTAGAGGTTATGCAGTGCTTGGAGAGGTAGCCTTTAGCCTGATTGCACGAAATAACACACAGCCTGAAAGGAGGGTGTGTAGGGGAACAGGGGGAAGTAGTAGGTGTGTGGGAGATGGGATCAAAGAAGTTTTTGGGGAGGACTTGACTGAGGTCAGAGAAGGTGGTGTTTAGGGTATAGGCTATGGTGATGGGGTCATGTGAGAGGTACCCTGGACTAAGAGCTGGGTTGGGTCTGTGTTTGTGACTTTCCCACATAGTTCTTTAACATTGTTCCAGAAAGATTTCCCGGAGCTCCATGTGGTGGTGAAGGCTTGTTGATAGTAGGTGGCCTTGGCTTGTCGAATAGCCCTTGTGCATTTATTTCTTGCTTCTCTGTAGAGCTGTCTGTCTTGGGGCAGCTGAGAGGATACGGCCCTGTGCCAGAGGTTATCCCTGTGCTGCATCTGTTGTAGGAGGGACTGGGTCATCCAAGGGGTGTCCCAGGTTTTTATTACCTTCTTTGTGAAAGGGGCAAATATGTCACAGGCTGCATTGAAGATAGCAATAAATGCAGTGAGCGCAGCATCTAGAGATTGTGCAGTATGCACTGGCCCCCATGATGATTTCCTATTGTTCAAAAATGGTTACTGTCCAAGCTGATGTTACTGAATGCAAAGAAAACTAGATCCATGATCTTTTCAGGTCTGAGAAAAAATCAAAGTCAATCCAAATTATGGACTTAAATCATGAGATAGTAGAACAAGTAGATAGTTTTACATTTTTAGGATCAACCCTAGATTCTAACTTAACATTTGAACATCATATTAATAACATTGTTAGAACAATAGATCAAAGACTGGGAGCTCTATATAGAACATACTCTTTTTGACTCTTGAAACCAAGAGTTATTACACATAGTTTTCTGCTTAGTGTGTTAGACTATGGCCTAACCATCTATACGGCAACAAGTGAAAAGGCCTTGTCTAAACTGAAAGTCACTTATAACAGTGCCCTCAGGTTTATGACTAATACAACATTAATAATTCATCATTGTGAGCTGCTTAAGAAATCTGGGTGTCTGCCTTTTGAAAACAGAATAAAGGCCAGAATGGGTATATCACTGTATACAGTCATCAACTACCTTCTCCCCAGCTCTGTTCAGTCCCTGTTTTCCATAGTACTAATAACCAAGGCACGAGATCTCAAGAGTAAATTTGTGTTCCAATTATCTTTATGCAAACAATCTTCTGGATCCTGGACAGAAATCATTACAATACAGGGCCCCTGTTTTTTACAATACAATCCCAGATACTGTACCATAACCAATTGTTGCACTGTGGCATCTTTTAAAAATAGATTAAGATTGTGATTGGCCACTGTAAATGATTGTCCCTGTGATTCTGATTTAGAAATGCCCTATTCTTTATACTGTCAATATCATGTATTCATATACATTGTCCATTTGTATTATATTGTATTTGTGTGATATGCTTTTTGTAAAACTTGTCACTTGTGAAAACGGGCAGTAACGCTTATCTTGCTTACCAGTATAAAAAATTAAAAATGAAATAATACTGCTACTGCTCCTGCTTCAGGTGATTATGTGGAGCAGCTAAATCATTCCTCCCCTATGACCAGGAAAAATAAATCTGACAGTGGTCACCCTACTGTAGTTCTTCTAAGGCCCCCTGATCCCTCAGGCTGGTGGTCATATAGCTAAAAAAGCTAAGAAGTGTTCCACAGTATGGGACTGTTTCAGGGATGACCCAACAAATCCACTAAGAGCATATTGCAGTATGTGTGAGAAAATGATCAGCAGGAGTAAATCCACATAGAATTTGGGAATGAGTGTGCTGGCTGATCATCTAAACTATGAAAAGGGCATCTTGAGAACAATCACATCCCTTCATAAGCCACACATAGGTCAGACTCAGCAGCAAAATCAGCCAGGTATGGGTGGTGGGATCAAATGGTTTGTTCAAATTATATAGCTCCAATGGCAGTAGAAGTCAAAGTCAACTGACACTAGTGGCACTCTTTCCAGAACACCACTCCAACCAACAACACCAATACCACCAGCACCACCACCAAGCATGGATAAGGAGCAGGTACAGTTTATGGGTCTGTCAAAATGGCAGAAGAGATTTCCACAGATCAGAGGAATGTGACCCCGAACCCCCCCACACACACACGCATATATCTGATCCTTCAATTTTGGGGGGCAAAGCCCCCCAATCCCCCTCCTACCATGAGCAGTATATTATATTTACCCTGACTACTAATTGTATGTAAGGATGTCACTGTTTGAAATCTTAATAGCTGAAATCTCTTCCGCCATTTTGGGACCCATATACTACATACAAGCCCAGGTATAATAGTAGTAGTGGATGCAACAGCACCAGTGCTAGTCCAGAATTTATTTCCACCAAGCAAACCACACTGCAGTAATCATTATATGCCCACACAAAATGCCACCTACTCATCCAGATGCTTTGCAAATCATTCAATTCATAGGTGAGATGATGGTGCTTGATCTGCAGCCATTCTCCATGGTGGAAGACACCGACATTTGAAGATTGTTATATGAGCTGAAACCCAAATACAGCATTTCATTATGCTTCATGTTTTCTCAGCCTGTTCTCCCTGCAGTGTATGAGGCTGTATGCACACAGACAGATGGTGACCCTTCTGAAGCAGGCAGAGCGGATATGTGCATTTCACCAGTGATATCTGCAGCAGTATTGCAAACCAAAGCTTCCTGAGTCTCACTGCTCATTGGGTTGTATCAAGAACCATGCATTGCTGTTGCCCCACCTCCACTGGCAACACCAGCCCCTGCAGAAGTCATCATAAAATAGATGGCCACACAGAGGAACAACACTATAGGGAGTGCCTTACTTAATGTGTCAGTCATGGAGGGGGGAAACACAGTGGGGACAACATTCTGCGCTTCATATAATCAGTGCTGGACATCTAGATATGCCATCAAAACTGAAGGTGGAAAGTTTTGTGACAGACAGTGGGAGTAACATGCTGAAGGCCTTGAATGATGGGGGTTTCTGTCATGTACTTTGCTTTGTACGGTACATGCAATGAATCTAGTAGTCAGTTATGTGCTTCAGAAAAATGCCCAGATAAAAGAAATACTGACACCATTAGAGACATTACAAGATATTTCCATCATTCCCCAAATGTGCTGAACTCCTTTGACATTACCAACTGAAGCAGTGTGTCCCACAACACTGCTTGATTAAAGGCGTGGCAACAAGGTGGAACTTTGTCTTTTATATGGTGAAAAGACTAGTGGAACAGAAAGCTGTGTTCTGGGCTATGGAACGTGATGATGTGCAAGGACACTGGTTTTCAGTTTTTACCAAAAAACCTGGTAAAATTCTGGAATTTGGACTGCCTGCACACTGGCAAAAACAAAGAATTACACAGAAACTGGCATTTTATACCAGATCAGTGAATCTACAGAATCTGTATTTTTCTTATAACTGTACCCTGTACTGCTTTTCATTTGCTTCATTTAATGCTCTGTATATTAAGCCTCTTTTATTCTAATTATTTATACAAATGCTAAAAGAATGACATCAGAAGGCCGGTAAAATTAAAAAAAATTGACTAACAATTACTGGTGCAATTCCTGGTATTTCAAGTCTTGAAAACAAAATTTCATTACTTTAATTACTGTAAATCAGTCACCTTGATGATTTTCCTTGTGGGGATACCTGGCTGGGTGCAGTGGTGTGCGCTGCAAAGACCTTATGAATGTGCCACCAAAGATCTGTCTACTGAATCAACTACTGTTACCATGGTCCTGCTTATGGTGAGTCTGCTTGAAAAACAAACACAATGTTATATGACATTTACCAGAACAACAACCCACTAAAGCTCAGACAGTCACAATGGTACCAGTGGTGGTGCAGGTACTGTAGATGTGGTGGGTGTTGTGGCTTCAGTGGTGATGGAGATAATAATAATGACTTCAACAGTGGTGATCATGATACTAGTGCTGGACAAGGTGGTGGTGGTGGTGGTGGTGACACTACTACTACATTATCTTAGCAGCATCCAAAGCTGGATGCAGTCCTTACTTGGGAAGTGGCAGAGATTTTTCTGACACAACTTGAAGAACAATTTCAAAGCATTTGATTGGATACTCAATTAAGCACAGCAATATTACAGGATCCCAGATATAAACATGTCTGCATTCCTCCTGCATATCTTGACTATGTCAAGCAGAAAGTCGTGCAGACAATTCAGATAGAGCAGTACAAACAATGTACAGAAGCCAAAACTCAACCTCCTCCCCCTGTCGGGCCTGCTTCTCATAATTACAGGACCAGGGGGTGTCAGCTTGGTGGTGATGATGATAATGACATCAGATTGGAAGAGGATGAAACTGATGATCTGCTCCAGGAGACACAACAAAAGACATAAGTGAGCTGTTTGACACACTGTACTGATGTCATGCAGCCATTAAATGGAGGTACAGACATGATACCAGACTACAAGATGGAGGCATATTTAGCAGAGCCATTGTCTAGTCGAAATACTAATGCCACCAAGGCAGAAAAGTGATTTGGCCTGAACTGGCAAAAGTGACTTTGTACTTTCTGGGATTTATGTATGTATGTATGTATGTATGTATGTATGTATGTATGTCTCGGATTACATATACCTTTGAGCTAAGATGTCTTTTACAAAGGTTCCATGTCAGTAGAAAGGACAACAGATTAAACAAGACAGTAAAGTATGCAGTGGTGGGTAAGTTACTTTTTCTATTACTTTCCATTACTTTTGGAAACTTGTTCCAGAAAGTTCTGTGCAGTCACTAGGAAGGAAGGAAGGAGAAGTATTGGAAAAAAGTAATACACTTTACAGTTACAATTATCATCTGTTACAGTTTTTTATTATTTTTGTATTGTTTTTGTATAAAAAGAAATACTGTAAGTGACTGTAACTGTCAGGTGTATTACTTTTTCTAGTACTTCTCCATCCTTTCTAGTGACTGCACAGAGCTTCCTGGATCAAGTTTCTAAAAGAAATAGAAAGTAATAGAAAAAGTAACTTACCCAACACTGAAAGTATGGTACACTAAAGTATAAATAGTAGGTGCAAAAATCATAATGGACACAAAATCACAATGAGCAGCCAATGTAAAACAACAGAGACACATTATGCTAATCAATTTCAGCCACAGGAAAATGCATACAGTACATTGATATTGGCCAGCAGGCTTCGTCAAGACAAACAGGGCAAAGGGCACAGGGTGTAGGAAGGGATGTGGGAAGGTGGGCTGGGAAGAGTAAAGAGGGGGGTGGGAGTGGAGGATGTGAGGAGAGATGGGGCAAGGGGAAGGGGAGGAAGGGTGGTGGAGGGGTAGGGGAATGCAGGGAGGAGTAGTAGTAGGAGGCAAGCAAGCTAAGTTACTATGAAAGAGGTTGAGTGCTAAGGTCGAGGTTTGGGAAACCATGGTTAAGGGAGACAGTCACAGGTGCTAGCTGTAGAGAGTAGTGATTGAAGCTTGGATTTGAACGTGCCCAGCTTAGTTTTGAAGGAGATATCACTGTTGAAAGCATTCGTCCAGAGGGGGGCACTGTAAGTGAATGATCTTTGCCCCAGGGTGGTTCAGTGATAAGGGACCTGTAGGAAATTAAATTCAGAACCTCAAGTGCGGCGTGGATTATGTGGGGGGTTTAGAAGTTCTTGTACTCCAGGTGGCAAGAGGCCTGAAGTTATTTTCTGGGCCATTGGGCACGTTTGGTATTTGATGCGATTTTTAAACTGTAGCCAACCAGTTAGGGCATAGAGATCACACATGTGGGTGAGATGGTGGACTCCTGAGATGAGATGAAATGCCTTGTTAAGGGCAATGGAGATACGCCAGAGGATGGTATTAGTCGAAAAGCCATAGATGATCAGTCAATAGTCAATTATTGAAATAATAGAGCTCCATACAGCTGTCCTGAAGGCTTCAGGGGTTAGAGATTGCCTGTGTCTGTAGAGTAGACCAATATGAATATGTACAGCTTTAGCAACGTTATCTATATGCACCCAATATTATAGGCTGCTGTCTATGGTGACTCCTAGATACTTAAAATATTGTACCTGTTCAAGGGCAGTACCAAGGCACTTAGTGATAGTCAGAGGATGTTGCCCGTGCTTGTTATGGGAGCTGCTGAAGAGCATAAGTGTAGGCTTTTTATAGTTTAATATCAACTTGTGATGACTAAAACATTTCTTTACCGAGGTAAATCCGAATTGTAGCTGGTTCTCAAGGAGTATGGGCTCTGGGTAAGTTGAGTAAATTACGGCATCATCTGCGCAGAGTAGGATTTGTTCAGGACAGGCGCTTGAGAGACTGTTTAGAAAAAGACTAAATAGGAGTGGGCATAGGATGGACCCGTTAGGAACCCCAGAGTGAAGAGGTCTCGAATCAGAGATAACGTCGACAATTTTGACTTGTTGAGTGTGGTTGTCCAGATCACTTTAAAACCAGGCAGTGGAGTCAGAGGACAGCCCTGGATTAAGTAGTTGTTCCAGTAGTAGAGGATGATGGACGATGTTGAATGCTTATGTCAAGTCGATGAAGGCAACACCAACTAATTGACCATGGTCCAGGGAATTGTACACAGAACCGGTGAATTCCATAAGGGCTGAGGTGGTGCTATGCCCTTTTTTGAACCCATGTTGTTGGGCACATTGGATTTTATGTTTGTCAAGATATTCAGTAAGCTGGTCAGCTACAATGCATTCAAGAGCCTTATAGAGTGGTGGTAATATGGAGATAGGCCAGTAGTTCACATGAAAAATCCCGTCTCCACTTTTGTAGGCTGCGGTAACTGTGGCTGATTTCTATTTATTGGGGAACTGTGTGAGTCTGAGTGAGAGGTTAAAGATCTTGGTTAAACGTGATAACATTTCCTCAAGGGTGAGGGACAGCAGTTTGAAGTCAAGGGAGTCTCCACTGTGTCTAGATTTACCAATTGCTTTATAGATGTATTTTATGGTTTCATACAATGAGACTTCTTTGAAATATAATGGCGGGTGACTGGTCATTGGGGGAGATCTTACAGGACTGGCTGGGGTAACATCTGCACCAAAAAAATCAGGTGGAAGACCACTTCTATGTATGTATGTAAAATTTTATTTATACAGTGATATAGCCATTAGGGTTCAAAGAATCCATATTTATAAGGCATACCTGTTTGAATAAAGTACTAATTAATTCAATACTAACAACATACAAAACATAAAATTCATCCACAAATAATGACATATTAGAATACACATAACAAATCACTTGTATAAAAATCACAGACTGTTTACTTCTATTTGCATGAAATTCATCTATTACATTGACGTCTGAAACTTGACTCCTGCTTCACTGCTGTTTTATATGCAATAATAGATCATTCTAAATTTCAAAAGAAAGGAGGAAGTCCATTCCAACTTGAAGCAGCCTTATACTGGAAAGTCATATTACTAAAATTATTTTTTGGTTTTGGAATCATCAGTTCTCTAGCTCCCAGTTTTTGTAAATTCAATCCATGTTTTGGTTTTTGAAGTTTAACTACTAAGTTATGTTGAGGTTTACTTTTAAATTATCCTTGTGTCTGATTTAGCCAAATGCCCTTAACCCGCTGGTTTAATGGATTCCATCCAAGTTTAGTTTACATTATACAGTGATGGATACTAAAATCACATCTTAGTATGAATTTCGCTAATCTATTATATGGTACATCCAAATTCTGTAATTGCTTTTTTGTAGTGTGCCTATAAATATGGATTCCATAATCCATTACTGGTAATACTAATTGATTTACTATAATTACATTTTATTTATTTATTTATTTATTTATTTATTTAAACAGCAGTTTGGAAAACCTTTGAGCCATAGGCTCATTTACAAAGGTACCTTGTCACAGTAAGACAAACGAAAATACACAGTATAACAGTACAACACAATATAACAGTAACTTAAGACATAGATACAAACAAGCAGGTACAGGTAGGATTGATGCAAACAATATCAGAGTTATGTTGTCCTTAGCAGCTTAGTAGTAAGCTTTGTCATAAGTATTGAGTATGGCTCTGACTAGTGGCAACAGCTTCGGGTGTTAATAAGGTGGTTACGTAAGGAAGTTTTGAAGCACGATATAGTTGGAGCTTCGGAGATGGAGGGGGGCAGTGTGTTGAACCAGGAGAGGGCCCTAAAGCTGAAGGCTCTTTGGCCGTGAGAGGTCCTAGCTCTAGGGATAACAAGAGAGGTTTTCCCAGAGGTCCGAGTATGAACTAGTGGACAGAGCGCGATGGTGGTGGTCAATCCTGGCGGGATAGCTCAAGGAGGGTCTTTTTGTAAGGGTACAGGTCAGATATTTGAGGCGCTCATCAAGATCAAGTACCAGTGCTTAGCCGCACAGTAGACAGGTGTGTGTTAGCCTAGGTACCCTAGTGTAATTAACCCTACAGGCCTTATTCAGAGTAGTGCAAATTTTATGGAGTGCGGCCCGATCAGCAGCACCAAACACCGGCAGTCCATAGTCCACTAGGGACAGGATAGAGGAGACTGATCAGAGTCAAAGAGGCCGGGGCAGGCAGTGTTTATACCGATGTAAGATGCCCAATCGGATATTAGTGGCAGTGCTAGGCAGCATGTGTCCATGGAAGGAGAGGGAGGGTCAAAATGGATCCCTAGGTATTTATAGGAGCAAACTTGTTCGAGTGGGAAAGAGGACCCAGAGGAATGAGGAGTTTGAAGTTGTAGGACTTGTTTTGAGGATGAGTGAAGAACATGGTTTTTGTTTTTTTAAGATTTATCACCAATCTATGTTCCTTGAACCAGCCCTCGGCTTCAGTGAAGGACTTCTGCAGCGAGTCCTGGAGGGCAATAGGTTTACGACTTGAGGCAAAGATGACTGCATCATCAGCGTACAATAGAATGTTCCCCGAGCAAGAGCGTGGAAGGGTGTTAAGGTAAAGGGAGAATAGTAAGGGGCCCAGGATGGAGCCCTGGGGGAACCCCAGAAAAGATGGGACAGATGTCTGAGTAGGTCCCATTAATTTTTACACGCTGTGAGTGGTCAGACAGATAACTGGTGCACCAGGAGATATGCCCAGCAGCAAAACCAGAGAGACTAAGGGCATCAAGAAGGAGGGGGTGGGAGACAGTGTCGAAAGCTTTAGAGAGGTCAATGAAGACCACACCAGCCAGAAAACCAGTGTCTAAGGAGGAGTGGAGAAAGTTGGAGAACTCTAGAAGGGCTGTGTTGGTACTGTGGCCCACTCAGAAGCCATGCTGCTCAGGACATAGGACATTGTAGGTGTAGAGATAGTCAGAGATTTGAGAGGCCACCACTTTTCCCAAGGCCTTGGAGAGAGGAGAGAGAATGGAGATTGGCCAATAGTTTCCATTCACAGTCCTATCACCACCTTTAAAGATAGGGGTGACAGTGGTGACTTTCCAGGCAGTTGGAACCTTCCCCAGGCAAAGAGAGTGGTTGATGAGGCACGTGATCAGGGTAAGGACTGTGTCGAAGACTAGCCGTAGGATACATGGATCCAGGGTGTCACTGCCTGTACTATTACTCTTGAGGGCAGTGACAAGGTGCGGCCTAAGTTCTTGGGCAGAAACACAGTGGAGGAGAAAATAAGGGTGAGAAAGATTTATGGCAGGTGCTGGGGGAGGAGGGTCAAAAGAAATTTGTACGGAGGATAGGGCTAAGGTCAGTGAATGAGGTGCTACGCTGGTTGGCTATGAGGGCTGGGTCTGAGGAGATCACACCATTAATGTTGATCTGGGTGGGTGAGGAGGAGTGTGCACCCCCATTTAACTGTTTAATGTTATCCCAGAAGGTTCTGGGGTTCCCCCATGAGGCAGTGAGTGAGGACCGATAGTGCTCAGACTTGGCCTTTCTGATGGCCCGAGTGCACTTGTTTTGGGCAGCAGCATCTAACTGCCTGTCAATGGGCTGGCCAGCCTCAATGGCGTGGTGCCATAGGTTGTCCCTATGTTTGAGTTGGTGGATCAAAGCTGGGGTTACCCAGGGGGCATTCTGCCTTTTAGAACGGCGGGTCAACATTGGGGCAAAGATATCACAGGCATTATTAAAAGTCTGCAAAGAAGGAGAGAGCTGTGTCAATGTCAGGAGTTGCCTGTATAGGAGACCAGTCAATTTGGGACAGAAGTTCCTTAAGTTTTATCAGTCCACCAGGTATTAGACGCCACCGGCATGTGGACTGTGCTATGGGTTTGGAGACTGGGGATGACCAGTGCAATAGAATGGGGGAGTGATCACTGAGAGAGTCTGGGAGGACTTGTACATTGGGGATCTGATTAGGGCGGTTGGTGAGTACCACATCAAGCAGGGTACTGGAGCCTCTCTTGGGGTTAGTTCTGGTAGGGTGGGTAACTAGTTGCGTTAGGTCTATTGCAGAAAAGGAGTCTCGGGTAGAGGAGGAGGAGGAGGGGCTGAGCCAGTTGACATTTAAGTCACCCACCAGAATTTGATCAGCTGAAGGAGGTAGTGAAGAAAGGTATTCTGTAAGAGAGGCAATGGCCTGTGTTTGGTCCCTGGGGGGGCACATATACAGTAGTCAGATAAAGGGGTCCCTTTAAAGGGTCAGGGGTTAGTTTCAGCGTAAGCGCCTGGGCCCTGGAGTCAAGGATGGGAGCAGGCAGGGCTAGTACGGGGAGAGATTCCTTGACATAAATAGTGCAGCTGCCGCCCTGTTTCCCAACACGGTCAGACTGGAAGAGGGTGAAACCAGGAAGGGAGACTAGGGAGTCGGGAGGATTTCGACAGCCAAGTCTCAACCAGAGCGATGACATCAGGGTTAATTGATGTGACCAGGCATTGTAGTGAGTCAAACTTTTTTAGGAGGCTACAGATATTCATGGAGACCATGCATAAGCCTGTGGTGCTAGTCGAGGAGCTCCTGGGAACCGGGTCAGGGTTTGGATGAATGTTCCCTGACAGGAGTAGTAGCATGACTAACACCCTGGCTGGGAGATGATGAGAAGTTTTCCTACGATTGACATGCGAGGGGGGGGAAGGGAGGCTAAGGGAGCAGAGGGTGGGCAGGGTGGTACAGGAAGGGAAGGCAAGAGTAAGAATACACCCAGATGTGCCTGAGGTGAGGAGGAAGCTAGGGGGAGGGCAGGGAGGACTGAGACACACAGAGGTCCCAAGGGGCAGGAGAGCAGGTTCAGGAGCAAGGGGAGGGAGGGGTGCCAGGGCACAGTGCAGAGTAGCAGATGGGTTAGTGGGCAAGTGCACTGCTAGTGGGGATAGGCACAGGCAGAGTGTGAGGCAGGGCCAATACATTGTGGTGAGCAAGATCCAAGGGAAGTAGTACTGTACAGGTAGGAGCAGGAAGTAGTGAGGGAGCATAGGTCCCTCTAGTGGCCAGCAGGTATAACCTGCAATGGAAAGTGGGGAGATAGGTTCTGGCAACAGGACGTGATCTCACCTCGGATGTGATGTCACGGGGTGGATCCTAAATTGACAGCCGCCCTGGGTGGGTGGGTGGTTGGTTGCGGGCAGGGCAGGACGGCGCAGTGTCATCATCGGCTAGCACCCCTGCAGGCGTCCAGACGAAGAGAAGAGGCCTCTTACCTCAAAAGTTATCAGGCTGAAATTGCTTCCTCAGCTCCTCAGGAGAGCTGCTTGTGTTGCTTGTGTTGCTTGTTTGTGCCAGTGCCTAGCTTCGGGGAGGCTGCCTCAAAGTTATCAGGCTGGAAATTCAGCTTCCTCAGCCCTCAGGTGAGCTGCTTGTGTTGCTTGTTTGTCCCGAGTGCTAGCTTGGGGCCTGAAAGTTATCAGGCTGGAAATTGGCTTCCTCAGCTCCTCAGGTGAGCTGCTTGTGTTGCTTCTTTGTCCTGAGTGCCTAGCTTGGGGCTGCCTCAAAGTTATCAGGCTGGAAATTCAGCTTCCTCAGCTCCTCAGGTGAGCTGCTTCAGTTACTTTGTTTGTCCTGAGTGCCTAGCTTAGGAGGGCCGCCTGAAGTTATCAGGCTGGAAATCGGCTGCCTCAGCTCCTCAGGTGAGCTGCTTGTGTTGCTTGTGTTGCTTGTTTGTCGAGTGCCTAGCTTGGGGGGCTGCCTCGAAAGTTATCAGGCTGAAATTGGCTTCCTCAGCTCCTCAGGTGAGCTGCTTGTGTTCTTCTTTGTCCCGAGTGCCTAGCTTGGGGGCTGCCTCAAAAGTTATCAGGCTGGAAATCGGCTTCCTCAGCCCTCAGGTGAGCTGCTTGTGTTGCTTGTTTGTCCCGAGTGCCTAGCTTGGGGGGGGGCTGCCTCGAAAGTTATCAGGCTGGAAATTGGCTTCCTCAGCTCCTCAGGTGAGCTGCTTGTGTTGCTTGTGTTGCTTGTTTGTCCCGAGTGCCTAGCTTGGGGGGGGGCTGCCTCAAGTTATCAGGCTGGAAATTCGGCTTCCTCAGCTCCTCAGGTGAGCTGCTTGTGTTGCTGTTTGTCCCGAATGCATTTCTTTTTGTTGTGCAATTCATATCGTCTCATTGCACCTATTTTTTGCATTTTGTTTTCCTTATTATGTGGCTTGCCATAAGCTAACATCTCAGCTAGTGCAGCAGGTCTTAGAGGAGCTGTCTGCTGTTGAGCTAATGCAGGGCATGCATCAGTAGGTGCATACCTCATTCCCCAATCAGCCTGCATGCCACCGCTACACCATGCATTCATAATGGGGCAAGCACATCAAAGCAAAGGTCCACTGCAATCCGAGCAAAGCTCGTCATACGCAGCGGTCCTTTGCTTGTCGTGCTCACCGCCATTATGACCATGGTCGGCAAGCGGACAGCTGCCTCATGCTTCCCGACATCAGGGGTGCCCAATCCCCCTGTCGGCAACCCCCCCTATGTTTGTGTGCCGACAGGGGCCCACTACCCATCAGCATCACCCCTAACACTATTGAATGCCAAGGGGTGCCCAATCCCCTCTCTCACCACTCCCCCTTTTCTTTGTTTGCTGGCAGGGTGCCCAATCCCCCACTGGCATTACCCCTGTGTTGTTTGTCGACATGGTGCCCAATCCCCGTCAGCTACTGACGCCCCCAAAAAAAACACTTAGGTGGCACGCTGGGGCCCACCCCAGCATGCCAAATGCCCTGTAATGTAAACTGTCCCACAATGGTTTTCCTTTTTTTACCTGCAAAACGAAACCATCCTCGTAGTCTAGATGCCCCTCCCCCACCCGCACCCACCACTGTGCACCTGCCTCCTCTCACCCCATACTTACCTCCGGACTCCGGTGTGATGATCTTCCATGGACCGGGAACATGTCTGTACTCTTTAAAGCCGACCACGAACTGAGGAAATGCAGGTAAGCTGTATAATGCAATGAATAAGGTTTTTTTCAACTTTGCTGCACATCTCAGGCATTTCTTGGAATTTTTACACCAAATTTTCAACATGGGGTTTTTGGGGCCCCTCCTCATGAATTCTATCACTGTAATGGCATTAATCGGCCTTGAAAGGTGATTTCACAGTCACTGCGCGAAATCACCTTTTTGGACCCATTAACAAAATGACAGTGCCAGTGTTCATAAGGTGGCCTCTCAAAAAGCCTATGTTCCAAATTTGGTGGAAAAAATCCAACAAATGCCTGTTTTATGAGGGTGCATTGTGCAGTTGCTACGCAGGCTCGTAACTTAGCGCATTCGCAACATTTTCAGCATTGGCATTTTTGTGCACCTCCTTGTGAACAGTATAGCTGTCATTTTCCACATCATGCCCAAAATGTGTTTCCACACTTCCAGTGCACAATTGCGCAGTCGCTGTGGGAAATCAGTGTTTGGGCCAGATTATGAAAATGACAGTGACACAGTTTATGAGCAGAACTCCTAGAATGCCTATGTTGAAAATGTGGAGCTGATACTCCATAAAATGACTGTGTTACGAGCGTGCATTGGCAGATTGCATGCATGCTTGTACCATCGTGCATTTGTGATATTTTCACTCTGGATTTCCACCATTGCCATTTTTACACACCTCTTGATGAACAGTACAGCCATCACTTCACATATCCTGCCCAAAATGTGTTTCTGCACTTCCGGCGCAGAATAGCGTGGTCGCTGTGTAAAATCACTTCTTGGGACACTTTGAGGACATGACAGTGACACTGTACATGAGCAGAGGTGCTAAAATGCCTATGTTGAAAATTTGGTGCCGAATTCCCATAAACTGGCAGTGCTGCAAGCGTGCCTTGCATATTTCCCACGCACCCTTGCAACTCCACAAATTCCGTATATTTGTATGCCACATTTTCAGCACTGGCATTTTATTACACCTCTTTATGAACTGTGCAGCTGTCATTTTTCACATCCTGCCCAGCATGTTTTCCCGCACTGCACTAACAAACACCCACAGGGACACCCTAATGCCTCTCACTCTCTGCAGGGTGGGAGTGGGTTGGCATCAGTTCAATACTTGACTGCCACTCCTATGCTGCATCTCTCTAACTCCTGCACTGCCTATGGCAGCAAGACAACATTCGGCAATGACAAAGGCTTGTTAGTTCTATCATATGTTGTTCAAAGGTTAAGTGTTGGTCAGTTTAAATACCTAAATATTTGTATACTGACACATGCTCCAAAATGCTCCCTTTCTAGGTCTTTATTGTTATTTTTGGAACACTTTTATTTTTCTGCTCTGGGCCTAAAAACATTGTCTGTGTTTTTTTATTATTTAACAATAGTCCATGAATGCATTATTAAAGGTATTGATAATAGTAAGGGGGGTCCAGAATTGTAATCCCACCAATGTCAAGTAAACAGAACCCCTGAGGAACACACTCTGCCCAGAGCTGAAAGGGCTGCATGTGTTGGGGTGAAGGTGTGGGGTTACAGAGATAGGGTTGGGTGGGGAGGATATCTATAATTGAGAATGGTGGCATGACATGAAAAACACACACATACACACATTCACCTTTTCAGGGCAAGATTAGTTATCTGTCTGGCCCCAGACAGGTAAAGAAGGCTTCAGAGCTGGAGCTGTTTGTGGCTCTGGCTGTCTCCAGGCATTCATATGCAAGTAGATGCTTTTGTACTGGTGATATTAAACAAATAGATCCTGCTTGTTGTAAGGGGATGGGAACAGAGGGGTGGGGGTGGTACAGTGCACAGTTGGTGGTAATGGGAGGGTTTCAAGTGGGGCAGAGCAATGGACATCAGGGAGGGGATAGACTGGTGATGGGCAGAGAAAGGGCAGGCAAGAGCTGTTTGGCTTGCAGTACAGCACATGTACCAGACAGGGGGCGGGGTTGTAATGGGTGAAGAGAATCCAGGTTTTTTTTTATTAAGGAAAAAATGCAGAGTCCTCACTCTGAGATCATTAAAGGAAAACTACAACTAAAATTTGAAAAAATATATGTTGTGCAGAGTGTTTTAATTTGTATGTGAAGTTCTAGCGTTTCCTTCCCTCTGACTGTTATTAGGAGTTTTTCCTAAATTAGCCTGCTAGCTTTAGAGTAGTTTTACGACCCCTGGAGATCTCCATATCAAATAGCTTTACTGTATTTCTTTGCCCTACAATGCACCTTGTTTCATGTGATGGTGATGTAGCAGAGCCCATAAATCCAGCAGAAAGCATTGCATTACAATCAGTTCACAACAATAGAGATGGCTATATTTTTAAATCTGTAGAATTCAGCTTGGTGACCACCCTCATCCTAAAGATTTTACTGTCCTGAAAAACTTTGCTGCTGGTAACGTTTGTGCAGCTTGTAAAGCTTCCAAGATATTTAGTTTGTTTGGTATGTGTGTGCTGAATGTTGGGTCTCTCTTACATCACAGTCACATGAGACAAGATGTACTGTGGGAACCAGAAATACAATTACACTATCAGGTATGAAGATCCCCAGGGGTCGTAAATCTAGCATAAAGCTAGCAGACTAATTTGGGAAAAACTCCTAATACCAGTCAGAGGGAAGAAAACACTAGAACTTCACATACAAATTAAAACACTTTGCACAACATATATTTTTTCAAGTTTTGGGTGTAGTTTTCCTTTAAATGACTGCAGACTCTGCCCATGCAGCCCTAAAAAAGGGAGAGAAAGAACAAATTATAGGCAGCTCCATAGGGGAGGGCTTTAGCACACAAAAGCCAGCAAAAAGGGCAGGGAGGGGATATGTGAAAAACAAAAGGTTAAATAAGCAGGGCTGGTTTCTTGACTTAAATGCAGGGAAGGGAAGAGAGCTACAGCAGTGGGGAATCCACAGGAATATGGCAGGGGCTGGGAAACAGAACAAGATTAGCCAAAGTTAAACAAAATGAGAAAAAAATGTTTGGGGCTTGGAATTAGAACAGCGACTTAGCAAAAAATCAAGCAATGAAAGAAAGAAAGGAACTTAGCAATAAAATAAACAGTAAAAGTAACAGTGATTTACTACAAGAAAACTAGCAATTCACTAAACATTTAGGTGGCTAGGTACAAATTAATATAGTAAGACACAAAGTGTTGCCCAATGAAGGCATACAATTCTAGCAGAAAACAATGCAAAGTTCAAGTTCGGAAAAGAATCCAAATGTCCCCCAACATCCATTGCTTCCAAAAGGTGTTTCAGCACAACTGGAGAAACTGCCTCACCACATTGCTCCAGGCTAGATCTGAAAAATACTGATTTCCTAGCCTTCCTGAAACTGAATTTATCACACATCAACTTCACCTATCCATTTAGTTATTTCAAATTGCAACAGGTGTCTTCAACTAACCCTATACCCCCTGCAGAAAAGTCTCCCCACACTCCCACTGATATTGGCAGCACCCCAGTCCAGCTCAACACCACAACTGCTAGCAATGCAGTCACCAGCAGAGAAATGATTTGGACACACCCTGGCATCGCAGATCCTCCAGAAGAATAATGCAACGACACTTACCATGTCATCACTAGCCGATGCCACCTGCCTCAGTGCAATGCAGCCTCATATAATTACTAACAGTCAATGCTGCTTAAATCAAACCTGTGATGTCACCTAAACCACTTGCATGGAACTGGCAAAAGATGACAATGGTCACCGTAGACAGCATGGGATGGGCAGCAGTCTGGAAGGATGGGCAGAATTATGCTGCAGTTGAGAAGTGGCAGTTACAGAAAAGCTTAGCACTGAACATAAAAAAAAAACTAAAAGTATTCACAAAATTTGTTTTAAAAAAGCCTTGAACTCAGCCAAGAAAACTAAGAATTCCTATAGTTGTTAACACTACATGTTTTTTATTTTTATTATGTTTGCTTGCACACATGTGCAAGAAACATAGTGCCATCATCGGAGTTTTCAGAGGTGTGTCAGCCCTCTTCCAGTTCAGTCAGTGTGTTTGCAGGTGCAGCCGCAGTTCTCCAATGTCTGCTGGAGCTGTCTATGACAGCTTCAAAATGCAGTGGCATACAGTTGAAAGAGGGAGCTACGCTTCAGTGAGCAGTGATCAGATATTGCCTGCTCATGCGCGTTTCCCCGACAGACACACACACACACACACACACACATGCTGCTGCTCTCCCCCCACACACACACTGTATAGCTGATGGGGGTGCCCAATCTCCCATCGGCTGTGCTGTGCCCCCCTGAAACACAGTTTCATATGCCATGCTGGGTGTCCACCAGTAGCTATGTTGATCTTGACCAAGGGGTGCCTAATCCCCACGTCGTCTCCACTGTGTCTCTCCCCGAAAGGAGGCAGCTGGCCGCCAGAGCCCATCCCAGCGTGGCAACAGATACCATGGCTGACAGGGGTGCTCAATCCCCATCAGCTCTATGCCCCACCCAGCTGTCCTTGTGCCATGCTGGGAGCCCACCCCAGCATGGCAAATGTCCCTCGTAGTCTTTTAAAACAAAAAAAACCTGTAAAGAAAAAAACGGTCACATGCAGTCTCCCTGCCCCCCACAACCTACTTACCCACCTACTGTGCACCCCTGCTAACACCCCTCATCCCATACTTACCTCCGGAGTCTGGCGCGACGATCTTCGGTGGACCGGGAACACATCTGCACTCTTCAAAGCCAACCGTGAACTGAGGAAATGCCGGTAAGCTGTATAATGGGATAGATAGGGTTTTTTCAAATTTGTTGCATATCTCAGGCATTTTTTGGAATTTTTGCACCAAACTTTCAACATGGGGTTTTTGGGACCCTCTCCTCATGAATTCTTGCACTGCCATGGCGTTACTAGGGCCCGAAGGGTGATTTTTCAGCCACTGCGTGAAATCACCTTTCCAGAATGATTAATGAAATGACACTGCCACTGTTCATAAGGTGGGCTCTCAAAAAGCCTATTTTGAAAATTTGGTGGAAAAATTCCTAAAAATGACTGTTTCACAGTGTGCGTTACGCAGTTCCTACATGCGGCTTTCGTGAAGTCCATAATTTTCAAATATTTTCGCTCCAGATTTTCAACATTACCATTTTACCACACCTTCTTATGACAGTATAGCTGTCATTTCACATCTCACCCAAAATGTGTTTCTGCCCATGTAGCGCACAATGGCGCAGTCGGTGTGCGAAATCAATGTACGGGACACATTAAGAAAATCACAGTGACATGGTTCATGAGCAGAGGTCTTAAAATGGCTATGTTGAAACTTTGGTGAAAAAATTCCTAAAAATGACTGTTTTACGAGCATGCATTGCGCAGTTCCTAGGCACGCTCGTAAGTTTGCAAAATTTCAATATTTTCACTCCAGATTTTCAACATTGCCATTTTACCACACCTCCTTATGAGCAGTACAGCTGTCATTTTCCACAACATGGCCAAAATGTGTTTTCACACTTTCAGCACAGAAATGCGTGGTCACTGTGGGAAATCATTGTTCGGGACAGATAATAAAAAATCACACTGACGCTGCTCATGATCGGAGGTCCCAAAATGCCTGTGTTAACAATCTGCTGTAAAAAAAATCCCCAAACTAGTTACATTACGGGTGTGCGTTGCACAGTTTCTACGCACGCTCATGACTTCACCAGTTTTTTTAAGATTTTCACAGCAGATTTTCAACATCGCCATTTTTTACACCTCCCATGAACAGTACCGCTGTCATTTTTCACATCCTGTTCGGAATGTGTTTTTGCACCTGTGGTGCCAAATGCCATAGTCGCTGTGCAAAAGCAGTTTTCAGCTAACAAACTGATATTGCCACTGTTCATGAGGTCGGGGTCACAAAAAAAACATGTTGAAAATTTGGAGTGAAAATACCAACGAATGCCTGAGGCATTAGGGTTTCCTACCATAATGCCCCACCCAGTAGAGAATGACAGGCATCAGGGGTGTGACTTGGGATTCCTGCCTGTCATGCTCATACCATTTCACCCCCACCCACACCCTGCAGCCAGTGAGAGGCATTAAGGTGCGCCTCGGACTCTTCCGGCCCAAACTTCACCTCATTCTCCTATACCACACCCATCTCACCATATTTCCTGATGGAATGGGGTGCGCATAAGGGCCAAAGACCCCAAGGCACACAGTGACACTTGTCAGTGTCTGCAGGGTAAGGTGTGGTGAAATGGCATGGTCGTTATGCCTGACGACCCAAAGGCACACCCCAATGCCTGTCACTCTCTGCAGGGTGGTGGTGGGATTGGCTTCAGTTCAATATTTCGCTGCCATTCCTATTATGCAGCTCTGTAACTTCTACACTACCAATGCCAATGCCAGCAAGCAAACATTCGGCATTGACAAATTCTTGTTTATTTAGTGAGTCAGAAAAGACCTCTGAGCGCAAGCTCTTTTACAAAGTTTGCACGTCATAGATTGCAAAACAAAGAACAATAGGAGAAAGCAAAGGTACATTACAATAAACGATACAGCTTGGATTCAGAACTTACAGAATAACTCAAAACATAGGTACAAGTTAAAATAAGTTAAAATGTTAGCAAAACACTTTTTAAAAATTAAAAAACTTACAAATATTTACTAAAGAAAACAGGAAAAGTAGTGACTGGGGGAAGGGCTTCAATACAGTCAAAGAAATTAATAATTCCTGTAGCTCTTAGTGCTACTTGTTAACAAAAATAAAAAAAGTACAAAATATTTACAACAAAAAAGGAGAGAATACGGGGTGGGGTGGGGCTTGAGGTGCAGCCAAAGAACTAACAATTCCTATAGCTTTCAGCAGTACATGTTAGCACAAAAGAAAAAGAAAAAACTTAAAAATGTTTACAAACTTTTTTTTTAAGTACGAACTAAGGACGGCGGGGGGAGTCAAGGAAGCTACAAATTATTGTAGTTCTTAGCACTACATATTACAAAGTATTAAAAAAAGGAAAAACTTCAAAATATTTACAAAAAAATAGAAAAAATGAAATATGCAAATTTAGGAAGGTAAAGTCGCACAGCAATGCCCTTGTATAGTACAGTAGTGCTTGCACTTTTCATTGGGATGCATATTTTTGGGGGAGGGGTTATCTTGAAAACCTATGAGGAACTAACATAGTAGCTGACATAAAGGAGATGGGGCAGCCTTGATGCCAGCAAAGGTAACTATGAATTCCTATAGTTCTGATGGGGGTGCTTCACAGTCGTATGTGTCTTGGACTGTGGCAGTCCCCAGCCATGGTATGCCAATAACACATACCACACATAAGCTGCAGTAATTCATGCCTACTGCTGACCTAAATGCTGTTTTCCTCTTTTCTGTGGTATGCTTTTATGCTCTATGCTAATTACTGCATTTGGAGCCTAAGTGATTTGGCCGAAGTGCTGAACCCAAACCCAGTCCCAGTCCCCCTCCCCCCCAAGTGGAAGCCAAACTAAAGTTGCTGCTGAGAAACTTTGCTCACCCTTACCTGAGAGGTAAACTGGAAGAGACCCAGTACTTGGCTCGAAATGAGGCACAGTGGATCTGGCGATGTGAGGGTACAGGGAGAATGGCTAAAGAGGAATAAAGTAAGCAATGATGAGTATGAGAGGGGAAGTTGTTAACAAAGTGGCAGAAGGAGTTGGTGATGGTGTCAAGTCAGGCCATGGAAGCTGAGGGAGCAGTACCATAGACAATGACTGCATAGTCACAGATCGTGAGCACCATTTTGGTGGCAAGCTTATGTTGGACCTGCAGAGACAGACAGTCTTTATTGCAGTACAAAGCACCAAGTTTAGGGTGGAACTTGGCATAGATGGCATTGATTTGGGCAGAGAAGTCAAATTTGCTGTCTAGCCACACACTAAGGTATTTGAAGGATTGAACCACTTCTCGAGTGGCAACATCCAAGGTGGAGAGGATTGGCAGAGTTGGGAGTCTCACAAATTTCTGGCTGTGCAAGTCATAGACACAGTTTTATTTGTGTTGGCCAAGAGTGGGCTTGATTGGAACAAGCACAGGACATTGTGGAAGTCATGCTGGAGTAGACCTTTCATGGGTGTGGTAGAGGGACCAGAGGTGTGTATGACTGTGCCATCTCTGTAAATGTGTCTATGCATGTTGGCAAAAGCCAAGGAAGAGGTAATTAAGGAAGGAAGAGAACTGGACAGGATTCATGATGGAGCCCAGTGGGGCTACTGCCTGGATGGGAAGCACAGGTGACAGGGTGCTGCCAACCTGAACTGAATGCAGTTGGCCCAAGAGGTAAGAGGGGAACCAGTCAACAGCATTAGCTGAGAGGCCCACAGAACTCAGTTTATCCAGGAGGAGAGGGTGGGGCATGGAGTCAAAGGTGATGGACAGATCAATGAAAATGGCAAAGGTGATATGCTCCCAATCCATCCCTGTTAAGACAGAATTAGTTATATGCAACAGGGAGGTGACAGTGGAATGATGATTCTGGAAATCAGACTGCAGTGGGGAAAGCAAATCAGTGGAGGATAGGATATCAGAGCATCTGGTGTACATAAACTTCTGTTGCATAGGAAGGGAGGAGAAAGACTAGCTGGAAGTTGCCTGGTGGTGGAAGGGCCCCCCACTTGTGGAGTGGTAGAACTTTGGGAAACTTCCAGGACTGTGGAACAGTACTGAGCAAGAAGGAGAGGTTGATAGGTGAGTCATAGGAGATGCCATGTCAGGTGCAGTGATATGCAGTAACTTATGATACAGTCTATCAGGGCTTGATTTGCTCAGGTTAAAGGAGTAATGGGCTGTCAAGTTTTCTTGGGTAGTAACAGTGAAAGAGGGAACCCTTGGAGGTGAGAGGAGAGGGAATGTGAAGTGGAGAGGTGGATGGTGGAATGTGAGGTGAGGCTGAAGGGTGAGTGGAAGGGAGAGCACAAGTGGTGAGGAACTCATTGAAGTGAGCAGCAACAGTGGAGTGGTCGGATACTAGTGAACCATTTTCCAGAAGGACCAGAGGGGTAGAGTGGGTGGGAGAGTGGAAAAGGGAGTTAATTGACTTTCAGAACTTTGAAGGGGCAATAAGGTTGCCTTGAAGGTTCACCTTGAAATATTGCAATCTTGCTACCTGGACAACCTTTGCATAGGAGTTCCTGATAATCCTGTACAAGAGGAGATCAGGAAGGGAGTGAGATAATTAGTAACGTGCCCAGGCAATATCATGGGAATTGCACTGGTCAGTGATTTCAGGGGTAATTCAGGTGTGATGGTGAGTTTTGACCCTGGATTTTCTGATCGAGGAAATTAAAAGAAAATTAGAAGGGGTGGCGCTTTTGTTAGCATTTATTTATTTATTAATGGATGTGTTTGTTTGTTTGTTTGATAATTTATTTATACATGATAGCCAGTTGAGCTGCAATTGTTCATTTAAGCTGGGGCCCTGCTTCTGTCCATTTCTACAGCCAGGTGGACTGAAGCACTGGAGGTTTGGTGACTTGCCCGGGATCACACTTATCCACAGAGTTACTCAGTCCCACACGTATTCCACAAGAAGATGGTGCTGCCACTGAGAAGATTCTGTAAACTTAGACTTTGAACATGATTAAAGGCCTGTTTACATTGCCAATGCACTGCATCTGCTTCTGTATGCTGTTGTTTCCTGAACCACTCAAAACAATCATTCAGTGTGTTTACATAACCCCTCTCAGTGCCGATGCAAACTGCGCTCGAGAGGGGCGATCAGTCTTGGGGCAGTCAGCAACTTACTGCTGGGAGTATGCACTGTGTGCCGGAGTGAGTAGCATAGCCTGTTAACACAGCTGCTTAAGCCACTCTCTCCAGAACATGCCTTGACTCCTGTGCCAGCTGGGGGAGTGGATGACTGAATGACTTACCATCAGGGACCCTGGTTTTCCATTTTTACCGGTAACAATCATGGAATCCTGCTTGGTTTGCAGATTTTGAATTCTTGTACCAGTGCCTCACGGAAATTGCATGTCACTGCACAGAATCTCTAAGATTTCAGTATTTTTTAAATTGTTTCTATTTTCTTTTTCTATGGCCCCTTCTCACAGCATCAGTCTCCACTTTTCAGAGATCCTAGGCTGGGTATCCCCTAGCTTCACCCCAGGTAATGCTCAGGAGTTCCTGTGGGCCTGTCACTATCCTGCCTGGATTGTACCCCCCCCCAGGTGGGAAGGGAGGGTACCCCAGGTCACCACTCCACACTCCCTTAGTGTGTGTCAGGCAGCTCAGTGGGTCCCTCATGGAGCCTGGTTATGAAGTCTGGGACACCTGGGTCCCTTCTGCCAGTGGCCAATGTGGGGTGATTGTTCCTGGTTTTCTGGTCTCTGTCCCTGAGGGCACCAGGACTAGAGATCCAAGGAGTAGGTCACATAGAGACATACTACTGCTCCAGATCCGGGCTAGCATCCTCCCCTCCTGATCACTCTGCAGCACCATTGCACCACCACCCATGGTCACACAGGTGGTGGTAAAGAAGCAGGACCTGCAGCCCACCCTCCCCAGAGCAGGAGAGTAGTCCCCCAGGTGCTCGATCCTACTCCCCTGGCCAGACCTCCAGCAACCCGAGTTTGCTCCTGACCCGGGGTCGCTGGCATTGCAAGCAATAGTGCTACCGCAGCCCCAGCGGGTCAACCCAGATTTCTGCATCTTAAAATGAATGCTGCTGTGCTTTGCATTCTTTCTGTTTGCTGCATATAGAGTCAGTAAGGAAATCACCCGAGCTGCTTTGTTCTAATCAGCCATTCAGTTTAAGCACCCATGCCCAGTGGTTAGAGTAATAAACAGTGATTGAACTGGGTACATCCAGCAGACTTCAGTTTGAGTCCCACAACCTCCTCTTGCATACTGTTCACTCCAAGCAAGTCACTTAACCTCCCCAGTGCTTCTAGGTCACTCCTTAAAACAGACAGTTCTGCCTAGTGGGCCTTACCTGCTTTACAAAGAATATAAAAAAATATATCAATATATGTTTACTGCATCATAGAATAGTAGTCAGGGTAAAATGTAATTTACCTGCGTTTAACTTGGGCTGCAATGATTTTGTATAGGTAAAGATAAATGTTCAGATACATTTCATCTGTTTCATAAGCTTGTTTTTAGATTTTAGTCAGGTTTTTATTGTATTCTTTGCATATAAGCATCTAGGTTGTAGATTGCTAAACGCAGGATTACTGTTACCAATTAACTTATTCAAGTTTATAATCAGTAGAGCCATCCAAAATCCTCAGCTGTTTGAATGAAAACTAGTCTGAATGAAAGTATGTTCACAAAGAAGAAACTGCCTTATTACTTATGAAAACACTTCACAGTTAGCACCCAGTTTAGGTGAATTGGATGATTTGCACCTTTTCTCCCACCTGCTGTTTCAGTCTCTGTGACAACAAAAGTTTTCTGACAGACTGCTTCAACAAAAAGCAGGTGTAAAGTATTTAAGAGTACTTGTGTTTGGCCAGTGTATTTTGAAAGCACAGTCAATGACGTAGAGAAGGTAAGACCCCAGGGGCTGTATGATGCTGGTGGGCAGAGTAATGCTCAATTCACATCTGAACAAAGACATGAAAACTGGGAGACATCCTTTTCATGGAAACCAAGTAAAAAAAAAGCATCTACATGTCTGGGAGATGTATGAATCCATTTGAAGGTCCTCCACTAATCACTTGTGGATTTTTTAGGTGAAGACACTGTATTTCAAAGAAGCAAATTCAAGCAGTTTTTTTTTTTTTTGCTCCTCCTGCCCCCTGGCCATCCACTCCTTCCGGCCCGTCAAGGCTCCCTATCACTGCTGCTGACTCTGACCACCATCCACTGCCCCTTACTGCTGTGCTACCAGGTAACCCAAAGTAACCCTTCATTGAGTGGGCCCCTACCCCATGGGAGGCTACCAGGGGAGAAGAATTGCCCCAAAGAGCTTCCTGTGTATCCTGGGCATGGCAGGGGTCAGAACGGACACATGTCTGGGGCTTCCAGCTTATGGAGGGACCAACAGCCATCCTTCAGTTGGCCAGTGGGTGTTTTACCATTTTCTTGACAGGCCATATGATGTCAAGGCACAAGCCAATGTCTGTCACGCTCCCTCCTGCAGTGAGGGCTGACATGTTGTCATGCCTCTGGCCTCCACCAGAGGTCAGCAAATGCTGAGCCATGAATCCACCCTCCCTCCCAGGAGAAAGTGAGTGGTCATTGGACACTCAAGCCTTCACCCACCAGCTGGCCCTCCAACACTCAAGTCTGTTCCCTAACCCTGGTCAGCAGTGTCACAGGCATAAATCCAATTCAGGCAGTTAAATTATAGACAGGAAAAAACAAAGGAAGCCCACCTTAGCGGTGATGGTTCAGATTAATTCACATCTGAGTTCTGACAAGCAAAGAGACCAAGTCATTTGTAACTTGTGCATGTGGGGTGTGGGTGTTGAAGAAAGGTAATCATAGTACTGTCATTACTGCCATAACTTTGAGGTATGTGATCTACATTGTTGCTACTGCCATCACACTGAAGGGGTGGGGGCTGTAGTGCTTCTGCCATCACCACTGGTGGATGGGGAATGTAGTACTGCTGCCGTCTCACCTGAGGGATGGGGACCATAGTGCTGATTCTGCCATCATACATGAGGAATGGTGAATGTAGTACTGCTGCCATCATACCTATGGGATGGGGACCACAGCATACCTCTCAACTGTCCCTGATTTTCAGGGATGTCCCTGATTTTGCATCAGAAATTTCTTCTGTCCCTCCTAAATTTGGCATATTTGTCACTGAAGAGTAGGGATTTGACTCACAAATAATGTTAGCCATTGGAGTTAGTCTAGTTCTGATTTAAGAAAATGCTGTTCACACTAAGAAGCAGGTTGTACACAGCTTCTGGAACTTACATTACTGTTTTTTTCAGATCTGTCCCTGATTTTGGTAATTTGTCCCTGATCATTTTAAGCTTTGTCCCTGATTTGTGATGAAGGAGGTTGAGAGGTATGGGCCACAGTGCTGCCTCTTCTGTCACACCTGAGGAAGGGAGGTTGTAAGGCTGTTGCTGCTGCCATCACACCAGTGGGATGAGGGCTGTAGTACTGCTTCCATCACACCTTAGAGATGGTGGCTGTAGTGCTGCTGCTGCCATCACATCTTGTACCTAAAATAACTTTAAATTGGTTCAAGGATGGAAGGGTGTGTAATAATGGAGGTCAAAACTGATAAAATGCATGTTAGCAGAGTTAAAAATTGTTAAATAAAGTACACAAAACCAAACAATGGTAAAACCGGATTTTGGCTTTAGCAGACACCGGTGACAATACCATTTTTTACAATGTGCAAAATGGAATATGCCCTTTCTCAATCTCGGTAAACCAGTGTCCCTGCTTACCATGCTAGGGTAAATGCCCATATGGCCAGTTCTGTACCACTGCCCTGCAACCTATGTGCTTGACTTGCTGCAGTGCTACAGTCACTGTGTAAACACAACTTTAGTGACTTCAGGCTAAGAGCTATGTCTGGCTTTAAATGGGATTTAGTGACTAAAGATGGAGAGGTATCTGTCATCCCCACCAATATCTATGTTAGAGTCTCCCACCCATCTAAGCAACACCATCCTTGCACCCAAAGACTCTCTTCCTTGGCTATCACCTATCACAAAAGTAGTTATTTCAGGGTCCGTCACCCTGCATCCTTATCCTCTCATCACACGGTCCAAATCCTGGGATCATGCTCCAGTAGTGATTTGTGCGACTGACATTCAAAACACTACTGGGGCAAGATACTGGCATTTGGGCCTGGGACTGTGAGGATGAAGACTTTAGTGCAGCACTGGACATTTAAATAATGTTAAAGAGACAAGGTCAGCACTTTTTGCATCATATTATTTCTATTTGAAAACCAACTTATTGTGATTGACTACTTTCTTTAAAAACTCAGTGTTGCTGGTTGTTTTCTCTGTTTTCTTTCTTAGTAGAACTAAAATGCATGCAAATGGTATATTTATACCCAAACTTGTTTTGTTTCAAATCCTTGATCTACTGATGTTGAATTCATCCTAAACATTAGAAACATACACACGCAGTACAGGCATTCACAATGTAATAGTCTCTCCTCCTTGCTCTGCATCATGAGTGGCTAGACTGGTTTGGTGCAAGACAAAGTTCAGATGTAGAGGGGGTTGATCAAGGACTTTAAACAAACACAGTTTTTTGTGTGGGAACACCAGTATGATGGGCAGTCTGTTTTTCACTTTAAAAAGAAACAAGGATTTGTCAATGCTGAATGTTCACTGATGGTACTGCTGTTGTACCAGGTCCTCATTGTACACATTTTTACTATATATTTGCCCAGGATAGAGCAGATGAGATGCAATGTCTCATTTTCAGTGATGTCTTGCTGTTAATGGGTAAAGGGGAAAGAAAGAGAGATAGACAGAGAGAGGGGATGGTGGACAACCAGAAATATAGATGGGGACTGTATTAATACTTGATTTATTTGCTTCATTTGCAGCTCTGGTGGTGAAATTCTTTACCAAATAATTCACAGCATGCAATAATACTCGTTTTGGTTATGAGGTTGAAAGTGGTGGGATTTAATTATAATTTTTGGCCTGGTAAGCTCACTAGAGAATACAAAAAATCCCCCTTTACATGAGCAAGTAGACACAGGTGTTAAATGTTTTTGAACTGCATCTCTCCACCTCTCCTCTGTCCCCCACTCCTCAATATTGCATCTTAAATGCTCATGCCACAGACCCCCATTCCAGCAGTGATTGGACAGAGACAGTGCAACACCTCCACTGTTGTGCAGAGGGGCATTCTGCAAGTCACAACTGGACATGGCAGGTCACGATTGAACACGGGGGAGACTGACTGTATGCATGAGTAGTGGACCACAATTGGGAGGCATGATTCCCAAGTAGGGACAAACCAAGCTGCAGCAAAGATGGTGCTACTCACATTAGAGAAAATGCAGCTGTCAGCATGCTCACCACTAGCAGGATGAGGGGCTAGTCAGGGATTACATATGCAACACTTATGGCTATGAAGGTCAGGCTGTGATTGTTTGTTGTAGGTGGCAGAAAAATAAGATGTGCAAACATGCAGCTCTTCTGTAACCCTTCAGCTTGGGTAACCCTGCCAGCATGAGTGCAGATCCATCCCACCACATGAAGTGGGGTGGCAGGGGGATGCTGCAGTGATGTGTTTGACAGTTGTGTGAGGTTCTTTCCAGGCCTTCCACAGGAAAAGATGAGGGTAGAAGAAGCAGGTACACTTGGGTGGCAGCTGCCGTACTAACCAGGAGGTAGTTTGAAGATGAGTTGGCAGAGAACAGCTCTGCGGCAATCAGCTGTGCTTGCTGGGCAGTGTTATGTAGATCGAAGGAAAGAGCAGACCTATGATTGGGTCAGCTCTCTCGTTTGAAATAAACAAGGTTACCACCCAGCAAGTCAAATCAGTGTCACGATCAGCCTGGCTGATGATTGGTGTGACACCGATGAGTCCCTTGAAGACCACTCTGCATTGGACTGATAGTGTCACACCCCTCAAAAGCCACTCTTGTAACAAAATGTTTGCTGCACATACATGCATAGCGAACATTAAAATGAATCAGAATATAACTACCAGCTATATCAGCAATCTCCACAGAGAGTATCCAGTCATGAAATGTGTTTTAAAACTATAAACACTTTGAGGTCTATGAAGTTAATAGTGTCCCATTAAGGTAATGGTTGAGAATTCTTTGAACAAAGTGAGAGGGTGATGGGACTCATATGGGTGGAGGCGGGTGGGAGAGTGGCTATGCAGTAGACGGGTAGATGGTAATCCCTACAGATTACCAGAGGAGTTCATTTTGGTATTCCTGATCCTGACCAAAAAGTGGTATTCCAAATATGCCAGAATTCTGTTGGAAATGTAAGTCCTGAATATGTAGTGCTGGATTCCTGAAAAGGAAAAAAATACAATTTCTCATATATTGTACACAGAACATAAAACTTGTTTTATATTCTATAAAGACTGAGAGTTCTTGCCAGGCAAGGCTTATTACTGTGTTGTTATAAAGAGCATATGAATAATGATGTCATAGACATGGATAAGGCTGTAGGATAAGTGAAGCTGCAACACACAAATATATGCACACACTGTATGAATATACTATAGGAAGAAAGAAAAATAATGATCCATTGCATCATTTCCCCTGCAGTACAGTGGGTATAACCCTTTATTCCCTTTTCCTAACAGTTTGCTTACAAACTATTCATTAACAAACTAAAATATTTTGCAAAGTTTGTAACTTTCTAAACTTTGTAACTATAGCATTTAATCCAATGTGGATAGCATGTGCAACTGTGCTAAGGTGCCTTATTATTAAAAGAAAAGTCAATTTTGCCTCAAATGTATGACCAACAAGTCTTGGTCTACATATGACTAAGTATGGGTTTTTTACCAAGGAGATGTCTAAAAAATTTACTTTTTATCTAGTTGATCATGCCAACATCAGGCAGCCATTCCAATGGTATCCTAATCCTATAACCCCTCATGACTGATGTCCTGGACAACATCCACCATGGGGGGTTAAAGTTGCAGTCACATAACTAGAATGGTGACAACTGTCATAAGGGGAAAGTAGAGCTATTATGATTATTGTTAGTCTGACATGTGTACTTTTTTTTATTAACTAGGTCATCACCATCATTATCATTTATTGATCAGCAGAAGCTTTCACAAAAGATTTAAAATACACATAAATACTGATGCCAGCATTCTTCATACATACAATATGCATAAAAACACATTAATAAATAGTTTGCTTCAACATACAGCATATGTGCAAATTTTCATACGTGAAGAGTAGATAAGAAACTCGCTAATCTCTCCAAGATAGCCATATTTGTACTGTTAAAAAAGAAAGATACCAACTGGTTGGAAGGGAGGTCAGTACCTGCCAGGGTTCCCCCAACCATTTTTTCCTGTGTAAGCTATAGAAGGGACACAGCAGTAATACATGTTCAAATCATCCTCTGAAAAATTTCCACAGGGGCAAAATGGTGTATCAACATTCCCCCTCCTTTGTCCCAAGTAGATATAATTTGCTTTATATAATTCTAGTCTATGTAATTATACATCTGGATTGTGGATTAGTTCATTTGATTAAATACAGCTCTAGGCCACATTTCTGTTTTATTATTTTGTACCACCTGTAATTCTTTATTGTTGCCAGTCTCTCCAGATCCTTTGTTCTGGCTATATCTCTAATTCTGGTCTTTATCAGAGAAGTAATTTCTTCCAAAGGTTTAAAAAATATATCAGTTAGTACATGACCTAACCCCCTAGAATATAGTTCCTTCCAAATAAGTTGGATACTGGGTGATATAAATTTCATGGAAGCATAATATATTTCTTCCTCCAAACACCATCATGGAATTCTCTGTTCTGGTAACAAGAATGTATTTAACAAAAATAGAATGCGTCTTTCCAAGATTATTGTCCCCAAAGAAAGTTGTCCTAGTTCTAAGCATAGAATCTTTTGGGGAACTTTGGGAACAGCTTGAGGGACCACTAGAATGTAACAATACAATTTATTGATATACATTCGATGTCATCTGATTTGATATCTCCCCATAGTTCTGAAGCATAAATTATGGAGGTATTAATTTTGGCATTTATCACCTTCAAGATTCCCAAGGTGGATGTTCTCCCCATCGTTGAATTAAATTGCCTGAAGGCACTGGAAGCCATCTTAGTTTTAGATATGACAAAGTCATAATGCTCCTTCCAAGTTGTGGTTTGTAAAAAGCGTAGTTCAAGATAATCATATGACTTAACTATACCTATTTTAGTATTCCCATTGTAAACCATAGGTAATTTGGGGGTTTTATTTCCAAATATTACTACATTAGTCTTGCTGCCATTGATTAGCAAACCATCCCTGCTACATAAATCAAAGAATGTGTTTAATTTTCTTTGAAGTCCCAATGTAGAAGTTGAGAGTAAAACAATGTTGTCAGCATAAGCCAAAAGCGACACCCTATGAGTCCCTATTTTAGGTGAATAAAAATCATCATCTTCCAAGTTTTGTAATATTGTATTACTGTATAGAGTAAACAAAGCTGGCACCAGAATGCATCCCTGTCTGACTCCCAAATGTGTTTTAATTGTAGAAGTCAGATCACCCCATTGATTATATTGGACTTGCATCCAAGTATTTGTATGAAGTCTGATTATTGTATTTAATAATGAACTATCCAAATCCAGTAGTTTTAATTTTTCCCAAAATAGATTTCTACTAACTTTATCAATTGCAGATGTCAAATCCACAAAACAGCAATGTAATTTGCTATTCTTTTAACCGTCACATACTTCCATATTAAATGTTTTAAAACATAACAATGTTGTACAGTCGATCTTGCTGATCGGAATCTATTTTGATATTCACTAAGAATGCCTTTGTTGTCTATCCAGTCCTGAAGTTTATTACGTAAAATTTTACAGAATATGTTCTGTGAAATATCTGTCAGACTGATTGGTCTATACAGCCCATTCACAGAAGAAATGGTTCTGATAGAACTCTTAAAACTGAAGGTGGACAAAGCAATGGGGCCTGATGGGATTCATCCCAGAATTCTAAAAGAACTAAGGGTAGAACTAGTGACACCACTGACTACCCTCTTTAACAAATCATGGGAGGATGGGGTGGTACCTGAGGACTGGAGGACAGCAGATGTGATTCCCCTTCACAAAAGTGGAAGCAGGGCAGAGGCAGGAAACTACAGACCTGTCAGTTTGACCTCAGTGATAGGGAAAATATTGGAATCACTTCTGAAGGACAGAATTGTTGAGTATCTTGAGGCCAGAGGGACACAGGAGCCAAGGCAGCATGGATTCACAGCAGGAAGGTCATGTCAGATGAAGCTAATAGATTTCTTTGACTGGGTGACCAAAGTAGTAGATCAGGGAGGGGCTGTGGACATGGCATACCTAGACTTTAGCAAGGCATTTGACACAGTTCTACACAAAAGATTAATATACAAGTTAGCCAGCCTGGGAGTGGGTCCCAAGATGGTAGCCTGGGCAAAACAAATTGGCTGGAGAACAGGACACAGAGGGTAATAGTAAACGGGAGTCCACTCTGAAGAAAGGGGGTTACTAGTGGGGTACCGAAGAGTTCAGTTCTAGGACTGGTCCATTTCAATGTTTTTATAAGTCACATTGCAGAGGGACTAGAAGGAAAAGTATGTCTCTTTGCAGACAACACAAAGATGTGCAACAGGGTTTGAAAATATGAGAAGGGACTTGGCAAGGTTAGAGAAATGGTCAAATGTATGGCAGCTTAGATTCAGTGCTAAGAAGTGCAAAGTAATACACCTGGGAAACAAAAACCCAGGGGAAGAGTACACTATGGGGAGGGGAATGAGATACTAACAACAACAAAAATGAAAAGAGACCTGGGGGAAGTCATATCAGATGACTTAAAGGTGGGCAAGCAATGTGAGAGTGCAGTAAGGAGGGCTGGGAAGATATTGGGATGTATAGAAAGAGGTATCACCAGTAGAAAACAAGAAGTTGTTGTCCCTCAGTACAGACAGCTGGTGAGACCCAATCTGGAATACTGTGTGCAGTTCTGGAGACCCAGTCTCTGCAAGGACGTAAACAGGATGGAGGCAGTCCAGAGGAGGGCAACTAAAATGGTGCAGGGTCTGCACCAGAAGACATATGAAGAGAGACTTAAGGAGTTTAATATATATACTTAAAGCTGGAGTTTGCTGGAGGTATGTTTGTAGTGGTTGCTTGTCTGTGTCTGTAGCTTAGTTTTTGTGAATTTACATGGTTTTCTGCTTGGAGTAACTACACCATTCTTGCTCACTACATCCGTGAAAGTCTCCTGAACTGGATTTCTGCAAAACATCACAACCAGGTATCTGCATTTTTCATTTAAAAATCAACTTTTGAAGCTATCCCAAGCAAAACATAAGTCAAGCAATTAAGTCTGACAAACTCAGTGACTCTAGGTCTGCTTGAATCCACATTTTCGTCTGACCTGCTCCATGATCTGTATGTTGGCTTTTCAACAAACTCTTTGAATGACAAAGAAGCATGTAGACAAAAGGATTTCACATCCTGCATATGCACAGGCACAGTTTATCACCTGCAGGAATTCTAACACATTCTGTGACTCTGGACCTCAGCTGTTGATAATTTCTTTTGGCTTATGACTTAACCACCAGGTATCTACAAGATGCTGAAATCCTTTCTCCTACAAATTCTCCTTATGCTGCTTCTGCTCTCAGGAAAAGTTCACTCAACCCAGGACCACCTGGGCAGCCAGCAGTGGCACCAAGCAGAAGGACAGGGACACTCACCATGGCATCCATCAATGCCTGCAGCATCCTCAACAAACTTGACTCCTCAAACATGGATCCTACAGCACAACCCTGATGTCCTCTCAGTTGTGAAACATGGCTAAACCCTAAAGTCCTGATACCTCAGTCTCTGGCTCCTAGCTACTGCATTTTCCAGAGCAAAGACAGGATTGCTAAACAGAGCAGGGGCTGTGCCATCTATCTTAAGGACACCCTTATGGGTCACATCATCCCATCCCCAGCCTGAGCAACTCCTCTCAGGTCCTCACAATCAAAATCCTCCTTGGTGCACATAACAAGGAACTCACTGTCATCTCGGTTTACCTACCCCAAGAGACCAGGCTTGGCTTCCATAGCATCATGGAATATTTAAGGTCCAGCAACATAATTCTGAAACCATAAATCATGGGTGATTTAACATTAACTGGCTCTCCGCTGAGGCCGCTACCTATAAAGATGCAGCCGTGGCGCATCCTCACTCAACTGGTCAATGCCCCCTACGGTGTAACTATAGGACAGGCTCCCTTACGCTTCTAGACTGGATTCTATCTAACCACCCTGAATGCATCTCCAATGTTTCTGTACTCCCGGATACAATAAGTGACTCACTTCTGTCATCTGTTCCTGGTCAAAACAACACTACAAGCCCTCCCAAGCTTATCTATGCCAGGGTTATCAAACAAGGGCACCTCCAACTATTAAAATCCCATCTAACCAGGCTGAACTGGGCAGTGCTTGACTCCCTCAATGACACCAACAAAGCTCTGGACCTATTTATCAAACGTTTCAATGAAGCCTGAGCATCTATGCACCAGTGAAAAGATGAAGGTCAAAAGGACAGACCAACCCCTGGGTTACTACTGACCTTTTAACTCTGCTCAAACACAGAGACCACCTCTCGCATTGTGCTGCGTGCAACTCAGCCTGCAAGTAAATATACAATTATACAAAGCAGCCAGAAATGATTGCACTCAAAGAATACGGAATGCTAAACGCAGCTATTACAAAGAGGCTCTGACCAACTCTTGGGGCCAGGGAAACAAATTCTGGAACAACATGAAAGAACTCACAGGCAAGGATCCTAAAGCACCACCCACTATGCTCAACCTTCATGGCACTCCTACACTCGACCTAGGTATCATCACCAGCACTTTTAATAATGCATTTACAAACCTGGACAGTGTCCTTCCACCAAATTTTTTCGACGACCTCCCCTCCAGCTCCTCCCAAGTTACCCCCCAACTAGAATGTACAACCCCAAAGTTTTTTTTTAAGGTGGTCCCACCACAAGTAGCTAGAAAATACATTCAAAAGGCCATTGGCAAACAAGGGTACAGTGGTGACTCCCTTGATCTGAAACTGCTGGCACAAGTCCTCAATGAAATCTTAGAACCACTTGCAAAGATCTTTAATCTCTTGCTTAGTTTGGGCCATTTCCCCTCTCTCTGGAAGAAAGCCACTGTCACACCGGTTCACAAAAATGGAGATAGGACACTGCACACTAATTACAGACCTATCTCACTCCTCCCCCCACTATCCAAAGCGCTGGAGCGAAAAGTGTCGGACCAACTAGCTGAATTCCTGGATAAGTACAATGTACAGTGCCCAGAGCAGCATGGCTTCAGAAAAGGGCACAGCACCACCACTGCACTACTGGAATTTACAACCTTCATCCAAGCCACACTTGACAAAGGGAATTGTGGAGGGGCAGTATTTATAGACCTTACCAAGGCATTCGACACAGTTAACCACCCCCTACTGCTCAAGCAACTGTCCTCCATTGGGATCTCCAGCGATGCCCTTCCATGGTTCACCAGCTACCTTGATAATCAGATCCAATGTGTAAGGATTGCAGGGATCTCTTTGGATGAGAAACCGGTCTGCTCCGGAGTCCCCCAGGGGTCTATTCTGGGCCCTCTACTCTTCTCCCTCTTCATCAACAATCTCCCCAGTGCCTATCACCAAAAAACATTACTATACGCAGACGATGCAGTCCTGTTTTCCAGCCACCATGACATTACAGTCCTTGAATCCCAGCTGCAGCTCGACTTCAATCGCATCGAAGACTGGTTCAATTCTCATAAACTTGTCCTGAACCACAGCAAGACTAAAGCCATGTCCTTCTGTAACTGACAGAGCAGGCACAACTCTCTTTCCCTCACCATCAAGAACCACGCTGGGAACCCACTGGAACATGTCAAGGAGTTCAAGTACCTTGGTATTACCCTGGATAGTACCCTCTCCTACACTCTGCATATTGACACTGTTGCCAAGACCGCCAATATACGGATTGGATTACTACACAAACACAAGCACTGTATGCCTGTGGATGCCCTTAAACTAGCCATCTACAGCTCTGTCACCTCTATCATTGACTACAGCCTTGCCATCTATGGCTCTGCCCCAACAAGTGCCCTCCCCGAGTATCTCAGTAGCGTTTCCCAACAAAGCCTGTAGACTACTGACAGGTGCAGCCTGACTAACTCACACCTGTGACCTCTATGCACAGGCCAGCTGGCTACCCCTAAGCAGCAGAATACAATACCAGACCTGCTTACTTACCAAAAAGATTCTCCTTGGTCTCATGCCACCTGGTGTTAGCTCACTCCTTACTACCTACAGTGGCACTCAACAAACATGTGGTGCCCAATCTCTAACCTTTCAGATTCCCAGATGTCGTACATCCATGGGTCAGCAGTCCTTTATCTATAGAGCTGCTCAATGGTTCAATTCCCTCAATAAAGAATCACTTTCCTCTACTACACTTGGACCCTTCAAAAGGAATCTCAAACTTTACCTCACCTCTACCACTCAATGTGACTGCTTTGTTGATCAGAGATCTCTCTAAACTCCTCCCAGCTCACTCATGTCTCACAGCCCGCCCTTTCCCAATCTCATTCCCTCTGGCACTGGGCCTTCCTTGTGACTCCTTTCTTGCTTCACATCTCCACTGGTACAAGACATTTTCCACTACCATTGGACAGTGGCCCATTAGCCTGCCAACTTCCTCTCCCGGCATTAGCCCATTAGCCTGCGATACTAACTGCCTGTGGTGCCCTCTTTCTCTCATTGTTACCACAGCCAGCTGCCTACTCAAGCTGCTCATTTTATGAATATTATCTCAAAGTATGTTATAACTGAGTATCTTTATTTTTTCTTTTAGTTGTTTTGGTTGTTTATTGTGCATTCTTTACATACTACTGTATACCTCTGTATGTATGTTGACCCTCATCCTTTGACGTGGAACCTTTGTAAATGAGCAGTTTCTGCTCAAAGGTATTTGTAATCTGAGAATTTAATAAATAAAAAAAATATATATACCGTCGAGGAAAGGAGGGACAGGGGACATGATAGAAACTTTCAAGTACATCAAGGGAATCAACAAAGTCCAAGAGGGTGGCATCATTCAGAAAAAGTGATGTACAAGAACAAGGAGGCACAATTTGAAGATGGAAAGGGGATGGCTCAGAGGTAATATGAGGAAGTATTTTTTCACGGAGAGAATTGTGGATGCATGGAATGGCCTTCCTGTGGAGGTTGTGGAGTCAAAAACAGTGGGGAAATTCAAGAATGAATGGGGCAGACATAAGGCAATTATAGGGGCTGGGGTAGGAGGAAGTAGGTTGTTGATTAACTAGTAATAAGCTTATCCATTAGGTAGGGAAATGGGCAGACTAGGTGGTCCAAACAGTCCTTATCTGCCGTCAAATTCTATGTTCCTATGTTTCTGTTACATCTTTGGATTGGAAGGATCTCCCTTCTTCAGGATTGGGTAGAAAACACTGCCAAGCCAACTGCAGGGAATGTCTTGGCCCTGTATTATGGCATTGTAAAGTATTTTGAAGATTGGAACCCACCACTGTATAAATGTTTTATATATTTCACCAATCGGGCTATCAGGGCCAGGGGCCTTATTAGCTAGGTCATTAACTGCAGTAATTCACATCCACAATAGAGTGGGATAGTGAAGAAGATTCCTATATATTTTCCAAAATCTGTTAGTGTGAGCGCTCAGTGCATTGGTACAGTACTTTGGATATGCCCCACATTGTCTCAGTTTAGTTTCCTTAGCTCTGAGATGTGAACCAGCAGCGTGAAATTTAAGTGATTATTTGGTTATTGCTCCCTCCCTTCCTTAACTGAACTGAGATGTACACCTCAGCGGTACCTGATACACACCTCACAAATACTGTTACCTCAACTGCACCTCAAAACCTGTACTTTTACTAATATATACCTCATCTGCAGCTTACAAACTTTACATTTAGCAGTATGCACCTCAACCACACCTCAAAAGCACAATATGTAGCAGTGTACACCTCAACTGTATGTTTATACTGTATGTACAGTTAATGTGTCTCATATGGTTGTGAGTGTATCCTCATGTTCTTTGGGTGCAAGAACCATGAAATGAAACTGAGTATTTCTGGCACACAAAGGACTTGAGAAGAAAGTCATAACCATAAGAGATGTCATAGCTGTACACAGAAACATATTATAAATCATGTTGAAGATTGCTGTTTTTAAAAAATGTAACTTGAACTAAAAATGTTTTACTTTGTGGAAAGTAATAGGACCTCCTGTGAGTGGAAATGGACTATGCCAGGGGTTCTTAAATGGTGAGGCCAGCTTCCCTGGGGAGGTCCCAACCTCTTCCCGGGGAGGCTCAAGCAAGTCTGAAAGTACTGTGTTTAAATTTTGGGTTTTATATATTTTGTGTAAAGAGATGAAGCAAACTGAAAGAGGATAATAGTAGGTGAAATTTTATGTATTTATTTACTAATAGGTGACAAGGGATGGTAAATGAGCCAAGGCTCATTTCAGGTGTACCCGGGGAAGGGTATAGAGTGAATAAATTTCAAAAGGTAACTGCAAAACAATCAAGAAATATGCAATGAGCAATAGTGCAAATAAATATGAACAATAAATTAATAATGAGTGGTGGTAATTGATCAATTTGTAAACTGATGGCAGAACAGTCCAGATACAAGGGTTGAGCACAGAAGTGCTAAGAGCAATAGCAGGAAAGAGCAAAGTAATCCCCAAGATGTTGCTTAGGAGCAGAGAAGCAGAGGGAGAGGCAAAGTATGTAGGATGGTTATTTCATACAGAGAGGAAACAGAGGAAGTAGTCTGACCCATGAAGGTACTGCAACAAGGGGTAACAATGGTTCAAGAATGAAAATAGCACAGCAAGTAGGTTGGGCCTGTTGGGGGTACAATAAGCTGAATAATAATATTTGTTTATTTTATTTGTTTGTTATTCAGATAACACTTTTGAGCACAGGAGCTCTTTTTCAAAAGTTCCAAGTCAGTGTAAGACAAAGAACTGAATGTGAACCCAGAACTCAAAGGGGTTTCAATTTATTCATGGTGTACTGAGCAAAGTACAGTATGTTTTTTCTTTGGGGAGGCCCAAGATTATTTCAATTGGTGGGGGAGGCTCAAAATCTTTTCCATGACTTTGGGGAGGCTCACTGTGACAAAGTCTGAGAACTGTTGGACTATACTAATTGAACTTCGAACTTGAGAACTTTAGAACTATGTGAATGAGACACCCTCTTATTGTTATAAGAGTACCTGGAATGTTTAGAAAGGAACATTTCTGACTGGCTAAGAATATTGTCATGATTTGTAATGCACATTATACATTTATTTATTTGTGCATTAATACATCCCCAGAGCCACTCATTGCAGGATAAGAGTGGTTTCACACACGTTCTATTCCGGTGAGAACAGTGAAGTGAAGTGAAGTTGAGCAGTTCTGTCTGGAACAGAACACAAGTGAAACCACTCTTATTCTGCAACAAGTGGCTCCTGGGGACATATTAATATATTATAGATTGAGGGAGCACGCAGTGTTATTTAAAAAAAAAATCATCCTGGAATGTGCCCATTAACAGGACATCTACATTGACACTCTTCACAGAATAAGAGTGTCTCATGCACGAAGGAAGGGAGCATTCCAATTGGTCGGGAGTACTCTCTTGATTTGTAATAGTTTTTGTTAACCTGGTAGATTCACTACACAAAAACATTGCTTATTTTCAGGCACAACTTGGGAGAGTTACAGACAAAAAAGTGAAACAACAATTTCAATGGTACAAAAAATACAACAACATCAATGTGGGCTGGCAAAACGTAGAAGAAACAAGAAACAATGAACAGCACAGAGAGATTTAAGACTACAACTATAATAAGTGCAGAAAATTCTTGTGTGGTGGAAAATAAGCCAGTTTAAGTATGAATATGACGGATCACTTACACAAGCACTTATTAGACAGTAAGAACTTATTAAGTTCTTTCTTAAAAACCTGGTGAGACTGAAAACATTTTAGAGGCATAGGACAGGAGTTCCAGAGCTTGGGAGTGAATACTGTAAAAACCTGTTCACCCATCTTAGTAGAATATTTTGGGACTAGTGACCCATCAGTAGACCTTAAGGGCCTGTGAGGTGTGTTTTATCACCTACTGTGTCCCTTTGTCATACACTCTACAGAGTGCAACAAAACTGCACAACATTAATAGCGTGGTTGGGAAGAGTGAGAGGGTGCAAAATCACAAAAGGCAGTATTCGTGGTAGTGTATCGTTTACTGTCCCAGGCAGAGGATAAGACCTCTGCTGGAACAGAGGTCCACCGAGCAGCTGATGTGACTCGACGGGATTAGCCACTGGCAGCAAGGGAGGCAGGCAGTGCATTTGGGACTGGGTTTCAATTCCCTGTTCCAGACACATGGATTTATTTACATTTTTCTCACTTTGTATGATTTTTACTGTCCCCCCAGTTAGATATTTTAGTTAGTGGAGGTTGGGGGGGGTGGAAATGTATTGCGCTGTATTGGCAGCATGGTATTTTGCTGCGGCATAAGGTCTTGAGACATTATGACCCTGTGCAGTTTTACCAGGCTGGCTAGTGAAATAGGTGTAGCAGTTCTAATAATATTATCAATGGTGAAACCAGTAGTATATAGATGATAAGAAGAAGGGGAGTGCGAACTCAGGCATGAGTAGAAGGCACAGTGATGGGTAAGCCTGGGACAGAAACAGCAAAGCGACAAATGTTATTGTAACATGTGTTCCACTTATTTAAGGCCTCTTTGTTTGCCTACATGTAGGATATCATCCTATAGGTAAGACTAGGCTGTAGGATACCTTGGGAAATAGCCAGCCTAGTGGCTGCAGGAAGAGTATGCCTAATTTTATAGGTGAGGCCAAGCTTCATGTTTATAGCCTTACTGATTGTGGACAGATGCAGGTTAAAATCCAGGGTGGAGTCTAAGGTGACTCCAAGGTACTTGAAGAAGTCGACTACTTCTAGTGGGGAACCCTCTGGACAAAGACGGTGAGGGCAGAGGGACATGCCCTGATTCTAGGCGCTGAGCCAAATAGTACAGCGAGTGTCTTTTTGGTGTTCATGAGAAATTTATTGTGATTTATTTCTTTCTTTCTTTCTTTCTTTCTTCTTTCTTTCTTTCTTTCCTTCTTTCCTTCTTTCTTTCTTTCTTTCTTTCTTTCTTTCTTTCTTTCCTTCTTTCCTTCCTTCACCAGCAAGACATACTGAGCAAAATTGCTTAGTTCCAGATGTGTCCCATTGAGATTTAAGCAAGAATGTATGGAATAAAAGTCAACATTAAGCCTTGTGTTTATCATAGATATGTCCACAGTGCCAGCTTACAGTACTATGCCATCTACACAATATAGTGTTGAGCAAAAAACAGCCATTGTGGGCAGATTGTTGATAAACAGAGTAAACAGGAAAGGGCCAAGAATGGATCCTTGAGGGACATCAAGGCTAATAGGGGGAAGGTCAGATTTGACTGTTTTTATTTCTATGAATTGCTGCCAACCAGTGAAGTATCTCACACACCAGGAAGTAGCAGCAGATGAGAAACCCAAGGTGGTCAGTTTAGATAGTAGCAAGGAGTGGTCCACAAGGTCCAATGCCTTGAATAGGTCAATGAAAACCACTCCTGTAAGCATGCCTCTATCCGTGGTCATCTTGACATCATTAGCAAACTGATTGAGGGCAGTGTATGTACTATGTGCATGCCTGAAACCATGTTGTGTGACAGTGCTACTCTGGTGGACCTCTAGGTTATTCACTCTGATAGGTGGATATAACTGTCTTTCTGGCAGCACCAGTGTCACTCTCCAGCAGATGCTGTGGCAGGGCAACACTATAAGTTCCTAAGTGGGTGGATGGAGGCACCCGACAAGCAGAGGCAGTAGTCATACACAGAGATTCAAAGAAACAAATATGTTTATTTGACAGGAGGGGAAGGAGAACACAGTCATACAAAAGAACACCAATGGTAAAAATGACAAGGAGTATGGACAGCATTGTTCTCTAAATAGCAACATATAAATATATACCGTAAACTCTAAAAATGTACTTTAAGCTCTAAAAACTATACAAATTGTTCTGCAGATTTGGCCAATACACTACAGGCTGTATGAGCACTCTACCCCAACCCAAAGGTGCACCTCTGCCCACTTGGGGCTACCTTTGGAGTACTCCAGGCACAATAACTTTTGCAATAAGCTATCATAAGACTCTAAAATAACACAATTTGCAGTTTGTGCACGATTATCAAAGTGTATACCCATGTTATGGTCGATCAGTTGTAGAAAGAAAAGGGAAACAAGGATGATCTTGAAAGGGGAACAAGCAGGCTGACTGGCCAGTGTGACTCTGAGGACTTCCTGTGAGACTAGAGGAATGTGGAGAGGTTTTCTAAAAAGGCCATGAGTCCATCAACCACACCTACCTCTCCTGGGTTGCCAGAAATAAGAAGCAAGCAAAAGGATTTTCTTAGCTAAGAACCTTCTGAGGGTGCTGGAATTGAAGAACAAGCACAAAGTATCCGGCCACAGTCCGCTGGTGGACAGTCGAGATAAGACGATAATGCAGTGACTACCCTGCCACAGCCCACTGGTGGACTGCTGGGTATGGAAGATGCAGAAGAAACCCCTGCCACAGCCCATTATGGACTGCTGGGTTAAAATAGATGTAGAAGATGCTGGGAGGACCCCATGGAAACTGAGAACCACAATGAAGATATCCTATTCTGCTGGATGAGGAATGTCATACTGGGCACCAAGGCTGGACAAGCAAAGGCACAACATAAAATAACAAATGTGATGTGGAATGCGAAGCAGTAACACATTGAAGATGCTGATGAAGAAGAAGCAAGAAAACATGGCCACGAATCACACTGGACTTCATTGGAATGCAACTTGTGGTGAACAATAAGTTCTGCACTGGACCAGGCCATACATTGAGACTTTGGCAGAAAACAGAAAACGTGACATTGCAGGGGTACAGCCATGGACGAGAACCTTTGGAATATTCTGCTTCAGGCTGATTCTGGAATACACTTGCAGAACGCCCTTTGAATGCTGCTGAAGACTGATTTAGGAATATACCTGCCGAACACACGTCAAAGACTGCTGAAGACTGATTCAGGAATTCACTTTGTACAAGATTCTGACATACTGTGGTGTAACTGCAACCTGGGGCAATTACACAGTTCCAGAGGCAAAAGAATGACTGTGCAGCAATTACACTGTTCCAGAGGCAATTGTGCAGTTCAAGTAGTTCTCAGGCAATAACATATTGCCACTCCAAAATGTCCCACATGTCCTCTTGCCTAATGCTAGCCCACTTAGAGAGCCGCTAACCAGATCCTTCCTTGGGCACCTCTACAGACGGTCTGAAGGTGGGAAATATTTAAATATCCCCTTTCCCACCAATGCAACCATAGTCACTGTTCCCAAAGCACCAAAATTCCCAAATTAAACCAATTCCCCACCTCCTGGGATGCTGACTCCCCCTCTAGTGACTTGTGAGCAAGGGTGTACTGTGGAAAGTGCAGGGCACCTGGGTTTACTAGCCCTTCCATAAACTAACTGGGATGGACCCCTTCAAACTGTAGGGCTTTTCTGCAGGGCCTCTTCTTTATTCTGGGGCCTAACCTTTCTGGGCCCCTCTTTTGGTTCAGGGCTTGATTACAGGGTCCATTTAAATAGTACCTTCTGATCTGTGGACCTCTCTATTGGGCACACTTTTATCCTGTGGACATTCTCTGCTGGCCCCTCTGATATCTCTCTGGGGATCTCTGCTGCTGGGCCCCTTTAAGCTATGGGCCTTCTCTGTCTTGCCCTTTTAACCCTCTCCCCAACTATGCCCCTTTAAATCCTTCTGTAGGCCTTGGATGGGCCTTTCCATCATTCACTCCTCCTTAGTCTGCCTTAGCTCCATCCCCTCATAAATATTTACATACTGCACAGTGGGCCTCTATTCCCTAGTCCCTCCTTTGGGTGTCGCTATGCCCGATAAATATTTAAATATTTATTTTAACTCGGGCCGAACCCCTCGGCTCAAGGATGACTTTTTAGGCTTCCAATGTGCTTTTTAAAACAATTTAAACTTCTTCTGTTATTTCAACAAAGGTGGACAGCACTCTGCTGCTGGTACCACCGCCAACTCACCACCCTGGCTCAGGGGGAAAAAATCTGGATGGGAAGGCTGGAAGGTTCACTGGCAGTGGGGAGGAACTTCAGGCAGGCACTGGGAGATCAAATCTGGGACCTCAGGGTCCTCATAGGGCTCCGCAACACCCGATGCTCTGTCTCTGCTGAGGGTGCAGCTCTTCTCTTGTCACCTACATGGGACCAAAGAACTTTTTTTAAAAATAAATAGAATTTAAAAATGGGGCTAAATTGAGCCATTACCACACTCAGGACTGGAACCATCACATACTTGATTGCTGCACCAACAGGACTCAACGTCTGCACCAGGAGGAACAAGAGGTGAACAACAGGTAAGTCTTTTATGTATGCTCCCTGATCTGTGTCTCCTCTTTCCCTCACACTACTGCCAAAACCCAGATAACTCTTTATCTTCAGGGGTGCCTGAGAGCACTCCCCAATGGCTCTTCAATGCTCACTACATGGCGGCGAACACATGTCTGCTTCACTTGACCCGACCACACTGAGCCAACTGCCTGACTCCAACATTCAGGACATCGCATCCCTAGCAGCCCTCAATGGTCCAGCACAAGTTGAACTTCTTAAGATGGCCCCTGGCTCATGCTACACACTCCTGGAGGGGGTCCATAATGGTGCAGCAGGTGCCCAGGGGACACGGAGAAAGATAAACCTTTTTTTTTTTTTTTTACATTTCTGCTGTTGCTGGCATGATGGAGAGGGAGAACACAGTCAGGGGTCCCTACACACTGTTCCCTACTACTGCCCATATTGCTCATTCTGACCAGGGGACACTAAGGGGCACCTTATATTTATTTAATTAAACTCTCTGTTGTGCCCCCAAACTTTGGGGCACTACTTTGAGCCAGGGATCAAAAGTTGTGCAGCTGAAGGTGTTCAGTTACATGGAAGGCCACAAGTTTTTTGAGTAGCTTGTTGAGCACAGATATGATGGCTATGGAACAGCAGTTATCCATACACTTGGTATCACCATTTTTATGGCGGCAGTAGGTGGGGCCTTGCAGACATTTTGCTATTTCAGTAGAAAAAGGGAGCCCTCCAGTTTTCTAATGGACTAGATAATATTGGAGGATTTGTGTTATCAGTATGCTAATTAATTGTAGCAGTCTGCTGAGGGGAGTTTTAAAGCACTTCTTTTTGCAAAGCGCTATTTTGTGTGCTAAGCTTCAATCTGGATAGAATTATCTTTGAAGAAAGTTAGTTTATAAATATGTTCAAGCCACTCAGGTTTTCCCTGTCTTAAAAGATAATTGAGAGTGAGGAAGGAGATTTCAGATGCTATGTTGAAAGACCACAGACAGCCCAGACAAAAACTGAAGCATAAATGAGATGTCAGACCAGAGACCTACTTTCACAAGAAGTGCATAGTTTGATTTTTCATCAGCCAATATTCTTTATTTCATAATACTTTGAGATCACAAAGGCTTTATCAGGGAATTGGCTGAAAATCACATAATCATAAAATCAGCATACAGTGAGTCACTGCTAACATACCTCACAAAATAATTCGTATTTATTTATTTATTAAATGTTGATGACCGGGTAGGCTCACTGAACCCCGAAGGTCCCTTTTTCAGGGATGACCCATATATAATAATTTTTTTTTTGTTATTCTTTTGGTAACTGGTTATGGCACACTAGGCACAAGTGCCTGTTTTCAACAGCAACCTGGAAGTACTGGGGTGATCAAGTGACTTGTTCGTAGTCACACAGTATGCAAGTGGAGGTTATGGGAATCAAACCCAGGTCTGCTGAATGGGTCTTATGTGATAAAGGTGACTTTGAATGAGTGCCGACCACTAAGAGCAAGTCAAAACTGCCCAACTGAGAAAGGGGGATGGATACTAGAGTGGCCGTCTCAAATAGCAACGATCACATAAAAACAGAAACAATATATGTATTTTAAGTGGGTATGGACTTGGAGGAAATCACAAAGATTAAAAAATATTTCCTCTCCAGGCACTGGATCTGAACCTAGGTCATTGGCTTCAGGGTTGGAAGAACACACCACCATGCTACACTGTCAGATCAACAATGCCAACCCAACCATCATGGTATATACTGCTCAGCAAGTGTAGCTCCCTGCTAGATTTACTCTACAAGATAACATGCCTTGTTTCACCACTTGCTCTAGATTCAAGCATTATTATTGAATAACTCATATTGAGTCACTCAATAATAAACACTCATACAGAGTGCTACTGCTGGGGTTACCGAGCTCATTCATAACTCATTAACCTGTGGGCTATACTGCAAGCCTCAGTTGTAATATGGTGTGTAATAGTCTCCACATTACCTTAATAGTTCCAGAATGTATGCACTTCCTTATCTGCTTTCTTTAAATATTTCTTTCAAAAAACTGTGTACATAAACATATATTAAATTATGCTCCTAAATATCAATATGTACACTGTAAAATCACTACATCATGTTATCAAAACGTGTTAATGGCCACACAATTGTCTACAAAATGAGTTCATTTTTAAATGCTATAACCTTCACCAGACACAAATACAAATAATTACCTGACCCACATTTGCTAAGAAGTCACCGTGTTACTATATCACAAAGGAAAAACGTAGTTCATTATAGAAATCGTTAAACATGAAAAAGAAAATTTTCAATACAGACAGTGTTGGGTAAGTCCTACATCATTCTCCTGTGCATCAACACAATTACCGAATTTTCAATGGCCCAGAGGAGGGAAGGCTCAGGAGAAACATGGAAAATATTTTTTTGTGGACAGTGTGGTGGACGCCTGGAATAGCCTACCAGAGGGTGAGGTAGGAGCTAAAATGGTTACAGAATTTAAGGAGTGCAGTGAATTTGGTTAACTGTCTGCAGTGTTGGGTAAGTTACTTTTTCTATTACTTTCAATTACTTTTGGAAACTTGTTCCAGAAAGCTCTGTGCAGTCACTAGCAAGGACGGAGACGGACTGGAAAAGTAACACACCTTACAGTTACAATTACTTATGTCTTTTTATACAAAAGTAATACATAACTGTAACCGATTACATTTATTTGAAAGTAACTAGTAACTAACCTATTACTTTCAAATAAATGTCATCTGTTACAGTTTTTTATTGTTTTTGTATTTGATCTGACTGCCCCAGGTCACTTTCCATTTTTGTTGTTGTTAATACCCCCATTGTGTACTCTTCACCTGGGTTTTTGTTTCCCAGGTGCATTACTTTGTGTAACCCCTAGATGGTGCTATCCCAAAGACTACTACCCCTGCCTACTTGGCTACTTGGCTAGTAGCAGCTTAAGGGGCCTGGGAACTGAAATGGGTGCCTCCACCCAGAGGTCAGGGTTGTTAGTGGTCAAGCTAACCTGAGCACTACCCTCCGGGACACTGTAACCCCCTTTTTCCCTTCTAGTGGCCTGAACAATATACAATAATCAGTTTCACAATGACCCTTATTCACTATGCAATTACCCACACCGTTTGCACTTAACCACCAGGGCTGGCTTCTCTAGCTCAACCCTGGGGACCCCCTGTGAAATAAGGTTATGCACAGCAAATAACAACAGTACAGTACTCTTGGCACAAACTGGAACCACAGTCAGGTTAAATGCAAAAAGTGTTAGATTTGTTTTGTTCAGGGGACTTGAACAAGGAAGGTGCATAACCAGGTTGATTTGCTTAAAGGCTATATCAATCAGACAGTTATGCATGCACTTCAGAGTCCCTACACAGTCACACACTCTGGGTACCCAGGAAGAAAGACGGTGGGCTTGCCAGGAATGTTGCCCGGGGTAGGCCAGCTCGCAGCTGGTTGGGGCATTATGATGGAAGAAAGCTACATGCAAAACACACACTATTTGTAATCTGGAGCAGGAGGGCTCAGTTCATGACAGAAAAGACAACAAAGCAATCAGATGACAACACTTTAGATTTAGCTGTTGTTGCAGGGAGCTACCCTGATGTTTACTCACGATGCCCAATACAGGACACAGACAGGATGAAATTGAGACAGCAGGTTGTTGAACTGGAGTACCAGGAGAAGCATGGCCCACACGAGTCCCCAATGCATTGTTCCTGTTCAAAGCGTGAGCAGTGGGCTGATCCCCAGGCAGGTCTCTCATCAATGGCTTCCTCTGTGCAGCAGGTAGTCTGGCTGGGCCAGTGTGGCAGAGCCCAGGCCCAATGGAGATGAATACAGATTCAGTCCGTGGGAGCTGGAAGCAGCCTCCAGCAAGCAGAACACAGTTCAGCACACAGTGGGGAACCAAATCACGACCCACTAACAGCACACAGCACATTTACATGTAAGAAATTCTACTGCACCAGGCAGATTGCTGTCCAGTCGCAATTACAGAGTCTCTGCACAAACCAGGAGTTTAAAGGTGGCTGGAAATCCTGACAGGTCAATCGCATTCAGCAAATCTTCGGCCTTCTTCAGGTTAAAGCTTGGTCATAGTTCTATGGCTTAAATCGTCCTCACAATGTGGATTCAGTCCAAATAAACTTCAGTTTCCCTCTCAGGGACAGCAGGCAGATGGGCAAGCAAAACTCAGCCCTTTCACAGTTCTCCCTCACGAATCTATGCAGGATTACTACTCGACTGTCTCGAGCTGTTACTCTTTCACTTCTCAACTCAGATCTGACTGAAACTGCAGGCAGTCTTGGACTTTCCCCAGAATCCAAAAGGTTTGAGTGGCTGATCTATCAGTCAGTCACAACAAGGGCTCCCCCTCCAGGTTCATTTAGGTGCCAAAAGCCCCAAACTACAATTTCTACAGAATTTTGCTGCCACAAAGCCCCTGGGGACAGGCTTCATTTTAGATTCCCCAAAGGTACTGATTGGTCCATTTCAGCAGTCCAGGACCAAGATGGTGGAGACAAACAGAAATGTCCATGCTGCAGAGAAGGCAGGTTAGACAAACTGCAAAATTATTACTATTCTAATAAATGATCAGCAAACAAGTACATCTTCTAACCAGAGCTCCCTCTGCGCTAATAGCGATGGCAGAAATGGAGCGATTATCTGGCAGCCCGGGCCGGACTCAAGCATAGAAACACTCAGCCCCCTCCAAGAATAATTATAACTGCAATCTAGGCAGCTCTTAAAGAGACAGCACACAGAGGCTATACAGGCACTGTCTGGCAATACATTTAAACTGCTAAAACACAGGACACCAGCCTGGCAGTGAGCATTTAAGGAAGCTCAAGGAAGACTATTTGGGAACCCCCATTTGTAGGGGAGGAGTTATATCCTTCTCTGCCTGGAGAAAACTTGGCATCCATGTCAAGTCAGTACCATCACACTATTGAAATTGCAATATAAACGAGACATATATGACATTAGCATGCTATACAAACACTATCTGATGCATCAGTTAACACAAACCTGTCACATCACCATACATTTCAACATACTTCACAATACTATATCCATACTGACAATACTTATGCATGTTTCATACAAGTAATACTGACTTCACTATGATTAACATACTCTGAATATCACTATACTAATTCATGTAATAACTTCTTGTACATTAAACAGTGTAAGAGGGAGCCCTTCCCTATCAGCTAACTTGGGGCTGGATGGGACAGGGGCACCGTGGTGAGAAGAACAAGTAACCTGGAGTTGGCCGTCAAGCTCAGTTTGGGCAGTGAGCTCTTGGAAACATAAACACCTTTATGGACCACATTGAGAGGCAAGTCCACAGGCCTCCCAGGGGAATCATAACTGAGGCGCAATACGGGTTTGACAGCTTTGGAGTTATTCTCTGGGTGTACCTTGTACACTGGTAGATCATCCAACTTTCCAACTACTACATGAGGAGGATGGTGCCACCTATCAGCAATTTTGTGCTTGCCATGTAGCCCCAAATTGCATAACAACACACAGTCTCCAGGCCGTAGCTCTTGAGCCTTTACTTTCTTATCGTGCCTCTCTTTATTGGTGAGATTTCTCTTGGCGGCCATTGTCTAGGGCAGTTGATATGTATGGTTCAATTGAACTTTCAGTTTCTGTACATACTGCAGGTAGTTTTCGGCTCGGGTCCCATCTGGAGAGATCCCAAAGCAGACATCAACTGGCAGTCAGGCCTCACTCCTGAACATGAGGTGGTAGGGGGAGAACCTGATAGCATCATTTTTGGTGCAATTGTATGCATGTACCAAGGTACTAATCTGCTGGCTCCACTTAATCTTCTCTTTTGGATGGAGGGTGCTCAGCATGTCCAGAAGGGTACAGTTAAAACATTCTGGTTGAAGGTCCTCCTGTTGGTAGTAAGGGGTGGTTCTTGACTTCCACACCCCCCACAGAGAGAGTATTTCTTTGATTAGCCTACTTTCAAAGTCTCTGCCCTGGTCAGAGTGGATCCACAGGGGGGCACCATAGTGGACGAAGAATTTTTCCACTAGCACCTTGGCCACGGTAGAGGCTTTTTGATCTTTAGTTGGAAAAGCTTGTGCATACCGTGTGAAATCATCCATAATCACTAACACATTGCCAATATGCTGTTGATCAGGTTCTAAACACAAAAAATCTATGCTGACCAGTTCCATGAGGGTGCTGGTGGTGATATTAATAAGGGGGACAGCCCTCTGAGGCAGGGTTTTTCTTTGGAGGCAATGACTGGTGGCAATGACTACAGGTCTTTACATGGTACTCAACATCGGCCCCCATCTTGGGCCAGTAAAATCGAGATCATACCAGGTCAAGAGTCCTGTCAATACCAAGGTGCCCCATGTGATCGTGGAAGGACCTCAGTGCAAAGTGTTTAAAGGCTGTAGGCAGGACCAATTGTTGCTTGTCTACTTGACCACTATGATCCACTGTCTCTCTGTATAACAACTGATTGAGTAACTTCAGCCTGGGGCCTTCTTTAAACAATAGGGCAGTTCGCAAGTCAGGGGAATTCAGCTTAGACACATCTTTCCCCGCACGCAGGGCATTAAGTGTGGGTTGAATCATAGGATCTTGGGATTGAGCCCACTGAATACTGTCATTGCCAAATTGAGGTAGTGCACTGCTATCTAGAGCAGAGAAATGGCAATAGGCAGCTGGTATGCAGGTATCAGGTGGGCCCAAGCAATCTACTAGACAGTCCATTGTGTCCGCAGACATCTGTTCATCTCTGTTAAACTTTTGGCACAATGCTCAGATGTCAGGTTCAGACAGCCTGACCCAATCACTCTTGGAAGTGGGCCTTCGTGACAGAGCATCAGCATCAACATGGTTCAGTCCTGGTCTGCATTCAACAGCATAATCATAGGTTGATAAGGCAGAGAGTCACCGGTGCCCAGTGGCATCTAACTTAGCTGAAGTCTGTACATAAGTCAACGGGTTATTGTCGATCTTCACCAATATCTTTGCCCCACAGAGGTACTCATGAAACTGATCAATGATGGCCCATTTTAGGGCAAGGAACTCCAGCTTATGCACAGGATAGTTTCACTCTGACAGGGTCAAACTCCTGCTGGTGAAAGCTACAGATCTCAAAACATCCTCATGGCCTTTACAGTACATCTCCTAGGCCCTGCAGACTAGCAGCCGTATGCAGCATATAGGGCTTGGAAGGGTCAGCATAGGTGAGGATGGGGGCATGGGTGAGCTGGTACATGATTTCATGAAAGGCTGCTTCACATTCGGGTGTCCAGCAGGGCCCAGAAGGTTCACCTGTGTGGAAGTACACCTCTGATTCTTTGACAGCGCCTTTCTTGTATTTACGGTTGGTAGAGGGGTAACCCTGGGTAAGATTCAGGAGCAGGCAAATTACCTTTGAATAGTCTTTTATGAATCTGCAGTAGTAGCCACAGAACCCTAGAAAACATTGTAGTTCTTTCAAGTTACAGTGGCGTGAAAAAGTATTTGCCCCCTTCCTGATTTTCTGTAGTATTGCATATTTGTCACACTGGATGTTTTCAGGTCTTTAGAGAAAATGTAATATTAGATAAAGGGAACCTGAGTGAACAAATAACACTTGTTTTTTTTTTAATTTCACTTATTTAATGAAAAAAAGTTAACCAACACCAACTGGCACTGTGTGAAAAAGTAATTGCCCCCTTACACTTAATAACTGGTTATGCCACATTTAGCTGCAATGACTGCAACCAAACACTTCCTATAATTCAATATCAGTCTTTCACATCACTGTGGAGGAATTTTAACCCACTCTTCCTCACAGAACTGCTTTAATTCAGTAACATTTTGTAGGTTTTCGAGTATGAACTGCTCGTTTCAGGTCCTGCCACAGCATCTCTATTGGGTTTAAGTCTGGACTTTGACTAGGCCACTCCAAAACTTTAATTTTACTTTTTAGCCATTCTGATGTGGACTTGCTTTAGAGTTTTGGATCATTGTCTTGCTGCATGACCCAACTATGCTTCAGCTTCAGCTGACTGAAGGATGACTGACATTCTCCTTAAGAATTTTCTGGTACAGAGCAGAATTCATGGTTCCTTTAATTATGGCAAGTCATCCAGGTCCTTAGGCAGCAAGCATCCCACACCATCACACTACCACCACCATGTTTGACTGTTGGTATGGTGTTCTTACTGTGAATGCTGTGTTTGCTTTTACGCAGACATTATGGGATCCATGTTGTCCAAAAGTTCCACTTTGACTCATCTGTCCATAGAACATTTTCCCAAAAGGCTTGTGGATCATCCAGGTGCTTCTGGCAAATGAGAGATGAGCATTTATGTTTCTTGGTTACAGTGGTTTCGCCTTGCTACTCTCACATGAAGCCCATTTTGCCCAGTCTCTTTCTGATTGTGGAGTCATGAACGCTGACCTTAGCTGAGGCAAGAGAAGCCTGCAGTTCTTTGATGTTGTTTTGGATCCTTTGAGACTTCTTGATGATTTTACGCTTGCCTCTTGAGTAATTTTGCAGGCCGCCCACTCCTGGGAAGGTTCACTATTGTTCCAAGTGTTCTTCATTTGAGATTATGGCTTCACTGTGGTTCGATGGAGTCCCAGAGCCTTAGAAATAGCTTTGTAACCCTTTCCAGACTGATAGAGGGCAACAATTTTTTCTGATCTTTTCAGGAACTTCCTTTGATCATGGCATAATGTGCTTGTTGAATCTTGTGCTGGCAACGGACTCTGATGGTAAGGCCAAAATAAGTGAGGTTTATATTGAGCAGGGCTGGCTGTAATCAAGCCTGGCTGTGTTCAATCAGCTGACTCTAATTATCCCTTTAATTGGGTTGAGTTAACTAGGGGCAATTACTTTTCACACAGTGCCAGTTGGTGTTAGTTAACTTTTTCATTAAATAAATGAAATAAGTAAAAAAAAAAGTGTTATTTGTTCACTCAGGTTCCTTTATCTAATATTATATTTTGTCTAAAGACCTGAAAACATCCAGTGTGACAAATATGCAATAATAGAGAAAATCAGGAAGGGGGCAAATACTTTTTCACGCCACTGTATGGGGCTAGGGCCAAGTAGTCAGTGACTCAACCTTACTGGAATCGGTCTCTATTCCTTCTGCAGATACTATGTGCCCCACATACTTCATGGAGGTTTGAAAAAACTGGCACTTGTCGATGGATAGCTTGAGGCCGAAGTCTTCCAATCAGTCCAGCACTTTAAACAGTTGGGTTTCATGGTCCTCTAATGTGCGTCCAAACACAATGACATCAGCTAGGTACACTAGACATTCCAGCAAGTTCATATCTCCCACCACATGTTCCATCAGTTGTTGAAAGGTGGCCGGGCTTCCCAAAATCCGCTGTGGCATTCTCAGAAATTCGTAGAACCTCAAAGGACAGATTAAGGCTGTTTTCTCATGGTCCTCCGGGGCCATCGGAATCTGGTAATGTCCGCTGTGAAGATCCAATACTGAGAACCATTTGCTCCCATTCAAGCAATCCAGGGCATCTTGTATGCGTGGCATGGTGTACTGATCTGGGATGGTCCGCCGGTTCAGGGTTTGATAATCAACACACATCCTCATGGACCCATTCTTCTTACACACAACCACAATGGGAGAGGCATATAGGCTCCTTGATTCTTGCATAATGCCAGCAGCGAGCATTTCCTGCAGGTGCCTCCTAACATCATCTATGTCCAGTGGGGCATGGCATCAGGATCTCTCTTGAAATGGCCGGCCATCATGCAGGCATATGTGATGCTCTGCACCCTGGATGCACCCCACATCCCATTCTTTTAACAAAAACACTTGGTCTCTCTGGGTGAGTTTCTTGCTAATTCTAGCCTTCCATTCAGCTGGCAACGGGGAATCGCCAAAGTCGAATAAGTCCGGGTCACTCTTTCCTTTTCACCAGAGTACTTGTTGCTGGGTAATATGGCAGTGTCTGCACAGTATACTGTAGCTAGGGTGCACCCTCTGTTCAACCGGACCTCCCGATCTAACACATTCTGAATCTTTACCATCACTCATTGTGCATAAGCATGGGCACGGGCAGGCAAAATACTGGGTTTAACCAAAAATCCCACTGGCAGCTTTCCATCACCCGGTGCATCCAACATTAATATTTTATTTTTCACTTCCTTTCTAATGCAAACCTGAATGGTGTACTGAGCATTTGGAGGGAGTACCAGAAAATCAGGATCTTTCTTGCACACTATCCCCACCTGCCCAACTCCGTCGGTTTCGGTAGTCCGTTTTTGCAGATCATAGGTTCTCTTTATCAGGACTGGGACTCTCAATGCCTGCCCAATTCATTTCCCTTGTTTTTTGTGACACAACTGCGCTAGTCTTCCAAACATGTGGGTGTTGGTTCCAATGAGCAAGGGAATCCCATCATACAATCCAGTAGGAGGGCACACCTGGACTAGTGTCTCTACTTGTTCTTCTACACCAGTTACAGTCGCAGGGAAAGACAACCAGAGCCGGACATATCCTAGGTAGGGATAAGACTTGTCACTCAGGCCCCACACATGCAAACCTCCCAGAGATTGTAGTGGCACATCAGATAAGTGTTTGTCATACCAGTTCTGGAATACAATGGTCACTTGCGACCCGCTATTGAGCACAGCCTGAGCAAGGATACCATTGACAGTCACAGAAGTCTCCATCGAAGGGCACACTATTCTGGACCAGTCTGGGGAGGCAGTAGCAGAGGCCTGGACAGAGGATTTAGCCACAAAGAAATTTGAGTTAGGATTTCTCAATCCTGCACTACGGTTTTTTCCGGGGCTCCTCAGCCATGGTCTCACTTTCCGAAGCTCCCCTTGAAGTCTGTATACAATGTTATCTAGGTCTTTTGGGGACCAGCATTCTCTCTTCATGTGCCCATCCATCCCACAATTATGGCAAAATATGCTTTCTGGGGTCTGGTGTGGCCGAGACATCACATTGGGAGCTGAGGCAGGGGTACTACCAACAGAAAACCTTGGTTCCACCTCTGCAGAGTAGCAAGCATTTGGAGACATCTCATCAATTCTTTCACTTCCATAGTCAAGGCATCAATTTTTGAGCTGCTGTCAGCAGGAAATGCCTGGGTGTGCACCCCCACCCCCATAGCAGATGCAGTCTGATAAGGATCGGGGCCTGTACTCACAGAAGCGACCATCATAAAGAGATTGTTTTTTGTTTCTCTGAACTCTCTCAGCAGTTCATCCCATGGCAGAGCATCCATAGCAGTCCTTCTCTGGCTGGACCCCCCGGGGTGACATTTAGTTCTCGAATTCCGTCATGTGATTACTGTGATTCCAGGCCATCAGCGACCAACCTTGCGTCTGGAGCAGGGGTTGCAGCAGTTATGACTGTGCAGGGCTCTGAAAAATCTTCCTCCTCAACTTCCTGTACCTTCTTCATCAACACATGGAAGGGCAAGGGACCAGATTTCCTTTGATGCAGTGGCAATTTGAGCAACACCCAGCTGGCGTGCCAGGCAGAGCAGAGTATATGATCCAGTCTTACCCAGTCCACTTCACTAGAGGCCCAGCCTCCTTTCCAAAAAATGGTTTATAGGATTTCCTGTAATCGATCCAGGCAGGCAGATAACAATTCCCCCAGCTGTTGTCTAACATCTTTAAGTTTCAGTTTCAAGGCCTCAACACTAGTGGTGCCCCAAACACATTTTCAAGGGCGACTATGTACTCTTGGGCTTTGGCATCAGGGTCAGAGGACATCAGGGAGCAAAAAGTACTTAGGGTGGGTCCGTGGAGGCTTTCCCCCAGGCAGGCTCCTTTTTTGGTTTCTGAGCATTGCCAGTCTTGTACCGTAAGAATAGCAGAGTCTATCCAGGTTTCCAAGTTGACTTCCTCATTAGGAGTAGGGTGGATGCCAGGGAATACCCTGAGCTTGCAGTGAGGGCCATGACTACTTGCTGGCTCAGAAAGAGGTACAGAAGTTGGTGAAAGAACAGGTGCTGGGGCAGGTGTGGACAGTGGGGAGGTGACACTCCCAGGTGGCAGGAATAATTTTTTTAACTCCCCCGCAGTTTTGCCCTCCTCCAGAAACAACTTGGCAAACTTCTCCTCAAAAGACTCAGATAATGGTGGGGCTCATCCTCCAAGAGTTCCTTGCTATCTTTGGTTATCACCCTCCAGGTGGCAGGGAACCCTTCTGGAGTGATAGTCTGGGGCACCTTTCAGCTGTCCAGGGGGTTGCTACACTCCATCAAGGCCATGAGAGTTTGGGCAGTTAAATCAGCCTGTCGACCCACCACTACAGCTTTTTTCATTCAGCTTTAGAAAGTGCCCCTTCAACAGTGTCCTTATTAATGCCCATAGATATATCCAGTATGAGCAAAGCAATATGGGGGGGATCTCTTGCCCCATACACCACCCCACCAACTGGTGCACAGCCACTTTTGTTGGGGTAGCCATTTATGTTTGACAATAATTCATAATTTTGGCCACTAGAAGACACAAAATCCCAGCAGCGAGCCTCCAAGATGTAACCACTAGGTGGCACTATCCCAAGGGATACTACCCTGCCTGCTTGACTAGTAGCAGGTTAAGGGGCCTGGGTACTGAAACGGGTGCCTTCATCTAGAGGTCAGAGTTGTTAGTGGTCAAGCTAACCTGGGCACAGCCCTCCAGGACACTGTAACCCCCCTCTTCCCTTCTAGTGGCCTGAACAATATACAATAATCAGTTTCACAATGACCCTTAATCACCATGCAATTACTCACACTGTTTGCACTTACCACCAGGGCTGGTTCGACCCTGGGGACCCCCTGTAAAACAAGGTTATGCACAGCAAATAGCAACAGAACAGTACTTTAGGCACAAACTGGAACCACAGTCAGGTTAAATGCAAAAAGAGCTAGATCTGATTTATTCATGGCACTTGAACAAGGGAGGGGCATAATTAGGTTGACTTGCTTAAAGGCTATATCAATCAGACAGTTATACATGCACTTCAGAGTCTGTGGCATAGATGAAACTAGGGTACTCTGCACCATGGGATTCAATGACTGGTTGAAAAACTGGTGCAGAGTTCAAGGATTCGGCTTCATTGGGGACTGGGGCTCCACCTGGAGGGATGCAGGCCTATACAGGTGCAACGGTCTGCATCTATCCAGTAGGGGAACCAGGATCCTATGTGATAGCTTTAAATACTTCATTGGCAAGCATTTAAACTAGCCAAGGAGGAGGCACTGAAAAGGAGAAGGGAAATCCCAGCCCCCTCCCAAAAAAATCAGAGTAATTAGTGAGGTAAACACCAAACTAGAGCAGTTGATAGGGAGAAGGGCAGGGGTAAATTGGAGAAAAAGACAAAGGCAGTAAGGACAGGGATGGGGCAAAAAGAAATAAAGCCATAAAATGAATAATGAGTACCAATGACCGTAGTCTAGGTGAAAAGCTCCCCGAAATGGTGGTCTTGATGGAAGAGGGATGCCTAGATATTGGGGCAGTCACAGAAACATGGTACACAGAGAACCATGACTGGGATGTCAACATACCAGGGTACGCAATCTACAGGATGGACAGGGAGGGAAGAAAAGGAGGAGGAGTAGATCTCTATGTAAGGGAAAGGATCAACGCAACAGAACTAAGAGGTAAACAGGGAGGAGAGGAGGCAGTGTGGGTCACCCTGGAGACTGGAAATGGCTCTACAATCCGCACAGGGATTGTATACAGACCCCCATCTCTGGGAGAGGAAATGGACAAGAAAATGATAGAAGGAATCCTTACAATGGCAGAAAAAGGAGATATATTGTTGATGAGGGACCTGAATATGTCAGATGTTAACTCGAGCACCTTTGTTGCAGCCACATCCAAGAGTAGGGCCATTCTCGATGCCCTACAGGGGGCATGTCTCAGACAGCTAGTTTTGGAACCCACTCAGGAGGGAGCAATCTTAGACCCGGTACTGTCAAAGGGGGACGGAGAGAGGATCTCTGATCTTGAAGTGGGTAGCCATCTGGGAACAAGCGACCACCAAACAGTGTGGTTCACGATAAACTTAGCTGTAGCGCCAAGCCACACAAAAGTGAAGGTACTGGACTTCAGGAGGGCTGATTTTGTCAAAATGGAAGAGTGCCTCAAAAAAGCACTAGCAAATAGGCAAGAAGGTGGGGTGGAGCAACAATGGGGAAACATCAAAACCGCCATTACAGAGGTAACAGGCCTTTGTGTGAAGCAGATAAACAAATCAAAATGAAAGAAAAAACTACTATGGTTCTCAAAAGAAGTGGCAGGGAAGGTAAAGGAGAAAAATATAGCATTCAGGAAGTATAAGGAAACACAGAAGGAGCAGGGCAGGAAACTGTACCAGTTAAAGCAGAAGGAAGTGGGGAAGGCAGACAGAACAGTAAAGGCCCACACTGTGGAAAAGATAGCCAACTCAGTTAAGAAGGGGGATAAAACCTTTTATAGGTACATTAGGGAGCAAAGAAAGACTAAGGCAGGGATACTGACACTGAGTAAAGAGGAAGGTGGTTGGGCAGAGATTGACAGTGAAAGAGCAGGGATACTGAACACATACTTCTGCTCAGTATTCACAATGGAAAAGCAGGGGGAGATAACTAGTCCAGTCAATAGAAGCACTCTGGATGGGGGGGGGGGATACATAGATACATAGATAGATGCATAGATAGTGCAGCAGATAAGGGCCTATGGCCCACCTAGTCTGCCTATTTGAGTTTGTAACTTCAGTTTATGTTTTCCTAGAACTCTGTTGCCCTATACCCCTGACCTCCAGAATTCCTTTATGTCTATCCCATGCATTCTTAAATCACGTGATTGTTTCAGCCCCCACCACTTCCTCAGGCAGGGTGTTTCACTTGTCCTCCACCAATTCTGTGAAGAAATTCTTCCTCACATTTCCTCTGAATCGTCCTCCCTCCAACTTCATCCCATGCCTGCTAGTCCTGGAGCATCTTTTTCGCTTAAAAATAATATATTCTTGCACCCTGTTCCTTCCTGTAAGATACTTGTATGTCTCTATCATGTCCCCCTCTCCCTCCTCTCCTCCAGGGAGTACATATTCAATTTCTTCAACCTATCCTCATAGGACTTGTGATGCAATCCATGTACCATCTTTGTTGCCCTCCTCTGAACCTTTTCTACCCTGTCTATGTCCTTATGTAGGTAAGGTCTCCAGAACTGTACACTGTACTCCAAGTGGGGCCTCACTAGTGTCTTGTATAGTGGAATCATGGCCTGCCTTTTCCTGCTGGTGATGCCCCTGCCTATGCATCTCAGCATCCTATTTGCTTTACCTGCTGCCTTGTCAAACCTCCCTACCTTGAGGTCATTAGAAATGATGACCCCAAGATCCCTTTCCTGCTTGGTGCACGCTAAATCCTCACCCCCAAATGATATATTGTGCCAGGGTTTTTGTGCCCTATATGCATTATCTTGCACTTCTTTGCACTGAATTTCAACTGCCAAACCCCTGACCATTCTTCAAGTTTTTGCAGGTCCCTTCTCATTCTGTCTACACCCTCTGGTGTGTCTACTGTGTTACAGAGCTTTGTGTCATCAGAGAACAGTGAAATTCTGCCTTCTAGGTCCTGCGCAATGTCACTGATGAAGATGTTGAATAGCACCGGTCCCAGCACCGATCCCTGTGGTACCCCACTTGTCACTTTTCCCTCTGTGGAGTGACAGCCATTTACCACCACCCTCTGTGTCCTGCCGCCCAGTCAGTTACCTACCCACCACACTACCATCCTCCCCACACCCATATTCCCTAGTTTGTGTAATAGTCTTCTGTGTGGACCAGTGTCAAAGGCCTTGCTGAAGTCCAGATAGGCCATGTCCACTGCCCGCCCCTGATCCACCTCCCTAGTCACCCAGTCAAAAAATTCAATAAGGTTAGTCTGACATGACCTCCCCCTGGTGAAACCATGCTGCCTTGGATCCTGCAGTCCATTGACAACGAGATGTTCCACCAATCTCTCCTTCAATAGTGCTTCCATGATCTTCCTAACTACCGAGGTGAGGCTGACTGGTCTGTAGTTCCCCACTTCCTCTTTCTTCCCACTTTTGTAAAAGGGGACTACATCTGCTGTCCTTCTGTCTTTGGGTACCTCCCCTGTTTCCAGTGATCAGCTAAACAGGATAGCCAGAGGTTCAGCCACCACCTCTCTGAGTTCTTTAAGGACCCTGGGGTGCACCCCATCTGGCCCCATTGTTTTATCAACTCTCATTACTTCCAGATCCTTCAGGACCATTTCTCGTGTAAAGGGACTTGTGTCCATTTCTGCACCATTCTCACCCCTTGTACTCCCCTCAGACCCATTACCCTCCTCTTCTTCAGTAGCGACTGAGCAGAAATACCTGTTCAGTATGTCAGCTTTACTGTTGTCATCCTCCACGTGGCCCCCATTATCCTTCCACTTCAGTCTCACTATCCCTCCCTTTGCCTTTCTTTTTTCACTTATGTACCTGTAAAAGGTTTTGTTCCCTCTACCCACTGATTTTGCAATGTGCTCTTCTGTCTGAGCTTTGGCTTCCCTTACTGACCTCCCTGCCTCCCCTTGCTTTTTCTGGTACTGCTCCATATCCATTTCTGCCTGTGTCTTTTTGTCGTGCCTAAATGCAATCTTTTTGGCTTTCACTTTCTTTGCTACCTCTTTGGAAAACCATTATGGCCTTCTCTTCCTTTTCCTCTTGCTGACCTGCTTAATGCATAATTCTGTTGCTCTTGTAATCCCCGTTTTAAATACTGCCCACTATTCCTCAACCCCTGATTCCTGCCCCATTCCCCTATATGCCTCTTTCAAGTATCTCCCTATTTTCCCAATGTCTGCCCCCCTAAAATCCAGGATACGTGTTTTTGTGTAGTTTGGTTCTGCTCCTTCTGTGATTTCAAACCACAATGACTGGTGGTCACTGTCCCCCAGGTGCTCCCCCACTGTTACCCCCATCACACTGTCCCTGTTTGTGAGCACAAGGTCCAGTATTGCCTTCTGCCGAGTTGGTTCCATGACCAGTTGCTTGAGGAAGGCACCCTGAAGGGAGTCCAGGATAAATCTGCTCCTAGTTGATGCTGCTGCTGGGATGCTCCAGTCCACATCAGGAATATTGAAGTCTCCAACCAGTACCACCTCACCCTTGTCTGCCATCCTTTGGATGGCTAGCATCAGCTCCCTATCTGTTTATTCCTCCTGGACTGGTGGTCTATAGACCACACCTGTGCGGATGGCTGGCCCCATTTTCCTTTCCAGCTTAACCCACAGTATCTCTCCCCCATTCTGTTTCTCCTGGATCTCTGTGGCCCTTATGTCATTTTTCACATACAGTGCCACTCCTCCTCCCTTCCTACCTGCCCGGTCTCTTCTGAATATGTTGTAGCCAGGAATGGCCATCTCCCAGTCATGGTTATCATTACACCAGGTTTCAGTGATGGCCACTATGTCCAGGTCTGACTGCACCATGACAGCCTCCAGATCTTTCATCGTGTTGTTAAGGCTCCTGGCATTGGCACACATGGCTTTCCATGATTTGACCTCCCTAGACTGTTTAGCTGTTCTACTCCAGACCCTTCCCTAGTTGTCCTTTATCCCCGGTTCTCCTTGCTGTCTGCCCTTCTGCTGATGTTTGCCCCTTTTCTGCCTATCCACCTCTTGGGCGCTAATCTCCATCTTTTGCACACTGCTTTGTTGAGATATCCACTCCTCCAGTTCACTGGTTCCACTGCTAGCTGTGGGGAATGAGCAAGTAGGTACCCTCCTTGCTGAACTGCCACCCCCCTTGGCTAGTTTAAATGCTTGTCAATGTAGCATTTAAACTTATCATTGAGTGCTTGGATTCGCCTCTAGGATGGATGCAGGCCGTCAGGCTTGAACAAACCTCCATCCCTTCAGGTGGGTCCCCAGTCACCAATGAATCCAAATGCTTCCTCACAGCATCAGTTCTTCAACCATGAGTTAAAGTTCCTGGTGCATGCACACCTATGCTCTCCCATGCTTGTCGCAGGTAGTACTTCTACGAAGGTGAAAGAAGTAGCTACTTGCTTGAGACCCCTCCCCAATTTCCTAAACTCTTCCTGAACTTCCTTTGGCTCCCCATTTGCCAGGTCATTAGTACCTAGGTGGATAATGACATCCAGCTCACCTTCCCATCTTGTCTTCCCAGTGATCCCCAGGATCTTCCTTCCATCCCTCCATGCCGTGGCACGTGGTAGGCACCTCACCTCCCGGTCCTCCCCCTCCCCCTCCTGTGTTCCTAGCTGGATCCCTTTTATGATGGAGTCCCCCACCAGGATTCACTTCCTCCTCCTCTGGGGTCCACTGATCTCCCTGCTGAGGTCACCTCCTTGGGTAACCTCCACATCCTTTCCTTCCACTTCTCTGGGTACCTCTATTTGGTTGCCCCCATTTGCCAGTGTGGCATATGAGTTCTTGAGTGGAATAGGATCTGGGATGTGCATCTGCCTGACTACCTTAACCCTCCCTGAGCCCACTGTCATCCAAGTGCTCTTCGTTCTTGGTATCCTTTGAGGCAGCGGCATTGGACTGGGTGGTCTCTGGATAGGGGTGATAGTATTCCTGACCCAGTTTACTTCTGCTCTAAGTCTGGCTACCTCATCCCACAGTCCAGAGAGATGCATGCAGCTAGGGCAGCACCTCAGTGTCCAGAAGGTCTGCCTGAATATGGCTGCCCTGCAGCTACTGCATTGAACCACTGACCACATTATACTGCTATTCCACTACTTGTCTGTTACCGAAGTTCTCCTAGTTCCCTTTTTATTAATTTACTGTCCTAAAAATCCTGCCACTGATCCTCAGATACTTTTCTTTAAAAAAAATAAAATAAATAAATGATATTAGTCATTTCACAGAAGAAAGGGTTCTGAAAGAACTCTTAAAACTGAAGGTGGATAAAGCAATGGGGCCTGATAAGAGTCACCCCAGAATTCTAAAAGAACTAAGGGAATAACTAGTAACACCACTGACTACCCTTTTTAATAAATCATGGGAGGATAGTGTGCTACCTGATGACTGAAGGAGGGCAGATGTGATTCCTCTTCACAAAAGTGGGAGCAAGACAGAGGCAGGAAACTACAGACCTGTCAGTTTGACCTCAGTGGTAGGGAAAATGATGGAACCACTTCTGAAGGAAAGAATTGTGAGCACCTAGAGGCCAGTTGGGCACAGGACCCAAGGCAGCATGGATTTACAGCGGGAAGGTCATGTCAGATGAATCTAATGGATTTCTTTGACTGGGTGACCAAAGTAGTAGACCAGGGAGGGGCTGTGGACATGGCCTACCTAGACTTTCAGTGAAGGCATTTGACAGTCCCGCACAAAGATTAATAAATAAAATAAACAGCCTGGGAGGTCCCAGGGTGGTAGCCTGGGTTAAACACTGGCTGGACAACAGGACACATCGGGTAATAGTAAATGGAGTCCACAGTGAAGAAAGGAGGGTTACTAGTGGGGTTCCGCAGGGTTCAGTTCTGGGGTCAGTCCTTTTTAATGTCTTTATAAGTGACATTGCAGAGGGACTGGAAGGGAAAGTATGTCTCTTTGCAGATGACACAAAGATCTGCAACAGGGTTGATACACAAGGTAGGGTGGAAAGGATGAAAAGGGACTTGGCAAAGTTGGAGGAATGGTCAATTGTATGGCAGCTTAGATTCACTACAAAGAAGTGCAAAGTAATGCACCTGGGAAACAAAAACCCAGGGGAAGAGTACACAACGGGGGGTGAGATACTGACAACAACAAAAATGGAAAGGGACCTGGGGGTAGTCATATCAGATGACCTAAAGGTGGGCCAGCAATGTGAGAAGACAGTATGGAGGGCTGGCGGGATACTGGGTTGCATAGAGCGAGAGACATCACCAGTAGAAAATAGGAAGTTGGCCATCTGTACAGACAGTTGGTAAGACCACATCTGGAGTGCTGTGTACAGTTCTGGAGACCCCATCTCCTCAAAGACATAGACAGGGTGGAGGCTGTCCAGAGGAGGGCAACCAAAATGGTGCAAGGTCTGCACCAGAAGACATATGAAGAAAGACTAAAGGAGCTAAAGATGTATAGCCTTGAGGAAAGGAGGGAGAGAGGGGATATGATACAAACTTTCAAATACCTCAAGGGAATCAACAAAGTCCGAGAGGGTAGCATCTTTCAGGAAAAGAGATGTGCAAGAACAAGTGAGCACAATTTGCCCACTCCGCCCACTCCGCTCCTCTGGCAAGGGATTGCTAGAGATTCCCAGGGTTTGTTTCAAATCATCTGGGGCAAGTGCCTTTTCTTTTATGGCCCCAACCCTGTGGAATTCTCTACCTCGTCAGATTAGAGAGTGCCTATCCATGGAATCATTTAAGAGATCCCTGAAAAATAATCTGTTTTCACTGGCATTTGGTTAGTTTATTTTATGGTTATTTCATTGTTTTATGTTTTTATTTATTATTGCTGATGTTTTATCTCTTGTTTTGTATCAGTGCTTTGATTTATTGAAAAGCGCTTTATAAATAAATTTTGATTTGATTTGATTTGACAATTTGAAGATAGAGGGGGGACGGCTCAGAGGTAATGTGAGGAAGTATTTCTTCACAGAGAGGGTTGTGGATGCATGGGACAGCCTTCCTGAGGAGATTGTAGAGTCAAAAACAGTAGGGAATTCAAGAATGCATGGGACAGACATAAAGCAATTCTAGTGGGGTGTAGGAGGAAGTAAGCTGTTGGTTAGCTAGAATTTACAGCTTATCCGTTAGGTAGGGAAATGGGCAGACTAGGTGGGCCAAGCAGTCCTTCTCTGCCGTCAAATTCTGTTTCTATGTTACACAGTCACACACTCTAGGTACCCAGGTAGGAAGATAGTAGGCTAGACAGGAACATTGCCCGGGGTAGGCCATCTCACAGCTGGTTGGGGCCCTGTGATGGAAGAAAGCAACATGCATAACACACACTATTTGTAATCCAGAGCAGGAGGGCTCAGTTCATGACAGAAAGCACAACAAAACAATCAGATGACAACACTTTAGATTTAGCTGTTTTTGCAGGGAGCTACCCTAATGTTTACTCATGATACCCAATACAGGACACAGGCAGGAAGAAATTGAGACAGCAGGTTGTTAAACTGGAGTACCAAGAGAAGCAGAGCCCACACGAATCACCGAGGCATTGTTCCTGCTCAAAGCATGAGCAGATGGATGATCCTCAGGCAGGTCTCTCATCAATGGCTTTCTCTGTGCAGCGGGTAGTCTGACTTGGCCAGTGTGGCAAAGCCCAGGCCCAATGGAGATGAATATGCATTCAGTCCATGGGAGCTGGATGCAGCCTCCAGCAAGCAGAACACAGTTCAGCACACAGTGGGGAACCAAATCATGACCCACTAACAGCACACAGCACATTTACATGTAAGAAATTCTACTGCACCAGGCAGATTGCTATCCAGTCGCAATTACAGAGTCTCTGCACTAACCGGGGGTTTAAAGGTGGCTGGAAATCCTGACAAGCTGATCGCATTAAGCAAATCTTCAGTCTTCTTCAGGTTAAAGCCTGGTCACAGTTATGTGGCTTAAATTGTCCTCACAATTCGGATTCAGTCTGAATAAACTTCAATTTTCCTCTCAGGGACAGCAGGCAGACAGGCAGGCAGGCCAAAACTCAGCCCTTTCACAGTTCTCCCACGCAAATCTATGCAGGATTACTGCTCAACTATCTCGAGCTGTTACTCCTTCACTTTTCCAACTCAGATCTGACTGAAACTGCAAGCAGTCTTGGACTTTCCCCAGGATCCAAAGGGTTTGGTTGGCTGATCTATCTGTCAGTCACAACAAGGGCTTCCCTTCCAGGTTCATTTAGGTGCCAAAAGCCAAAAACTACAATTCCTGCAGAATTTTGCTGCCACAAAGCCCCTGGGGACAGGCTTCATTTTAGACTCCCCAAAGGTACTGATTGGCCCATTTGAGCAGTCCAGGATCAAGATGGTGGAGATAAACAGAAATGTCCATGCTGCAAAGATGGCAGGTTAGACAAACTGCTAAATTATTACTATTCTAATAAATGATCAGCAAACAAGTACATCTTCTAACCAGAGCTCCCTCCACTCTAATAGCGATGGCAGAAATGGAGCGATTATCTGGCAGCCCAGGTGGGACTTGAGCATAGAAACACTCAGCCCCCCTGTCAGATTAATTATAATTGCAATCTAGGCAGCTCTTAAAGAGGCAGTACAAAGAGGCAATACAGGCACTTTCTGGCAATACATTTAAACTGCTAAAATGCAGGACACCAGGCTGGCAGTGAGCATTTAGGCAAGCTCAAGGAAGACTTTTTGGGAACCCCCATTTGTAGGGGGGGGTTACACTTTGCACTTCTTTGCACTGGATTTAAGCTGCCATACTTCTGACCATTCTTCCAACATTGCCAAGTCCCTTCTCATCCTATCCACCCCACCTTGTGTATCAACCCTGTTGCAGATCTTTGTGTCATCTGCAAAGAGGCATACTTTTCCTTCCAGACCTACTGCAATGTCTCCTATAAAGCCATTAAAGAGGACTGGTCACAGTTCTGAACCCTGCAGTACTCCACTAGTAACCCCCCTTGCTTCAGAGTGAGTTCCACTTACCATTACCCTCTGCGTTTTGCTGTTGAGCCAATTTGTTATCCCGGCTACCACCCGGGGACCCACTCCCAGGCTGGCAAACTTGCTTATTAATCTTTTGTGTGGGACTGTGTCAAATGCCTTGCTAAAGTCTAGGTTGGCCATATCCACAGCCCCTTCCTTGTCTACTACTTTGGTCACCCATAGGTTCGCTTGTTCATAGGGGAATACGAGATTGACGGGCTAGCCCATTTTGACCTCGCCACCCTTACCGTGGGTGGAAATAATATTTAGATTCTACCGTAAATGTCCAATTTTTGTTTAAATTGTTGTAAGTTTGTGCTTTGCACTACCTCTTGTGGTAAGGAATTCCAAATTGGAACTACCCTCTGTGTGTAAAAGCAGTTTCTCTTAACAATCTTGTTTATATTTGTCCTTAGCTTCATATTATGAGATCGAGTAATGCATACTGAAGGGTGCCAGTCAATACATATAGTTTCAAAAAGGACCTTATCTCTTGTGGCTTTATAAATTAGACATAAGTCTCCTCTCAAAGAGCGATATTCAAGAGAGAGAAAAGGTTCAATTTTTTTTATCTATCTTTGTATGGAAGTGAGTTTATATTAGTAATATGTTTTGTAAATCTCTATACTTTTTCTACGGACTGTTTGTTCTGCATTAGTGTTGGAGCACAGAAGGAAATACAGTCATCAAAATTTGATCTCACTATGCTGCTATATAATGGTATTAATACCTTTGGCTCTCAACTCTTAACATTTTTTAAGATATAGATTATTAACAATGGCATTTTTTAACTGTTTTATTTGTGTGTTCCGAGAATTTCAAATTATTTGTGATATATACACCCAGGTCTTTTTCAGAGCTTGCCTTACTTAGTAGTGTGTTATATATAACATAATCAATCATTTTATTATTTACCCAGTCAAAGAAATCTATTTGATTCATCTGACATGACCTTCCTGCTGTGAATCCATGCTGCCTTGGATCCTGTGCCCTGCTGGCCTCAAGGTATTCAACAATTCTTTCTTTCAGAAGTGATTCCATCATTTTCTGTACCACTGAGGTTAAACTAATAGGTCTGAAGTTTCCAGCCTCCGTCTTGCTCCCACTTTTGTGAAGGGCAATCACATTCACCCTCCTCCAGTCCCCAGGAATCACCCCATCCTCCCATGATTTGTTAAAAAGGGTGGTGTTACTAGGTCTCCCCTTAGTCCTTTTAAAATTCTGGGGTGAATCCCATCAGACCCCATTGTTTTGTCCACCTTGAGTTTTAGAAGTTCTTTCAGGACCCTTTTTTCTGGAAATGGACTGGTGTCGACCACCCTTCCCAAAATGCTTCTGTTGTTTGGCTTAGGTAACTCCTCTTCTTCTTTTGTGAATACTGAGCAAAAGCATTAATTCGGTTTCTCTGCCTTTTCACTGTCACCCTCTTCTCACCTCCCCTTCCTCTTATTAAGCTTCACTATCCCTTCCTTGACCTTTTTTTGCTCCCTAATGTACCTACTGTACAAAAGGTTTTATCCCCTTTCTTAACTCAGTTTGCTATCTTGTCCTCGGTTTGTGCCTTTACTATTCTGACTGCCTTCCTCGCTTCCTTCTGCTTTAACTGATACAGTTCCCTGTCCTGCTCCTTCTGTGACTCCTTATACTTCCTGTTGCTGTTGTTTTCTCCCTAACCTTCCCCACCACCTCTTTTGAGAACCATAGTGTTTTTTTACTCCGATTTGTTTTCTTTATATGTTTCACACAAAGGCTTGTTGCCTTTATGATGGCAGGTTTGATTTTCTCCATTGTTTTTCCACCCCTCCTTTCTGAACATTTGCTAGTGTATTCCTCTGGTATTCACCCATTTTGCCAAAGTCAGCCCTTCTAAAGTCCAATATCTTCATTTTTGTATGGTTTGTTTCCACGGTTGTGTTTATCGTGAACCACACCATTTGGTGGTCGCTTGTTCCCAGATAGTTACCCACTTCTACATCTGCGATCCTCTCTCCATTTGAGAGTACCAGGTCTAAGACTGCACCCTTCTGAGTGGGTTCCAACACTAGCTGTGTAAGGCATGCCCCCATAGAGCATCAAGAATGACCCTGCTCTTGGAAGTGGCTGCAGTAAATGTGTTCCAGTTAACATCTGGCATATTCAGGTTCCCCATCAACAATATCTCCCCTTTTTCAGCCATTCTGAGAATGCTTTTCATAATTTCCATGTCCATTTCCTCCCCTGAGATTGGGGTCTGTATACCACCCCTGTGCTGATTGTAGTGCTAGTCCCTGTCTGCAAGGTAATTCACAGTCCCTCCTGTCCTCCTCATTTATCCTTTATTTCTGTAGCTTTTATTCCTTTCCCTTACGTAGAGAGCTACTCCTTCTCCTTTTTTACCTTCCCTGTCTGGTCTATAGATTGTGTACCCTGGGATACTGTCATCCCAGTCATGGTTCTCCATGTACCATGTTTCTGTGACTGCGATGATATCTAGGTGTCTCTCTTCCATCACAGCCACTAGCTCAGGAAGCTTGTTACCCAGACTATGGGCACAGGTACTCATTGCCCTTGATTTAATGTTGGTATTACCCTTTTTTGGCCCATCTCTGACCTTTTTGCCTTGGTCTTTTTTTCCATTTACCCCTGCCCTGCCCTCTGTTAAACTCTGTACCTCTGTGATTATCTTACTAACTACCATGTTTTGTGGGGGGAGGCTTGGCATTTCCTGATTCCTATCAGAACCTCCACCCTTGGCTAGTTTAAAATCTTACCAATGAAGCATTTAAACCTATCACCTAGGAAGTTGGTTCCCTTCCTGGACAGATGCAGACCATCGCACCAGTATAGACCCACATCTCTCCAGATGGATCCCCAGTCCCCAATGAATCCAAAACCCTGTGCTCTGCACTAGTCTTTCAACCCTTCATTGAACTGCATGATGCAGAGTACCCTAGCCTCATCCATGTCATGGACAGGCAGCACCTTCGAGAAGGTTACTGTGTGTGTTACCTGTCTCCCCAACTCGACAAACTTTTCTTGCACTGCACTGATCCCATGCCCAGCTAGGTTGTTTGTCCCAAGGTGGACAATGATGTTTAGTTCCCTGTCCTGTGATGCTGCTCCTGCAGTCCTGAGGATTCTTTTCCTGTCCCTCCAAGCCATGGCACCAGGCAAGCGCCTTACCTCCTTCTCCCCTCCCTTTCCCAGTTCTACCCCCCTAACAACTAAGTCCCCCACCTGGAGCTGTTTTTTTCCCCTGTGGTGTCCCTTGCCACCCTCCTGTAGGTCTCCCTTATGGAGGTTCCCAACATCCTCATTGGTCTCCACTGCAGGTGCCATCATAGAGGTATCTTGCTATGCCAGAATGGCATACGAGTTGTGGAGAGGTACCACAGGATGCAGTACTGGGTCTGGTCCTTTCTAATGTCTTTAAAAGTGACATTGCAGAGGGACTGGTAGGGAAAGTATGTCTCTTTGCAGATGACACAAAAATCTGCAACATGGTTGATGCAAGGTGGGGTGGAAAGGATGAAAAGGGACTTGGCAAGGTTGGAGGAATGGTCACATGTATGGCAGCTTAGATTCAACACAAAGAAGTGCAAAGTAATGCACCTGGGAAACAAAAACCCAGGGGAAGAGTACACAATGGGGGTGAGACACTGGCAACAACAGAAAAAGGAAAGGGACCTGGAGGTAGTCATATCAGATCACCCAAAGGCGGGTCAGCAATGTGAGACGGCAGTAAGGAGGGCTGGGGGGATACTGGGATGCATAGGAAGAGGCATCACCAGTAGAAAATAGGAAGTCGTTGGCCATCTTTACAGACAATTGGTAAGACCACATCTGGAGTACTGTGTACAGTTCTGGAGACCCCATCTCCTCGAAGACATAGACAGGGTGGAGGCTGTCCAGAGGAGGGCAACCAAAATGATGCAGGGTCTGCGTCAGAGGACATATGAAATAAGACTAAAGGAACTAAAGGTGTATAGCCATGAGGAAAGGAGGAAGAGGTGGGACATGATATAAACTTTCAAATACCTCAAGGGAATCAACAAAGTCCAAGAGGGTAGCATCTTTCAGAAAAAGAGATGTGCAAAAACAAGGGGACACAATTTGAAGATAGAGGGGGATGGCTCAGAGGTGATGTGAGGAAGTATTTATTCACAGAGAGGGTTGTAGATGTATGGAATGGCCTTCCTGAGGAGGTTATAGAGTCAAAAACGGTTGGGCAATTCAAGAATGCATGGGACAGACATAAGGAAATTCTTGAGGGGGGTAGGAGGAAGTAGGCTGTTGGTTAACTAGGATCTGCAGCTTATCCGTTAGGTAGGGAAATGGGCAGACTAGGTGAGCCAAGCAGTCCTTATCTGCCATCAAATTCTATGTTTCTGTGTACAGCTGGAGGGATGTGCCTCTGTTCCACTACCCTCCACCCTCCCAGAGCCTACTGTGGTCCAACCGCTCCTCATTCTTGGCAACCTCTGAGGCAACGGTGGTGGCATTGGTGCTGTTTGGGTGGGGAAGGCTTCCCTACTCCTTGCCAGTTCAGCCTTGAGATTGACAACTTCCTCCCTCAGAGCTGATAGTTGCCTGCAAATAGGGCAACAACACAGTTTCCAGAATGTCTTCCAGAAAACTGACACCACACAGCCAGCTCATTGCGTCACTCCTCACATGTCCCTCTCCCTTCCTGCTTATATTATGATATGTGTGTATGTGTGTGTATATATATATATATATATATATATATATATATAAAAACTCAGTTTAATGCATCAGTTAGGTTTGTTCCACAGAGACAAAAAGTAAGGAAATTCGATGTTAAGGTTGAAACCCTCTGGACATTCTCCACTGCTTTCAGCCGACATCAGGGCACACATTGGGGTTGGCTGGCTCCAACCTCACCCCATCTACATGCATAAAGAAGCAGAGGTATAGGAGAATGGATTGAGAGTTATGACTGATGACCACAATGTGCACCCCGATGCCGGCTGGGGGGACGGGCTGGAGGTGTTCGGGGGGGTTCTACCCTAACACTGAATTTCCTTACTTTTGTCACCGTGGAACAATCCTAACTGATGCATTAAACTGAGTTTTTTGCCTCTAATTTCCCTCCTTTTTGAGAATGATGATGAGAAATACTGAATGTAATGCGGCAGCGGGAGTGCGCGGCCCTTCGGGCCCCATGCTCCAGCCATATGATGTCTTGTGACATAGTAACAGGAACAGCAATGCAAACACAAGGTGGAAATGCAAATGGTAACAGTAATGAAAATGCAAGGGCAAATGACAACACAAAGGGTAACACACACAGTGGCACACATGTGAACAATAACAGTAACAGGTACATAAATGCAAGGGGAAACAGTAACTGTAACAGTAACAGAAGCGCATACCCTCTTTTTGCTGGAGAACTGCATAGAGAAACACCGTGTGTACAAAGAATGTATGCATTGTAATGGCAATGGAAGCTTAAAACGAGCATTGGAAGTACTTAATTGCAAATATCTCAGCAACCGTACGATGTGGAAAAAAACATTTAATTTCACAGAAATCATTATTTTCCTGGCTACCGTTTTGTATTGCATAGCCCAATGACTATGCAACTCATGACGAAAAATCTGTGTCTCGCACCGTTTTCGAGATACGAGCCCTGAAAGGTGTGGCAATCACCACCATGTTAGTCTATGGGAAAAAGCATCAACTTCAGAGTCCCGTAACTTTGGAGCCATACAATATTTTTTCACCAAACCACCAAAAGGCATATCTGTGACATGTTGGTTGCCCTCCTTCCAAATTTCAGGCCAAAAGACCTAAGCATTGCTTTGCAGCAAGGTGGCAAAGAACTCCTGTTATTTTGGCCATGGCATTGCAAAGTACTTTCATGATTTGTGAAAGCTTTCACACAGATTTGCAAAAGTGTCGAGCATGAAAGTACTTTGCAAAAGTACTTTTTCCAGAACTTTGAAAAACATTGCTGGGGTTTCTTAACCCCAAAATAAAGACATGGCTAGCATACTCAGGCTCCGGCTAGGTGAACACAAAAATAATTGTGTCCCTAGATGGTCCCAAATTTAAATGCCAAGCATTTTTCTGATCACCAACTGAAAACAAAATAGTGGATTTGCGAAAGTACTAGGCCCATTTGCGAAAGTAAAAAGTGCATTTGCGAAAGTGTCGAACTTTTTGCTAACGTTTCCCATTGACTTATAATGGGAACTTGTTTTTGAATAACTTTTGAACTGTTTAATATTTTTTCACAAAATCTTCAAAAGGCACATTGGGGACCCTGGTTGCATGTCCCCTGAAGTTTTTGGACCGGTCACGAAAACCATGCAATCTGTAGGCGAGAGCAAAGAAATGGCAAAAAAGCGTAATTGTGCAATTTGTTGTCGCTTAATAACTTCGCAGCCGTATATCCGACCAGTACGAAACTTAGAAGATCCCAAGATCTACTGTACCATGCCCAATCGTCCATACAGATTTCAGGCAAATCTGTTGAATGGTGGCAAAGTTATTAAGGTGCAAAATTTGACCCGTTAACCTTAAAAGTGCTACTCAACCCTAACTATGGTAGCACTACCATGCTACCATAATATACACATATATATGTAACCGATCTCCTGCCCAGTACACCACCCCACCAACTGGTGTACAGCCACTTCTGTTGGGGTATCCATTTATTTTTAACAGTAATTCGTAAATGTGGCCACTAGAGGATGCTAATCCCAGCAGTGCCTCCAAGATGTAACCCCTAGGTGGCGCTATCCCAAGGGCTACTACCCCTGCCTGTTTGACTATGGACAGGTTGAGGGGCCTAGGTCCTATGGTGGGTGCCTCCACCCAGAGGTCAGGGTTTGTAGTGGTTAGACTAGCTTGGTCACAGCCTTCTGGGACACTGAGGCCCCCTTTTATTCCCTCTATTGGCTAACACAGTACACCAGAGTTACAGCCCCAATACCCCACATATACACACTGTTCACTCATATAGATAACCACTTACCCTCGAGACTGATTCTGCAGCACGTCTCTGAGGAACCCCTGTAAAATCAGATGAACAACATACACAGCAAACACAATACTGTTTCCATAAGTACCAACACCACAGACAGTATACAGTATAACAACAACAAATCTGATTTATTTAGGGGCAGTAACATGAGAGGGGGAAATCAGGTTAATTGGTGGCATTAAATCACAGTACTGTGCACACATACAGGGGCTGAAAAGTCACACTCTGGGTACCCAGGGTTGGGGGAGCTAGCCAGGTCCATTGTCCGGGGTTGGCCGGCAGGTGCAGATGGATAGGGTACTGCAGAAGAAAATATGTGCACAACACCCAATTGTAATCTGGAGCCGGATGGCTCAGTCCACGAAGCAGTGAAAAAACAAGAATTAGATGACACACTTGTGATTGAAAACAGGCTGCAGGAGAATACCCTGACTTGTATTCACAATACCCAAGCTGAAAAAACGGATGATCGATGTTCTGCTAGATTGCCAGAACAACAAGGCATAGAGACAAAGTCCTTGTGACTGGACTCCACTGCAGTTGATAGAAAACGGATTTAGTTAGAGACAAGCTGGGGTTTGCTTCCAGCTTCAACACACAGTACACAGCACTTGGGACTGGAAATAGCGATTCCCCACAAGCACTACGTACATTCATATGTACAGTAAAAGGAAAGTACTATACCAGGCAGACTGCTCCTCGATCCCAATCACAATTACTGCAAAATACCTGGGAGCACACACAGCAGCTTCAGTTCCTGACAGACCGAGCACGATTCAGCAATTTCTCCAGTCTTCTACAGGGGTGAGCCTGGTTTCCACACTTCTAGTGCTTTCTCCTCACAACTCGGATTCGGTCCAAACTGGCACTCACAAAGGCTGTAGACCGGAATTCATGGCCTTCCCGTGCAAAACTATACACTGCAGAAGCACAGAGCTCCTTCTCTCTTCACAGTCACAACTGATCTAATCTTTCCAGTCACAGAGCAGGGCATTTCCTTCAGCTCCACACCATTCTGTTGGCTGGCTCGGCTGTCACTCACAATAAGACCTCCTTTGTTGGTGGAAAAAGGCACCAAGGTTAAAACTGCATTTCCTCAGAGTCACTGCCTATACAATCCCCTTGCGGCTGGCTCAAAATTGAGAGTCAAAGTTCTGATTCGTCCACAGGCTCCATTTTAGGGTCTCCCTATCATCCTGATTGGTCCTAGTCAGCTATTCAGGACCAAAATGAAAGAGTTACACTGAAACAGTTTGTGCTGAAAAGAAGACAGGTTAGGCAAACTACATTTTCTCTGTCACTCTAAATGATTTCTGGCAAACAGTTACAGTATATCTTTCAACAAGGCTCCCTCTGCACATGTAGCAATGGCAGAAATGCAATGAATTGACAGCATCCCGGGCAGGATTAAAGCATTAACTACACAGTCCCCCCATACAAACTAATTAAGTCTACAAGCAGACAGCTCTTAAAGAGACATTATGTGGAGGCTCAAACAGCACTCACTTGGAACCACATTTAAAAAGCTCAGACGCCGAACACTGCCCAGACTTGGAGCATTCAGGCAAGCTCCTGGAAGACTTTTGGGAACCCCCATTTGTAGGGAGGTTACATATGTATATAATGTTTTTTTCTGGTATGTGTGCGTACCCTTTATGCACTGTGCTGGGATATTAAGGATATGACAGAGTTGTGCCCATGCCGTCTTGAGGAAGTGATATCAGAGCCTCGGGTATAAAGGAAATTATATGTCTGGGGTGGATGGGGTGAGGGGAAAGGTGGGTGGGTGACTCCCAGTCACCAGTGACCTTCAGAAACAATCAACTACACCACTGCCCCACCACCCTGGTGAGTGCTGCCCTTCCTTTCAGTAATTTAGCCAACAATACAATTTTACTTACCACTCCACCTACACAAACCACTCCACTGAACCCAGGAAAAAAATTAAATCTGACCTCAGCTAACAGTACAGTTCTAAAAGTTGCAGACAATTCCTTACAAATGCTAGGTCTCTACTCCAGTGATCAAGCACATTGAAAAGCAAACACAGTAATAGTTCACTCTCTCTGGTTATAAAATTAACACTCTTGAAATTGAATCCTGCACGCCCCTTCTTAATTCAAATAAGCAAACATGAAAGTATCAGTAAAAATGTGTTTCAGACCTTCTTCACAGGTTCAGTCAATATTATGCCTTTCCAGGCTCCCAGTTCTGAAAAATGAGTACGACTGTGTTCTCTGCAGTGTAGCAATGTTTAGCAGCCTCCGCCAAAAAGACAGAGCCTGTCAGATGAGGTCTCACTAATGATTTGTACAGAGACATCACCTCCTTCATCCTTCTGCTGGTGCTACAACTCCCAATGCACCCCAGTACCATACTGGCTCTCCCCACATCCTTAACACATTGCTTGGACACATACAGGTCATCTGATATGAGAAACCCCAGATCCCTTTCCTGTTTGGTTGCCATCAGTATTCCCCCCCATTATGTAAATGAGCACACACCATAGACTGCATGTGTCAGTATGGAATACCACACCCTGTCAGGCATCCCCTTTCGGGCTCACCATGGTTGCGTGCGGGAAATTTTCTGGTACAGAGGGGACACGTTTCACACAGGGGACTGGTGTGTTGTGGTGGCTCAAGCACCACAGTGCTCATTAAGTGGCTGCACCCCTCACAAATACCACCCAGTGGCCATGGGCTGCAATACCTGAGAAGCACCCCTAGTATGAGACACCCACACCAGGCAGCAGGAAGATATATGTAAGCATGACGGAGCCCACATGCATTGTACTCTGCCATGCCTGCGCTCAGTCACAGCAGTGGTCCAAGCACCCATGTCACACAGTGGCTGGTGAGCATGGTGCTAGAGAACTGGGGCCCGGCCAAACTGAGCAGGTGCCTATGGTAGTCAACCCCTGCCCCCCACCCACCCCCGGCATGCAGCGATGTGCCTGTCTGTCCCAACTCTGATTGCAGCATGTACACCATGACCAGGAAGGACAGAGGACACAGGTTTATGGTTTAAGAAAGGTGCATTGTCAAAAATTCACAGCAAAGAACAAGTATCAAACATCAGTGGTAACATCCAACAGCAGCAACAGGAACAAGGAAGAAAGCAAAAGTACACAACAGTTGCAAGAAGTCCGGCCAATGAACAATTCACAACATGCAGCCACTAACTTTTGTCCCATCTCTGACACAGTCACAGCCCCATGGGTACTGTATCCATCTGATGTCCTGATGACGACTCTGGTGTAAGTTAAAGCACTGAAGTTAACTGCACAGCAGATTGCTGCTAAGATGCTGTAGTCACTACTGTGCATGAAATAAAGTAGAATTTCATTTGTTGCTTTTTTTCTCTCTAGTGCTGCTATTGCTCTTTTGGATCTACTGGATTTAGAGCTGGCCACCCTTTCATAGCAAGCACCAGCCCTACATTGTGTGTTGTGGGCATACCCCCCTTGGACTCACTGTATCCATCTCACTGGAGGTAGTGACAGATGACCTCATCCATGGCCTCCACCCTCCCCAGCATCCAACACAGGTCAGATTCCAGACCCTGCAGTTCAGCACACATGATGGCAGCCACTGTGCAGTCTCCAGTCTTGGTGAGGGATGCCCATGGTCACCGAGTGTGTCCTCCAGGCTGTCATCCATATTATCCCCTGTGCTGGTGGTTTTGGGCACTGACAAGTCCTCCGGCATCTCAATATCCCCATCACCAGCATCCTGACATGGTGGTGGTGTGGTCCCACTGCCTTCCTCCATGTCGGGGTGGTCGGCGTCCACTGCCTGACTGTCAACAGCCATCCCATGCTGCTGGTCCTGCTGCATTGTAGGGTGATAGCCTTCATTCCTGTGGTTGTGAACTTAGGGCTCACACTTTCCCTCTGTTGTTGCAACAACCTGGGACACCCCAGGTGTCACCGGGTCATCATGGCATAGGCCTGGGTCTTGCGCCTCTTCAGTCTTATCATGACCCTTTCCAGGGCACGCCATCATAGGGCCAGTTCTCTGGCATGAACCTTGCCACTGCAGTTGGCACTTGCAGAGGGACAAGAGAGAAGGTATTATTGCACAGACCACAACATGGTATCCCATACAACATGGCAGTAACATCTGGGAAGGGGGTAGTATGGTCAGCAGCTTCCAGACCTGACTGAGACCACTGTGCACCACATACACGCTGTAAAAGGGGGGTCTACATGAGACACTGACTTACAACCTCACACTGTGTGGATGACACCATGCCTGCCATGCTGTAACAGTGACCCCCAGCAGCACCAACCCCTCCCCCAAAAAGCTCTGCCTATGCTACATAATGGGCCAGCCCACACAGCCACACAGGGATCCCCTTTACAAAATGTGTGCTCAGCAGGGGATGTGGACACGGGCTGTACCATGTCCTGGATCATCCCCATGACCCACCTGTGCCCCCAGTGAAGAAACACAGACTCTGAGGTGCAGCAAGGGGGAACTGTGCCTGTGGCTTGGACTCAGGGTGCCACCCCCCCCAGACTCCAAGGTTGGCACCTGCAGCAGCAGGTGATCATGGGGTTAGCCAAGCTGGGGTTGGGCTCTTAAATTCACATGGCAACTTAGGTTGCTGTCCAGCACAGCTATGCAGTTGTTCCTGCACACAGCATGTGACTCAGTCAGTTCTTCATCTGTCATATACACCACTGCAGGCAACCATCAAAAGTGTACATGCCACGGGGACACCTTGGCTTGCAGTGGGACGAGTCATGTAAGTAGCAAAGGGGACACTGAGGTTGTCATGTGACACATGGTGCTGGTTCCTCAAGTGGAGGGCAACATGGGGGCAAAGGGCTGCCTCCGGTTTGTGTGGGGGTGTGTCAGGCTACTTGGCTGGCATCATGCACAGCACAGTGCCCATAGCAGTGTCCCCAGTCTCCATGATGCCTGCCTGTCCAGTGACAGTAGCTGCACCAGCCACACATATTGCAGTGCAGGATGTTGCATGCCGCATTGGGCATCCTGAGGGTCCCATGTGTCCCTGTCATTGCCCTGTCATGTCAGGGGAGGCCAGCAGTGTACTCATGCACTGTTGTTGACATGACACCCTGTGGGTTCCACGCCAAACAGCGCAGATTGCCCATTGTCACTGGCCCAGTGTCTGCCGCCATGTGACCAATGCAACTGTGCACATGCTGCACCTCAGGGTGACAGAAGCTGTGGGGTCACAGCCTGTGTGCATGGTCCCCGTGCATCTCAGCCCTGCATGCTGACTGCTGTGGCTGCTGCAAGGATAGTGCCTCAGAGACATCGCTCCTATATACAACCAGCTGCCTAGGTTACAGCACCTCTGTGCCTGTATGCACAGCTGAATGGCATTGTGACCCACTCTTGCACAGGGGTTCCACCTACCCACATGCAGCAGCACATGTACAGAGCTTGTGGTGTGCTACACATTGTGTGCACCTCTTTCTATTGGGCAGTTACAAGCCAGGTGCAGGGCTGGGACATGCATCTGGTCTGGGGCCGGTACCATACAGGGGTGAGAAACATGTGGTTTACCTGTTCCTGTCAGTGCCCCCTGGACAGGCCTGGCAGCAGACTTCATCCGTGATGCAGTGTTCTTCTCAACTTGGTGAGGGTGTCACCTGCCTGTAGGGAGATATACTGAGAAAGACAGTATTAGCACACTTTCCCCCAGTTGGACAGCATGGGAGGAGGGCAAACATACACGCAGTGGCAATGCATGATACACTCACCTGTATAGTGCCAGTGGCCAACACACATGGTGATATCCACCTCCTCAGATAAGCAGCACAGACTTTGGAAGGTCTCTGGGTTCTGCAGTGCCATGTCATTTAGTCTGTGCTTTAGCTGCTAAGCAGTGTTCTGCACACCAGACACCACCTGCAACTTACGTAGAAACATAGAAACATAGACTTTGACAGCAGATAAGGACCACTTGGCCCACCCAGTCTGCTCATTTCCCCTACCTACTGGATAAGCTGCAGATTCTAGTTAACCAACAGCCTATTTCCTGCAACCCCCCACTATAATTGCTTTATGTCTGTCCCATGCATGTTTGAATTCCTCCACTGTTTTAGACTCCCCAACCTCTCCAGGAAGGCGGTTCCATGCGTCCACCACTCTCTCCATGAAAAAGAATTTCCTCACATTACCCCTAAGCCGTCTCCCCTCTAACTTTAAATTGTGCCCCCTTGTTCTTACACATCGCTTTTTCTGAAAGATGCTACCCTCCTGGACTTTGTTGATTCCCTTTGAGGTACTTAAAAGTTTCTATCATGTCCCCCTGTCCCTCCTTTCATCAAGGGTATACATATTAAGCTCTCTCAGTCTCTCTTCATATGGTTTCGATGTAGGCCCCTTTCATTTAGTTGCCCTCCTCTGGACTGCTTCCATCCTGTCTATGTCCTTGCGAGATGAGGTCTCCAAGACTGCACGCAGTACTCCAGATGGGGTCTCACCAACTGTCTGTATAGAGGGATAACCACTTCCCTTTTTCTACTTGTGATGCCCCTCCCTATGCATCCCAGTATCCCCCTGGCTTTCCCTACTGGCTTCTCACATTGCATACCCACTTTAGGTCATCTGATATGACTACACCCAGATCCCTTTCCATTATTGTTGTTGTTAGTACATCCCCTGCTATTGTGTACTCTTCTCCTGGATTTTTATTTCCCAGGTGCATTACTTTGCACTTCTTTGCATTGATTCTAAGTTGCCATATGTCTGACCATTCCTCCAACCTTGCCAAGTCCCTTCTCATCCTTTCTACCCCCCCCCCGTGTATCAGCTCTGTTACAGATCTTTGTGTCATCCACAAAGAGGCATACCTTTCCTTCCAGACCCTCTGCAATGTCACCTATAAAGACGTTAAAGAGGACTGGACCCAGTACTGAGCCGTGAGGTACTCCACTAGTGACCCCCCTTTCTTTGGAATGTTCTCCATTGACTATTACCTTCTGTGTCCTGTTGTGCAGCCAGTTTTCTACCCAGGCTACCACCCTGGGACCCACTCCCAGGCTGGCTAACTTGATTATTAATCTTTGTGCGAGACTGTGTCAAATGCCTTGCAAAGTCTAGGTAGGCCATATCCACAGCCCTCCTGGTCTATTACTTTGGTCACCCAGTCAAAGAAATCGATTAGATTTGTCTGACATGACCTTCCTGCTGTGAATCCATGCTGCTTTGGGTCCAGTGCCCCGCTCTCTAGGTACTCAACAATTCTTTCTTTCAGAAGTGATTCCATCATTTTCTCCACCTCTGAGGTCAAACTAACAGGTCTGTAGTTTCCTGATTCTGCCTTGCTCCCACTTTTGTGAAGGGAAATCACATCTGTCCTCCTCCAGTCCTCAGGTACCACCCCATCTTCCCATGATTTGTTAAAAAGTGTGGTTAGTGGTATCACTAGGTCCTCCTTAGCTCTTTTAGGATTCTAGGTGAATCCCACAGGCCCCATTGCTTTGTCCACCTTGAGTTTTAGAAGTTCTTTCAGTACTCTTCTTCTTTAAATGGACTGGTATCAACCCCACTATCCAGAGTGCTTCTACTGTTTGGTTTAGGTAACCTCCTCTTCTTTGTGAATACTGAGCAAAGTATTCATTCATTATCTCTGCCTTTGCCTGTCCCCTCTGCCAACCTCCCCTCTCCTTTATTAATCTTCCTATCCTCCCTTAACCTTTCTATGTTCCTAATGTACCTATAAAGTTTTATCCCTTCTTAACTGAGTTGGCTATCCTTTCCTCGGTTTGGGCCTTTGCTTTTCTGACTGCCTTCCCCACTTCTTTCTGCTTTAATTGATACAGTTCCCTGTCGTGCTCTGTCTGTGATTCCTTATACTTTTTGAATGCAGCCTTTTTCTCCTTAACCTTCCCTGACACTTCTTTTGAGAGCCATAATGTTTTTTTATTCCGCTTTGTTTTCTTTATTTGTTTCACACAAAGGCTTGTTGCCTCCATGATGGCAGTTTTGATTTTTCTCCAGTGTTATTCCACCCCTCCTTTCTGGCCATTTGCTAATGCATTCTCAGGTATTCACCCATTTTGCCAAAGTCAGCCCTTCTAAAGTCCAATATCCTTGTATTTGTATGGCTTGTCTCCATGGTTGTGTTTATTGAAGCACACTGTGCAGTGGTCGCTTGTTCCCAGGTGTCTACTGACTTCTAAGTTTGTGATCCTCTTCCATTTGAGAGTACCAGGTCTAATATTGCTCCCTCCGAGTGGATTCCACCATTAGCTGTCTAAGGCATGCTCCTGTAGGGCATCGAGAATGACCCTGCTCTTGGATGTGGCTGCAGTCCATGTTGCCCAGTTAACATCTGCATATTCAGGTCTCCCATCAACAGTATCTCCCTTTTCAGCCATTTTGAGAATGCCCTATCATTTTCTTGTCCATTTCTCCCTTGAGACGGGATCTGTATACAACCCCTGTGCGGATTGTGATGCCATTCCCTGTCTCCAATGTGACCCAGACTTCCTCTTGTCCTCCCTCTTTACCTTTTAGTTCTGTTACTTTGATCCCTTCCCTTATGTGAGAGCTACTCCACCTCCTCTTTTACCCTCCCTGTCCCTTCTGTAGATTGTGTACCCTGGTGTTGACATCCCAGTCATGGTTCTCCGTGTACCATGTTTCTGTGACTGCCACAATATCCAAGTGTTCCACTTCCATCAGGGCTACTAGCTCTGGAAGCTTGTTTGCCAAACTACGGGCATTGGTACTCATTGACCTCCATTTAATGTTGGCTTTATTCTTTTTTACCCCATCCCTGCTCTTATTGCCCTTGTCCATTTTTCCATTTACTCCTGTCCTGTCCTCTGTCAAGCTCTGTACCTCAGTGTTTACCCTACTACCTGCTATGCTTTGCGGGGGGAGGCTTGAACTTTCCTGTTTCCTATCAGCACCTCCCCCCTTGTCTGGTTTAAAAGCTTGCCAAGGAAGCCTTTAAACCTGTCACCTAGGAGCGTGTTTCCCTTCCTGGACAGATGCAGACCATCATGCCAGTATAGACCTTCATCTCTCCAGGTGGACCCCCAGTCCCCAGTGAAGCCAAAGCCCTGTGCTCTGCACCAGTTTTGCAACCATTCATTAAACCGCATGGTGTGCAGTACCCTAGCCTCACCCCTGCCATGGACTGGCAGCACCTCTGAGAAGGTTACCATGCTTGCTACCTGTCTGAGGCCCCTCCCCAACTCCACAAATTCATCCTGCACTGCACTGATCTCATGCCTAGCTAGGTCATTTGTCCCGAGGTGGACAATGATATCTAGTTTCCTCTCCTGTGATGCTGCTTCTGCAATCCTGAGGATTCGCTTCCTGTCCCTCCAAGCCATGGCACCAGGCAGGCACCTTACTTCCCTCTCCTCTCCTCTCCCCAGGTCTACACCCCTAACAATTGAGTCCCCTATCAGAAGCTGTTTCTTTCCCTTGTGTTGTCCCTTGCCACTCTTTTGTGGGTCTCCCTTGTGGCTGTCCCCAGCATTCTTCTTGGTCTCCAATGAGGGTGTCATCATCGAGGAACCTTGATTTGCCAGACCGACATATGATTTGTGTAGAGGTGCAACTTGGGGGCTACGCCTCTGTTCCACCACCCTCACCCTCCCAGAACCTACTGTGGTCCATCTGCTCTTCACACATGGCAACCTCTGAGGCAGTGGTTGTAGAACTGGTGCTCCCACCAACAATACACCACACTCTCTCCCTCCCTCTGCTCCTTGGAGTGCCTCCTGCCCCCATGTGGCTCCAGCACCCTGGCCCTCTGCCCCACTATACTTATCAGGAGCACTGTATCCTCTTCAGTGAAATTGGGTGCACGGCCCCTTGACTGAGACATATTAATGGTGTGCACTATCCTGTGACACAGTTTACCCCTGTGTTGAGTGTCTGTATGCATCCACATGCCTCACTGTGTTATACGAACATTCAAACATACGAAGAAGCCAGCAGAAGAAGGCTATTTGGTCCATCAAGTCTGCTCGTATTGCAGGGTCCATAGCTTGAGCTAATGTCTCAGCCCTCCCTCCCCACTCCTCCCATCCTCCCTACCCATGATTCCTACCTTCCCCCAGCACACAGTACCCAAGGTGTGCATGGCGTGAGGCGCACATGTTGAGAAAATAGTACCCCTTCCCAGTTTTGCCAGCAACAGATCCATGTCACCCATCTGTGGCTGGGCGTCAAGCCTCCAGGACAACTGGGCCACCCACTACCCTATGCCTGGCTGTCAGAGGCCTACAGCACACCTTCCAGTACTATGTATACCACTGATGTATCCGATGTAGGTGTCCTGTAACTACACCATTCTGCTTACCTATTAACCAGCCACCATGTATGCCCCCATGGAGGAAGGCCTCATATAGCACACTCTCGGAAGATGTGGTAATCATGGCAGGAGCTTGGGAACATGACCACAACATCAAGGGACTGACAATGGCTGTTGCCCACCACCTGCACATTAAGGAAGTGGTGCCCCTTCCTAATGACTTACACCTCAGGATCATGTGTCAGTACACAGATTGCTACATGTGTGCATCCCAGACCTGAATAAATATAAATAAAAATAAATAAGTCCACGGCACTTAGCACACTGGGGAAGTGCATGATGCCATAGAAGCCTTGCTTCACAGGAACTTTCTGCTCTGCCTCCACAGGGAAGTTGATATATAACGGGATGTCCTCCGCAGCAGGGCCTTGAGGAACTGGTTCAGGCACTGCAACACTGCAGACTGTGAGAGGCTCACAGTGTTACCTATCGGGGTCTGAAACACGCCCATTGCCAGGAAGCAGAGCACTACTGACACCTTTGTTTCCACTGAAATGGAATGACCCCTCCATGTGTGGCTCTTCAGTTCCTCTCTGAGCTCATCACAGAGCTCTTCTATGGCATCACAAGGCAAACAGTATCTTGCCAGGCACTGTTCCTACAAGAGGTCCCAGAAGAATTGCCACCACCTGTATACCCCGGCTGAGCACCTTCAGTGCACTCTGTCCACCCTCTGCTCATTGGCGGTTTGCTGGGCCTGCTGGAGCTGCTGTTGAGCACACAGGTAGCACATCCATAGTGCCAAATTTATGGTTAATAGGGCTGCTAGCCCTGGCATTCTTAGCTGTCATCCCACTGGTGCTTGTGCTGCAGCAAAAGCTACTCACTGGTAACACACATTCCAGCTCTGCAGCAGGGCCCTATGTATATGTGCCGTAGAACATCTCCTCCCTGGTCTAACAGGTGTGTTAAATTGTGGATGGAACTCCATGACATTCACCTTCTAAAATTCCATTTACACGGATATGGCATCCTGCATTGAAGCATATAGTGTTTGCGTCGGGACTCAACTCTAACTTTGATGCATCTTTGGAGGCAAGGCCCTTGGATCCAATCGCACTGCATCTGACACAATGCACAATGTAAAATTCCATTTGACACATCTTGGAACACAAATTGCACTTTGCATCAAACTTTTTTGACACAAGTTGGCTGCATGCTTTCAACATCTTTGAAATCAGCCCCTCTAACTTCATTTTGTGACCCCTTATCTTGGAGCATCTCTTACTTTGGAAGATACCTCCTTCCTGTACTCTGTTTATACCAGTGATGCCACAGTCATGTCCCCCTGCCCCCCTTCTCCAGGGAATACATATTTATGTCCTTTAGTCTTTCCTCATAGGTCTTATCTGGCAGGCCCAGCAGTATTATAGTTGCCCTACACTGCACCGCCTCCATCCTGTCTATGATCTATGTCAGGTGGGGCCTCCACAACTGGATACAGTATTCCAGGTGCAGTCTCTCATGACTGTGTTATACAGGGACATGATGACTGTTATACTCCTGTTACCCCTCCCAGTGCATCCCAACATCTGGCTAGCATTTCCAGCACCTTATCACTCTGCTTAATGTGTCTTACATCCTCTGAAATGATAAGTTCCGGGTCTCTTTCCTGCTTTGTGACTGTCAGTACCTCCCCACTTAGTTCATACTTGGCTCCTGGGTTATTGTGTCCTATGTGCATGGTCCTGCACTTCCTATTTCTTTGCATTGAATCCCAGTTGTCATTCTTCAGACCATTTCTCAATTTTTTTAAGGTAGTCATTCTTTCAACATCCCAGGCATGTCCACCTAATTGCATACCCTTCTGTTATCGGCAAAGAGGCCCACCTTCCCCTCCAGTCCATCTACAATGTCCCTAATAAAGAAATTGAAGAGGACTGGCCCCAACACCAACCCCTGCAACATCCTGCTCATCACCTATTTATTTTATTTACTAAATTTTGTTGACCGGGTAGGCCCATTGAGACTAGAAGTCCCTTTTTCAGGGGTGACACGGAGGGGGGGAGTACAGATGGTAACCAACTGAAATTTAACCAGATTAAGCTGTTGGTGGTATTTCTAGTGATTGGGGAAAATTTGGCCAGGACACTGTGGAAATTCCTCTACTCTTGTGGTAAGGGAAGTTGCCGTCCACAGTGATGGCAGACTGTGTGGCTGCAGGAGATGCTGGCTTGCAGCAAGCTAGGGAGAATTCCTCTGACCCAGCTGGAGCAAATAATGAAGGAAGTTTTTTTTGGAGCCTGTCGAAACAGAGATAACAGCGGTAAATGTGAAAAATTTGTCTATACCTGCTGAGGATGTTGCCTTGAGCGAGATTTCCTCAGATGAGCACGAGGAGGAAATGTTTGATAAGGAGCTTGTGGAGAAAAAATTGAGGACTCTGCAACTGTTGGCTGAGGATGAGGAGATTTATGAGAAGCAGAGAGCAGATTTAAAAAATAAACAAGCTGCAATGTTGTTACCAAAGCAGCATTTGCAAGAGACGCTACATCTTTCTAGTGAGGACTCTGTGGATGAGGTGCCAGATCAGCTGTTTGTTAGTTGCCAGCCGGCCCAGTGACAGCATCAACCACAATCAAATTGGTATTTGGAATTAATTCATCAGAAAGTCAAGATCAAGTCTGGTCTCTAGAGACCGTCCTAAGCGCTGCAGGATGGATACGGAACTGTGATGGAAAATGGGTTCCCAACCCAGATAGGATGCCAGAAACCAATCCCTCAACATCTGCTGCATGGTGCCCAACAATGTTACAGGTACCTGTGGAAAATTGTGCACAATCTAATAATACTTTGACTAAAATTAAGGATGGAAAGAACTTACTTATAGACAGTTCCCAACTGGCAAAAGTGACAATGCAAAAGTCGGTAGGAGAATTGCCACAGATACAACAAAGCAACATTGACGCCCCACATTTGGCAGAGGCTGCATCTGTGGCCCAGGCAAAACAACCAGAGACTGATACTAGACAGCCCCAAGAACATGAACAGAGACCTTTGCTATCTGAATTGTTTGTAAACAAAGCTGACTTTGCACCACAGTGTAATGTCGTGGGAATAAGATATAAAGGGGGGTTAGAAAACAGGCCAGAAAGTGATTATGTAGGAAGATGTCTTTTAAAAGACTCCTTAAGATTCACTCTGGCTGACTGATGCTTTTTTGCTCTCATTCATGTGTCAGGGGAAGATAATTTTGATATCAGCTTTCAGAACCCCCAAATTCTGGAAGGATTTTGGCTTAGGTACAATCGAGTAAAGTTTTCTCTCACAATGGGCACCCTTTCTGGTAATACCCCTGACTAAACTGCTCATTAAGTTTGTCACCATCATCTTTAGGAATGAAGGGGTGCCCATAAGGGATATTGTTCACTGGCTTCAGCAACACTGCAAAGTCTTGAGCTCCCCAGAACTAATACTAGATGCAGACCAATTCAGGACTGGGAATTGAAAATTTACCTAATAGTGTCTTGCTGGGAAGGGACCGTGGAGTATGTTTTCAATCGGAACAACCCTGGGCATGTTATAAATGCAGGTATAGGACTCATCTGTTGAGAGCGTTGTGATACACCTAGATGCACTGTCTGTGGGGAGGTAGGCCATATCAGTCATCAATGTCCCAATTTTTCAAAATGTAATTTGTGCAATGAACATGGGCATACTTATCAAGGGTGCCTGTGGGCTTCAAAGAACAACAGAATCCCTTAAGCCCTGTTGAATTCATTTGACAGGCCCAGGCTAATATGGAAGAAATTCCTGAGGCCCAGGTGCCTTCCAGAACTGCCGAAGATACTTCTTCTGAACTCAGGGATCATCTTTTTTCAGATGGGCAAGGGGGGAAAAGCTCAACTCACTACATTGCAGCCTGTACATAGTTCTGAGGATGCTTGAGAATAGCCTATGGAAGAGCATTGTGACATGCCTCCCCCACAGCCCTGGGTGCAAGCTCAAGCTCGAGGGAGATCCTCCCAAATTAACAGACAGCATTCTGGTTCCTTGCCCCAGGACTTGGAGCATGATAATCCTTTTTCTGTTTTGTTTGCTGCCAATTGGGGGGATTCTGAGATAGAGGAGGAGGGTTCAGATAACTCTTCTCTCTCTCTCTGGATGAATCAAGTAGGCAAGTCTAAATATGATGGGAAGAAAAAGAAAAGGAAAAAGAACACTTAAAGAATCCTTCCCTGTTTGACAACATGTCCCATTTTGCATCATTGAATGTTTGTAGTTTAGGCAGAATAGCCATGAGACAAAATGTGTTCCAATTATTACAAGATTTGCATTGGGATTTCATGTTTTTACAAGAAACATGGATGTCATCGTTATCTCAACATAAGTTGTTCAGGACAGAATGGTATGTAATCCCTTCATATTGGTCCTTCTAATCTGATAAAGCAGATGGGGTAGGCATTCTATTTTGGGGTGGACCATTTCAGACTACAGAAACGAATTGATTTAATTCCAAAGAGAGTTTTAATACTCAATGGTACCTGGAACTATATGAACCTGTTAGGTTAATAAATGTTTATTGCCCTCAGTCTAAAGCTGATAGGGCACAATTATTTGATTATATTCAAGCATATTTAACCACCGCAAGAACACTATATTTAGGTGAGGATTTTAACTGCAGTTTAAATCAAACAACTAGGCTTGCATCTGGAAAGAAAATCTATTGTGATTCTATAGCCCTGCAGAAATGCATACAAACTGCAGACTTACAAAATTGGGCCTCTTTCCACAACAAGGGACCTACAGTGGCATCCCCCAGGATGAAACACACTTTTAATGCACTCTGAGGAAACTGCAGCAGACCTACTGAATAAAGCAATGTAATTTCAATACAATTAGTCCCCTTTGTCATGCAGGAAACTGTGGCATTCACTTCATCCTGGCAGTGTCACATTTTCCTGAATGACAAAGGGGACTAATTACCATTGAAATTACATTGCTTTATTCAGTAGATCTTCTGCAGCATTCTGAAGAGTGCTACAAAATGCTGCAGAATTGTGTTTCATCCTGGGGATGCCACTGTAAGTATACATATAGGAGTGGACACCTGACAACATTTATTGATTACTGTTTCATATCTAAGAACAGATGTATTAGGGATATGGAAGTTTTGCCAATTAAATTTTCTGATTACAACCTGATTAAAGTTTGTGTACAAAATGACCCAAATATGCCACCAAAGTTAGTAAGATGGAAACTGAATTGTTCAGTTCTATATCAAAGCCACGTCTTTAAGGCAATAGAACAACTCCTGGTAGCTAGATCTTCAGACTTTGGCCTACAGTATATGACAATGTAGAAGAGTGGTGGGCCACTACAAAAACAGATATTAGAGGATAGTTCAGTCTTATGGCAAAACACAAGTTAGAAATCATTTTTTTTTACCTACTTAAAGAGCAACTGTCACGATTGTCCTACTTTCTCCCCTTTATTCAATGTGTTCCTGAGAGCCACTGAATTTCATCTCAATGGTTGCAGCCTGCCATGGTGTCCAATCACAATACATAATTAAAAAAAATAAACCAAGCACATTCCTGCTGCCTCGCATCATACCCACTTGAGCACGCTCATGCAAGTCATAGCAGTGTGATGTAATGTTGTGAATCACACTGCCACGACACTGACAGCAATAGCGCAGTTCTTTAGTTGTGAGACTCATCATCTTGTATGGTGTCAGTGAGCATTGCACAGACAGGTGTGGTTTTACATGACAATTATAGACTAATTCCATTATTTATGTTCTGCAAGTATTGGTTTGTGCACAATGATGAAGTAATTCATACACATAACGTGGCAATGATCATTTACCTAAGAGAAGCACACCACTATGTATAGTGAAGATGAAGTTACATGATGCTGTAGTGAAATGCCAAATCATAACAAACTTCATCATTCCAATCCCTTGACCAGTAGCATTATGAATTTTAGTGTGTGCTGTGAAACAACATGTTCACATAAATCATTGTTTAGCACAGTTGTGTGACACTATTGTCACTGCATCTTGCAGCCCATTGCTTTTTGTTACTGTCAATGCAGTGTACAGTGCTTTCATGTGTGACAGGAGTTCTTGTGGTTGTTCTGTGTAATATTGTCCTGCAATTTGTTCTGTCATGTCCTTTACTGTTCTTGTGGTGTTGTTGGCGTCTAAGCAATACATTGATTGGAGTTTCAATTCTGACCTCTAATATTGTAGCAGCATAATTCCCTTCTAGGAATGATGTAAATTCTGTGATGTGTGTGGCTGGTCATAGAGATAACCACAGAGGCAGAGGTACTGCAGTATACTGGAAAGTAATATATTCTTTCTAGCACTCTGTCTAATGTCATATCACAGTACGTTCAAATATGCTGACTATTTCATTTTTTCAGTGGTAACATGCAAATAAAATGTCACTTCTCCTGTGCAACATAGTTTCCTCTTCTTTTCATAGGTCTCTGTTGACAAAATCATATAATATTAACAACATATGGCATTTTTTGGTGTTATTGATATGTTATCCATGCCATGGGTGCTGTAATGGAATGCTGCATTTCTGTGTCCAGCAGAACATACCCATGATGTGGTGTGATTCTCAGTAACCACACACCATAACATGTGTTAGCCTTTTTTAATTTTCTTCTTTTATGTCACTGTCCTGTTATTGTTACTGTGGTGATCTTAGCACCTCTGCAAATAGTCCTGTATTGCAATGACAGTTATTGGTGCAGCTTAATCTGGTTCAAGGTCAGTTGGCATTCATCTGTATCCCCCTTCCCCGGGTCGTGCCTGAAAATGGGTAGGATTTGACTAGTGCATTTACCCGGTCAACAAAAACTAAATAAAAAAAAATTAAAAATTGTACTACATTGATACATTACATTGTTTGTTTTGTGTTATTTATTGGTGTACTCTTCACTAACATTTCTTTCTTGAGTTTATCCAGTGCCTGTGGGGAAGGGCCTTGCCATGGTGGCACTGCTTTTCACTAACGCTTCCCTGGCACAGTACTGCTGTTTTCAGCAATGCCTTGGTAAGTATGCCTTATTCCAGTTCTTTTTTATGTCTTCCTTCTTATGATGTTGATTGTTTATTCTGTCTTCATGCTAAAGGGAGGGTAAGTGGCATTCTGTGGTGTGATGTATAGTCAGAGGCAGTAGTGACAGGAGATGGGAGGTGTTGATGCCATAGTCTAAACACTGGTGATGCCTCACATGGTGTACTGTGTGCATTACTGGACACCACACATGCACAAGAACATTGTCAAGTCATAGGCTATCCAGAGCAGGGCAAGCAAGATGGTGCATCACAGCCTGCCCAGTGGTGCTGAGGGTTGAGGCGCTAGACACCGCACCTCACGCTATGCCGGCGACCCAGGTTTGGGAGCAAACTTGGGTGCGGGTGGATCCGCAGGTTGAGGACAGAGTGTCCTTGTTGTGCTCTGCTCCCTGGAAGAATGGTATGGGTTGGGTCAGCATGCTCGTGACCCCCGGTGGAAACCAGGTGACATTGCAGCAAGCCGTGCAGCACGAGAACAGTATGACCGATGCCGGCAGGGTTGCCATGCACCAGAGCATCATGGCATGACCACACAGGGTGGTGGGTGCCTAGCACAAAACAAGGAAAAAACGGCTCCTTGGGACAGGCGAAGGCACCTGGACCCATGCCCTCAGTCAGGTTCTCCTCGGCTGGCTTTCCAGTTCCGCACGCCGGGCCCCACCCGCAGCCAGAATCTGATGTACAAGTGAGCACAAGAGGTGAGGGTGACCTTCCTCAGGCAGGTCAAACCAGGAGTGCTGGCTGCTGGGGGTGGGGGTAAGAGGAGGCACAGATTAAGGGAGCAACACGTGGGCAGGATAAAGAAAGGGATGCCTGAGAGAAGGTCCCACGAGCCGTGACCAGAGTGAAAGAGAGTAAAAACAAAAATGATGCATGCCTTTTATCACGAACGATATATGGAGATAGTAATATTTCTAAATAAGTACTCTTTGTGGGACATTAGATAAAGGATGGACATGAGGCAAACTTTGAAGTATCTCAAAGGCAGAAAGAAGGTGCTGGTGAGTATTATTTTTTTCAAACGTATGAAAGATAAATGAATGAGGTGACACAATATGAAAATGGATGATAGTAGATTCGGAGGTAATGTGAGGAAGTTGTTCAGCATTGCATGACATAGTGATGATTTACATTATATTGAAATACAGCATATATCTTGTATCATTTTTACAGGTGTTGTCATGGAGGAAGACAACTCTAGTGTCAGCGATTATGTTTGGGATGGATCGTCCGATGCTTGTGAAGTGGAGAATGATGAGTCTGATTCTGCAGTTAAACACCCAGTTCTTGGTGTACAGCCATACCAATTTGAACCAACAATGACCCCTGAGGAGTATGCGCTGTACTCTAACTCACTTCATGTGCCTGACGACCAGGCTGATGATGGAAGAATTGACAATAACCAGTGGTAAGTTTTGATTATTGGGTATGTGCTCTATGTCTGTTATTGTTCATATATCAACTGATAAAGTTGTGTGGTTACCACCAAATCAATAGTCTTTGGGGCTGGCCTGGTGGCGCACAGGGCTGAGGTGATGGCGCCTTACCTCACATCATGCCAACAACTTGGGTTTGCAAATGGACTGTGGGCTCTGGAGGCTGGGAGGGGAAGGAGAGGATTCAACATCTGGAGTTCTGCTCTCCTCTCCTGGGGTGGATTGGGTGGGAAGCCTCGCTCTGTATTGTCTCTCGGTGTAGATCGTGGGGTATTACAAAGAGTGGTGCACAAGAGAGGACAAGAAAAGCATTAAACTTGCAAGCATGCCATCTGGATGATGGCGGTCCCACCACCCTATTTCTCCCATCCGCTATACCTCCAGGCTGCATTTCCACGCCCTGGTGAATCCGCAAGGAAGTGTTATGTGTGCTCCGTTCTGTCATCTTGATGCCCTGGTGGGATATGGGAGAGCCACTCCCCCCCACGAAGGGATACGACTGGGACAACGGGTGCATGGAGCATGGTGGATCGGTTGGAGGAGGCAACGACAGGACCTGGCCTCCTGAAGGAGATCATGACAGTGGGCATGTGGGAGGATGTACAAAAAAAATAGTGCAATAAACAGTGTTTGGTATGCAAGTTACAACAAGCAGTCATGTTCAGTGCTGTACCATGCAGCAGTACTAATAAGTTCATCGCATCAGGGTATACAGTACGGTAATGGATGGCTTCTGTGTTCCTGTTGCAGCTGCCGAGTAGCCTATGTTGTGGCTAACAATGTGTAATGTATAACTGTCAAGTGTTTGTGTACTGTACCGCTCATCCTTGTTTTGTCATTCTTTATCACTCGTTTATGGGATAAATAATGTTTTGTAAACACATGTGGTGTATGGTTAGTACCTAGTGATGCTGTCAAGCATTATATACATACTTACATACTAAAATGCCAGCAGAATAGGCCTACCAGTCTCTCGAGTATGCTCAATTTTCAGCACCCACACTGAGGGCCGATTATGGTGTCCCACACTCCCCCTTGGGTTATACTGTCCCCATGTCCCCAGTCCCAGATGTTCCACCTGTATTGGGCCTGCTCTGATTTATACTCCCTCTGTACCTGTCCCATCCCCTCTTAAACCCATCCACAGTCTCCACATCTACCAGCTCCCTGGGCAGTGCATTGCATGTCTCCACCACCCTTTCAGTGAAATAATGTCTCCTCCTCTCCCCTCTGAGCCTGCCCCTTTCCAGATTACACCCGTGACATCTCATTGCCCCACCCTCCTTCCTTTGGAGCACCCTGACTGGGCCTTCCTTATTGATCCCTTTCAAGTACTTAAAGACCTCTATCATGTCCCCCTCATCCCTCATCTCCTCCAGGGTGTACATGTCAAGCTCCTTGAGCCTCTCCTCAGAGGTCCTCTCCCCTGGGCCCCAGATCATTTTTGTTGCCTTCCTTTGGACCCTCTCTAGGAGTGTAATGTCCCTCTTTAAATGTGGTCTCCAAAACTGCACACAATACTCGAGGTGTGGCCTAACCAAGCAGTTGTACAGTGGAAGGATCACTTCCACCTTTCTGGTGATAATCCCCCAGCAATGCATCCCAGCATCCTATTTGCCCTTTCCTGCTGCCCTCCTACAGGTCTCTGAGTTGTTCATTTGGACATCTACCACTATCCCCAGATCCCTGTCACTCTCCGTGACTTGAATCATGTCTCCCTCCAGGGTATACCCCTGGCTTGGATTTCTGACTCCCAGGTGCAAAACCTTGCACTTCCCTGCATTGAATTTTAGTTTCCATTTTCCCAACCACCATTCCAGAGCCTCCAGGTCCTCCTGCAAGACCACCCTCCCCTCCTCCCTCAACCACCACCGCACTCAGCTTTGAGTCATCTGCAAAGAGACTCATCTCACTCCTGATCCTCTTCCTGATGTCTGAGATATAGGCATTGAACAGGAGTGGTCCCAGCACTGACCCCTGGGGAACCCCACTAGTAACCCCCCTTGGGGATGAGACTAACCCTCCAACCACCACCTTCTGAGTCTGAGAGATCATGCAGCCTGTGACATTGCTTAGAATCTTACAAAAATTAAAACCTATCAAGTGTCTGCAGATAAGGATTGCTAGGCTCATCCAGTCTGCCCATATGCCCTATGCATTGTATGTGGCCACTGACCATATATCATTAATTGCCTTTCATTACTTCCTCCCCTGTCAGTCTTATGTTGTGCCTGTCTCAGACATGCTGAGACCCTTACAGTGTTCTTGGTCCCACTACCTCATGTTGCAGAATATTCCAAGCACTGCCTACCCTTTATGTGTATAAAAACTTCCTCACACTGCATCTTAATCTACCCCTTTCATTCAATATTGTGTTATCTTTTTCTACTACTTTTTCTTAATTAAAAAAGGTCTCCCACCTGCACTTTGTTTATGCCCTTGAGGTACTTCATATCTTCAATAATGTCCCACTGCTCTGTCCTCTCCTTCACTGTCTACATAGTCCCTGTGGTTGAGTCTGCTCGATGGGCAGTGCCTACATAGGGGACCAATTTTATTCCTCCCTCTTAACAAGGTCCCCAATTTCCCAGTGGTACTCCTGGATGTACACTCCCCCATGTACCTATGCAAGACCTTCCTGAACACATCCACAGTAGTAGCAGTCACAAGTTCTCTGGGCAGCGCATTCAATGGATCAACCACTCTGTCAGTGAAGTAGCACCTCCTTGTTTACACCATAGCCTACCCCTATCCAGCTTCATGGTGTGTCCCCTGGTGTCCCTCGATTCCCTAAGCAGAATGATCCCCTCAAGGCTTACCCTATTGATCCCCTTGAGATACTTGATGAGTATCTTGAAGAGATACTTGAAGAGCTTCCCCATTCGCCCCTCATATGGCTTTTCCCCCTAACCCCAGTACCATCCTGGTCACTGTCATCTACACCCTGTCCAGTAGCGCAACGTACTTCTTTAAGTCTGGACTCCAAAACTGCATGCACTATGCAATGTGTGGTATAACCGGGCTACTGTACAGCAGAAGGAGTACATCACTGCACCTTGTTGTTATCCCTCTGGGTATGCAACCCATCATTTCATTTGCTTGCACCATTTACCTTGTACACTGCTCTGAGTTTCACATTTTGACATCCACCCCCACCCCCAGGTCTTTCACCCACATCGAAACCTGCAGCATTCTTTCCCACTCCTTTCCTGTGGTGTATGTATGAGTCCAGATTTTGGCCAACATGTGTAGAAACCTGTACTCAGCAGCATTAAACTGTATTTTCTGGATTCCTGACCACCCACCTAGAGTGGTAAGGTCCTCCTGGATATGCAACATTCCCTCCTCCCCATCCACCACCAGCATAGAGTCATCAACCAAGCAGCCCATCCTGCTACAGAAACTAAATCTGATGTCCACAAAATATGCATTAATAGGAGTTGACTCAGCACTGACCCACGTATGACACAGTTGGTGTCTAACATTGATGATGAGACATCCCCTGCCATCCTTACCCTGTGTACCCGCCCCGCCAAACAATTACCCTAACCACCTGCCCATCCTGCCCCCAACCCTAAATTCTCCAGTTTCTGTACATGTGTGCTTAACTGTGTCCTAACATTTACTCATTTATCTCTTCAGGTGTTCCTGTGATTTCTGTGTCGCAATGCCAATGGTTACAGAATCAGTGTGCTGCAGGGAGGTTGCAGAGATCGTAAATCATGCTGAGGAGTACAACTGCATTGTGCTCCACCCAGGATTTGCCACAGTGTGCCTGGACCGATTTGTGTTGCAAGCTACATACTTCTCCTTTAGACAGTACCATGGAGGAATGCATGCTGCAGAAACCCATGAGTAAGTGTGACTCCTTATATGCATCAATAATGTCTGCAGGGAGACCACACTCTACATCCTTGTACCCATTCCCTTGTGGTCCTGAGACATCACATTCCATAGCCAACAGTGAGAAAGATTTAAATTGTGATCACTGAAGGATGACAGACCCTGTTCAAGCCCCCACACCCATCAATGCTTTTCTCCACACCGGACGGAAACACAGTGAACAGTACTCCTATGGGCATTATATCATGGTGTACCAAATCACTGTCACCTGCTGCCCTGAACCCACTGCATAGCTTGTGTCTATAACCATGTGATAGTGACCAAATCAGTGTCAGATCAATCATCTATGGTAGCGCCACTACTGTGTTTTCTCCTTCCTGCAGGCGCCATAGTTGCTATGTCTTCTATTCTGTAACTGTGGGACAAGGCACGGTGTTATGTGCAATGGCTCTCACCAAAACTAATGACATAAAGAAAGCACTGGTTTTTGTTCTCTGCCTGGTCATCAAATTTAAATTGCCAATTTCACTCCTTTTTTAATGTGAATAATGTCAACAGAAAAAAATCACCTTCTCCATCAGGTATTGTAAGACCACTGAGTAGTGGTTACCTGTTGTACTGATGTATTCCTGTTATCAAGTTGTGTCATTAGTAGTAATGTGTTGGTGGCATAGTCACTGTTATACTGACTGCAATAATCAGTGTGCCTGATGTCAGTTATTGTACACTGTCTCTTTCTTCTTTTCAGGTGATTTCGCTACACTGCTTACCGTCAGTTGGTGAGATGGTGCTGGGGTTATCTGGGACGTCATGTCTGTGTCCCACTGCCATCTTGTGCAGTTGAGTGTCTACGTTCTATTTTCCCATCTCAGGAATATGCTGGATTCCAGTACCCCCCATTAGAGTAATGAAATGTTAACATGCTATAATAAATCATTGAACAGCTGACTCATACATTTCAAAAACATTTTTTTTTTTTTTATCATCTTATTTTACTCACCCGCTGCAGCGACTACCAGCGAGGGCATCCAGCCGCTGGCCCTACCTGCCGGGAGAGCACCAGGCTCACTCACATGATGAAGGATCTGGCACAGCCATCGCAGGTCCACTGGAGGGTCTCCCCATACCCAATCCAGCCAGACCGTCCCTGGACCCACCCAGTGCAATTCCATGTGAGTCCTCCCAGCGAAGTAGGGCAGGGCTATCAAGCTACACAGTCACACCCAGCCATTTTCCACTTTTTCTCCCCATTGGGACTGTGGACGTGCAGTGACATCTGTGCATATATGTGCCGACGTCCGCTGTAGTCCCACCTCCAGTCACACTGTTGCATGCGGTACCTCCGGGCATCCCCAGGGGTCACCACAATGTGGTGTGATTCCCCAGCCCCACCCCAAGACTTGGAGAGCTGTCTTCCAACACTCAATCCTAGTCCTCCCCTGCCAACCCCTGATGACCAGAACTTGTTCCCGAACCCGGGTCGCCGGCATAGCGCGAGGTGTGACGTCTAGCACCTCAACCCTCAGAGCCACCGGGCTGGCCCAAAACATTATTTTTTATTTAAAAGTATAATGGTCTCAGGCATTGAAATGTTGTTCATGTTGTTTTTCATTCTTGTCCATTGAAAAATTGTCTCAAAATTTACTAATAGTGGTAATGACCAGATTCCGTCCACAAGTAGTTAACAAGGACATGCTGTTACTGTTTCTCTAACTAGTTATATTCTAACCAAATGTATATTGACTTCCTTTATTATACAATGTATATCTGTTAATTGCATTAGTTGATGGTACAGTACTCATGCATAATGCTGATTATTAAATCTGGATATGTGTCCTTCAACTGCCTCCTTTTTGTCTGGGTGTGGATACTGACTACTTAATGCTTCGGGGGTTATTAATTGTTCCAAATGACATTTTCTTACTGTGACCTCGCACATTTGCAGTACTTCCTCCATCAGGTCATTTATGTATTCTGAGAAAGGAAGAAAGTAATGGAACATGTTTTAGTTAAGGTAACATTAGTAGAGATACTGCAGATAGTTCAATATGACAGTGTTTCATACGGCATTTCTGCAACATTGAAAAGTATGAAGCAAGAAACTTTGTAATTGCAAGCCATATTGTACAACCTTTTTGTCATGGAGATACATAATTGACTATAGTTACACGACTTGTCAAGTAATATCCATACACTTGGCAAGGCCATATGTAGACTGTGGCATACTGTAAATGTTGTATCATGCTGTTGTACTACAGAAGGATATAATTATATTCCATCCCATGTCATTTATGGTGTTACAGGAGACATTTTTGTACCTGTTTTCGTCAGTGATTGAAATCATTTGACTTATAGACAGGGTCTGACAGATAAAGATTTCTGATTGGTTGCAAACATTCTATCAGCCCTATGTTAATCTTTGATTAACATACATGTACAGCCTAATCACATGCTAAACAAGGTTTAACACTATTTAGAAAAAAATGTTCATTATAGTGGCAATAAGGCAATCCTAGGGGTGATGTTAATGGTCAGTTAATCACTCTCTAGGGACATGTTGCACTCAACTATGCCTAGTGTCACATTACACCCCTACAGGGTGACTAAGAGACCATTAACATAATCCCTTGTCATGCCTCATTGCTTAAATAATCCATATTGCTTATTTCTCCCTCTCCTAATTCAGTGTTGATCTGTACCAGTTTCTGAAACACCATATGTGGATGCCACAGTGATGGTTCTGACAATGTATCCACCTTTTTTATACTTTGGGTAGTGAATTGCAAATCGTTTGTCCCCAGCACTAGTGGTTGCCTGCTTCTGGCGACCATTCTCATTGCAGTGCATGGCGGCCATCAGGGATCTGTATTAAAAGTCAATCAGAAACAGTATTTAGCAGTAACCTATTGCGTTTCTTGCTCATGTAGCCAAACAATCGTGGTTGCAGGGGGAACAACAGATGCAGACATTCCGTGATTAATATTGCTTTATATCCATGGAAGACAAGTTTGGGGCACATACCACTCTGTAGGGTGTTGGAGTGGGCAGGAGTAGGGTGCAGCAGCTGTAGAAATTACAGAGTGAAGATTACTACATGGAACACAGGGAGTGAGGGTTGACAAAGCACAGCACAAGATGACATTCACCCTAGGGTACTCAACAGCCACTGGATGACCTGTTCAAGAACTGTCTGGGTGGCTGAACCGGGAGATGAACATGTTGAAATCACTGCATGTCCAATACATGTACTACACCAAGTCCTTTTATTCAGTATCAAAAGGGAGGCTATAGGAAAGCTGGAATATGTAGCTGGAGATACAAAGATGACCACCTGTATCAATAAGTGGCTTTAGGTATTGCACTTCTGAGCCAATAACAATAGGAGGACCTATCAGCTATGTGGTGTGAGGGATGACAATTGGAGAGAGAGATGAGGATGACATATAAATGGGGTCACAGTAGAAATCATTCTCTTTCCACTTCCAGACCTCCAAGGCCAGAAGCTGTTTACAGAACATGGAACAACGACATTGTATGTGGTGCCATGAACTGAGATCAAGAGACAGCGGTATTATCAATCATAATGAGATAGGTACATAAATGCATATACTCATCTGAAACATTTTCTAATTATACCTGCACGTCATTCCCTCGTACGAAAACACAATAATCTTTGGTGCAAACTGCAGTAGTAGTATATGATATGATATGCCTCCAAGTCTGAAGTTTGAAACCCACCAGATAGTCTTGCAGTATCGCCACACAGACATGTGTTGTTTACAATCTTGTCTAACTCCACCGAAGCCTTGGATGCTAACAAGAACAGATATTCAGAAACATTTGCATCAACCAACAAAATCATCAGTCTACTTATGTAACCCATAACCACTGATCATAAGTGGAAGAATGGGGTCTCTGTACATCAAGTGATCATCATTGTTTAACCACAAATGCATTCTGACCTTGTATTTCTTTTTGAATGCTACAACCCTCTTACCAAAGTAAGGTCAGCACGTGTGCATGACACCCACCCATGTTCAGGATCACAACGCTGTTCAGGGTCTAATGTTGGTCACCAAATTCAGAATGCTACTTCATACTGTGCCCTTGCTTCACATACATGGCGGTGTTATGCTATGGGGCAGCACTGTACAGGCAGACAGTATTATCAGTGTATACTGAATAGTGCCAGCCAATTCTTTGGTCTGTGGATCTACTGTCAGCTAAAGCCACATTTACAATGTGATGACCAGCATCCAGCACAGTTCAGCAGTGTCTTGGACACTGTACTCTCCTCCCCACAAGAGATGGACATCAGTCAGTATTGCACACACAATCACTTGCCCAAATGTTGGCAGTCAAATGTCCTTAGTCCATTTCCTAATATAGGTCTTTATAGTGTCAGTCATGTTACTGCCCTCTGCAATGCATATCCCGCCATGTAGCATGATGGGGCAACTGAAATGAAATGTCACTGTGTGTCAACATGAATGAAATCAGTTTAAATTGGATGCTATCACCTACATGCAGGTATCCAATGTTTCATTCTGTCGCTCTCCAACAAAGGACCATGAGCACACTCTGGGAATTCCAGGGAAGTATGGTGGTGTATGTTCTGCACATGTGATGACACAGAGCGCCACTTGGCAACCACTGTTTCCTCATCACCATTTGGAGTAGATCCCACACACCAAAACAAGTGATTAGAGATTGAGGTAATCCAAGGTTGTAGCACATTTCAGTTCTTGTTGTTTGACATCACTGTCAGCTTCTTCTTTATGCCTACATAGCATCAAGATAGTACTGTACATTTACAGAACATAGAAACATAGACTCATATTGCTTGCTAACCTTAAGGTCATCTGATATGATTACCCCTAAGTCCCTTTCTATTTTTGTTGTTGTTACTTCCTCCCTCCCCCCATTGTGTAATCTTCCCCCGGGTTTTTGTTTCCCAGGTGCATTATTTTGCACTTCTTTGCATTGAATCCAAACTGCCATACTTCTGACCATTCCTCCAACCTTGCTTTGTCCACCTTCAGTTTTAGGAGTTCTTTCAGATCCCTTTCTTCTGTGAAAGGACTGTGATTGACCCTCTCATCCAGAGTGCTTCTGTTAATTGGATTAGGCACCTCCCCCGCCTCCTCTTTTGTGAATACTGAGCAGAAGTATTCATCCAGTATCCCTGCTTTTTCACTGTCCCTCTCTGCCCACCCACCGTCTATTCTATTCAGCCTCACTATCCCTCCCATTGTCTTTCTATGCTCCCTGATATACCTGTAATCACACCATTGTTAATCCTTCTTGCATATGTAACATCAATGGCATATTACAAAAAACTGTAAAGAAAGTAGTTACAAAGGAACTGACTGCAAAAGTATATCTTCGAGAGAGGTTCCTTCTGTACATCATTACATATATGACTGGGTCCCAAGCAGTCCATCCAAAAATACACCAAGAGACAAGACAAGTAGACCGAAGTCAGGCCTCCGCCTAGAAGCAATGTCCAGACTGTAAATTGAGCCTCAAAATCCTGCTGTGTCTGCTTCTTGCAGGCCTGACTAAATGTTTTGCACTCTGAGCAGGATGAGACAGGATGGTATGGGCCCAGACAGATAACGCACTTCAGATGTCCGTCCTTCTGAGGAATCTGTAAAGACCTACTGAAGGAACCCTCTCAAAGTAAGAGCAAATATTCTTCTAACTAAAGTGCATGGTCAAAACTGAAAGACAAACAAAAGTATGAATGAAACATGTCATTTCTACAAAGAAATGGTTATGTGTCAACATACCTTTCGATACATGCCAGACATTTTGTATCTGTGGTCTATATCAGGCATGTTCTCACGCACCCATTTGTTTACCTGGCAGTGCCAATCAGTTATTAGTTTCTCTATGTGTAAGTCACCTTCTCTTATAGTGCGCACACATTGTTTTAAGCCTTCAAGTTCCATGTGTGTGCTGCCGCCACTCTCATTACTCTGTGGAGGTAGTGTAAGACAGGTATAAACATACATGACATTGTGTTTCAATCACTATTCACAGTCACCAGCAAGTGTCCTTGCATTGTCTGGAATATAAGACATACAGTGCAAGTGCATGAAGTAACAGCATGAAGACATTGTATGAAACAGTACCAACAACTGCCATGGTGTCGACGTTCAGTACTTTTTGATTTTCTATTTGATTTCTTTTTGTGGCTGGCCACCCTGTGGCTCAACTGTAGCCATACCTCAGTCCCCTACCTTCACCACTTGATTTACCTAACCAGTAAGCACGATACCACCATGGAATTACCCACATGAAAGTGACACCGCACCACTGAGATACATACTACGCAGGGACAAGGGTGCCGGCAGGGGGACACAATGGCACTTAGTAATCATCTTGCCGCCAGTCCCAAGCGCTGTGTCATACTCATCAAAGAGGTTGAAGGGACAGGTCAGTATATGTGACTTCACCTGTTCTGGTCCTGAACCATGTCCTTCTGCATTGGACTCTGTGGCACTGGCCATGCACTGGTGGGCTGGCCTAGTATGCTTTTAAATGTGCATGTGCCTGATCAATGTGATCTTACTAGTCTGTGTAAAAATTGAAACACACATAGCTGCACCAACTGTACATCAAGAACAATCCCCGCTGACAACTCAATAATAGAGTATGTGCCGTATCAGGTGCAGTGGCCAGGCCTGTCTGCATGACCATCTCCACCACATATCAAGCCACGTTTCTCAGCCTGAATTGTCACCATCAGCCACCTCTGATTGTGTTTCCAGACTTTATTTATTGCTGGTAGTAGTAATTCACTTTGGTGGCAGAAGAATGTTCGTACGGAGCAGCATTGCACACCAATAAAATCCATCATTCAAGTAACTCTTGCTGCAGTGGCTCCAGAGAATAGGATGGCTGTGGACATCATGATGTTGCCAGCTGGGACAGACCCTGCATATGGCTGACTGTGCCATGCAGAAGTCCTATTGCAGGCATCGCAACTGGTTGACAAAATCAGAAGACTGCCAATCACTTGATTTTTGAATACAAGTCCAGTTTCGCCAAAGTGTTGGCAGTGGCACCATGACAGCAACTTTAGCAGGCAGGACTGAAATACTATAAACTTAGCCTCTGTATGGATTATTTCTCTGGGCTTCATTGTAAAGGAGGATTCAAGATAATCAGTGACATGATCTTCATCCCATACATCACTACTGTCAGTACTGATAGGAGAGGATGGAATGTATTCATCATCATTTTTTGGTTCTTCCTCATATTCAATGTCGCTAATGTCTAAAGCACTGTCCACATCACAGTTATCATGTGAATTATCATCCAGTAGTGTACATTGAATACCCACATCTCTCATCAGTGGCTTCACCTGGACACCTGTACATGACAGAAACATGAAGAACACTATGACAGACGTTATCTTGAAGTGACCCTTTGATGTGCATCTGAACTGAAATCATATACTGCCTTCTTGTGATTCATGCCTCCCATCCCAACCATGAGAAGTAAATCAATATTATAAAAATGGTCTCAGAAATGCTGCAATGTTATTGGCTGTTAGGATCACAACAGCCTTACATTAATCCATGTTATACTGTGATGTACATCCTGATCACCCTGGCACAAGGATTGTTCCTGTCAGCATTCCGTCATCTAGCACTGATAAATGTGTGAAATGATACATTCTGATGTTGAACCAGCATTCTTACAATGTTTGGTGGAATAACTATTTTATTAAAAAGTTCTCTCTAACTGAGGATAATACTGAAACAGTAAACACTTCCAGTGGGTGAAGGCACTCAGCCGGTGGCCTTGTGCCTTACAACGCCCCTGGGCGTGCAATAATATCTGTTTAACACACACCCTGTCATGTCTTACTGCTTAATTAATCACCCCATGTGGGCAATATGGCACTAGGCTGTGCCTGGTGCCACATTACACTCATAGGATGGTGACTAACAGACTGTTAATGTGACCCCTGTTCATCGCCCTGATGAAGCACCTACTTCCTTCCAGTTACATTAACATGCTAATCCTTGCCTTTGTGACCTGCTGCCTTGATTATTGCAACTACCTTCATTTAGGGCCACCGGTGGTTTCAATCTGTCACCTGCCGCTGATGTAGAACACAGTAGCCCAGTTGTTGACCCCACCATGTGTGATATCACACCGGTGCTGCACAAACTGCAATGGGGTTTTCTTTCCAAGATGCATTACTTTAAATCTTTTGGCATACAACTTAAGGTGCAATAGTTCTGACCATTTCTCCAACCTTTCAAAGTCCCCTCTCTTCCTCCACCCCCCCCACCCGTGTATATCAATCTTGCAGTACATTTTTGTGCCATCTGCAACAAGGCATACTTTTCCTTTCCATCACTCTGCAATGTCACCTATTAAGACATTACAAAGAACCAGACACAGTACTGCACCCTGCGGTACCACAGTAGTAACCCCCCTTTCTTCATAGTGGCTGGGTGAGTGCCATCATGCAGCATTGCTTACTACACCTTTAGTTTTAGGAGTTCTTTCAGAAGTCTTTCTTCTGTGAAAGGACTGTGATCGGCACCAGTATATGGAGTGCTTCAATTGATCACATTAGATACCTCACCCTCCTCTTCAGTTGTGAAAACTTAGCCGGAGTATTCATTCATTAGCCCTGTTTGATATGTTTGTATGTACAGAGCTAATGAGAAATATTTCCAGTTTTCTGTTCAACACTTGTGTGATTTAAACTTTTTTTATCACACCATCATTGGATGGTCACCCTATCAGTGCATACTATACTGAAACTCACAGTGCTGGCAATTATTTGACAACTACTCAATGAAAATGACGTTGTCACAACTACGCATTTTCTCATGTCTATAACCAAAGGACTGAATCTCAGTGTACTTACCTTGGTTATTACCATGTACTGTACGTGGACCTGTATCTTCTTGTTACAGTACAGTTGTAGATCAGATAGTGACACCTGAACTGTGACATTGTTGGAAATCACCTCATTCTCAACTTCCATTGGTACACTGGATACATCTTCATCTTCCCTTTGGAAGCATATCCCATCATCCTCAGTTTGATCCTGCTGACAGTTTGCTGGTGACTGCACCATAAGCACCGAGATGACCTTAGAAATACAAACTAGAAACATGTAGCATCACACTGCTTGACAGAAATACATGACACTCGTATGTCTGTTAACCATGCATTATGTTTCATTCATTTGCATGCGTGGTAGGTATCACCTCACTAAATCTTATCCGCATATCTTACATAACAATAAGCATCAATGTGCTAAAAACATGCAATACTTTTTTATATTAAAGGCTCAGAATTACATGTGAATTACTTCACATAAAATAAGACAGTGCAAACTTCAACAACAACACATTATGTCATCATGCAGTGCAGTACATGTATACTGTATATGCAGTAAGACACTCACCACTCCATGATGTTTCTCAAGAGACTGTTTAAAACCTGTTGTGATTGAAGGTCTGTTCTCAGAATCAAATCCACGTGTGTGACGACATGACAGTGTTAGTTACTGTTCCCTTGTGGTGTATGTCTTTATTGGTGCGTATTTGGTCATCATCAATGACACTGGATTAATGCATAATATGTGTGCATATACGTAGCCCACAGGCATGTGAGTCAATGTGACACAACATTGTACACACATATCACACATGCAAGGCAGTCAGAAAAAATCTTATAATGAGGCAAGGCCTCCACACATGACGCTACTGCCATAGCTTTAAGTGTTGCACGCTAATATCCATATGCAAGTACATCAAGCAACAGTCACTGGTTTGTAAAGTTGCCACAGTTCAACATACCACTCATACTATCACCTGTACACATGCCATTCATGAAAACCAGTGACCGTAACTCAAGGCACATTACGGCTGTGTGGCATCTGTATAGCATGTGTGGCTGTGACAAGCTGAAGATAGACGTCATGATGTAACATACTGCTACATGAAGAAAAATTGTAACAATATTGAGAGTAATTTGGCAAGCAAGGCACCGCAGTGCTTTGCTGCCTGCACAAGTGACATAACATAGAGAATACTGGATGGTCAACTATGCACTACCAGTGTGTTCTGCAACAGAGGAGTTTCGTTCCATCTGACCATTACAGTGAAGCTTGAGAGGTTTATGGCAATCAAGACCCTAAGGTAAAAGACCACACAGGTTGCGCATCAAGTTGCTCTTCCTGTATTTTTTATAGTGTTTAGTAATATTATGTAAAATGAGTGCTTTGTGTTTATTTGTTCTCATTTACATAATGAAAATGAATTGTGAAGTCTGTAAAGGTTCTACAATACTGTCTGTAGAGGTTCTACAATACTATCTTACATCAGTATTAAGCCACTTGAAAGGAGGCATTTACAAGGAATTCAGGCATGGTTGTGGTAGGGGGGTTTGTTTCAGAAGGCCAAAGGCTTTCACACAACTACTTTGTATTTCACTCTGCAATTAGCTGTTCCTTTTAATACTGCAGTAGTGCGACAGGCATATCTAGGAAATTAATGCACGGCTCCGTTCCTCTCATGTGCTCTCTTCGCTCCAGTTACTATTTACTATTTCACTGCCACTATTAATGCCATGGTACAACACAGAATTAAATACAGGAAAGCAACAATGTGCCAGTGTTCCAAGAGGTGCTGCTGCTGCTGCAGTACTGACATCAGTACTGCAGCAGAACAAAATAAAGACATCAGTACTGTGGCAGAACAAGCATATTCAAGGCATGGAATTCCATGCAGAACAGCATTACACTATGCACTATAGTATTATAGTATATGGTGCAGTGTTGTTCTATATAGAACTACATTCATTTTCAAATAGCTGTTGTACAACAGTCCAGAGATCCTGGAATCTGATTGTACCCTAGTGTGGTAGAACACCAGTGTAAAACCTCTAGAGATGGCATGAATCAGTTTAATTTGGAATGCAAAATAACTCACTAAAAACACATTTCACGGAGTAATATAGTCTATAACAAATACAGGATGGGCATCCCTATGAACAACCACTGTGTTCTTGCAACACCAGTGTTCTTCTTCCCATGGACCACTGTAGCTTCACTGTGGAGGCCACAGGGAATCACAACCAACCTGTTCCAGAACATAGCGGTTCTGCATAGTTGCACGTACATTATTTTATACATATCTTCATCTGAAAAAGAATGGAGTCGTTTGTTGTAATGACTAACATATTAATCATTACATAAGCCCAACACCACGGCAAGACCACTCCGTGAGTTGGGAACATATTTAGCAATGTATAAATCTGGAATGTCACTCTTGCAGTATGGACTGATTGATTTCGATTACATTGGATATACCTGATGATATGCTTTGAGATGCTGTCTCGTTCCAGTAAATTTGTATCACTCATGAATCAGTTTCTTACAAGGTGACCAGCCAGTGCATGTGTGTGTGTGTGGGGGGGGGCAATGTGTGGAAACTATTACTTAAGCAATAAGCCATGAGGGGGTGTGGGTTATCAGGAGATTTACCACAACTGTGGTTTGACCATGAAATGCAGCCGAGTGAGTAAATCATTGACAGTTGTGGTACATCATCCTATTACACACATCACCAACTGGCTTATTGTGATTATCCCATGATTATATCATGATGGGTTTTTTGACCATTACTTGCATGTGGTGCAACATCTTGCATACATAGACATGGAAGGTGACATGATATCATTTTATACATTTTAACAGGACAAAATATGTCCTGCTAAGTTCAACGATGTATACATACATACAGTACCTGTTGACTATCACGTTTCTCACTTGCTTTGAAAACCCATGGTTTCTTTGGAAGCTTGCCTAAGCTTCCAGGCAAAGAAGCACATTTGAAAATGGTTAGCACGGCACCAGACTTCAGTCGTCTACAAACCCGACCGGTATTTAGACCAAACTGTTGCTTGAACGCGTACATAGGGTCAAAGCTGTCAGTACTGAAATGATCACTACATAGGCAACTGTACTTGAATGGTCCATTCCAGTCCAACCTTGTTGCAGAAACTGCCTGATTCCACAGAGAAAGTATGGCTGGGTCTGTTGAAAAATGATGCATGCTAGCATTGCTCTTGTGGGTATTCCCACAACCATATGCAACACATCTATGGACCATTGCACCTACAAGACTGAAAACCAAAGGGAAAAAAGTAAATTACACACAGACTGGAAATCAAGACTCCTCACAAATTAAAAATATACAATCTATGATGGAGTTTAAACAGCAGGACACTGCTAAAACATGACACGACAATAACAGACCGCCCAGTTATGCTCTTTTATCATGAGCCAATCATGGTTACCTGTAAAAAGGACTGTAATACCTACAAAATAATCATGTAAAAACATGCTGTGTAAGCAAACGTTGTGTATCATACTAAATCAATAGTTATTCAACCCTGTTGAGACCTGATGCAATACAGTAATGCACTGCAGATACTAAACAAAAAAAAAGTAACCTTTATGGATGTGAATGGTCTCCAAGAAAGCATTTGGCAAGGTTATGTCACTTATACCTCAGACCACACAAACATTTCATATTGTGACTGCACATCTGGATACTGATTGCTATTTAACATGTTACATGGCATAGATATTGTGCATTTTTACTTGATGTAGGCATTTAATTGTAGCAAACATTGCTGTATGGTACCATAACTTCATGTACATAATGGGGGCAGATAGATTAGGAGAACAGGTGCTGAAAACTGTACAGAGAGATGACAACTCTTTGTTGTCTAATGGTGATGACTCTGCCTATGCATCCCAGTAACCGCACAGACCTCCGTATGGACTTTTCACATTTTTAAACAAAGCGCTTCTCACTTGCACAGGGTCACAGGGTGGTTACCTTGTTTGTAATTATTTTTGTGTAGGACTATGTGAAATGCATTGCTAAAATGAAGATAGGCCACATCCACAGCCAGTCCCCGATCCACTACTTTGGTCACACAGTCAAAGAAACTGTTCAATTTATGTGACATTCCACTTATGAATCCACAGTACCATATCTCATAGGCAACAATGTGCTGCAGGTACGTAGCTATTATTTATTTTCAAAATGTTTCCATAGCAACTGCAGGGCCCAGTTAACTTCAAGGGTGAGCATCTGAAAAATTGAAAATATAAAGGGTACCATTGTGCTGCAGGGGAGGGACAATAGGTGTAGGGTGGCCATTACTGGTAGGGTGAGGGGACAGACAGTAATCATTGACAATAACAGGCTACAGAGAAGATAGCAAAGGGCTGCAATGATTTCAGACGAGATGGGGGATGGGAAACAGATGGTTCAGGTAAGACATGGTTTGGCTGTAACAGGGAGAGTGACAAAAAGGCATTAGGAAGGAGTAGAGGAGAGGGGGAGCATGGGGGACTGTGAGGAGCACGTGGGTTATTTTATTATGGTGGTGGAAGAGGAGGAGGAGGAGGAAGGGGAACTGGAGGGAGGAAAACAAACCAGGGTGGGGAAACATCTGTTCAGGCATTCAGAAACACTTCCGTCAAAAAACTCACTTGACTT